>JANXHW010000011.1:2105000-3305000 GCA_026170595.1 Plestiodon gilberti rubricaudatus
CCCAGAGTTGGTAGGCCTCCCACCTGCGCATACATCATGTGCTGGCTTGTGGTTGGACGTGTAAACTAGTGGCACTGAAAGTACAGGGTTTGGGGCAACGTGAGAAGATGGAATTTTAGAAGACCTGTGGTTTCAGATCTCTGGCACATGACCATCGCCACTTGATGCTCCAGTCGCCAAGCAAAGGCCATGCCTGGGTGACACCATTCTGTAACTATTTGGCAGTGAACAGTAAAGTATGATTTGTAGGAAACAATCAGTGGGCAAGGGAGGTGCTTAGTGCATCCTTTGCGCAAAAATTCTCCCCTCGAACAGGGCTTCTCTCAGGCCTCAAAGGCAACTGGGTATGAAAATGGGGGAAGGGGAGGAGACTCAATGGACAGGGAAGGGGTTAAGCACATGCACCTTCCCTATAATACTCCTGGAAATGTTGTACTCACCTTGTGTTAGCATTAGGAGGCAAACAAAAGTAGTGTTGAGAGCCTTGTGTTTACTTTGTAGTGTCGCCAAGACCTGAATCGAAAGACCGGGAGCTCTACTTTTTAGATTCTCAACTCCACTGAGAAGGACCCCGAGTTCCCCCAGACCTATGAGAGAACAGTTCATGCTTTGCGTCCCTTTATCATTCTTCTCAGGAAGGTGGCTTTTGTGCACCCTCACGCCTGCTTAGTCAAAGCCATAGTACCAGCTTCTCTCCTGGTGTAGAGAGCAAACCAGCACTCAGCTCTACTCTGAGCCCAGTCCAGTTTTCCTGGTACTTGTTTGATGGGAGGGTGGACATCCTGGTCTGCGGATACAGCCGTACTCTCGAGAAAGGCTGGCCTGCAGTCCTGTCCTGCCCCCTCCCTGCAAAAGTAAACGTGTCCCCCACACAAGCTGGAGGCAGCTCGCTTGCAAGCCCTATGAATAGGCTTACCAGATCTCCAACCGGGACAGAGTGCTAGACCTTTAGGAGAAGGAATGTGGGCAGGTGTAGCTTGTTAAACCTTAGAGCACAATCCTAGGCTTGTTAAAGCTTAGAGCACAATCCTAGGCATGTCTACTCAGAAGCAAGCCCCACTGAACACAATGGGGCTTGCTTCTGAGTAGACATGCCTAGGATTGTGCTCTAAGGTTTAACAAGCGACACCTGCCCACATTCCTTCTCCTAAAGGTCTAGCACTCTGTCCCGGTTGGAGATCTGGTAAGCCTACCTATGAACTAGACCCAATAAGAATCTTTTCAGAGTGAAATGGAGGCTTCTCTTTGGCTTGAGGAGGCGAGATAAAGTTCCAAGACGTTGGATACTTACATGCTTGTTTTGCTTTTCTTTCTCCCTCACACACAGTTTAATGACAACAGCCTCTCCTTTTTGCAAAGATGAGTGGAATTTACCTTTCTGGGGTTTCAAAATGAGCACTTGGGCTTGGAAACAAGAGCCATTCCTTTGCCTCTTAATGTGCTGAGCCTTTTAAGAATTTATAACCAAGGCTTCTCCCGCCTAGGCCAGTTTTTGATTAGCACAGGTGTGTGGGTGGGGGAAGTGGGCCCTCGCCATCTGCAGATTTCACTATCAGTGGAGGGTGGGTCCACTTCAAAAACAAAAAAAAATATTAAAAAATAGTTTCTTTACCTAAACGCAGCAAACCGCACTGGCTGCAGGGCAGTCGCTGCCACTCCTGAAAGCCACTTCTGGGCCGCACGATGCATTCTGGGGTAAGCCAAGGCGGGGGGGGGGGGTCGCACGACCCAGAAGTGGCCTTAGGGAGCGCCAGAGACAGTCTTGCAGTCGGCGTGATTTGCAGCGTTTAGGCAAGGGAACGATTTTTTTTTCTTTTTAAAACTTTTAAGCAGTACCCACGGATTCTTGTTATTCGTGGGGGATCCGGAATAGATCCCCAAGGATAACAAGGGCCTACTGCGTGTGGGTGCGCATGCGCACCCACATGCACACACAATCGATTACTGTGCTGTTATCATTTTAACCCTTCTTTTAGCACCCTCTGTACTTAACAGAAGCTACGTTCTGCCACCAGTATTAATTGCTCCGTTTTGCATATGTCCTCCTGCTAAGTCACACCAAAGGACACCAAAACCACATACCATCCCTTGAGAACCCTGCTCAGCACCTAGCGAGATCTCACCAGGTATTGCCCATGCATTTTCACAGCCGTGAGGTCTAGAATCTGCCTGCTGTGTGCCAATGCCTTGGTGATGTAATCAAAGCCTGCACCCAGTCCTGCTGTCACCAACAAGCCGCTGGTGTGCCAATGGTGCCTGTCCCTACAGGCTCGTTCATATGGAGGAGTTAAGAGGGGCGTGCTGCTCTTCAGCTTACTTCCATTGATGTTTACAGAGAGGTCCCTGGGGCAGTCATTTTAAAACCTAAGTTCTACCTGCAGTAATGGTGAGCATCAAATGATAAACATGGGGCTTGTGAAGTAATCCAAACCGGAGAGTGGCCATGGTTTGTTTGTCGACACACAAAAAGGGAGCCATTCCACTGCTGATCCAAGAAAGCACTTTAGCACCTGCAGTGTAACCCGAGTAGTTCCATTCCTCTCAAGCTGAAAGCGACACTTGATGTTGGAGCTGAGCCTACTTGAAAATTACAAGGGTGTGTAGTCTGTTGCTATATGAGCCATTCCTTTCACTGGGCCATCCCAGCTCCTGTCATTTCCTGTGAGGTGCAGCAGCTGATGCACCAAGAACATTTGTTCGTAAGGGACTTACAGCCCTCCGCTAAAACATTTCTCTGGAAATGCATTCCAGTAGAACTAGCTTGTTAAGTAACTGTGCTTGGGTAGTCTCAAGTAGATCCCCCTTCTCCACATTTCCCATTTCTGCATGATAAAATTGTACCACTTGGCATTGCATTTGTTCCAACAGTGACACTTGGATGCCTTTAGAACTGTCATGCTCTCTGTTTTAGAAGCCCCACACCCATATTTTTCCCTAAAGGAAGGACAACTACTAGCATCTAAACATCACACATCTTTAAGGGAGGGGGGAATCTTTTCATGGAACCAGGAACCCATTTGTGCACCAGTTACCTAAAATTATGCACTCCAGTTACCTAAAGCCACGTTTGCAGGGACTATCATTTTAATTTAATTCCCATAATTCACAAGTGCAGTGCAGTCACTCCCTCTCAAAAGAGACCAAGATGCTTTTAATGTCACTTGCAGCCAGGGCCTGCACTTCCTGAGAGCTTACAATGTGCAGAGCCAAGGAGCTAGGTGATTGGCCAAGCAAGACTCGCCTGCAAAAAGTACGGGCGCAGCATTTGAGTCAAAAAGAGCAACAGCGGGGTGACTGTGCTGTGTTCCCAGGTAGGCAATAGCTCTGAAGACCTATTGCAGGTGCCTTTCCCCCATCGTCACACAGACACAGCAAAGCCCTGTTACAAGAGCCCATCGTCGTTCTCACAAGGAAGCAGCAACAAGCCTTTCCGGCCCAACAGGTTCCACACTCTGAACAAGGAGAAAGCCCAAAAAGGCAACCGACAGCCCATTCCCTAGACCTAAAGTCCCAGAATGTACCTGAAGAGCCACGAAGGGAGACTTTTCTTTGGTAGGATTGACGCTCTGCCACCAGTCCCGATTCTCATTTAACCAAGGAACGAGTGACTCTGCTCTCTGTAACAGGACCAAATGGATCAGGTAGCCATCTCTACTCTGTTGCGGGCCAAATGATGGAGCTTAAAAACAACAACCAGGATGCTGAAAGAGAGATGAGCTTGCCACCTTGGTTATTTTATGCTGGTTGGTTTGTTTTTTCAGGGTGGTTTATCCATAGATTCCAAGGACTGTAAAATAAAGTCTTAACATTTCATTAGGCATAGATAACGAATGTAAATATCAATTAAAATATAGTTTGGGGGTTAGCTAATGGCCTCATAGTCAGAAGATTAAAACCCCCACCAAGACCCTAACCCTGAGTGCAATAGGAGCTGATTGTATTATTGAACTAATGATTTCAGGAAATGGAGACTGTTTGGCTCAAAGTTGCACACTTAAAAAGAAAGACACAGCTGTAAAGTATATTTGTAAATATTGTCTGTGTTTTTTTTGGCAAGGTCATTTTTATTTTAACTGTAGCATATAGATACAGTAGGAATCCCCCAGGGACTTTCTAAATACTGAAATTGTGTGCAGAAAAAGGAAAACACAACCACCAGTGTTGTAATGGTAACTTACTGTATATATGATATATTTTTTTCTGTTAAGGAAAACAAAACATGACTTTTTGCAACTGGATGTCAGGGCGATTGTCCTACTGTACAGCTTACACAGTGTCAGCCTAAACACTGCTCTCCTCCTTCCCCATCCGGCACTGCAAAAAGGCAAAACTGCATCCCCTCTTTAAGAGCCAGGCCGGGGTGGAGTGTAGCTTGGGGGTAGAGCAGGTGCTTTTCTACGCGGAAAGCTCCAGGTTCAGTCACTGGTGTATTCAGTTCAGGGCTCTCAGGCAGTGGGGCCAGGAGAGATCTGCCCCCCCCCCGAGACCCTAGGAAGCTGCTACTCGGCCGAGTGGACTGATCGTCAAAGGCAGCTCCGTATGCCATTAAGAGCCAAGTCTCGATCTTTTGTGACAAATCAATATCCGAGTGCCAAAAATTTTACGGTTCCAGCCATAGGTCAGAGAGAAGGGAGCTGCATGTTTGCAGCAGCAGGACGTTAGTCTCCAGTACAGGCTTTGAACTGGTGCTCCTTCCCATTCCGAGGGCATGTGAGATGGGAGGGGCCGCCCCCCCCCGCCCTGGGCATCAGTGGAAGAGGTGACCAGGGGAGGCTTTGCTGCTTCAGCCGAGACCCCCAGCTTGATATCCAAAGAGGGAAAGGGGTGAAGGTGCTGCTGGGCAGAGGTCAGCCTTCCTCCTCTTTTCCTTTCCTTTTGGCTAGAGACCAAAGGAATGGCTCGCCCTTGGTTGTGGCTGTCGGGAGGCTCGCCCCTCCCTCCACAGGTGAAACCACACGGGGAAGCGCGTTGGTCTTCCTGCCATTTCGGACACTTGAGATTCCTTCAGATTGCGTGGAATGTATTTTTAAGAGATGAAATATATTTTTTCTATTTGCTAGCGTTAAGGCAGGGTGGAAAGGGGCTGCTGCTGAACGCCGATGTCGTCGCTCCGGGCAGGTGAGCATCTCCTGCCTTACAACGCCTCATTTTTAGGTGAAGAAAGAGCAAGTGCCATGTTGTCGACGTGTGTCCCGAGGTCCTCCAGAAAGCCAGCTCCACTCCGTTCCCAGAAAGCTACCAGCACAGTCCTAGTCACTCCAACCAGACTCAAAAGGAAGCACCCTGGTGCTAGCATGTTCAGTTTGGGGAGGGCCCTGCTCTTTCACCCCCCCCCAAACTGTCTGTGCACTGGGCAGCAGGTGGCGCTACTAGTAACCTCTTGCCAGCCACACAGAGCAATCAGTCCGCATGCTTATGTTTAAACACAAACGTTTGTCTGCATGTTATCTTCTGACTAATGCTGTCTGTCCTACAGTACATAATCAATAAAACTATTTGTATGTTATGGAAAGGTGTGAATTACTTTGGGATAAAACAACTTTCCGTTCCTCTGCCTGCGACGTAATGTCCCGTTTTGGACGTTTAGGCAAACAGCGCTGTACATCCAGAACAGAGCAGTTCCCATCCAGATCCACTTCCTTGCCAATAATTAATTAGCACTTCCAGGGCATCTCTGGACCTGCGCCACACAACAGCTATCCCTGCAACTCAGCCAAACAGCCAAGGCTTGAAAGCACCTAACTTTGTGCACATCAGATGCAGCTGTTCACATTTTGGAACTCCCCAAAAGCCGGAGGGAACAGAATCAAAACAAGTACTGAACCTCAAAACACTTAAGGAGTCCTGGTACATAGAGTTACGGTAAGAGAAGTTGCTAAAGGCAAATGAGGGGCAGTTGATACACGGACATGAACAGACAGCCACAGAGCACCCATCCTCTGAATACAGAAGCCTTTCCACAGCTATTACCTGGATCCCTTCAGACATTAGCTAGAGAAGGCCATTAACTCGTTTTCTGTTTTTGAAATGAAAACTTAAGATTCTCATCCATTCAAATCCTGATGGGCAATCCTTAAAAGACAGCAAGCTTTCTTGCTATCTTAAAGGACAGCAAGAATTTGTTACTCTGAGCAAGATTTGTTGTTCTTCAGTCGTTAAGTCGTGTCCGACCCTTCGTGATCCCATGAACCACATCCCGCCAGGCCTTCCTGTCCTCCACTATCTTCCTGAGTTCGCTCATTTTCATGTTCGTTGCATCGGTGATGCTGTCTAACCATCTCATCCTTGGCCTTCCCCTTCTCCTTTTGCCTTCAATTTTTCCCTTCTCCTTTTGCCTTCAATCTGAGCAAGATTACTGTTTGCTAAAAAACAGTACAGTATATACATATTCATAATCCTACTAATAAATACGAACAGATAATCGGATTTTAGTATTCTCTGGATTTTGATATGACACTTAATCTAGAGCTACATAGATTTATATTTTAAATTACTGATTATTACTGCAACTTCCCAGCTTAAGCTTTATCGGCACCATTTTGCTTCCGGAAGATGATTTGAAAAATCAACTGCAACTCTCTCAGGTTCACCTCTCGATATCACTGCTAAGAAAATGAAATGGATTATTAAACCCTAATTTCCCCTGCATTTTGGAATGGGTCTGTAATGAACATGATTTGTAACCTTTTAAATTGCACAGTGAACAGGACATACAAGCCCCAACTTTCTCAAATGAAAACACAAACTTGCTTTTTCTACAAAAGGAAAGCTTTATTTATGCTTTCAAAAAAAAAAAAATCCACATGAGATAATCTTACCTTAGTTACTAATAGCAGTTAACTTACAAGAGTTCTAAACCTTGGGGAGACACCGAACCCAAACACATCTGTACCAAAATAGACCCCACTCGAAAGACCAGAAGTCTGTATTTCAGAGAGCACAAGCACCAGTCTATTGAACCAAGGCTGACCTGGCAGCTGAGAGCTGTGTTCTTGGGTGTTGCATGGAAAAACTACACAACTGGGGTGCAGGGTGTGTATGTGCGCTTTTAACTCCTGGTTAATCCTCCTAACAGATAGCGCTACAGACTAGGAGGATAACTTGCTTCTAACCACAGGTCCATTCAAGGCATCTGGCATCCCGTATCTTTACATCGTAGGAGTTGGCTGTGCAGGCGCCCCAGGAGTGGCTTGGCGAGGCAGTGTGTACATAGCTCCAAGAAACTGGTCTGCAATGCGCCCGGCTTCTCTCAGTCCGCTCAGCAGAGCTCCATGAACAGTTGCTGGGTAGTTGCGAATTGTATGTTCTCCCGCAAAAAACAGACGAGGAATTGGCTGCAAGAGAACGAACAAACAGGCACTGTTTACTTACTCTTGATGTGTCTGGTGCTCCAACACTTATTTATTCTTTCAATTTTTATTCTAAACAAACAATCTGTTTCATACAATGACTGTATCTGCTCAACCCACTCCAAATCAGCTGCAATGCATCCAGTCAGACGCTTCAAGTTCCTCATCTATTGTTTGCAGTTTGACACATACAAACTGTTGTCGCTTTTGTGAATTGGGGAACAGAGTCCTGGTCCTTAAAAAGACTGATGACCTCATCAGGGTCAAATTAAAGATGAATCAACCTTGACACCTGCATCAGCCAACAGGGAACCTGCATCCTCCTCTGCAACAAATGCTACTCAGCTGAAACGGTTCTCTGAAGTGGACTTTAAAGCAAATTCCTTGGGCCGGATTAAGAGCTCCTTCATACTTGTTCAACATACTTGAAAAACTATTGAAGCCTGTGGCAAAGGGTACTGACAGAAATGCCTTGCGGACTAGAAACTGGGCTAGGGACCAAACACCGGGGAATCATCTTACATTTCTACAAAAGGAGACAGACCCCTTTCCATTGTGCAAGTCTGTCATAGGCCTGTGGGGAAGGGGAGACTTTTTTTTAGGACTTATGGTAGCATTTGCTCTCTGCGGCATAAGGGGAAGCCAAGTGCAAATTTCAGGCATGTGTTGCTGCAAACTCAGAGAGCATCCTCAACTACTCAAGGTGGTTTATGTCCGTTGTTTCTGCATGTACTGGATGGAAGCTTTCGCCTGAGCACACTAGGCAGGGTCTTTGCTTGCTACTCCAAGAAGGTACCAGACATTACTGGCATCCTCTCTTAAGCACCCCCTCCCCAAATATTCCTTTTATAGAGATCAGGTCACAGTCATGTTCTGTACAGTACCTAGCATAGGGCTACTTAGCGGCAAGAGCATAAAGTTATTCAAGGGGAGAAAAATCTGAAGAGACCCAACTAGAACAGTCTATTGGAAAAGGTCAGTACATAAGCGGACGACTTCTACTAAGAGCCACTTCCTTCGTGGCACCTCCACGCTGAATAAGGCAACAAAGCTGCAACTTAGACTAAAACATCGTTGAAGCCCTCCTTCAAGACAAGCACCACCAGAGGCTGATTGCTTAACTGCTGCTTCCTGGCCTTCACTTTAATGCGATGTTCCAGTTCTCACCTGGGGGGCTCCTGGAATGGCTGGTCCTGGAGTAATTGGCTGAGCCATCAAGTCATAATCATTTCCTGAAGATCCAGCTGCTACATAAGAATAGGATCCTCGGGCCCAAGGGTCAGCCCGCCAGCGAGACACCACTGTTTCCTTGGGCTGAGGTCAAACAGAAAAAGAAAGAAGCTGCGTTGGAGGCATTTTGGTTACCCACAGAGAATTCGCTCAAGTCATTAAGTCGCACATAAAATGTGCTTTTATCTACATTGAGAAAAACTGCAACAGACAGACATGATACAGGAGCAGGGATTTTTTTCAGTGACTTGGGGGGATGCCCTCCCCAGGAAGCTCTGGCTGGCCTCTACCCTATACTCCAGGGGTGGGGAACCTATTTACACTGGAGGGCCATTTCCCCATGGGGGAAATGGGTCGTGGGCCGTGTCCCCTCCACCGCAAAGAGGCGCCCCCCCCAAGCTCTCCTCCTCCCACCCACCCCCAGCTCTCCTCCTTACCTTCTCTTCAGCCGCCGCCGCCAGTGCCAGTGGCGGCAGCGGCCCCGCGTGCACTCACATCGCCGTACTTACTCTCAACCCGGCTGTAATAGACATGCGCAGAAACAGCCGGGTTGAGAAGAGGTTGCGCGATCTCGCATGACCCTCTTCTCAACCCGGCTGTTTCTGCGCATGTCTATTACAGCCGGGTTGAGAGTAAGTACGGCGATGTGAGCGCGCGAGGGGCCTCCGGAGGCTCCTCTCCGAGCGCGCGCGGGCCGGACCCGACAGAATCGGGTCCAGGCTCGCGCGGGCCGGACCGGATCTCTCCAGGGGCCGGATGCGGCCTGTGGGCCGCCGGTTCCCCATCCCTGCTATACTCCATCAGAAGAACTATAAAAACCTATTATGTTTTTCACTAGGCTTCTGGAAGGAGATGTCTGCAATGGTGGTGGGGATATTTAGTCTGGTCTTTCACACTTGTGGATTTTGGTGATATTAAGGCTGCCTTTAATTCATGCTTTTGCTTTATTTGGTTTTATTTTATTTTAAGTCACCTAGAGGCAAGAGAGGCAGGATGGAAATGTTTTAAAGTAACGAAACTAGGTTCCTGTGCTTAACTACCTGTGCAAGTGTAACAAGCAAACATGATTACAACCAGAGAGTCATGTGGGAGCACAGGTGTTGACACATTCCATCGAAAGGTACATATGATCCAGCTGGACTGAAATACTTTCCATTGTAAGGCTGGCCTGAGGCACTAAGACTTCAGCACGTGACTGAGGCGGCCCACTCATGTTCCTTTCAAGGCTCACCCACATCTGCAGGACTGAAAGCAGGAGCACCCAGAGGGGAAGGGAAGAAAGGAATTCATGCCAGCTAAGATCACCTACTTTAAGCAAAGAGCAATTGGAGGTTTAGAAAACAAACAGCCATTTTCTATGCATGCAGCCCATGCCTTGGTCTAAGTCATGCAACACAAAGGTCTCAGCTATTGAAAATCCAGCTGTAGGCTTAACAGTATCGCCTATCTGATGTTTGAAAGAACCCCTCTCCCCTGCAGAAGGCTTGCTCCAAAACAAAGCTCCGTGAAGGAAGTTGCAAAACTCAATTATGACGAACTAGTGAAGAGATTTTATGGCACAGCTGCCTTGAGGCCGTGTTGCACCACACCCTGATAAGGACAAAAACCAGACTGTCTAGGATCTTGAGACTTCCTACACAGAGGAAACCATTAAAGGCGCAACGTGGTACCTGAGGGACCGCACTGCTGCCGAAAATGCCTTTGAGGATAGCAAGGCAGCGCCCAACAATGACATCATCGCTGATGTTTTCCATGATTCCAGCTGCTTCACCTGCCACCAAGGCCAGAAGAATGGGTGCTGGGGGGTGGAAGAAATAGTTACTTGGATGCCAGCAGGCAGCAAACACTAGTAAAAGTACGTTAGTCCCATCCTGTGTGAGAGAGCATTTTGTAAGATTCTCTAGAAAGCAGCCTAAATGTAACAGATTTCCCATCATCAAGGAAAAGGTTTGTTGAAACACCAAAGGCGTTTTTTCCCTCTGGCACATTTCATGATCTTTTACGTTATCTTTTTTACAAGAGATGGTGTGGGGCAAGAGTAGGTTCTCTGTGCCCATGTTTTCACTGACCCGCTGCCAAAGAGCCCACTAGTTATGGTGAATGTTGGTCAATTCGTTTCTTATTTGGCTGTCTGTTTCTGATCCAATCTGACCAAAAAGCAGCACTTGCA
This sequence comes from Plestiodon gilberti rubricaudatus, assembly GCA_026170595.1. Classification (NCBI taxonomy): domain Eukaryota; kingdom Metazoa; phylum Chordata; class Lepidosauria; order Squamata; family Scincidae; genus Plestiodon; species Plestiodon gilberti. The sequence goes on from JANXHW010000011.1 coordinate 2,115,750, forward strand.
AATGAGAAAGTGAGACAAAGAAGTCCTCTTCTACCCAATCATTTTATGCAAGGAGCCCTGGGGCCTTCTCAAACTGTGGCTGTCCAATGGAAGCTGTTTAACACATAGAGAGATCTGTGCATGAATCGGTTGTCCCACATTCCCTGCTTTCCAATACAGTACTCCCCCCATATCCGCTGGGGATATGTTCCAGGCCCCTCCGTGGATACTTGAAACCGTGGATAGGAGCGAACATCCCCTCCATGGTTTCCTGAGGGGCCCCCGCCCTGCCTCCCCTGCGGGCAGGTGTGCCCCCTCCAGCTCTTATTTTTCTTTCAGCAAGCTTTGTTTCTTCCTTAAAACAGAGAAGCAGCCTCCATTGCAGGCAAGTAGAACGAGACTAAGTCCTAGAGAGGCTCTGCAAGGTTTCTGTTAACCTTGCAGAGCCTCTCTAGAACTTAGTCTCATTCTACTTGCCTTCAATAAGCAGCCAGAGGCTGCTTCTCCTGTTTAAGAAACAAAGCTTACTGGGAAAAAAGTAAAAGTCGGGGGGGGGGTCCCCGCTATCCGTGGATAACTGAAACTGTGGATAGCGAATCCGTGGATATGGGGGCCCACTTGTAATATCAGTAAGTCCGCCAATGGAGATTGGATAGTTAGGATCCTTCAGCTTTTTACATAAAGGAAAGACTCTTTAATAAAGCTCAATATGGTACCCAAGGCACATCACTGCTACCCAAAAATGCCTTTGAGGAAAATTTGGAGATTACAGAGAAGCTGAATGAATTATGTGAGTCAGTCCTCACTATGCAAGACAGAAGCACAACCAGGATACATGCCACTAAGTAGGAAAGGCACCGGTCAGGTCCAAGAGGATGCCAGCATGACTCATGTCAAGCAAGTGGCGTCAAGGAAGCTATAAAAGGCAAGGAAGCTTCCTTCAGAAAATGGACGTTTTGCCCAAATGAGAACAAAAAGCTCTGGCGAAATAAATGCCAGCTAGTAATAAGGGACGCAAAAAAAAAAAAAAAAGCATATGAGATGTGCATGGCTAAACACATCAAGGAAAACTATTTACTTACAACTACTTTTTAAAATACATTAATGGTCCTCGGATGTACACCAGCTATGAAGCTGATGTACATTTGAGGTGGGGGAGTAAGGCCATCCAGGCCCGGGAACGGGTCGAGGATATCGGCGGAGCATGCCGCCGATATCCCCGCCTTCTCCCAGCCCGACCAATGGCCACCCCCGCTGGCTGCCCCGTTTTGCCCTCCACCAGTGGTGCCGAGTCTGGGGGGCAGCGGAGTGAAGGCTGTCGGTCTCCACACCAGCGGCCCTTACTCTAGAGCCATCGCAAACGTGCTTTACGGCACGTTTGTGACTGCTTAGAGCGGCAGAGTGTGTGCCCTGCCACTCTAACCTTAGAGAGGATCGTGCTGCCCCAGTAAGAAAACTGCTAGGCACTTGGACTGTTAGATTACGAGGAAATAAAGGGGGAGCTTAAAGAGGGATGACATTGCAGAGAAGGTGAATGAACTCTTTTTGCATCTGCCTTCACTAATGAAAATGCACAGTAGACACCCGTGCCTGAACTGACCTTCTCAGGGAGGGAGTCAAATACAAGTGAGGTTTCAAAGACTATTGACAAATTAAAAACGAACAAATCACTGGGCCTAGGTGGCCTGTACTGAGATGTCAACGCTTCCCCATCAATGCAGGTCACAACCCTGCCTTTGGAACCACACAGGTGGCCAAAAAGCGGAACACCTGCCAGTTCCTTCCTTCTGAGGCCCATGACAACTGTGGGACTCTGCTGCATTTCCTGGGTTTCCGATTGTTGCCACTCCAGCATGTAGCACACAAATGCTCAAAAGGAAGGCTCAGCACAAATATGTACGTGCTCTCTAAGTTACCCCAGGATGCACTGGTTTTATATGTCAGAGTTTGATCTCAGTTTTGGACTGCTGTGTCATGGCCTCCCCATGAAACAACACACACCTGCTTAGGGAGCTTCAAGCAATTCTGCTCCTGTGAAAACGGACTGTTAACGGGGACCAGCATATCTACCTTTATAAAGGTTCCAGAACAGGAAAAGCTCTCCTCTGCTGGCCGTCGTGCTGCCAACATGACCAAACAAATTCACACTCGGGTCCCAAAATACGCGATCAAAACACAGCACAACCTGGAAACAAGGAAAATGTGTGAGATCTGGTAAAGAACATTCCGCAATATGGGTTAACGGTACAGCACTTTGCTGGAAACACGAAGGGACTTTCTGTTCAGAAAAGATCTCTGGTAGTGACTTTTTTTAAAAAAAAACATCTGTTAGTTTTTGGAGGTGTTCCATCCAAGGTCCAATGATGCTCCAAAATAAAACGGGAAGCAAGTAAAGGCTTCCAGCTGAACACGTATAAAAGGGGGCCAAGCAGCGCAATGCAACAATTGCACACACAAGAAAATCGTATCCTAGAAGAGACGACCCATCTGAAGCAGCCCAAATTTGTTGCGTCTCTTGAAGAGAGATTCCTCTCCCAGCACTCACCGAAAAAGGCGAAAAAGTTATAAACGCATTACTTTTGCTATTTTCAGCTATGACATATCAAAAGAAGTGGCTGGAGAATCCAGTAGCAGGCAGGGCTGCAGTTGTTATACTTATCCCCTTGCGTATTTTAGGTTTACCTTGTTAAGGTTTCCAAATCCCATTCTCTGCACGGCAGACGTCTTCCACTCCGGAAGAGGAGGAACAAACTGTACGGCAGGAGGCTGCTGCTTCAGCACTCCCAAGGGAAGGGTACACAGAACGGCATCACACTTATAAATAAACGTCTGGCTGGTGGAGCGTGTGTTGACGGCAATCACTTCACATCCTGGTGAAAGAGAGGAAGACTTGTCAGGCAAGCAAATTACTAATATTATGGCCGGAGTTCATGTTGATCTCACAATGACTGTAGCAACTTTTCTGAAAGCAGTTATTAAGAAGAGAGGGCTGCGACTCACAGAAATAGTAAAACAGGATGGTTAGAATTCGGCTTGATAACTGTTTTTGACTTATTCTGATTTATTTTATTATATTTAAATTTAATTTTATTCCTGTCTTGGTGGTTTTATATGTATTTTATCCATGTAATTTAATATGCCAATAAAGATATTCATATTCATAACAAAAGACTAACATTACTGGACAAATGTGTAGAACGGCGCTTCCCAACGTGTGCTTCTAGGAGCCATGGGGCTCCCTGAGACCCCTGCAGGGGCTCCATGAGCACCCCAGAAGTGGCCACCATCTGCCCCCTACCTGGGCTCCCCCGAGACTCTTGCATGTGTCAGCGGGGCTCGCTGAGACTCCTTTTAGGAATGTAAGGGGCTCCGGAGACCAAAACGTTTGAGAACAACTGGTGTGGAGGTAGGGGAACAGCTGTACAGACACGATGAAATACTGATCACCGCCAAACACTTCCGTTCCTTACTATGGGTTGTACTCCTAAGGATTTTTGCCTCATGCAAAGAGAGTCTTCCTTGCAGAGTACTTATGCAGGAGGAAGCTCTTTCCATAGGAGAAAGAGCTTCCACCCAACTACACTTCCTCCCTTATCTCTCTTTATTCCCCCTTTTGCTTCCCACTACTCCAGCAAACTCATCCTCCACCTGCCCTTTTCTTTCATCTTCAGATACAACTCCCTGAACAAGCATCACCTCTGTTTGTGGAGCTGTCTCCCCCCCCTCCCCCCAGCTTCTCACCAACATCCTCCCTCAAAATATACCAAATGTAAACTCTTTCTCGGCCCATCATAAGCATGCTTTTGGCTTCCAGCAGTTAACCCTTGCCCCACCCACTTTCAAACCCTGCTTGCCCTCGTCCCTGCCCAGCTACATCAGACCCCAACACACCATGTTGGTTCTGCCCTATGTACAGCATCTGCAAAGTGCACTCCATCACCAGGCAGAGACAGACGGCCTGTGATGAGAGCATGCAAGCTGGCAAGGGGTCGTTTCCAGAGGCAGTGCCCAAAGTGCAGCCTCAGCTTAAAGGGCAACCAGAGAGGACTTCAGGTTTTACTTACCCGAAGCTGTGTAGCGAACCTGTCGAACTGCTGTGTTGAGCTTAATGTCTAATCCTTCGGCCAGAGCCACAGGGACACAAGAATAGCCATTTCTCACAGTCAAGTGACTGCCAGTGAATTCAAAATCGTCATCCTAAAATGGGAGGGAGAAAAACAGTTTCAGAAGTCCCCTCCAATGCATTCGTAAAACCATTGGGTCATAAGAACATAAGAAGAGCCCTGCTGGATCAGGCCAAAAGCCCATCTAGTCCAGTTTCCTGTGTCACACAGTGGCCCCACCAGATGCCTCAGGGAGCACAAGACAACAAGATAACCTGTTTCCCGTTGACACTCCCTTGCGCCTGGCACAGAGAAAACCCACTTCTAAAACCAGGAGGTTGCTTATGGCTTGTAACCTGTGATGGTCTTTTCCTCCATGAATCTGTCCAAACCCCTTTTAAAGGCATCTAGGCCAGATGCCATCACCACATCCTGTGGCAAGTACATTCCCCTCCCACTGCCCACGTTTACTAGAGACAAAAGGTGGTAACAAAATCCCCAGACATGACAATGACAAAAGGTCACTACTGCTATGAAAGAATGTGTCCAGGATGAAGAGAAGGTTCATATGTCTACAATTACACCAAATTCCTAGTTGTATTGCTAAAATCGTTTGTAATTCATGCCATTCAAAACGCAGAAGGAAGGCAGCTAAGGGCAGAATGTTGAAGCACTAAACAGTAAGAGTGTTCAAGTCTAATATTGCAATAGATACCAATAAAATACACGTGGCAAATTCGGGAGCACTGCTTTCAGCCTATATTTGAGCCAGTATATCTTTAGAGGTTATAGCTTAGGGACTATCAGTACTGCTGCGTATATCCTGCAATACCTCCACAAAAGTGCAGAATATATATTTTTTTGGGGGGGGGGGGGAGAGAAGTGCATTTGAGCAGGCACCTGAAGTCACCAGAAATTGGAACAGCTACATCCTGCAGAGTTCTTTGCCTCTTCCTGAGACTAGCAAAGAACGATTATGCAACACACACACACACACACACACACACACACACACACACACACACACACACACACACACGGAGGGTACAAAATGAGAGTTACTCTGATGGCAAATTTTGCTTTTTGTTCAAGGAACCACAGACACCGTCTTTGCCACTTACTGCTCTGCACTCCCATCATTTCACATTGAGAAATTTAGACTTGACCAAGAAGTTGACCCATTAAAACTTCAGCCCAGATAGAAATTGCAAGTTACCTGGTCCCAGTGCTTCAGAGATAGGGTAGAGAGCGGCGTGGCATTTGCAAACTCTAGATTTGCAAAATGCCAGTCAAGAATTTGTCTGTCCCTCGATGATAAGTAAACATCACTATAAAATAGGTTTTAAAAAGAGACACACACGGTTAGGGAAGCGTTACAGCATATACTCCTGCATACGTGGTCTTTTAGCGGGACTATGAAGTTTAAACGCTTGTGCTCGCAGTCTTTTTTTGACGATTCATTGACTGTCCTACAAGGCAACTTGATTTCCAAGTCCCGTTCAACTATTTCGCCACAGTGTACAAAACCAGTTACCCGGTGGTTACAGAAGCTCAGAAAGAAGGGGCGTTTCAAAGCACCAACTCACCTTCTCTAACATCCACACAAGCAGTTCTGCAGTTCTTACCTTGGAGGGTTGGCTTCCAGTTCCTGAAGCTTCTCCTCCAGCTTTCCTTGTGTTTCTGCCAACTCATCGTACTCCTGACAAGGAGAGGACGTAAGCGCATAAGTACAACGTTGCAGCATAAATGCAAGCAGCAGTACAGGTGGAGTATCTCTTATCTGAACTATTTGGGACAGGAAATGGTCTGCATTTCGGAATATTTGTATAAATATAAGGAGATATCTTGGGGATGGGACCCAAGCCTAAACACAAAATTCATTTATGTCTCATATACACCTTATACACATAGCCTGAAGGTAGTTTTATACAATTTTTTTTTCTGCCCCAGCATGCCTTGCGCTATGCTAGCCAGGTGCTGAAAAAGTTTTTTTTTAAACAAAAGGTCATAGCCCAAAAAATGTCTATTTCAGAATGGATTTCGGATGTCCAGATAAGGGGTAACCAACCTGTACTGAAAATTGTTGAAGCATGAACCGCACACCGAGTGCACGACACAGAGTTCACTGTCTCCATAGGAAAGAGCCTCCCAACTATGAAACTAGATGCTTCAGCATTAACCCCTTTGCAGTCATTAGTATTTATTATTAAATTTATACCCTACTTTCCCCCCCCCCCCATAAGGGGACCCTAATACAATATCCCAGTATTAACCCCTTTCTTTGCAGAGCAACATCTTAGCGTCCAGGAACAGGATGTAAAATTTTTGGACTCGGGGTACTAAACAGCAAAGATGTCACAAGAAGGCAAATGGGGGAGCTCAAAATAGCAACAACAACCCCCCCCCCAAAAAAAACCTGATTTCTTGAGTGCCAGGGTAAATACAGTCCTGACGACCTGCAAACAGTTGCATGGTTGTGTGTGGCCCTGATCCTGTGCGCCGTCTCCCCTGTCACTACCTCTCCTCTCTTCCAAGGCGCTGTAACCTGGGGGCATGGAAAGGGACTAGTGGCGAGAGCAGCAGCTCTGGGCCCAAACTTCTCCCTGCTGGAAGAGGTGCACTGAGTGCCTTTTCGCCACAAACACTGCCGGGATCTGCAATCCCATTACAGCCGTGGTGAAGAAAATATGTTCTGCCAGGAGCTGAACACCAGGAGTCACTGCTGCCAACAGCAGGCCCTTTTCCTGCCCCCAGGCAAATGTTTCATGGTACCCTGGAGAGTAGCGGCAGCAGTAGAGATGGCTTCGAACCCTCCCTGCCTTCCCCCATCCCAAGACAAGTGGATGCGGTAAGGCGCAGGTGCGTTTGGGTACTTTGCAAGCAAATAATACGATTGCTGAAAAACCCTCAGGGATTCCCTGAGAATGGGCCCAATCCTCAAGCCAGATGAGTGCTTGTGCACCCCTACTACATAACCGACAAGCGACTGAATAACTCTTAGGTGCCCAATTCTGCCCAAGTGAGACTGCGTTTAATTTTTTTTTTAAGCAAACATTTAGTAGGTAAAAAACTGTTTTCCACATTGCTCCATACCTTGCAGAGAGCAGTAAGATCTCGATGCTTACTCTTCACTAGGAACTCGGCAGTAATATCTCGAGGCGGTTTAACTTCTGAAGCCTCCTTGTATTGCTGGTGGAGCTCCTTTATCTTCTCTTTTAAACTCACCATCTATGGAGAAAAAAGAAACACACTAGAACAGGGGTTCTCAACCCCCTTCCCGGCCGAGTACCACCTCTGGCACCACTCTCCTGCTGCGTACCACCGGAAGTGACGGACGATGACATCATCACCAGTTACTTCCAGGTTTTCAGAGGCCAGAAAACGCAGGTAGGAGGCTCTGGGCGGGTGGCAGGGCCCTTTTCAGTGTTCGAGAGGTTTGGCCAAAGGCAGGAGCCTCTCGGGAGTGAAAACATGCCGCTGACAGCGCCATATCGGAGCAGGGTTCCAGTGGTCCAAGTACCACCATTAGTAGGCCAAAGTACCACTAGTTGAAAACCCCTGCACTAGAAGAAAGAGAAGGAAGAAGTGCTTGATGCTCCCTTTAAGTCACTAGACTAGAGGATTCTGTGGCAATGGCAGAAAATGCGCAGAAATTATGAAAAGTCTTTTATAATCTACTGGCCAAGCATCTCTCAGGCTGGATTAACATCAGACCTTATTAAGGAGATCTTTCAGCTCTTCTTGAGTTTTCACTATCTTCTTCCAGTGTTCAATCTGTTCATCTTTCACATGCTTCTCTTGTAACCTGAGAGAGAGAGAGAGATCACCACATTTATCAGAAACCATTGTGAATCTATCAGAAGACTGTGCCACTCTATACGAGGATGACCCAACTAGGGCTAGACTAAGATCTCCTGATGCCCAAGGATGCAAATGCTGCCTCTCCCATCATCTGGGGATAAGTCAGCCTCTGTTCCTCCTTCTTCCTGAATTGGAAAAGGAAGAGGGGTGTGTGTGAAAAAAGTGTAGAGGACAGGACAGGAGAGTGGTAAGCTACAGCTTCTGATACTCTAGCCTACCACTTTCCCCTCTTCCACTGCAATTTCCAATTCAGGAAGTAGGAAGAGCAGCAGAGGTGGGTGGGCCAACAGAGGTGGGAGCCCTCACTAATCTGCTGCCTGAAGTGAATGCCTGAAAAAGGCAGGGGGGGGGGGAGTGAGAGCTTGAGCAAGAAAGCATACTGCGAGTTGTAGTCTGGAAATTCAGCTTCTCTCATGCAGTGGGCCACAACACCCAGTGATGACATCGTTGCCATTGCACTGGGTCATAGGGAAAAGAAGTTTAAAGAACACTGCTCTAGATGGCAACAGAGAAAGAGAAAGCAAATCTTGGCAAAGATTTCCATTTCACAGAAAGTAATCTAGGCTTCTCCCTCGCTGATTCAGAGACGTGCAGACAAACATCTTTAAACAATACGGGTTGGCAACTGATGACCCCCCCGGGGTCAGAATCCGTCTTTTCAGATGCCAAGCCTCTCTCCCCTTCCCATCAACGCAGTTCAGAGAAAAGAACATACAGAGCTGCAAGCCAGAGGGGGGGGGGGGGGGAGAGAATCCTGTCACTGCCTCCCTCTGCCCTGGCAAAGCAATGGAAAAGGAAACCGAGATCAAGGCATGGCGGGGAAGTAGTGGCTGTGCCCAGTATACATAAAACTGGACCTTACACTCCCCACTTCCAAAAAACTGGACCTTACACTCCCTACTTCCAAATACTTTTTCCATATACACAATCAGTTTCCAATTTTTTGTATAGTGTTTTGTATAGTGGGCATTTTCAGGGTCTCCTATTATCCTGTCTCCGTTGAGTTTACTACTTTCTAGGGTCATTCCGGATCTCTTTTGATCTCGGCCTCTTTCACAGTTCCCTGCCAGCTTAATAGAATGCGTTCGAGGATTTTGTTCCAGTTAACTGGCTCCAGCTGATAGTTGGTTGCTTTATTTGAAAATCTGCGGGGCACATGACAACCTGCTTGCATTGCTTGAAGAAGTTTGGAAGATACCAAACGAAACATAGCAATGTTGTTTCAATCCTAACACTATTATATGGCCTTTAATACGTGTGTTTAAACTGTGTTTTAGCCAATAAAAGGTGTTTGACTCATCATGGCTTTAATTCCCATAACTGACTCTTCTCTTATAATAGCTGGCCACGAACATTTTAAATCTTATTTGAGTTTCCAACTTATTTCCCAAAGCTTTGACTTTTACAAAAGCACTAGAAACTGAATTAGAAATTAAACATAACTTAGTAGACTTGCAGTTTATCTTAAAATGTAGCTGAACATCATTTGTGCCTATATTTTTCTTTTATGTAGCAGAGTTATAGGATTGTAAGCCAAATGTGAATGTTTCAATAGAAGGCAGAACAAACAATCTAACTAAGGACAGAACAACACTTAATGGACACCTTTGAAAGCACTCTGGGTTAGATTTACTGCTATTTGCCTGAATCAGACTGGTTTCCCTCACCTGTCAGAAAAGAAGAATGAACACAGGAGAACAAAACTGGGAAACCAATCTAGCAAGAATGATTCTGAGCAATTCTCTGTGTAAGAAATTTCATTCCATTTTTAAAGAGCATAGAATTCAAAGTTTAATAGTTTATTCAGCTTGCTAAAATCCCATGAACTATATTATTATTTTAGATCGAAAACTATTGTAACCGGCAACTATGTATAGTGAAACAGGTATCACGGGTAACCCGGTCATAATTAAGGCTTAAAAATAGCGATCCAGCTGATTTTAGAAAAATGACGAAAGCTGCCCGGTATGGACTGACAGCCCAGAAATCCGGATAGCCAAAAATCATTAATTCTATAAACAGGGAAAAAAAGATATTGTTTGAAACATTGAGAGCCAATGGATATCCCGAGACATTAATCAATAAAGGATGGGTTGTACAAAAAGATAAAATTCAAAGTGAAAGAGAAGGGAGAAATAAAATTGAGACAATAAATGAGGAAAATAACAAGACAACAGAAGACAAAAAAGAAGAGAACATTTGGACATGTTTGCCCTTTATTAGAGGGGTAACCGATAAGATCGCCAGAGTCCTTAGACAAGGAAACATAAAAACGGTGTTCAAACCAACCAAAAAAATTGAAGAAATGCTGAAAAATCCAAAAGACAAGAGACCTCCGCTCTCAAACCCAGGCATTTACTGCATCCCATGTGGCACTTGTGGCAAGGAATATATTGGCCTTACACAGCGGTCTATAGGCACCAGACTTAAGGAACATGAAAGAGCGGTGAGGCTAGAACATCCACATCTTTCCGCTCTTGCTGAACATGCACTGACCACAGGCCATTCTATTCATTTCAAAGATACATGCCCCTTAAAAACAGAGAGCAAATTAAATATCGTGAAAAATCTGGAGGCGTTAGAAATAAGTAAAAGGATGCCAAATGATCTTTTGAACAGACAGCAAGAATTAAGTCTGGCTAACCGTATATGGTTCCCCATAATACGTGGAAATACAAACCATGGACTATTAAACCATAAAGCTAACACTCAAAATAATATCCAATAAATCCTGTCAGTAACACAGTAGCATTACATCACTGCAACCAATTAAATACAGTAACCAACAAATGTTGCCAGCATCACAGGAAATCAGTTGTCTACAGAATTCCTAGATTGCACCTTTGGGCTGAGTCCTTGCAGGATCTCCTACCTTGAGCAAAGCTCGAACTGAAGCGGCTTCCGTCTGACAACCAAGAGCTTCCCGCGCTTTTTCAAAAAGAACAAAAAGACGAAGAGAACGCTGCTCCTCAACACCTACCAATTTCTTTGGAGATACCCCAGAAGAAGTGCCTGGATATAGGCACGAAACGTCGGGTTTTTGTAATTCCAGTTTTTAATGATTTTTGGCTATCCGGATTTCTGGGCTGTCAGTCCATACCGGGCAGCTTTCGTCATTTTTCTAAAATCAGCTGGATCGCTATTTTTAAGCCTTAATTATGACCGGGTTACCCGTGATACCTGTTTCACTATATTATTATTATTAACAGTATTTATATACTAAACATTCTCATGCTGAAGGATGTTGTCTGAATACAAGGCAAAGAGGAGAATGAAAGGGAATTGGGGAGCAGAGGGCAGGGAGAGAGAGAAGCCAAAGATCTCAGTCTTCAAATCTAGGTTAGTATATTTGTGTTTCTCAACACAAATATTGTGTTGTCAAACATCACAGTTCTCAAACTGTGGGTCGGGACCCACTTGGTGGGTCGCGACCCAATTTCTGGTGGGTCCCAGGTGATGGAAAGATCAGATAAATACCGTAATTGCCACAAGTCGAGGCTATTCAAAAATCAGATAGCTGCTAATTGCCCTTCAAAGAGCTGAGCTCCTGCAGTTTGCAAGATAGCTGTGAATTACCCTCGAAGCAGCTGAGCTCTTTACTTGTAAATACATGTGTGTGTTTGTTTGTTTCTAGATCACCTTTTAAAAAAAAAAAGTCTCGTAAAGCTAGGTGGGTCCCGATAGAGTGTCATTTTAAAAAGTGGGTCCCGGTGCTAAAAAGTCTGAGAACCACTGGTATATTTGAAAGAATAACCCACACCATATATTGGAGGAATAGAGACTAACTTAATTTCAAACGCAAACAATAAGGACACCTCAAGTTTTCCGTACAAATTTAATCTCACTCACTGTATGACAACTTCCAGAGCCTGACCCAGGGAGACAGGCTTGTTATTGAGGACATTGAAGTCCAGCTGGTGGCTGAGATAGGAGGTGGCTTCCAGTAAACGATTGAATTCTTGCTCCACCATTTCATCTTTCTCCTTGGGCACCTGCAAGTATTATGCTTGGATGTTAAAGATGCACAACACAGCAATGAAAGCTCAAGAATGGCTCTAAGTTGGGGCAGCACTTTCTATCCACCCACAGGAGAAGGGGATCCTACTTGACCCTCCTGAGGCAGCAACTTGCCCACCTGATTTTAAAATTGCATGAATGGCACATCATATCCAAGGCCCACAATGCAGCACACTGCTAAACTCTGTGTTAGTAGGAGTTAAGTGGGGGAGCTGCTGCTCAGTGGAAGAGCATGTGCTTTGCAGGAAGAAGGTCCCAGATTCAACCCTTGGTATCTTCAACTAGGGCAGAGAAAGGTTCCAGTCTGAAACCTGGGTGAGCTGCTGCCAGCCAAGGTTGACAATACTGAGCTATATGAAGCGACGGTCTGAGTCAGCGTAAGGCAGCTTCTTAATGTGGTCCTTAGAATCAGGGAGTAGTGTGGATTTGGTCATCATCACATGCCAAGAAAGCTTACTGGAAAGGAGCCTGGAGAGAGTTACAAGGTTATAGGACTGTGATGCCTTTGTTTCCAGAGCAGACCGACCTTTTCTGTAACATTTGGAGGATATTCGTACATGTACAGTAAAGGGTGCACTTGGTCAAAGCAACCTGGTTATAACATGTTTATTATTGAAACTGCATGATGCAGATGTACATATGGGTATGGGTGTGGGTGTGTGTGCACGCACGCACGCACACACACCCCTCCTCCATTTTAAATCCAGATGCTCCCGTTTTGACTGGAGTAGTAGCACTTGCTCCTCCAATTTTACAGAAGTGTATCAGAAGGAGCTGAGTCTCAAGGGAACTGTGGAGACCCATCATTTGCTGTTAAGATGAGACCCAGCCTGAAATAAGCATTTTGTATGAGAACTTGGTATGTTTTTAGACTAAACAAGAACAGTGGCAAGGAAAATATTTGCTCCTCAAATGCACAGAGCAGCACTAGCTTAATTTGTAGGAGAAAACATTTTACTAAGCTAAATAGGGAAGTCATCCTAAGCATAAGATCTCAGCAATGCACGCTGCTTCTTCTTAAACCAATGTGTTGCCTTGCTCCTATGTATTAAGAAATAAATAGGCTACTAAGAATTATTGGACTTACTGCTTGCCCATTGGCTTCATAAAGTGGACATTTTTGCTTTATCTTGGCCAATTCCATGTTTACTTGCTTGCTCACCACAGCCATTGGATTTCCACCTACAAAAGAGATGAAGAGTGCAGTGTTTTCATTCCTGTTTCCAGAAGGACTATATCTAACAAATAAAAGGAACCAAAGTCTGGAAGTGTGCTACAGTAACAGTTACTTCACTGCTGTATCTCATCTTTAAAACAAAGCTCTACATACAATACTGCTTCCCTGCTTCTTTTTTTTTTAATCTGGCATCTCAACAGCAGCCTACTGTCTTTTTGTTGCTGTTCTCTTTCAAACAGAGAATAAACTGGGATTAACCCCATATCTGAGGAATGAACCAGGAACATAAGAAAAAGAGATGCGATTAACCTAAAGGTCCATCGAGTCCAGCATCCTACTTCTCAGAGTAGCCAACTACAATGAAGGCAACCACCCTTTTCCAGCAACTGTTACTCAGAGGCTTCCCACTACATCATGTGGTTTTAACTATGGTTAACAGCCATTGACAAAAATGAGCGAACTCAGGAAGATAGTGGAGGACAGGAAGGCCTGGCGGGATATGGTTCATGGGATCATGAAGGGTCGGACACAACTTAACGACTGAACAACAACAACAATCTTTTCAAAAAGCTATCTAAGTGAACTGGTGCAAGACGTTTTCCTTGGAAGGTTCAATGGACTTTGCCTTCCCACTCAAGACTTAATTGTTCTGTCATATTTAAGAGTCAGGAAGGAATTCCTCCCCCATCCCTGCTCCCAAATCAGGAATACTGATTGGGCAAGGCCTACTTTCCTCTGTTGCGTGTGAAGCACCTTAACTGAGTGTTCTGGAAGAGTCCACCACTGACAGAGACTTTTCATCACGAGCCCTGGAAAACCTCATGAGGCAAGCCACACGCGACGTGATGACAAGTGGAATAGTAGCTACCTTGTCACATGAAGAAGGTAATATATAATAGATTACCCTGGACTAGAGTACATGGGCCAGCATGTTGGTAGTGTTTCGACATAGAAGATTCTGCCTCAGTGCACAACTAAGCCTCGGGTCACTTGCTGGTTTGCTGCCTTACTAGTCAACGTTTCCATGAGTCATTTTGACAACTGTGAGAACTAGACAGTGGGCGACTATAGATTGCACAAGACTACTTGGTAATAAGTGCATGGATGCAACAATCGAAGGCTTACCAAGTCCCGTCACCACCATGGCTCCTAGGTCAGCAACATAGTTTCCCTTCCGAAACGTGGCAACTCTGCCTCCGACACGATCCTTTTAAAATGAAAGTTCTAAAGGTTAGATTTAAAGGCTCACTGGAACAGTAAGCTAACCTTAGTAAATCCCTAGAAATACTAGCAAGAATGGTTTATTAACAGTATTTATATACCACTTTTCAACAACAAAAAACTCACAAAGCGGTTTACAGACAAAATCAAATGATCAAATGGCTCCCTGTGCCAAAAAGTCCATGAGTCCTAAAAAAGAGTCAATCTAAAAAAGATGTAGAACACCACCAGCAACAGCCTCCAGACACTGCGTGAGCTAGGGTGAAAGGGGGGCAGTTACTCTCCCTCTGCTAAATATAAGAGGAGCACCAATTAAAGTGCCTCTTGTTTTAGGTAGATCATTTTGTCTACTCTACCTGCCTTAATTTCCTCCCTATGAACTACACTCAGCATTTAAAATCAAAGCTTTGTATCCATCCCAGGGCTTGGTCTGAAAGCACACGTTGAAACTAAGTACCCTATATACAGTACGCATGTATAAGTCTAAAAAATTATGCCTTAAATTGATCCTGGGTCATATTATACATGGGGCTTAAATTGATCCTGGGTCATATTATACATGGGGCTTCTAGGAACCACTGCTGGGGTGTGTGGGCTGGGCTGAGAAGCAGGACGCATGGGGGTGGGTAAAAATAAAGCTATTTTACCTTGTTTTGAAGTAGCACAGAAACGGGGCTATTCTCCAAACAGGAAAAAAGGTGAAGGAGCTTATGGGAGTTGTAGTCTTTGTGAGGGCTACTGCTATGGAAGGACAGTACTCCTCACAAAGCCTACAACTCCCATAAGCTCCTTCACCTTTCTTTCTTCCTGTTTGGAGAACAGCTCTATTTCTGTGCTGCTTCAGAACAAGGTAAACTAGCTATCTTTCTGTTTGGAGAATTTCTGTTGCTGCCTCAGAACAATCACTGGTCATTTTCAAGAATTCAAAGAAATTCATACACCCTTAAGTCTTACCCTCGACTTATGCATGGGCCATAGCAAATTCCATGATTTTTGGCTTAAAATTGCCCTTGACATATCCATGAGATCGACTTATACTCGAGTATATATGGGTAGGTCTGAGTCTGTTCAATGCTGGGTGGGGAACCACCTGGAAACTCCACATAAGTGAGGACTTGCTGTATTTGCATACAGGCTACTAAAACAAATTGGATACTAACATGTGGACTTGCATATACCACCATAGGCACTCACCCTTGCTTCTAGGAGCGTGACATCCATTCCAAAACTCTGTAGTTGGCGAGCAGCTGCCAAGCCAGAGACTCCGGAACCAATGATGATCACCTTACCAGTCTTCTTAGCTAAAAAATGAAGATGGACAGTGGAATATTTTGTGAATATACACAGGCTCCGAAACATGGGCAAGGCTGGACCATATGTGAACGATGCTGATTCTGCATATCCTATGCTCAAGATGTCCTTAACATTACACATTACTAGAGTAGTATGCAAAATTGTGGACATAATACATATTTTAGGCATAAGGCCAAAAAAACTATGTGCCCCCCCCTTTGGCTGAACAAATTTCTGAACTAGGTTTTCAGAAGCATCGAAAACTTAATCAAGTCTACTGAAGTCAAGCCAGCCAAGTCTGTCCTTTTCTCAAATATCAAACCACTATTCTAAATATAAGACAGGTGACATACAGGTTGACCCTTTTTCATGCGGAATAGCTATTAGCGGACTTGTCTCAACACAAACGGCTACTCTGGGAATAGAAGGCTGACTGGGGGTCAGGCACACCATCATAGTACCTCATTTGAGCAGCGTGTCGGCCCGCCATCTGCTCCTGGACACCCGGCGCCAGATTCCAAGTACTGTACTTGAAACGGCTGTAAAGAGTTTAAAAAATCCGGATTCACAGCGATTTCCGGTTTCGCGTCAAGACCGGAAGTTGCTGTGAATTGGTTTTTTTTTTTTTAACTCTTTACTGTAGTTTCAAGTACTTGGAAGCTGACACGAGCGTCCAGGAGCAGGTGGCAGACCGGCACACTGCTAAAATAAGATACTGTGATGCCGCCCGGCCCCCACCTCACCCTCAGCTGAATTCATTTAAGGTGTGTTTTTTTGTACATATTTTACAAAAAAGCGGATACAAAGGGCCGACTGTATTTAGGCTCAAAGAAAAATCTTCACACTGAGCTCCTTACTTGGTAGGGGCTTCACCCTCTTGTAGATGCCAAAATTGATTAAGCCATGCCGCTCTAGGTAGCTGTGTACTCTGTGAACTAGTACAGTTTCACCTATAAACACACACACAAAAAAAGACCTATCAGTTAAACCAGCAACCCTACATTATCACCAATACTCATTCTAGCAAGAAAAATCGTATTTCTGAAGGTTTTATGTTTTTGCTCCAATCTATATTGACTGGACAGTTACACAACATTTTCCCATTAATTGCCAAAACATTGATCATTTTCATAGTAGATCTTTATTTTCTATTATGGTGGTCACTTTACCTTAAAATACAGTATGTATTAAGCGAGGGGAAAGCCAAGAAGAGCCATAAATATACAAGTGTCAATTCATCGCAGCTCTTCAGATTTACCAGAGATGTTCTGCTGTTAGTTCTGCCTATATCATTTAGATTCCTTAGTTTTTGTTCAATCTACCTTTGATGGCCTTCTTGACTTTTTATGAAGAAACCTGTGCCCCAAAGAGCTTACAATTAAGCATACAAAAAGTATGTCCACTTACTGTTATAGGATGCTTCCAATTGTTGTAGTGTCGCCTCGAACGTCAACTGAATCTTTGGATTATCCAACCAAAGCTGCAACTGTAGTTGAATATCACACACAGAGAAAACTACCATAAGCGCTTTGAACTGGAGTTATTTGAAGATTTACAAAAACAAAAACTACATGTTTTTGCACTGCTCTTTTCAAGGAACAAAAAATTGGTTTTACTTTACATATGGACAGCTAGGAACAAAATAACTCAATCCCACCAGGTCATTAGAAGGGGCAGTGCTGACCCCATCAATTTTCAAAGGCAATGTGACCAGAAATAGGTATCTCCTCCTTTCAACTCTTCCCCGTTCCCTCAGAAAACACAGTCCACTACTGTTCATAGTTTCAGCTTGTTAAGCCTATGTCCCTGATAACCTACAAAGCCATTATCTCCCTATTGAGGAAGATCAAGGAAAAATGACTCAAGTTACTTTTGATACCTCACTTGAGCTAGAACAGCACAACCTGGAAACCACAGACCCCTTCCGTTTAGTGAAGGTGAGGTGGATGAAGCATGAGAAATCCTGTAGGGATAGTTCAGGTGGTGCTGTGTCACTCACCCTATCTTGGCGAAATAAAGTTGTAAAATATTGCTACCACTTATGAGGGGAAATGACAGCGGCATTGGGAGTAGCCTCCCTCCCACAAGGTACCCGTAACTATTGCCCAAAATTGTTTAGATCTCTTTAAATTTACTGCTGCGATTAAGTTCCTCCAAAGGTCAAGAGCAGACTTTTGTCTTTTTTCTTTAATTAACTGCTGAAATTGTTTTTAAGACTAAAATACGTAGCTGGAATCTCTACCGCCCCAGAGCTCCTATACTGATTATAGATCACACGGATATGATTTTTCAGTTCTGTGCATTCCTTGTCAAACCATAGAGTTGTCTTAGGATCACCCGCTTTCATTCACGCTTTAGAGTTGTAACGTCTGAAATATGAGCAATTAGCCAAGTAACCAAACTGAAAACACTAGGAAGGCTGTACACCTCCTCAGAACAAAATGAAAAAGTCTTAGGATATGCTGCAAGCTTCTGTATTAGACAGACCAGCCATACAGATTCCTAGGCACAGGACCTCTGCTGTAGGGCAAACCAACCAGATTCCAAACACAACACTGAAGACAAACTGCATATCTGGAGGCACCCAAGGCTGCTTGAGGAGCCTTTGAAACCAAAGTAAACAACATACCGTTCGGTTTCTGATGTAAAGAAACACCTTCTGTGTCTGTTGTGGCCCACTGATGATATCTGGAAAACAAGCTGCTTCTTGAGATGTCATCCGGTCATGTGGAAGTCTGCTCTGGAAAGCTGCACCCTCCACACCTACAATGAAAAAACAGACAGGTGACAAGTCCTGCAAGCACACACTAGGAATGCCAGGATTTTGCTACCCAGGAGACACCTATAATCCAGACTAATGCATAGAAGCAAGTGTGCCACATATACACACACACACATATACATACATATATACATATATATACACATATACACACATATACACACATATATACATATATACACACATATATAACACTTCGGTTCAGTTTCCCAACCAGATCAGGTTCCAATATTGACATACTTAGGGCTTCCTGAGAAAAGCCCCAAAGACTTAGCTTAGACTAACTGGGAGAAGCTAAGTCTTTGGGGCTTTTCTCAGGAAGCCCTAAGTATGTCAATATTGGAACCTGATCTGGTTGGGAAACTGAACAGAAGACTCTCTGATATCGAGTCACAAACTCTTCAATCTTTGGCCTCTAGGTCTTGCTCCCCCCCCCCGCTTTTTTCATATCCCAAGGCCCCATGGTCAATTAGCCCCTTATCTGTTTTTTCCACTTGAGCGATATCTTGCGCTAGATTCAACTTAACCCCTTCCCAGGTTTCTGTGGGCAGATACTCTAGTATTCCGCTCACGGATTGCTGTTACCCATGTAATATGAGCACTGTTGAATCCTTAAGTCATATCCTTTTCTATTGCACATTACATGTTCCCTCATGGGCTGTTCATTTAGAGTCTATCATGGCAAATATTTCAGGCCTTCCGGATGCTGAGAAACTGGTCTTTCTTTTAAACGATGGTCCCCCAGATATAATTGGACAAGCTTTGTGTTTGGTGGAGCAAAAATTTCTTGTTAGGTGAGGCTGACTTGGTTTTTTAAACCTTTCCATGTTTTAGGAATGTGTTCCATATATTTTATGAATGTGCACCTGTTTTAACTTTTTATGCCAATAAAGGTTTTTGAATGGAATTGAATTGACGGACAGAAAACAAAACCACTTTACAGTAAGCTAGTGCCTAAGTGTGCATGCACACATTTCAGGAGACATAATGCAGTTGTAGAGGCCAACAATGAAAACGCAAAATAGAATAAAGGTGCAAACACGAGTTTGCTTGTGGAAAATTTAAGGAAGAAGCAGAAGTGGGCCAGCATCAATGTGCCCAGCATTACAGTAAGTAACAACCAAGGGTAGTGCTTTGTAGGGGAAGCTGTTTTGCTGCCAACAAGAGATAGAAGGACTTGCCTCCTTTGTGCTTCTCAGGAACAGAGGTGAGAGGGAGGCCAGGCATAGCCTCAAAACCTAGTGTTGAGGGCAGTTTGGTCAACAACCACAACCCACTGAGATCAGGACTCCGGAGGAAATCACAGATCCCAGCAGTATGGGCACACTGTCTGGTACTTCTGTACTAATGAGGAAGACTGAACGGAGGGAGGAAAGAGAAGATTTAGACCCCAGAATCAGGAAGACTGAGGAGTGGAGGCCAGGATGTCAAGGCCACGCACAATGCTAATCATTTCACCTGGAGTCCCAATCGTTTTGCAACCAATCCCAATTCTACAGTATAATAAAGAATGTCATAGCTTATGTTTTCTGCATTTACCAAGTTGATCCACACACACATACTGCACTTTTGTGGTTCTTTGTGTGTAAGTTGCTTAATTAACGTTGCAATTCTGTGCCACCAGGTTTACAGCTTCACATTTTTAGCTTAGAATAAAAGGAGGTGATAAAACTTGTCTATGTGAAAACCTATTGCATATATGTGTTTATGTATTTTAATACACTGTAAGCCGCCTTGAGTGCCCTCGGGAGAAAGGCGGGCTACAAATTTCTAAAACAAATAAATAAATAAATATTGCACCTTTTCGTGTCTGCATGGCAGAAGGTCCTTCTCTAAAACAACAGTAACTTAAGAACTGAACAAGTGCCAAGAGTTTCTCCGTTACTCAAGAATTCACTCAGTAGTCAATGTCAAGATTAGTTAAATGATGGGAATTTTTGGGTATTAACGCTACCTAAGTGAGAGACACAAATGAAATTATGAAAGATGAAATGCTTTTGCTAAAAGTGAACACAACTGCAGACTTTAGGGCAGCTTTCGCTGATATCACCTACACTGAACTGCTGGTAGGCTAAGCAAGGAATTCATAGGTAACAAAGGGCCAAAGAACACATTATGAACGCGTGTGCTGACCTGATGTTTTCTTTTAAAAAATACAACACTGAAGGGTGCCGGAAATGGGGCAAGACCAAGGCACGAGTAGGGTACTCTAGCAGTTTGTCTCTGCTATAGTTTCGATCCCCATCATATATTCTGACACGCAGTATTTTAAACAGAAAAGCTTCCACTGAAAGTCAATGAATGTTTTTGCCCTAATTAAAATAACTTTCAGGGTATATGTGCAATCAGAACTGCAACTGTGGTAAAGGGAAAGTGCTAAAGCCCCCCTACCCCCACCACAGTTCCCCAAATTCTATCCACCCCGTTTCAGATGTCCCCACATGCTATTTTTTTAAAAAAAGAACAAAAACTAGGTCAGCCACACATTTAAGGTAATGAATGCTTTGGTGCCAGCATTTCAAAAACGAACAGGTTTCCCTGTAATTGGAAAGAGACCTCGGAACTAGCATGAACTCCTACCTCAAGATGAAAGTGATTTAGGCCTCGTCAAGCCCTTCAGACATACAGACTGATCATGTTTAGCTAAGGTCCCTGCACCAAACAGTACAGTGTTCTATACAGACCTAAGCACTTAGAGCTCAATCCTACAAATACTTATATTTGCATTCAAGTCAGTGGCACTACATATGGGACTGTTCCAAAGACCACCTCCATTTCTGAAAGTACTTGAACAGCATACAGATACATGGTGTTTGCGCAAGTATTTGCAGAAAGCCCCTTTCACTGCACTTAGAACACGGTGACTTGTATCCTAAGGTTTCATTCCACAGGACACAGACCAAGTTTAAAGAAGTTTTCCTAAATATTAGAAAAAGTTATGGGCTCAAACTGAAATGTGATGACTTTTCAATGAAATAAATGTACTGCTGCACATTAAGCCAATAAAATTAAGTTTAAGTTTCAGCAGTTTTCTGGAGTTATACAGTTACTGAAGAATCTTGAGAAATCCTCAAGAATCCCAACTCAGAGAGCTATACAGTCTAAAAAGTTACCAGTCTGCAGTGATTTTGGGCTTAATCTAAATAAGAAAATAACCAGAGGAACCTCAAAGTTCGTCGCAGTCACCCTCCATACAGTGTTACTATTTTGGAAGGAATTCACAAAAAAATTGCCACAACACAAATTTCTATTTCTATAAATATTGAAATTTCTATGTTGAAAAGGAGAATTTTAAAAATCCAAAACATCAGCTCAATCTAAAAATTTACATTTCAGACAGAAATCAATATCTGTGTTATTTTCAAATCTATTGAAATAATTTAAAAATATAAAAAAGATACATGGATATGATGTCAACACAGATCAAGAGAGTGGAGTTTCAAATACAACAGACTAGCAAAGCTTCCCCTTCCACTTCTCAAGCGGATTGCTGCTACTTTGGAAACTGCAGGGTAAGGTGGAATACAGTAGGTCCCCTGGCTCAAACAAAACTAAATTCCCCACAACTAATGTCTTGACACACACAGCAAGCAGCAACACAGGGAATAAGCAAAGTCTGCGGTGCTGTGAACAACCCTTATGTAAAGGGCAATCAGTGAAGAACCTCAAAAGTTGGTGGCAGGCAGGCAGAGCTACACACACACACACACACACACACACACACACACGAGAATGTGTTGCAAATACAACACTGCTGTTTTAAATCATGGGTAAAGTGATGGGGAGTGCACTAAGCCTCAACTGAGACGACTGAAAAGGCATTTCGAAGCATTTTTGTACTACGGCAATGCAGAAAGGGCACTCGGAAGAAGTGGAAACTAAGCTAGGAAGAGAGATTTTAAATACTCAAGGCAGGCTGATTTTTGACAAAGGGTCAACTAAGGAAGAAAACGCAACCAAATGAAAGAGAGGTTTCATTTCCCATAGAAGATGATTAAGAAAGAGAATTTAACAGAACGAAAATCCAAAACAATATTATAGACTGAACAGCAAAACAAAACACTGAGTGCTGACAAGTCTATCAGATGTAAGAATAGCAAACCCAACCCTGCTGGAGAGTGTGGGAGCCCCAGTCTTTGGACCAGAAAAGAACATTACAAACTAGAAGCCCCCCAGTGGTGGGAATGCGTTTACAAGTGCATCCACAAAACTGGGCTGTGGGTGAGCAAGCGACAGCCTCCCACTCCTGTCCTCTGCAGACTTTGCTCCCCCCCCCTTATTTCCTTTGACCACTGCTCCCTCGAAAGTTGTCGCCTCTTTTCTGGATAAGTCTCTTGCACCTTTTAAAAACTGCTGACCTTCAGAACAGCAACTGCTCTGAACACTCTGGAATTCTTCAACATGCTAATAGGGCTCAAAGCAAAAATAAATGATTAGCTGACTGGCTGCTAATACAATAGCTCTTAACTGTGCTTTTTCCTTACTGTTGTCCCTAGAAGGATGGGGTATGTAGGTGGTTGTCTTCATCATGAAAGGCTTTAGATTCCTTTAGTTTGTTTCGCCCTCTCTCAGCTCGGATGTGGTTCAGACGGGCAGATGCCTACGAGCATACAAATCTATCTGCGACTGTAGTACTAAACACCACTCTGGGGACATTTTCTAGAATACCTATAGTCCTTGCGCTTCTCAACATCAGAATTTACACTGTAATACAAGAATCATCTTCGGAAGCTTGTACTGTCCCCAGTCTAACCAAGGGTAAGTATCCTTACAGGACACCAAGGTGATTTCTAACAAGGTATGGTCAAAGGAGTCTTGCAAGTATGTTGTTGACCATTTCCCTCAAGGGCCTAGGAAAAAGCTTTTGTGCCAGAAACGAAGAGACAGAAGCAGCACTGCCAAGTCAATTAAGAAACAACAAGGGCCTTATTCACAATTCCAATATCAGGATAATATGCTCTTTTCTACAGCTCTTCCTACTTCACGGAGAAGATGTTTCCTTCCTAGCCCTCCCTCCGACGTGCCAAGTTGTTGTTGTATTTTGAGCAGAGGTGTGTCCCGTCCCGTCCCCCAATTCAATATGCAATCCTCAACTGCATGCTAAAGTGGTAGAATCCCAAAGCACAGCAATACAGGAATGAGCAACTTGTCTAAGGCTGCAATCCCAAGCAAGCTTACTTCAAATTAGGTCTCACTTAACTCAAAAGGACTTAATTCTAAGTAACAGGCATAGGATTGCCTTATAATTTAAGAGGGCAACTTCTCATGAAAATTAATGAGTTAAAATCGTAAAACATATAGAAGAACAAGCTTTGCTGAGGGAGACTCAGCATGGCTTCTGCAAGGGGAAGTCTTGCCTCACAAACCTTTTAGAATTCTTTGAAAAAGTCAACAGGCATGTGGATGCGGGAGAACCCACACATATTATATATCTGGATTTTCAGAAAGCATTTGACAGGGTCCCTCATCAAAGGCTCCTGAAAAAACTCCATAGTCAGGGAATAAGGGGGCAGGTCCTCCTATGGATTAGGAACTGGCTGAAGACCAGGAAACAGAGTGGGTGTCAATGAGCAATTTTCACAATGGCAAGAGGTGAAAAGCGGTGTGCCCCACGGATCAGTCTTGGGACCGGTGCTTTTCAACTTGTTCATAAATGACCTGGAGTTGGGGATAAGCAGCGAGGTGGCCAACTTTGCGAATGACACGAAACTTTTCCGGGTGGTGAAGACCAGCAGGGATTGTGAAGAGCTCCAGAAGGATCTCTCCAAACTGGGAGAATGGGCAACAAAATGGCAGATGCGCTTAAGAACATAACATAAGAAGAGCCCTGCTGGATCAGGCCAAAGGCCCATCTAGTCCAGAGTCCTGTATCACACAGTGGCCCCACAAGATGCCTCCGAGAGCACACAGCCAACAAGATAACCTATTTCCTGCTGCCACTCCCCTGCACCTGGCACAGAGAAAACCTACTTCTAAAACCAGGAGGTTGCTTATGGCTTGTAACCTATGATGGTCTTTTCCTCCATAAATCTGTCCAACCCCTTTTAAAGGCATCTAGGCCAGGTGCCATCACCACATCCTGTGGCAAGGAGTTCCACAGATGAATTACACGCTTCAATGTAAGTAAGTGTAAAGTGATGCACATTGGGGTAAGAAATTAAAACTTCACATACACACTAATGGGTTCTGAGTTGTCTGTGACGGATCAGGAGAGAGATCTTGGGGTACTGGCGGACAAGTCGATGAAAGTGTCAACCCAGTGTGCGGCAGCTGTGAAGAAGGCCAATTCCATGCTTGGGATAATTAGAAAAGGGATTGAGAATAAAATGGCCAATATTATTATGCCATTGTACAAATCGATGGTAAGGCCACATCTGGAGTATTGCGTCCAGTTCTGGTCACCGCATCTCAAAAAGGATATAGTGGAACTGGAAAAGGTGCAGAAGAGAGCGACCAAAATGATTAGTGGGCTGGGCATCTCCCTTATGAGGAAAGGCTACAGGGTTTGGGGCTCTTCAGTCTAAAGGCACCTGAAAAAAGGCACCTGAGGGGAGACATGATTGAGACATACAAAATTATGCATGGGATGGAGAGAGTGGATCGAGAGAAGTTCTTTTTCCTCTCACACAACACTAGAACTAGGGGACATCCACTGAAATTGAGTGGAGGGAGTATTAAAACAGACAAAAGAAAATATTTCTTTACCTAGCGTGTAATTAGTTTGTGTAACTCCTTGCCACAGGATGTGGTGATGGCACCTGGCCTGGATGCCTTTAAAAGGGGATTGGACAGATTTATGGAGGAAAAGTACATCACAGGTTACAAGCCGTGATGGGGATAAGCAACCTCCTGGTCTTAGTAATGCCAGGTGCAAGGGAGTGGCAACAGGATACAGGTATCTTGTTGTCTTGTGTGCTCCCTGGGGCATCTGGTGGGACCACTGTGAGATACAGGAAGCAGCTGGACTAGATGGGCCTTTGGCCTGATCCAGCGGGGCTCTTCTTGTGTTCATGTTTGAGCACTTCCTAAAGATTTAATATGAGGGACCCATGTGCAAAAAATGCAGTTGGACCATACACACATCCTTCTCTGAGTGGAGATCCATGCATGGCGAGATTGCACAAGTGGCTTTAAATACATTCTACGCTACATTCCAGCATTCATATATGTACAGAGGTCTACAGTTTTTTGGCTTGGCTTCATACCAGCCATCGATTAGGGCTTTCAACCACTTGCCACTACCCCCATTGTCTTATCTGCATGGCTGCACAGAGCACTTGGGCAAAGGGAGGGTCTTGTCTCACTTCCTGCTGGGTTTGTGCTCTTGGTGCTTCTGCCTTTCACAAAAGCACACTGCAAAATGAACCCACTCCAGTTATCTGTAATTCACAGAAAACTGTGCAGGGAATCTGGGTTACAGATGGTAGCCGCGGGGGGGGGGGGGGGTAGGCAACTGTCCCTGTCAACTGAAGCTGTGAATTCCTGAACTCCTGTACCATGTGCATTATAAGAATTGGCACTCAGATGAGAAAGTGCAATTATTAGCTACACAAATTAAAGATACAAGTGTAAGAACAGCTCTCTCAGATCAAACTAGTAGCGGATTTTAGGATCATGAGGCGCAAGTGACAGCATTGGTGCCTGGCGCATAATTTAGCATCCTGAGATCCTCCTATTTCATTTTAATTTTTTAAACAAGAAAAGCCATATCAGAAGACCTTATAACTGCATAAGTGTGAAAACTGTGTGGCAACAATTCAAAGTAAGCATTTAAGCAAATCTGTTTCATCTTCATAATTTTTCCAGTGTTATTACTCTGGCACTGTCCCTTAGCCAAACACAGCCCTGAGTAACAACACAAGTCAGACTTTAAGTCTAGGCAAATGTCTTCTTCCTGTTCTTCACGAGCACCCTGCACATTGTGGAACTGAGATGAGAAAACAAGTGAACGTAGAACATATAATCAATAGCACACAAACAAATAAAACTTTTCTATGGGCCAATATGAGGAACAGCTTTCATGTTTCAACAGAGAATGATGTCTTACTGAAACCATTCAGTGCAGCAAGCTAAATAAATTCTGAAACAGATTATATACTACTGATATACTACTGATTTCAACCATATAATTTAAATTAGCAGTCCTTTAGAAACGACCTCAAGGTATAACTAAGAGAAAAACAAAAGAGCAGCCAAGTTGCCTTTGCTCAGACCTTCAGCCAAACGAAAATCAGAGAGCTAGTAAGGCCCCATAAATTTGTACTGAGTTAGGTCCCTTGAGGGAAGGTTCTAGGCCTGAGAGTAGGATCCTGACACAATAATCCAGCTATGACCACATAAATCCACTTCTACTGCAAGGACTGGGAGAAACTGACATGGGGCTTGACAGTGTCTCATGGCCACATGTAAACATATATATGAGTACATAAGAACATAAGAAGAGCCCTGCTGGATCAGGCCAAAAGCCCATCTAGTCCAGCTTCCTGTATCACACAGTGGACCCACCAGATGCCTCAGGGAGCACAAGACAACAAGATAACCTGTTTCCCGTTGTCACTCCCTTGCACCTGGCACAGAGAAAACCCACTTCTAAAACCAGGAGGTTGCTTATGGCTTGTAACCTGTGATGGTCTTTTCCTCCATGAATCTGTCCAAACCCCTTTTAAAAGCATCATGAGTAGGTTAGCAGAACCCCTCAAACTAGCTAGAATATGCTGAAGCCACTAATGCAGTTCCATGGCTGAAACTAACCATGAGTCCGGTCTAGGCAGCCCACATATATTGCTCTCAGCTCTTTGGGGAAGGGCAGGATACAAATTAACCAAAGGAAAATGAATGCGTTTCAGGGCCACCGCTTTATGGCCGCAACCTCCGCTAGGGGCTCAAAATAACCCTGGCACTTTTACACACACCATCTTCTTGAGGCCTCACTCCTCTGACACAAATCTATTATTATTAAGAATATGCACTGAGAATGCACTCAATAGTTGGGCGGTTTTCTTAGCCTCACCCAATCTATTCAGGAGTGCAGCAAAACAGTAGAGAACTTCTCTACTTTCTCCCTGCTTTATCCACAGTTTCAAAAGTTTATAGTACGCTCTTTCCTCCAGTATTTTCTTTCCATACAACACATTTCAAAGAAAGAATTTCCTGGATGCAGACGTGAAAAATTACTAGAAGACTTTGGGATTAATGTCTAGTCATTTTTATTTTTACATTTACATTTTTATATTAGGCATCCAATTCACCCAAACAGATAAAGCTCAGCACCCAAAAATCATCTGACATAGCATATATCAATTTATAAAACATGCTCCAGCAGAAAAAAATCCTGTATCCCTAAATCTACGGTATCTGGAAGGCCCCTCTATTGCAACAGGGAGCCACATGTAGCCAGGCTCCGTTTCAAATGCACGCAAGGAACACGCAAATGCATGCATGCGTCAAATGCACACAAGAACACCTTGGATCTTGCTGCAAGAACCAGAAAGAATCTTGACGCTCACGGTGCCTCAGTCACTGTGTTGTGTATTGCATTGCAAGAGGCCCTACAGCTCTGAAGGGAGAAGGCTAACTGCCTTTTCAACTTTCAAGGAAGAGTGGAGGTCTGTGACTTCTTCCTAAAGAATTTCAGAGTCGCTTTTTATCCCCCTCTCCCCCCATGTTCTCCAGATGATACAGAATTACCCCTCCCCTGGGCATTTCTCCTGCAACTCGTGCTAAGGCTCGGCCACCCACACCCACTTGCAAGCATCAATCCCTGATTTGGGGGCTCTTGCTACTAAGTGGCAAGCATCAAACGCCACCCTCACCTGATGCTTGGCAGTCTCCATACCCTCCAGAACTGTCGTCGTGAAGTCCTCCTGCTTGTCCTGTGGAAGGAAAGAGGAGATCTCAGGGACCTTACTCCATAAGTTAAAGTCATTTGGGGGACATGAAGGCCTGATAGTTGGCGATTCAGGTTTAGTAGTTCACCAACTAGCAAAAGAAGAGAAGACATTTCCTGAGAATTCCATCTTCTGCAATTTGGGCCCGAGCACCACACTTTGCAATTTTCTAATTTCATCCTTGTTGTTGGAACCCTTTGTCAGACTCTTATGGGGGAAAAAACACAGATATACATAGTATTGCAGTGCACCTGGGTTGGTAAATACTTAAGAATCAATTTATTAATATATTAGAGGAAAATAAAGATTACACTTCTTGCTACCCATAGATGGGTAGTCTAACCAAGGGTTTGAAACACCAAGGATCTGATGGTCTTAGTCAGGACTTCCTTGGAAACATGCTCATTCTGAAGGGAAAGGAGTCTAGTCTACTCTCTCTTCTCTTCCATAAAGCCATCAAATCTTATGAACACTCCTAAATGAACACTCATGTACCAACTGTGTACACCCTTTAGCCACTCAAATGAATAACCTGTATGAATAACCTATATTCACCCACATGTCCCATCGCTGGCACAGATGAGCACTCTAAACTATGCTACAATATTTTGAACTTCTAACATCTCCAAAGCACGAGGAACACACAACTGAAACATTACGTTAGCCTGCACCTAACTCTGCCCAGAAAGCAATTCTGGTGCTTTTAGGCAACTAAACCTAGATACAGAAAAGTATCTAGGGCAGTAGTCTTCACTTTTTCAAGAGCTGGGACCCAACTCAAACCTAACCTGCAACATGGGACCTGCTTTCAAGAGCCTGGCAAGAGAGAGGGGTGAGCCACCACCATTCCTCTTTTTTCCCCACTCAGTAGAGGCCAATCAGTGTGTGCTGTTCATACAGTGCGTGTATGTTGTTCTGCCCTTCTTTCCAGGCCAATGGAAAGGAAAGGAGGGGTACAGAGTAGCATGGCAACAGAATGCACTCAATTCTGAAAGGTGGAAGCAGAGAGGAAGCAAGGCAAGGCAAAGTACATTGGAGAGCAAAGGGAATACCTTCACAGAAGAGCGCAGGCACTCTCTGTAGCAAACTGAGGCAGTTCACTGAGTGGTTTTGGCCAAAGTCCCTTGTGGGATTTACCCCATTCAGGACCCTGAGCCCTGGCTACTGTTCAAACTATGTAGGCCTGAGCCTCCAAATAAAATGGTGACAGCAGCGCTGCTGCAATCAACTTCTGTGTCCCAACCCACCTGCTGAAGACCTCCAGTCTAGAGAACCTAGTGTACCTCTGTAAAACACGGAGGCTGCAATCCTATGCACACTTGCCTGGGAGTAAAGCCGGACCTACACCGCATGAGTGCCGGCGCGTGCAGAGGTCGCACAGCTGTGTGGGTTCCATTTTATGAGATCACATCGGAACGCGTGAGACCTGCGCTCTCCCGAGTTCTGGTGCAATCTGAATTGGCCATGCTCAAGATGAGGAGGCGAGGCGACCAGTTCCCTACGCTCGCACGCCTCCAGACGCACGCACAACGGCACTCGGGCAGTGTAGGTCCGGCTTAAGTTCCATTAAACTCAGTGAAGCTTACTTCTGAGTAGACATGCATAGGATTTTGCTAACAATGACTCAGTATTGAGCAACATGAGAGTTGCACTTTTGCTACTTCTGACTCCACATCTCACCTCTTAAACAAAAAGAGTTGTAAACACGACCGATGGGCTTCAACTACGGTACCTTGGGTGGCTTACACCTAAAATCAATCAAGGTCCCTTCAAAACAACATCACACTGGGACCTCTCTAATACTCGACAATTCTAAAAAAGAGCGTAACTGCGCAATCCTGCATAAGTTGCGGGCGGCGGACCAAGTGTTCCGGCACGTTTGCGGACTACTTTAGAGCTGGCAAGGCCAGCCTTCCCAGCTCTGCCAACCGAGGACTCGGGCCGCCACCGGACCCAGGTAGGTTTGGATCCAGCGGACAGCTGGGAGGGTCGGTGGACAGGGGGGAGGGGCAGTGGAGCCGGGAGGACAGCCATAGGCCAAGCCGCCCCAGGCAGGGGCATGGCGTCTGCCATATCCCGGTACCCGCTGGTCTCCGCCGGGCCATTACATGGCCTCCTCCGACTTCCATCAACAAAATAGCTGGCGGAAATCCAAGGAGGCCTATCGCCCCTAGCCGCCATTAGACTCGGAGAAGGGGATGAGCATCCCCTTCCCCAAGTAGACTTTATGCCGCGTGCTGCCTGCTGCAGGCTGCCCGTGGCGGAGCACTGGATCCGGCCGCCCAGCAGATCCTTAAGTAGGATTGGGCTGCCCATGAGTTAATAGTCCACCTGAGCCTCCTGTGTGCAAGTGAACCTTCTAGGAATCAAAGAAGCTCGCAGGGCTTCATCCTTGATCTAGGACAGTAGTATCTCAGGACAATATTCAACAATGCACCATGACATCCTGGCCTAGTCTGAACACATTATAGCTTTACACCATTTTGCTGAATTAGAGGCAGTAGGGAGACAGATAAGATCTACTATCTACTCTACTATTATGATCTCAATATTTCTTTCCCATGTGCTGGAAAATGCACTTTGAACTACAGGTTGAGTATCCCTTATCCGGACTGCTTGGGATGGGAAGAATTTTGGATTTGGCTGGATTTTGGAATATTTGCATAAATATGAGATATCTTGGGGATGGGATCAAGTCTAAACACGAAATTCATTTATGTCTCATATACACCTTATACACATAGCCTGAAGACAATTTTATACAATATTTTTTAATAATTCTGAGCCCCAGTATGCCTTGTGCTATACAAGCCAGGTGCTGGGAAAAGGTTTTTTTTAAGTCATAGCCCCCCAAATGTCTGGATTTTGGATGTCCGAATCAGGGGTAATCAACGTGCACTAAACATTTTAAGTCAGCAAATAGTAGTACATGGGCATCAACAAGCTGGCTCACTGTCCAGAGAACCCACCTACTTGCTCCTTCTTTGCTCTCCCTCTTTTGGAAGAGGGTCGCAGGAGAAATTAGAGGGGACATACAGGCATGCTTTCTTAAAACATTTGGGTGTTCTGGAAAAGACATGGTGTGGTTGCTATGGCATCATGTCACTTTTTCATTTTGGCCTTTTCAGTTGCTGATGCAGTAAGGGAAAGGCTGCAGACTAACATGCGATTACCGTAAGTACCATAATGGGACAGCAGGCAAAAGCAACATGCAGGGGGATGCACAGAAGGAAGAATACAACAGCAGAATAAGCACAGAAGATGGGGAAGAGAGAGACCTGGCTTCCTGCCCCAGTAATGACACTAGTTCTGGTTCTCCAGCCAACATAGTTTCTTACTGACAGAAAGGGAAAACAGATCACAAACCACCTTGTGTGCCCTTCCCAGGAGAAAGTCAGGGTATAAATTCATTCAATAAATAAAGTCAAGCATAGCAGGAAGTGGAATAGTGGAAAGTGAAATAGATCACACATTTTGTGTGTGAAAACTCTCACACCTATGCCTCATACCCAAAGAGTTTAGTCTACTCAAATCCTGCATCATTCACACACATACACCCCTCAATAAAATTATATATTTGCTGCAAAAAGGGCAATTAGATTTGGAGCAGACCAGACTATAAGCATGCATTTTTGAGCTTGCCTTCTCTTTTTTTAGAAGAATTTTTGAATGGCTTAACCAATCATATATGGGCAAACCATGGAGGAAACATTTATCAATTGCTACAGCCAAAAAGAGGCTTTTAAAAACACACAGGAAACCTCTTGTATCCAAATCTACCCATTACCTTGTTATCCCATCATTCATCCTGATGAATTTTTTCCTTGGTTTTGTTTTGCTGCGTTTATAAATCCTGAGAGAGTGACTGGCCGAAAGCCACCCTGCAGGTTTAATACTAGCTCCTCAAAAATCATGGTTTGAAAACTGGGGGCCAGCCTCAGGAACACCTGCTGTTGCCCTCCTACCCCAGCATTAACCATGATTTCTCAGTTACGTATGCACCAACACAAACTAGGTTCCCTTGTAACCACAGTATACAATCCTGCTTCAATACCATGATTTCAATTTCTGGCTTATGAGAACACAACCGTCTTATCCATAGTTTGTACTGGTACACATGCATTGCAGGACCAAGGCAAAAGCTGAGAAGGGACAAGAGGGAGGTGAACGAGTGTGCAAGCCATAGATTTCCAAACCATGTTTGCAGGGAAACCAGCATTACATCTGCAGTTAGTTTCAGAGCATTTTTACCCAGGTCCCCCCTAACCAGCACTCTGCTACACCACACTACCAAGAATTATATTAACACATGCACCCTAACTCTAACAGCAGCTTGCAACTTGTTGCTAATAAAAAGTAGTTGTCAACAATGGGTTTTGTCCAAAGAAAGTAAATCCCAACTAAGCAGGGATGAAATCTATTATTTATTGGATTTTTAGATACAATTTCAAATTTTCATGGCCAGCAAAAATACTCAATAACTTTGGATTTGATGGGTAAAATGCCATAAGAAAACAGACACAAAAAACACGCGCTAAGAGTTGAGATACAAACGTAAGTTTAAAATATCGATTACACTCATAAGAAGCGACGTTTCGCTCGAATCATATTGAGCATTATCAAGAACCCCCTAAGTGGCAGGCAGATGTTAGCCAGTACACACTGTGGCCTTGCTACATAAGGGAGAGAACATTCAAGCTCGCCTCAACAGTTAAAGAGACAGTGTACAACATCAGCTAATTAAAGAGACAGCGTACAACATCAGCTATAATCAGACTACTTTCTACCTATGGTGCCATAGGCATATTTTAAACTTATATTTTTATCTCAGCTTTTAATGTGTGTGTGTTTTATGTCTGTTTTCTAATCACTGAAAATAACATTTTTACACATTGTCAAGCCTAGTGCTGAGTTTTTAATATTGGTCTTACATCATTTGGTCTTACAGCGTTTTCTTCTTTATTTCTCATGGCATTTTACCCGTCAAATTCAAAATTATCGAGTACTATTGAATTTTTATCCCACTTTCCTCCCTTCATAGGGGGACCCAAATCTTTAATGAGACTGGCTCCTCAATTTCAATGGCACTCCCTGAGGATTAACTTTTTTTTTAGATACAACTTGGATACAAAGTTGGATGTAACTTTGGATACAACTTTTTTGGTACATGTCTCTTTCTAAACTAAGTTCACATGCAAAACAAATGACACGAAGTATCAATGAGCCTAAAAATATAAAAAAGGTTCTTCAAAACTGTTTAACTGGTTTAAATAAATACAAAGTCCTTAAATCTTATTTCTAACAAGCTCAGGAAAAAAAACACAGGATTGCAGTTGAAGGATATAAAAAGTTTTACTCAGACATTTCAATACAGCTTTTTAAAAATAAATTACAAAGCAGATTTATGCTTCACATTAAGAACTGACTCATCGGATTCCTGCTGGCTCCTTTCCCCCTTCGCTTAGCTCCACCAACAGAACACTGAAACAGTCAATACTTTCAGCATCTTACTGCCCCCATACAAGAAGATTCTGACCAAAAATGAAATCTTCAGCTCAATGTGAAAAGCAGCATGGGTGTCAATTCGATCAGTTTATGCCATTAAGTGACCAATCACCTACAAGGAGGCAAAATGTGTCACTTTATGTTCTAAGCAGAAATAGGCAAGGAGAGGCAGTCGGAGAGCTTGCTGCCTTGGCAAACAGCATAATCTGCTAAAAGCTGACCAAGGTCTAAAATAGGGTAGTGAGGAGGGAGAGGAACAGCCATTAATGACTATGGAAAAAAATGGACCTATCCAATCTGCAAAAGAAAGACAGATACACCTCTGGTAAGTCCATGAGGAGAATATACTTATGCTTTATAAGTGAACTGCCAGCAGAAAGAGGCTGAAAATAAATGTTTCCCAATGCTATACATATAGAGAATTTGCCCTCTTAACATAGGCACGAGTGATGAACGAGTATTTAAAGTGGAAAACCCCATCTTGGTAGTAGCAGAGATAGTTTCCAACAATCTGTAGAAGCACAGCAGTACACTTTGTTGGAAGATTTGATTATTAAAAATTGCTAAATCTGCCACTGTTCGAGACCAGATCAAGTCTTTCTAAACTGGATTGCCATCAATACTAACCGCAGACTTTCTTAAACAGCACCAGCTACGTATCAGTTAAAACTGCTACGTGGAAAGCCCCTAGCCTAGTTAATGAGGATTACCTTGCTTTAAGTTGTTAGTGCAACGTTTTTTCCTAACAAACAAATTCATATGATTCACACGCCTACCATATTGCCTGAACTTCTAGGGAAAGCAGCAAGTTCAGAAATGTATACAGTACTGAGTACAGTATTATACCGGTGAGTCCAGAACCCCCTTTTTTTCTCCTGGCAGTGGCGCGATCCCAGGAGTGCCATCGCTATACCAGCGCACGTTGCCACCGCCCTTAAGGGGGTAGCGACTGCTTTCAAGCTAGCATGGTGGGTCGCGACCCACCAGTTTGAGAACCACTGATGGTTTTTCCTGTTCAGTCTACCGCAAACTGTTCTGAGGCACAGGGTCAATGTTGGGGGCTGGTGTGGTTGGGCACCTGCTGAGGCCCACATCCCTGTGGGCCGTGGGGGCCCACTCCTCACTATTGCAACCTGCACGCCTGCCTTTTCCCAGCGTCTGATAGGAGCAAAGGCAGTGAGAAGGGGGGGGGGGAAAGGAACAGCTGCCACTGACTGCTCACTCGCTTGCCAGCCAGTTCTCTTCCTGGCATGAGAATCAGTGGCATCGGTGGTGGGGAGCAGGAACAACTGGCAGAAATGGCTGCCATACCATGTCTCGTAAGTATTTACTGACTACTATTGACTGCCCTTGAAGACATTTCGGAAACTGCAACTGGTGCAGAATGTGGCGGCCCATGTGATCACCGGAAGTAAGCAGTTCGACTCAATCAGGCCGCTGCTCTGGCGGCTGCACTGGCTGCCAATTCATTTACGGGCCCAATTCAAGGTGCTGGTTTTGACCTTTAAAGCCCTATATGGCTCGGGGCCAGGCTATTTGAGGAACCGCCTACTTCCGTACAATCCGATCTGCCCCCTCAGGTTATCAGAGAAGGCCCTTCTAAAAGTGCCGTCGCCTTCAGAGGTGAGAGGGGTGGCAGCAAGAAATAGTGGCACCAGTAGTGGCACCAACCTTATGGAATTCCCTTCCTCTAAATTTACGTACTGCTAGGGAGCACCTTAGAGGTCTTCCAGTGGGGCCTGAAAACATTTCTTTTTACACAAACCCTCTGAAGTTCCTGCCCAGTCTAACATTTTAGAAGGCCAGCCGTCTCTCATAAGAGCCCTTTACTGTTGCTTTTATTCCTCTAATGTCTTTTTAAGCATTTTTATATTATGGAATATATTCACGGTTTTATGATTTTTATGTATTAATCTTGTATTTTATGGTTTGTTTTTATTGTAAGTCACTTTGGGTTTACCCCATGGGGGGGTAAGCGGGGTATAATTTCAATAAATAATACTACAATAGTAGATCATGACTGGATTTCCAACCACTCCTATTTCTGACTACTTTCTGTCATGCCCAACTCTTAGTCAGCAAGAACATGCAAGCATTAAGAAATGCAGAGATGCATACCCTTCCCTTTAGGGAATGCACAATGCAACATGTACTTCTGCCCACAGGTAGTTAAGAGGTAAGGGTTGAAGAACATGTTACTTCTGATGGTTAACCCTCTACCTTTTTCATACAAGGAAACGCCTTGAGCTCTTAGCAACAGAGATGCAATTTGTGGCATACAGAATTTACTGCCAACACTACCCAGTAACAAAAGTCAAGACTTGCCTCTTATATCATATGGCAGAGGTTCCCTAACTCCTGGGAAGGCCCTCCGCTGCTCTAAGTAGCAGCGGGGCCTTCCCAGGGGTCGCGATGACGCGCCCGGGATTGCGCTGCCGCCACCACCGCCGTGCCCAGGATCGCCCTTTTTACCTTCATTGGTGGGCAGTGGG
Organism: Plestiodon gilberti rubricaudatus; assembly: GCA_026170595.1. NCBI lineage: Eukaryota > Metazoa > Chordata > Lepidosauria > Squamata > Scincidae > Plestiodon > Plestiodon gilberti. The sequence goes on from JANXHW010000011.1 coordinate 2,152,067, forward strand.
TGTCCGGCGGGGGTTGTGGGGAGCCTGCGGACCCCTCTGCAGGCCTCCCCAAGCGTCGGAGCAGCGCTCCGACGCGATCGCAACTCACTTCCGGTTTCGCGTAAAACCGGAAGTGGGTTGCAATCGCGTCGGAGCGCTGCTCCGACGCTTGGGGAGGCCTGCGGAGGGGTCCGCAGGCTCCCCACAACCCCCGCCGGACACCCACTGCCCACCAATGAAGGTAACAAGGACGATCCCGGGCACGGCGGTGGCGGCGCGATCCCGGGCGTGCCGTCGACGTCACCGCGGGTTGCCATGCCCCTTAAGTGCATAGCAACCCTTTGTTCCCGGCTGGGGCGTCGCGACGCCCCAGTTAGGGAACCACTGTCATATGGACATCTCTCCCTACAATATATCTAAAATGGAGCTGGAATTTCTAAGTACACGTGGCAATTTAGTACAATTCATTAGGAATGACGATTAGAGAATATATGAAGCAAGAACAAGGCTTCTTAATGAATAAACACCTCTGAACTGTGTTTTCCCAATGAGAGATACTGGTACATAACAGATTTTTTCAAGTATGACGTTTTCTAAACAAGTCCAACTATATTTAAATATTTTGCCTTAAATCCACTTAGAAGTGGCTAAGCAAATTGTGGTCACTCAACTGATGCCTCCTCCTGAACCCAAATAGATAACCCCGGAGTTCAATAGTTGGAAGACTGCCACATTTACACTTGCATTTCTTGGTAACCTCTAGACAAGGTATAAGGTCGCTGCATCACAAAATACATACAGTTTTGCTACAAGAGTAGGTAGCACTATGTCAAGGTATTTTTGCAGTAAAACATTAGGTGACACAATGCCATCAAAATGCTACAACTGCAGCTCAGCAAGGCAGCAGAGACACAGAGCACACACGCTGGTCATCCAACTAAGAACTTCCCTTGGGAGTATATTGACTTACAAGTGTCAATTCTTATGCTAAAGCTGTGTTCATGGTTTGATAGAAAGCACACTAATTACTCTCCTTTTAAAGACAAATACCTTAACATTTAATTGAGAGGGAAAATTTACAACTGGTTTTCACAAAAATAAGATGAATTTCTCAAATTCAAGAAACTCTCAAATTTCAAGAAACACAGAAGTACAGTTCCAGTGTAACGCCAATCACCGTATTTTTCGCTCCATAGGACGCATCGGACCATAGGACGCATGCATCATATGGAGCAAAAAATAGGGGGGAAAAGGTTTTTTAAAATAAAAGTAATAAAAATGTAAGCAAAATACACTTACTGGGGCTTCAGGGAGGCCTGCAGAAGCTCCTGCAGGCCTTCCCGATCTTCATTTCGTCAAAAAACGGCCATTTTCGGCCACTTCCTGTTTCAACGAAAACCGGAAGTGGCCGAAAATGGTCGTTTTTTTATGAAATGAAGTTCGGGAAGGCCTGCAGAGGCTCGTGCAGGCCTCCCCAATCTTCATTTCGGCAAAACACGCCATTTTTGGCCACTTCCGGTTTTCGTCAAAACAGGAAGTGGCCGAAAATGGCCGTTTTTTGACGAAATGAAGATCGGGGAGGCCTGCACGAGCCTCTGCAGGACTCCCTGAAACCCTGGTAAGTATTTTTTCTTTACTTTTTTATTATTCGCTCCATAAGACGCAGGCTTTTTTTCCCCCTATTGTTTGGGGGGGGGGAGTGCGTCTTATGGAGCGAAAAATACGGTAATAGAGTCTAAAGTATCTAACCCTGTCATTTAAGTAGCCAGAATGTATAAGTGCATCCAGAATACAAAAGAAGATGAGAATGACTATGAGCTGGTTCAGTCATAATAGGAAAACATGATTTCCCACTACATTTCCCACTACACTACAGCTTCCAACCTTCTCAGACCCACACAGTGCCCCTTACTTCTTCAGCTTGCACTCATAAACATTCAGGTTTCCTTAAAACCAGGTCTCCAAACCTTCAGCTACCAGGGTCACATCACTCACTCTTGCTCTTATAGTAAGCCAGAGCTGGTCAGTTACAGAAAATACACACATCTTGTACATAAGTAATAATTTTCACAACAGAAGAAATATACATGCAAAATTTACAGCTGTAGAGCTGCTTGCAGACACACTCTCTCTCTCTCTCTCTCTCAGGGAAAGGATAAAAGGAAGGAGTGAGAAAGTGCATGTAATTTACTGTGTAAACCACTTTGTGAACTACTCCTGTCGAAAAGCGGTACATAAATATTATTATTATTGGGGTACTCAGAACAATTTTGGAAATTTTAAACAGCAGATTACTGAAATAACACAATCAGATTCGCAAAAAACTGTGCTTCGATACATAGGCCTCAGGCTAAGACTAGCATCAATTATTTAATGCCAGTCAGAAGCTATTCCAGCAACTGACTGAGTTTTACGTAGTTTTTGGAGACCCCTACTTTAAGCCAGTGATCTTCAACCTTGGGGTCGCAACTCCCAAGGTTCGGAGAGAGACGTCTTTCCCCTTAAGGCAGTGACGTCAGGATGGCGGAGACGTCACTGCCAAGTTCATACCACGCCGCCGTCGACTAAGTAAAAAAGGGGGGGTTGGACTTAACCGGCAGCAGTGGCTGGAAACGCCGCACAGCTCAGCTTCTCACTGCTGCCGCAAACAGGTAAGTCCAAAAATTCCTTTTTTTTTTTTACTTAGACAGCAGCACAAACCTAGAAGTGCCATCACCGCAGAATTGCAAAGACTTACAGTGACCTTTACCTTCAGGAAAAGGTTGAAGATCACTGCTTTAAACCATGCTGGAAGCTATTGTTTAGCTCTGGTTTAGGATGTTGATGTCATGGCTCTGCAAAAGAGCAGTGAAGTGAGAGGAGCAGACAGGATCAGGAATCAGAAGCTGCATTCACACAGCGGCAACCCATGGTTTCCTGTGATGTCCAAACTAGCCCTACATGTAAATAGCAAAGGCAGAGATTTTCATCAACCAGACGGTGGAGTTATTTTCCAATAGAAAAAGCAGAATGAAGACTGAGATGCTTGCAAGCATGCATAACTTAAGGCCAGAAAAACAGTAACGGAGTTTGTACTGTCAAATCATTAAGAATGTTTGACTGAGCTCCGTTGGCAGAATTCAAGCAAAATGGTTTATTCCAGCCTCTTCATTAACACTGTGAACATGTGGCCCATCACCCACACTTTCTGCATGGCTTGTAGCTCATTGTTTCATATCAAATCTAAGCTAAATTCGGGGGAAGGGTCATGTATGTCACCATACTGCCTCCAAATGAGCATGCGTACTTTGGCACAGGGCAATTGCTGTCCTGCCAGATGGGGTCTTCCTACTCACCAGACGGCTCTTCAGGCTCGCTCTCATTCTCTTCCTCAGGAGGGGGCGGGGGAGGGGGGTGGCGGCAATTTCTTCTCTTTCTCTGCTTTTGCATTCCTTTCTTCTTCAGAGTAATACTCATCTTCAGAGAGGTTTGCAAGGCTCTCGTCCATTTCTCTGTATTCTACCTGTAAGTAGAACCATCCAAAGGTAATCAAAACTGCACAAGGAAGCAGACATTGACACAGCAGAGTGACTAAAACCACAATCCTGTACACACTGAACTACTGGGGGCTACTTCTGAGAAAACATGCATAGGATTGTAATGTAACACAAATAAATTGAGAATTTTCATGGGTGGATGGAAGAGCTAGTCTCAAATTGATCAATGGATGGAATGTCAGCTGTAGGCATCTGTGTAAATCAGGGGTGCACAACATGCGGCCCGGGGGCCGCATGCGGCCCCCCAAAGGTTTTCTGGCGGCCCCCAAAGGTTTTCTGGCTAGAGCGGCAACATCGCTTCTTTGTTGGGCCGCTCTAGCCAAGCACTTCTCATAATTCCGGCGCTTCTGTAATGCGGCTGGAAGCTTCGGAATCGTCTGAGGAGCGGACAATTCCGAAGCTTCCAGCCGCGTTACAGAAGCGACAGAGGTATGGGAAGTGCTTGGCTAGAGCGGCAACATCGCTTCTTTGTCGGGCTGCTCTAGCCAAGCACCTCTCATAATTCTGTCGCTTCTGTAACACGGCTGGAAGCTTCGGAATCATCCAAGGAGAGGATGATTCTGAAGCTTCCAGCTGCATTACAGAAGTGCCGGAGTTGGTGTTGGCACAGCGGTTATGACGTAGATCCCCGGGGAAGTTGGGCTGCTATGATGATGGTGACTTCCTTAGGAAGCAACGTGACTGTGAATTGCTGAAGAAGAAATCCCGGGATTTTGAGGTAAGCATGGGCTCTGGCTGAAAGCCCTGCAGAGGCTCTGGGAGGAGTGAATGAACATCTAAGCTCGCCGAGGTGACCGGCGGCCGATTCTGTGATGCTTCAGCTCTTCTTCAGGCCGTTGGACCCTCACTTCGGAGTGGCCACGTTTTTCCTCTGCTGGTCGGTTATGCATTTGAGAGCTGCAGAACGTGCAAGACAGAGTTTGTTAGGAAATACTTTTCCCAACACGGAAAAGTCCCTCCGCGCCATGTAAGGTTTCAGAAGGGAAGGCCCTGATGATGATGATTGATGGGTATATATACGGTATATACAAGGGGTGGCCAAACTTGCTTCATGTAAGAGCCACATACGATAAACTTCAGATGTTTGAGAGCCACAATATTTAAGAAGCATTAAGAAGCCAACATATTTCCGAGAGCTGCACTTTATATGATAAAGAGCCACAGGTGGCTCATTATTTATTTATTAATATGTTGCATTTCTGGAGATTTTCTGGCTCATGGACACGCCCCCTGTGATGTCACTTCCTGAGGAAGTGACATCATGGTTCCTTGCCACGCCCCCCGCGACACCTATCTGCGGCCCCGAAGAAGTTTAGTCTATTCATTTCGGCCCCTACCCACTGCCAAGTTGTGCACCCCTGGTGTAAATCAACATCAATTGTTTGAGGTTATCAATGAAACCAAACATGTGGACAGGAAAATACAGTCCTCTCTCTTTTGTTTTCAACATTAACATGCAAAAAAGTGTTCAGCTCTTTTGTAGAACATGAAGACCGGGCTTTTCTGTTCAGAGTTTGGAAAGGGGTGATGTCTGACAGTAGCAGTAAGGTTATTTATCTGTGGCTTTGCAGTCACGGTGCTTGGTTTGGGTTTATGCTGGCTTTTTAATTACCGGTAGTTACCGGTATTTTGCTTGCTTGTTTCTTTGTCCTATTGTGAGCTGCCTTGATAGGCAAGGAAGGCAGGACATAAATGTTTTTTGTTTTTGTTTTTTAAGTGAGAAGCTAGTTGATAACAGCTTTGAATGTGACTTACCTTTCTCCCTGACTGAAATTCATGTTACAGTCACACTTTTTATCTTAAAAATTTAGTCTCAAAGGCTTGGTACGAGCCTTAAACTTTGATTCAGAAATATGTCCTATGAGCGGATGGTAAATCTAATTTTTGGCAGTGATGGGAGTTGCAATGCATTTGCCTCTCTCACACACACACCTTCACTAGATGGTTAAAGAAAGCCTGTTTCAGCAAGCTTGGCTTCACTCAAGACCCTAATCTCAAGTAGCAAAATCTTGTTTGCTTCTGCCTGCAAGGGTGGGGAGGGGGGAAAGAGTTTAACAGTAGTTCAAAAGAACTACATTCAAGAGTAAAAAGGTGCTTTTCAGTACTGAGTGTGCAATAAATTATTTTGCATATTACAAAAAGAGTTCTGAAGATGAGAAAAGAAAAACTAAATACCAACTGAACATCATGTGTCTCACCTGTGAAGCAAATAGGGTATTAAAAATAGCAACAAAGCTTCTAGAACAGTGGTTCTCAAACCTTTTAGCACCGGGACCCACTTTTTAAAATGACACTGTATCGGGACCCATCTAGCTTTAAGAGACTTAAAAAAAAAAGGTGATCTAGAAATAAATTTTATTTATTTATTTACAAGTAAAGAGCTCAGCTGCTTGCAGGGTAACTAGCGGCTATTTACTTGCAAACTGCAGTTCAGCACTTTGAAGGGCAATTAGTAGCTATCTGGTTTTTTGAATAGTCTCAGGGCTTGTGGCAACTACTTATCTGATCTTTCCATCACCTGGGACCCACCGGAAATCAGGTCGCAACCCACCAAGTGGGTCCCAACCCACAGTTTGAGAAACACTGACATGACATTTAATCTATGACATGATGGGAATCTCAGTATAGACACATTTGAGCAGAGCACAGCATGTCAAATTAGGGCATCCTATCCAACTTTCCAGCACTGATGCAGCTGTGCCAACACAGGGCATGTGCTGCATCCTGCGGTGGGGGGGGGGGGGGTTAGACACAGAGGCTTCCTCAAAGTAAGGGAATATTTGCTCCCTTACCTCAGGGCTACATTGCAGCTACGTCAGCGCTGGAAAGTTGGTTAGGATTGGGCCCTAAATCACCACATAATTCAGTAAGATAGGCTTTCATAAACAATAAGATCAATTGCACCTCTCACAAGACATTCTACTCAGACACTTGTTTTAAAGCAACACACTTGCCACTTATTCTTGCAGATCTTTATCCTAACAGCCACCCTGTGAGGTAATGGCTGGCCCAAGGTCACTCCTGAAATTCTTGACAGGGAGAGGGTGTGAACCTGGGCCTTTTTTCAATATATATTTATTTTTTATTAATAAACTACTAAACAAAACAATACAACATACTACGAAAGATTACAGCAAGCGCGAAGCAATAAATCCTACTTGTATACTATTATATATTTTCTACTTATAATATCTAACTAAGCCTATAACTCTAATATACTATTCATTAAATCCACATTTCATCACTTCTCTCTCTCTCTCTCTCTCTCAAAGAATCTATAAGTGGTATCCAAATATTCACAAAAAGATTAACTAACTTTTAGTTTATCTAAAAATCTTAATTCCCGCTTCAAATATTTTAATATATAAAGCCACCCCATTTTTCTCCAAATGTATTAAAATAAAAACCTTCCAAATTTTTGTGTGTTTTTTTTTAAAAAATTCTATATCCCCTTTTTACATAAGATTCTTGAAAACAAATCCTCATCCAATACCCTCACTACTACATCACACCAGGGAGGTAAACAGTCAAATCAAATTCTGTCACAGGTTATACATGATCACACCTTTTAAAGGGGCATCCTATGTTGAATGCCACAGTCAGTCAACAGGCTCCAAAACTGCAATACAGATTCCTGATTTGATTCAAGCCCTAAAGAAAAATATGGAAAATTCCAGGGCAGACAAGTACTATACTATGAAAGCAATGTCAACTAGACCCTGATGCTTTGCTATACTATATGGTGAGAGTAACTGTAATGAGGGAAGTTTGAGGAACCTTCATAGTTTGCCATGTACTGTAAAGACTTGCATCTGCTGTATGGATGTTTTGGTGTCCAACATGAACTACATCCCCACCCTCCAGAAGAGGGCCTCAGACTTCCACCTTTTAGGTGCTTCATCTGCTGCAACCTACTACACCAAACTGCACTTACATGCAGGAAACAACAACAACACACACACACACCCTTTTTTCAGTGCATGTACAAGTTAACAAGAATTGTTAAGATCTTACGCAATGCTAACATACAGACCACCTTTAAACCTACCACCAAGATTCAGCAACTCCTACGCTCCGCAAAAGATAAAAGACCACACACTGTCTACAGGGGGAGTTTATAGAATTCCCTGTTCATGCGGAAAAGTTTATATTGGCACTACTAAAAGATCAATTGCCACTAGATTGAAAGAGCACAAACACCACTGTCGTTTAATGAAGCCTGAAAAATCAGCAATGGCTGAGCACTCCACCTGTACAGGACTTCCCATCAATTTTGATCAGACACAAGTACTCTCCACTGATAAGGCATATTTCCCCAGATTAAACAGGGAGGCTGTGGAAATTTATAATCATCATAATAACTTGAACAGGAAGGAAGAGTTACGAAGAGTTCATAGCAATTGGATACTGGCATTAGCGAAAACTAGAGTGAAACTACTATTTTGACAGCTTTATTTAATGACACTGTTTTAGGTTAAACAGCAGAAGCTTGGGAAACTGGCTTTCACTGACTGTTCAAACTAGTGCTTTTTCAGTTAACATCTCAGTCCTTCTGAGGATTTCAGGGAAAGTCCTTGAATCCCTGAAGATGTTAGCCAGCAAGGGCTGAAACGTAGGATTTTTCTAACATCTCCCGTTTTCCCCCATTGTGGCAGGGGGGATTTGGAAAACTTCTTTACCTTTGGCTTAATAAACCTGAAAAAAAATGTTTTATTTTCATACAGTAATGGTGTTCAATCAGAGCTGCTTCCCATGTTTTTTCTACATGCAAAGCACTTCCTTGTAGGAAAGCGTGCAAACCCCAAGCACAGATGACGACGCAATGATTACACACACATTTCACTAAGCTTATGTGCTCTGCAAAACTGTGGCCAACAGCTTCCATGTGCATGTACATGACACAAAACAGACATATGAACAAATTATGGCATGCTATTCCATCAAAGTCTCTCCTCCAACAAAAGATTCTTTGTGTTACAGTGCAAGCCTACGCATGCCTGTTCAGAAGCAGGTCCCATTGAGTTCAATGGGATTTATTCCTGAGTAAATGTGTAAAAAAGCAAACATGGATCAAGCAGCCCCTGATCTTATTCTTTTGGATTTACAAAGGCAGAAATTGAGCTCTATAAGAAAATCAACGTATCGGTGTCTATAGAGAATTAATGAAATGAGCAGACTTGCTCTTGCAGTTTAAGACCCTGCAACCTACAGGCTCCTCCCCCAACTTGATACCACTTTGTGAACCCTTCTACAAACTGAGGCTGAATCTACAACAGAGAGAGGCAGAATAATTCTGAGGTTCCAGAGGGATTATTTAGGATTTATAAATTAAAATGTATTAGAAATATTTGTACCCTGCCTTGCAGGATCAAATCCAAACAAGTCAAACAAAAACAGGCTACATACATTGTTTCAACTGTTTTAATTCTTGATTTTAAATGTATATATGTATTTTAATGTTTTTATTGTAAGACGCCTTGGTTGCCCTTGTGGGAGAAAGGCGGGGTATAAATTCTATAAATAAATAAATAAAATACAGAATAGAACAAACTCAAACAGTGTAATGCACACAAAAGCACAGCAATGATAAAAAGCAAAGACCCTCCTCACCTTTAAGCAAGAGAGCCCCATAGCACCTAAGTCTAGCAACACTGACTGTGGTGGAAGCTCTTATGGACTGGAGCCCGCTTGCTTCCGTGGCAAAGTGGCCTCGAGTTCACAAAAGCTTGCCAGGACACTTTGCCAAGGCAGAAAGGTGCCGTATATACATGCAGCAAATCAATCAATCAATCTGCTAAAGCTTTAAACCCTCGTTCTATAATCCCTAGAAGACGGTATCACTTCAAAGAACAAGAGTATTTCTAATTATCCCTCCATCCCTGCTCCCACAAAGGGGGGGGGGGTGCATGCATGTGAAAACTCTCTCCAGGGAAGAAAACAAACACCACAGCGAGGGATGTTTCTCCTCTGCAATACTTATTTTCTACGAGGGTGTCCTCTTTTTTTTTTAAAAAAAAGTGGCAAGTGGCACAGTCCCAGCCGCAGCCTCAAGTGGTACAGTCCTCTCAGGCCACCTGTTTCTTCCGACCCTGCCAGGGGGGATGGAGCCGAGAGCGAGAGGGATCCTTCAGCACGAGGCGCCGGAGCTCCCAGCGGAGCAGCACCCACCTTGGCCCGCTTCCGGCGGCTGGTCCTACGGCCCTCGGGGGTCTCGGCGATGCCGGTGGTCTCGGAGCCCACGGCAGGCCCTGGCCCTGCGGAGGGAGGCGGCGGCGGAGGAGGTGGCGGGGGAGGAGGCGGCGGCGGCGGCTCGGAGAGCCCCCCTGGCGGCGAGGCGCGCGGCGGCTCCTTCTTGCGGGCCGCGCGCTCGGAGACCCCCGCGGCCGCGCCGCCCTCCGCGGAGCCGGACAGGCCCGGGGGCGGCGGAAGGGGAGGGGGAGGCGGAGGGGGCGGCGGCACCGGCGCCTCTGAGACGCTGTCTCCCCCGGCACCCCCTCCTCCGCCGCCGCCCACCGGACCCCCCTCCGCCACCGCGGCTGCCGCGACTTTCTTCCCCGCCGACAGCATCGCCTCAGTCAGCCCGACGGACAAAGGCGGCCCCTCGCGCGTGCCAGGCACTCGAACGTGCCGCAGGCTCCGCCCCCGACGGCTTGGCTGACGTCATCACGCTCCCCAACCTGGCGAAGGTCTGCGTTGGCGCCGTCACGCTTCTAAATTTTGTCCTTTGTTACGTGCCGTAGTCTGACATGGGACAAGAGCCGGGTGCGTGCGCCCATTCGGTCAAAATGGAAGAAGTCGTGCTCTTTTCTCTCCTTCCCCACTTTTAAGTTAAAAGCGGTTGGATTTCCGTGGGAAAGCTAATGCTGTGAAAGTGCTGCACTCAATATGCCAACAAATTTGGAAAACTCAGCAGTGGCCAAAGGATTGGAAAAGGTCAGCTTACGTTCCAATTCCAAAGAAGGGCAGTGCCAAAGAGTGCTCAAACTATCGCACAATTGCACTCATTTCACATGCTAGCAAGGTTATGCTCAAAATCCTACAAGCTAGGCTTCAGCAGTACGTGGACCGAGAACTACCGGACGTACAAGCTGGGTTTCGAAGAGGCAGAGGAACTAGAGATCAAATTGCCAACATGCGCTGGATCATGGAGAAAGCACGAGAGTTCCAAAAAAACACCTACTTCTGCTTCATTGACTACGCAAAAGCCTTTGATTGTGTGGATCACAACAAACTGTGGCAAATTCTTAAAGAGATGGGGGTACCAGACCACCTTCCCTGTCTCCTGAGAAACCTGTATACGGGTCAAGAAGCAACAGTTCGGACCGGCCATGGAACCGACTGGTTCAAAATTGGGAAGGGAGTACGGCAAGGCTGTATATTGTCACCCTGCCTATTTAACTTATATGCAGAGTACATTATGAGAAATGCAGGGCTGAATGAATCACAAGCCGGAATTAAGATTGCTGGGAGAAACATCAACAACCTCAGATATGCAGACGATACCACCCTAATGGCAGAAAGTGAAGAAGAACTAAAGAGCCTCTTGATGAGGGTGAAAGAGGAGAGTGCAAAAGTTGGCTTGAAACTCAACATTAATAAAACTAAGATCATGGCATCTGGGCCCATCAATTCCTGGCAAATAGAAGGGGCAGAAATGGAAGCAGTAACAGATTTTACTTTTCTGGGCTCCAAGATCACTGCAGACGGAGACAGCAGCCATGAAATTAAAAGACGCTTACTCCTTGGAAGGAAAGCTATGGCAAACTTAGACAGCATAATAAAAAGCAGAGATATCACCATGTCAACAAAAGTTCGCATAGTCAGGGCGATGGTGTTCCCAGTAGCAATGTATGGTTGCGAGAGTTGGACCATAAGGAAGGCTGAGCGCCGAAGAATAGATGCTTTCGAACTGTGGTGCTAGAGAAGACTCCTGAGAGTCCCTTGGACTGCTAGGAGATCAAATCAGTCAATCCTAAATGAAATCAACCCTGACTGTTCCCTGGAAGGACAAATACTAAGGCTGAAACTCAAATATTTTGGCCACCTAATGCGAAGAGAGGACTCTCTGGAGAAGACTCTGATGCTGGGAAAAATTGAAGGCAAAAGGAGAAGGGGAAGACAAAGGATGAGATAGTTAGACAGCATCACCGATGCAACGAACATGAAAATGAGCAAACTCAGGAAGATAGTGGAGGACAGGAAGGCCTGGCGGGATATGGTTCATGGGATCACGAAGGGTCAGACACGACTTAACGACTGAACAACAACAACAAAGCATCACACCACGCACACAGCGCCATTCTAAAAAATGTCTGCTCAGCAGTGAAGCCTCATTGAATTTCATGGCGTTTAGGCTGGTCAGTGCAGAGGGGATTGCAGCCTAATTGGGGCCACTTCCAGCGGGGTAACGGAGCTTCCTGGCACCTTACAGCACAATCCTATACATGTTCACACACTGAGGTAAGTCCCATTGTATTCAATGGGGCTTCCTCTCAGATTTGTGTACTGTATAGGGTTGCAGTTTTTAAGACTCCACAGATTAGCATCTGAAAGATTATACAGCCCTACTCCCGCATACTTGATTGACTTCAGTGAGTCTTAGTTATCTGGACAGTGAGAGTGTACATTTGGATGATTGCAAACTTTCAGTTGCATACAAAATTACTTGAAATATGCAGCTGGAAGTACTATTTTCAACCTGGCAAAGGTCACTTTTTCTTGACAAAGAAAATATAGTGCTTATATATATATATATACATACATTATTTTATATATACACACACACACACACACACACACACACACACACACACACACACACACACACATATACACACACACACTCGGTCATTGGATTTCTCCTCCAACTTTAATCCAAGGCGGTGTACATTGTACATGGGCAGGCTGTCCTAACCCCCCTTGGGTTTTTTTTACAGTATATATAAGTGTCCAATCTTTCATGAACAGCTACTTTCCAGGTGGTATCCTTTTTACAGTCTGACAATTCTGCTGACTGGCGCCTCCCACACTCAACCGGCACAGCTGGAAGCTCTTATCTCTCCTCCTGGAGGCTTTCACAGCTTTTTGCCAGCGGCGTGTCTCGAACTTATCAAGTTCACTGGTCTTCGGGCTTTGAAGGCAGCAGCTCTCCCAACTGAGCCAGACTCTTCTGCGATTCCTATATCGCGGCTGCAGAACTAAAAGGGAATGGCTTGTCTGATGCCATGAAATAAGAAAGCCCCGATTCACAGCTTCTCTCTGTCACTATGCTGCACCAACTCAAATTGGGTAACTTACATTACACCAGGGTTCCCAAACTAGTCTGTGGGCCATATCTCACCCAACCAACACATCTTGATCAGCCTACTAAGACCATTGGCATTATAATTACCCCATATATAAGTCGATCTCATGGATAGGTCGAGGGCAAGGTTTAAGCCAAAAATAATGGAATGACCCATAGGTACGTCGAGGGTGAAACTGAGGGGTGTATGAATTTCTTTGAATTCTTGAAAATGACCAGTGATTGTTCTGAGGCAGTAACAGAAATTCTCCAAACAGGAAGAAAGGTAAAGGAGCTTATGGGAGTTGTAGGCTTTGTGAAGAGTACAGTACTGTACAGTACTTCCATAGCAGCAGCCCTCAAAGATTACAACTCCCATAAGCTCCCTCACCTTTCTTCCTGTTTGGAGAATACAGTAGGTATTTCTGTGCTGCTCAAGAACAAGGTAAAATAGCTTTTTTTTAACCAACCCCCATGTGTCCTGCTTCTCAGCCTAGTCCCACCACCACCAAACAGCTGTTCTTAGAAGTCCCAATGTATAAGTTGACCCAGGTTTTCAGGGTCAATTTTAAGGCATAAAATTTTAAACTTGGGTATGCAGCCCCCCTATTCCTGTCTGTACATGCAGCCCCCCTATTCCTGTCTGTACATGCAGCCCCCCTATTCCCATTCTCCCCCCATTCCTGTCTGCCGCCACACACTTTCTTCCTCTTGCTAGACCAGGGGTTCTCAACCTTTGGAGGTCCGGGTACCCCCTATCACAATCCAATTTTCTGATGTAACCCCTGCTAATTAATTGCTAAGTAACTGGATTAATCAATTAATTAACTAAGGTAATCATTAAATAAAAAAAGTACTAAAACAATTTTAAATGTGAAAAAATGTCTTATTTCTGTGTGTGTGTGAGAGAGAGTCAGACGGGGGCATTGCATTTAAGTTCTAATTAACCAGTAATTAACTACTGATTGATGCTGATATGGGGTAGGGTCTGGCGTACCCACTGCCATTGGTCCGCGTACCCCTAGGGGTACTCGTACCACAGGTTGAGAACCCCTGTGCTAGACAAAGCAATTGCTGGGCTAGGTTGCTGTCGTTGAGAGCCCAGCTGGCAGAGAGGTAGCAAGCAGCCTCACAGCCAAAAATATTTTTCTCCTATTGTGAAAAGTCTTATGTAGAACATGTAGAAATTATGTAGAATGTATTTTCTATAATTGACCCACTCCAGCCTACCATAAGAGCAAGACTGAGTGATGTGGCCCTGCCAGCTGAAACTTTGGGGATCTCTGAATTACACAAATGCTCCCAAAGCCCTGATGTCCAGAGAGTTAGGACTGGGGATGGAGAAACCAGTCTGTGGAAATAAGTTTCCAAACCTACCATTGCACACACATACACACTTAAACCAGGGTGTTGTGTTGTTGTTTTACCAGCTGGAATTTATTCTGTTCCTCATTCAGGGAAACGAGGCGATTCTCTGTAAAAAGTAGCCTTTTCATCATTGCAGATATGAACTTGACCGTAAGGGAGCAAAGCCCACGCTTGCGATACAGACAATGTTAGGTTTCAATGCTTGAATTCCAATGATCAAAACGGGGTAGAGTCTGCCAGGTCCTGAACCCACGCCATGGATGAGGTAGGAAAGCTAGTTTACCCTCTAGAACACCCAGACAAAGTGCTTTAAAAAGGTACAAAAGTCACACTGAAAGCTTTCACACATTCAAACTTAGACATTTCAAGTGGTGACAAATCACTCTCCCCTCAAGAACTGTTCTGAGATTACAAGAAACGTTTCTTAAAAGATTACATTCCTCCCCCAACTCAGTCCACACAAGGCATTTTTTCTTTTAAAATTCACTGCAGTTAATTGAATACAGATTTGGAGGGGGAGGAGCTAGTTTCAAATAGCACATGTCGCTATGCAGGATGGCGTGCTCAGAATGGAATGGGTATATACTGTTTTTGTTGAAAAACCAGGAACTTGATTTGAAGGATGGAAGCTCCTTCTCGGAGCCCGTGGTTAGTTCCGTCAGTCCTGCTTGAATTCCTTCAGGGCTTGGAGTCTTTCCAACAGTGGAGGGTGAGAATAATGCCACATGGAAAACAGCCAGTCTGAAACGGGGAATCCCAGGTTATCCTTGTTCAACTTGATCAGCGCCGAATACAAGTCTTTGGCCTTGCCGAGTTCCCTGGCAAACGCGTCGGCTTGAAATTCAAATCGCCTGCTTAACACAGTTAAACAAAAGGAGAGAACCTGTGGAGGGAACAATAGAGGGAAGTTGCATGACATCTCCCAATGAGTTTCAGAGTCCTTCATACTACTTTCTGGGTCTCCTCACCGCCCTGGCACTCACCAGCTGGCGAACTGTGGTTTAGAATATATTACGAGTCATTTTTCAAAACCCATTACTTGGCCAACTCTGTAGTTTTAGGAACCAGGCTTTGTAAATTAGAAGGATGATGATCACCAGTACTTTTCATCTAGAGTTACCAGTATCATTAGTAATACTTTGCAGAATGGCTGGTGGTACTTGCGTCCACGGCCTGAGCCCGTTAGCAGCAAAGATGGCTGGGGCAGCGATGTGCCCCAGTGGGCAAAATGTGGCTGTGCAGCTGCCTGCAAAAGAGGTACGGTTTGGGCAAGGAGGGTGCAGAACAAAGGAGACCAAAATGATTAGTGGACTGGAGTATCTCCCTTATGAGGAAAGGCTACAGCGTTGGGGGCTCTTCAGTCTAGAAAAAAGGCAGCTGAGGGGGGACATGATGGAGACATATAAAATTATGCATGGGATGGAGAGAGTGGATCGAGAGAAGTTCTTTTCCCTCTCACACAACACTAGAACTAGGCGACATCCACTCAAATTGAGTGGAGGGAGCATTAAAACAGACAAAAGAAAATATTTCTTTACCCAGCGTGTAATTGGTTTGTGGAACTCCTTGCCACAGGATGTGGTGATGGCACCTGGCCGGGATGCCTTTAAAAGGGGATTGGACAGATTTATGGAGGAAAAGTCCATCACAGCTTACAAGCCATGATGGGGATAAGCAACCTCCTGGTTGTAGGTTCTCTCTGTGCCAGGTGCAAGGAAGTGGCGACAGGATACAGGCATCTTGTTGTCTTGTGTGCTCCCCGAGGCATCAGTGTATCTCACCACTGTGAGATACAGGAATCTGGACTAGAGGGCCTTTGGCCTGATCCAGCGGGGCTCTTCTTATGTTCTTATGAGAGATTAGGAAGCAGGAGCAGCAGCTGAAGAAGCCTCACCTTGCTGCAGGGACCACTATGGGGGCAAGGCACCCACTCCTGTGGTAATTTAAAAAGGGATACTAGCAACAACAACAAAAGTGGAAGAGCCCTGGCTAACTACATTGGTCTAGAATTTGAGGATACAGATCAATGAAGAAGTCACAGACATTTAAGCAATTAACAGTGGTACTTGTACCACTACTTAGCATATGTTATAGTGCTTGAGTGTTCACAGCACTTTACGTGTATTATCTTGTTGTAATTTCCATACTACAGATGGGGAGGTCCGAGGCTGAGAGGGAGTGGCTTGTCTAAGACCACCAAGTGACTTCATAGTAGAGGCAACTCCACCTCTTAGCCACAACAATAAGGCCCCCCATCCCTTGTTTAACCGTTAGTCGTTTAACGTGCAATTCTAGGCACGACTTTACCTCATTGTAAGGTGAGAAAATAAACTGGAAGATGATCAACAGGCCTATCAGGGTAGGTTGAGTGTCATAGAATCCAAAAGCAGCAAAGAGCTCCTTGCGACCAATCAACACAGCAAATAAGAAGAAACACAAAAAGGAGTTCATCTGCGAGGAGGGGGAAGGGGAAAAAAAAGAGCATACGTTGTATTTGTTACATTCAGTTAGTGGCTTTGAACACCAGGTAGAAAGGTGGGATAATCAATGGTTTGAACGAATGAATGAACAAACAGCCGCTATGCAAAAATTCCACACTCCAATAGCTCTCTGAATGGAAGCAGACCCACACAGGTGTTTTTATTTAAAACTCAGCATATGTCCATGCCATTTCCACACTCAAAATCACTCCCCCCCCTCCCATTTATTATACACACGGGGAGGGAAGACAATGTAGTATCTGTCTTTTTTTCCCCATTGATGTTTATGTCAGCGGGGGGGTGGGGGGAGCAGGCAATTGCCATGAGATGGTTAAATCACCTTTTCCATTTTAACAGCACCCCCCCAGCTGCTTTTAAGCTGCAAAAAAAGCACCCTCAAAGAAAAGATGAGGTAACAGTATGGTCAGTTTGGTAACAGACAAGTAACAGTTTGGTTCCGAGGCTCGGAATCCGAGCCACATTAGAACTGAACTTATAACACTGCCGATATGAGCCATACCATCAATCCATCTAGCTCAGTATTTGTCTACTCTACACTGACTGGTAGAAGCTCCCCAGGGCCTTTTCCAGCCCGACTTGGAGATGCTAGGGATTGAATTAATGAGCTCTACTAATGAGCTATGGGCCTGGCATTCATGTACTTTCATACTAGTGAGACACGAAAGAACTGGATCCATTTCAAGAGCAGTAAAACACATGGAAAATAGGGATGCCGTCCGTCCCTTTCCTCCCCACCCACACACACTCTTTCTGCTTACTTGGCTGATGACAATATTTTTAATGGTGTGCCCAAGTTTCCAGTGTCCCAGCTCATGCCCCAGCACAGCCAAGACTTCTTCATTTTTGCAACCTTGCTTCTTGTTCTACAGTTCAGGAGAAAAAAAACAATAATATCGTACTTATCACTCTATGGGCAAGGACAATGTTCTCCAAGCTCAAGACTGTCTCAGGACAGCCAGCAGAAATAATTGTACATTTAAAAAAAGAGGCTCTGGCTCAGTTCAGACTATCCAACGGACCAATTTGTTGGCTCACAAACAAGCTAGGTGTTTGTGTTCATCCTCCCTCCCTCCACACCCCCAGCTAAATGCAAAACGTCCTGGTTTGTTAAACCACAGTTTCTTGTGCTATCAGAACCAGGAAAGTGTGCCAGAAGCAATCCCAACAAACCAGGATCAAACTGTAGATACTTTTATGTTCTGTGATTTTCACGACCGGTACATATGAGTTAATAAAGGAAACATTTTCCAGGTTTTCTGGTCGTTTATTAAGATAAGAACAAATAATGGGTTGTCCTAACATTTCACTAAGTTTTAGTCCCAGCATCTTCAGAGGTAAAATGGTAAGATTAGTGACAGCTGGCTTCCAATCATCAAAAGAACTCACACCATGACAGACCATAGATCAACAAGAAATGGAAAGGAAGACGACTTTAGGAATGCAAAAAATGGAAATGATCGCAGATACTTAGCACCTCATTAACTCGTTCCACAGTGCTGTGCGGCTACTTAAAGATCTTAAGGATTGGTTGCACAAGAGACAACTGTTTGCATCTTTGCTGCTCCATTTTACCTCTGAAGATGCTGAGATTAAAACCTAGCGAAATGTTAGGACAACCCCTTGTTTGTTCTTATCTTGATAAACGACCAGAAAACCTGGGAAATGTTTCCTTAGTTTATTAGCTCAAAAATGTAGACACTTACTTTGGCTTTAGCCTTTGCCTCTGCATCCTCCTCATCTCCTCCAGGCCCAGGAGTCTCTGAAGCAGAATCCTCAGGGTGCTCCTTGTTAAGTGCTGAATAATCCTCCAGGAGAGTGTCAAACAGCACAATGCGCTTATTCTTGAAGAAGCCATAAAAATAAGCATTGCTATGGGAAGACCGTTTGGAGCCTGGAGAGGAAGGCAGAATGATGTCAAATTACAGAAACAACCAAACACGTCTCTTACAGCGCAATCTGACTTAATTTTTGTGCTGGTTTAACCAGCGGCGCAGCGAGAACAGGAGGCCCCAGAACAGAAAAGGGATTCAAATCCCCTTTGAATTCCTCTTTTGGAGGGGATTTGAAACCCTTTTCCGTTCTGGGGCCTCCCGTTCTCGCTGCGCTGCTGGTTAAACCGGCACAAAAGTTAAGTCAGGTTGCACTATTAGTCTCAGGGATAAATTTTCTTTTTTCAGTGAGCAGTCATTAGCCATAAGGGCTTCTTGTTATCATCCGAAGAAATGGCTCTCAAACAGTAGTTTGAAACACACAACAACACAGGAATATTGGTGCTTTTTGTTGCTTCTCACTACTGCGAGGAGATTGCCTTGGTGGTCCTCTGTTGTAGGTACAGGAAAGCTGCAAGGAGAAATTATCCCAAATTGGAAGGAAGCATCTTCTGCAAATTGTTAGCGCCTCTTGCAAAAGACCTGATTTTCAGCAATTTCTCCCTACCTCTACAAGCCCATGCCTCATCCCACCCCATTCCCAAGGGTCTCCAACCCTCAAGAGATGCTTTTCAGTGAGCAAAAAAGAACCCTTGCAGGAACTTCCCTCCACAAACATTTCTTCAGATCCATGCCACTGTGTCAGAGTGGAGCAGATTTTATTGAAAAAGCATCTTTATAGGACTGTTTGAATCTCATATCTGAAGGCTTCACATTCTTTCATGTTGGACAAAGATGGCCTCCACAATCGCACAATTTCACAGCTCAGAAATATCTCAGCATTACCTAGACCAGAGTTGTGAGATCTACCAAATATTTATTTTTCAACGCTCACCTTCCACAACGTAGACTTTAGTCAGAGGAAAATCTATGTTCTTTGCCATGGTCTCAATTTGCTGTTTAAGCTCTCCTTCAGGGAGTGGAATAAATTTGTCAAACAA
The DNA here is from genome assembly GCA_026170595.1 of Plestiodon gilberti rubricaudatus. Taxonomy (NCBI): domain Eukaryota; kingdom Metazoa; phylum Chordata; class Lepidosauria; order Squamata; family Scincidae; genus Plestiodon; species Plestiodon gilberti. The sequence continues at coordinate 2,171,603 of JANXHW010000011.1, forward strand.
AGGAGCAATGTAGTCTGCATAGATGGTGACAAGAACCTACAGTGGAGCACAAGCATTAATACATATACACGTGTGCCTTATATGTCAGATTATCCATCATCAAATGTATCCCTATGAATATGAAAGCAATTAAGTCCCTCATTCTGGGAAATGAATTCCAAGTCATGTTGTGAACAGCATCCCCCCCACCTTCAACTTTGGAGCCAGAAAGTGGAGAAGATGATGACTCCTTGAGAAAGGGAAATAAGTTAATTTTTAACAAGTTAACTATGCTATCTTCCAAAGGCTGCCTAGCACCTCCCTCCAATAATATCCCTCAACTCTGAGTATACTGAAAATCACTTCCCAGGGGTTGTGGAAACTCTTGGAAAATGTACATTTATGAATAAGACCAGGGATGTGGATCAAGTCTGACTCCAAGTCTCGAGTCAAGTCTCTGGGTCCAAGTCTCAAGTCAAGTCCCAAGTCTTTGCCCCCATGTCCCAAGTCTTTGGTTGCGAGTCCCTATCTATTTAATGGGGAAAATGAGTTTAAACCTGAATAAAACTCGACTTGTCGTAAAAGGCTCCAAGTCTCGAGTCCAGTCTTTTACAATCGCCGAGTTAAGTCCGAGTTAAGTCATTGACGCAATTTGTGTCTGACTTAAGTCCGAGTCAATAGACTCAAGTTTACATCACTGCTACTTCCAGTAATCTCTCTTTTAACACGTGGAATCCATTCTGGAAAGCTGAGTGCTGTGCAAGACGATGCTACAGAAAACATAGCTGATCTAATACTCAGGAAACAGGAGCCGACTGGCCTAGAATGCACTGCTTCCAATGGCCAGAATAGCTGTCAATCACTCCAGGGGCAAAGACTATTATAACAAATCAATGCTAGAACAAGGGGCCTTATGGGAGGTATTACTATTTTTTAATTGTATTCTTCTTTCATCTTTCAAACATAAGGCCCCTAAGGTACCTTAAAAATAAATACATTAAAGCCATTTTATTAATATATCACAGAAGCCCACACCTTAAGACCATGAGGTCCTACTTTATGTTGTAGGGGCTCAAGTAGTTCACGAATGCATTTTGATCATAAACTACTTTATATTTCCAATTGCTTCTTGTTTGCAGTCAAGGCTCGAGTACCAGTACTGGGGCTTCCATTCCCTGTAGAACCTAGTTGCCTCACTAGGGTTTATCTGCCTGATCTCGTCTGCTCAAGTGCTGATGCTCCAGCCCACTCTGCAGGTACCCTCTCCCTGAGATAGCACAAGATCCGTCATAGATCACAATGGAAGGCAAAGCCTTCTTCCTGGGGGGGGGGGGAGCCCTTCCAAGGGCTGTGTATCTGCCGGGGGGGGGGCAGGAATCCCAGTCCCTTGCAACACCTACCACCTTACATTGCTCACACGCAAATAAATTTAAAAACGATGACTATTTATACCTAAAAAGCACTCTAATGGATCTAATTGTGAATCTTCCTTTTTTAAAAAAAAAGCATTCACAATTGTAACCTACCCAGAGTCCTCATGAAAGAGTAAAAGCAATAAAATGGGCAGAACCTGCAAACAGGAAGCTTTCAATTTAAAGAACAGTTCTCCTAAAAGCGCTAATAGCACTCTGTCTGTGCTGGACAGGCTATTGTTGCAATTTGTTTTATAGCAAAAAATCCAAATTATGAAAAAGAAAACCTTCCAAGAACTGCACTGCTATGCATATTTCACAATTATTTACACCATTTAGATGGGGGGGGGGAGAATCGGAGGATAACACAGAATTCCAGAATCCTGAGCAACTGTGCACAATGAGCAGAACAAGGAGGGAACCCATGTCATTGCATACTCACCAGGGAAACTACTAATGTGAAAAGCCAGGCATAGATGAAGAAATAGTCTCCGCCTATTTTGATAATGTAAAGTAGAAGCGATGTTACTGGCAATAGGATACACTGAGTCACAATGAACTTCTTGAGAGCATCCTTAAAGAAGAACCCCAGAGTCTGTAACAGGAAAGACACAAAGTTGAGCTGTTTCAAACTACAATTGTCTCTACACTAGAGCCCCTCAGTGTTGCCAAGGCTTAGCTTTCCCACAATTAGCAGCGAGCAGAATTAAACAGAAGGCGCCATACTGTGCTCAATATAGCCCAGTATTGTAGCAACGTCCTTTTCCATGGCCAAGATCCTTCCATCTTTGCTCACAAATAAGTTCTGTTCAGCAAAGGTTCTTTGTAGTGTTAAATGAAAGCTGCAGATTCAGTTATTTCAGTTATTTTATTGCTTCCCTGGTCAGCTTAGCTGGAAGAATGAGCGATGAATCGCTCTATACTTTGTCACCTTTTGTTATTTTCATTACTCATCTTTTTTTCCTCTTCTTTACATTGAAGGAAACTAGGGCTGCAAGTCCTGTACACACATACCTGGGAGTAAGACCCATTAAAATTAACTAATTTGTGAGTAAACATGCACTGGATTGTACTATCATGAAAAGATTTTTAAAAAACTGAAGGAAACTAGCTGCTTAGTGTCCACCCAAAAGCTGACAGACAGCGCAATCCGACTTGAGAATGGGAGGCCCTAGAACGGAAAAGGGATTCAAATCCCCTCCAAAAGAGGAATTCAAAGGGGATATGAATCCCTTTTCCGTTCTGGGGCCTCCCGTTCTCGCTGCGCCGCTGGTTAAACTGGCACAAAATTTAAGTCAGATTGAGCTGTAAATCAAGCGGAATTCAGCACTAATCCCACCAAAGAAGCAATAAAATGGGCAGAACCTGCAAACAGGAAGCTTTCAATTTAAAGAACAGTTCTCCTTAAAAGTGCTAATAGCACTCTGTCTGTGCTGGACAGGCTATTGTTGCAATTTGTTTTATAGCAAAAAATATAAATAAATCAGTACAACTCAGGTCTGAACAAAAGGGAGGAAAACACAGAACACACTGGAATGCAACAGTTTGGCAATGATTTTGTCTGAATCCCCAGAGAAGCGAGTGAACAAAACAGCACTTCCAGAGAACTGAGCTAGCATGAAAGTAACCCAGTGGTCAGTGGCAAGTCAAAAACTATGTCAAACTGTAACTGATCAAACCAGATCTTTTAAAGCAGGCAAGACAGCTGTTTACAAGGATGAACACAGTAGCATGGAAGACAAATTTAATATTAAATCGGGCAGTACTATAAAGGCGATACCTGTTGATTGAAGCCATGCTTCTCCTCAATGACAAAGGTATTATAAAGGCTCCATGGCAGACCAGTGACCGCACTGAAGAGTGTCGCAAGCAGCAAGAACACCAGCGACTGTACAATCTAAGCATAAAGGGAAAGAAAAAGTCACAAACAGGATATTCTTAAGTGTCCCCCACTTAACAACGGGGATACATTCTGAAATCCCCGTTGTAAAGTGAAGCAGTCATTAAGCAGGTCTTGCTGTGTTTTGAAGTTCAGCGCTGTGCTTAAAACCCCAGTGCTGAACTCTAAAGTCCTATCTAAAGCCAAAGCCAAACAGCTGATGAACTGGGGCTTTAAAAAGACAACGTCTTTAGCCCCAGCTCATCAGCTGTTTGACTTTAGATAAGGGCTTTGGATTTCAGCACTGGGGCTTTAAGCACCGTGCTGAACTTCAAAGCCCTTATCTAGCACGAAACAGCTGAAGAGCTGGGAATTTATATCCAGATCCTTGTTAAGCGATCCGTCATTAAGCGGGGGACACCTGTATTCTCATTTAGGCACACACCATTCTTTTGTGCTTTGGGGGGGGGGGGTGTTAACAGTCTTTCCTGAGGCAGATTCAACAGACACTAACTTTAATTATGGTAATTTAAAATGGAAATTAGACTGAGAATCCTCTGGATAAGAAATTATGAGGCTTAACGTTGCCTGCGAAAAGCAAGACTAAAGCTATAATCCTATGCATGCTTACTTGGGAGTCAATCTCGTCCAGACTCAGTGGAACCGATTTCCGTATAAACCTGCCTAGAACCTTACCTTTCCCCCTACTTTCAGGTCTCTGGTATAGACAGAAGTATGAGAATTGCTGTAGATGCTACCTGTTAAAGCACTCTGTGCACTCACATGCAAACTCTTGCACAAATATTCATGGAACAATGTTAGCAGCTAATTTCCTCCCATTCACAGAGTTGTATCCAAAGAAAGTTTGTTATGACTACAAACCATTGAAATGAATGGGGTGAGTTAGTCATGACTAACTCCAGTCCCATTCATTTCAATGGAACTTAATCATGACTAACCTTCTTAGGATACAACCCACAATGTTTTGGACCCAACCCTACATCTTATTTTTAGACACCATGCAGCACATGGCCGGGAAAAATTCCTAGTCAAGGCTCTTTCTAAAGAGAATGCAGTTGTCCAAGGAACAAGATACCTTTAGGATTTTTCCAGCCTTAGCTACATACTGTTCATAAAAGGCAGTAGGGAGATTATAAAAAACCTAGTATTGCAGTATCCAGATTGATGGCTACATGAATGTGCCTACCTCATATTCCGGTCCAAAACCGGCCCTACCAGATAAATCTCCAGATATAGACCATAAGAAAGGAATTCCTCCACACAGAAGAATCACCTACAATGCAAACACAAACACAGAATAGTTTTAAGAAATATACAGTAAATGTTGTGATATCTAGCACTTCCAGGATCAAAGGGGTGCCGGATGTTGTCATTTTCCAGATATCTGAATACCTCCAGTGCTGAACCTGTCAATTTCACTCAAGGCACTGTCCATTTCATTGTGGAGCTGCTGGGAATGTTCCTGAGTGGTTTCTACAGTCATCAAACCATTCTCCCTCCCGCCCCTCCTGCATAGCATCTCTGCTGTAACAAAAGGGGATGCTGCCATTTTCACTGGGGAGCTGCTCTGGAGAAGCTTCCATAATAATCACACTGAGTGATTTAATAAAGTCAGTTAATAAAGCTTTCCAGATATCAAGTGCTGGATATTACAACTTTTACTGTATTAGCACAAAGTTAAAACATTTCAAAAACAGCAGAGGAATCGAGCTGACATACCAACGCAACGAAGAAAAGAAAATGAAGAACAATGAATACACTCCAATGCCGAACTGCATGCCCAACTCAAGGGGTATTTTTTATACACAGCTCAAGAAAGTGAGCCAAGGCACAAGAGAAGGCAAAAATCTAAGCCCCAGGGGTTCAGTTCATAGCAATGGCAAACCATGACTTGGCACAGCATCAGCAAGTCTCAACCTCACACACAACCTTCAACCCTTTGCACACTCCCTTCTGTCACAAAGCACAGTTTGCGGTTATATCCAAACCTGTAAACTTTGGTTTATACAGTATTTGTCTCTCAAACCAGAATTGGTTCTATCATGGTTTGGAATTCTGATTTGGAGGGCAAGTATAAACCATAGTTTGATGATTCAGATGGGGGGGAGGGGAGAGAAAAAGTCTGAGAATTGAGCAGGGAGCACACAATCCAGCAGTTTAATGGTTTGGTGTTGCATTAGAACCAGCTGAGATCACAAGATAATCTAACAGGAACAAATTATTTCCTTTTCTCACCCCAATATAAAATGACTAGCAAGATAATTACAATTACAATCAATAAATGTATCTATCAAGAAACCTTCCTGGCAAAGTATTCACCCCCACCCAAGGTCTCCACATTTCCCCGCCAGTCCTACAACATTCTAGAAAATTGAAAAACCAGAAGATTCTCATGCTTATTCTTATGACACCAGGATTAGACCTGATGTCATGCATTTTCTGCTGTCTGGGTGAATATAGCCCTGCCAACACAAAGAAAGCTGTTTTACATTCTGACTCACTGAAACATTAAAAAAAAAAAAACACCACAAAACCAAAAAGCTGGAGAAATACTTACTGTGCCCTCGATCTCCGAATACAGCCCTGACCAAAAGCTGAAAGCGCTTTTATCCAATTGGTAAAGGCGAGATTTTTCAAATGTTTCCGAGTCCATGATTGGCCCTAATTCCAACGGCACATGTGTCGTCGTCCTGTACACAGTCCTCTGAAATATTTAAAAGAGATTGGTGATGCAGATTGCATCCTGCAGAGAAAGAGATAATCTTGGCTGGCACCCGGAATCCTCTCCCACCTTCCTCATCTATGGATTGTTCAAAATGCATCAATGGGGATCAAACATGGTGTGAAAGACGCTCTCTATGTTTACAAAAAAAGCCACATATGTGATACATGCCCAGACTTTGGGAGGGGACATCAAATCAATGGGCCCAACTTCTGAAAGTTTCCCTAGTGGCCAAGAGGATAAACCTACAAAACGTGGAAGGTAGATGCTGTGCCTAAAGGCAAAGAATGGGCTGAGGACATACCGGTACCAAAGGTAAAGGTGACACCTGACAATTAAGTCCAGTCGTGTCCGACTCTAGGGTGTGGTGCTCATCCCCATTTCAAAGCCGAAGAGCCAGCGTTGTCCGAAGACGCCTCCGTGGTCATGTGGCCGGCATGACTCTCCTTGCCGCAGCGCGTAGCATGCGGCTGGAACACAGAGCGCTGTTTACCTTCCCGCAAGCGGTACCTATTTATCTACTCGCATTGACATGCTTTGGAACTGCTAGGTTGGCAGGAGCTGGCCAAGCAACGAGAGCTCACCCCGTCGCGGATTCAAACTGCCGACCTTTCGATCGACAGCTCATGGTTCAGCGGTTTAACCCACTGCGCCACCCGCTGGTACCAGACCAGGCACCAAAGAGAAAAGCTGCTTTTGCCACAAGGCCCACCACAGAGAAGTCCCACAGCACCCAGAGAGTGACCACCTTGCTGCCCTCTGCATCTCTCCCAGCGGCAACAGTAAACAGCATTTCCCCCCCTTTGCTTCCACTGGTGGGGAGGGGAAGGGGAAACAGGTAGGGTGAGTGAATGAGTATGTGTAGTATAATGTATGCAAACAATAAGTAAAATTATTAACAAACAATGAAACTACTGAGGGCAATGATTTGGTACCGAGGCAGTAGAACCAAAACACTATCACAGAGGCACAGGTAATACAGGCCTGTAAGAAAAGGCACTGATAGACACACGCATACAGACAACAGCCACTCATCAACCAAACGCCGGACGAAACAGAAACGTTTTGAGCCCACACTGAAAAGCCATCAGGGAGGGAGAAGTTCTTCATTCCCCTGGTAGGGAGTTATTTATTTACAGCATTTCTACCCCGCCTTTCTCCCCGAAGGGACCCAAGGCAGCTTACAACATGAAAAAAGAATACAATACAAAAATTTTTTTAAAACAATAAAAAACAATTCACGAAAACTAGTAAAAAAACAGCATCTAAAAATTAATAAAAACAGATCACATTACAATTAAAACAAGAGCATAAAAACAGCAGCACCCCACCTGTACCAGCAGGATGTTAAAAAAGCCAAAGACTCAGAAGGCTTCCTTAAACAGGAATGTTTTCAGGCCTCGCCGGAAAGTCTCCAAGGAGGGAGTCAAGAGGGAGGGAATTCCATAAGGTTGGTGCCACTACTGAGAAGGCCCTGTTTCTGGCCTCCGCCCCTCGCACCTCCCTGGGCGACGGCACCCGCAAAAGGGCCTTCTCTGATGATCTGAGGAGACGAGCCGGACTATATAGAAGTAGGCGGTCTCTCAAATATCCTGGCCCCAAGCCGTATAGGTTCCAATAATTGTGGAGCCACTACGGAGAAGGCTTGCTCTTGTGCCACCATCCCTCTAACGTGGGACAGAGGTGGCCATTGTTGAGGGGTTCATTTGTATTTGTTTTTATAACCAAAATTTAAACCAGCAGGAAAAACAAAGTTAAGCATGTCATGGAGGGAGTCCCATACATGCACAGCATGCCCTAGTTTCAAGTTTACATTTTTGGCTGTCACCACAAGCCACCATCACCACCCTTCCACTCATGTAAACTTGTTTTAAACTGTGATATTTATAACTTGCACAATGACCTATATGGTTTGCACTCTGCTGAAATAATGGCCAAGGTTACGAGGAAGGCACTATGATTCAAATTTTCAGCTATGAAGTTAAAGGTCCTGTGAGATAAGAGTCTGTAGTGTGCAAGATATATCAGTCAGGAGCTGGGGAAATTCAGGTATTTTGGATGTTTTAACAGCACCATCAGCGAGTGAGTGAGCAAGTCTAAGAATCAGCGAGTGCGTGAGCAAACACACACACACACATAAGTCCAGGACATTCATAACTAATCTTACTAAATATTTGGAACCGACTCTTTGGTACCTACATCTCATCTGGCAAACTGCTTACTATTACACAAGGTTCGTATGCTTCTGCCGCGACCCATGTCATACCATTTGTGTTGGTGCCACACACACACACACACCACGGAGCATATGGCAGACTTCTATAGAAAGGTGTTTTAAGTTCTGTTACTGTAAATCTCTTCAAGCATATTCCATTGGAAAGGTTGGGTATACTGTAAATATTTTAATAAAATTAGACACACATGAATACGCAAAAAAGTTAACGTAGGAAGGAGAAGAGCTACTTGCATCCCAATCCTACACATAGCTACTGAGAAGTCCCATTATGTGCAACTTGAATTACAGGGGAAATGTGGGGGGGGGGATTATCAAATCCACAAGCCTCAATAACTGATTGTTCCCCCAGCTTTAGCCAACTCATGGCCCCATATACCCTTCTAGAAACAGTAGCTAAAGGGGCCGTCACCAAAGCTATGGAGGGGTCCGTGCACCTACTGATCCCCCCCATCATTCAAGCTTTGCTCCCAGGTAAGTATGCAGAAGGTTGCAACAAATGTGCAGCCACAAGAGAAGTCAGGAGCGAGGAACAGGCTTCTCCTACCTGCCTGGATTAGGGCCTTGTAGCATTGCCAATTGAGCAGAGTTGAGGAACACAACCTGGCAAAGTCTTGTTGCTTTTACAGCAGTTTGGTAAGCTGAAATCAGCAGAAATGTGCCACCATGCTTATTTTTACCATGAGACTAGGCCTTTTTAACCTTCTCTTGCGATTAACTCCCATTTCCACTTATTTCCTTTGTACTGTGTGCATGTGCGTGCATACACACACAGGTTTAAGAAAAAAGAACACAAGAGGAGATGGAAAAAAAGTCTGGGTGTGTGTGCGCCCCTCCCAAGGAACACCAACTGCCTCAGGTGAGAAAGAAAAAAATAGAAAAAGGAAAGCCAGCAAGCCAGAATCCACCAATGCCTCCTCCATCTGCTTTGCGTTTAAGGCTAACCTAAGTGAATTGGAGTTTTAACCAAATGTGAACTGCCTTGAAGGTCTCATAGAAGGTGGAAAGGCAGCAGACAGAGAGAGACACACACACAACCACTGCTAACTGGATAAGAGGGACCTTTCAAATTGATAGCTCTCTTGTATCAGCAAGAGGAGAGTAACTACCCTTCTATACCAGAGCATAGAGTTTTTGCTAATAATAGCAGCAGTTTGGTGGTATTTCTTCTACATATTTTTAGGCTGTGCACCCTTTGGGGCAGGGAGGTACTTATCACTGTTATGTAAACCATGTGTGAATTTTTTTGCTGAAAAGTCATACTATATAAGTATTCTTCATAACAATATGCATGTGTGCACGCATGCACGCACACACCCCTGCCTACTGAGAATCACACTTCATGCATGCGAGAAAGGGGGCTGCAGCCCTTGAGAAACTTCTCCTGCAACAAATCTGTCTTCAGGATGTCACAAGACCCTCAATCCAGCAGGTGAGGCTTTTTCAGGGTTCAGGGGCTGCAGATCAAGTGGCTGTTTAGCAGCTGCTGTGAGGGGAGGGAAGCCTGGGCTCAGGTGGCAAAAGACTAGGCAGGGAGTGGAGAAAAGAGGTGGCGTTAAATAATACAGGTCGAGTATCCCTTATCCAGACTGCTTGGGACGGGAATTTGTCTGGATTTTGGATTTGTCTGGATTTTGGAATATTTGCATAAATATGAGGTATATTGAGGGATGGGACCCAAGTCTAAACACAAAATACATTTATGTCTCATATACACCTTATACACATAGCCTGAAGGTTATTTTATACAATATTTTAAATAATTTAGTGCCCCAGCATGCCTTGCACTATGCCAGCCAGGTGCTGAAAAACTTTTTTTTCTTTTTTTTTAAAGCCCCAAAAATGTCTGGATTTCGGATGTCCGAATAAGGGGTAACCAACCTGTAATAATTAATTTAAAATAATTAAGGTTTATTGTTGCAATGCGAGAGCCCCTTTTGGGACAAGGACCTGCTTTTGCATTTATTTTCCTCTGCAAACAGCTGCCTGGTGCTCCTTTTTTGGTGAAAAAGCAGCACCTGAACATTTTGGACGGATAACGACGGCGAGGGAAGGGATAAGGAAGGAAGGGTCGGTCTGACTGACCTGCCTCCAGGCGAGCAGCGCCTCCCACAGATAGACGGCCCAGGAGAAGAGCAGCACCGAGCAGAAGATCCGCGTCTCCAGCGGGGCCTCGGCCCAGAGCGCGCCCGGCAGCGACACCGCCATGCTCGGCCTCCGTCTTCCAGCCCACGGGCCGGCCTCCCGCTGCAGCCTTCACTCGCCGCCGGCACGCCTCGCGCCCTCCTCGGCCCGCACTTCCTCAGCCGGCTTCCGCCCGCGATGACACCAGCAGAACCATCCCAGCCCGACTTCCGCCTCGGGCACTTCCGGCAAAACCAAGCCACGCCCTCTCACTTCCTTTCAATCGGGAGGAGGGACTCCAGAGCTACTTCCGGCTCCGGCTGAGAGCCTCCGCGTGCCTGGTAGGCGGAGGAGTTTTGTTGTTCCACTGTGACTATGTCCTGACCGCGGAAGCAGACCGTGCTGTTCCCTACGCTCATATGAGCAGCTATTTTATTGCAACCTCCGGGTTTTAGAGGTAGCCTCTCTGAATGCCAGGTGCAAGGGAGTGGCAAGGTATGTTGTTGCCTTGTGTGCTCCCTGAGGCATCTGGTGGGCCACTGTTAAAAACAGGAGCTGGACTAGACGGGTCATTGACCCGATCCAGGTCTCTTCTTATGTTCTTTACCCCTGCTAACTGGGCAAAAGAGGCACCTTTTCAATTGGTGCTCCTCTTATATTTAGCAGAGGGAGAGTAACTGACCCCCTTTCACACCAGCACAGTGTCTTTTCTGGTGGCTGTTGCTGGTGGTGTTCTGCATCTTTTTTAGATTGTGAGCCCTTTTGGGACAGGGAGCCATTTAATCATTTGATTTTGTCTGTAAACCGTTTTGTGAACTTTTTGTTGAAAAGCGGTATATAAATACTGTTTAATAATAATAATAATAATAATAATAATAATAATAATAAATAATACAGCAGTTGACCAGCTGCATTAAAATCAGTGCAGATTAGGTTGCCACTCCTAGGATTGGCTTAGAATCTCCAGGAATGAGCATCAATTTCCAGTTGACTACTGAAATCAGTCCTTGAGATTTTAAGAGCCTCTCCCCTGCTTAACCATTTTCTCCCAGCCCACGAGTGTACGCATTTAACTCCGTGTTGCGTATAGGCACGCTTGGGCTCGTGGTCTCGTGGGGGGGGGGCATCAGAAAGGAGCCACAAAAAGATGGACGGAAAAGTGAAAACAAAAAACACTAGTCCACTAGAAAGACCTGAACACAAGTTATAAAATGAAAGGATGGGTACCACTTTGGCTGAAAAGAGGGAGGGGGTCCTTCAGGCAGAGCTACAATTGTTCAGATGATACGTTTTAGAGTAGTAGTCTTTCAGCGCCGGTACCCACCTTCAGCCCCACAAACTAGACTCACAAACTAAACTAGACTCACACTACAGGTCAATCTCTCCCCTTCTCATCTTAAACTATTTTTTTTTTAAAAAAAAAGGCAGAGAGTGAGCAACAGGTGCTATTGTAGTGCAGTAGTGATATTGAAATCAGTATGTTTGTGGTGCCTGTTCATATATTGTTTTGTTACCATTTCATAAAGTGGCTTTGATTTTTTTTTAATTAATTGTATGCCTTGAGTAATTTTATGCCTTGAGCTGCCAAGGCACAAAAAGGCAGGGTATAAATATTTTAACTAAATAAAACAAACTGTTTTATTTATCTGTTTTATTTGATGGTACTTACCGTCATAAAAGAGTAGTTTCCATTTACCTAGAACTCTTATTATAGCTTCTTAGAGAGAGCTTGGTGCAACCCAAGGTCTTTGCAGCCTCCACATTACAAAATTCAAAACTGAACATCTCAAGAACACCGAGAGCTAATTATTTGATATTTGGTACATATTTGAAACAATTTTGGGCACAACCACACCACTGTGAGGCTTGGTTGATCAAAGTATCGAAGCACTGTTGCCTGCTTGGCAGACACGTTGCCACAGTCTGGTTTTAAACCTTTATCGCTGTATTATTTATACCTGTGGGAGTTTTAACAGAAGCATGAGAGACTCCTTCAAATCTTGCCCATCTTCACAAGATATCTGTCCAATCACCTTTTAAAGGTCTTCAGGTGCCATCACTACAGCCTGTGGCAAGGAGTTTCACAGATTAATTACACGCTGGATAAAGAAATATTTTCTTTTGTCTGTTTTAATACTCCCTCCACTCAATTTGAGTGGATGTCCCCTAGTCCTAGAGTTGTGTGAGAAGGAAAAGAACTTCTCTCTATCCACTCTCTCCATCCCATGCATAATTTTGTACATCTCAATCATGTCCCCTCTCAGGCACCTTTTTCTAGACTGAAGAGCCCCAAAAACCCTGTAGCCTTTCCTCATAAGGGAGATGCCCCAGCCCACTAATCATTTTGGTCACTCTCTTCTGCACCTTTTTGTTCCACTATATCCTTTTTGAGATGTGGTGACCAGAACTGGACACAATACTCCAGATGTGGCCTTATCATCTATTTGTACAACAGCCTAATAATATTGGCCGTTTTATTTTCAATCCCTTTTTAATGATCCCAAGCATGGAATTGGCTTTCTTCACAGCCGCCGCCTACTGGTTCGACACTTTCATCTACTTGTCCACCAGTACCCCAAGATCTTTCTCCTGATGTGTCACAGACAGCTCAGAACTCATTAGCGTGTATGTGAAGTTTTGATTTCTTGCCCCAATGTGCATCACTTTACACTTACTTACATTGAAGCGCATCTGCCATTTTGCTGCCCATTCTCCCAGTTTGGAGAGATCCTTCTGGAGCTCTTCACAATCCCTGCTAGTCTTCACCACCTGGAAAAAGTTTCATGTCATCTGCAAACTTGGCCACCTTGCTGCTTGTCCCCAACTCCAGGTCATTTATGAACAAGTTGAAAAGCACCGGTCCCAAGACCGATCCTTGGGCCAAGGATCAGTCTTGGGACCAGTGCTTTTCATCTTGTTCATAAATGACCTGGAGTTGGGGATAAGCACAGCACTTTTCACCTCTCGCCATTGTGAAAATTGCCCATCGACAATGGGCAATTCTCTTTCCTATCTGTTTTAAATTGGGTTAAACCACCCAATTTTTGATAATTTCCTTTAAAAAAATTAAAAGTTTAGAAAGTACACCAGAATTAAAGGCTTTTTCTTTACTGCTTTAAGCTACAGGTAGGGGTTACGTGTTTGAATGCTCTCCCAAAGCAGGAGGGAACTCTGCCTAAAAGTAAAAAATCAAGGCAGAAGAGTTTCAGCCTATCAGAGGTTCCCAACCTGTGATATGTGTACCACTGGTGCTACACGAACCAGAGGCTGCTGGCATGCAGGCTGTCGGTGGTCAAGATGGCAGCCACCATCTCAGCCGCGTAGCACTGCGTCGGAGCCCAAAAAGCAGCACCTCAAGCTCTGCCAAGCCAGCAGAGCTCAAGCACACGGACTCTAAACGCAGGGGATGCTTTTCCTTCCCTTTCCGAACTCCTGCATGGCCACGAACCTGGAAGAACATGCCAATGACGTCATTGGCACTTTCTTCCGGTGATACTGGGCTGGCCAGAGGCCCGCATAATAGGTAGTACGCGGGTCAAAATGGTTGGGAAACTGCTAGTTCACTATGTGAGCGGAGTGTAATCTCAGCTGGAGCCTCCAATTTACAGTACAAGTGGCTGAAACCAATGCTATTTTGTGTAGCGGCTCTCTATCAAGTATTCTGAGATTCATTTTCTCTCTGGCACATGCAGACACATTGAAGGTGAATGAAATCACTGATGTTTACCAAAATATATCTGGCCATGTAATTATTGTAAGAGTCTGATTCAGATGCAGTTCACTCAAATTGTGTCCATTCTTAAAGTTAGTGGCACAGGAAACAATCGCACACAAAATGGCCCAGCTTTCATCCATATACCTTATGCACTATGCAAAGGATATTTTATTTATACAAAGTATCAATGGAGGAAGCCCACTCTAAACTAAAGGTCAAGCGTTTCTGTTTTATGTGTTAGAATGCATTTCCACACCCAGTAGAGCCCAGGACTGGCTCAACACCGCTGCAATGACAAATGCACTTAAAACGGCCACTGTGCCAGAGGATTGGAGGATAGCTAATGTCACGCCAATCTTTAAAAAAGGAAGGAGGGGGGACCCGGGAAACTACAGGCCGGTCAGCCTAACATCTGTTCCAGGGAAGATGGTGGAAAGTCTCATTAAGGATAAAATCTTAAAATACATAGAAGAACAAGCTCTGCTGAGGGAGAGTCAGCATGGCTTCTGCAAGGGGAAGTCTTGCCTCACAAACCTGTTAGAATTTTTTGAAAAGGTCAACAGGCATGTGGATGCGAGCGAACCCGTGGATATTATATATCTGGAGTTTCAGAAGGCGTTTGACACAGTCCCTCATGAAAGGCTCCTGAGAAAACTCCACAGTCAGGGAATAAGAGGGCAGGTCCTCTTGTGGATTAGGAACTGGTTGAAGACCAGGAAACAGCGAGTGGGAGTCAATGGGCAATTTTCACAATGGCGAGAGGCGAAAAGCGGTGTGCCCCAAGGATCGGTCTTGGGACCGGTGCTTTTCAACTTATTCATAAATGACCTGGAGTCGGGGATAGGCAGTGAGGTGGCCAAGTTTGCAGATGATACTAAACTTTTCCGGGTGGTGAAGACTAGCAAGGATTGTGAAGAGCTCCAGAAGGATCTCTCCAAACTGACTTTTGGCCTGATCCAGCAGGGCTCTTCTTATGTTCTTATGCAGTCCATCACAGGTTACAAGCCATAAGCAACCTGCTTGTTTTAGAAGTCGGTTTTCTCTGTATGCCAGGTGCAAGGGAGTGGCCACAGGATACAGGCATCGTGTGGTCTTGTGTACTCCCAGAGGCATCTGGTGGGCCACTGTGAGATACAGGAAGCTGGACTAGAGGGGCCTTTGGGCGATCCAGCAGGGCTCCTCTTTTGTTCTTATGAGGTGGCCACCTTTTGCAGGGGGCAGTACCCACCACTGCACCTTCTTCCACTCCCTTGACCGGAAAAAGGTACGGAGCAGAAATGTGAAGATGGCTTACAGCAGAGGTTCCCATCCTTTGGAGGCCCGCATACCCCCAGATGTCCCCCATGTACCCCCCTCAAGTACCCCCCCTTAAGGGAAAGGCTACAGGAAGTCTCCTGCGTGTTGCCTTCGCTGCTCAGAATGGCTCCAATGGCGAGGGGACAGAGCCACCTCGTGACATGGAGTAGAACTGTGCAGAACTTATAGTACCACCAATGCCTAGCGGCACCTCTGAGAAATTACACACTAAGAAGTCACATTCCCATAAGGATACCAGAGATTGTTCCAATACAATCTACACTGGTTGTAGTAATTACACAACATCTTTGGTACAAAGGCAGATTTTCAGAGGACATTACAGTAATATAGCCATCTTACATGTCATATGCATTTTATCACCTACTCGTCTTCCTCTTCATAGAAATCTTGATTGAACAGCAACTGGTGTTATTCACCTCTTCCATTTAGTTTAGCCCGTTTTCCTCCAGCATCTCCAGATGCAGGAGTTATGACAGCTTCAAGCTTTGCTGCCTTAAAAAATAGCTCTAGAGAAGGTGCACAAGGGGGAAAAAATCAAAAGAATGCCAACATGCCTAAACAGTAGTATAAAAATTTATTACAAGTAAATGGGCCATCATTTTAGGTATTGAAAATTTAACCCAAGTGAGAAACCAAAGAGCATATGGATTTTGGCAAGATATTAGAGACAGGAATATAAGGCAAGACAAGAAGGATTCTAAAAAGGCAGCTAAAGACAAAAACCATGAAGATTATTTTTAATGATGCAGCGTAGAAGATGAAAGTTTGTTCTACAAATCAGATCCGAGGAGCACTGGAGGATATAGATGCTGCAAACCCACATTCAGCCATCCTTCAATGTGTGCGGTTCATATATTTTCAGTTATTTGGCCATAAAAATCACCACTGTGTTCTGGAAAATGTGCTTTTAGGCCATGATAGAATGGTAATACATCTAGAACATAAGAAGAGCCCTGCTGGATCAGGCCAAAGGCCCATCTAGTCCAGCTTCCTGTATCACACAGTGGCCCCACCAGATGCCTCAGGGTCAGGGAGCACACAGCCAACAAGATAACCTGTTTCCTGCACATTCATATAGTAGTATGACAGGCAACAGGGATAAGTTGCCTAATGCTAGTATATAAACCCACCAATCATCATAAACCCTTGGAAACTAACCCCACTGCCTATTTGGTCTTTCCAGCCCACTCTGCATGCTTAAGATTCTTAGCTTTTCCTTTACTTCCTCTGAAGTACAGATTCCCAGCATTAGATGCTGGCTGGGATTGGTGCCTTTGTTCTAGAGAAGGCAAGATTTTCTTTTCTTTTTTCCTCCATCAAAGTTCAGGTGGTTTTAATCAACTGTACTGGTCAATAATGGACTTTTCTTGCCCGTCAAGACTGGCTAGGAAGCAGAGGGGTGGTAATGACAGTAAAAAAAAGTCCCTGAATTGTTTTCTCTGTATCAGTCAAACAACTCAGATTGGTCATATCTCACTTGGTCCTGCTAGAATCCAGCATATCGTGTGGATAAGGGGTATGAAGGAGTTGCTCTAGCCTTTAAATAATGCTTTAAAAATACAGTGAACCTTTGATTAATGGGGGGGGGGAGAAGGGGTGTCCATTAATACCGAAAGTCTATTAAATGCAGTGAAGTCGATGGAGACACACAAAACGTAGGACTGGTTTTTAAATGGAGCAGAACATGTCCGTTGTTGCCGGTCTCTTTAAATTGAGGGTTTGCACTGATCCTAGAAACCGAGGCTTACTCCTCAACATCACATTTTCTGCTTTATCAACTATGGTTTAAAACGAGTGATCCTGGAAACTAAAAGGTCAACCAGTGCAAGTGTCAACCATCAAGGCAAAATGGGAGCAGTTTAGAAACAGAAAATGGTCCAAAGGTCTCTGATGCTGTGACACTGGGAAACCCAGCAAGACTTGATCAGTATCTTCTGGTCCTAGAAGTTCCTTGTAAATTGCTTTGAACGTACATGAGACAAAGAAAAACAAACACAGGCTGGTGACACACTGATGAACGAGTGCCAAACGTAAGATTTCTAAAGGAATGCTGTAAATTGCCGCAATACAAAGTCACGCTGTTCCTTGCACATTGCCTAAAATATCAGGTGGTCCGACACAAGGGATCCCTGCTAACAAAGTAAACTTGGAGCTTCAGAAAGGCTGATAAGCTTGTTCCTCCCTGAGCCAACTAGTCATGGAATGGCCAGAAGTGTCCCTTCCTCGTTTAGCAAGAGTTTCGAAAGACTGAAACTTGGGAAGGGACGAATGGCAAGTTTTCAATGCACACACCAATAAAACTCATGTGAGGTTTTTGGTTTTCATTTAATGAGATTGACAAGCAGGAGATTCGGGGACAGAGAGGAAAATAATTCTGCACACACTACAAGTGATGCAACTTGCTGCCCCAGGATGTGGTGATGGCCATAAGCTTTGATGGCTTTAAAGTTCACAGAAGAGAAGGCTATCACTGGCTAATCAGTCATGATGGCTATGTGAAACCTCCATGTTCCTGGGCAGTATACCTCTGAATATCAGATACAGCGGGGTGCATAGCAGCGGAAGGCTATGCTTGTGGGTTTCCCAAAAGCATCCGATTGTCCACTGTGGAAAACACAGTGGTGTACTTGATGAACTTTTTGGTTTGCTCGAAGAGGGCTCTTGTGATGTTCTTATCAAAGGGAAAAAGGATCCCAACTAAATTTAGAGTTAGCCATCACCATGCATGCTAATCTGCCGACACAATATAGGCAGCACTGCAGAAATGATGACCTCGACCATTCCAGAAAAGAACACAAATGTGTAATAGGGACAAGTGGAAAAGTGTTCTCCAAAGATTAGGCATCAACATCCCTGTCAATGGTGTAGTCTGCGTGTTTTTTAAGAGGGTGAAGTAGTAGTACCCTAAAGAAGGGGGAGTGCTTGAGCAATGATTGCCTCAGGGAGGATCATTGCCACAGAGGCCAACAATGTTGTAAAGAGTACAAGAGAGAAGCAACAGTTGTTAGAACACTAGATTGCCAAGACATACACACTGATGCAGAATATTTCCTTAAACCTCTTACTACCCCAAGTCAGAACGAACAAGAATGGAACAAGTTCACAGTGCCCTATTCATTCATTCCTTTAAGATCCAGAATGCCAACTCTCGGAGCCGAGAAACTGGCTCTACGAACGGCTAGCCGAAAATAGTGGTATTGGCATATACATCACCGTTCCCTACAAAAACAAAAGCCTACATGGCAAGGTTTTGTGTGGTGTGTTTTTTAGTATTCTGTGTTGGTATCTGCTTTATTTTTCCAAATGGATAGCTTAAGCTCCAGGCAACAAACGGGTTTCTCAATTTTTCAGAGTGCATCAGAATCAAGGATTTGTGCGTCTTTAGCTAGCTGCTCCTCATTCCTTCTTGACGTACCTTGTGCATTTTCACATATAAGCTGGTTCGATACCCCCCCACCCCAATTTCCCTTCAAATTGGCTGCTCTACCTGCCAGTTCCCCCCCCCCCCAGCCAGCCAGAGACATAAAACACACACCTTCATCACAGTCAGGTAATGTGCCAGAATGCAAAGTTACTACACACAAACACTAAAGTCAAAATTTGCCTTACGCTTATGGACACCTGGCTGTTCAGTCAACCAAAATGGGTGAAAAAATTCTTTATTGAAACTCATAACTCAAAAAATATAAGATGCTGTAGTGTACAATATGTTACACAAAGCACCCCGAGGTGCACATTCAAGTCAAGTAAGAGCTCCATCCTCCCTCCAACCCCACCCACCCACCCACCCTTGGTACCCTAAGTACTTGTTCCATATACAATCATGCACATTTACTTTGCAAGAGGAAGGCTCCCCCTCCCATATTCTATCAATTAGCACCAAAATATCAGGTTTGTTTTGTTTTCCTCTTGAATTTAACAGGGGAGCTATATTAACTCAGCCAATACTGTAGACAGATGTCATACATTCATGGAACTGAACAGCCTAATCTAACCTCAACGACATGTGCACTGAATCAATTAGCAAATTTTCCCCATGTAGCAGTAGTGGAGGCAGTCTTTGTTTTTCATTTTTCTTTTTAAATAAAAACAAAATGATTTTATGAACTTCCCACACAAAGTTGATCTGTTTTTTTTGTTGGAAAAAAGTCTATGAGCGACGTGGAAAATTTAGATCTCTCCAGGACGACTACTGGCCGCAAGTAATGAAGCTGTTTTAAGGCATGGTCCCCGCAGTTCGTTAGCGCCTTGTCCAATATGGCCCTCAGGTTTTCCAGAGACGGGAGAGGGGCAGAGTCCGTGGGTAAGAGAGGCTGCGTCCCTCTCAGCTGCCCGTGAGCTCTGGAGCCACTGTTCTTCTTGGGCACGGCTGCTGCGGGGACGTTTCTGTACATGACACTGCCCTGCGCAATGGCCCTTTCTGAGTTCTTGCCTTTTTCTAGCATACCGTCCATTTCATATCGCTCAGGCGGCCCCCACTCATCCTCAGAATCCTCAGAATCCTCGTCCTCTCGGTCCCCGCTTTCCTGAATGAACTTCAGAAATGAAGACTCAAATCCCATGGGCTTGAAGGACTTCAGATCAAAGGGTTTGGGCGCCGACTGCTTCTGCATTTTGTCTTTTGCAGCAGGAAGGGGAGGCCGTTTGACATCCCGATGCGGCGAGGCGTGTTGCAAGTCACTGGAGTCTCTCTCTCTGGCTAGCCGTACACTTGAGCAGTTTTCTCTTCCCTCCCCGGCAGGCAAATTGCCCACTTTACTCGGATGCGACTCCGTTCGACTGCAGGCTTCAAGACACCTGATTTTGGGGTTCTGGATATGTTTTAAAGCATCCGTATACAACACGACACTTGCCTCCCGGATCTTGTCACCGTCAGGAAACCTGCCATTTTTACTGCCTTTGTCGCCATGACTGCTACCGGTGTTCAGAACAAGACGCTCCTCCCGCTGACAGCCTGGGTGTGTTGTGGCCCCCTCTTTAACATCCCCATTGGCTTCCTTCCTGGAGTCTTGACTTGCTTCCGAACACAGGTCATTTATCACTGTACCACATTCAACACAAAACACAAGCTTCTCATACTGCTCTTCTATATAAGCACTGGCCATCTGATGGGTCCGCTTATAATGTCTCACAATACTGCTCTCTAGTTTCACAACAGAGGGACATCCCTGAACCATGCAAGGATACTGGGTCTGATTGCAATTGTCTCTGCACATCCGCAGGGCATCCTCCCTCGTTCTAAAGGTATACGATTGCTTTCCTTTATTTTTGTTGTTTTTCTCAGCTTTTTCACTGTGCCTCCTTTTCACACCCCCTCCATGTCTGAGACACTGCTCTTTTAAGCGACTCCGCTCCCGCTCATTTTTAAGGTGGTTCACTTCTTCTTTGGCCTCTCCGGAGTCCCCCTCATAATCGCCGTGTCGAAAAAAGACGTGTTGGGAATAGAGGCTGTAAGTCGTGAACACGCGGTTGCAGCCATTGAGGTCGCAATGGATTTCAATCTCTTTATTGATTTCTTCTTCCTTCGCGTGATCTTCCCTCAGGTGGTGCTTTAGTTTGTGGAAGGAATAAAATGCAGCAGGGCACCGGGGGTGATGACAAGGAAACCTGACAGATTCCGTTTCGGAAAGCACTTTTACATCCTCTACGTGGTCGAGGTTATGAAAGTCACTGCAATGCTTAGCAAGAGATTTCGAACACAAGAAGCGCTTGCTACACGCCTTGTGCTTGCAGACAAATATTTTTTTACATTTGGCAAGTTCCCTTTTTGTTCTCGCTTTGTCTTTCTCAAGGCAGAGCTGCTCTTTGTTATACTGATGCACAGTCCTGTAGTGACGAATCAAACCTTTTTGATTCGTAAATGCCGAATTGCAATTTTTATGTATACAATGGAACGGCTTGTGGTATTTATGCAAAATGTAACATAAGTTCCCTTTGGCAACTGTTCTTTTACTTCCCCGCCCTTCTTTCGTTTCTAGCCCTTTTCGGTGGCTTTCTAGAGCAGACAATTTAGCCTGCTTCCCAGTTACACAGCTCTCTGCTTCTTCACTTGATTCCAGATCCGTTTCAGAACTAAGCTCCTCCTTTTTGGGGTGACACTCCTGCTTGCTATCGAGCTTAGCCTGGTCATCCAGTTCTTCCTCTCCATTGCTATAGAAAGCAGACATTGAAGCCACACTGTCATTCAGCATATCCTCAGCACACTCGCTCAGATCCTCAAAACTTTCATCTGCGAACAATTTCTGAGCTGCCGTCTTATTGCCAAGCTTATGCTTGTTTCTGTAATGGACTCTAAGGTGTGTTTTCCTAGTAAATGATCTTTGGCAAATATGACATTTAAAAGGGGAATACCGGTATCGAAACATGTTCAACTGAAGCACCATCTCCTTTGAATAGTTGTGTTTTCTAACATAATGTGTCAACAGAGCTTCTCTGGTCACAAATTCACACGTACAACCTTGCCGTTCGCAGAAAAATGGCTTGGCCGCCAACTGGGTAAGGTACTGTTTTGGTAGTTTGCCTCGCTGCTCTTCGGTGAAATGGTCTGAGGTAGAATCATCTTCAGAGTTGGGGCACTTTGATGAATAGGACTGCAACAACCTGGAGGAATGCCCAAGGTGACCTCCAGAATGAGTTAAGCTTAAATGCTTCAAGCCCAAGAGAAGTTCCAACATGGCGTCTTCTGTACTGGACACTTTAGAAGGTTCAAAAAACAAAATTTCTGGGGAAGACGGACAGGGCTCGTCTTTCACACAGCGTTCGTCTTTAGAGCTTGCATTACAATCTAGGCTGCCCAGAGAGTTGGTGTTCGTATCTGAAAGCTGTCTCGGTTCTGAACTCACCTCTTCAGTGTTTCTATCAGGTGGCGTTTCATTGACCTGACCAGTATCTTTCACTTTCATGCCCAGCTTTCTTCGAGGTTTGAAATGGTATGGATGAGCCCTTCGGAGGTGTTTCTGCATGCCCTTTGAGTTCTTGTACATTGAACCGCAGCCTTCAAAGCCACAGGTAAACCTTTTCCCGTCAAAATAGACGGCCACATTTGAATACCGTTCTTTTAGATTGGATGGAAGGAAGACTTTCTCATGGGGTAACAAAATACCAGGAACCGGCTGGTCACAATCTATGGTTTCAGTCAATAGCGACACCTGCTTTTCATTAGCTAGGGGTGCAACGTTGCTTCCAAAACTGCCATTACTTTTGCCCTCCACCTCTCCATCAGAGAGAGGCTCTTCTTTAACATCAGGGAGAGGCTCTTGTTTAACCTGCAGGATTCCCTCTGAATTTGCAGATCCTGACGGCAAACTGAAACTCTCACAGAGATGGGAATGATCTGCTTGCGCGAGTCCCTCCGTATCTGAAAGGCAGGCAAAGCTGTCGCCTGAAACAGGTTCCTCATGTTTAACTGGCGCTTCCTTCATTTCACCGTTTGAAATATGCATTGACAGGTGATTTGTGAACTCAATTTTTGAATAATAGAACTTTTTACAACCGTGAAGGTTACACGTATACGAAGCATCCCTAAAATGCTGAGCTTCATGGTGGTAGAGCTGCCCCAAGTCGCTGAAAACAATGTTGCAGCCGTTCAGCTCGCATTTGTAGCGCAGGTCGTCGTGCTGCTGCTTGTGATGTAGCAGTTCATTAACCGAGCTGAACCGAGCATAGCAACCCACAGAGACACACATGTAAGGCTGAGGGCCACTGTGCACTTGTTCATGCTCCTGTAGATGAAACGCCGACATGAAATGCCGCCTGCAAAACGAACACTTCTCCCGCTTGTTTTTCATGTCCAAGTAGTGCATGGCATTTGCATCGTTGTTTTGGTGCTCTGCTTTTAAGTGAACACTCAAGTACTTAAACTGCTTAAACACTCGGGTGCAGTCAGTGCCCGGGCAAGGGTACAGATCTCGGTCTTGCAGGTGACAGTTTTCTAACTTGCTAAATGTGACGTAGTCGTGTGCGTCGTTTCTGGCTTTGTCATACGGCGTTATTTTCAGTGGGTGGCCTCTTCCGAGGGCTGCAGAAGCGATCCGGGATAGACTGTTCTTCGCCAGCCTCTCTTTTTTCAACAGTATCTTCTTTTTAGCACGGTGCTTTCGACTCGGTGGCATTTTCACATGTTCCGTGACGTGCGGCACAAAGACGTCTTTCCTCTTGAACTTTTTTAGACATACCGGGCACGTGAAAATGCCGTCTTCCATGTGCATCTTCGAATGGTGGAGTATCCGAGCCTCTATGCACTCCCTTTTGCAGATGAGGCAGAAAAATTTGTACTGAAGCCATCGCTGGTACCTCTCGGAGGACCCAATTGGCTTCTTGACTCGGACTCTCTCTTTCGTCTGGTTTGTGCCTTCAAAATTATTCTCATCCCTGCTTTCCTCACAGTCACTCAGAAGACTGTCCAACAGTTCCGTTTCGTTGAACGACATCTCATTGCAACTCAGGTCATCCTCCGACTCCGAAACGTCTTTGCCTAACAGTCGGAGGCAGTGCCGCCTCAACATCTTCCAGTCCCAAAACTCCGGATCAAATGGCCAGTAAGCCTTTAAAGCCAACAGGAGCTCACAGCGGAGTGAGTTTGGAACAACTGCATTTTCTTCATCAAACTTCTGGTCTGGTTGCACATAAAGCTCTTCTAGCCGATTATATCCCTCCTCATTGGGCTCCAGCAGAAACTCGGTGAGCTGGCATGCTCTTCTCACTTCAAGGTCTTCTGGGAGAAGGCATGAAATCGTTTTGCAAACAGAGGTCTTCATGTCATCGTTTTCATTTGATCTGAGCTGCAGGGCTCTCACACACAACAAAATAGACACAGCAAGGCCTGCTTCTTCTGCCTAATGGGAAGACAAAGAGCATAAAATTAGCATTTTTTCCCTATACACATTCTTAAAGACAATGCAAAATTAAGACAGAAAAATATGAAATCTATCTTGATATCTTGTCCAATAAGGACAAGTCAATTCTTGAATATTTAAATCCAAGAGAAATTATAGAGTTATATACACTACTCAGACTCATTTAGTTACTCGTTCTTTTAACTGATTTTTTCCCCTTAAATTTACCTGTCCTTGACTTTAAAAAGGGGGCCTTTTTTAAGCGTTCCCCCACTCATGTCGGCTAACTAGGCTATAAAAAGGTGAAAGGTACCCCTTGCATTTAAGTCCAGTCGTGTCAGACTCTAGGGTGCAAAGCTCATCCCCGTTACAAAGCTGAAGAGCCAGTGCTGTCCGAAGGCTTCCGTTGTCATGTGGCCGGCATGACTCTCGTTGCCACAGCACGGAGCGTGCGCTGGACACAGAGCGCTGTTTACCTTCCCGCAAGCGGTACCTACCTATCTACTCTCATTGACATGCTTTCAAACTGCTTTCAAACTGCTAGGTTGGCAGGAGCTGGGCTGAGCGGCGAGAGCTCACCCTGTCGCGAGGATTCAAACGGTCGACCTTTCGATTGACAGCTCATGGTTCAGCGGTTTAACCCGCTGTGCCACTGGGCTATACATTTCACCATAAACCACCAAGAGTCTTGGAAGACTTTCAAGACTAAAGCCCATTTCTTTCAGCATAAGCCTTCATGGACTGATGCTTCTGATGCTACTGGCTGCTGCAGTCCACAAAAGCTTATGCTGAAATAAATGGGTTAATAAATGGGTTGTGTGCTCCACCCTGAGGCATCTGGTGGGGCCACTGTGCGATACAGGAAGTTGGACTAGATGGGCCTTTGGCCTGATCCAGCAGGGCTCTTCTTATGTTCTTAATCTTTAAGGTGCTATAAGACCAGTTTTTATTTTTGCTGCAACAGACACTGAACGTAGCTACCCCCTCTGGAAGACATAACACCATAGATGAAAATGAAGCAAATTTTAAGCATTAAGATGCAAGCTATAGCGATTTTTGGGAAACCTGTGGAATCTGAAATGGGGACACCCAGGATCCTGAGGATCCTATGCACATTATAGATGCCTGAGGAAACCAGGAGGATGGCAGCCGAACACATGAATGGATCGGGCAAAATTTCCAAAAGGAAAACGGAGTGCCCATTTTGAGGTTTCAGCCATCAAAGACACTTTAAAGCAGGCAAGATTCTGATAGAGCAATTCCCTCATAGGAACAAACTATACTTGGCTGCCTTGAAGTTTTGCAACAGGCTTTGCAACAGGCTCTCTGGTCTCTGCTGCAACAGGAAAGGTCTTCCAACTTCCTCTTGTGTGGACTACACTTATCATCACTTCCCAGTTCAACTCAGGACACTATTGCTACTGAACTGCTTCCCTTATCTTTGTTGATAGAGGCATTGCAGAGGGAAGCCTGCAGTGTTGCAAAAAGGGCACTGCAAGAAAACAACGACAGTGAAGTCAAAGTCCTGCTGAAATGGGCACTGTGCTCCAATGTCATTCGGGGACTAGAGCACAGGGCCTTGAAAGATACGTTGGCTGGAGCTGGGAGCAACCAAGAATAAAGTAAAAGGAGAAGTTGAGATATGTCGTCTGAGTTGTAGCAGAACAGACTGGGGGAGCAGACACGAATGTGTAGGGTGGTCCAATTAGTCATCGGCTCAGCTCTCTTGAGTACAGCCAAAACATTATTCTACAACACGTTGCTGAACGTGCTGCTCCCCCCACCCAAGAAAGATTTTAGAGTACAGCATCAGCAGACCACCAAGGGAGCACGTACTTCGGCTTGTATGACTCTGATCAGAAAGAAGAGATGCTGCAACGTCCTGGCAATGATGCCAAACTGCCGACATCTCTCCAGAAAGGAATCTAAAGCAGGGTCAATTCTTCTTTGTAACTTGCTCCAAAATAAAGTCAGTTCCCTACAGAGAAAAGTCAGGACAAATGAATGATTAGAGAGAGGGGAAACAAATATATGAGAGGGGAAATGAACTGTCCTTCATTTTACGGATAATAAAATTTCCAGAACAATTTACAAGTTTAAATAGTAAAAGAGCACAAAGCAATAACAAAAACAAAAATGGAACAGCAGAGAAAGAGCAACATTTAACATATGGCAGCAGAGTAAAGGATATGTGAAAATAAGATCTTCTCTTAGTCTCCTTGGGCTACGGACCGATCTTCTCATTCTTCGAGAAGCACCAGGTACAGGGATGGCGTTATAGAAACAATCAACCACCATTTGTATCTTGAGAAGTTCTAAATGGTTAATTTTACTGCCTTTGTGTAATGAAGAGAGATTTTGCCCAGCAGTTCTCAAGAATGGGAAAGAATGCACTCGGATTTAATAATTCACAAAACAAAACTTGCAGATTAAAAAAAGTTATTCAAGTCAAGTAAGCGTTTATTGGCATCAAAAAAGTTATTAACCTTTCTTTACAGCAATGATCTTCAACCTTGGGGTTACAACCCCAAGGTCCGAAAGGAAACATGGTCTTTCCCCTTAAGGGGAGTAGCAACTCGGCCGTGATGTCAGGACTGCTGGGTTTGTGCCGCCTCTAAGTAAAAAAAGAGGGGGGCTGGACTTAACCAGTGGCGACGACTGGAGACACCGCGCAACCCGGGTTCTTGCTGCCACAGAAGGGCAAGTCCAAACCACCTTTTTTTACTTAGTCAGAGGAGGAGGAGCACGAACCCGGAAGTGCCGTTCCTGCCAAATCACAAAGACTTACAATGGCCTTTACCTTCGGGTAAAGGCTGAATGCTTTACAGGAAAGGCATTTCATCATGGATGCATTAAAACCATGTCTTTATTTCACTGCAAGTCACCCTGGAGACCCACTTGAGCCAGAATAGCATGAACACCTATCTGAAGGAAAAGCAAGACACATCTGGACACGCCACTTACCAAGAGCAGTACACACTTGCAGTTTGAAGCTGCTGAGTAAGGTACGTTGTACAAAGGATGAAGGCAGTGCTGTCTTGACCCTCGGCTTCCAGGTTACATATCATATCCAGGACCTCTTTGCAGTCCACCGTTGCAATCTTTCAAAGGAGAAGGACACTGTAAGTCGTTCCCTTCAAGATCCTGCCTCTTTCATAGCATAAGCAAAGCCAATATGCTGCTGCAACATTGCAATGCAACTTCAATCATTCAGTTACATCTACTGTGTTCTATACACAAATAATACACCATTGTGGTTCAATGGCAGGATGACACACACCTCAAATTCATTCCTCGTGTATGAATGAATGAAGGCCTACTTGGGTCGCTAACCACACAAACAGAAACGATCAGGCCGCTGGTGCCCCAGGCCTTCTCAGGACATTAAAATTCTCAGGATTAACTGTTCTCACCATCGCCCCAGTAGTAGCATTGTACAAAAGAACAAAGGCAAAAGTTTAGCCATGCCTCCAAACTAAAAATGTTTTCACCCCCACCCCCACACTTATTTCTGCTGAGAAGGATGAAGGACTAGATGCTGAGATCCCCTGTTGCTCAAGACAGAGCAGGATGAAAGCTAAGCTGTTCCTCCACCCCATCCTCAGAGATAAGGAAAACAATCCTTAACCTCAGCTGGGCATACAAGGTAGGAGGAGAGCTAAGGCCTCACTCCACCAAACCTCTAAGATGCCACAAGAATCTATTTGGCTTTTATCTGGTTCCGAAAATAATGTTATTTTGGCCATCTGACAGAGCTGTTGCCCACCAACCTCCTTGATAGACTCTTCATTTGGAGGCATGGAGCACAAGCATGTGATGTAGGCTTGGAGGAAAGGCGATGTGTTTGAAATCTCTGCGGATTCTTTGCACAGTTTGGACAAGGAAGCGGCTTGAGGAATGCAGTTGGTCTTCATCAAATGTTTTATCCGCATCTGCAGAAAGGCAGGTCCTTCTCGTCTAATCAGTGTATTGACTAGAAAAGAAGGCGACGAGATGTTAGGAGATACTAGGGGCTTTTGCCAGAACTCGGTTCAAGTAGTCGTATGTCAAGCCAGAGCAAATGGTTGCCTTCCAAGAACTCGTTTACATCATCCTTTGATGGGGAGAGGCTTAGTTTTTATTGGAAGAGCACCTGCTTTGCACGCCAAGGGTTCCGGGTTCAATTTCTGACATCTCCAGGGAGGGCTGGGAAAGACCTTGAAGAGACACTGCCAGCCAGAGTACACAATACTCTACTTGTATGTAAGTAGGATCAGTAGGACTATCTACTAGATCAGGGGTTCTCAACCTTTGGAGGCCCAAGTACCCCCTATCATGGTCCAATATTCTGAAGTACCCCCTGCCAATTAACTGCTAATTAATTGGATCAATCAATTAGGTAATTAATCGTCAAATAAAAAGTACTAAAACAATTTTAAATGTGAAAAAATGTCTTATTTAACTCTGTGTGTGTGTGTGTGTGTGTGTGTGTGTGTGTGTGTGTGTGTGTGTGTGTGTGTGTGTGTGTGTGTGTGTGTGTGTGTGTGTGAGTGAGAGAGAGAGAGACACACACATGCAAGGATCTCTTTTTTTTCTCCAAGTCACACTTCCCAAAATCAGCTCCTCCCTCCCCCACCCCACCAAACTACATTTTCCAAATTAGAGAAATAAGCCCAAAACCAAGATCAGAGAGATGGAAGGGTTCCGAAAATAATTAAAATTTAAAATCCATGTTAATTAACAGTTAATTAGCTACTGATGGGGCAGCTTGGCGTACCCCCAGCAAGAGGTCCACGTACCCCTAAGGGTACCTGTACCACAGGTTGAGAACCCCTATACTAGATGGACCAATGATCCGACTCCGTAGATGGCAGTAGTTCCCATGCTGACATCACCCGTTATCCTGGGATCCTTGAATTCAATTTAGACTTCTTTTTTTAATGAAGAAGCTCACTTAAGAACATTCAAGTTAAGACCTTTCAAGATACCTGGCCATATGTCCGTAGATGGCTTTAGCACCCATTTCCAAACATTCCCCATCTTATTCCAGCCAGCCCCAGCAAGGCCAATTAGCCCGCTTTTCAAGGTGTTCTGTAAACACACTTTTTTTCATATTTCTCAATATGTTCACTTAAGGATAACACAATTTACAGACCCCTAGAACTTAACCTGTCTTAAGTAAGGGAGCTTCCGTACATTCAGAAGGCAGCGCAAGACATGGGATGGCACAAAACAAGACTGCAGTGAACTGAAAAGAAACATCCCCCCCCCATCAGAACAGGAGCTCTCAACCCTCCCCACTTCTACTCCTAAAAAGGTACCATGTAACACAGCAGCAAGACTGAACCCACCACAAGCAGCAGACTTTTCTAGAGAGACAGTGATCTGGAAGTCACCGAACCTAGTCAGTAAGGAAGTGTGGATTCAATGCTGGAATAACCCAACTACACAAAATTTATTTAGGGATTAACACAACTGAGGTCTAAATCCTAACTGTATAAATAAGCTCACAGCAGGTAATAGTCCTGGAGTAATAAGGACTCAAGCAGCATCACGCCACAGTGTTGGGTAACAATATCCAAGATGCCACTGCTCCAATTCTGCTTTACACACAAGTATTAGACTAACAAGCCCAGAGCAGATGTACTAATTAGTTGTCCCCCGCCTTCTCTTTACAATTCCACTTGGGTAAATTAATGCTTTACATTACAGCTGTAAACACAATCTGTTTACAGTATCCCACTCAACACACCAACTTCCCTAGGAATAGATGCAGAATGAAAACAAATATATTCACTTTGGGTGAAGAACATTTTTAAGGTGGTCTTTTTGTGCGTCTTCCAAATAGGCAAGTCTGCAATCAGACATTCGCGCCCCCCAGGACCCCTTTATATATGGCTGGAGCAGGGCAGGAGCACCCTTTGCTTTACCCCCTGCAGATTTCATTACTACAGAGGGAACTTTTAAGCAGATGTACAGTGGACCCTTTGAGTATCTGCAGATGGCCATCCGCGGAGGGAGGGAACCCACTGGGGGCGGGGGCAGCGCCATTTTACCTTATTGAAGAGCTGCGCGGGCCTGGCGCCGCATTGTACTAGTCTAAAATGCCTGTTAGAAGGGGGAAAAGGTGACCCGAAGGGACTTCTGGTTGCATGCGTAACCAGAAGCAGCTTCAGGTCGCATTTTTTTTATTTTAACAGGCATTTTAGGCTAGTACAATGCGGCGCCAGGCCCGCGCAGCTCTACAATAAGGTTAAATGGTGCTGCCCCTGCCCCCAGTGGGTTCCCTCCCTCCACCCGACCGCAGACTTGAACATCCGCGTTTTTTGGCATCCACGGGGGTTCCGGGAACGGAGACATAAAAGGCCACAACTTCAAAATGTGCGAAGAAACCAAGCCAGACACCCCATGACAATTTAAGAACAATCACCACCTAGCTTTATATTCTTCAAACAGCAAGAAGCTCCAGTATGAAAAGAGACGCTGCCCATGCCAGAACAGCAACAGGGTAATAATTCCTATTTGAAATGCAGCCTCAACATCTTACCTTCTTCTGCTTCTACCGATTGCTGAGAGATAATCTTCAAGAGAACTGGATTCTTCCACACTCCTTCTTTGGCGATGTCAGTCAGTGCTTCGAGGCTATTGTCTCCAAATTTAAGTAACGCAGTATGGGACTCCTATACAGGATGAAAAGAGGAAGCACGCACACGCACACACACACACACACACACACACTTTAACCGTCCAACCCATCAAATGCTTACAGAGAGCTATTTAGGGGCACTCCACTGCCACACTGAGGTCAGACCAAAAACAACAACAACAACAACAGATGGGTGTTATTAGATAACACCACACCCCCCAAAGTCCAAACAACCTCACCCAGATATTTTAAGACAACTCCCACTAGGCAGAACAGTGATATCCCAGCATCACCTTCCAATAAGAAGAGAATGGAGCCTCTGCTATGTTGTGTTCTCCCACCCCCAACCCAGAGAGATGGTCAAGGAGGGTACGGTGGTTGATGAAACAAAGCTACGGAGAAGTCCAGAAAATGTAAACAGGGCTTCACACACCCACACCCACTTTGCTTATCTTCCGGGTACGGAACAAGTCCTGTGTCTGGTTGATAGCCCTCAAATTCTGGTGGTCATCCCTAGAAACCATGAAGGAGTGGCAGAGCTGGCTTTTCAGACTTGTCAGCCTTCAGCTCTTCCGTTTAATTCTTTTTAAATGTTGGCACTTTGGGCTGCTCCTCTGTTTTATCAATTCTAGCGAGTGGATTACATTTAAGTCCAATGAGATATTTTATTTATTTATTTATGTATGTATATACCGCCTTTCTTATTCAGATATTACTCAAGGCGGTTTATGTCAGGCAGGCTGTCTAGATCCGGTAAGGGTCTTTACCATTCTTGCTCTATATAGAACCCTTCAATTCCAGATGGTTTCCTTTTATGGTGTAGTCATCTTCACTTAGCTGCAGAACACAAGCCTCGAGCTTTCCGCAGGCAGCCACAAATCATGCCAAACGGGATATTCCAGTTGTTATCGCTCTGTCACTGACACTCTCAGCATTCCAGTCCGTTTTCTTGCCATGACATGCAACAGCGACTCCTCTCTGCCACTGAGGGTCATGACAGCTTATCAGTGACTTCCTGGTCCCCCTTCCAGCACGAAAGAGGCTGCTCCTGCTTAGCTTCCAGCAGTCTTCAGGCAGGTCAATCTCAGGACCACACCTCCTACCTGTTGAGATGTTTTGGTTGTTCTTTTGGACTGAAGAACAGGGTACGTGCCCATCATATAAATAGTATTTCAAGTCTTTCAAATGGATATGGTCCTCTGGATGACCCAGAAATACCGAGAACGTGCCTACAGATTACAGCACCAGAGTCCCTGCCCTCTATCTCCAGGGCAGCTGATTGCAGCTGACCACAATAGATAAGCTCCAAAGATATGGAAGGAAGCAGTCTATTCTTGCTTCTGCTCAAATTTTGATGGGAAGTATCTATTCAACAGACATCAACTTCTTGTCTCTGCCTCCTGCCCCAGGGCTGACTCTTCAAACTCCTGATGCTCCCTTCTAGATTTTGATTCTGCAAGAGGCAGTGCTCCTTGTTCCAGATTACAAGATTATTTCCAAGTAGAAGGTACGTGCCTTTCTCAGCTCCTTACTAGAACAGTGTTGCAGATTTAGCCAAGTATGCAAATCTGATTCATCACAGAAGCTTACAAGTTCAGAGGGATCGTTTCCTGCTCACGCTCAACTGAACAAGACTGTTCCAATGTCTAGTGCTGTTCTGTCATATTTCCTACTATCTGATCTTACTCATTACGTTACAATGTCATCCTCGCACTCTCTTCAGAAAGCTCAGAGGAGCTTACACGAGACTGCCCCCATCCAGGCACTGATTTCTTCTCATTTGATTTCCAAATTCTTGTATTCACTGTATCCAAGAATTAGCAGGTCAAATGTTTTACACGTGATGCTGTCTGGACCAAGAATCACATATAGCACCCGGTTTTTAGATGCTAGCTGTTGAAACAACACACACTGTAGAATGGACGTTAAATACACTCACCTGTATAGACTCAAACAGTCTTAACAGTGGTTCGCATTGCTCGTCACTTTCAGGCACAGAAACCAGTAGTTCAAAACAGCTCCTGAAATAAAAAGGACCACAATTGCAAAATGGCATTTCCTGTGGAATCATGTTGTCCTTCTGATCTTCATGACAAAAAAAGGCACACACATAGCAGACACGCAGCTATGATCATGTCCAAACACCTAAGCAATCACTGCTCACCATGAGAAAAACTCAGATGTCCAGTTAATACAGTGGACCCTTTTTATTCGTGGGCTCAGGACCCGCAGGTTTGTTACATCGCAGGTCCCAGACATGCGAATGTCCACGCTAAAACTATGTTGTTGTTTTTAGAGCCCCCAAAGTGCCGTTTTACCTTTTAAAAAGCCAAACTGCTGCGTTTTCAAGCCTCCACGAGGCTTCTTGAACCTGCACGACCCACTTCCAGGTCACGCAAAGACTCCCCCCTCCTCCCAGCCTTGTCCCAGAATGCACCCTGGGACAAGACTGGTAGGGGGGAGGAGCCTTTGTGCGACCCGGAAGCGGGTCGTGAAGCTTCAAGAAGCCTCGTGGAGGCTTGAAAACGCAGCAGTTTGGCTTTTTAAAAGGTAAAACGGCACTTTTCCCCCCTTTTTAAACGTGTTTTTAAGTGGACCTGGTATCCGCGGATCTTCACTATCCAGAACGGATCCCCCGTGAATAGCGAGGTACAACTGTATTTGGATATTAGCATTATAGTAACCATGGAAGTATGGTTACATTGTCCGGTAACCCTCAGCAGCAGCTGTCAACCACTAAGTTTCACTTTATGCCAATAAAGGTTTCATTTATTCACTAAGTTTCACTATTGCAACTCAGAGTGTCCAGTTTGTCCCCACCGCTGACTTTGAACAAAAAGCTACTATGGATGACAAATGCTGGCTGGGAAAAACAGCCGATATTAAGGCTTATAAACCAACAAAGGGGCGCAGGGGAAGCACAATATGTGCCATCAACAACTCTATGATCATGGTCATTCTGCCACAAATTATTTCCATTTGCATTCCACCCTTCCTCCAAGGAGCTCAGAGAAGCACACGTGAGGATATCCCGTCCCCCCCCCCCCCCGGTCACAACCATACAACATAAATTAGGCCAAGAGACTGGTCCAAGCACATCCAGTGAGCTTCATGACCAAGCAGGATTCTGAATCCATGTCTACATAGTCCAGGCCATAGCTCAGCGATAGGGGCATCTGCTTTGTACGCAGAAGGACGCAGGGTTGATCCATGTCGGGTTTTCCACCCTAGAGAGCCGTTGTCAGCAAGTCTAGAGAGTACTGAGCTAAACAAGCAAATGCTCTCACTTGGCGTAAGACAGCTTTTTATGTTAACCACTTTACTATGCTGGCTCTCAGGTTTCCTAAATTTAAGAAAAAGTTGAGATCTGTGAAGATTTCATGGCGGTGGAGGGAGAAGCTGAGCCCAGAGAAAGCGGTAAGACGTAAGACTTCAACGGAGACGTTCTCCTACGCCACCTTCCAGCCTGCGTCTGTACCCAGGCACCCATTCTGCCAAATATAGGGAGTGAGGACATCAAAGAGCACATCAGGAAGATGCCAGTCCAATAAAGACAGGGAGCCGCAGAAGCTGCGCTACAGAGCAACACGTCTTCTCAACCCAAAGTTTGTGCTTCGAAGTGTACTCACAGCACTAGCCTGCCAAGGACCAGAAGAACTTCTTCACATTCGGTAGTCAAGTAAGGTCGGGCACTGGCAAAGCTTTGAATAGCGACTCGATACACTTCCAGGAGAGAGACAGCGTGCTCCGAATCACCCCGATTGCCGGCATATTGTAGCAACGCCTAAAAGAAAAATGTAGCAGAACTTGGCATGGAATAATTTAAAAACAAAAACCCCAAACAACTCTACTTTGGAGTTATAATTATATGAGGAGGGAATTCAACCATGACTGTGTCAAAGACAAATGAAAAAATGGCAACCTGTCACTTGCCTCTTTGTGTGCACACACACAAAGTGCACACACACACACAAACTGAATTGCTAATACTAATGACCAAGATTAATGGACGCTTGAGAACATAGTGCTTGAAAGAGCCTTTATACAATAGCAGGAGAGCGTAAGCTCCGGACTTGCAAAAGTTTTTTCTACAGGCGATTATAGACACAACACCTGCAATCAAACAATGTCGCAACCCAAGGTAATGTTTCCACAATGAAAGCCGGCACAGAATCCACTCTCAGGGAAGGTTTTTCCAACCGACCAGCTTTTCTGCAGGGCAACTGCAGTCTTTACAAGAATCAGGCACTCTGAGCAGAGCAGCAGCAGCACAGCCAGGCACATGGGCGAAAAACCCATTCAAAAGAATCTGGATCTCTGAAAATCTCTCCATGTGCACAGTCACTACCAGTGATGCAGTACAAGCAGGGGTGCTGCCAGCCATGGTGCGGCTGGGACCGATGCTCAACGGTCCACACATCCACGCACACGGACCTTTGCAGGACGCCAACATTCGATAGTCGTTTGTACTGCAACGCGTGCTCCTCGGAGAGCTTCAGCAAAAGAACAGTATTAGAAATAGTAGAAAGGAAATAAATATGGGAGAAACCGGCAATGTAGGGTCAAATTAGAGGGCTCCCTTGTGTCGATATCTAGACTGCAAGCCCCTAAGGGTAGGGACCTGCCTTTTCACGCTATTTAAAGCACTACATACACTGATAGTGCCAACACCAAGATGTGACATGGGAGATGTGCAATTAGATCTCCCAGTTTCTCTTCTTAAGCTAGAAGCCATAGTGGATCTTCTACACAGGATCTTCCCTCTCCCCCAGCCTCAGACTGCTGCCCAGGAAATGGAGTGCTCCCCCAGCAGGTGCTACGTTCAGCAGCAAGGTACACAGCCCACAACTCAAAGTAGCAATGGATGGTAACAGGGGTGCAGAGAGGGGATATAGGGAGAAAGGGTCAAATTCCACCCCCAGTTCCAGATACAAAGAGCTCCCCTTTCAGGTGTTTTTAACTGGGGGGGGGGGGGAGAAGCGTTCAGAGGTCCAATCACTAATCTCCTACATCACACCTACAGTACAGTATTTGGGTCTTTACCACTGTTGGGTGGGAGGGTTTTTAGCAAAAACTGAAAATTGTTTGAAAACATGAAGACATCATCCACAAATCATCAGCCTCCCAGGGTTGATGACAAGAACAAAATTCTGCATGGCTACTCAGGAAAGCCAATCTTTGTGGATTCCTGCTTCCGATAGGAGTACTACTGTCTATGCGCAGTATGCCAGGCGTATTTGTCAGTGTTAAGCAGGGCATTACAGCTTTGGAAAACATGCTCCTGTGGAAACATGCTCCAATGGTATTTGCTTGTTGTGTCACCACATTGCAATGGGGATTTACAGGAAGGAAGGTTTTTCGTTCCAGTTCCGCACACCCAAGGGGACTTGGGGCTTCTGTTCCTCAAACAGCAGGTCCCCGGTGCCACACAACAAGCCTGCCAGTGGCGAGTTTCCAGTGTAATTTGCGACTCAGCATGGCAACCTGCTGCTCCAAGTGAAAAATCCCACTGAGCACGCACAAACCCTTGGGCTCGCCTAAAATGCAGCTACTGTAAAATACTACCTGACAAATGTATCTAAACCAAATCTGTAAAGCAGATTACATGCATCCAAGCACCCTCAAGCAGGTAACTGGGCACATTTCAGAATGCCAAAGCTTTATCAGTTCACACAGGAGAGCCGACCTGGTCCCAGTAGACAGCATCTTCCACCGCCAATACAACAGGTCCCAGGTCTTTTACGGAATTCTGACAGTCACACCCAGTGTTTAGTAAAGGTAAAGGTGACCCCTGACAATTAAGTCCAGTCGTGTCCGACGCTAGGGTGTGGTGCTCATCCCCATTTCAAAGCCGAAGAGCCAGCGTTGTCCGAAGACGCCTCCATGGTCATGTGGCTGGCATGACTCTCCTTGCCGCAGCGCGTAGCATGCGGCTGGAACACGGAGTGCTGTTTACCTTCCCGCAAGCGGTACCTATCTACTCGCATTAACATGCTTTGGAACTGCTAGGTTGGCAGGAGC
Organism: Plestiodon gilberti rubricaudatus; assembly: GCA_026170595.1. Classification (NCBI taxonomy): domain Eukaryota; kingdom Metazoa; phylum Chordata; class Lepidosauria; order Squamata; family Scincidae; genus Plestiodon; species Plestiodon gilberti. The sequence goes on from JANXHW010000011.1 coordinate 2,208,485, forward strand.
TGGCCAAGCAACGAGCGCTCACCCCGTCGCGGGAATCGAACTGCCGACCTTTCGTTCGACAGCTTATGGTTCAGCTTATGGTTCAAACACCCAGTGTTTGGCAGAAGCTTAAAATGCTTCTGTGTATTTAAACTCTCTAGGTTCTTTGCACCGGCAATTTACATCTACTGGCTGGTGCCAGGTTTACTCTGAAGAAACCCGAAGTGCAGGGTGAATCGTCAGCAGAATTTGATTTTTTCTTGTCTGTTTCAGGATAGTCCTTGGACGTTGTCTCCTTCAATGTGTTTAAAGGGGATGTTTTTTCATCACAAAGGAATTTCTCCAGACAAATAGTACAAGTAATAAATATTTATTCTTTCAACAATTACATGGCTGTAAGACCCATAACTATGATTTCTTCACAAAGAAGCTTAAAAGTTGAACTGTTTCATTATTACCTGCTCAAGTAGCTGAAGCGAAGTTTACAAATCTGTCACTCCCATTTGGGATACATGTACTGTACAGTATTTTTTTTTTAGCTACCGTAGTTCTTCTGAGACCACAGCAGCTTCTCTATGAATTCTCCAGTGTCACAGTTAAGTGTTCTGAAATGTATCCAGCTTTTTGCTTCAAGGTACTTGTGTGACTGTCTTCCGGTTCACTCACAATTAATCCAGCTCAGTGTAGTATTTGACCTTTTTTTTGCTATTCTGATAAGCCTTGCCTTCCCCATCAAAATGGAAAACAGTTTTATTTTAAGCTTTCCTCCTTTGTAATGGCTGCAGTAAAGAAGTTCAGACTTGGGACGGTAAATAAATGGGGCAGTAATGCAAGGTCAAGCTTTTGAATATTCAGGGCAAAAAACAACAAAACATCTACCAGGAATAGTCAAGAAGCATTCACAGAAACATCCATACTGGTTCATCTCTTAGCATTTTGTCTCAGATGACCATCCTAACGAGCAGCCAAATGACACACAAAAGACAAGACACATTGTAGAGGAACCTATATTGTAGAGGAAGTTTCACAATCCCAATTCCTGCCCCTGCTGCAAGCACCAGTGTGGTAATGGGAACATTTCGCCTTCTTAGCAAAGCCCCTGTCTGCGTTGAAAATGGAGCTAGTCTGGCTTGGCAGCACAGATGCGCCATTAGGACGTCTGTAACTCCCACATCCTCTAAGGCAGGGGCTTTCAACCCCTTCCCGGCGGAGTTCTTCCTGCCGCGTGACTGGCGATGACATCATTGCCTGTTACTTTCGGGTTTTCAGAGGCCAAAAAATGCAGGTATGAGGCTCTGGGTGGGTGGGAGGGACCTTCTCAGCGTTCCCAAAGGCAAGAGCCTCTGGGGAGTGAAAACGTGCCGCCGAAAGCACCACGTCGGAACAGGGTTCCAGCGGGCCAAGTACCACCAGCAGTTGGCCACTGGTGGTACTAGTACCACTGGTTGAGAACCCCCTGCTCTAAGGGTTCAGACTATATACTACAGACAATTGTGGAATCTGTTCCCTGTGAAAAAATGGGCCAGGACACTGCTGGGATTGCCTCATACCTCTCCCTTGGCTAAATCCCTCCACCTGATCATGGCAAAAAAGGATGTCTAAGGGTCTGAACTAGGGCTCCCCACCTTTGGGCTAGTCAATAAGTAGAACCCCAATTCCTGAACATCCTATAAGAAGGAAAGCTTGGTTTGACAGGTTGCACATTTTGCTCCAGCACTTGCAGGGTTAAAGCTGCTCCCTCCCCCCACGCCCTCTCCAGTCAATGGAGATGAAGGGGAATTCTCAAGCCTGCAAAAACTGACTTGGCTTCTTTTTTCCTGTTTTGTCTCTAAGCTCAAGTATCTGATTTTGCCTATTTGATCTCTGCTTATTTTTTCTAGTTTTTAATGAACAACCTTTATTTTTGAGAAACAACCTGCCTATCACATTACAAGAGCTCTGAGCCAGTGCCTCCCACAGTCCGACAGAGCACCCTTGGCTACGTGCTACAAAGAGCGCAAGTGTGGAGGAGTTGGGACTCGGGTGGTCAAGGAAACACCTCTTCGCTCTCCTTGCAACCAGCTTTACCCAGCCAGGGCTGAGACATAGCCAGGACAGGTTGTCAAGTCATGCCTCAGCATTCCTACGAGAACCTGACTGCATTTGGGGAAGTCTGGTGCAGAAGGGCCTGACCCTGGATCTCCTATCACGAAAACATGTCAACCACATCAAGGTCAACTGGGGGGGGGGGGGGGGAGACGCTCATAATTAGGGTTAAAATACATCTTAAACCATTTATTCTGCAATCTTATACATATATAGCAGTGGTTTGCAAACTCCTACAGGGGAATAAGAGAACCTGTAAGTCATCACAGACTCTGCGGTGATGGCACTTCTGGGGTCTTGCCGCCACCGCAAAAAAAAGGGGGGGGTTCCACTTTTTTTTTCAAAGGGTCACATCAGCACTCCAGGGGTTGTGGGGGGCCTGCAGCCCCCTCTACAGGCCCCCCGCCCACACCTCAGAAGAGTTTCCAATCGCGCTCGGAAGCTACTTCCAGTTTTTGCCAAAAACCAGAAGTAGCTTCCAAGTGCAAATTAACTAACTACTTTGTATCTTTCTGTGCTAAACCTAGACTCAGAGGGAAGGCCTCTAAGCTCAAGATGTTACTTTCTTTACTTTCTCTTTCCTTTTCAATGTGTTGCGCCAAGAGATACACACCCACTGGAACTGCTAACCCATTCCTCCCCCTGCTTCTGTTCTCAGTGCAACTGCCAAATCATTCTGCTGGCTAAATAAAAGATTAAACCCTTTAGCGTGCCAAACACCAGCAAATGCCAATCTGGGGTTTCAAAGGAGTAATATAGGGCAAGAGAATGTCACTGCGTAGACCCTGGCACTGGTTATTTGCAACAGCAGTCTCAAAGAACTACCCAAAAAAAATGAAGAATATTGCACTGGGAATAAGTCTGGCTGGAGAAACTGATTGAGGAGGGGAAACAATCAGTGCAGAACACCCAGTTATTTCCAAGGGAGACAAGCAAATATAAGAACAAAGATAAGGAGTGGAGAGGCTACATGTACTGTATTCCTGAATGATTAAGGACCAACAAGAACTGAAGTGATAAATATGGTTGCTGTTGCAGTTCAACACTAGTGATAACAGCACTCTTGGCAGGGATATCTGGAAGTCTACTTTTCAGGCATTTGTGAACGGCTTCTCCGAGGTGGCACGGACATCTTTCACAAGCTGTACCCTCCATTTTTTCCCCCTTCTCTGGTTTTGTTGACATTTGTAACGCACCACACATGTCCTCCACAGACTAGCTGTACTTCCTGTTAAGTTTCCCCCTTTCCATTTTCAGATCACCAGAAGATCCTTGTAAAGCCACCTAGAACAACAGAATTTCCTCTTTGGGGTACAAGAACTGTACCCTAAGCAATCCAAAGCCACTTTTTTCCTGCAAAGGAATTGTATAGACTTAGAATTCAAATGTATAGTATAGAATTCAAAGAACCTGATGACTTTTTTTTTTTAACTTAACCTCTTGAAAAACCATCTCATCTAACTTCTTCTAATCTACCCGACAGCTCCCAAATCTCCACGCTTCCTTGGCATTTCATAAAAAAGTACTTTTACTGATGGCCTCGACTTACAAGACCCTGTGGTCTTATTCTGGCTCTCTCCAGAACTCTCACTGATGCAAATTCCTTATGAAGTTCACATCTTAAATACTTCTCCCTTACAGACCATCCCATCCCTTATCAGATTGCTAATGTAATGTCCAGAAATCCTCTCCAGCTCTTGTCAAAGTGCATCATATTTACAGCCAGCAGTGTAGAAGAGACAAGCTGCGAGAGAAGCCAAATCTAAGACGACCTGCATAGCCAAGCTTTGTCCCCAAGGATACATCAGATACACAGCCAAGCCTTGGAGGAGAAGGATTTAAACCATCACCAGCCCTAGCGCCTCTCCCCGATGTCCTACGTCTTAGTCAGTTTGCAGCTTCTCATATTCCGCAGCATCCCTGAAACCCTTTACGATGTTTGAATTCTCTTCGCTTGCAAAGGTTGCAGAAAGGTAAGCCACTACCAAGAGCTCAGCTTTTCCAGATAAGAAGCAACACACACAGTAGCAGTCCAATCCTGTGTAAAGATACACGGCTGGCCTAAAGGGCTGGCCGCTGTATCCTAAAGCCCATTGCAGGCTGCCCCAGGACTGCTAGGCCACACCTCGGGTGAAGGGGACATTCGTTCCCTTCCCCAGGTGTAAGCAAGCTCGGGGCCTATGGGTCTCCTCGAATGCACATCAGGTCCAGACCTGGCGTACGTTCGCAGAGGCGGTGGCAGGGCGGCACAGGCCAGGAAGGAGCCTAGGATATCGACACAGATATCCACGGCCCCTCCCAGCCTCAGACAGCCAGCGGCCCCCCTCCCTCGTTGCCCTGTCCCACCCTGCGACTGACCGAAACGGGACTCAACTCCGGCGGCCGAAGACGGGTGAGTTACACGCAGAGTGAGCGGCTCCAGCCTCCGCACCGGCACCGCTTACTCTCTGGGTGTCAAAAACATGCCTTACGGCACGTTTACAATACTCTAGACCGGCGGAGCGCTAGGCCCACCGGTCTATTGTTAGGCAGGATTTGCGCCATAGAACAAGCAATTCCCAAAACATACCTCAAAAACCCACAGAGGATTTTTGAGGTCAAAGTACTCTTTGCACAAAGGCTTCCCTCAGCATGAACTCCTGCCCTGGCCTTGCCTCCTTCCAGTGAGCTTCCTCTCAGAACCGGCAGCCCTCCTGCATATCTAACTTTGGGTGTTACTAAATCATTCAAAATGCAGAAATGCAACAGAATTACCCAAATGCATCTCTGCATGAGTTCCCACTGTTCTAGGTTTGTCTCCCCCCAAATGAAGAAGCATGACTTTGACTCGTTCGGAACACAGAGCGTTATTCTTGCACATTCTTACTCTACAAGTAAACTCTTTCCTGGTGTAGGAATTAAGGGAAACCCGCTCTCATTGAGAACAACTGTGCAACAGAACCAATCTTGTCCTGGAGGTTATTTGCTCCCATTTCCAGTTTGGTCTGGGGGAGTGGGTGCTTCTGGGGGAGGCCTGGTTTGCCTCATCACCACTGTTAAGGTAGCACATTGGTGAGTGCCAGCGGTTACCACAACAGGGTACTGGCCCTCCAAATATGCCTAAGGGTTTGCTGGTATATATTTGCTGGTTTGCTCTAAAGCAGTGGTTCCCAAACTGGGAGGCATGGCACGGCTCCTAGGGGAGCCGCAGAGTGCCACGGAATCCTCTCAAAAAACAGTGCAAAGCCAATTGGCAGGCATCAACATAATGTAATGGGGAGCCACAGCCAACGGTCGCCAATGGTCAAGGAAGCCGCAGGTCAAAAAAGTCTGGGAAACACTGTTCTAAGGAAAAGACCTACTTGTGGAAATCTGACCCCAGGACTGAAAACTTTGGAAGTCGCCTTGAAGACAAATGATGGGAAAGCAGGATATAAATATTTTAGAACAAACGTTACCTCCAAATTTAAAATTTGTAAAGAGAACATGCCTTACCTTATATTATCAGAAGTAAATGCTACAATAAGGGGATACCCTGGAATAGGTGGATTGTTCCATTGCCGTTATATCAAAAGGTACACAATAGCAGAGGCATATAAATGTGGACAAGGAGAGCCTTCAAATCACGTTCAAGGGCCATTAGAAACAGGACAATCTGAACATGACCCAAGGGCTTATAGTTGGTGCAACACCTTCAAAAACAGCCACTGTTCAGTAAGTCGACACAGAACTAGAAAGGTAAAATTAAGTCCTAAAAGGAAACTTGTTTTAACACCTTCAAAAATGCATACATGGAAATAAAGGTTTGTCGTTAAGTTGGATTCCAAAAGCAGGGGAAGGGTAGTCATCATCATTAGCCAAAAGTAAGAGAAGGGTCATCATCATTATCATCAACACCACCTTCAACTGCTCCGTTCTTCCAAGTAGTCTTGAAAAAGACTGGATACATGTCAAGGGCCACTTGTCTGCACACAAGTCAAAGAGGCTATTATAGTAATTCTTTTACAACTCTGAGATGTGTCAACACTCTGGTTGAACCAAGATGCCTGCACAGCACTGATAAGCACAGATCTTACTGTGCAGTGTCTGCCCCTTCCCCCTTCAGTAGTACTGTAGCTTCGAGGTAGCGCACGTGTTCCCCATGCAGAAAGACGCAGGTTCAATCAGGTAAGGCTGGAAGACTCCTACCCGTCCAGACAGACAATACAGAGCTAGATGGACCAAGGGGCTCACAAAACCCTGTCTGTGCCTCAACACTTCTAGCAGCACCTGTCATTCAGATCCAAACCATAGAGCATCTTAGCTTTACAGATCTTAGCTGGGAGTAGATGCAAATGCTCTAGCCAGCAGACGCCCCAATGGATGTTACAATGGCAATCGGGTCATGCAGTATCCCAGACACGTATAGGGCTTTATTGAGACGTGGCTGCCTGTGCTGGTGGTTCAAACAATTCATGTTTTCACATCAGAGCAAATTGTGGACTGTGCTCTGGAGTGTCTTCCACAATGGCGTTAGAACATGCTTCTTGAAGTCATCATAAGGACATAAGAAGAGCCTTGCTGGATCAGGCCAGAGGCCCATCTAGTCCAGCTTCCTGTATCATTCTCACAGTGGCCCCACCAGATGCCTCAGGGAGCACACAAGACAAGAAGATACCTGTTACCACTGTTCTCTGTTGCACCTGGTATTCAGAAAAAAAACTACCGTACTTCTAAAGCCAGGAGGTTGCTTATGGCTTGTAACTTGTGATGGACTTTTCCTCCATGAATCTATCCAATCCCCTTTTAAAGGCATCTAGGTCAGGTGCCATCACCACATCCTGTGGCAACGAGTTCCACAGATTAATTACAAGCTGGGTGAAGAAATATTTTCTTTTATCTCTTCTAACTCTCCCTCCACTCAATTTTAGTGCATGTCCCCTGGTTCTGGAGTTGTGCGAGAGGGAGAAGAACTTCCCTCAATCCACTCTCTCCATCCCATGCATAATTTTAATACGTCTCACTCATGTCCCTCCTCAGGTGACTTTTTTCTAGGACTGAAGAGCCTCCAACGCTGTAGCCTTTCCTCATAAGGGAGGTGCTCCAGCCCACTAATCATTAATCACTAATCATAACAAAATCTGACATTATCCTATTCCTCCTCTATGCCAGATCAGAGTACACCATCATCCTAAGTGTTAGTTACCATAACAAAATATCACACACATGCCTGATGAAAGGATCTCTTCAGACCCCATGGTCAGGTTCAAGATCAAACCTTTCTCCAGCAAATATCAGATGCTGCAAGCACATAAAAAGGCAACTGACATTTTACAGCCTATGGCTACCTTGGAATGGAAATTATGGAGACCATGCTACATTTAAAAGAACACAGAGTTTATATCCACTGCATTCAGCAACCTTTCATTGAGGTTTCCAGTATGTTAATACTGGGCTACTGTTTTCCTAGTCCTACCTTATACAAAAGCTATGCCACTATCAGAATAAGAACTGCATTTCAAATTGAGTCACACCAATAAAATTATTCTGCCCAGTAGACTACTCAGCAAAGACCAAGCCTATTAAGAGCAATTCTTGCATTGCAAAATTAAATAAGCACTTCTGGATAGATTACTTAGCAGATTTCTGCCTCCACTTTTTCACCAAAGTTCAAGGCAGTTTACACAAAGCCAATGCAAAGCAAAAATAAAACCAAAGTAAAAATACAAATAGACACATTTGAAACAACAACACTATTTTTTGAATACAGCACTGGAAGTCCACATGGAAACTCACAGCACAATGCTATGCATATTTACTCAGAAATAAATTTCATTGTGTTCAAGGGGGCTTCTTTACTCCTAGGAAAGCTTGCACAGGATTGCAGCCTTTAAAGGCACTGGTAAAGATGTCAGTTTTCAACTGACATCTGAAATAAATCAAAGTTGGTGCCTAGTGAATGTGTTTGGGGGTGTTATTTCTTTTGTCAGGGGGCCACCACGAACGAGGCACTGCCCTCAGGCATCTCGCCCAGCCTTCAAAAGGCAGGGGCACCTCAGGAAAGACCTCCGTTGATTATTTCAATGCATGGGCAGATTCATTGAAGAAAACACACACACGCAAAACAAAGAAACGGCTTTGCTCCCTACTGGGGAAAGAGAGAAACAAGTCGCAGGTCCGCATGTGATGCTAAAGTAAAACAACACCCTCATCTGATCTTCCATCCAGCAGGAAAAACAAAATACAACCCCACAAGCGGAGATCGTCGTCGGCCTCGCCATGGGGGGCTGCGCAGCAACCCAGAGCAGGGCTGAACCTGCGTGTCTCTCAAACACGCGCGTATGTTACGCTGCACGCCCGCGCCTGGACCACAAAGGAGAAGCAGCGGGCGGGCGCGACTCGGATGACAGCAAATGGACCGGACACAGCGCTGGTTCGGGTGGCGGGACCGCAGGGGCCCGAGAAAAAAGGCGGCGGCGGCGGCGGCTCTGGGTCTCCCCCTCCCACCAGGGGCAGCCCCGCCTCCCAGTGTAGCGCCTGGCAACCGCTGGCCGCCGCCCGCCTGCAGGCGCCGCAGCTGCCCCGACTGGACCGGACCAGACCAAGACGCCCCCCGCCCCCTCCGCGACGGGCCCGCCCAGCAGGTTGGCCTCACCTGGCAGAAGCCCCGGCAATAGGCGCCCGACGAAGCCGCCGCCGCCCCCTGCTCGCTCAGCTCGGCCTGCAGCTGCCAGAGCCGGGAGCGGAGGCCGGCAGTGGAGCGCTGCACCTCCGGCGGCAGGGCCGCGTCAGCCTCGGCGTCCGCCATCTACACCCGGCCCCACCGCGCGTAGGCAGGAGTCACGTGACCCGCCCCAGTCGCTGACCACATCGGCAGGGGACAGCCTCACGTGACGTCAAGCTCCGCCCCCAGTCCCGGGCTCCGCCCCATCCCCTTTTCTCTTTCTGCGCATGCTGCCGCCCGCCGGGAAGTTCCAGAATGGCGGGTTCCGGCGTTCCGATTGGCCACCCGTCGTTCAGGGCGATGACGCAAATATATCGCGCTATTGTTGTGTCTATGTATGGGCGTGTGTGGTGTTTTTTAAACTCCCCCTTCTTCCTAACGTTCACCAATGGAGTGGAGAGGTGGGGTTAGTTCTTAGGGCGGATTGTTAGTGAGCTTTTGTCGTGATACTGCAGCAAGAAGGTCGAATATGATCCTCACATTATTTTTATATGTATATTAAATTTAAAATTTAAGAAAATTGTATATATTATATATAATGATGTTTTGATTTATATATTATAAATGTATAATAAAATATAAATAAAATTTTAATTGCATTACACAGAGAGAGAGAGTCGCTAACAATCACCCTAAGAACTATAGTCTGCTCTATATAAAACTTATATTTTAATAGCATTCTGGCTATCTACTGGTTAGCAGTTATAAACTAGTTTCCTTTGTGAGTCAATTTCTTACAGCAGAAACCTATTTGTGGCTACTAAGAAGTAAGTCCCACTGAATTCAACATAAGTGTGGATAGGATTACAGCCTACAAGCCTTATGACACTATAGAGCCTGAAATATATACTGTATTGTACCATAATTTTTCATGTGGTACAATCTGCTTCATCACATACATGCATAGTTATCCTTAGCTGACAGGTATATAATATTACATATACTGTATGTGCATTGGTATACTGTATGGGTGGGGGGGGACATTAAACTTACAAAAAAATACATTCTTTTCTTTTAAACATTTATATGTAAAAAATAGAAAATATTGTTGGAAGAAAGCAACCTGCAAAATATTATCCATATTCTTCCTGTTTCTGGTATCTATTTGTTTGGTGTTAATTTATTAATACTGTCAATTATTTGTTTGGTATTTACTTAAGTTTTTTTCCCTCATGTTCTTTTCTAATATTTTACATTATCTTTTGCTGTAATATAAACATACCTGATAATGCTATTAAACCTGATATCAATGCTTAAGAATTCACACCTGTGAATAAAAACACATAGCACCATACTTTTCATTTCAATTCAACAAATTATCCCAAAAAAACACCCAACACCATTTTCAAACACCTCTCTACTCATAGCTTGTGGACTTCTTGGGAGCAATTAGCTGAGTCCTGTGGGAAAGAGGATGATGATAATGGACCTTTGGTCTGAGTCTGATGTAGCAGTCTGATGATGTTCTTCCAACACTTGACTCTACTGCTCCATCTAGAGCTATCAGAGGGGATTTTTGTGTGGGATAAAGTCCCAACCATTTACAATCATCTATCTGTTTTGACTTATCTATCTACATGAAGCCCCCTACGTATGTACTGGTTAGGTTCCAGGCATCTGGACATACGTTGAAATTTATGTAGTTCAAACATCTGGCTTTTGCTGACACAGTACTATTGTGTGTGTGCAAGAACACCACCTAAGAACACCACCTGTGCCTGTGTAAAAGCACAAATGCAGTCGTACCTTGGACGTCTCTAACTTGGACTAGTCGAAGCCTATTTTTCTATCTTTTCTGTTATGGACAGGGGGCTGATTATGAGAGTGGGGACTTTACTTGCTTACTTAAGGTAAAGGTGACCCCTGACAATTAAGTCCAGTCGTGTCCAACTCTAGGGTGTGGTGCTCATCTCCATTTCAAAGTTGAAGAGCCAGCGTTGTCCGGAGACGCCTCCGTGGTCATGTGGCCGGCATGACTCTCCTTGCCGCAGTGCGTAGCATGCAGCTGGAACACGGAGCACTGTTTACCTTCCCGCAAGCGGTACCTATTTATCTACTCACATTAACATGCTTTGGAACTGCTAGGTTGGCAGGAGCTGGCCAAGCAACGAGAGATCACCCCGTCGCGGATTCGAACTGCCGACCATTCGATCGACAGCTCATGGTTCAGCGGTTTAACCCACTGCGCCACCCGCTGGCCTTGGCATAGAGAAAACCTACTTCTAAAAACCAGGAGGTTGCTTATGGCTTGTAACCTGTAATGGTCTTTTCCTCCATGAATCTGTCCAAACAAACCCCTTTTAAAGGCATCTAGGCCAGTTGCCATCACCACATCCTGTGGAAAGGAGTTCCACAGAAGAATTACACGCTGGGTAAAGAAATATTTTCTTTTGTCCGTTCTAACTCTCCCTCCACTCAATTTGAGTACATGTCCCCTGGTTCTGGTGCTGTGCGAGAGGGAGAAGAATTTCCCTCTATCCATTCTCTTCATCCCATGCATAATTTTATACGTCTCAATCATGGTACCTTTTTTCTAGACTGAAAAGCCCACAAGCTTTTGCTTTCCATTGTTGAGCCTCTCTCTCTCTCTCTCTCTCTCTCTCTCTCTCTCTCTCTCTCTGGAAAGTGCCCACTCCATTCTTCAAGATTGGCCTCATCGCAGGTGGAGAATGCTTTATGCAAATCCAAAGGGAAAGATGAAGGCTTTCAGCAAGAAAAATCAAAGGGATGGATATCATTTCCCTGTCAATGATTGATACGGAGTCCAGCAGTGGGCATAAAAGTCTACTTTCCCTCTCCTTTCCATTTCGTTAGGATGGAGCAGGCCCTGGGCATGGTACTACTTCTTGGCTCAACAGGTAAGACTTCTCTTGCTTATCCAGGTGGAAAGATATGTGTCAGTCAGGGGGCTAACCTACAGCCCAAGTTATGCAAATGATCCTTCGTCTCCCAGACGCAACTAGTGGGCCACTACTTGGGAAACAGGGCAGTGGGCTAGACGAACCTTTGGGTGGGATCCATCAGGATTCTTTTTATGTTCTTATGTGCTCCACAAGCGCACCAGGCTGTCTCCACAGCTGGCAACGAGGTCATCCTAGTACCCTGATGGCGAACCTATGACACGCGTTTCACTGGTGACACGGGAGGTCATTTTGGGTGACACACCAGTGTTTCCCCCCAGGGCCCCCAACACACCTTACATTTTTGCAAAAGTTTTACAGGCTTGTCTTGAACATTTAGGGCAAAGATTTTTGGCAGACCTCTTCCATTATCTAGTAAAACTCAGCAACAAAAAAGTCACTAATTGATGTTAAATAAAATGCAATGAGTTCTATAGTTGTTTTCAGTTCAGTTCAATTCAAAATTACTATTAAAAGTAGCAATAGTCAAAGTACTATTAAACGTTTGGGGGGGGGGGGGGTGACACACCAGCAGAGTCAAGTTAGGCATTTTCAAAAATGTTGACACACCAAGCCCAAATGGTTCGCCATCACTGTCCTAGTACAACTGGGCATTGTACGGCCTCAGGGCCATATCCGGCCCTTTGGCTGTCCCTGATCAGCCCGCGTGAGGTTTAAAGGAAGACACGGAGCAGCTAATTAAAGTAAAATAATGCCCCCTCCCACACGCCCCCTGGCCATTCTCTTACCTTCATTAGCTGCTCCGTGTCTTCCTTGCAACAGATGCTATATAAGCAGCAGCCTGCTGCTTATAGCACAGGCGCCGAGTGCTAGAGAGGTTCAGCTGAAGAATGGGGTCTCTCTAGCACTCCGTGTCTGTGCTATAAGCTGCTTTTAGCATCTGTTGCAAGGAAGACACAGAGCAGCGAATGAAGATAAGACAATGGCCGGGGAGGGGCATGCGGGCGCTGTGGATGGGGCCACGAAGGGGGCGTTTGGTATCTGGGGGGGGCTGGAATGGCCCTCCACAACAGTCCCATTTTAGGAGTGCTAGCTTCGTGTTCTAATGCACTATCCAAACCAAAAAGACTTAAAGTGGGTAAACAATGCAAAAAAATAATAAATGCAATACCCATTTCAGACTACGATTCAAAAAATTGCATTTTTAGGCACACTTCCGGGTCACACTAAGGCTCTCCCTCCTCCTAGCCTTGTCCCAGAATTCTGGGAGGGGAGAAGAGCCTTCGTGTGACCCGCAAGTAGGTTGGTAAGCATATAGAAGCCCTCCAGAGGCTTGGAAACAGCGCAGTTTGCTGCTAAAGGTTAAAAAAATGCAGATTTTGCCTCCCCCCCTTTTAAAACTGATTTTAACATGGACCCCGTGGATCCGAGACCCGTGGTGTGACAGGCCCGTGGGTCCCGAATCTGCGGATGGAAAGGGTCCACTGTAATTCTAAAACCACTTGTTTTAGTGACTATGGAATGGTTTAGTAAAAATGTGTTGTATTTGGCAAGATTAGAGTATATTACCCTAGCATGGGTCCTGCGGGACCCAATTGGGAGCAATTGGCTTAAAGCCCACCCCAGCTGGGGGGATGCCCACATCTGTCTGCCCACTCACCTCCACTGCACCTGGAGGTCTCAGGCCAGCCCTGAAGGGGTACAGGGACAAATGCTGGGTTCTAATTTTAGTTCTAGGCACAACGGCACACCTGTCGCAGAGGGTGAATGTCGACAGTGTTGAGCCTGGGGGGAAAGCACATCAAGAAACAATCAAACCTTCAGGTCACCTGGGTGGCTCCTTGTTCTCATAATGAGAGGCCGTTGGTGCCTACACTTGCACCTTGAAGTAGAACACCTTTTCCTAAGGAGTGTGTGCAAGCTCCCTCTGCTTGGAATTATGAACTCTTAACATGCTTTTTTTGGAAACTAATCCCTGTGACAACCACTCTCACGGCTACACATTGTCCTGATGGAGGAGGAGACATCCAGGCATAATAGCCCACCGCTCTCCTCTCCTCCACACTTCCTCCCCACACTCCTTTACCTTTTTCAACCCTCTGAATAAGAGAGGAACAGAACAGCATGCCACCTCAGGCTCTGGGAGACCTTGGACCGGCTCCAATAATATCACCTGAACATTATGTCCTCGGGCCATGCGAGGGAGAGAGAGAAAAAAAGAGAACACTGCTTTTGATACAGAGATCTGTGTAGCGATGCTTCTTCTTTCCCTTCCTTGGCATGCTGTTCGGGCTCCCTCCTAGAGATGGCTGCATTTCAGCCCAGGGCAGCCACCATTTTTGATCTGCCCTTGCTGATGCGGCAACCAAAACCAGATCCATACTGCCCAGTGTGCAATGACAGCCCGAAAGTGACCTACTCAGTCTGTGGCGAACTACCTGGAAATTGGCAGGAGTAGACAAAGCCACCACTGCCATGGGCTACCTAACAGTCATGGGAATTACACCTCAGTGTTGGAAGAGGATTACTGTCACTGAAAAGTTGGTACCCAACCATCTCTCTCTCTCTCTCTCTCTCTCACACACACACACACACACACCCCTTGCTGACAGCAGGTCTTTTTTAAGACACCTTTTCTTTTTTAATCGTTTCTCTGAAGCTCCTCTTGGTAGCTGCCAACTGGTGGCCGCCATTTTGCCTCACAATGTCCCTCACATAACATTGGGCTGTGGCATTGTGGGAAAAATGGCAGCTCCTGCAGATTTCCCCCCACAATGTCCCCGAATGATGCCATAACAGGGGCATTGCAGGGGAAAATGGCAGTCACCAGTCAAATTGTCATGCCCAATCTTCAGGGTGGGGGGGAAGGAATCCAAGGGCAGACCACAGTGGTGGCTACCTACTCATGCCCTGTGAAAATGGGAGTCACGTAGCCACGCCGTCTAATGTAATGGCACATTGTATTATTTGAAGACTGTCCTGTTCTTAAGTGTGTGATGTGATGTGGTGGTGTTTCTGTCACAGTGTCTGTGCCCACTGGTCTGCGCATCATCGGGGGATCCGAGTGTCGGCCACACTCTCAGCCCTGGCATGTCTTCGTTTACACTCCCAAGTTAACTCGATGCGGAGGAGCCTTGATCGACGAGCACTGGGTGGTTACCGCTGGGCACTGCCTCGGAAGGCAAGTTTGTGGGGTTACAGTGAGAAAGAAGCAGAGGACAGGAAAGTTAATCTGAGCCACAAACCCTGACTTAACTGAGCAGGGAACTGAAGGCAAGAACAGCCGTCTTGTGGCAATAGCCAAATGCAATATTTTAGAATGATGATGTGATACAACCCTTCCTGGACTGCACCATGTCAGAATGCAGTAGGGGGTGGGCATAGCTTCTCTTTGAAAAAAAAGTCCTGCACATAGTAACTGTCAGGAGGAAGAAAGCTAGGCAATACACCCTTGACATGTCTCCTTGACATGCTAGGTTTCTGTAGGCAGAAAATGTCTCCTTGACATGCTAGGTTTCTGTAGGCAGAAAATGGGGGGAAGCATACAAATGTGAAAGTTTGAAGTGGTTCTTTCTCGGCTGGACTGTACCATCTGATAGTTCGGAACAGTTCTGAGTCTCGGCCGGTGTCTTCCCTTTATAGCAATCTCCAAATCCATCTCGGAGAGCATGACCTGCGGAAGCACGACGAAGGGGAACACTTGTCCAAGGCTATCAAGGTCATCCGCCACCCTGAGTTTGAGCCAGTGACTCTGAACAATGATCTCATGATGCTGCGGCTGGATCCCCCAGCCCTTCTGAGCAAGACCATTCAGATCATACCTCTGGCTAAAGAATGTGCACCCACTGGGACAAAGTGTATGGTGTCAGGATGGGGCACGACAACCTACCCTGCAGGTAGGGGGAAAGGCAGGGATTCCCGCATAAGGACATAAGAAAAGCCCTGCTGGATAAGACCACAAGTCCATCTAGTCCAGCATCCAGTTTCTCACAGTGGCCCACCTCAGGGTAGCCCACCACAAGCAGGCAAGAAAGGTAGATCCCACTCCCATCTGTGCTCCCCTGCAACTGGTACCCTGTTTCCCCTAAAATAAGACCTCTCCCCAAAGTAAGACCTACCGTCATTTTTGCATGATTTTTGCTGGCACTCATCAATATAAGTCCTCCCCGAAAGTAAGACTTAGCTAGGATCATCAGTCAGACGGACGCGACCCCCCGGCACCCCCCACGTCCCCCCCAGCACTTAATTTGACCAACAGCTTCATTCTTTCCTGAGGGTGCAAGGCTCTGCAAGGCGTGCACTTGAGTCCTCCACGATAGAGACGACGTGTTAGAGAGGCCAGCAAGGCCTGCAAGGAGGCTGCAACCTTGCAGAGTCTCTCTAGCACGTCGTCTCCATGGTGGAGGACTCAAGTGCAGGCCTTCCAGGGCCTTGCACCCTCGGGAAAGAATGAAGCTTTAATTGGTCAAAGTAAGTGCGGGGTGGTGGTGGCAGGTTGGGAAAATAAGACCTCCCTGAAAATAAGACCTACTGCATTTTTGGAGCCAAAATTAATATGACACTGTCTTATTTTAGGGGAAACAGGGTATTAAGAGGCATACTGCCACTGAACCCAGAGCCGTCATAAGTAGTAGCCATTGATAGACCTCTCCTTCTCGTCTCAGTCTCCTTTAGACGTCATCTAGGCTAGCCGCCATCACGTCATCTTGAGGCACTAAATTCCAGAAATTTGTTGGGTCCTGGATGGGCTCTGCGTGTCCTGAATCTCCTGCCATTCAGTTTCATGTTGGATGACTCTAGATCAGGGGTTCTCAACTGGTGGTACGCATACCATTAGTGGTACGTGGACCGCTGGCTGGTGGTACATGGGTCCCTGGCTGCAAAGATGGCGGCTGCCAGGGAGCCTGCCTTGCCCCGCGCCCTGGAACCGGTGCCTCGAGCTCTGCAAAACCCGCAGAGCTCGAGCGTGTGGGTTTCCAGGCTCGGAAAAGACCCTCCTTCCTGCCCGAGCCCCTTAGCTTACCTTTACAGGACTCCGGCATGGTGAAAACCTTGACGTGCCGATGACGTTGTAGTACACTGCAGATGGGACGCAGAAGAGGTTGAGAACCCCTGCTCTAGAGCAGAGGTTCCCAACCTGTGGTACATGTACCATTGGTGGTACGTGGACCACAGGCTGGTGGTACGCGGGCTGCCACAATCTTGGCCGCACAGCACTGCATCCAAGCCCAAAAAGTGGCACTTCGATCTCTGCCAAGCCAGCAGATCTCGAGCGCTCGGGCTGAAAGCACTGGGGACGGCCCTCCCACCCTCCCGTGTCTTACCTTGCCTTTTTGGAGCTCCAGCCGGCCGCAAACCCGGAAGAAAATGTCGATGATGTCATCGATGACATCTCCCGGTGGTACGCGGCTGGCCAGAGGCCTGCGTAGGTGGTACATGGGCTGAAAAGGTTGGGAAATGCCGCTCTGAGGCCGGAGAAAAACTTCTATCCACTTTCTCCACACCATTTGTAATTTGGCACATGGTAATGTGCTCCAGGCAGAAATAAAGCAGATATAATAATGAAGTGCCATAGGTCTCCAGCCACTATCGTCTCAATATCCAATGTCCGTAGCAAGAAACAAAAGAACTACCATAATAAGGAACAAACAAAATCAAACTCTTGAGTTCTAATTGTCATTCTAGACAGAACATGATTGGGATGGTGTCTGGAAGTCTGGATAGTGGCTCAGTGGTGTAGGCTGCACATCATTGGTAGGTGAGGTTGGAGGTTTGAATCTCTCTGTAAAGGTAAAGGTAAAGCTATCCCCTGACAATTAAGTCCAGTCGTGTCCGACTCTAGGGTGTGGTGTTCATCTCCATTTCAAAGCCGAAGAGCCAGCGTTGTCCGAAGACGCCTCCGTGGTCATGTGGCCGGCATGACTCTCCTTGCCGCAGCGCGTAGCATGCGGCTGGAACACGGAGCGCTGTTTACCTTCCCGCAAGCAGTACCTATTTATCTACTCGCATTGACATGCTTTGGAACTGCTAGGTTGGCAGGAGCTGGCCAAGCAACGAGAGCTCACCCCGTCGCGGGAATCGAACTGCCAACCTTTCGATCGACAGCTTATGGTTCAGCGGTTTAACCCGCTGCGCCACCCGCTGGCCTGAATCTCTCTGTACTCCTGCTTAAATGGAAGCAGAGACTCCACAATCGGAAACTCTTGAGAAGGGCCATAGCTCTGTGAGAAAGCCCATGATTTGCATGTCGAACATCTCATATTCAACCCCCAGCATCTCCTGTTAAAAGCATCTTTCAGCACAATCCTAGGCATGTCTACTCAGAAGTAAGTTCCATTGAATTCAGTGGGACTTACGGTGCAATCCTGCGTAACCTTAGGGTGGCAGAGTGCGCGTTCCGCTGCCCTAAAGCATCGCAAAAGTGCCATAAGGCACTTTTGCGATGACTCAGGAGTAAGTGGCGCTGGCGTGGAGGCTGGCACTACTCACTCCGCTGTGGAACTTACCTGACTATGGCCTCCGCAGGCAAGTCTTGCGCCAATTGGTGGGATGGGGCAGTGAGGGAGGAGGGCCATTGGCCGGCCCGGGATGGGAGAGGGGCAGGGATATCGGTGGCAATATCTTAAGCCCCTTCCCGGTCCGCGCCAGCGTTACACAACCACCTCCCTGAATGTATGCCAGGTCTGGACCTGGCGTGCATTCGAGGAGGCCCATAGGCCCTGGGCTCGCTTACACCCGGGGAAGGAGACAAACGTCCCCTTCTCCCAAGGTGCAGCCTAGCAGCCCGCTATGGGCTTAGGGTACAGCAGCCGGCCCTTTAGGCCAACCGCGCATCTTTACACAGGATTGGGATGCCCCTCTCAGCAAAGTACGTATAAGATTTACGTATAGGATAGCCTTAGATAGCAACGTTTAGGGAAGCCATCCAAGAGCCATGGCCAGTCAGACAGGCATGCCGATATAAGGAAACTACATATTGTGCCTCCATTTGTGGGTTGGGGCATAGGATCTAGGGCTTGCAAGGAGGGAGCTGGGAACCAAAACAGTTAAGCATTACCCTGTGTTACCTACTCACTCCAGGATTTATTTTGCAGTCAACTATGCCTACACTCTCAATTGCGTTGATACGAAAATCTTGCCAAAAGATAAGTGCAAGTCTACATACGGGAGCTACTTTACGGAGACGGAGATTTGCGCAGGAATACTGGAAGGAGGCAAAGACTCGTGCCAGGTGAGCCACACTGGACTGTCGCCATCATTTTGCATAGGAGTTTAAAAAACGTTACGAGCCCAATTTCTTTGCATTTTAGCTCAAGAGCATGTGTGCCTTAGAAAAGGCATTCCCTCTTCTCTCACACACAGAAGATGGAATGCTGCTTCTGAACCAGGGGTGGCCAACCTTTCAACATGAATGCTCCTGGCTCTTTAATGGTTGTATAGGTGAGAGCATTTCAGCAGGTGCAGCTGCTTTAGCAGCACCATCAGCACTTGCAGCTGCCAAGATTCTGTCTTCTACTCAACTCTTAAGAACACAGAAGCCCTAATGGTGGAAGGTTGGTCACCTCTGTTCTAAACTAATGCATGTGTGCCCTATTGTAGAAAGTATAGTAGACTTTAATGATAGTTTATTTTCTGCCAGTGGAAAATACAATACAGAGAGAGGGTTTTTTTTTTTTTTAGTTTGGGAAACACTGGTATAGAAGTGAGAGGATCCCATCCACATAACCATTTGCGACTGGGAAGTTGTCAGAAAGAGGCTTTTTTCCTTAGACATGAATGGGGTAAATTGGGCTCGCAAAAGGGCCCTGCTAAGACAAGTCACCATGGCTTGAAAAATATTTGCAAACTCCTCCTTTCCTTTGAATTGCTACAGTCAAACATGAACATAATTATGCATCAGCATTGTTCTGCATCGTAGGTATCTACCTTGCAGAGAGGAGGAAGCCAAGGCCGGCCCTTTCATGAGGCAGACTGAGGAAGTTGCCTCAGGTGGTGCCCACCATTCCTCTGCCTCCTGCTTCCTGGATCTGAATAGAGTGGACAGAGGAGGAAAAGGAAGTGTGGTAGCGAGGAGTGGTCAGCTAATGTGTTTATTCAAGAGAGTCATATATACAGTACAGTACTATTTTATTGTCCTGCAGAAAACTTGCCCTGTTTCTTCAATAGTTAGTACTTGTAGTGTGGCAACCTGTTTTACTTGCTTTTTAGCTAAATAACCTCTCAAAAGGACTTCTGTAACAATATATGTATTATGTGTGTTTACGTGGGTTAATATTACGGGTACTTCCGGAGGCATCGCTACAGTGGGGGCGGTACCGTAAGTTGCGCCCCGTCCTAGTTCCCGTTTACAAGCTGGCACGAGGTGGCCCCGCCCCCTCACCGTCGGAGCCATTCCGTGTGGAGAAGGCAGCGGGCAGGGAGTCTCCTGCCCGCTGCCTTCTCCGCACGGAATGGCTCCGATGACGAGGGGGCGGGGCCACCTCGTGCTGGCTTGCAAACAGGGACTAGAACGGGGCACAACTTACGCTACCGCCTCCACCGTAGCAACGCCTCTGGGTACTTCTCTTCAGCAACCTCAGGTAGAATAATTGGCTCTTAAAGAGATCAGGGAGGGGGTCCTGCTTTCCTGGCTCCCCTAGAAGCTGGTAGAGCTCAAAGAGACAACCACTTCTGTGCATTTTTGAAATCAATGTTTAACTTGCCCGCTTCCCCCACCTGCGCCACCCTCCTCTAGACTCTCTGACCATTTTGCGCTTCTGAATCTCCAGGGCGATTCTGGAAGCCCCATGACTTGCGACGGGGTCCTTCACGGTCTGGTGTCTTGGGGAAACGACCAGTGCGCAGCCAAGGACAAACCAGCTATCTATACCGAGATCTGCAAATTCAGGGAGTGGATTGAAGAGATTATGTCTACACACTGACCCAGAAGAATGACCTGTCTGAAAGGCTGAGCTCCGCCAATAAAAGTGTTGGATGAATGCGACCTGGCTGGTGTATCTCATCCCTGGTTTTTCATCTGGAGCACAGAGACCAGGAAGCTCTTCTCGGGAGCAGACTGCAGACAATTCCTCCCCCACCCCGCCACATACACACCGGGCAGCTCGATCCTGCTTTAGGCCTTAACAATGCTGCTTTACGCCGGCTTTAACTTTAGGCTGGCGGAGCTCTCGCTCCACCAGCCTAAGGAGTCACAAACGTGCTGTAAAGTATTTTTGCAGCTCCTCAGGAGTAAGTGGCACAGCTTGGAGTCTGGAGCCGCTCACTCCATCGTCGCCTAGGACGTGTGCCGGCCGACCCAGGTAAGTCCTAGGCTGGATGGCGGGAGGGCGAACCAGGGTGGCGAGGGAGCAGGGCATTGACATCCCAAGCCCCTTCCCGGGTTGGACTCACACAGCCCCCCCCCCCCCCGGATGTGCGCCAGCTAAAGAGCTGGTGTGCATCCGAGGAGACCCATTGACGAACGTCCCCTTCCCCCAAGGTGAGCCAAGGCTGCGCCAACGCAGCCTGCATCGCGCGCAGGATGCAGCAGCCGGCCATTTAAGCCGGCCGCCACAACATGTGCAGGATTGCGCTGTTAGTTGCCAAGCAAAGGAAGTCCAGTATGCTCCTTGTTGTGCAGGCTGCAAAAACTTCAAGCCTGGCCTAGTTGTGGGTCAGCTAGCACAGACTGGATGCTGGGATTCTTGCTCACAGTGAGTGACTAGGTCAGCTGATGGGTCTTCTACATGTCAAGAACTGGGACCCACCCTGAGCCTGCAAGATGCATGCACCATCAAGGGCCCATTGGCAAAAGCCTACAGAAAGGATTCCACTTCCTCTTTTTCCTCTTCTTGTCTTGCCGGGTTGCAGCCAATCAGAATGCACTGCTAGCGTGTCATTCTTTGCTTCTGGGCCAATTGGAAAGAGAGGAGGGAAAGAAAATGGCATGGCAACAGCACGCCCTCATTTTGGGAAAGCAGAGGGAGAGAACGAGGAAGCAAGGCCACACAGAATACAGTGCCATGGCAAGGGAGAGCAGGCAGGGGAGACCAGAGGGTCTTTGTGTGGCCACAGCAACCTCTCCAAAGCCTGGCAGGATTCCCTTCATCTGAGACCCCTAACCCTGGCTACTCTTCCAACTGTGTAGACCAGAGCCTCAAAATAAAATGATGGTAGCAGCAATGCAGCTCACCTGATGTCACCGGCACTATCCAATCGTTGCTCATGACACTCATTCAGCCACTATGGCTCCATAGATGAGCTATGCCTCGACTATCAAGCTTCCCTGAGCAGGCATTCTTGCTTTGTAAATTTAACATGCCCCAGCTGGCCACAGCGTTCCAAAATAGACCACACAGGACGCGAGTCGCCTCTTGATACAGATGACCTGATGGCCCCAGCCCCCGCAGGAGGGAGAAACAGCACATAGAAGTACCAGGGGCACAAGGCAATGGGGATCCGTCTTAATACCATCTCATTGCCATCAGGCAGATATGAAATGACTACTGTCTTGATCAGAGGTAAAACATCAGGACACATTGGGAAAGGACCTATACATCTGGGGGGATTCCCAAAAACCAGGGAAGGGAGGTGCTATTCCACGTTTCAGGAGGAAGAGAACGAAAGACAAATGCTGGGTGATGGTCAAAAACGCACGTTTAATGTGGTTTAAAAAAGTTATTTAAAAAGGAGTGGGGAGAATCTCTCAGCCACTTTGTGCGCAGGAGAATAGCCATCATAGAACACAGACGGCCATCCCAACTGCATCTGCACCCCGCACCTATCACAAGGAGAGCAGAATCCACTGTGTAGGGCAGTGCTTCTCAAACTGTGGGTCATGACCCACCTAGACTTGGTGGGTTGCAGCCCGATGTTGAGGTGGGTCGTGAGTTGGGCCAACCGGAAGCCGTGACTCACCTTGTCCTGCCACTCCTGCATCGCCCTGGGCCTGGGATGGCCTCCGGAGGCCTTTGCAGGCCTCCAGAAGCAACCGGAAAGTGGCTTCCGGTTTACTCCCAGGTTTGGAAGTCACTTCCAGTTGCTTTCTGAGGCCGGTGGAGGTCCACACCGGGGGGGGGGGGGGAAGAGGTGGGACGCAGGGCCCTCTACTGGGAAGCAGGTGGGTCGCAGCGGGGGAGGGTTTGAGAACCACTGGTGCAGAGTATACTGTACCTCCCACTTAACTGTACACAGCAACGTCTACACAATTCCTTGCTAGAGGGACAAAAAAAGATGCTTTCTACCCCCTGCCCCAAGGGCATCTTGCAACAGGAGAGGAGGAAAGGAGAGGAGCAGGTCAGAAATCTATTGTCCTAAGGCCTTGGCTGGCTGGCTGAGAACCTTCCACTTCCTGTACGCTGGTCTCGGACTTCTCCCCATTCAGCAACACCTTCTGCAGACGGCTGGGCTTACCGATACCCAGCCGAGGAAGACCACGATTGAGGCCTTCAAGCAGCACGCAAGCTTTGCAGAGGGACTGGCTGGAGAGGTAGCCGCATCGCTGGCAGGTGCCCTGCGTGGGCATCCGGATATCCTCGCGCACTGCCAGTCGCTCGCCGGAGTGCACCAGGTCCGCCACTGCACTGGGCCGCGTGGCTTCAAGGTCTTTCAGCAGGGTGCGGGCGTGGCCACGGTAGGCGTTGGGGGCGTAGACACACTCGGTGCTGAAGTAGTCCAGGCCCTGGAAGTACGCGTAGAGCACGATCTCCTTCTCATAGGCATGCTTCAACGGCTTGCAGCGGGGCAGTGCCCCCTCGCTGCCGGTCAGGATCCCTGCACAGCGCCGAAGCCGCCCCACATCCCCACGTAGGAAATTCATCAGCACAGTTTCAGCCACGTCGTCTGCATTGTGACCTAGGATATGAATCAGGCACCAATAGAATAAGTCATTGAAGCATTATGATGATGGATTTATATAGTGTCATCAATCTATAGCAGCGGTCCCCAACCAGTGGTCTGTGGGCCACAAGTGGTCTGCGAGTAGGCTTACCATCATCCTGGAATCGAGCCTGGCTTCGGCCTAGAGCGGACCCAAGCTGCTCCCAAGGGTGCACCGCGGCAGTATATAAATACAGAAAATAATAATAATAATAATAATAATAATCCACGGTTTCAAGTATCCACAGAGGGGCCTGGGACATTTCCCCAGTGGATATGGGGGGGGGGGAGTACTGTACCAGTTTTATTTTCAATCCCTGTTCCTAACAATCCACACAGCCTGGAAGTTTAGGCATCATGTTCTCAGATCTCCTTCCTGGCTTAGTCCCCACCTGCTCAGACCCTGCTCCTTGATGTGTGAAGTTAGGATTTAAAGCACATTATTTGTCCACTTCAAACTGTCACTCTTGTATACTTTTAAGTACACAAGAGTATACTTGTATTAATACCTTGTATTAAACATTGCTTTGTACTGTATACTTTTAAGCTTGTGACTTCCTGTCACATGACACTCCTGTTTTCAAACCCCCCCCCCCTTTCCACCCATCTATACCTGCCTAGGGAGAACTTCATTTCATGCACCGTATGAAACGGGCAATAGACCACAACAGCAGATGCTACCATAGGCCTTGAAGGAGCCACAAGACTCGTTGTTTGTTGTATTTGCACTCTGCACGTGCTCAGAGAGCCCCCCTCTTGCTTGTGACGCAGCAAGGCTGCCGTTTAGTACTTTTCCGCAAGCTCCAGGTGTAGTAACGGATTCCTCACCTGTGGCGATCTTGTCCGCCCCGAGCAAGGCAGCGCCTCGGTCGAGCGCCTGCCGTCGGAAGACGCCGCAGAAGGTGCAGTTGTTCTTGGGGCCGATGTGGCGAGCGATGCGGTCCATGCTCCAGCCGTACAGCTCCTGGTAGGAGACCACGTGCAGCGGCAGCCCCAGGCGGCCCCGGTTGCGGCGCACGGCGGCCAGCGAGTCGTCCCGGTAGCCGGCGATGCCCTCATCGACGGAGAGCAGCAGCAATCGCAAGCCGTAGCCGTGGCGCTCGTTCAGCAGCCGCAGCAGATGCGCCAGCACCGTGGAGTCCTTGCCGCCCGACGCCCCTATGGCCACCGTCTCGCCTGGCTGGAAGAGGCGCGCAGCCACAATGGTGCCGTGCACCTCCGCCTCGAAGGCAGCCACGAAGCACTCCCGGCACAGCGCCTGGCCCGTCTTGGGTCGACGGAGCGCGGCGCGGCGATCCCCGCAGCTGGAGCAAAGCACGGGCGCCGGCATCTTGCCCAGCACAAAGGCCCAGGAAGCGGCTGCCTTACGAACTCCGCCTGCAGGCAGGAAACTACAGCTCCCGGCATGCACGCCTCTGCGCGTGACGCAAAAGCGGTACTTGGGCTGGGTTCACACGTGCAAGAGAATGAGGGCTTGGGACGCCTTGCTGCAGATGCGGGGTGCCTGTTGGGAGTGTGCGTCTCCATGTAAAAACAAAAAAAAGGCCCACAGCAATTTAATATATCTCCGCAGATAGAATATTAGCAGGGCCAGATGTTAGTTTTGCGTACTCTTCTGGTATCACACACTGAGGGATATGCATTTAAATATTTTAACCCCCCCCTACAAAAAAAATGGGGTGGTAGCACACATGCTCTGAAAACATGTTCAGTCCCTGGCGGCATCTCCTAGTGAAGTGGAAAAAGATTCCTATCTGGAACTCTGCAGAGATGCTGTCTCAGCAAGGATAGGCCCCGAGGTTGGTGCCCAGAAGTCAGTCACAACCCAGCCTCGCACCACTGTCATGTTTTGAAGTTCATGGAACTCCTTGCCACAGGATGTGGTGATGGCACCTGGCCTAGATGCCTTTCAAGGGGGTTTGGATACATTCATGGAGGAAAAGACCATCACACAGGTTACAAGCCATAAGCAACCTCCTAGCTTTAGAAGTAGGTTTTCTCTGTGTCAGGTGCAGGGGAGTGGCAGCAGGAAACAGGTTATCTTGTTGTCTTGTGCTCCCTGAGGCATCTGGTGGGGCTACTGTGTGATACAGGAAGCTGGACTAGA
The DNA here is from genome assembly GCA_026170595.1 of Plestiodon gilberti rubricaudatus. NCBI lineage: Eukaryota > Metazoa > Chordata > Lepidosauria > Squamata > Scincidae > Plestiodon > Plestiodon gilberti. Next base: position 2,234,055 of record JANXHW010000011.1, read on the forward strand.
TGGGCCTCTGGCCTGATCCAGCAAGGCTCTTCTTATGTTCTTAGGTGTGCACAGTCTGGGTAGCAAGCCAGGCAAGGGGTCCAAGAAGAGGTCTATGATGAATAGCGCAATGTTGGATCAGGCCACCACAGGCCCATCTAGTCCAGTATTCTGCTTCCCACAGTGGTCCTCGCTTCACCAGTTGCTCTGGGAAACCCACAAGCAGGAGAGAAAGGCAGAGCCCATTCCTGGTGTGGCTCCGGCTGCAGCTGGCGCACTGCTGCTAAACCCGGAGAGGTGGTGCGGAGAGTTACCCTCCCTGACTAGTAGCCATCCTCCATCATGAATAGACTCATCCTCAATGAATTTGTCCCATTCGTTTTAAGATATTTTATTGTAAAAATACATATCTTATGACCTTGAATCCCATGGATAAGATTCGTTCTTGTAATTTGTCCAATCTTTTATATCTCACTGGAGACTTTGGAGGGGTTGCTTTGGCCCTTAGTCTCCCCCCCCCCTCTCCCGTGCTTTGGCACACTTTCTGCCTTTTTGCCTCACTTCTTCTTTCACTCTCTCCTCTTTTTGAAGCTGAGTGCACACTGCTGCCTTGCCCCTCTCTGCCTCTCCCCTCCATAATAATTCTTCACATTTTTATAGTGCAAAGCACATAATGTATGTTATATTGACGTTGCCCTTCCAATAGCCCTGTTTAAGGTATTATTATCCCCATATTGCAGATGGGAAGACTGAGGCTGAGAGGGAGTGGCTTGCCCAAACCACGGAGTGAGTTCAAACCAGGGAAGGCTTGCTTCCCAGCCTCAGGCTACAATCCTATACATACTTTCCTGGGAGTAATCCACATTGAATTCAATAGATCTTGCTCCTGAGTAGACATGCCTAGGCTTGCCCTGTCAGGTTGCAATCCTATGCACACTTACTTGGGAGGAAAATTCATTGAACTCAGTGTTGTTTACTTCTGAGTAGACATGCATAGGCATTGCACTGTCATTGCTATATTACATCCACTCTCTTTAATTTAATATATGCCATATCCACTTTCTTTCCAGTTGACCCGGAAGGAAAGAACTGGCATGTGTTAACTCAGGGTTGGCCAACCTTTCAACATAAATGCTCTTGGCCCTTTAATGGTTGTATAGGTGCGGGCATTTCAGCAGGTGCAGCTGCTACGATTCTGTCTTCTACACAACTCTTAAGAACACAGAGGCCCTAATGGTGGAAGGTTGGCCACTCCTGTGTTAATTGGTCACCACTGGACAGGAAAGGAAGGGAAAAGAAATTATAACCACCCACCCCTCTTGCCCACTGGGCTCTTGAAGGTTGCAGGTTATTGGGGTTCTGAGATGGATCCTGGCTTTTGTCAAGTTGAAGATTGCTGATGTAGGTAATTCTGAATTAGATGAAGTAGTGGTATAAGGCGGAGTCATATGTTTCAATAAATAAATGGTGGTATACAGAAATGGGAGAGGTGCGATGGACACTCTTAAAACATCATTTTTTTCATTCAAAGTGTGGTCCCCTGACACCCCATCAGGGGCTGCACGAGCAGACCATAAGTGGTTGCTGTTTGCTCAGCCCTGCGCCACTCTGTGTCTGCACTGGCACTCACTCTAGGACTTCCTGAGACTCTGCACATGCATCGGCAGGGCTCCTTGATACTCCGTTTAGGAGTGTAAAGGGTGGAGACCAACAATCTTGAGAACCGCTGCCTTAAAACAAGCCCTCCTGCCCATAAATCCTCTGGGCTGCACAAAAGTGTTACTGATGGAAAGTATGATTCTGTCACTAGGGGGCAGCATCTCCCTGTACTGTACTGTAGTCCCTTCTGGAACAAGAAAGAATTGCAAAATGGGAAGATAATTCTATAGGAGACGCCCTGCTTTCACTGATGAACATCTGGCCCAGATCTGACCCGATCCAATCCTGCTATAAATCTGCTATACTTTGCTATAATCTGGTGCTAGTGGGGGACTCCCCATTGAAGGGGGACTTGGCCCAACTATGGTGGAGCCTCTCCTAGCCACAGAAGTGCACTGCAGCTACAGCAGGGGCCCCCAGTTCCCAAAGCTGTTTCCTGTTATTCATCCTTCATCCTTTGCCTGGGGTCAGAACTCAATTTCCTGCCCACTCTGCATTTGCATTTGCAAACAGGGCCATGGAAAGGGCTTTTTTTCTGCCAAGGGGCCTTCATATCCTTCCCACTAGACACAATGGTGTCGGAAAAGGGGAGCCAAGGACCCAGGGCAATGCTGCAGAGTGAGGAGAGCCACCTGTTCACACCGCCATCGAAAGGAGAGCAGAATGTCAGAAGGAGGTGAAAGAGCGAGGTGGAAGGAGGCTTTCCGGAAAATCATTTTATTGTGCAACAAATGTGCCACTGCAGAGGATCCAGTTGTCTTTCCTCCCAATAACGTAGTCATTGCAGGGAGGCAGAATTATCCCGACACTCATACCACTATGCCTTAAGGTAAAGGTAAAGGTGACCCCTGACAATTAAGTCCAGTCGTGTCCGACTCTAGGGTGTGGTGCTCATCCCCATTTCAAAGCCGAAGAGCCAGCGTTGTCCGGAGACGCCTCCGTGGTCATGTGGCCGGCATGACTCTCCTTGCCGCAGCGGTACCTATTTATCTACTCACATTAACATGCTTTGGAACTGCTAGGTTGGCTTGCTGCTGGTTAAATGCTAGTATCCCTCCAGCACCCTCTGTATTGTGAGAGTGAGCGCCATGTGAATAATATTGTTACTGATAAAGCACCATCAGTGTACATGGTGCTTCATAGAGAGTGCAATGGCAGGTCCCTGCCCCAAGAAGCTTGCAATCAATCTATACACAAAAGAAACAACAGAGGGAAGGAAGGGGGATAGAGACTATGGTTAAAAGGAGAAGCATATATGATTGTTTCAGTTACACAGACTTACAGCCCAATCCTTTCCTACAGCGGTGCAGCAGGGTCGCGGGGCCCACGCCAAATCCAGCGGGGGGAGGGGAGGGGCCAGAGGTCCCTTTGTCCCATTTTGTCCCCTCACCCCAAGAAAAGCCCCACAGGCCTCCTTGGATCCGCGCCAGCTATTTTGCTGGCGCGAGTCTGGGAGGCTTGTGTAAAGAAAAAAGGCCCGAGAAGGGGAATAGGATTCTGCATGCTCCAGTGCCACCCAATCAACGCTATCAATCTGCGTGCTCCAGCGCCACCCGCGCCCCATCACACCCTTCCTCGCCCTTCACTGCCCAAAGCAGCACTTACTGTTCCTGCACACATAGCTCCTGAATCCAGTGCTGGTGAGATTCCCGCCAGCCCCTTAGGGTAGCACTTTTACGGCATGTTTGCGACACCCTAGGCCAGTGCAGTGGTTGCTGCGCCGGCGTTAGGCATAGATAGGATTGTGCCACCATTGGGCTTTAACCCTATACACACATAACACACATAACTGGGAGGGAGTCCCATTGAACTCAATGAGACTTACTTCTGAGTTGATATGCTTAGGATTGCGCTGTTACAGTAATAATAATAATAATAATAATAATAATATATTATACAGTATTTATATACCACCTTTCTTGGTCATTGGATTTCTCCTCTGACTTTAATCTAAGGCGGTATACATGGGCAGGCTGTCCTAACCCCCCCTAATGTTGTTGTTTTTTTTTACAATATATATAAATGTCCAATCTTTGATGAACAGCTACATTCCAGGTGGTATCCTTTTGCAGGCTGGCTTTTTTCTGCTGGCCGTCGCCTCCCACACTCGACCAACACAGCTGGGTCTCTTGTCTCTCCTCACTGAGGCTTTTCACAGCCGATCTTCGGGCTTGCAAGGCGGTGACTCTACCGACTGAGCCAGACCCCTCTGCTCAGTAGACCCCTCTGCTCAGAATGGCGACTAAGGTGTCGTGCCAAATGGGTTTGACGAAGGGATATGAAGGAAGCATCTTGCGATCTCAAGCAAGGGAGAAAGGACGGCGTCGTGGTGGTTGAACAAGTGTCGTGGGCACCTATTGGATAGCGGCTGGTACATCCGAGTGAGCTGCACTGCAGGTTTCTCCCTCACCTGTGCAATGTCATGATCTTTTCAATAAGAAAATCCTTTCTCGAACGAGGCTGAGAAGTAGCCCAACATGTACCATACAAGTATAGGTTGCTCACACAGCCCCTTTAAAACAAACCAAACGTAAACAGCACCATCCAGGCTACTCCTTTGCTCCACAGCAATGCTGCCTAATCAAGTTTGTCCATGTTTCCCTTTTCTTCTTTCTTACTGTGAAATAAAATCTGTGTACATGTAACTGCAGTTGCACAATTGATCCTTTGTTACCCTAAAAAAGGTAAAGGTGACCCCTGACAATTAAGTCCAGTCGTGTCTGACTCTAGGGTGTGGTGCTCAACCCCATTTCAAAGCCGAAGAGCCAGCGTTGTCCGAAGACGCCTCCGTGGTCATGTGGCCGGCATGACTCTCCTTGCCGCGGCGCGTAGCATGCGGCTGGAACACAGAGCGCTGCTTACCTTCCTGCAAGCTGTACCTATTTATCTACTCGCCTTAACATGCTTTGGAACTGCTAGGTTGGCAGGAGCTGGCCAAGCAACGAGAGCTCACCCTGTCGCGGATTCGAACTGCCGACCGTTCGATTGACAGCTCATGGTTCAGCGGTTTAACCCACTGCGCCACCCGCAGGCCTCCCCCTCCTGCTATTTTCTTGGCCCCATCTATCTCAATTCGGATTATAAGCTTCACAAGACAGGAATCTTTTATTTACATTACTCTGTGAAGCACCGTGTATACTGAGGATGACAAATGTGTGAAGCTGCCTTCTGAGTCTAGCAGTCCATTTATCTTGTCTGCACTGATCGGCAGCATCTCTCCAGGGCTTCAGACCTTTCCTAGTCCTGCTTGGAGATGCCAGAGGTTGAACCTGAATGGTCTGCATGTGTGTACATAGCATGCACACATAGAGACATATGTTTGTATATGCGCGTGCGCGTGCGCGCACACACACACACACACACACACACACACAGCCAATCCTAACCAACTTTTCAGTGCCGGTGCAGCCGCAATGCAGTCCCGAGGTAAGGGGACAAACGTTCCCTCACCTTGAAGAGGCCTCCATGACTGCCCCTGCACTGCTAAATGCAGTGTGCACCCTGTTGGCACGGCTACACCAGCACTGGAAAGCACTGGAAAGTTGGTTAGGATTGCGCTGACACACATATACAGTGCATTGCATCAACATTTTTGGAAGGTTAGGTCATGAAGCTCCATTGAAATCAATCAGACAAGTTAGCTATATGTCTAACTTATGTCCCATGAATTTCAATGGAACTCAGGTTGCAATTTGCCAAGCATATTTGCCTGGGAGTAAGACCCACTGGATACAGTCAGACGTACTTCTGAGTACACACACGTAGGATGGCACTGTTAGTCCCGACTAGTGTGTTTCGGTTCCATCTGCTCTAGCAAGACTAGCAATCCAACGGCACTGCAGACGGGTCGGCTCTGGACCCCAGCAGGATAGCACCAAACGCTAATTTGTAATATAAATGGATCTATGAATTATGAAGCAGATTGCTGAACATATTTTTAGTGAGATGCTTTGGCTTCTGTCTTCCTTAGTGACACAGTTGTATTTTTCAATGAATACGGGGAGCCAAGGGAACGACCATGTTATTGAGCCAAATTGTCTAACTGGAAAGGTTTTAAGTCTCTCTCTCTCTCTCTCTCTCTCTCTCTCTCTCTCTCTCTCTCTCTCTCTCACACACACACACACACACACACACACACACACACACACACACATTTTGTGCATTCTCCAATCCCACCCCACCCCCACTGCAGCCGGTCTCTTCTGTTTTTCTATTTAAATAGAAAAGAATGGTGGGAAAGGGAAAAGGTTGCCCCTTTTCCCATGCTGCATGATGTGCAGTGTGGGCAGAGCAGCATCCCAATGAATACCACTTTAATGCCGAAAATCAACTGTGCACTTCCCATCGTGTAGGAAGAGGCAGAAAGGAAAACAGAGACTTTTCCTAAATAAAAACTTTGTCACTGATTCTAAATGGTTGGATGCCCAAACCCAAAGTTCTCTCTCTGTGGGTTAAAACAGACATAACATTAAATGCATGTTTGCTTCCCTAGCTCATTTCTTTCAGCCCCCCCCCCGCCCTTTTATTAGATGCAAGATGATTTAGCTACTCTGCATTCAGTATCATGACTCTCTAATTACAAAACGTAAGAAGAACCCTCTTGGATCAGATGAAAGGACCATCTAGTCCAGCTTCCTTCCTGTATCTCACAGTGGCCCCACCAGATGCCTCAGGGAGCACACAAGACAGCGAGATACCTGTATCCTGTTGCCACTCCCTTACACCTGGCATACAGAGAAAACCTACTTCTAAAACCAGGAGGTTGCTTTATACCCACCATCATGGCTTGTAACCTGTGATGGACTTTTCCTCCATAAATCTGTCCAACCACCTTTTAAAGGCGGTGCCACCTTTTAAAGGCCAGGTGCCATCATCATATCCTGTGGCAGGGAGTTCCACAGATTAATTACAGGTCGACTATCAATTAAATTATTATTATTAATTTATAATTAATTAATTATTAGGAATTTTTTTTATATGCCGCTTCTCAACAAGAGTAACAAAGTGGTTTACATAGTAAAATACATCAATAACATTTAACTCCAGAGACTGTTAAAATGCCAGAGGCGTTCTTACGGTGTGGGCGGTACTGTAAGTTAAGAACATAAGAACATAAGAAGAGCCCTGCTGGATCAGGCCAAAAGCCCATCTAGTCCAGCTTCCTGTGTCACACAGTGGCCCCACCAGATGCCTCAGGGAGCACACAAGACAACAAGATACCTGTGTCCAGTTGCCACTCCCTTGCACCTGGCACAGAGAAAACCCACTTCTAAAACCAGGAGGTTGCTTATGGCTTGTAACCTGTGATGGTCTTTTCCTCCATGAATCTGTCCAAACCCCTTTTAAAGGCATCTAGGCCAGATGCCATCCCCACATCCTGTGGCAAGGAGTTCCACAGATGAATTACACGCTGGGTAAAGAAATATTTTCTTTTGTCTGTTCTAACTCTCCCTCCACTCAATTTTAGTGCATGTCCCCTGGTTCTGGTGTTGTGCGAGAGGGAGAAGAATTTCCCTCTATCCACTCTCTCCATCCCATGCATAATTTTATAAGTCTCAATCATGTCCCCCCTCAGGCACCTTTTTTCTAGGCTGAAAAGCCCCAGACGCTGTAGCCTTTCCTCATAAGGGAGGTGCTCCAGCCCACAAATCATTCTGGTCGCTCTTTTCTGCACCTTTTCCAATTCAACTATATCCTTTTTGAGGTGTGGTGACCAGAACTGGACACAATACTCCAGATATGGCCTTACCATCGATTTGTACAAAGGCATAATGATATTGGCCGTTTTATTCTCAATCCCTTTTTTAATGATCCCGAGCATGGAATTGGCCTTCTTCACAGCCGCCGCACACTGGGTCGACACTTTCATCGACCTGTCCACCAGCACCCCAAGTTGTGCCCCATCCTAGTCCCCGTTTACAAGCCGGCACGAGGCGGCCCCGCCCCTTCGCCGTTGGAGCCATTCCGTGCGGAGGGAGTCTCCTTACCTGCTGCCTTCTTCACATGGAATGGCTCCAATGGCGAGGGGGCGGGGCCACCTCATACCGACTTGTAAATGGGGACTAGGACGGGGCGCAACTTACAGTACCGCCCACACCGTAAGAACGCCTCTGTAAAATGCATTCACCAGATGCTCAGGAACGCAATTCCTTTGGTGGAAGCAAAGCAGTGAAGGCATGATTTGTTCAGTCAAATGGCAGGGAACACAAAGATACAAATCACACTTGAGAATACTGTACAGGTAACAAGAGAACCAGATGATTATTCCTTTACCTGTGACCCTGTAAGTACAGAGCCAATTTTTACACCTGTTTTGACCCGGTGTGAAGTCACAATTGAATCATAGCTAGTTACCTTTTACGGGCCATTTCCTATGTTGTCGATATACTTTACCTCGTTTTTATTTTTGCTTTATAACACCAAGTTTAATTTGGGTCAACAAACCTGTTATAGTGCCACGGCCTATTGGTAACATACAGGTATATAAAATAGGTTGATCTTGAGCATATGTAGAATACCTTCCCCTCACCAGTGAGTAAAGACAGCCAAACACTTGGAATTAGAGGAGACAGAGCTTCCAGGACAGCAGGTGACCTACTTTCAAGGCAAACTGGAACTCTGGTGCCTCTAATTTAGAAATCAAAAACATTTCTGCTTGCGGAAGAACCCTGTGGGGTTTGGAAGCTTGCCACTTTAGCACCACAAACATACACATGTTAATTCAGGAAGAAGTCCCACTGAATTCAAGGGTGTGTGTCACTTGTTAAGTATGCTTCAGACTGCAGCTGTAATTTCTCTTGTGGGATTCAAATGGTTACTATGCCCTGATCCAGGGACCTTAGCAAGGTGTAGTGAGTTGGCCACCAAGGTGAAGCACTTCTTAACTGCCAGGTAATGATTAAAAAAGGTAAAGGTGTCCCTTGACATTTAAGTCCAGTCGTGTCCGACTCTAGGGTGCGGTGCTCATCCCTGTTTCGAAGCCGAAAGAGCCAGCGCTGTCCGAAGACGCTTCCGTGGTCATGTGGCCAGCATGACAATACAGAACGCTGTTTACCTTCCCACAAGTGGTACCTATTTATCTACTCACATTAACATGCTTTCGAACTGCTTAGAGATTAGGATTGTTCTTTTGCGATGTTCTCCTTTTGTTTGCCGAGAAAAGACTCTCATGAGAATATAAATACCCTATGGATATTTGTTGTCAATCACACAAAGAGGATATCCTCTCTGCTCAAGGTGCTCATTTGCAGTACTTAACACTGTTGCTGCATAAAGGTTTAATCACCAGGGACAAGTTGTAAATGAAGTTTCTTTCTTCTACACTCATGTAGATTGATTGATTGATTCAACCTTTTTTGGCATAAAAGAAACAAAACACACAGGACAAAAACAACGACAACCCCAAAGGCTACAAATAAATATAAAATACCATTGTCATACACAGAAGATCACACCTGAATCAGCTCATCCTAGTAAGAATTTTTTTCCCAACCAAACAAAGAAATTTTGCCACCTGGCTAATGATCACAGGGGCTCCCTCATTTAACAGTGAAGCAGAATTTTTAGGTATTGTTTTATTCACATCTGTTTGCCCATTAGCATGAGGAGAACTCTTGCCTAAACAACTTCACCACTCCCTCCTCTTTGGAATGGCACACACATTAGGCTGGCTCCTGGAGCCAGGAACTCCCTTGGACTAACTCAATTAAGGCTCACAGGACTGGCTGGGACCATCATGAGGTGTCAGATTCTATTGTAAAGCTATCTCCTCTCATTGTCCCTAAGAAATGTAAATCAGTAATCACCTCAAGACCTGTATGCCCACCTGATCATGCACTTCTCTTGTAAGCCTGTGATGGTCAGTTCTGGAAGGTATAAAAAGTGTGCTCACTTGTAGCAAGGGGTCAGCATTCTGTTTGAGTGCTGTCCACTGCGCTGCGTAACAAATAAACCCATACTTTTTCCTTGTTCACCAGTCTTCCTGGTCCTCCATTATTAATTATCATCTGCTTAAAATTCCACTACAACAGGTAGACCAATTTTTCCAAGTCCAGATATACTAACCAGATATAGTAATCAGAATGGGATCTAGATACATACTTTGTGAGCAATTCTGTAGAAAAATGTATGAGTTAAACAACTCGTTCGACATATTTGGGGGGGGGTACGAGAAAAAAATACGAGTTATTTTTCTCGTAACCCCCCCCCAAATATTATAAATATGTCATAACTCGTAAATTTTCTGCATGTGTATATATTATTTAAAACATGTATACCCCACCTTTCTTGCCACTGGCAACTCAGTGCAGCTTACAATTAATTATGTACTGTATAAAACAATAACAAAAGATAAGCAAACACAGTTGAATAAGCCCAGTCCCCAAACGAGCCACAGTTACATCACACCTGACGAAATGGACTGTGGATCATGAAAGCTTATGCATAGGGGCAGGAGAAAATGGTGATAATGAAATAAAAACCCGTAATACCGCTTTCTGCTAAAAAAAACTGCAATAAAATAAAATAAAACGATGTAACTTTGCATCCTTCTTCATCTGCTGACATTGTACAACCTATACCACCCACCTAGTACACTTTTAAAGCAGTTATAATTGGTAAAAATGGGGAAAATTTTGAATAGAAACACATAACTCCGCTTTCTGCTATTTCATTTTGGTTAAACGCCGAAATCTGCGAAAAAAGAAAACCATTTTCTCCCACCTCTACTTATGCAACAATACATTTGTGAGTCTGAAATGTACCCCAAAACCTTTGGTTGTGTTTGCGGGATTTCTTAAGCACCGTAATCCCCATGCAGACCGTTGGGCAGCTGCTGAGCCTGGGGAAATTGAGCAGGGCTCCTCCATCTGCTTAATCAAAATATACCTGGCAAAGTTCAGGCTGTTTGGAGGCAGAGTCTAAAACAGACCAGAGTTTCAAGCCAGAGAAATCCGCCTTTGCGAAACAGCACACTGAGCCAAGATCTTAAAGCAGGGAAGGGCGCCAGCGACTCCATCAGAAAGCGATGAAGAAGGATGTAATGTAAATAACCATATCTTATCCTTTGGATTAATTAATAATCCAGAGATGTGATAACCTTAAAAGAACACCAAATAAACAACATACATAACCCAACTTTTACTTAACAGCCAATTCCCAGCCCTCCTTTCTGTATATTTTCCCTTAAGACTACATTGAAAGGAAGGAAGGCAAAAAAAACAACAACACAACCCTTTGTCCGCTCTGTTTAAAACTTTTTAATGTTGTTTTTTTAATACCACTTTAGAAAAACAAACCTCCTCTCCTTGTTACAACACACGACAACCTTAATACAATCGTGAAGTGTACAAACAATATTAGAAACAAAGTGAGCTGCTTAGTAGTGGATGAAAATTGATGCATATTACAGAATCTGGATTCAGGCATATTTATAATATTTGTTTTTTTTCACAAGGAGACCGGTTCAGCATCTGGTGGAGACGACTGAGTGTGTGTGTGTCTGCAAGGCAGCAAGTCCACTATTTTATATCAGATCCCCAGTGAGATGCCATGTACCCCATAAGGTGAATAATAGATCATAGAATAATTTCATTCTAAAGCTTTCATGGCCAGCTATCAATTGACAATGTTTAAGGAATACGGGAATTAAAGCCATGTAGTAAAAGAATCTTGAACTTTAATTGGAATAAAAATCACATTAAAATCCAAGGAACTGAGCCCAACGTTTCGTTCCAGCCCCGTGGAACCTCTTCATAGGAATCTTTGTTCTCTAGTTCTACAGTAAATTGAATTTCTCTACATTGATTATTGAGATGTTGTACAAATAGATCTAAGATACTGCCAAGTTTAAACCAGATATGTGGGTCCGCTATGTGGACGACGTGTTTTGTGTATGGACACATGGGGATGAGGAATTAGACAAATTTGTACAACATCTCAATAATCAATGTAGAGAAATTCAATTTACTGTAGAACTAGAGAACAATAATTCTCTACCTTTTCTGGATGTCTTGGTGACACGGAAAGAAGATCTGTCAATAGGACACAGTGTCTATAGGAAACCTACCCATACTGGGAGGTATCTGAATCAAAATTCTAATCACCATCCATCACAGAAAAATTCATTAATAAACTCCCTAGTGTACAGAGCAATAAAGGTTTGTGATAAGGACTCATTAGAAAAAGAAAAAAGGGTATTATATGACTCCCTACAAGCTAATGGATATTCCATCAATCAAATTAATAAATGTTGGATTAAACAAAAACGCCAAATTGAGGCTAAGAGACTAGGGACAGTTCAGATAAACAACGAAATTGAAAAAACGACAACAGAGGAAAAAATTTGGATTTGCCTGCCTTTTATTAAAGGTACAACTGATAAAACTGCACGAATATTAAAACAGGGAAACGTAAAAACCATCTTCAAACCCACTTCTAAACTACAACAAGTTCTAGGCAACCCAAAAGACAAACGTCCAGCACTATCCAACCCAGGGATTTATTGTGTAACTTGTGAATGTCATAAATGTTACATCGGGATGACGAGTAGAGCTATAAAAACAAGAGTGGCGGAACACGAGCGATCTCTCAGGCTGAATCATCCGGATCAATCTTCAATTGCCGAACATGCATTGAAAGAAAAGCACACGATCCAATTTGATAAAACGGTGTGCCTGCAAAGGGAAAGCAATTTTAAAATACTACGCCACCTGGAAGCTCTAGAAATAAGTAAAAAACGAATGGGAACACTGATGAATCGTCAGCAAGACCTGACATTCACGAATCGGATTTGGTTGCCTGTCCTACATGGGAAATCAGACTTGGGAGGGGGAATGGAATCCGAGGTGACTGACAGTGGAGATACTGCAACTGACACTGCAGCAGTAGAACGAACTGTAACTGACACTGACACTGTAACAGCAGAACTATCCAGCATGGAAAGAAAGGGAGAGTGAAGACCGCTGGGGTTTCCCCTGCGTTTTTTGGTTTAAATTTACTATGATGAATTGAGGACAGCACCATCTATGATCTTTCAAGATTCCTATGAAGAGGTTCCACGGGGCTGGAACGAAACGTTGGGCTCAGTTCCTTGGATTTTAATGTGATTTTTATTCCAATTAAAGTTCAAGATTCTTTTACTACATGGCTTTAATTCCCGTATTCCTTAAACATTGTCAGATCATAGAATGTTAGGAAGGGACTTTGGAGGTCATCTAGTCCAATCCTCTGCTCTGTGCAGGAAACTGTTACAGCATCCTTGATAGGTAGCTGACTAGCCTCTGCTTGAAACCTCCAGTGAGGGAGAGCGCACAACTGCCCAAAGCAGGCTGTTCCAGTGCCAGACAGCTCTTACAGTAATTCTTCCCCGTGTCTAGCCTAAATCTCCTTCCCTGTAATTTCAACCCATTGCTTCTAGTCTTGCCCTGAGGAACCACAGAAATTAATTCTCTCCCCCCCCCCCGTGTGAGCAGAGGCAGAAGAAGGACGGAGCGCGTGGAGCAGCTGCTCCAGGCGGCGGGCGCGGGGGGGCGCAGTCAGCGTTGGGGGGGGTTTTAATTACCCGCGCAATGTCTCGGCCCTCCCACCCTCCCAGGAGCTTGTTTGGCTCCAAAACGGTGCCGAAACCGGCGGGGGGGCATGTTCGGAGTCGCGCTGGGCACGACGATGTCACGTCACTTAGGCCCTGCCCCCTTGGCCCGGGCGCCGGGAGGGCTAGTGGCATTACTGTGTGTGAGAGCCCTTCAGATACTTCAGACACTACCTGCTTTACAGCTGCTGTAAAAGGCACTGCAGAGCCTTCCCGCCCCTGCCAGAGGAGCACGCTGGACCCGCCGAGGCAGGTAAGACAGTGGGGGAGGTGGTGGGGTGGAATGGGGTGAGGAGGGGGCTAAACCTTAGAGCACAATCCTAGGCTTGTTAAACCTTAGAGCACAATCCTAGGCATGTCTTCTCAGAAGCAAGCCCCATTGTGTTCAGTGGGATTGTGCTCTAAGGTTTAACAAGCTACACCTGCCCACATTCCTTCTCCTAAAGGTCTAGCACTCTGTCCCGGTTGGAGATCTGGTAAGCCTAGCAATGAGATGAGTCTGGTATGACTTGTTCTTGTTCTTGACAAACCCATGCTGGCTCCTATAAATCACCCCATTATATTTCCTAAGTGCTCATAGCCATTCAGCTTAATAATATGTTCCAGGATCGTTCTGGGTATTGAGGTCAGGCTGACTGATCTGTAGTTTCCTGGGTCTTCCTTTCCCCCTTTTTAAAGGTGGGGACCACATTTCCTCATCTCCAGTCCAGAACGCACCCGTTCTCCAGGAGTTCTCAAAGATTACAGACAGCGCCTCTAAGATCACATCCTCACGCTCCTTCAGTACCTGGGGTGTACAGTAGTTCATTTGGTCCTGGGGACTTAAAATTCATTTAAATTAACTCATCTGGAGTTTTCTCCATTCCTTATCTGCCAGCCGGTCTTCATTAGTACGACTGTTGGGCTGGGCCACCTTCCCCTCGTGGGAGGGGGCAGATGAAAAATTAGAACAGAGCATGGATGCCAGTCCTAAGAGGAATACCATTACAAACAACTGATTCTCCTTTAAAACTTTAGAACCCTCTAACGCTGCTGTAACTTTAAGAACATACAGGCTAATGATTATATGAGTTATGGCTGGGGCATATAAACAAGAACAGCCAGAAGCTGTGAAAGGGTGGTGAATGCCTTTGCTTCACACTTCTGAAGAAGCTCCGTGCAAATTCCGCAGTGAAACGTTAAGATGTTTGGCGCTTTTAAGAACTGACCGACGTGGTCATTAAACCCCTATTCGGTTTTAAATTTAGTCAACATGGACCATGAATCGCTAAGACAATATTTACGAACAGAGCAGCTCTGCCATCTCTCCGTCATTGTCTTGATGCAACAGGGCCTATCGCTTCTTTGACACTCCTCTCCTTTTGGACACAACTTGTTGTTTCTGGCTACAGGTGTGGGCTATTCTCATGTACTGTCCCTCTGTGAACTGTCTCACTTCTCTCTCTTTGTTTCTTCATCCTCCTGGCTCTGTCTTTCCCTGAAAAGTTGCAAAACTGCTCTTGCTTCACATTCACATGCCAGTCCCTCCGCCCCCCCCCCCAAAAGTAGCATTGCTTCCAGGGATTAATACTGTGTGCAGGATCTGGCTGCTCACCACCTGCGGTCACTGCTGCCTCCCGGCTCCCCCTTCTCGCTCCTACCTTTGCTTTCCCCAACCTGTTTGGACAGGCGCCAAAAGCCAGCTGCACTTTTCTGCCCCAGATATCTCCACTTCCAGTGGGGTTGGGTCAGGCAGAGGAGTGCTGAGTCGTGATGCCAGCCGGTCAAGTCCGAGTCGAGTCATTGATGCGACTTGATTCCGAGTTGAGTCCGAGTCAATAGACTCAAGTCCACATCACAGTTGGCGGCAGCACTTCAAGCACACTTCAAGCACACCTTGCAAGGCTGACCGCCAGGCAGACTGTCCGGACCGGTCCAAGACCTTCCAGAGTCAGAGGCGGCATGCCAAATGCTGCCTCCCTTACCTGGTGATGTGCTAGCCTCTGCTCCTCCCACTTTCCTGGACTGAAATAGGAGGGCAGAGAGGAAAAGGAAACATGGAGGAGAGGAGAGTTGGTGGGATAGAGCAGGGGTTCTCAACCTTTGGAGGCCTGGGTACCCCCTATCACGGTCCAATTTTCTGAAGTACCCCCTGCTAATTAATTGGATTAATCAATTAATTAATTAGGTAATTAATAGTTAAATTAAAGTACTAAAACAATTTTAAATATGAAAAAATGTCTTATTTAACTGTGTGTGTGTGTATGGGGGGCGGGCGGAGAGACACACATGCAAGGATCTCTTTTTTCCTCCAAGTCACAGTTCCCAAAATCAACTCCTCCCTCCCCCACCCCACCAAAGTACATTTTCCAAAGTACAAAAAATAAGCCCAAAACCAAAATCAGAGAGACAGAAGGGCTCCAAAAATAATTACAATTTAAAATCCATGTTAATTAACACTTAATTAGCTGCTGATGGGGCAGATAAGGGGCAGGGCTTGGCATACCCCCAGCAAGAGGTCCGCGTACCCCTAGGGGTACCCGTACCACAGGTTGAGAACCTCTGGGCTAGAGCATCTCCAATGCTGTGGCCTACCACTCTCCTCCACACTTCCTCATCCACTCTGCCCTCCTCATCCTAGTGCGTGGACGGAGACCGTTGTTCCTCAACCATCTGCTGCCTGAGGTGACTGCCTCAGTCAGTCTCCTGGGTGGGCCAGCCCTACATGCTATAAAATATCACCACACCACTTCTTGTGCCGACTGGCCGAAGGGCACTGGTCTACACCATACTGAGAAAGGTGTTCTTATTCCAGAAAAATCTCCCATTAAGACACATCTGTGGACCATTAAGGACTAGGCTTACCAAATCTCCAACCAGGACAGAGTGCTAGACCTTTAGGAGAAGGAATGTGGGCAGGTGTAGCTTGTTAACGCTTAGAGCACAATCCTAGGCATGTCTACTCAGAAGCAAGACCAATTGAACACAATGGGGCTTGCTTCTGAGTAGACATGCCTAGGATTGTGCTCTAAGGTTTAACAAGCTACACCTGCCCACATTCCTTCTCCTAAAGGTCTAGCACTCTGTCCCGGTTTGGAGATCTGGTAAGCCTATTAAGGACCATGAACATTCCTTTGTCCTTCTTCTTGACTCTCATCAGGCATCGTTTGAGGGCAAAACTCATTCATAATAAACCGACACCAGTTCTTCAACAACAACATGTTCCCAACTCCCCCGGACCCAGTTATGCTACATTTTGAACCAATGGACGTTTCGGAGAAAGGCTTCAAAGGTAGCCCCAGGTACAATGCATTGCAGTAATAATAACCTTGAGAAAATGTGGCCAGAAACATTTTACCAGAAGGACAGGGAGAGAGAGGAAGCCTCTTCCTTTTGCCTCCTTTGCATTTTTGCCTTGAGCAGGGCTGGCGCCAGGGTGCACCAGACCCTGAGGCATGCCCTGGCTCTGGGTCCCTTCCTGTGCGTACATACATCCCCCACCCACTCCCTGTTAATTTGGTCCTGCAAAGACTCTGGGTGTGTCATGGGCTGCCTTAACAGCAAACTGGTGACCTGAGTAGAAGTGTGAATAATGGCCTGGCCTGTGATGTGGACTTGAGTCTATTGACCCAGACTCGACTCGGAATCAAGTCGCATCAATGACTCGACTCGGACTTGACTCGGCAATTGTAAAAGACTCGAAAGACTCGACTCGAGACTTGGAGCCTTTTACGACAAGTCGAATTTTATTCAGGTTTAAACCTGTTTTCCCCAGCCGCCTTGAGTGCCCTTACTGGGAGAAAGGCGGGGTATAAATTCTTTAGATAGATAGATAGATAGATAGATAGATAGATAGATAGATAGATAGATAGATAGATAGATAGGGACTCACAGCTCACAACCAAAAACTCGGGACTTGGAGGCAAAGACTTGGGACTTGACTTGAAACTTGGACCCAGAGACTTGACTCGAGACTTGGAGTCAGAGACTTGATCCACATCCCTGATAATAGTCTACTCAGGTTGGATGGGGTTTAGACTGGTTTTTCTTTTCTTTTTTTCCAGCTAAGAAAAGCAGAAGTTGGCACAAATGAGGCCTCTGAGATGCCTGTGGCTATGAGGAAACTGCAGATCACAGTTTCTCCTTGAACAATACCGGTAGGACCACTAAGGCTGAAATCCTTTATGCGCTTGGTGTAAGTTCCACTGAACATAGTGAGACTTACTTCTGAGTAGACATGTATAGGATTGCAGTGTCCAACAGCGGTCTCCTAATTTCATGAAATCAGGCAATGGTCCAGATTTGCAGATTTTCCCTGAGGAAACCGAGCACCATAAATATTTTAAAAATGATACTGAAGACAAAGGGGACTTCTTTAGGGGCAAACTTTGCCCAAGGTGTGTAACTGGTCAACACAAACCCACAATATGGAATTTAGAGACTCTGAATTTGAGGACAAATGACATGTAAAATGAAATGGGGTTGGACATTGAGCGAAAAGAGCCTAAGAATGGTAGAACCATACAAAGGAAAAGGGGTGCTTTTTCTTTTGTCATTTTCTCCCAATCTTTGGTCATTTTTGCTTCTAAGTTTCACACCTCTGGTCCCTCTGTGACCATAAGCAGACTTTTATTTTACCCTTTATTTAACAAATCTCTTATGAACTTATTTCATTTTTAAATTATTCTTTTTTCCCCCAGTTTTGCCTTAACTGATTTTCTTTTTCCTATAATAACCACTTTTCTCATCCAGTTTGTGGACTCACGTTCATTTTTGGGTTATCTTCTGGAGGATCTTTCTCCATCTCTACACTAATCAGTCCTGATAGATTCAGGCAAGTTTGGCAGCTGAAGATTTTCCTTTAACTTTGGGGGATGGCTTGCAACACAAGCCTATACATGTCTACTCAGAAGTAAGTCCCATTGAGTTTAATGGGTCTTACTTCTGTATAGGATTGTAGCCTTAATGGGTTGAGGGCGCAATCCCTACTAAACAACGAATGGCGGAGCAAGTGCTCCGTCGTTCGTAGCTGTTGCGAACGTGCCGTAAAGCATGGTCACGACGACTTAAAGTAAGGGCAGCCGGTGCAGAGGCCGGCCGCTCTCACTTCACTGCTGGATCGTCCCTGCGGCTGCCGGAGACGGTAAATGCAGCATCAGCAGGGGCGGACCAGGCGGAGAGGGAGGGGGGGGCATTGGTCAAGCTGGCCTGGGGGTGGGGTGGGGATGGCGGCTGCCATATCCCCATCCCCTTCCTGGGCAGGCATGGCCATTACACAGCCTCCTCAGACTTGCGTCAGCTAAATAGCTGGTGGAAATCCAAGGAGGCCCATGGGTCTCTCTGTGTTACACCGGGGGAAGGGGACAAACATCCCCTTCCCCTGAGTAGACCTCCAGGCTGCTCCCGGAACGGGGATAGGATCCGGCGGGCAGCGGATACGTAGGCAGGATTGCGCTGTGAATTAGGGAAATTCTAATCATGCTGTCGGGGCCCCGACCCACCGGCTCCGCCAGATGGGGCCCCAGACAAACCAGGGAGGCGGCAGGATCTAACAATCGGTGCGGTTGGCATGGAAATGGGACCAACTGGCGAAGTCGCCCCACACACTGCCACGTGGCACGAGCGGCTGGGGGAGCCAGGCCCAACGAGGCCCGGCCTGCTGAAAGCATCTCCCCTCAACCCGCCACGACTCAGCCACAGGACTGCTTCAACCCCATTGGCCAAACAGTCAACCGCCGGCCAGCATGGGCCAGGACCTGCGAGCAAGGCAGCCAGGGCTGAGGTGATGCCTCGCAGGATTAGGGCCTTTGAGGGAGGAGGAGGAGGTAGGGGACCAGAGGATTCCTTGCAGGATCAGACACTTGGAGCACTGGGGGTGAGACATGGGAGGGGCTTCCAGTATATAACTGCTCATGCGTGGCTGATGAGGAGGCTTAGTGTAGGCAGTCATGCTATAAAAACTGCTGTCCTGCCTGTGACCCAGCCTTACACTAGAGGAGACCAAGGGAAAGGCTGGATGGTGCTGTAAACTCCCCTTCCCTAGTCCTATATCTGAGGCGTTGGGAAGCATGTGCTTCGTGGGTCATGCCAGCTGAAGGACACCTATCCCCAGGGTGATACCACACACCATCCTGTTCAGGCCAAATCTCGGTGTATTCAGTATTTCTGGAGAATGTGTTTGGGCCACCAGCCTAAAACTAATCTAGCAGGCATTTGGCTTCAAGTACTGGGCAGCCTCTGCAAAACAGTTTTCTTTCTTTATGCTGTATAGTGTAGCTTGATTTGCAGTTATTGTTCTGATGATTGTATATTAGTTGCTTTGTCAATTTCACTTTTATTTATGTTTTTATTTGTTCCATAACTGCATGTTCCTTCTTGCAATGTCTCCCATAAACCAGTTTGCTGCATGTCAGTGACAAGCATCCTCTCTACTGGTTCAGATTTACCCACTGGGGTGTAAAAGAGAACCCAGCTTTCATCCCTCAGCTTGCCCTGGAGTGGAAGAGGAAGTGTGGAGGAGAGTGGTGGGCTACAGTGATGCTCTAGCACACCACTCGCCAGTCTCCTCTCCTCCACACTTCCTCTTCTGCTCTGTGCCTCTCATCCTTTTTCAATCCAGGGAGTGGGAGAAGCTGAGACTGGCACAACACCAGGTGGGTGACAGCATTTGGCATGATGCCCTCCGGCACCGGAGGTCTTGGGCTGGGTCAGGCTTGGGTCCGGCAGACTGGAACAAAACCAACCTTGTATACCAAGCCGTATGAGACATGTAGCCTGATCTTATGTTCACTCTGAGTGAGTACAGTTCCATTGATTTCAGTGGGGCCTACTCCAAAGTAAGTGTGGAGACACTAGTGTTGCACAACCTCAGCGCCTGGAGTGAACCAGTTCTACCTGTTCGTGTACTGTGGGGAGAAAGGTGGGATAGAAATATGGTAAATAAATAAATAAATAAATACTGACCAACACCGCACAGGCGGAAAGACACACACCATTGTAATAGTATTGTCATTCTGTTCTCAGGTCATTCTCGAAAAGGCTGTTAATTAAAACAGCCAAGCATGTGATTTCCCCCTTCTTCTTCTTCCTCTAAATCACTCTAATTATCTGTGCCCTGTGCTCCCCTCTCTAGCACAAAAGGCATTGTCCAGATGCAAAAGGAAACTGTGGTTTCCAGCTTCATTGACACCTGGAGAACCATGGGCTCATGCCAGTTCTGGGACCCGGTTGTGGGTGAAAGGCCTCCACAGGCTCTCCCCACCCCAAGCTTATGGGCAAAGAGTGATGGCAGTGGGTGGCAGCTTGTCCCACCCTCTCCATTGGCTAATAGGGGGCTCTTGTAGTCGTGAACTAGTGTTTGGGGCTCTGGGGGTCAGCCTGGTTCAATGGGCATGGGTGACCCCCAGTGCCTGACCGGCCCAGCTTCTGAGGCCGTCCATCTCTCCCTCTCCTTACCTCCTCTCACGTGGCCAGGATCCCTGGTTCCTTCAACCGCAGCTCCTGCAAAGGAGCAAAAATGTGTTCCGTGTGAACGTTGTGTATCCAGAAAAGAATGGAATGCAAAACTTGCTGAAATCAGTCATAATAATATTTATAACCGGTACATGTGGATGGCCCTCCAGACAAATTCCATACCACAGTGTGGCCCATTGTTTGCCCATTCCTGATTGAGAGTGAGGGGAATAACAAAGGGTTACCTCAAAACCCACCTTCCCCTATACATTCAGCCCTGCAGTAAGCTGCATTGAACACAACGGCACTTCTGAATAGACATGCACAGGACTGCGCTGTAAGCCCCTTTGCCCCACTGGAAATAACCCTACACATACCCCAAATAATCACATATTCTTTCCCCTCGACTGTGGCACAGCTCCTTTCCTGTTCCCTGTGTTGTCTACTTTATGATTGTGAGCCTCTCAGGGCAGAGACCTGCTTTCCCTTCTATCCTAAAACGCCACTGCACATCGGTAGCCCGAAATCAAAACCAATACATATCACAGGCTGTACCTCTGGCATTTCAGATCCAGTTAGCCCCAGGGCTTACAACTGTGCACTTTTTTGTGTGTAAACAATGTCTCCGTTTGTCACCTGAGGATGCCTTCATGCCTCTGGAGCTCATGCCATAATAACCCTGTCAGTCTCCAAGGTGTCATCATCATTCTTCATCTCTCTTTGTTTTGCTTTTTTGGGGTGTGTGTGAAAGTGTGAGACGTTCTGGGGTACTTGCTCCCAGTGGTGTAGGTAGCTTGGTCATCTGGTACCCAGGGTGTTAAATGTCCCCCCCCCCTTCTGACAAGATAATTAAAATGTGTATGTCTGTAATTAATTAAAAAATGTATGTCAAGTTATTCTATATATATTTCTATAAATTTAAATGCACGACAATTGCCCTGTTCCCCTAGGACAGTTCAGAGGCAAGAATGTGTGTTTGCGTTAAAAAAAATGCAAGGTAATGAAAATCCCACATCGAACTTACTACTTCCAGGCAAAATGGTCAGGATTCACTATTTGCCCCACACTGCTATCCTGCCTGCCCCCTTTCCTCCCCTTGCACCATCACCCTCCAAACCCGTGTTGCGTTGTGTGGGGTTTTTTTCCCCTCTTGCCTTGGATTCCACCCACCAAGGGCCACGCCCCCTTTTAGGGGTCCGCCCACCAATTGTGGGGGGGGGGGAAAGAGAGAGATCTCCATAACGTCACGAGCTCTCCTTCGCGGGTTGGCCGGCGCCTCCTCCAATCGCCGGGGTGTGTAATGTGTGTTTCTCCTCCGTCGCCGGCGCGCGATTGGTCCAGCGTTCAAGTGGGGAGGGGGACGGACGACTCGGCAGCCCCAAAGAGCGGCGTGCGTGACGCGCGCGAGCGGGCGCGCCGCCCCCTCCTTTCCCCCGGCGTGTGGGGGCAGCCAGACCCTCGGGGGCGGCCGTGCCCAGGCGGATAGCAACAGCCAGCCGGGGACTAGAGAGACGGAGCAGCAGCGGTGAGTGAGAGAGACGGAGTCAGCCTATGGGGGCTTACTCGGAAGCAAGTCCCATTGGGTTCAATGGGACTTTACTCTCAAGTACGTGCTTGCCGGGGGGCGGCGCAGTTGGTGCTTGACTAAATGGGGTTGGCTTGTAGCAAGAGAAAAGGCGGTGGGCAACGCTTCTCTCTTGCTTTTTTCCCCCTACCTGCCCAGCTGCCCCTACATTTGGGATAGGGTGGCGGCGGCGGCCACTGTGTCTTCCTCGGCGCTTGTTCAACCCTGGTTCTTCACCCTGGAAGACGAGACCCTCCCCTTCTCCCATCCCATCCCCCCCAAATCATCCTTTCCCCATCCACCCTCCCTTGCCGAGATTACACCTCAGTTTTGCCATTTCATCAGGGAAATGGGACCAAGTGGTAGACTTGGGGAGGGGGGTGAGTTGCTGCCTTTGAGGGAGAGGAGGAGGGGGGGTTCCTTTTTAATAAAAGTAAACTTAGATGTGGGAGATGTGTGTGGTGGTGGTGATGATGATGCCACTTTTTGAGAGAGTGGATTCTTCAGGCTGCACCCCCAAGCCTGTGCTTGCTCCTGAGCCCCACTGAATGCAGTGGGGCTTGACTTCTGAGCAGGCATGCTTAAGTTTGCATTGTCAGCGTTGGGTCTGGGTGTGGGGGTGACTGGAGAGGTGTGTCCGCCCCACTGTGTTTTTGAATAAATGGCTTTTCTTGTTGTTTCTCTGAATAAACGTGGACCTGGGTTGTGCTTCTTGGGTCAGTCGCTGCTCTTCTTTGGAAGAAAGGCTGTTTCTCTCCCCCCCCCCCCTTTGAACAGTATTTTACTTTGAAAATCAACTTGAGATGAGACGGGTTGCAGGAGCCTCCCAGGTTTGGGTGTCCTTTTGCTAGCTTTGTTAGGATCTGAAGAAGAAAAGACCCGTATATCGTTTTCTATCTTTTGGGTGCAGGACTATGATATCAAATGATTTCCTCAGTAATGACAGAATGGTTCCAAAAGTTTTGAGGGGGGGGGGGAGAAGGTAATCCCTTGGAATCCTTTTGAATGTGTCTATCAAAAGATGTTTGAGTTTGGGAGGGGTTTTCGTTCCTCGATGCTGGCATGGAAATAGTATGAAATCTGGATTTTGTGGGCATTGTAGCCTGTAGCTTCCCCCCCAATGCCAATTAGATCAATGGGGCTCCCCCACCCCCAGTATGGGGCTCCCCTACCCACCAGCCAGGGGTGCACCAGATCCTCCTTATATACAGCAGTGTGTGAGGGGCTTCTGTATATTGTGTTGAAGCATCTGCACAGGAATGTCTGTGTAGAGGGATGGAGGGGCATGACTCTCAGTTGTTGACTTACAATTAAAAGTCAAGTTACTTACTTAAAAGTCAAGTTACAGGTGTAGTGTATGGCACATCCTTTTGCTGTCTGAACCCCAGTTGCCCACCAAAGGTTTCTGAATCACAGCAATTCCTTTTCTAACTGCAGATTTTCCCAGGTCTTTCAAATCCTGCATAAGGTAGTTTTTACTTAAATACCGTATTGCCCCGAGTATAAGACGCACCTGATTATAAGACGCACCCTTAAAGTTTGGTGCTATTAAAAAAAATTAATTAAATCACTGGCATTAAATTGCAACAGCCTGATTATAAGACGCACCCCTAGTTAAAAAACTTAAATTAGGAGAAAAAAGTGAGTCTTATACTCAGACCAATACGGTATATGGGTCTCTTGCTTTATCCTCCAGGCAGGTTAAAATATGACAGAATCTCCCTTGGTTGGAATCTCCCCAAAATATGCAAAGTATTTTGGCTACAAATAGTGGCTTATCTGATAAACTAGTCATTCTTATATCTGGAATAACTGGACCTGAGGCTTCTTTGCACTTTCTCTAAGGCTGAAACCAGTCACTTCTTCTTAGGCAAGATGTTTGAACGTTCAGAGGTATTTTATTACCTGATGTTAAGCTTCGTCCATACACTGTTTACAGGCTGGGGATTTCCATTCGTTTTGGTTCTGATGGTGTGCGTTCCTGGCTTTTGTGTAACAGTTGCTACACCCAGCTCTGCTTGGAAAGCCAAATGTGGGTGGTTGGAACACAAATTAGTGAGCTCTCCTCCTTCCATTAATCTCTCTGTTCGGGCTTCTCTGCATTGCCCGTCTGCTGGTTTGACATGTGTGAGATGGGTTCCAGAGCAGTTCGTGTGTCAATCTGTATAGTTCAATATGGGTGTGTGTATATCTCATCCATTCTCTTATCTTAATTATGTGTTTGACTATGCAAATACAGCCCCAAAACAGATGGTCTCCTGATTCTCAAACTGGTTTGTGTGGGATACTGGTGGGAAGGAACGGAAGTATGCATATTTTATTGGCACTAAGGGCTAAAGCCAGTTTAAAGTGTGGGTCATGATCCCTACTGACAGAATTTGAACGCGTCTGTCTACTTCGGATGCAGTTGTCTAAAGCTGAATGTGGGGGTTATGTGAACCAGGGAGAAAAGTAAGTGTGTGTGTGTGTGTGTGTGTGTGTGTGTGTGTGTGTGTGTGTGTAAGCAAGCAAGCAAGCAAGCCAGGCTAGTGAGAGACAAATGACGTAAAAGGGAATCGGGTGACAAAATAGTCTCCTTAGTTAGGTTTTCCTGTTGCCTTGTGTGCTCCTGTGTGGAATACTTAATAATAACAGAATTGGGGGGTGAATGGGTGTGGCGTGCATCCTTTTTTTAAGTTTGGGAAATGTTGGTTGTCATTGTTGTGGAGTGTATTTGATCACACTTCCTTCTTTGTGATATAACCCCCTTTCTGGAGGGGACCAGGAAACACGATTACAGAGAGGTAAATTTTGGAGACCAATGACCAAATTCACAGCATGGGTGAGATTTCTGCCTGAAAAGCTGCCTGCTTGTATTTCTTTGGAGTTCCAACAATCAAACATCAAAACAATGTTTTTTGTTTCGTCTCGCGTTTGGGTGATGGGTTGGTGTCTGACTTCTGGGTCTCGTGTTTTGCTCCGCTGCTTTTCTACTCTATATTGTCGCCCCTCCCCCCAGTGGATGTTATTGTTTTTAATTTATTGTATTATATATTGTGAACTTTTGATTTTTGTAAGCCGCCTTGGGCATTTGCTTTGGCATGGGATAAGGCGGGGTATAAATTTTTTAACATAAATAAATGTTGAAACAATTCCATCTGAAGAGCAGGGCGGCACTGATATCTTAGTCAGGTCTCAAGTGCCATTTCCTGTGTGCAGGATTGCAGC
Source organism: Plestiodon gilberti rubricaudatus (assembly GCA_026170595.1). Lineage (NCBI taxonomy): Eukaryota > Metazoa > Chordata > Lepidosauria > Squamata > Scincidae > Plestiodon > Plestiodon gilberti. The sequence continues at coordinate 2,259,482 of JANXHW010000011.1, forward strand.
CTACACGTAATTGAGCCGCACCATGATAGTAATATCTGTGCTTCTGTTTTGGGTCCCTGTTTCCTGTAAGGGAAACACTGGATGTGGGCAGAGATGACTCATATGAGGCATGCTGTCTTGCAGTCTGGGCACCCCTACAGGTGGTGAGTCTCTGCAGCCTCAGAGAAGGAGGTAGACAAATGATTGGCAAATGACGTGACTGGTTCATTTAAACACACATAGGTTGAAGTTCTTGGGGTCTGGGTGCATAAATGTCACTGTTGGCAGCAATGCAGCTGGCCTTTAAATTGAAATATGACATTATTCAGAATATAGTGTATTCAGAATATATATGCCGCTTGTCAACAGGAACAGTTCACAAAAGCGGTGGACTTTGCAGTTGTGAAAAGTGTCTGCTTGGAATGGGCTTCATGTAGCCTTGGAAAGAAAGGTCTGTTAAAAGGTTTGTCCCGTCTCAGCAGAGATGTCGGAAGCCCGAATGGCGCCTGGCGCAGGGGGCGGAGCCAGTGTCGTGTCACGTCGACGCGCCCCCCCGCCAGAATCGAAGCCATTTCGGAGCCGTACCGGCTCGAGGGAGGGCAGGAGGGCCAATCCAGCGCTTCTGTAAGTGCGCCCTCCCGCCCGAGCTCCTGCTCCACCATTCTGCCGCTGCGTCTCAGGCCTATTTATGATTAACTCTGTAACTTAGGATACATAACATAAGGATTGTGGGGCTGAACTTTGCACTTCCCAGCTACAAGGATTAGGTGGCTGTCCCATGCCAGGCACAAGCCGACAATGTTCCACCGCTTCGCTGGGGCGAAGACAAATGGCTGCAGGTTAAAACTGAGGCCTTCGTGGGGGTTGGAAAAAATCCCAGATGTCTAGTTGCTGTGGCAGCTGAAAATGTTGGTGGGAGTGCGTGCTATATATTCCAGCAACTCTGCCCCAGTATTTCTGAATCATTTCCAGCAGTCTCTGATGGGTCCTCCTAGTCGAAAAGTATTTTCTCTTTGAATGGTGTCAAAACATTGTGAATAGGTCACTGTTTGAGGTTATCTGGAAAACATTCGCTGCTTATCTCCAATCTTGGCCTGAGAACTCTCTCCTTTTCCTGGTAAAAAGTTATTTGTGACTCATGAGTTTGCATTGTCTCCAGACTAGCAGAATTTGGCCGGTTGAAAGATGTAGAGACGCTGTTTACTTTTGGAGTAAAAGGGAGAGAAACTTTCTTGAGTGTTCGGTTTTTTTTCTTTGTGCCTTTCATAAACAATTATTTTCCGAAACCTTGTCTCGTGACTGGAGTCAAGCGCCTTTCCATTAATTGGGGTGCAGTCCATTGCTACTGGGAACACCATGGCCCTGACTATACGAACTTTTTTTGGCATGGTGATATTTCTGCTTTTTATTATGCTGTCTAAGTTTGCCATAGCTTTCCTTCCAAGGAGTAAGCGTCTTTTAATTTCATGGCTGCTGTCTCCGTCTGCAGTGATCTTGGAGCCCAAAAAAGTAAGATCTGTGACTGCTTCCATTTCTGCCCCTTCTATTTGCTAGGAATTGATGGGACCAGATGCCATGATCTTATTTTTGTATGGTTGTGAGAGTTGGACCATAAGGAAGGCTGAGCGCCGAAGAATAGATGCTTTCGAACTGTGGTGCTGGAGAAGACTCCCGAGAGTCCCTTGGACTGCTAGGAGGTCAAATCAGTCAATCCTAAATGAAATCAACCCTGACTGTTCCCTGGAAGGACAGGTACGGAGGCTGAAGCTCAAATATTTTGGCCACCTAATGCGAAGAGAGGAGTCTCTGGAGAAGACTCTGATGCTGGGAAAGACTGTAGGCAAAAGGAGAAGGGGAAGGCCAAGGATGAGATGGTTAGACAGCATCACCGATGCAACGAACATGAAAATGAGCGAACTCAGGAAGATAGTGGAGGACAGGAAGGCCTGGCGGGATATGGTTCATGGGATCATGAAGGGTCGGACACGACTTAACAACTGAACAACAACCACCCCACGAGGACTAATTGCAGCTAGTCTTGTGAAAGCAGATGGCACAGAGAAGTGGTTCCTTTCCATCAGTCCTATTTCCCCCTTCTTGGGATCCATACCAATTCCCTCATTTCTCCCTCCACCCCTCCAGTGCTGTGTGGACTATATGGATTTAACCTCATGCCTTTTGGCCTTGGCAGGGTGGGTGAGTGAGAAGAGGAAGGGGCAGAAGGACTGATGCCGCAAACCTGCACAAGTATGCGCGGCCGGCCTAAATGGTCAGCTGCTGCATCCTGCGCGCATTGTGGCTTGCACCGGCGCAGCCCGGGCTCACCTCGGGGGGGGGGAAGAGCATTCTTCGCCTTCCCCCGGCGTAAGCGCCATGGCCGCAATGGTCCTCCTCTGAAGCTGGCGTGCTTCTGGGAGGCTGTCTAAGGCCGGCCTGGCCAGGTTGCATTGGGGCATAGGATATTGGCGCAACCCAGCACCGCTATCTCCAAACTCTCCCAGCTCAGGCCGGCCAATTGCCCCCTCCCTCGCTGCCCCGCCCATTCTCTCCACGCCCCCTGCACTGACCCGTGCAGCAGTCACCTGGCAGCAGAGTGAGCGCCTCTGGCCTCTGTGCCGGCACCGCTTACTCCCAAGGTACCAAAAATGTGCTCCACCGGCCTACAGTTAGGCAGGATGGGGCCGGCTGTGAGCTTGCAAGATTCCTTTTGAGGTTCACCGTCCAGCCTCTCGCCTCTTGAACGCTCTCCAGACAGAGCGTGGTTGCAAGCGGCGGCCAAGATCGTTTCAGAGCTGTGTTCTCTTTGGCTCGTATCCACCCCACTAAAGTGATTTCTGCACACAGAGTGCTTGTGCTAATGGTGGGTGGAGGTGACTGTGAACAGTCTAGAGGTACTTAGGCATGGTGTCTTCTCTCCCTGCCCCCCCCCTTTAGTCATGGGAGAGAGAGGTTTGAATTTTTCCTTCCTTTCGCCTGCCTCCCTTTTTGTGTCTGCTCCCTTACCAGAGGAAGGGTATCTGGTTTTTTTTTAATCTGGTATACCTTTGGGAGAGCATGGTCTCTTCAAAAATAAATTATTGTACAGCACCTAGTCATTTTTAGGCAGTTCATAAATAAAGGATGACGGCGTAATAAATAAAACGTGGGATGCAATGGACCTTTGCCTTTGGCGATTGGTCTGATCTGGTGTGGCTGCTGTTGTGTTCCAGCTCGTCTCAGACGAGTGCCCTGTGGGAACAGAGTGACGGCCCTTTAAGTCTGAACTGTTCACTCATTAACTACATGTGCTTCTGCGAATCCCCCAGCAAGGACTGAAGGCAGAAGCTCTCCCCGGGCCCAGCCATGAGGCTGAGTGAAGCGGAGGGTGTTCACCTCCACTCCTCCTTCCCCCTTTCCCACTCCCTAGATTGGAAAGGGAATAGGGGGATGGAGCATTGGAGGAAGTGCAGAGGAGAGGAGATAGAGTGGTGGGCTAGACTAGAGTGTGAGACCTGGGAGAAGCGGAGGCTGGCATATCACCAGGTAAGGGAGGGCAGCATTTGACGCCCGCCACAGGCACCTGGAGGTCTTGGGCCAGCCCCCCACCCCAGAAATATGGATGAACTGCCTCTTAAGATGGAGGCTCCATTTGGCTGTCATAGCTGCAGGGAGACCGCGCCTTCATAAATTTATCTGATTAGCTTTTAAAGCAGCAAATTCCATAACTTGCGTGTTCTATGAAGAAGTACTTCATTTTGTCCATCCTGAATCTGCTGCCATTTGACTTCATTGGATAGCCCTGAATTCTAATAACTTGGGAGAGGAAGAAAAACTCTGTCTGTCTGTCTGTCTGTCTGTCTGTCTGTCTGTCTGTCTGTCTGTCTGTCTGTCTGTCTGTCTGTCTGTCTGTGTCTCTCTCTCTCTCTCCACTATTTTCCACATTGTGCCTAACTGTAAACTTCTATCACGTGTATCTTCTTCCTTGCAGTCTTTTCTTCTCCACTAAAACACTGCAAGGATTTAGTTTTTCCTTGTGGGGAAGGTGCTTCAACCCTTGGATCATTGTGATTTCCTTCTTTTTTTTTTCTCTCCATCTCTACAATTTCCGTTTTGAGGTGGGGTAGACAGGAGACCTCAAAACGGAAATTGTAGAGATAGAGAGAAAAATAAAATAAAAAAAGAAGGAAATCACAATGATCCAAGGGTTGAAGTGGGGTAGACAGGAGACAGGGCCAGCAGGTGGCGCAGTGGGTTAAACCGCTGAACCATGAGCTGTCGATCGAAAGCTCAGCAGTTTGAATCCGTGACGGGGTGAGCTCTCGTTGCTTGGCCAGCTCCTGCCAACCTAGCAGTTCCAAAGCATGTTAATGCGAGTAGATAAATAGGTACTGCTTGCGGGAAGGTAAACAGCGCTCCGTGTTCCAGCTGCATGCTACGTGCTGCGGCAAGGAGAGTCACGCCGGCCACATGACCATGGAGGTGTCTTTGGACAACGCTGGCTCTTTGGCTTTGAAATGGGGATGAGCACCACACCCTAGAGTCGGACACGACTGGACTTAATTGTCCAGGGTCACCTTTACCTAGACAGGAGACAGAGCTGCATTAACTGTAAAAGGTAATCTCTCTCTTCTGAAGTTGGTGTGTGTGTGTAATGAGAAATGTTTGTGCTCTCTCTGGGCTTCCAGGATACTATACAATACCTTTTTATATTTGCATAATGTTGTTAGGAAGGAATAATAATTAATTTGCTAGAGTTAGGAATTGTTCCACAACAAAGAGCCAATCAGAGCCCCACTATCACCCAGCCCATTCAAGGTAAGATTCACAAAGTTCATATAGTGTATGAAGAAGAGGGTCCCCTGGAACCTAACCCCACTTTTTCCATAGGCTTAAAAGGCAGATCCACACCGCACGCGTCTTGGCGTGTATGCATCTGATGTCCCGCCCCCAGGTTCAAACAACGGGCTCTGATTGGCTGAGCGCAAATGCCGGCAAAGTGGAGTCCAACTCCACTTTGCTGGCGTTCCATTCATGTTCAGCCAATCAAAGCCCGTTGTATGAACCTGGGGCTGGACATCGGATGCATACGCGCCGAGATGCGTGCAGTGTGGATCCGCCTTTAATGATTCTGTATCAGCTAATTCAGTATCCACTAGGTTTTCCAGGAACCTAATCCTAATGGATAACAAAAACTGACTGTACGTTTTATGGTCGCCTCTGTTCTGTGGATTCTGTGCAGGCCGTAGCTGTTTTTCCATAGCATGTGCATTTTAGTCCCCAAGAGTCTTGCAGTCTAAAGGGCTTGGGAGATCAGAGGCCAAATAAATTAAATGACTTTAAAGACAAAAGTGAAGCTGTTGAGGAGCTTGCTTCTATCCATCCCGCCTCTCTGATCTCATCCCCCCCCCCAATGATCGGTTAGACCAGGGGTGGCCAAACTGTGGCTCCTGAGCCACATGCGGCTCTTTGACATACAGTGTGTGACTCTCGGAAATATGTTGACTAAGGTGCTTTTTGCAACCCAGCTCATATAAAAAGGTAAATAAGAATTTTTCAAGTTTTATAATTTACCATGTATAAACTGAGAGTCCAGTGGCTTAACATAACTAATGTTCATGGTGAATATACACTGCTCAAAAAAATAAAGGGAACACTGAAATAAGACATCCTAGATCTGAATGAATTAAATATTCGTATTAATTACTTTGTTCATTACATAGTTGAATGTGCTGACAACAAAATCACACAAAAATTAGCAATGGAAATCAAATGTAGCAACCCTTGGAGGTCTGGATTTGGAGTTACACTCAAAATTAAAGTGGAAAAAACACTACAGGTTGATTCCAACGTTGATGTAATGTCCTTAAAACAAGTCAAAATGAGGCTCAGTAGTGTGTGTGGCCTCCACGTGCCTGTATAACCTCCCTACAATGCCTGGGCATGCTCCTGATGAGGTGGCGGATGGTCTCCTGAGGGATCTCCTCCCACACCTGGACTAAAGCATCCCCCAACTCCTGGACAGTCTGTGGTGCAACGTGGCGTTGGTGGATGGAGCGAGACATGATGTCCCAGATGTGCTCAATTGGATTCAGATCTGGGGAACAGGCGGGCCAGTCCATAGCAACAATGCCTTCGTCTTGCAGGAACTGCTGACACACTCCAGCCACATGAGGTCTAGCATTGTCTTGCATTAGGAGGAACCCAGGGCCAACCGCACCAGCATATGGTCTCACAAGGGGTCTGAGGATCTCATCTCGGTACCTAATGGCAGTCAGGCTACCTCTGGCGAGCACATGGAGGGCTGTGCGGCCCCCTAAAGAAATGCCACCCCACACCATTACTGACCCACTGCCAAACCGATCATGCTGGAGGATGTTGCAGGCAGCAGAACGTTCTCCTCGGCGTCTCCAGACCCTGTCACGTCTGTCACATGTGCTCAGTGTGAACCTGCTTTCATCTGTGAAGAGCACAGGGCGCCAGTGGCGAAGTTGCCAATTTTGGTGTTCTCTGGCAAATGCCAAACGTCCTGCACGGTGTTGGGCTGTAAGCACAACCCCCACCTGTGGACGTCGGACCCTCATACCATCCTCATGGAGTCTGTTTCTGACCATTTGAGCAGACACACGCACATTTGTGACCAGCTGGAGGTCATTTTGCAGGGCTCTGGCAGTGCTCCTCCTGTCCCTCCTTGCACAAAGGTGGAGGTAGCAGTCCTGATGCTGGGTTGTTGCCCTCCTACGGCCTCCTCCACGTCTCCTGATGTACTGACCTGTCTCCTGGTAGCGCCTCCATGCTCTGGACACTACGCTGACAGACACAGCAAACATTCTTGCCACAGCTCGCATTGATGTGCCATCCTGGAGGAGCTGCACTACCTGAGCCACTTGTGTGGGTTGTAGACTCCGTCTCATGCTACCACTAGAGTGAAAGCACCGCCAGCATTCAAAAGTGACCAAACCATCAGCCAGGAAGCATAGGAACTGAGCAGTGGTCTGTGGTCACCACCTGCAGATCCACTCCTTTATTGGGGATGTCTTGCTAACTGCCTATGCTTTCCGCCTGTTGTCTATTCCATGTGCACAACAGCTTGTGAAATTGATTGTCAATCAGTGCTGCTACCTAAGTGGACAGTTTGATTTCACAGAAGTGTGATTGACTTGGACTTCCATTGTGTTGTTTCAGTGTTCCCTTTTATTTTTTTGAGCAGTGTATTAAAGAATTTAAATACTTCGTAAATATTGTGGCTCTCAAACATCTGAAAAGAGTATTGTTAAGCAAGTTTAGCCACCCCTGGGTTAGACTGTATTTGGGGTGTGTTCCTGTGACTTTGTAACGAGCAAATAAATTCCACATTAAAAAAAACACACCAGTCGATACTGTCTCTCTCCTGAGCACACTACAGGGAACACCTGTGACTGACAGAGGCTTTAAACTGCAGAAGAATGCGGAGAACGCAGATCTCACCTTCAGCACCCAACTGTGGTTTGTTTTCCTTCCTTGTTTACTTAGTGGCTTTTACAATGGCATTAAACTGCCCACCTCGTCACAGTGGCAATGTTCCTGTTCCACATGGGCAGCGCAGGTCCATTGACACTGTGTTTTCTCACCCAGGTGCCCTGCCTTGGGAAGTAATTGCTGGAGGCTGTTCAGGTCTGTTGAAGTTGTGCCGTTTATGCTTGTGAGGGTGTGAAGAGGGTTGGACTTCCTGACCTTGGGGAATTGCAGTCGGAGAAGGTACCCCTTGCAGTTCCTGGTTGCATTCAGCTGGCCGTGTTTACCCACTTGTTCAGAATCCACGAAGACAGTGAAAGAATACTTGGGATCCAGTCTGCAAAGCGGGGGGGGGGGGGGGTTGGAGCCCGTAGTGTTAGTGGCTGGCTTTTCTCCAGGATCCCTAAGTTATCTTCCAAAACTTCTAGCCCTTTAAGAAAAAGTAGGCACTGATGTTGCTTCTTGGCAACCTGTGGGGTTGTCTAAGCAACACAACGCTAAAGCCTGCTAAACATAACACTAAAGCCTGCTCGCTAGGGAGCTGTGGAGCTGAATCCAGGGAATCTACCACCGCCTAACCTATAGCAAGACTGGAACGATGCCTCTCCCGGTAGGATAATGAATGCACTAAGCAGGGGGGAATGAAAGTGCTGCTTGGGTGAAAAAGGCCTGGGTAATTGGGCGGGGGTGGGTGGGTTAGAAGGAGGTTCTCTCAGAGCACCAGGGGGTGCTGTGTAGGGTAGGTGAGATGGTGATAGCAGCAGCAGCAGGAGCTCTTTGGAGGCCATTCTGCACTCAGTGGCAATTACATCCCTCTGCTCTTGCGGAGTGTACGCTGCACTAACCTTAGAGGAGAAATCTGGAACGGTTGCCAAATAGCAAGCCGCTGTAGAAAGCTGTGCTCTCTTGGCTGTGGAGGTACTGACTGCTGGTAGTGATTAGCTCCCATTCTTGTTCTGTACACGTAGCACATTCCTGACCCCGGTCCCCCTCCTCCCCCCCTCCCCGTTTCCTCATCCCACTTTGCACCAGCAGCTTTCCACTTCCTGTTGAAATTGGCGACGCGCTCTTTGGCTTGAAGCGACTGCGGGTAAAAATGCCAAGTTTTGCCTCTGTGTCTTCACTCTCCCTGCATGCTGGTTGTAAGCCGTCCTCTTTCTTCCTCCTCTTGGATTCATTGCAGAAACTCCATGGAATTTGGGGCCAGACGAAGGCTAGGCTGCAAGGAGTAGGACGTCCCGGACATTACTGAGCCAACCGAACTGCAAAGTCTGAGGTGGGTATCCTAGTTAAATACATGTTTGCTGAGCTAGGTATTGTGTTTTTTAAAGACCTCTCCATTTGCAGTTCCATACCTGGAGAGTTGGCAAGCTGTAACCTTTCCCCTTTTGGAGGGCGGGTTCCAGATTAGTTAATTTCTCTGTGCTTTTTCATGCTTCTTGTTTTTCCAAATGGATTGGAGGAAGACTCAAGCAGTTGACAGCCCTGCACTGGGGAACAGTTGTGCCTTCAGGGGAGGAAAGTTCTTCTGTTGCAGGCTTCGTCCGTAACCTTTCTAAAAAGTCAACTCTTCTAGCGTGAACTGTACCCTTAAAAAAAAAAAACCTACAGTAGTTGCATATGATGGGAAGCCTGTTTTCATTGTCACAGAATGTGCGTGTCTCTGTGCACGGGTGCAGGGCAGTGAGGTGACGGAGCCGAGACCTGATACCTTCAGCTGTGAGAGAGGGTGGGGTGACCTCTGTAGCCCTCTGCTGTGATGCAGCTTGTCATGCCGTGCCAGCTCAGAACATTCATGCATTGTCCTGTCAAGCTGCTTAATCTCCACAATATGCAAGAGGGCATTTTTCACTGAACACCAATTTTTGGGCAGTTGCGCAAACTTGTCCATAGGACAGGCCTGCACGCATTTTGCTTTCTTAGAAGTGAGACCTTTTCTTGGGTATATTTGGGGCGTTGGTTCCAAAACTGGCATCGGCTTTGCCCTACCACGTCTAGTTTTGAGGGTACGGCATCACCACCTCATAATGCGAGCCAAGCAGCTTCCTCGTGAGGAATCCGACGCGATGGCTCCCTCACGAGGAAGCTTCTTGACTCGCATTATGAGGGAGTGATGCCATACCTGCAAAACTAGACGTGATAGGGCAAAACCGATGGCATTTTTGGAATCAGCGCCCCAAATTCATATGAAACCAGCATACATTTTGAAAAAAGGTTTTTTTTTTTACCCTTTGCAGGCCTGTGTGATCGTTTGGGGGGTGTTCACCCATCCCAAACTCAATGCGTCTGTGTTTATCTTGCTCCTCCTTCTCCTCCTCCTCCTCCTGCCCCAGAGCGCTGACTGGCTCTGCCAAGCTGGTCCCTGCACCTTTAAACTGGGATTGCTAACGGCACAACCTGTGGGAGCTGTGTACCTAGTGATGCTTTCTCTCTCCTGGCTTTTAAGAGGCCAGTGACTTGGGAGGCCTGACAGGGGAGCGTTAGACCAGATGGTGCTGCCAGACAGAGAATATTTATACTTTTGCTTTAGCATCTGTTTGTCCTTCAGAATGCTAGATGAACCTTCCTTGCTCCACTTTAAAGCCGGGGACACACCAACCGCGCTGCGTTGCGTTGTGTAGAGCAGTGTCCGCATGCGGTTGGAAAAACTTGGTGCGTCTTCTCTTTTACAAGCTCGCACAACGCAATGCAGGAGAGCTGCGTTACGGTGCAAGCAAAATTGAAAAAATTGAACTTCAGCTGTGTTCGGCCAATGAGAGACCGCGTTTGGTGCTGTGGAGCGACGCGTGGTGCTGTGGAGCGACGCCAACAGAGCAAGGCGTTGGCCAGTCAGACTCAAGTCGGATTGGCTAAAAGAGAGCAGGGGGCAGGGCAGGATGTCTTACCCTTCTCCGTGCGACTTCCTCAGGGTGCGTCTAGTGTAGATGGTTTGCGTTGCGACACGTCGGCTACTCTCGCGCCACAACGAGACGCAGCTGGTGTGTCCTAGGTTTAAGAGTTTCTACTTCCAGACAAGCCTGTGAGAATTCCTCATGCATCTCCTTCCTCGCACTGGGAGGCCTGCTTATCTTCATGCAACTGCGTTCACCCCTGGAGGTGAATGTTTTGGGTACTTCTGATTGTGTTGTCCTTAAGCGCCTTAGTAGCCGCGCAGCTCCTGCTCGCATGGTATTATGGGAATGCCTGTGAAAGGTCAGGTTCAGGAAGATCTTGTGAGACCTGGAAGACTGCACTGCTGCATAATTTCTTGCAGGGTTTCATTGACTAGAAGCATGTTGTACTGTGCTCCATGCGCTAGAAGCGAGTGCTGTATTGCATTCTGCAGAAGAAGGGGGTTAATAGAACCATGGCTGACAAAGGCTTACTTGGGAAATGGGCAAGAGAAAATGGGCATATTCTGACACATTATTAAGGTATGTGGGTACTCGCCCGTTCTAGGAGGGTAGGCTTACCCATATCCAAAGGGGGACAGGGTGCCTCTACACCTTTAACCATTGTAAAAAGAGGGAATTTGGGCAGGTGCAGCTTGTTGCACCCTTCCATTATGAGCTGCACCTTCCCAAATTCCCTCTTTTTACAATGGTTAAAGGTGTAGGCACCCTGTCCCCCTTTGGATATGTTAAGCCTATAGGAGGGGATAAGAGTACTGTTTTCCCAAACCCCACTTTGACTTCTTGCTGTGCAAACAGAAGAGGAGCAGGTTGGCTGGTCAGAATTTGCTGCCATTTTCATTCATACAGGTGTCTTTGGTTTAAAATGAAGCACACCCACGTGCCCCTCTTACCGTATTGTCCCGAGTATAAGACGCACCTGATTATAAGACGCACCCTTAAAGTTTGGTGCTATTAAAATTTTTTAATTAAATCACTGGCATTATTGTAACAGCCTGATTATAAGACGCACCCCTAGTTTAAAAACTTAAATTAGGAGAAAAAAGTGAGTCTTATACTCAGACCAATACGGTATTTGTGTTCCTTGTGTGTGCTGGCTTCATGGGAAGGAGAGATGCGTATTGCCTTTTCCCGTCTGACTTCTACTGGGGTAGATGGCGAATTAGCAAGATGTGCCATTCTGAGTGATTTCCCCCCCCCCCACCCAGGTGAATGGAAGTAGTAGCACCTTTGATATAGCAGAGTCAGTTCACAGTCAGTTTCCCACAGCTTAAAATAAGTGTGTGTGTGGGGGACACAGCTAACACTAACACTGAATTTTAACACAGGAATTACATGAAGCCTACGGTGGTAGGTACAGTCACAACAGTGTGTTCAGTGCAAAAAGCAACAGGACGTTGACCTGCAAATGCAGTCTTGGAGCAAGTCAGAATAGAAAATTCAAAGGAAGATCTATCAGTTCAGTAGAAAGGTCCAGCTGTTTCTGGTTTATTGCAGTTTCCTCCTAGCTTCAAAGGGGCTCTTAATAAAATAAGCTTTGGTTAGTTTCTAACCTAATTATCTCTTTTAACTCTGGCCCAAGACATCCTGGTGCCTGAGCAGACACACCAAACACGTGCCAACTCTCGCTGCCTCCTTCTGGCTCCTTTGATTAGAAAAGGAAGAGATGGAGCAGGAGTGTGAAGAGGAGGCGGATAGATGTTCTCTACTGTAGCCCTCCATTTCCCCCTCCACACTTCCTCTGCTGTTCTGTTCGCTTTTTGAATCCAGGAAGTAGGAGGAGGAGGAGCAGATGTTTCACTTGGAGATGGGCACCCCTCTGCCATTCTCCTGCCTGAGGCAACTGCCTCAGCTGGCCTTATGGATGGGCCGGCCCTGTCTCTGAGCTTTCAGCCTGGGAGAATAGCTCTCAGCAACCATAAAGTCTTTACATAAAGACTGTAAACTAAAACTTCTTATCTTTACAATTAAAATGGGCCAGGTTTTGTGACCACGGTTTGTTATATGATTGAATTCCTGACGTTTCGCCCATACCTGTGACGGGCATGGTCAAAGGTAAAACACAAGAAACTCAAACCGTCCTTCTGTAGTCTTTCTGTTAACTTCTGTTATTTAAAGCAGTGTTTCTTAATGTGGGCCATATGGCCCCCCAGGGGCCACCCCATACTTCTAGGGGGGCCACATAGAAAAAGTCAGAACGTTAGGGGACCACAGTAAGTTTCTGAGGGGGCCACCCAGACGTAACTGCCGGGGTATGATGAAATGGGGCTCAAAATGGGCCATGAGTAGGCTTACCATAGACCCGGAATCGAGTCGCGCTGCGGCCTAGAAAAGACACGAGCTGCTCCCAAGAGTGCACCGCGGCAGGCCAACGCAGTCGCCTCGTTTACTGGAAGCTGCGGCTTGCATTGGCCTGCCACAGTGCACTCTTGGGAGTGGCTCGTGTCTTTTCTAGGCCGCAGCGCGACTCGATTCCGGGAGTATGGTAACCCTAGCCATGAGCAAACAATGGTTGAGAAACCCTGTTCAAAGGACCGGCAGTTCTTTTCCCTCTGGCTCTGCCGTGTGCTAAAGCTAAAAGGAGCTAACGCATCAGAGCTGGCTCTAAGAACATGTAAGACTGGCTATAGGCTCTATAAGGTGCAGAACACTTTAGCTTTAGGTTAGAGCCAGAGGGAAAAGAACTGCTGGTTCTTTTCAGAAGTATTTCTTTTCAGAAGAAATAACAGAAGTTAACAGAAGGACTACATACAGAAGGACAGTTTGAGTGTCTTGTGTTTTACCTTTGACCACGTCCATCACAGGTATGGGCGAAACGTCAGGAATTCAATCATATAACAAACCGTGGTCACCAAACCCGGACAATTTTAATTGTAAAGATAGCCATGCCGGCCACAGAAGCCTAAGAAATGTATATTAAAGCATCTTAAATCCAACTTGGATCAAATTATCATAATGTCCAGCTGGCTCGGATGGTAGATGCTGAGTCTTGTGATGGAAGATTTTGGCCTCCTGAAACGTGCTTAGTCACGATCTTTGCTTGATTACATAGTTTGGGCATCTCGAGCCCCAGCAGAATCATACGCCAAAAGCTTTGCACCGTCAATAGCAGCTCACTTTGTGGCCTTGGACTTTACATATAATGCAGTGGCACAAATTAAGTGCAAGGAAAAGACTTGATATTGTAGCAAGTGCCAGGCACATCGGCTTATTGCTGGGGGGTGGGGGCGGGGGTGTGTGCATTCTGCTTTCTAGTGCAGACCTTGGGAGAGCCCAGTTTAAAAGGTGGATAAGAGGGGAAAGACGCTAGGCCAGTGTGCCACAGCACATTAGTTTGCTGCAAATGGTCCGCAGGAGTTTGGAGGAGGGTCATTTATTAGTAGGGCAGTTGGGGGATGTGAGCATGGTGAGCACACCAGCAGCATGGTGTGCCTTGACAATTGTCAAAAAAACCTGGTGGTGTGCCTTGACAATTTTAGCGCCTTGTCGGTGTGCCATGAGATGAAAAAGGTTGAAAATTGCTGCGCTAGGCATTCCCAGCAAGATCATGAGCAGACAAAACCATACATGGGCTGTTTCCTGGTATTGGGGAATCTGGAAGCAGAAGGAAAGCACTTGGGTAATGTTGCAGAGTTGGGCAGAGAAAGGACTTAAACAGCCTGTGCTGTCCCAAAAGCTCCGGAAGAGTAACAGTAGATTCAGGGGTCAGGTTGGGGAGCTTCCTGCTTGTGGAATGGGGGCATAGAGAGCATCACTCTCTGTCCCTTAGCTTGGCGCACAGATGCCAACTCCCATGGGTTGGAGAAGCTCCATGTATTTGATCCGACGCCCACTTCCTACTCGGTCTCCTTGCTTCAGCAAGTCTTGCATAACCCAAAGAAAAATCCCTTTGTTTCAGGGATTCTCCAGGACGCACGGGGCTTACCTTTCTGAACACCTTTTCCCACACCCTTGTCAGAAATGCGCAGGATACGGACCAACACCATCACCGAGTTGCGTCATCTTGCCCTGGAGCTGCCTTTCCAAAGAGGAGGTTTTGGAACCTGTTTCTCCAGTAGTTGTCTCTCGAGGGAGGGGCTGTCGAGCTTTGGGTCAGAGTCTGAAACCTCCTCTGCATTCCACAGTCAGGTTGCTTGATATGAAAACAGTGGTGCTAGTGGTGGTGATCTTACTCAGCTGGTTCATGTTCATCCTTTTAGGTTCTCTCTTTAAAAAAAAAAGCTGGTTATATCTCTTATTTTAGTCGCATCTGCTCAGTCCCTATAGGTCAAATTCACTCGTTTGGAGCAGACAGCAGAAACTGTCGCTGCTTCAGCTTTTGCCCGTCCTAAAGGGGAGGCTCTCTTCTCAAACCTGGCACTTTTTGGAGCTGGCTTCACTTCAGTTGAGTGAGGGGTGTAACCCGTGATGGGGAAAACTTGGAGCACAAATTGGATAAGAAACTCTTCTCCTTTGTATAGGGCAGTGGCGTAGCAATGCCTCCTTGTGCCTGGGGCAGCGACTCATGACTCCGCCCTCCGGGCACCAGAAACCACCAGTGACGTCACATGCGGCGAGCCACTGCATGCTTCTCAGTGCATTCGGCGGCTTCCCTATGGGCGCGGAGACTTCTTTGAGCCCATCAGGAAGCTGCCAAAAGCACTGTGGGGCAAGGTGGCTGATGTGGACTGCCGGGTTCCAGGGTGCGTGGATGACGCCTCCCCCAGTCTGGAGTCCTGTGTGGGCTGCACTGTCTGTCTCATGTAAACGACGCCACTGGCCTAGGGTTCCATTTTTCCCTTCTGCCTGGTTCCCTTAGGCAAGTTTGGCTAAGAAGCCCAGTAGGTCGGAGGCAGGTCCTTCATACCTGTGGAGACCCCAGCAGGTGTTGGCTGGCTGGGTGGAGAAATGGCTATAAGTCAACAGTTGGCCAGGCGGAACTATCAGGAGGACCAGAAGTGGAGCTGCATTTGGTGGGTATCTGGAAAGGAGCTTTTTGCAGACAGCTGCCCATTTACGAAAGCTTAATCGCTAACGTCACATCTGTTAAGGAGCAGCCATGATTGAGATGTACAAAATTATGCATGGGATGGAGAGAGTGGATAGAGGGAAATTCTTCTCCCTCTCGCACAACACCAGAACCAGGGGACATGCATTAAAATTGAGTGGAGGGAGAGTTAGAACGGACAAAAGAAAATATTTCTTTACCCAGCGTGTAATTCATCTGTGGAACTCCTTGCCACAGGCTGTGGTGATGGCACCTGGCCTTGATGCCTTGAAAAGGGGTTTGGATAGATTCATGGAAGAAAAGACCATCACAGGTTACAAGCCATAAGCAACCTCCTGGTTTTAGAAGTAGGTTTTCTCTGTGCTAGGTGCAAGGGAGTGGCAACAGGAAACAGATTATCTTTTTGCCTGTGTGCTCTCGGAGGCATCTGGTGGGGCCACTGTGAGATACAGGAAGCTGGACTAGATGGGCCTTTGGCAAGGCTCTTCTTATGTTCAGCCCTTATCTCATTCTTCGATGTTGGTGTTTATTCCGACTCTTTTTGTCCTTTTTTTTTTTAATCAGGTGAGGAAGTGAGTCTGATAAAGGGGCATTCTCATGGCCTCTTAAGGAGTTTGTGGCTGTGTGGGGACTCTCTGCTCCCAGATCCCAGTTCAGCACAGGCTCCCTTTGTTACGGCTGTGAACTCCCTGGGAAGCAGTTGGCTGTGCATCTGTTGAGAAGATGAACCTTGTTGGAATTCCCTTGGGGGGGGGGTAGCTATTCATCGCTCCGTTCCCCTCTCCCTTACTCTGTTTTACTCCCCACCCACGTGGCAGACTTGCTTAGCTTTACTTGGCTAGAGAAAACACACTAGGCATAGTTGATTGAAGTTGCAAAAAGAAGTTTACTTACAGTTTTCATTCATATCTACAACGTCTGATTCACATCAGAGGATACACTAAACTTGAAAGGACAGAACCCTCCTAAAGCTAGGGCTCTCTGCATGGAAGCATGCTGGAAAGATGGCGCTGGGCTGCTGGAGGGCAGCTTGCCACGTCTTCCCTGGTCAGTGGTCAGATTCAGAAGAGATTGAGAGAAGGGTGAAGAAGAAGGAAACTGGGTCTGGGGCCACGCCCCTTCCTTAAGACAATGAGGGGTCAAAGACAAGAGGGTCTATCTAGGTGATCAAATAACATGCATACACCCCCCAGTGTCCAGCATACGGAATTTGCCCATTATTTCCAACAAACCTTTGAGGCTAGAATGGGGCGGAGGAGACCCTGGGACTCTGCTTCTGTTTAGTGCTGTTTCTTTAAAAGGAGAAGAGTCAACCGTCCGTCTTCTCTTTGGTTGAAAGGGTGGTGGTGGGTGGCCTCAGTTCCCAGAACCGATGACTTTTCCTTTGCTTAGACTCGAGGTTCTAAACAAACGTCACCTGTCCAGCTTGTTCCCTGAGAAGGCTACAGACGTACCCCCTTCTTGATGCAGGAGGTCCAGTCAGACATCCGTACCCTGTGCTAACAGGCTACAGAGCAGAATGTTGTGGTAGAATGGACTGTGTGACTTGGCTGGGTAAGGCATGCTACTTTTACTCCTTCCCTGTAAATAACCTCCTTCCCTGCAGGTAGAAAACTAGCACTTCAGGAAGACAGGTTCTGTTCTGGCCTTTTGCCTGCTCTGTTGGCTTTCCCTTTGCAGGGAGTTGTTAACGTGAGGGGATATCGAAAACTGCTTGTCTGCCTGTAGTCCGAAGAGTTCAGGAAGACAGGTTCTGTTCTTCCACCACTTTCTGCTGTGTGGGTCGATGAGGCCTTAGTTACTCCTTAGTCATTATCCTGCTGCACTTGTAGTTTGGGTTGCTTGCTTGCAACCATTTGGATATATGCTCTGGTTCCCCGAGCCACGGATGGCTGCGTTGGTTCTTTTGTGCAGGTTCAGTATGTCCTTTGGTGGTGTTTTTGCGCAGTTGCAGTAGCGCTGGTCCAGCAAGAACCGGACGGTTTGAGTTAAGTACATTCCAGCTTAAGTACAGACCTCTGGACCCTAACCTGTACATAAGTAGGGGTCTTAATGTACAATAGGACCCCGGTATCTGTGGGGGATAGGTTCCTGGACCCCTTGCGGATACCGTGAACCTGCAGATGGGGGCGAATGCTATCTTCTGCAACCCCCGCGGCCTCCCCGCTACCATTAACCTTATTGATGCTCAAACACACCAATGGCTTGAAACAGGCCAGCGCGGGTCTTCAGTAGAGCTGGCAGCCTCAGTGCTAGAGAGGCTCCGACGTTAACAGGAACTGTTAACTATCCGCGGATAACTGAATCTGCGGATAGCGGATACGAGGTTTCCCCTGTACCTTGAAATCTCTGGGTGCAGCAGCAGGCAAGGCAGTT
The DNA here is from genome assembly GCA_026170595.1 of Plestiodon gilberti rubricaudatus. Taxonomy (NCBI): domain Eukaryota; kingdom Metazoa; phylum Chordata; class Lepidosauria; order Squamata; family Scincidae; genus Plestiodon; species Plestiodon gilberti. Next base: position 2,277,185 of record JANXHW010000011.1, read on the forward strand.
GCTGCACCCCACCTGGCCCTGTTGTCCAGCCAGTGGCGTCCCTAACCCTAAACCTATAGGGGGCACATGCCCGAATTGGCGCCCCCTCCCTACCCCCGGCGCCGGTGAAGGCGGCGCCGCGATTTGGGGGAGGGGTGCCAAATCCGGCATTTATTTATTTCCCCCCGGGCGGAAATCCCCCTCCTGGGCGCCACTCCCCCCTGGGCTTTTCCCGCACTTACCTTTTTCAGCCGCCGACCCTGCGCTCACCTCGGCGCAACTCCTTTTCAAACTGGCTGTTCTGTACATGCGCAGAACGCCTAAGAGGGCAATTTTGCCCTCTCTTGGCCTCTTAGGCGTTCTGCACATGTACAGAACATCAGGAGTCGTGCCGAGGTGAGTGCGGGGCTGGCGGTGGCTGAAGAAGGTAAGGAGAGCGATGGTGCCCCCACCCCGCCCCCACCCCATCACTCTCCTTACCTTCTTTAGCCGCCCGCCACCGGCCCCGCGCTCACCTCGGCGCGTCTCCTGCTGTTCTGTACATGCGCAGAACACCTAAGAGGCCAAGAGAGGGCAAAATTGCCCTCTCTTGGCCTCTTAGGCGTTCTGCGCATGTACAGAACAGCCAGTTTGAAAAGGAGTCGCGCCGAAAGTGCGGCGGTGGCGGTGGCCCGGACTGGAGGCTGCTATAGAGGCCCCCCCCGGAAGCTGGCGCCCGGGGGCCGCCCGGGGCTCAAGGCCACAGGGCCCCCCATCAAAGTACACTACTTTGTCCAGCTCCTTGCCTCGTCTCTCATGTGCCAGTGACAACCTTGCTTGCAGTCGAGGTGCAGATCTGCTCTGGCTTCTACCTCGTTTGTTTCAGATGAAGCCGGGGATTCTGATCTGTGTCGGTGACTGTCTGAAAGCAGGCCTGGATTAGTTGTTCCACAATCATTAATATGGAATACAGACTTGGGAGTGGGGGAGAATGGCATCTTATGTACCCTTTCTATAGGAGGCAGGGTGGTCCAACGTTTCGTACCTCGAGGGCCGCATGCAAACTAAGACATGAAACACGGGGGCCGCACAATAAATTAAATTATTAATTAATTAATAATAATGACCGATGCATGCCCCGCCCCGCTGTCTAGCATGCCCCGCCCACGCTCCCCTGAAGATCGAAAAGGCGGTCGGCTCCCGACCGCCTTTCCGATCATCAGGGGAGCGTGGGTGACTGCGAGGGAGAGGAGCTCCCAGAGCAGCCGGGGGCCGCAGCAGTGCGGCCCGCGGGCCACGCATTGGACCACTCAGTGTGCAAGGAGAAACAGCCCTTGAGGGAGGGAGGGGGTGGGTGGGTTGAGCAGCGTCTATGAGAGAAACTCCTAGAACCCTTCATTTCTCCAGATGTTTCCCTTCCTAGTGCAGTTATCGTTCTGACCGCACGGCTCTTGCCTTCCACGGTTCCATAGGCAACGGCAAATCAATCAAGCCTCAGATGGGTTCCCAAGGTGTTATCCATTTCTTGCCAGCTGGTACCCCCACAGTCTACACTCCTCCGCATTCCTTCACGAAGCTCCGTCGGCTCTTACACTCCATCAGTGGCATTCGTTGCCCTTCCAAAGCGAGACTGGGGCTGACTCTGCTTAGCTTCTTCAGGCAAGACGGCAGCTCTCAAGCCAGATCACACCTCCTGCTTATGGAGACATTGGTGTGTGGTGTCTTTGACATTGAATGACCTGCCACCACAGGTGATAAAGGCAACCTAACATTGACCCAGAGTGTGCTTAACTGCTGGTCTTGATAAGGTTACCAGCAAATAAAAGGCAATTACTTGCCAATTATTGTTCTAGTTGTTCACGTGGAAGCAAGCAAGTAAAGTAAGTGTCCTTGATGCCCAGCTAGCGCTGCACTTCTCTGTGTTTGCCAGCTGTGCAGCAACACACGTTTGCAAAGGTGTCGAAAAAAATTCAAAAGTTGACCGCTGGTATCTGCCACCGTAAACGTGAAACTTTCCTATAACAGTCTGCTTGTTCTTAACCTTTAAGATGGCAGGGACATCCCAAATCGGTGTTCTCACAACAGAGAAGAGGGTCTTCTTCAACGTGGTTGTAAGCTGCATTGTCTTGGATCTGTTTTGGACTCTTTTCTGTGGAGGCTTAACCCTAGATGTTGTGCTTGACAGTCTGAACAGCCTGCAGCAACACACCAACCCCTCCTGCCTAAACCTCTGGATTCCACCCGAATTTGTGCTTGGGTGTGTCCCTTCATCCTTCCCCAAACGCAAAGCGATGCCCTTGAATGAACGTCCTGCTCCCAGGCTTACGAAAGTGGGGCTCAAATGCCCTCTCTCCTTCCTTCCAATGTTGGCTGGGATATGTTTCCTGGTTCCTTCTTGGACAATGTAAGCTGGCCTTGCTCCAAGGGTACCTGATGTATTCAACAGGGTGTGGACTGCCATAACTTCTGGCAGTAACAGGTGTTGCGGGGAGTGTACTGGGAACCTGCTTCAAGAAGGATCCTGGATTTATAGCTCTGGCACATGGCCTTCTGTGTTGCAATCGGAGCTCTCATGTTCTCTTCCTGTTACCTGACGTGATTCAGGGGCAAGACGCACGGTTTGTACTAGGGTGAATTCTTGGGGGGCGGGAGAGGCATAGTGACAACATTTAAAGAATAATGGTGTAGTGCAGCGGTTCCCAAAGAAGCCGGGGCCGTGATCCACTGGTGTCCTATGGCAGTGGGTTGCAACCCACCGCCTGCAGCCGCTCTAGCCCGGGACAGACCTCCAGAGGCCTCAGAAAGGCCTTCTGATGCGACCAGAGGTTGTGTTGGTGACACCAGAAGTGACCTTTGGGCTACTTCTGGAGGCCTACGGAGGTCTCCAGAGGCCTGTCCTGGGCTGGAGCGATGCGGAAGCAGCCGCCTAAGGTAGGTCGGGCCCTGGAAGTCGCGTCTGGTTGCTTCCGTTTGGCTCCAGATTGGGCCAAACGGAGACAAGGGCAGGCGGGTGGGCCCAACTGGCGACCCACCTCCGTCTCAGGTTGCAACCCACCAAGTGGGTCGCGACCCACAGATTGAGAAGCCCTGGTGTAGTGGGTAGGAGGGCAGGCTTGAGTGGGGGGAGGGGCTTACGACTTCAAATCTTAGCTTTGCCATTAAGCTCTCTGGGTGATCCTGGGCCAGTCGCACATACTCTGCCTAAACGACTTGGTAGGGTGGTTGTGAGGATAAAATGGGAGGGCTGGCTGGCTGAGGCGCTATGCCACCCTAAAGTCCTTGAAAGAAGGTGGGGGTGGAGACGAATAAAAGGATAAGAAATAAGTCTTTCTTGCCTGACAACTGCGATACTATTTTTGATCTGGTAGCTGCCTGGCTCCATTCTTCGTATTTCCTGATTTTGGGGGTGGGGGATGGTTGGTTAGAATCTTTTCTCTCTTCCCCCCCCAACACATTTCCCCCCCACCATGCGTTTGACATGAGATGCACCTGTGCCCAGATCCCATCCCTCCCCCAACCACTCCTCCTTTCCTGTGAGTAACGGTTCTTGTGCAACCACTGAGGTGGCCGGGGGGGGGGTACTGTTGGCTGCTCTGTCTGGCCACATGCCTGTGTGCATGCTAGTCTGCCGCGAGGCAGGGCCAGCGCATAATGTCCTGCAGATAATGAGCGGTTGGGCCAGGATCTAGGTATGCCACAGAGAGGCTAAAAACTTGCCCTGCTCTTGGCACCGGTGCCTGCATCATGTGCAGAAGCATGAGTGGGTGAACAGGAAATGGTGGTTTTTTTGGCTCGCGTCCCAGCTGGAAGGAAGGGGGGGGGGATTGTCTGTGAAAAGGTTGGGTAACTCATTATTTAAAGAAATTGTAGCCTATTGAAATGCACATGAGAGAAAGCATACTGTACTTTGTGTTTTAGAAATTTTGATGATGCATGTGTCTGTGTTGCAGGAGGCACCATCTTAGGAGAGGCATCCCCTTTCTCTCACAGAATGCCTCTTCTAAAATGGCAGCCACTGCCTGGGATGTTTATGAGGATTCCATTTGTTTGTTTGTTTTAATCTGCATCCAGGTGAATCAGGGCACCTTTTTTAGTCTCTCAGAATGGCTTCTCATCTCTTTAATCTAACTGATGAGTTGACGAAATCTTGGATCCCGACTCTTAACCTCTTTTTTTTTTTGCTCCTGGCAGGTCCCAGGCTTGCACCCCTTGTGTTGCTGCCACCGTAGAGCCCAACTGCACCATGGATAGATGATTTTGGCCCCGCCCCCGCCATGCTGCAGTCCCGTGCCCGCTACCTGCTGCTCTTCCTGGGGGTGCAGCTGGTGGTGATGGCCTTGCTGTACCGCGAGGGCTACCGCAGGAGAGTTGCCTATTTCTTAGGCATCTTCTACAAGGGGGGCACATCAACTCTATTGGGTAGCCTACACAACGTCTCGCTGTCGGGGGATGTCTACGCAAACCTGAGCCTGATCGCCCGGCCCCCTCTGCCCCCAGAGGACCTTCCTTACTGTCCGGAGACTTCTCCTTTCCTTGGTAAGGGAGTTGGGGATGCTATGTTCTTTTTAAGTCTGCAAAGGACTCTTTCAGTGGACTAGCTGATAGTGTCAAGATGATGCAAGCTTTTAAGTGACACTGAGCTCTCCATTGGCAAGCCAAGGATAGTGGACACAAAAATGACGGAGCCAGTTCTGAGTGGATTCACTCCAAATGGGTCGTCTGCCTGAGAACTCTCTTCCACTTTGGAGGACCCCGTCCTCTTGCAATCTGGGTTGTCGTGGGTGGGCGCCAGATCGAGAGGGCCCTTCTCAGTTATGTCCAGATTATGGAATAGTCTCTCCAAGGAGGTACACCTGGCCACATCCCTGCCTACTTTCTGGTGTGCTTTTAACTGATATTGCACCTCATAATATGTCAAATTGATGATTTCTTTCTGCCTATACATAACTCTTTATATAAATATAAGCAATATACTGTAGGGACCTGGTATCCATGAGGGATAGGTTCCTCCCCCCCCCCACGGATACGGGGGAATGCTATCCCCTGCGGGCTCCCCTTCTCCCCTGCGCCCATTACCTTATTTATGCTGGTATCGCTGGCACCAAGCAAGTGTGGGTTTAACAAAATGCTACACAACATGTGTTAAACAGCATGCTTCTTATAGCAAGCAGCCACGGTGCTAGAGAGGCTCTGAATGTTAACAAGAACTTCCTGTTAATGTTCAGAGCCTCTCTAGCATTGAGGCTGCTTGCTGCAGTATAAGCATTCAGATGCTGTGCTATAAGCCTTAAAGACTAATTGGAATTGGTGGATGCAATCAGGCTAGTCTTTAAGCTGCTCCAAAACTTCTTGTTGCTGCAACAGACTAACGTGGTACTCTGGAAATTATATCTGAAAGCACAGCTTTATGTGCCTTTTGTAGTGGAGCAGATGTGTGGGAAGTGTTGTGGGCTGTTTGAATGATCGGCTGCGTACCTCGATGTTTTGCATACTGTCTACTGCTAAGCCCCATGTTCCAATCACGGTCCGCCTGACCTGCATACGAGTTGTCGTTTCCCGTGTTTGGAAGTCTGGGTCGCCTCGGGTGTCAGTCCCCTGATTTTGGTGTCACGCGTTGAGATGGAGTTTGATTTGCCGCCTCTCATCTGCAGGAGGTCCCATTCGGGTGACGTTCCCAACAGGGTTGTCTCTGGAAGATATTATGCGGAAGAATCCCTACGTGAGCAGAGGGGGGCGCTACCGCCCTCCCGACTGCGACGCCATCCACAAAACGGCAGTCGTCATCCCCCACCGCAATCGGGAGCAGCACCTCAAGTACTTGCTCTACTACCTGCATCCGTTCCTGCAGCGGCAGCAGCTCAACTATGGCATCTACATCATTCACCAGGTCTGTGGTGGGGATAGTGTGCGAGTGAAGCAAGGCAGGAATCTTGAGAAGCCAGGAGTGGACACCTCCTGTGCATACAGCCCTAGCCTAGGAAGGAGGCAAGCTCTGGGGGGGGGGGGAGCACTGATGCAAGAGCGGCAGGTCTCTGCAGTGTTTTCTTTCCCCAGGTGTGGGGAACTGTGGGGGGTACTGTGCCCACTGCCCACTCCATGTGTGGTTTCCCGCCTGTAAGGAGAAGAGGGTGCAGAGGCAGCAACTCCAGGGCCCATTGGAGGGCTGGCAAGGCAACTGTAGGGAGTTGCTCAGGACAGATCTTGCAGTTATTCCTTCCCAACATTGCAGGGATACGTGGCTTTCTCCCACGGAGAGTTGGATCCTCTAGGGCAGGGCTTTTCAAACTGTGGGCCGCGGCCTGATGTGGAGGCTGGTTGTGCGTTGGGCCTTGCCTCCGTTTGACTCCAATTTGGAGCCAACCGGAGGCCACACCCAGGTCACGACCCGCCTCCTGCAGCTGCTCCCGGTCCCGGACAGCCTTAGCAGGCATCAAGTAGTGACTTCTGGGTCACTTCTGGTTTTGCCAGTGCAACTTCGCATTGTATTGGGAGACCTCTCTGAGGCCTGCAGAGGCCTCCAGAAGCTGTCCAGGGCCGGGAGCAGCTGCAGGAGGTGGGTCGCGGCCATGCCAGGATTGAGAACCCCTGCTCTAGGGAAGCAGAGGAGAGACAGGCACAAAGCAAACGTTCCCACTGTAACACAGATGTAGAAGAGGGATTGGGTGTGGGGAGTTAAAGGGCAGCAGCAACCAATGTGTTGAGTTTACCAAAGTCCTTGAAGAGAGAGGAGATGAGCTGGGAAATCTTTGTTGTGGGCAAATGAGGTCCCGCTGGAGCAAAGTCTGTGATATGGACAAAGGCAGGGTGAAAATTAAGTCAATTCAGGTGGCTTGGTTCTGGAGGAGCCGTCGGACCTCTAAGCTGGAGCTGGGAGGAAGGGTACGACTTCAATACAGTCCTGCACAGCCACAGCCCTGAATGAGAGTGAGCTTTGTAGGGAAACAGGTGGTGATGTGAGCTCTCTCTCTGTGTGTGTGTGTGGTGTGTGTGTGTGTGTGTGTGTGTGTGTGTGTGTGTGTGTGTGTGTGTTGCTCTGTGCTCTGGTGTAACGTTCCCCCTCCACTCTCCCTCAGGCCGAGAACTACACTTTTAACCGGGCCAAGCTCTTGAATGTGGGCTTCAAGGAAGCTATGAAGGACGAAGACTGGGACTGCATGTTCTTCCACGACGTGGACCTCATTCCTGAGGACGACCGCAACTTGTACATCTGTGACCGTTTCCCCAAGCATGTGGCAGCTGCAATGGACAAGTTTGGCTACAAGTAAGGTTATTGGGAGACCCGTTCACTCTGTAGGAATGCTAAGGCATGGCCCTTAGAGAAACTAAGGAGAGCCGGCGTAGTGCAGTAGTTGGTGTGTTGTACTAGGGGTGGGGAGATGCTCGCTGGGTGACTTTGGGCTGCGTCACATACTCCCAGCCTTAGCCCTACCTTGCAGAGTGATTGCCGGGTCAGTGTTGAAGGTGGGAGAGAACATTGCCCGGAGCTCCTTGCAGGAAGGGTGGGATAAAAACTGAGCTTGTTCAAGGGTAGTGTCCAAATGAAGCTAAACACAGGCTGGGTTTGGAAGTGGGCATGGTGCTGGTGATGGATGGATTACCTAGGAATAAATGTCAAATTAAAAAAATATATATTCTGGCAGGCTTCCTTACAAGACTTACTTTGGGGGGGTTTCGGCGCTCAGTCCGGAGCAGTACATGAAAATGAACGGCTTTCCCAACAACTATTGGGGCTGGGGAGGTGAAGATGACGACATTGCAATCCGGTAAGTATTTTCCCGACAGGTGTGTCACTTCCAGCTATTCCGTGTTAAGCATCAGTAGTAGCTTTGCACTTCTCAGGGCCTCAAGTCACATGGAGATCGGTCAATTCTCTCTCCCCCCCGCCCCCCCAAGGGAAGATAGTGCAGCTGAGGAATGGGACCACAGGGGCTTTGGCTTCCAAGTCCTTTCCCTTGGATTGCCGCAGTGGTTGTGTACAGAGCATAGATTTTGGTAAGGGCAAGGGGGTCTGGCTCAGTTGGTAGAGCGGCTGCCTCATATGCCTGAAGATCTGAGGATGGCAGTTTGAGATTTGTCGGCACGCCGCTGACGAGCTGCAGAAGCCTCGGTGGGAGAGAGAATTCTGCAGCTGGCACACTGAGTGGGAGGCAGTGTAGGAATGCTAAGTCGACACGTGGGAGGCGAATGCCAGAGACCAGACCGTGAAAAGAAACCACCTGGAATGAAGTGTTCTGTGCAAGATTAGAACATTGTAATATGTAAAAACCGCTTTGTTTTAGATAGTCTGCCTATGTAAACCGCCTTGAATTAAAGTCGGAGAAATCAGATGGCCAGAGAAAGGCGGTATATAAATACTGGTGGTGTTCTTATTGGGGGAGATGAGGCCAAAAGCCAGGATGCCTGAGTATGTATGGTTGAAGTCCTGAGTGGAATGGAGCAGCTTTGGAGGCGCTGAAGGAATGCATGGCATGGGTGTGCCTTGACCGCCGAGAGGAATGCAGGTGTGTGTGTGCACGTGCGTGCGTGCTGGGACATTCATACAGGCACCTGCTGATGCTGTTCATCCATTGCTTTTTCTGTAGAGTGGCACTGAGTGGGATGCTCATCTCTCGTCCATCTATGCAGCACGGCCGTTACCGTATGATCAAGCACGGGCACGACAAGGGCAATGAGCAGAATCCTAAGAGGTGAGTGGCGGGAAGTAATATTTGAAGGAGAAACTGGGTCTGGGCCAGCAGTAGATTGGTCCCGTGCAGAGCTGTGTTGGGCTAGCTAGTCTGTGCCCTGGACTCTTGCCCTGCAGCCTAGATCTGCAGAGCCTCTAGGATCAGGTGCATATCCTCTCAAAGATGAGTGACTCTTGATGAACAATCTAATTTACATTGTGTGTGGAGTCTCTAGCACTGATTGGCCCAGCTGGTCTGGTGGCATGGCAGGATCAGTTAGTTACTCATGGAATGAAATAGTTTGCATCCTTCAGGGATGGGGAAGTTGTCAGGTTGGCTGGGATTAAGACATCACATGGGGTAGGCTGAGCACTAAGACGAGGTCTTGAAATGTAAGGAAGTTAATGGGGAGACCAGAGCAGTTACAGCTAGAATTACCTTGTTTGCTTTCATGCGGCGATTTTCCTTAACTGCTGTGTATCCGTGTGTCCTCCCTGCCTACTTACCCACACTTTCTGCCAGTAATGTGTGGTCTTGCTCCAGTCCTTTCTTCAGTGCAGTGTTGTGCCCCTCCTGGCCTTAAGCACTGCAATGTCTTTGAAGAAGCAGCTTGTTAATCATTATGAGTGGCTTACTCTTGAGGAAGGTACCACCATGAAATTTTGCTGTCTTATACTTCAGCTATGGAAAGTCCACGATTGTGCATCCTTCGCCCAGCCCCTTACCCATGCTGCAAACATTCAATATACCGCTTTATGTTTCATTTGAAATATGTAAAAAGAAAACCCTGACGTGTGAACTTCTGCTAACCTGCCACCATTGGAAGCCGGGCGTTTTGGGACCAGGGGGTGGGGAAAGCAGGAAAACCTGTTCTGGCATCAACTCCTCCCTGCAAATTCTCCTGCAGGTTTAACTTGCTGGCCAAGACACGGAGAACATGGAAGCAGGACGGTATGAACACCCTGGAATATCAGCTGCTCTCTAAGGAACTCCATGCCCTCTACACCAACATCACCGTCTTCATTGGCACAGAGAAAGGAATGCGCCATGCCACATGATGCGGTTGCCACAGGGGGGTGGCATGGGGCCCGGGGCCCGCCCTGGCACTGCTCCTGGATGGAGAGAACCAAAGACGCCAGTGGGGACCGAGCCCTGAACTGCCTGTGCTTGCCCTGTCCAGGTGCTTAAGGGTGCTGCATTCCTCAGCCTGGATGGGGGCTCCACACAAGACATGTTTTCCTTCCCGGAATTGTTTTTATCTGGGCAGCAGGGCGGGTGGGCTGGAGGGGGGGTGTCTGGTTTTTCTGGGACTCGGCTTGTACGGGGGATGCCTTTCATACCTTTGAAGGAGTGGCACAGCAGCTTGACCCGAGAGGCAGGGCTGTCCTTTTGCAACCTGAACTCCACAGCTGCTGCACCACAGATTGTCTTTCTTATTAAAGTGCAATTTATTTTAAAAGAGCGTTGCCAAGAACAGTTTTTCTTGTCTGGGGTCAGCGCCCAGGAGGGAGCTGCCAGGGCTCTTGGATGAGTTGTGCTCTCTCTGCCACCACGGGAGCCTAGTTGGCTGGAAGGCAAGAGCAGCTGGGTGTGAGCCAGCGCTGGGTGTCCTTTCCAGCGCTGGTGGGTAAGTCAACATGCTAGCACTGGGCTGGCTCTGCCAATGCAGGTGTGGATGAGGACATGGTGGGCTGCGTACTAGGAAGCAGCGCTAAGGCCCAGAGGGGCTTGCCTGTGTTCATCTCTGGCTGGATGTCTCCCCTGGGTGATTTGGACCTGAAAGTGGTTTTGCTGGTCAGGGACTCCAGCTGGTTTCAGAATAGGTGAGCACCCTTTCTATAGTTCTCATCTATTGCTCTGACCTATTGTCTGCACCCCCTAACAGTGGAACTGGTACCAAGGGCATTGGATCAGCAACCAGCACTGCTACAGTTGGTGCTGGAGCTGAACTTCTCCAAACAAACTCTTTGCAAAGGTATGGTTTTAACCCATGCAGTGGCGGAGCCAGCCGATCTGGCAGGGGGGGCGGCATCCTCGACGCCCCCCAAAACTAATTAGCATAATTTATGCTAATTAGTTTTACCCGCTTTTTTCGCCGATTTTCGGCGATTTTAAGGCTAGAAATGGGTTTTTTTAAGGATTTTTACTAGGTGTGTATGCTTTTACCTGCACTTTAGTGAAATTGGACGGCTCCCACGACGATTTCAAGCCTTCTCCCGGGGGCGCAGCGTCTCCGTTCAGCCGCTCACTTGGTGCGGCACTTGGTGCGCCCCCAGAAGCAATCTCCGTAGTTTGCGCATGCGCAAAACCACGGAGTCTCCAGGGACGCTCCAGGAAGTAGTTTGCGCATGCCCAGAACGTCCCTGGAGACTCCGTGGTTTTGCGCATGCGCAAACTACAGAGATTGCTTCTGGGGGGCGCACCAAGTGAGCGGCTGAACGGAGACGCTGCGCCCCCGGGAGAAGGCTTGAAATCGTCGTGGGAGCCGTCCAATTTCACTAAAGTGCAGGTAAAAGCATACACACTTAGTAAAAATCCTTTAAAATCGGCGAAAAAAAGCGGGAAAAATTCAAATTTTTCCCGTTTTTCCGGAGCCTCCCGCCCCCCTGGACAGCCTTCCGCCCTGACGCCCTGGGGCCCACCGCCCCCCCGGCCCCCAGTCAGCTAACGCCCCTGAACCCATGATTATCAGCTTGGAAGCTTGTTCAGTCAGCCTCAAAGGCACAAGGGGTGTGTTTACAGCTTGAAGTGACAAGGGAGTATGTGGGAATTCTCAATTTGTCTTTACCTTCTGTTCTAGGTCCTCCTTAAGCCCCTAATCCTCAGTCCTGACCGCCAAAATCAAAAGGGGGCTGTCATACTTGGAGGCAGTTATGCTTAGTACAGATTAGCAGGTGGTTTTAGCTTGGCCATCGCTCTGCACAATGTCTCCTCAGCTATGTCTATGCCTTTTCACAGCCTCTGTCAGAAGAGGTTTCTCAGGTAGAGAAAGCAGGGGGTGTGTGGTGGCCAACCTTGCACCATGAGGGCCTCTGCGTTCTGCAGAGTTGTGTAGAAGACAATCTTGGCAGCTGCAAGTGCTGATAGTGCTGCTAAAACAGCAGCACCTGCTGAAATGCCCTCACCTGTGCAACCATTCAAGGGCCAGGAGCATTCAAGTTGAAAGGTTGGCCACCCCTGGTGTAACAGGTCCTTCTTTCTAAGCCATGCCACTGTGGCCCAGGTGCCACAGGCTCTTTAAAGGGTTTCACCAGCCAGGGCTGTGGAGTTGGAAGCAATTGTGGGTGGAGTTGGTGGGTTTATGTACTGTCTCCACAGCCGTGCTAGTTATTATAGTTGGTATACCATTGCTGACCAGATGATAACTCCAGCAGAGGCCCTGAGGCATCTGGTGGGGCCACTGTGTGAGGCAGGAAGCTGGACTAGATGGGCTTTTGGCCTGGTCCAGCAAGGCTCTTATGTTATGTTCTTTCCTTGTCCTTCCTAAATGCCTACTTACCAGCAGCAACCTCTTAAGACACCACATCTAATATTTCTATCCTTCTAAGGCCCTGCAGGCAGCTGTTCAACTACTATGCTTTCTGAACCATCTGCAGCCTAAGTACACATCTACACACACTTCTGGCCCTAGTACAACTAAGTCATTAAAGCCAACAGGACCAGATAGTCGCAACTACCTCTGACTAAAAACTAAGTTACTGCAAGATTTGTGTTTAACCCACAGAATCAACTGGGTCTTGAGGGATCTTAAAGACTAAAATTTGCCCACAGTAGAATTCAGTTATGGCCATCACAGTTCAACACAGGAGACAAATCAGTGTGAGACAATCTGAGCCCCACACAGCAGGAAAAGAAAGCAAAAATACAGAGGGGTTTGTAGCCCTAAGGAAGCTAGTCATGACTACACATCAATGAAGTTGGCTGTGACTAGCTAAGTCCCATTAATTTCAATGAGACATCTGACTACGTGCGCATAGGATTGTGCTGTAAACTGCACTACTTCAATGGGACTTCCAGGTAAATGTGTATAAGACTGCAGCCTTAGATTGCAACACTTACCTGGAATAAGCCTGTGGGACTTACTTCTGAGTAAACAGGTACAGAATAGCACTGTCAGTCGTGATTACTTTTAGGATACCACTCAAAATCCTATGATTACTTCTAAGCATGTTAATGGATGCAGCTAACTAATGGAAGCCATTCCCCCAAGCACATTTTGGTTCAACTGGAACCAGCTCTGCATGGAATAACTTGTGTGAAAGCGAGGACCCCTCTTGCGCTCTCAGTAGTCGCAGCATTATTCATAGGTGAGGCTCTGCCTATTCTGTTCAAAATTAAGTCAATTTTATAAGCTGTACATATTATGCAGAAGGCCAGCGGGTGGCGCAGCGGGTTAAACCGCTGAACCATAAGCTGTTGATCAAAAAGGTCGGCAGTTCGATTCCCGCGACGGGGTGAGCGCTCGTTGCTTGGCCAGCTCCTGCCAACCTAGCAGTTCCAAAGCATGTCAATGCGAGTAGATAAATAGGTACCGCTTGCAGGAAGGTAAACAGCACTCCGTGTTCCAGCTGCATGCTGAGTCATGCTGGCCACATGACCACGGAGGCGTCTTCGGACAACGCTGGCTCTTCGGCTTTGAAATGGGGATGAGCACCACACCCTAGAGTCGGACACGACTGGACTTAATTGTCAGGGGATACCTTTTTTTACATATTATGCAAGATCACTTAGTTTTGCATATATGCTTCTGCAGGGGAAAGAAAAGCAGGCAAAGACCTGCAGTGCAATGCTTCCCCTCTGGCTTCATCAGCTTCACAAGAAACTACCCACACACTTTCAAGCCTGTCATTATAGGCAAGAGGACTAGAAACTTTTGGATGCTGAGTTCTTCACCCAATTCCATGCTACTATAGCATAGGTGGAGGCCTGAGTATACCATATATACTCGCATATAAAGGTGAGAAATTTAGGCAAAAAGAGACCCGGAAAAGCTGCCTCATCTTAAAGGGTCAATGGACATTCTCCTTTCACTGTACAGGTGGGCCCCCATATGCGCTGGGGATATGTTCCAGGCCCCTTCGTGGATACTTGAAACCGTGGATAAGAGCAAACACCCCCTCCATGGTTTCCTGAGGCCCCCCCACCCTGCCTCCCCTGCAGGCAGGCATGCTTGCCCCCCCCAGCTCTTTTTTCTTTCAGCAAGCTTTGTTTCTTCCTTAAAACGAACAGAGAAGCAGCCTCCATTGCAGGCTAGTAGAACGAGACTAAAGGCTGATTCACACTAGCCCTTCCGTGCACGTTTGCTCTACTCTAGCGTCTGTACGTGCGTCTAGCAGTTCTCTGAACATTTGCCCGCCTTCTTGAAGAAAGCGCAGCTGTGATTGGGTGAAGAGAAATGCGCTTCTCTGATTGGTGAGCTGCCTAGCACCGGGAGCTTAAACGCGAGCGCAGCAAAAAGATAAACCGAAACCATCTCTCCTGGCTGCGGCGTAAGCTCATGCTGCGTCTGACGCAAGCATGAAAAATGCACAAAAAGACCAAACGTTAAGCTAAAACGCGCACGGAAAGGGCTAGTGTGAATCAGCCTTAAGTCTTAGAGAGGCTCTGCAAGGTTTCTGTTAACCTTGCAGAACCTCTCTAGGACTTAGTCTGGTTCTACTTGCCTGTAATAAGCAGCCAGAGGTTGCTTCTCCTGTTTCTTTAAGGAAGAAACAAAGCTTACTGGGGAAAAAGTAAAAACCTGGGGGGGTCCCCATGATCCGTGGATAACTGAAACCGCGGATAGCGAATCAGTGGATATGGGGGGCCACCTGTATTCCTCCCCCCATTACCTTTGTTGTGTTTTAATTCAAGCCTGTGTCTTGCCTTTACAAAACAGCTGCTTCTATGCTTTAACTACGGTAGCTCAGAAGCAGACAAGCTTACTGGATGGTAGAGAGGCTCGGAAATTAACAGGAAACAGTTCCAGTTCCTGCTTCCTGTTAATTGGGCTGAGCCTCTCCACCATCCAGTCGGCTTGTCTGCTTCCCTGCTAGTTAAAGCATAGAAGCAGATGTTTTGTAAAAGCAAAACACAGCAGGCTTCAACTGAAACACAACAAAGGTAATGGGGGGGGGGGCTTCTTCAAAGAATTAATGCTTGTGTGTTGGAGGGGAGCTTGTGTGTAGTCTTTCTGGCTGCTATTGCTGATTTGTGAGTGGTGTGCATGCGTGCGAGAGAGAATCTTTAAAATGCAGCTCCCAGAGTCATCTTTGCAAATGGCAACCCCCCCCCCGAAGAGGCAGCATGGGTCTTTAAAATACAGTGACTGTGATGAGACTGAGTGGCAAAGCTGCTCCCTCTGAGCCTCCACTCCCAGGCTACAGTCCCTTTCCCTCCAGCCATCAGGAAAAAATCAGACCAAATTATCTAATTCAAAGAATTCCACAAATCCTTAAGTTTTGCCCTTGACTTATCAAAGGGTCATAGCAAATGTCAGGATTTTTAGTTCAAAACGTGCTCCTCATCTTATATGCAAGTATATACGGCACTTGAATGTGTATCATTGCTGAGTACACACATAGTATCATTGCTGAGTACACACAGTATATCTTGGACCAAAGTCACGGGAAGGGGAAAAAAGGCTGTGAACTATTGACACAAGCCATGTTGAACCACTTAATACTTCTATGAAGACATAACACTTTGCGCAACAGCCACAGCTTGTTCCAGCTCCAGCAGCCAATCTCTCTTCCAAGGCAACAGGCGTGCCCTAGTGTAGACTGTACTATTCAAGCCATAGCCAGGTGGGCTCCTGTGTAATCAGCAGCTGCCTTTTTCCTGACACAGACGGCCCAGCCGAGTCAAACACCCCTAGCAGTGTGCCAGAACTGCTCCACAAGAAGATAATGCAGTTACGCCGCCAGAGTGCCAACACCCCTGCAGAACCAAGCTCTCCGTGAGTAACAAGCAGCAAACTGAACAAGGACGCCTGTGGGCTGGGTCTTGTTCTTTTGTGCTGCAGGTTCCTTACCCGGCAAATAGGCAGAAGGTTTTAATATTTGTATATTGGGGCAGAGGTGCGTTGAGGTAAGGGGGTCACCACTCCAAATGGCAAAGAAGAGAGACGGTGATCACATCCCCTGTTCTCTGAACAGCTTCTGTGCTCCCTACGCAAAGAAGTGGAACAGTAAGGAAAACAAACCCAAGCAAGGACAACTGAATCCCATGCAAAGAAGTGCAAGCTTAACTAAGGCAGCGTTTAAAACATCAGGACCATGGTCCAGGTCCCATCCCAACTAGGCCCAGAACGTGGCCCAAAGCACTATGTGCATATTCTCTCCCCCCCCACCCCCATTTACAAAGAACACGAGGCATGTCCAAGATGGCTGCACATGAGTCAGCATAAACATTCGCTGGTTGGGGCAACCCTTTATTTCCAAGCAGGGGGAAGTTTTAGCAGCAATTCCCATGGGACCAACACAGGCCACCAAGCCCATCAGTCCGTATAGTGCACAGGAGTGTCTGTCCATTCAAGCACACGAGTGTTGAAATCGCTCGCACCAGGGAAGGGAATGGCTGCCGGGCCACATGCCGGAGTGATTTAAGAAGGGGCTGTGGCCAGTAAGGACCACGCAAGTCAGAGAAAGCACTGACCAGGCAGGGGAAGGCGGCATCCAGGCTGAGAGGGCGGTAGGATGCTGGCTCCACATGCTTCCCCCTCCCCCCTCCCCCCCACAATGCTTACCACTTGCAGCAGGGTCCTGGATAGCAATAGGACCTGGTCGCTAGAGACTGGCCACAGCCAGGCAACCTGACCCATCCCACCGTTCAAGTCCTGGCCCACTCAGACTCTCCCCTGTGGAGAAGTGCTCTGTGGGGCACTGGTTCCCTGCCCTACAGTCAGTCCTGGCCCGTCCAGGCTCTGGTGCAACAATGGAGTGCTCGCGCCGGGCACTGGCTCCTAGCCTGCCGGGCCAGTCCATCATCAGGAGCTGGCAGCTGTGCCCTGGGGCACACAGACACCCATCAGTGCAGTCTCATCAGTTTCTCGGTGCCCGCGCCCACGGAGTGGATAGTTGAGGCCGAGTCCCTCAGGGCGCGAACCACCAGCAGTCCTAGTCCGGAAGGCCGAGGCGCCCAAGTGCAAGGTTGAGGAGCCCAGCCCGGTGGGGGGGTTGCAGTCCAGATGGCGAGGGCCCAGAGACACCTCCATGGCCTCGGGGAGTGGAGGAGACAGTGGGAGTGGAGGACGCTGGTACGGAGGGTGCCCGGTTGGGGGGAAACATGGCATGGCCTGGCTGGGTGTGGGCTTGTGAGGTAAGATGTGAGGAATACTCTCGTTGTCGCCGCTGGCCCAGAGACGCATCTGCTGCTGAGAGGGGGCCTGCAACAGAAAGAGAGACAGGGATGGTCGGAGGAGAGGCAGACTGTGGAGAAGGGGGAAAAACAATGCCGGGGAAAAGACGGAGGAGGACCGGAGTTACAGAAGGGGAGTGGAAAGCCGGAATGGGGGCCAGAGCCTGACAGGCGACATACTTGGGGACTCTGCATCTCGCAGTCCGCATGCACGGTGCCCATGCTGCCGTAGTAACGATTGCTGTAACGGTAACCACGGTTGTCATTGGAAGAGCCACTGGAACCACCTGGCAGGAGAGAAAACAGAGTCAAAGGCGGCGAATGGGCCAAAATGGTGAGCTAACTCGACAGGGCAGGGTCCATGTGGGTGGGACAAGAGATGCGGGAAACAGAGGCACTCCTCTCCTAAACTGGGTGGAGAGCAAAGAGCTTTTGACACAGGTAGTCACAACGGGCAAGGATGGAGCTGGGTGGGTGAAGCGCTGTACTAGCTTAGCAGGCCATCGGGAGCAGAACCTACCAGAGCTGGACACAGAGCTGGTGGTGCTGGTGGAGTGGCTGTGCTCCGTGCCCAGGCTGGGCGAGGTGCTGGCGCTCGTGTTGGTGCCCTCATCGGCAGTTTTCTTGAAGAAGTTGTGCTGCAGGGCGTAGAAGGGAGTGATACGGCTACGGGGTTCATAGTCCAGCATACGCAGCACCAAATCCTTGAACTTCAGGTAGTCCGAAGGCGAATGACCCTGCTCTCCGGCACGGCGCCCGCCTGGGCCCCCACTCTCAACCCCCAACACTTCATGGAGCCGTCGCGTTCCCGGAACCTTGTAGTCCTGAAAGACACCAAGCAGCAATGACAGGAGTTGGACTATCCTTACAGTAAGATGGAGAAAGGTCCGAGGCACCATATTGTACTTGTGCTGCAATACCCAATAAAAAGCGACACCAAAAGGGGAAGGAGTAAATAGTGCTTCTGTATTTGGAAAATGGGAACACTATTTCTATGGTGAACAAGGACTTGGGTATCACGGGCAACATAGCCCTGTATATAAAATAAACTGACTTGAATAAAAACAAAATTACCAAACTGCTTGTGTCTTTTGTTGTTAAGAAATACAAGCAGGCAGAATTACAAACTGCTTGTACCTTTCGTTGTTAAAATCCACAGGCAGGCAAATACTGTTAAAATCCAAAGTCCAGTAGTTAAAACTCCAACGTTTCGTTTCCTCCTTCCGGAAACATTGTCAAGGAAAACAATCTAAAAGATTGGTAGCTGTACCATTTCTATGGTATTGTTCTGTTCTCACCTCACAGGTTTGGATGAAGTGCCCTGAAATTGACTGGCCTGCTTCCGAGGCAGCACTGCCTCTGTGTGCCTTTCAGCGAGGTGCACGCAGGAGGCGTTTCCTCTGGAGCGTGGCCAAGGACAGCAGGTCCCCACAGCTCACACCCAGGGAGCCTGAAAGGTGGGGGCTGATCTATGAACCGCCAACGTGAACTTGTTAATGTCAGCTTCTGTGCAAATACGGAAGACACTCAGGAAAAGTGTATCAATGTATCTGTATTTGGGCAGCCTGGCAAACACTTTGGGACTGTATCTGCACTGGCAGCGTCACGGGAAACGGCTTCTTGATTCCCTCTGAGCAAGTAGCAAAACATGATCCTGAAAGGAAGGCTACGGAATAGCTGGATAGCTGTTCCCCACTGCCAGTACTGCTATGGTTCTTGGTGGCTCAAATGTCTGCATGTGGAAACTGGGGAAGAGGGAAATGAGGAGAGGCATGGAACGTTGGCAGAAAAACTAGTCAACAGTTTTCCCTTCGTCTTCCTTTTCCAAGGGCTCCAAAAGGGAAGAATGGGGAATGGCGAGTTTCACCCAAGCAAGCCCACTTCCCAAGCGAGAGGCCTTTTGTGCTCATGCTTACGGTATGCTGCTGCAGCAGGCCAACTACATGGCTTTTCAAAGCCACTCTGTTAAATCTACCTGGTGGCAGTACTTGAAAAGTCACAGGGTAAATGTAATACAGGCTTAGAGCTCAATCCTACTTACCTTGCAGGCGGTGGACCTAGCGATCCGCCATCCGGAATAGCCCAAAGTAGTCACAAACGTGTTGTAAAGCATGTTTGCGGACTACTTTAGAGCAGGGCAGGTCGGTGCAAGGCTGGCCTGCCCTGCTCCACCAGCCGAGGATTCGACCAGCCGGCAGACCCAGGTAAGGCTGGATCCGGCGGGCGGTTGGGGAGTTTCGGCAATAGCGGGAGGGGGCAGGGACATGGTGCCCGCCATATCCCGGTCTCCGCCAGGCGGCTGGGCCATTACACGGCCTCCTCAGACTTCCGCCAGCAAAATAGCTGGCAGAAATCCGAGGAGGCCTACTGGCCCCCAGCCGCCGTTACACTCGGGGAAGGGGACAATCGTCCCCTTCCTCGAGTAGACTTTCCGCCTGATCTTTAAGTAGGATTGGGTTGTTAGTGTAGCAACCGTGCTTCCAGTTCAATGAGCTTTTAAGTCCACGAAATTCAACTCTAAAAAAAAAACATCTGCCCCAACAATGATGAAACCTCATTCAAAAAGGTACAAACACCCTTGAATCGGTTCTTCTAGATATTTTCCACTATGGGCTGGCTGCGTTTCCCAAACGTTTTTGACCTGCGGCTCCCTTGACCTTTGGCGACTGACCAGCCGCAGCTCCCCATTACATTCTGTGGATGTCTGCCAATTGGCATTGCACTGTTTTCCCGAGAGAATTCTGTGGCACTCCGTGGCTCCCCTGGCTGGTTTCTGCAGCTCCCCTGGGAGCCACGCCTCCCAGCTTGGGAACCACTGCACTATGGGCATAAACAGATGAGCAGATCGTATTTTGGAAAGTGCAGGTGAGAGAACTAAAGGAAGGAGGGGCTCCTTCCTAACAAGAGCCACGCCAGAGAACTTGCATTGTCCCAAATGATACTGCCAGCAGCCTGCGATTCCTGTGGCTGTGGGCCAGAAACTATGCAGCATGGACAAGTGTATGCATTGTACAAATTGCTCACTCTAGTAAAAGGACAGCTACATGATTTGGCAACACATCCAGGATCCTCTGGAGACAACATAGTCACAAGCACAGGTCAAAAGATCATAGGTTGCTAGGACTTTTCTCTCTCAGAAAATCAGTCTGGCTCCAGCCATCACTCAACGGCCCAGCAGCTGCAGGGAGCCCATTTGTTCCACACCCTCCAACAGATGACCCTGCTACTTGTTCACATGTCCATTAAGAACTCGCATTCTCAAACGGCTCCTTTCTCTCTCCTCTCGGATATGGAGTTCCTTCAATTGTAAAGCTGAAGGTAGGGCTTTCAAGTCTTTCATCGAGTTATTATAGGGGCTTCAGAAACCCTAATTCTTTCCCACTGCGATGCCACGAAATTAACTGAAAATTATGCATGAGAGACAAGTCGCAGGGAAAGTGATCCATCACTGGGAAGCATGGGTAGTGTCTCCATCTGGGTTGAAAACAGGTCATGGTGAATCCAGGTGAAGAGCAAAAGTGGAAGAGAACGGGAAATGTGTGCTGCACCTTTAGTTTGTTAAAAGAGAGAAGGGCAGAGAGTGCTGAGGGATGAGGTGAGAAAGGGCTGGAGAAAAGGGAGACACTGCTAAGCATTACCTTCCTGCCATCTTTGCCTCGCCGGAGGACCCAGCCCCCCTCGGGCAGCTTTTCAAAGTATTTCCGAGCCTTGGGAGCCTGCTCCAACATGTGAGGGGGTGGCAGCCCCAGCACCTCCACAATCCGGCTCATCTGGTCCGCCTGCAGAGGAAAGGCAGGAAATAATCAGGAACACTGGGGAGCGGGGCACCCTAACTTCCTTAGTCCACCCATCACATTTTTAATCTCCCCAAATACTCCTGCTGCCCCAAAGATGTCCACAGCTCCAGCCATGTAGAAGTGCTGCTGTATCCTCTCCCTTATCTTCTGTCTAGGCTAGCTGGTGCTTCTCAAGTTCAATGGCTGCTCTGGCTAAATGCCAGTTGCTAAACTGGCCTTCTGAAACAGAATACGCATGGGACGTTCTCCTCTTCCCCAGGAATCCATTCCCAGTCTCTCCCCTCAAGTGGGAGCGTTGGCTGGCCACTCTTCACCTACCTCATTGGCACCGCTGAACAAGGGCTCCCCCGTGTGCATCTCCACCAGAATGCAGCCCAAGGACCACATGTCAATTGCCAGGTCGTAAGGCATACCCAGAAGCACTTCAGGTGAACGGTAAAATCGGCTCTGGATGTACTGGTAGATCTGCAAGGACAACAAGGACGAAATAGCATTAACTGCTATGTCTGAAGGGGCTGGATGGTCATGGCAATAGGAACTCCCTTCTTCCAGTCTGTGTGTCAAACATTGGGTGGGGCAATAAATAACTTGTCCCGTGCTTTCCATGTTGACGATTTCCTACCTACCCAGGACTTTAAAGATCTGCCTGGCCTGAATAACAGCCCCAACCCTGGCCCAAAACGTCTGTGCTGGGCTTATTGAATTCAAAGCTAGTGACAGAAGGAAGAGAACTACTTGGGGAAATGGAACTTGGGCTGGATTCCATCTTTTGGTCATCTCCCTCCATGGCGGACATGCTACCCGCCTAGTTCTTCTTTTCATTTTGTGTATCTGCTTGTAATTTATTTTTAATCTGTATAGTTGAAATCTTAAAGCAAATTAAGAACAATCCCAGTCAACTATCTGGGGAGTGACAGTTTGGACGTCGGGAATGAATTTATGATCAGAGAGGTCAGGCTTCTACTGAGTCAGACTGCCGGTCCATCGAGCTCAGTATTGTCAACAGTGACTTGGCAGCATCTCTCCAAGGTGACAGACCATCTCGGCGCTACCTGGAGATGCCAGGGACTGAACACGAGAACTTCTGCCTGCAAAGCAGGGGCCCTACCACTCCGCTACAGCCCAATCCCCTAGTGCAGCCTCTCCAAATTCTCGGTCACTCACCCGCTGGCCCAACTGGCAGGAGCTGCCAAAGTCCACAATTTTGATGGCACTGCGCTTGGGGTTGCAGAGCAGGATGTTCTCAGGCTTAAGGTCACAGTGGATGATGCTGAGCTCAGGTGTCGCGAGGAAGAGCAGCGCAGTGCACAGCTGTTGGGCAAACTTGCGCGTGAGGTTGAGGGACACGCCACGGAAGTTGGTGTTACGGAGCAGGTCGTAGAGGTTGTAGGACAGCAACTCAAACACCAGGCACAGGTGGCTCCGGAACATGAAATGCCGCTTCAAGTGCACTGGGGGGCGGGGGGGGGGGATATGGAGAGAAAATGTATGGTGGAACCAATGGCACTGCAAATCCCCATTAATGCTCTGACCACACCCCACAGACAGGCCTCAAAAAAATATGTCTCAAACATAATCAAACCACTGGGCATTTCAACATGGCTACTGCCCACAGCCCCTGAATCTTCACTGCCTTTAAATCCCTCGTTTAAATCCCTCATACACATTTGCCCAGCTATTGTCAAATCTCCTTTTGCTATGCGACAGTGAGCCCGCTCCCTGCAACTCTTGCTCTAACCACTGTTTCACACATTCTTCAATCCTCTCTGGGTCTATCACACTGAGCTTGTCCACAAGTTCTCGCAAGATCTCATAAATAAGCTCCTCACCAGCTTTGTTCTCTTTGCCCCACTCTGACATGCTTCTGAATTTATTTCAAGAAATGCATCTCCCCCACGTCATGGCCACCGTTTCTCAAACGCTCACCAATGTAATATTTCATCTCAGTGTCATGCTGGTTCATGAGCTCCAGCAACCGCAATTCAATCTGAGCTTGGCTCAGAAATGCCTTCTTGTTCTTGATTATCTTAATGGCCACCCACTCCTGAGCCTGCTGGTCATAGGCCTTCACCACCTAAGTGAGGAAAAAAGACATGTCAGGATTGCATATCGCCCACCAAGGGTACCGCCTTCTACAGTAATTCCTCCCATAACACAGGTGATGTGTTACCAGACAGTCAAGCGCTGCATGAAATGGAACTATAGGAAACATTGTTAAAGGTAAGGCAGGAAACTGGCGCTGATTGGCCCCACGCTTCCCAGAACGCACTGCTCCCATTCGGTACAATAGTTGTCAATCACTCAAGCCCAAAGAGCGCTGTAACAAATCAGTGCTAAAGGAAGTAGAATTATGGGCTATATTACTGTACAACAACAAATATTGTTTCTAAGGATCTTAAAAGGGGGAAGGGAGGAATGTATGAACAATAAGAAGACTGTGTTCCCAAGCTTACAATCTAAACTAGCTATTTTCAACCAGTGTGCCACAGCACATTGGTGTGCAGTGAATGATCTGCAGGTGTGCTGTGGGAGTTTGGGGGAAGGCCATTTATTGGTAGGGCCATTGGGGGATGTGAGCCCCCTGCTGGCAGCGCAGTGTGTCTTGTCAATTGTCCAAAAACTGATGGTGTGCCTTGACAATTTTAGCACCTTGTCAGTGTGTCATGAGATGAAAAAGGTTGAAAATCGCTGATCTAAACAGACAGGTGCACAGGGAAAAGGGATGGGGTAGGGGTCAAGAGACAAAATGAAAGAGCTATTAAGTTATAATTACAGCCAATTAGGGAAGGATTGAGAGATTAAGTGCATCAAGGTGTTTCTCAAAATATGTATTTTATCCATTGTATTTTATTGGTTGTGCGTCGCATTGGGCACTAACTTTTAAGGGGAAAGATGGCATCTAAACCTTTTACATAAATAAATATACCACATTTGCTTTCCAGTGAGCTTGTTGGGGAGGACCTCTGAACCAAAGTGGTGTTGGGCAGAGGGAACATTCAGCGGGTGTACAGACTCTCTTGAACCTTGGGAAAGGAAGCTTTGCTTAAGACACGTTCCAACCTCAATGACCTACAACAGATTGCAGACAGCGTGTTACTGTGACCAAGGGGCACAGATCTTTCTGATCTGGGTCAGGGCCAGTCTGCAGCAGCCCAACCAAATGCGTCCATGGGTTGCGATCTGCCATGCGGTCACAGGATGACTCTCTCCCCTCCTCTCTGACCTGTCCAAAGGATCCCTTGCCAATGAGCGAGTCGATTTCGTAGCGCTCCAGCCAGCGTTCACCATTGCGGACGATGTAATCGTAGTTGTCGTCATCGTAGCCCTCGTTGTGCACTTTCCGCTCCTTTTTTGTGCTGGTGTCCTCAGGTGCCACCTGCAAGGCTCGACGCTTCTTCTTGGCATAATAGACCTTGCAAGGAGAGGCAGGGTAAGGACACCGGAGAAAAGAGACATTGCTCTTAAAAATATGGGGCTACATCTCCTTGTGTACAGGGTTATTCCAAAAGAATGGTGCAAAAGTAAAGTTGATTTATTCTTAAATGAACCGACATACCACAACTGTCATGACATGAAGAGACAGAAAAACTGTCCAAATTTCACATGCACATTACAGATGTGGGCACTTGCATGTGGTCATGTACCTCTATGCACTTGCGTACCTACAATGGGGCGACGGGGGGCAAACAGCCGCGGTATCCTTGCGAGAAGACCATGGTATCCTTGCGAGGAGACTGCAGTCGTCACCTGGGGCACTTGCCCCCCCCCCCGCCCCATTGTAGCTACACAAGTGCCCACATCGAACATTTGTAATGTGCATGTGAAACTTAGACAGTTTTTCTGTCTTTTCATGTCATGACGGTTGTGGTTATGTCGGTACATTTAAGAAGAAATCAGCTTTACTTTTGCACCATCCTTTTGGAATAACCCTGTATTTTAGATATGCCATGAAAATTGTTTGGCTGGGCATTTTATTCCACTGGTTGATGGACTCTCCTTATGTTTTTGGCTGTTCTATATACAGTAATGCCGGCCACGATGTGGGAGATATATTCCTGCAAAGCTGAGCATTGTGTGAATCAGCGCTGTAGGAGTCATTGTTAAGGATAAGGCAGGAAAGTGGCACTGACTGACCTGTGCAGTCATACCCAGGACAAGGAGCGCTATAATGAAAAAGCACTGAAGGAAACAGTGTTTGGGGAGGTATTTCTGTATTTTTATGGTACTGTTTTTAAACAGAAACGTTTGTTGTTTTTAACTGATTGTGAGCCATTTTGGTGGTTTTATTAGTAAAAATGGCATAAAAATGCTCCAACGAACAAATCCACTCTGCACGGCAGCCAGTTCTTCTGGTAACTCCAGAGGAGGCGAACTCAGCTTCCAGGGCAGAGGAGGTAAGGGAACAGTGCTACCACCATGCTGCATGGTGGAAACAGGAACACCCTGACGTTGTGAACATGTTCTGTCCTGACGTGCTGGTCAACATGGCCGCTATGGAGAGACATCTCCTACCTCATTGATATGCTTGTACGTTTTGATAAGGTCCACGGACAGCTTGCGCAGTGGGGCCGTGGCAGATTCCCGAAAAGTGAGTGGGATCCTTCTCTGCAGGATGGCCAGGTCTGGCATGATCTGTGGGGCAAAAGGAAGAGACAAGCGTCAGGAGCCAAGGATTCAACGTGGGCTCTCAATTGCTCTGTGAAGGTGCAACATGTACACAGAGAGGCAGTCACAGGGCAGCAACGAAGCATGAGGGTTATGCCCAGGACCACCAGAAACCCTGGGGGGGGGGGCTTAGTGGCCCTTCTGGGGGGGGGCTAACAGAAAAGAGTGCATGGCAACACTGTGATTACTTCCCTCTCAAGTCTAACCTCCTTTGCATGCTGTGGCAAATGTTCTGACATTTGCTCTCAGGAGACACCGACTGTCTTGGGTGCAGATACAGTGGACCTTGACATAAATTGTAGCTACTTTTAAGTGATAAGCTAGGGTGGTTCTCAAACTGGGAGGCGCAGCTCCCAGGGGAGCCGCAGAAACCAGCCAGGGGAGCCGCGGAGTGTCACGGAATCCTCAGTGCAATGCCTATTGGCAGGCATCCACAGAATGTAATGGGGAGCCACAGCCAATGGTCGCCACTGGGCAAGGGAGCCACAGGCCCAAAAAGTTTGGGAAACACTGAGCTAGGGGGTTTACCTTGTCCCACGATGTCTCTCTTTGCATGCCTTGGCTGTAGATTGAACTTAAGGCCCCACTTCTAACGGCAACCTTGTATGGTGTGAGCTAAAATACTCCAGTGTTCCACAGCTGTACCGGCTTCATGTCTATTACACCTGGAATGACCACCAGCTGAGACTGGGAAGGGAGCCGAGCTTACCTGCCTGTATTGACAAGTGCACACCCCAAAGAGGAAGCAGCAAAATCAGGAGCCACCACTAAGACAGACAGGACATTTACCTGCGGATGCTCAGCCATGGGCTGGATGCTGGAGAAGGGAGCATGGCTGTGCTGGCTCGACATGATTGTCTCAGTAGGAAGAGAGCGGCCCAGAGAGGCAACCTGGCTGCAGGGCGGCAGCTGGCATTGTGGGTTGCTGCTGCCACCTAGAGGACACAAGGGAGATCTGGATGAAGGCATTCCTCATCACTAAGCCTGCATACAACACATGCCTGCTCTTCCCAGAAATAGCTCCCCACTCTGACCACAAAACGCATTCCAATCCAAGGGGAGGGAGTCAGGTATCCAGATTACAGTAGGGTGAGGCTGGGGCCAAGAACTCAAGTTCTATTCCTGGCCTTTTTTTTTTTTTATTTCCTGAGGAGAGAGAGGATAGCGGATCCAATTTCCTGAAACAACTCAGGACAGAGACTTCACCCAGTGAACTGAACACAGTGATACAAAAAACTGTCCAAAGATTTTTGCATTTCAAGTAATTGTTAAGTAGCTGTGCCACCAGATTTGCCTTTGCAACACTGCACACCGCAAGGTAACGCAGCTAGGAAGCAAACGGCAGGCCTGATACGGCGACCACTCTTGGTGAATGAAAGCAGTGTATCAGTGGGTAGTGCTGGGGTCAAAGCTACAGCAAGAAACAGGAGGGGAGATAAAAACTATGGATGATTCCCAAAAGTCAGTCCCAGATTCCACACTCCAATAACTCTTCGTTTTCAAACAGTGTGACACAATGGGCTGGGCATCAGACTTGGACAGGGGAATCCTGGGTTCAAATCCCCACTCAGCCATGAAGCTCTCTTGGGCTACTCGCTCTCTCAGCCTAATCTACCTCACAGGGTTGCTGAGAGAGGAGGAACAAGGTATGAGATCTTGAGCAACTTGGAGGAGAGGTGGGAGAAAAACAGCCAGTCACCCTAACCATCCTGAGATCTAGAAACTCAAGGGTGCTGCCCCAAGCACAGGCGCACCCTTGTCACAGATGGTATCACATAGCAGAGAAAACGGTTATATGGCAAGAGAGGGGATTACTGCATGGTAGAGCATTAATGGCATAGAAAAGAATGATAGGAGGCGCCACAAGCAGAAAACATGCAGACGGATGTGCATGTCATGTGCCAGAGGCTGCGGAGAGGGAACTGGGATTGCGAACACCAGAGTGAAAAGCTACACAGGACACGAGTAGGAGTGGGAATGTCACTGTGTGCAGCCATGCCCAAGTGCTAGACACAAGATCTCTCTCTTTCTGAAAGTACAGAACAGCAAAGGATCCCCCCCCCCTCCCAGAGCCGGGAGGGGAACTAATGCATCCACAGTTCCTAACCATGCCTCAGGATTCCCAACTGTGGCTCTCCTGCCCCTCCTTCCTGAGAAAGAATTATTAAAGGCAACACTATGAACATTGCTCCACATGCTCACTTCTCCCTCTGCAGTTACTGGGCAGCCAAGGCCCAGGGGCCGCTGTGCATCAGTGGAATAGAGCAGGTTCACTGGGCAAGATGGAAACCGACAGAGTTGTCTCTTTTGGACCTTTCCCATCCTGCCCAACACACCTGCACAAACCGTAGTGTGTTCCAGAGCTGTGTGCCTCTCCCTGCCACCCAGAGGCCCCGGGGTATGATCTCGCTTTGTGTGGCTTCTCGCACTGGCAAGTGCCTCTGGGTCCAACTCTCAGCTGTGGGCCTGGGACAGCCATTCCAGCTGTTGCTCCCTTCGCGACAGCCTGGGCCCAAGACAGAATCAAGAGGCTGCAAATCTTTCAACGCTGTTCCCCTGCAGAGGCAGAAAGAGCTGGGCGTTTTCTCTTGCTCTGTGAGGTGGGAACCCTCCAACCCTGTGTGAAGGAAAGTTGAATTCTACAACCTCTACTGATATATGCACCTGGGCACAATTTCTTCTGCTAGTCATGGATAGACAGAAGTCCAAATTTGTGACCGCTGGAAATGCAACTTCGGCTTCTTCAGATTTCACGAAGCACTGTCTGCCCTTTCAATCTTAGCTCTTCTCCATAAAGGAAAGACACTTCCTTTAAAGAAAAAGGAAGCCAAGATCTGCAGGATGTTGAATTCTGCAGCCAATACCTACTGCAGAATGCACATGGCCTTACTGATAATTCAATAGTATTCAATGCTGTTGCAAGGGGCAAACCATCTATATGCCTAAAAAGACAATTCCCAGGGTTATGTTGCATGCTAGCATGGCTAAGAGAGAAAATCCAAGAGGCTATGCAAATAGAAGCAGGCTTGATTTTTAGTGGCTTAACAGGCTGCAATCTGGGACTCAGCTAAGAGGGGCAGAACCATTCTTACACCCTAACCAGAGGTTAACAAACTGGGGCGTCGCAACGTCCCAGCCAGGAAGAATTGGTTGCTACCCCCTTAAGGTTTTTTTTTGGGGGGGAAGTGCAGTGATGTGTGACAGGACTCCCAGAATCGTGCTGAAACGGGGGGGGGGGAGTTTTAAAAAAACTCACCAGGGGTTGTGCCGGCCCTCCGGAGGGCGCGGGATGGTAGTGGACCCCTCAGCAGGCCTCCCTGCACCCCAGATTAGCTTCCAAAAGCGATTTAAAGCTACTTTCAGTTTACTTCCTGGTTTTGGCGAAAACCGGAAGTTGCTTTAAATCACTTTTGGAAGCTAATCCGGGGTGCGGGGAGGCCCGCAGAGGGGTCTGTGCCCCCCTCTGTGGGACTGGCACAACCCCTGGTGAGTAAAAAAAAAAGCCCTTTTTCGCCCCAGTTCTAGTGTGATCCTGGGAGTGCTGTTGCTGCTGTCACACCAACAACAACTTGCAGCAGCCCAAACTCTACACTAGAGTTTGGGAACTGCTGCACTAGGAGTAGTATCCAAAATTAAGTGACTCTTGACTAAGCTCCACTGAAATCAATGAGACCAGCTGGAACTAGCTTATGCCCCCTTAATTTCATGGAGGCAGGGGGGGAGGTGCTGAGGCCCCACCTTTGACTTCCTCCAAACATATGAAGCTGCCTTATACTGTGGATGTGACACTAAATCATGATTTAGTGTTGTAAGAATGAGTAGCAGTGAGTCTTGGGCTCACATGCTTCTCCCTGCTTCCTCTATGCACAAAAGGAGGAGATAGAAAGCTTCCATTTTTTGGTCCTGAATAAGTCTTAGTTTTCCCGTTACATAAGAAGTCAAGAGACTGGTTTATTCTAACTGTGGTCACTTAAAAAACAATATCTGAAATCACGCTTTGTTTGAACTAACCACAGTTTCCCAAATGGCTAGTTGAAACAAACCAGGATCAAATTGTGGTTTCACAGCTTGCAGCAACTTGCTCTCATCTCACTAAACTATGGTTAGTGTGAACCAGGCCTGAGTCATACCATTAGTCCCAGTATTGTCTTCTCTGAAAGGGGGCAGCTTTCCAAAGCCTCAGAGGTCTTCTACCAAGGATCCTCTAAGGGGTGTCAAACATAAGGCCCGTGGGCTGGATACGACCCGTGGATCTTCTTTATCCGGCCCACATAATTGGGCTCTCCAGCACCACCCTTTCAGCAGTGCTCTTTCTGCCAGCACCTTGAAAATATGACCAAGATTTGCACTTTTTCTCTTCTGTCATTTGCAACTAATGAGTTCCTACACGAGAACAAAGTGCTTATTTCTGGCCATCATCTGCTTAATGACGTCAGGCCCTGCTTAACGATGTCACTTCTAGCCCGCAGCAGGCGCCATGAATGTTATTCGGCCTGTTGTATGAAACGAGTTTGACACTCTTCCTCCTCTAACCAGACATTCTGTAGACTGAACCTGGGACCTCCTGCATGCAAACCCTGTGGTCTATCACAGAGTTATCACACACACACACTTCTATGAGAGAAAAATTAAGCACTGGACTTGGGGACATCATTGCAGCAAGGATAAAAATCAGCCCTCCAACTCAACTAAGGATGGCCTGACTGCTCACTGACAGCATCTCTTAGCGATCTTCAGCTTGTCTCTGTGCGCAGAGGGCATGCATCATGCCCCCAAGGGGTTGTTACGATGCACAGCTCCCCCACACTGGAAGGGTACTACGCGTGGAGAGATCGGAAATTAAAGTACTCTGCAAATTAAAAGTGCCACATAAATCATTCACAGCGGCAGGAGTCATTTTTAAAACATGCTTGTTATATATCCCGCTCTTACATGGGGCTTCTCAGTGGTCCAAGGGGATGAGAAAATCTACACCTAAGGCTGCAGCATCACATACTCTTAAGCCATGATTTACTGGATCTCACAGTAGGAGAAAAACACATGAAGTTTAACTGCAGTCTGAAATTTATTTTTATAAACACACCTGAAAGCAGCATAAGCCCAGTTACATTCATTTGGCCAGCAATCAAAACAATGAATCGTGGCCAGTTCACACACAATTCTACATACGGTGGGACACACGTTAATTACGTTGCCATTTAATTCCGTATGTGCTATACATATTTTGTTTGTTAGGCTTTATCGAAAAGCTCACAGCAAAATAAAATATAACCGCCAGCTTGCCTGTGAATTTGCCTGGGATCAACGTGTGAAGCTTGAAGAATTGTATTCCCCAAGTCACATCAATCACAAAAGTACTGTACAGTATAGACAGAATACCATTCTCTTCCCCCGCCCTCATTTTCAAGCCACATCCTGCATTAACCTCAACTGTTGCTATCATAATTTCCATTTTACTAGGTAGTCAGCTCTAATTTATCCATGGAAGTATGAGGCAGGCAGCCAGGTTTGTACAGAGCTGACTATAACAAGAGAAAGAGGGTGAAGAAGAGCCAGGCTGAGAGCTCCCTGGGGACTCGGGCCACATCCTGCACAGTATGGGCCCAAGTATTCAGTCTGGGAGGTGGTACTGCCTCAATCAGGAGAAGAATCGGTAACCCAAAGGTATTCAATATCAGGCTCAACTAGGCTCTTTAAAAATCATTTAGTAGCAGCTATTCCTTCTCCCAAATAGGATCAGTGTCACAGTAGTAAGGGAGGGGTGTGACTCAGTTTGAAAATCAGCCCCCCATTGCCTTCTGTCCCATGGGGGGGGGAAAGAATAAAAGTATGTGTATATTTTGTCCAGAGCATATCGTAGTGGGGCAAGGGGGAATAATTGGGAAACAGGTTGAAACCTCTCATCCCTAGTGCCACTGTCCCAATTGGATTTGGGTCTCTGCCTCACCCTCTGGAAAGCTATTAAAACTCTCACCAAGAACTCCAAACAAGCACTCAAAACAGTTATGATTTTATTCTCTGTGAGGTGGATTGGACTAAGAGAACAACTTGCACAAGGCTACCCAAAGTGAGTGCCGTAGCTGATGAGGATTTGAATTTGGGACTCCCAAAGAGGCAGCTTATCCATCAGGCAAGGTGATGCGGGCTGCATCAGTGGCAGATTGATGCCACTGTGGAGAGAGAGGGCAGCAGATTCAGGATGCCCTTCACCCGGGTTTGCCACCGCCACCACCTCCCTCCAGACCGCTGTGGATTCAACCCACATCGATCCACTTTCCGCCTGCTAAAAGTGAGCAGAAAGTGATCACTCACCTCCTTGCCTTGCTCCTTGTGTGGTTTCCTCAGTTGGGGAAGTACAAGATTTCTGGTTTGGATTTACAGGGACCGTGCAAATGAAGGAGCTCCTTCATTCGTGCAGCCTCTTTAAATTGAATGTAGACTTTCTGCAAGTGAGGAAGGTGAGTGGTAAGTGTTTATTTCTGTTTGTTTTTATTGTGTAGAGCAGGGGTTCTCAACCAGTGGTACTAGTACCAACGAACCACCAGAAACCCGCTTCAATGTGGCGCTTTTATAGGCTTGCCATCCATCCCGGAATTTCCAGGACCATCACGGATTTGGAAGGGCCTGTCCCGTATTTGTCCTGTCCACCAGCCCCCCTGGTCCGTTTAAAATGTATTTTGATTGTTTTTATTTTTTCTGAAAAAAAATGGCCACCGGAATTTTCCCCCTGGAAAAAATGGCTGCCGCTTAGGCTGCACTGGCTGTGATCATGTGATTAAGAGAAGGACAGAGCTTTACACTTCAGCTCCGCCTCAGCAGTATGACTTCACAGCAGCAAAAGTTCTTTGTAAGCCAGCAGCCGGAGCGCTTCCCACCCCCCTCGCAGCAGAAGGAGAGCCGAGGGTTCAGACTCTACAACATGATGAGGTTTGCCTTCTTATACTGTACTTTGGAAAACTCTGTTTGTCCTGCTAGCTCCGTTTGTCCTGTGTGTGTTGCTTCAAAGAAAAATGCACTGTTGGTGGGGTGGGAGGAGCTGATTTTTGGATGTGTGACTTGGAGAACAAAAACCTCGACATGTGTGTTTTTGCACTACCATGAAACAGGAATGATGTTTTTTTTTCCTTCTCTCCCATCTATGCAGTGACCTTATACGTAAAGGAGGGGGGTGACCGTGACCATCATTTCTTTTATTTTCCTCCCTTTTAAAATGTTTGCTTTCTTATTTCATTTTAGTATTTTATTATTTACATTTAGCCAGACTCTGGCTGTTTAACAGCATGCATTCTGTGCCAAGCTAACATATAATTGAGAGGGTTCCTTAAAATGGATAATTAAGCTAACTAAAAATAAATAAAAATTTTGGGCACCCTTCGGGCGGCAAAAGGGCACTTTGCACCCCAAAAAAGATTTTTACAATGTATTTTGATCAATCAATCAATTAATTAATTAATTGTTGGGGGTGTCCCAGTTTAGAACCGGGTAAATCTGGTAAGCCTACGCTTTCGGCAGCACATTTTTGCTCCCGAGAGGCTCCTGCCTTTGGCCGAGCCTCTCGGGAATGCTGAGAAGGGCCCTCCTACACGCCCAGAGACTCCTATCTGTATTTTCTGGCCTCCAAAAATCTGACAACCCGGAAGGTGGTATGCAGCAGGAGAGTGGTGCCGGAGGAAGTACTCAGCCGGGAAGGGGTTGAGAACCCGTGGTGTAGAGGCAGCGAACCCAAGGGTGGCATGGGTCCAGGTCGTGCTGGCCTCCCACATCCAATCTAACCAGCCACTAAGCCACACTTGCTCTCCACATAGCAGCAGCATGCTAGCCGGGATAAACTCTAGAAAACCTTTACGTGCTTCTTGCAAGCAGGACCCATGCAATGTTGCAGAAATATTAAGAATGTGCATCTTTGGAGCACCCAAAATTGGTGTTGCAAGTTATACCTTTACAGTTTCTCTCTTCATTGTGCTCTTCACAAGAGGAAATTTTGCCCTTTTAGAAATATAGGTCTTACTAACCTAGAGTCTAGACAGTGCTGGCTTAGGACATCAAATCACCACTGCTGGTACCTCAGCAACCACCAGAACCACTAAGCATTACTCTCATCTGTGGAAGGGATGCGTCACAGTGGCTGGAATGGGATACAGCAGAATAAAGGCCGAGGGGGCTGATGGTTTTATTCCTAACCTATGTTTTGCTGAGGTGCAAAACCTGGTAACAAATTGGGAAGAAGAGCACCTGCAGAGGTCCTTCTCCATCCAGTTATAGGCAGCACACTCTCCAGCACCACTCTCTCTGTGGCTGCATGTTTGCCATGGGCAGGGACCATGGCTTAGGGAGAGAATGCATGCTTTGCGTGCAGAAGGTCCAAAGTTCAATTCCTGGCATCTCCAGCCAAAAAAAGGAACAGGTGATGGGGGAAAGGCCCCTGCTTGAGAAGGAAAGCCATAACCAGCCAGAGCAGACACGGCCTCTCGGTGCGAAGCTGCTTTGTGTGCTCACCCAGCAGAAAACTGGTCAGGTAATGAAGGAGTTTTCAACTTGCGCTTCTGTCCCATATGGACAGACGAGCTCTGTGGCCAAGCAGTGTCCCCTAAGAGTCCGGAGAGAATCAGCCTCTCTGCTTTGCTGGAGGTGGGTACAATTAAAGGTAACCAAGAAATCAACTCTGAGCGCGGGGGGGGGGAGGGGGGGTTGGACTAGATGATATTCAAGCTTCCTTCCAACTCTAACATTCTACAGTTCCAAGTGCATGAAAAGATACATCTTCACTTTGAAGCAAACCACAGAAAGTCCTGTGCACATTCATTCCTGCTTCTGGAATTGTTCCACAAATATCTTATTACAATGAAGAACTACAGCTTTCATCTTTAGAACCACCTGCTGTTCCAGAAGTAGTAACCCACTTACGTGGTTTAATAAAGGGCACAATCCATACATCTGCAAGTTCCTTGGGAGAAATATGGAATCCCGTATCCCAAGCAGTTCAACTTCCATAGCTTAAAAGCAGGATTTTAAGCTTTTATGGATAAAGAGCAGTGCTGGAAAATGTGCAGCAGGATCTAATGACCTCTCCAGCTGTCAGAGACGGGGACTCTGCCTTGCACAGTGTTTGCACATGGCAAACACTCTTCTCTGGCATCCTCAAGCCACCCGTCCCCATTCTCCATCACCTCCTCAGTTTTCTTCCCTCAATCCGTGCTAAAAGCCTCCAAATGTCTTGAAAACCCTTTGAAATATCAGAATTAAACAAACAGATGCATTTTTAACATAATTTATGCTGAACTCTGAATCTGGGATTCCCATGTTAACAGCCCTGCATACATGTCAAGATAACAGAGAAACACAGGTCACATTCTACTTTCCTCATTCACAACGGCCATTTCAGATTATTATTTTTACTGAAGTTCCATATCTATCATCAAATATGATTTTGCTTTTTCCCTCTACCTCTGTTTCTCTTAGGGTTTTTAGACTGATAAACAAATTTATTGCTTATTAAACAATTCCTGTTTAACAAGAAACGAACAAGTTTAATTCCAGGTGCTTCCCTGCTTTCCTTTTAAGCAAAACAAGGTATCTCGGAAAAATGGAAGATATGAACTCATGTGCTGAAACACAAAGCAGGTTTCTTTTTCATCAAAAGACTGACTTGCACAACAATGCACTTCTGGATGTCCATGTGGGTTAGAAAACACAGCAACTATCTTAGCCTGGGTAAATCCTGACAGTGCATTTCCATTGGCTAACAGGTAAATGACAAACACCATCAGCAATTTCCAAAGACCGCTCTTGGTTGCCTAGTAACTCAATGCAGCCCTTGAATCACATAATCCAGAGACCTCCAAAAAGCAAATATGGGGCTCAACAGTCAAATTATGTCTCCCCACATACTCCCCCCACCCCCATGATGGCAATTCCAAACATGTCCTTATGATGTACCAGCGACAAGACAGGCTTGTCTGCATGCGAGTTCACTCTTAGAAACACACATTAACTCAGCCATCTTACTTCTAAAAGTCATGCAACTCTCGCACCATTCTGAAGACCTGGTCTTCCTTGCCACGATCCAGATAAGGCAAACTAATGACTTCGTAGGCTCTTGCTCTCAAGTTACTGAAGACAACCATCTCTCGTATCGAATGAAGACTCACTTGGTCGTCTTCTAGAAAAAAAACTCCCCCACCGCAATCCCAGACCCCTTGGCCTTCTCCCTCCAGAATGCTTCTAGATACACAGTTCATTCTACGCCACCATTAAAATCTCGGGAGATTTTTTTCTAATAACCTGAGATGCAGGTCTCTCTTTTCCACCTACTGTGACCTTGGAGAGAAAGAGACCTTATCCACTGCACAAAAGTCCCCCAGTTTTCTTCTGCCTCCTCTCGCCATGGCCCTAAACAAGTACACATTGCTCCAAGCTCCCATAAGTTATGCTTTGCATGGCTAGACGAAGACAAAGATCTCATTCAACAGCTAAACAGAACCTTCCCATTTACCACAAATAGCCCCTACCTGTGACCAGCTTCCTGCTGTAGCAGGCTGATGGCAGAAAGCAGGAAGGCTCCTGTCGGGCCCAATGCGTTTGCAGTGTCAGCAGCATTGCGTCCGTGTGAGGCAGGGTCTCAGTGCTGGAAGGGATAACCATGGGAAAGACCACTCCTATCCAACCACAGACAATCCAATCAGGTCCACACCATGAATAACTGTTTGCTCAAGTCCGCAGTTCCCCCCCCCCCCGGCAAATTGCTCCACACCCAGACTTTAGGGTGGTCCTCGTCCAGGTTGTGCTCCTGAGAGAGTGAGCCTTAAAGTCACAGTGAGTGAGCTAACCAGAGAGCAGTGCTACACAGCTGTCATTGCAGAGGCTATGGAAGGTCAAGGGGTGTGGAATGCTCTCTTGGCTGGATCAAAGCAAACAGCTGGTTACATGCCATGGCCAAGTGGAAACTGATCAGAGGAGCAGCTGACAAAAGGTTTCCAAAGGCAGGCGAGAGAAACCGCCAAGGAGGGAGCAGAAACGTGCCCGTTCCCAACTCTACTTTTCTAATGTACGTTACCCCCTTAGATGCCACCTGCCTCCTTGAACTTTTCCCAAAGGAATTAACTCTTTGGTGCTGGCAGCTGGAAACCTGAACAAGCTCTTTCCGCTCAATCAGTACAGATAGCAAGAGCTGGGGGGAGGCGTGACCAGAAATCGGAAAGGAGGTATTTCATTCCACAAACAAAAATTAAACATTTTGCATTAGTAATCATTAAATTAAGTGTTCAGCCAAAATAAAACATACAGTTGCAGTTTATTTATGCAAATACACCTAATTTATTCCAATCACATATTTGGGTGTGGGGGAGGAGAGAGGAACATTTTTAGCACTAAATTCCAGACCTCTTTTTCCTTGTGATTACTAGCCTGCCAACTACCAGTGGAGTAATTGTAGTTCTAAGAGATTCACTTTGAGAGATGGGGGCGGAAGGAACAATTACATAAAGCTGTCCAATGGCTGGGTGACACTGTGGTCAATTCCCAGAACAAATGCAAGTCACTGCCTCATTCACCTGTCATCCTGCTGGCCCCGCCCCACTGGTACTCAAGGGTGTATCTCAAACTCCTCCCATTACCATGAAAATCCAAGCCAACTGTATGCAAAAGTATTAAGGGAGAGGATGCACAGAAATCCTTTTTTTCAGAAAAGTCACAATTGGGTCATCCTAACCATACTTTCTCAATGTTAGTCCTATCCTCGGGTCTATATTGGTGTGAGTGAGTGAGTGGTCTGTTTGGTATCATAGATGAATGGAGTGGTATAGGGTTTAGACTTTTAAATCTACTTTTATCCTTTGATAAAGGGTCATTCCATGTCAAATCAACCAATGAAAAATCCATTTTCCAACTTGATGTCATGGATTTTGTCCATTTTGGTACATTTGTACCTTACCAGGAAATGTTTAAAAATTATTTTTTCAAATTTGTCCATCCACTTTTGAGATATTGAATTTGCAAAATTGCCTAAAATGCCAAAATTCACTTGTCACTTAAAGGTATCAGTCAAAATTTCAAGGTGGTATCTCAATGGTATCATACAAAAATTAAATTGTCTTGTCGGCAGTGACAAGGAATTTAAACCCCTCAAGTCCATTTTTCTACAATTTACATTGATAAAATTATGTGGTAAACTGAAATGAATCCAAAAATTTATAACAGGATCGGTGAATCGGTGCTAGATTAGCACTTTGCTGTATAGCACTGCAGGGTGCATGCCGACCACCATCTTGGCTGGCACAGCATGGCACCCCACAGATGGCTGGCACCCTGTATATATGCCACTGGAAACAGGGGCACCAATCCAATAGTCAGTGATGTCCTCAACACCTTGCCTATCCTGCTGGCCTCAGCTGCCTCACAGACTGTCTTTCTTCTTTTGGTCCCAAGGAGACCCTATAGGTCTTTGCAGAACCACTATGAGTCTCTCCATACAGCTGTCCTTGCATCTTTTCAGCAACAATACTCTAAAAGCCTAGAGTTCTTTTGTGTAAGGTAACTGGTTTCCAGTTGACCAACAGGGGAAGGAATGGCTATATCTAAAGGTCGATCAGTGCCAAAAGCCAGAGATGTCAACTATTTATTAATTTTTATTTTTATCATCAGTATTTATATACCGCTTTTCAACAAAAGGTTCAAAGCGGTTTACAGACAAAAATCAAATGATTTGGGCTCACAATCTAAAAAACACCACCACACTACCTGGATGTAGTTTACTCTACTACAATTACAGGTGGGCCCCCACATCCGCTGGGGATATGTTCCAGGCCCCTCCGTGGATACCTGAAACCGTGGATAAGAGCGAACACCCCCTCCATGGTTTCCTGAGGCCGCCCCACCCTGCCTCCCCTGCAGGCAGGCATGCTTGCCCCCCCCCCCCGGATCTTATTTTTCTTTCAGCAAGCTTTGTTTCTTCCTTAAAACGAACAGAGAAGCAGCCTCCATTGCAGGCAAGTAGAACGAGACTAAGTCTTAGAGAGGCTCTGCAAGGTTTCTGTTAACCTTGCAAAGCCTCTCTAGTACTTAGTCTCGTTCTACTTGCCTGTAATAAGCAGCCAGAGGTTGCTTCTCCTGTTTCTTTAAGGAAGAAACGAAGCTTACTGGGAAAAAAGTAAAAGCCTGGGGGGTCCCCACGATCCGTGGATAACTGAAACTGTGGATAGCGAATCAGTGGATATGGGGGCCCACCTGTACTCTGCGCCCAGGAAGAGAAAGCAAGAAAGCATACTGAAAAATTCTTCAGCAACAAGCATCAGCATCAATTACTTCTGATCTTGCATTTCTGTACAAAGATAATTCCAGGAGTCTTGTAGTTTCATGGGTAATGAAGAGATAAATGTTGTTGGGAGATGGTCTGATTAGTACAGTTCCAATATCTGATCAGTCTGCTTGATGCCGTATGAACAGCTGATGTGAAGTGCCAACAGAAAGGCAAGGCCCAGAGAGATGCTCACCTACCTAGTCTTACCAACTTATGCATGGCGACTGACGCCAAGCCCAGCTTCTTTCTGAAATGTGGTTCTTTTGAGCCATGCACTGGAGAAATTCCCAAGCAGAACAATTTGTGTCCATGAAGGCTACAATCCTATCCACAACTTTCCTGAGTGTAAGACCCACTGAAAACAATGGGACTTACTTCTGAGTAGAAATGCGTAGGACTGCACTGTATGAACACTTTCTGATTTCAGAAGTGGGTGCTACCCTCAAACCTTGTGGGCTGGGCTCCTCCATATGAGAGGTTACTGGATCTCTCTCCAATATGATGTATCGTGAATATTACTGAAGAAAACTTTGGA
Organism: Plestiodon gilberti rubricaudatus; assembly: GCA_026170595.1. Taxonomy (NCBI): domain Eukaryota; kingdom Metazoa; phylum Chordata; class Lepidosauria; order Squamata; family Scincidae; genus Plestiodon; species Plestiodon gilberti. The sequence continues at coordinate 2,316,437 of JANXHW010000011.1, forward strand.
ATGTGTGTGGGTGCAGACAAACCTGCTGCAGGAGACACATTCAGGAGCACACACAAGTCTGCAGCTTGAACACCAATAAGTGCGGCTATTAATAACCAAGATGAAACTGAGGAAAAAACCTGTAGAGTTTGGATGAGGAAAAAACCTGTAGAGTTTGGATGAAAAATTTCAGGGTTAGAGGTCAAATCAGGGCTTCTTTCTACAGCCACCTGTTTCCTCCTACCCCCCCCATCTCTTAAGTCTGTCTCACCCTTCTTTTAATCCAGCTCCAAAATCATTCCTATGGGATGAGTCTATCTCAAAAAGAACTTTCAAGAGCACAGGCCTCGCTCAGTAATGTTTGCCAGAGCAGAGACCACCAGATTTCAGAGCTCACTCTGGCAGCTGGTAAGCATGCACATTCCTCCACATCCTGGCATACAATCATTTGTACACATCAGATGAAGGGTTTGCACATATGTTGAATTGCTAGAATGTGCACAAGCACTTTCAGCAATGCCTTCAATGCCACCGAGGCAAATGTGCAGGAGGAAGAGGTCTGCTCAAATCTAATATTAGTCATAATAGCAGAACCTCAAGAACTGACATAGAAAGGAATCCCTAGAAATATCTACCGTATATACTCGTGTACAAGTAAAAAAAAATGCTTTGACTGAAAACCTGGGTCAACTTATACATGGGATTCATAAGAACAGTTGCTTGGTGAGGTGGGGGGCGGAGACTGGGCTAAGGAGCTATTTTACCTTGTTCTGAAGCAGCACAGAAACTGAGCGATTCTCTAAACAGGAAGAATTGTAGTCTTTGTGAGGGCTGCTGCTATGGAAGTACAGTACTGTACTCCTCACAAAGCCTACAACTCCCATAAGTTCCTTTACCTTTCTTCCTGTTTGGAGAATTTCTGTTGCTGCCTCAGATCAATCATTGGTAGTTTAAGAATTCAAAGAATTTCATACACCCCTAAGTTTTACCCTCAACAAGACAATTCTTGAAAACGACCAATGATTGATCTGAGGCAGCAACAGAAATGCTGTATGCAAATTCCATGAAGTTTGGCTTAAAACGTGCCCTCGACGTATCCATGAGATCGACTTATACTTAGGTGTATATGGGTAGTTCAAACTCCTGCATTTAGCAAGATACCTTACAGCATCGCAAGCAGATGCCTACCCAGCCCTTTCCTTGAAAAGAATACGTTACTTACCTGTGACTATAGTTCTTTGAACAGTCAGCTGAGCAGACGCATAGTGGCGTTCTGCGCATGTGCAGGGCCAATCTTGGAAGCTTCCAGGGCTTTGCCGAGTGTTCTACCCCAGCTTTCAAGTGTGGAAACTCCATGCACAGTCATATACCTCAAATATGGGAAGAACACCCAATCCCCAAGTTCCTTTGAGGAACCCCCCAAAGTTTAGACTACATCATCTGAGGAGAGCTCCAGAAGTTGGAGCCAGATGCAGTGGGGATGATCAGGCGAGTTGTGTCTCTACACGGAAGACTGCTTGAACAATTACAGTTACAGGAAAGCAACCCGTCACTGTTCTCTATGGTCTCCACATCACCACATGTACTAAAGACAAGCTAGCTTCCTCCTCACCTGGAGGTGGGTGTGGTTCGATGATGAGATGATGTTCTGCAGCACAGTGCGCCAAAGTGATGCATCAGTTCTGTACATAAGTTAAAACGTATGTAGCTCAAAACATCTGGCTCTTGCCAGCCCAACTGCATCTGTGCAAAAAGCATTACCAAAGGATGTACCGCACCTGCACCAACACAGCCATCCATACCTTGGATGTCCATAATTCAGAGAACCAGTGTACGAGTCCTTTAGCTTTCCTCATACAATTACCCCCCCCCCCAGCTCTCCTGTGAATTATCTCTAGAATGTCAACATAGTTTTTGAACTCTAATGCATGTAAGGAACACAGTACCTCAAAAAGGATCCTACTGGTCCAAAGCAGAACAATGATATTAATTCCAGCTGCAGTGTAAGTTTTCACCATTCCCTCATGGCATAGCCTTACTTGCCCCCAATAAACCAAAGAGGCTGAATGTCTGGTACGTGTTTGAGAATGCTTTGAAGCATTCTCAAAAAACAAACTCAAGTGAAACAGTCAATCCCAAAGTTCCCCCTATTGTCAGAAAGGGTGTTCTCCCATCTGAACGAAAATTTAAGACACCTCTGCAGTTTGAACTGGAAGGCTACAGATCAGAATAATCAGGATGGTTAGCTTAAGAGAAGCAAAGAGGACGACTACTTGCTTTTGGCTCTTTGTCACCTTAGTTTTGCTGCTTTGACTACCTGTTTGGGTTCTAGAATGATCCTTAAAGAATCTTGTGGCTCTGGTGGGCGACTTCAGAGCTCACAGGCCTCCACAACTCACAGGCCTCCATGCCTTTGCTGAAGTAGCCTTCAGGTACTTGCCACATCTCCCAAAAGGCCTTGGAGAAGATACTTCAAAGCCACACGAATCCACTGACTGCAACCATGGAGGGAAGATCCAGCTCAGCTATATCTCACAAGCTTTTGAGGGAGGAACAAATTATGTTCGAGCAAATGCAGGTTTGCTACCCCAGCCACAAAAGCTACTGCAAAGCAGAAGAAGCCCTCCGGATCACTCCTTTACATGATGAAATTCCTACACGGCAACTCGGTGTGAACTGGCATCATGGTGTCCCTGACTAGAAACCTGAGGCTTTATAGAGAGAGCGCAAAGTCTTCCCAATGGCCTGCTATATTTCAACCGCGCAAATAAGAGTGGTTAAGCAGTTGGAAGCACTAATCGTTCTGAAGGCAAGGACTTTGGACACGTTGTTGTCTACTTGCTGGACCTTCAAAGTGCTGGCCCCTTTCAGCAACTTTTGGTGCACTGCAGAAGAGTGCTTGCAGGGCCAAGGGCTCCAGATGACATACAAGTGACCCAAATCCACCCAAACCAGCAGGAAAAGGCAAGAAGCCCCGGTGGAAGGGCTGCATTCCCAACCATGACACTTTTGAAGAAGCCTTCTTGTTGCACTTTCTCCCCTTGCGTTTTCCATTCAACTCTGGGGATGAGAACAGGTGCCGGTGCCGGACCCACACATACACACACAAGGAAAGGAGATGCTACCACTACTTTTCTTTCAAGTTAGATGGGAAGGCCCCACATTCCAAGTCTTCCCAACTACTGTCCATCTTTCTCCTTCACAAACCCAAAGCCCCAGTTGGAGAAGCCTTGCTAGCTGCAACATTAGCTGATTTTCTGCTCAAGCTCCTGGTGCCTGTTGCTATGGTAGGCATGCCATGGTGTGCACCCACAGGAGTGGCCCTGTCCAGGGTCCTGTCTCAGGCTGAAACTCTGTCCTCCACCATCAGAGCACACTGGGCAGGGGCTGGTTAAATCTGCCTCTATGCTAGGCTTGGCCCTGTCTCTCTCTCTCTGCAGCAATCCCAGAAAGGGGGGGGGGGGGAAGAGCCGAAACTTCATGGCATGCTGAATGCGTGCGTGTTGACTGAAAAGGAGGGGCTTCTATAAAGCAATCCGAGGATCCCGAGATGAGAGGCTGACCAGAGCAGGTGCATGCTAGAGACAGATCTCCCTAGTAAGCATTTTAGGGGCAGGGAGGAGATGGGTTCACTGGTGCAGCCCGGAGAATCTGCCACAACAGGGTTCATGCAACAGGACAATAGTCTCTGATCATCAGGAGCTACAGACGTGTATTACCCAAGAGTGATCCATATTAAAACAGCAGCAGCATGAAAGAGAGATGTGGTCTGAGATGAAAAGAGGAAGTGGAAAAGAGGAAGCGCTAAAACAACTGCAATGTACACTTAACAGCAAAAACTAAAGACAATTTCAAACTGACAATTTCAGACTTTCATGGAGTTGCCTCTTCATTTCTAAACGTTTCAGCATTGCCAGTTCTGCAGCCACAATGGCTTCCGACAGAACCGTGCAGTAACAAATGTCCAGTCCCTACACAAGGAGAATGCACAACGAGCTTATCTGGGCTGCATGCAGCCCTCGCCCGAGTGGCTTCTTGCTGTGCAAAGGGGAGGGGGGAGAGAATGCAGATTGGGGAGGGGGAGCATGTAACTGGCTCTCTTTGCAGCAGAAGAGAAATTAACCAAGAAGCTGTATTTTTCCTCGCATGCAGGGCTACCTAGGGGAGTTTCATTCTGTCAGCCCACCCTGGCATTGCACGTCATTGGCACGGGGCCAAGCCTGCACTCTGCTTCCAGGCCACAGGCTACACATTAACCCTCTGCTTGGTCCCTGTTCTGCCCTGCAGATTTCCACCAGGCAGCAAATTCAATCCCCGCCTCTTCACTCGTTTCTGTGCAATGGTGCCTCTGCCATGGCAACAAGCTCCTCATTGGAGAACCAGAGAGAACGGGGAGCCAATGGGAAGGCAGGCTGTGTTGCTAGGTTCTCCGGGATGCAATGGGCTGATTATGCCCAAACAAAGCAAGAAAGAGGAGAAGGCGAGAGTCTCCAAAAATACCTCGGTAAAGAACTGGCTCTCCTTCCAGGAACAGGGGCTAGAAATAACCTGCGAAGGGAGACCCAGCAACAACAGGGCTCATGCTGCTGGCACGAGGCCACAGCCACTCACCGCAGCCGTGATCTCTCCTGCTCGGTGACTCTCAGAGCCAGCTGGGTACAAAACTCTCCCCCGGTCCAGAATCCCAACGGGCACTTGAGCTGCATGTCTGATTTGTCTCCATCCTTTGGTGCAACAGCAAGGCTAATATAAAAGGCTGTTTGGCACTGCCACAATGTCCTAGCTGTGCCTGCCTTTCTGGCGTGCCATTGACAGCACAGCCAGCTTCCCCTCTCCACAGAGACTCGCTGCCACAGCTCTGCCAGATCAGAGATGCAGGCGACTTTCCCAGAGCGGAGAAAAGTACACAGGGAAAGGCGGCTTGGCCTCCACCCACAACCCGTCTGTCCTGCGCCACTGTAGAGTCCAGGTTGCTGCCCTCTATCCCACAGGCTGAGGGCTCTAGACAAAGGCCAGTGGAGCAAGAAGGGAGCCTAACCTTTTCATCAGATGCCGCGGCACTAGTTGTCTACCCAAACTGTTCATTTTTGGAATTCATTCCCTGGTGAAAGAATCAGGTACTTGGAGACCTACCTCAAACCAATGAAGACATGGACATGCCCGGACAAGGCCAGGAAGACTATGCCCCCTAAGAAACATGCTTCTAAAAACTGAAGGCAAGAAACAAAACTCGTGCAGAAAATTCTAAGGGCATCCAGTCTCACAGGGCAGAATGCCTACTCCTCGCCTGCCATTAGAGAAAGACACACATCTATGATTCATTTCAGAATGTTACACAGGTACATTAACCAGCTTGGAAGCTTCCAGTCTCTACCTTCATCTTAACTAAGCCCCGAAAAATATCTTGGCTGGCAAGGCATTTTCCTTCTTTGAGGAGGGCTCTATTCTATGCTCGGCAGGAGCTCTTTCCCCGACTGCAACTTCGTAACTAGGGGCATGAATCAGAGCTAGCAAACCAGCAACGTCCCTAACTTTTCAACATTCAAGCCACCTTAGTCTAGCATAGTTATACTAATGGTAAAGTACAGTTAAAATGTCGAGAAATCACTCCCGTTCTCCATTTAAAGCCATGAGACTGAGGCACAAGTAGCAGCCTCGCCTGTGGAAAGAACCATGACCAATGTCATGAAAATACACGGACTCTTAAAAAAATGCTATAAAATATACAGTTTAAACTAGGGCGACAACAATGGGGGGAGGGGCAGGAGGAAAGGCAGGGCAAAAGAAAACATGCATAAAAGACAACTAATATGGTGCCACAAACACATGTCAGGAGAGGTCAGAGAAAACCAATCCAAAAAGACCACAGTGAAGAAAACCAGGCTGCACTGAGAACGTTGCCTCACACTTCCAAACATGTTTACAATACCAGCCTGAGACCCTAAGCATGTTTACTTGGAAGCAACTTACCAGCAAATCCATGAGACGTATTTCCAAGTAAGGTCACCTATACAGAGATGATTCAGGACACAGTCACAAACATTGCAGGGCAAGGTGATCATCACAGGCTTTAAGATCAGCGGCATTTCATCCCAAAAGAATGTTTTCTGTGTATCAAGATAAACATGCCCTTCCCTGACATGGGGAGACCATACAGCAGCAAACACACTGTCAAGCAAATACTTTTGCTCAGAATCACACCAAGTTTTCCTGCTGAATGGTTCGCATGGGCAAAGCTCACATGTCAAGTGCACAGAACGTATGGCAGGAGGAAGAGCATGTAAGGAGCAACCTGCGGGCCTGCAATACGAGTGACATGTCTGGGTGCGAAAGATTCTGCCTTGGTACAGAGGCCTCAAGAAGAGCCATTCTGGGTCAACCCAAAAGGCCCAGCCAGCCAAGCATCCTGTTTCCAACAGTGATTAGATTTGGATATTAACAGAATACTCCACTCCTACTCTTCTCCCCCATCTTTGGGCAATTTCAGTTATGTGGAATGCAACAAGCATCGGAACGGGTGCCCTGAGATTCCTACCTGATGAGGTTTTGATCTTCCATGAATTTGTCTAACCCTTTTAAACTCGGTTATACTACTGACCACTATTGCATGTAGCACCAAGTAAGTGCCACAAATTGCACAGGTTGCGTTAAGATGTGGTGGTTCCAACATGAAGTGAACGTACAAACCCCACTCTACATTCACTTTAGTTGCTCTCTCTTACTGAGCAGGGTCCTAATCCTTTTAGCCCTGACTCATACAAGAAGCTGCTCCATCTACCAACCACACCTGAAATGTAATGCAACCAGAACTTGCATTGTAAACCATCTTGAGTCTGAGAAAGGCGGTATATAAATACTGTAATAAACAAATAAATAAATAGGCAGTACCCCAGACGCTGAGACATGAGCGAGTTATATGGAGGCGTTATTTTCTGTATTTCCCGGTTCTTCCTAAAGTTGCTAGCTTTCCATCTGCCTTTCTGACAGCCACAGAGCACCAAGCTGACTTTTTTAGGGATGACCTTCAAGTCTCTTACCCTTCCTTTACTTGATTCAGGGTTGACAAAAAGCACACAAGAAAATCTCTGACCACCAGAGGCAACCAAAAACTGTGTTTGCTGGTTGCTTTTAGAATACTGGAAACAGCCTGCTCCTGAAACCTGAACACTAAAGCCAATGGCACAAACTAAATGTTCTACAGAGTTCAAGTTCTATGCTTCTCTTTTTTCGAACACTGGTTTGTATCTTAAGTTGATCTCGTGCCAACGGAAGGCACTTCCATTCTAGCAAGACCCAGGGTAGGATGAGTTACCTTCATCAGCCCCCCTGTCACATGTGATCCTGCTTTAGAAGGTCCCCCAACCTTCAGTGGTGGATTTTCAGGGGCTCCCATGGAGCAAGGTAGAGGGAGACCAAATGGCTCTGTCACTATCGGTACAGTTCCCGATTTCAGCATAAGGACAGGGATTTCCTAATTTAGAAAAAGGCTGGATTTAAGGTTCTGTCAATTTTGAATGCCTTGAATTCAGGTTTTTTCTGCATTAGGAAATTACTAGTACTGAAATCAAGAACTGTACCAATGTACTAAAGCCATTTGGTCTCCATCTATATTAGTTCTGGATGCAAGATCTGAATGAAACACATTAGAGGGCAGGCAGGAGTTTCCTTGTCTTTTATAGACTGAGATTGTGTGTCAAATTTATCTGTATGCTAGACTAGAGGCATACAAGATGATCACCCCACTCTACTAATAGTTCTACACCTCTCATAATCAAAGCAACTTCTCATGTTCAGTTTACCACCCTCTCCATACTTCACTATGAAAGGACATCAAGTGCAAAAAGAAATCTCATCAAGAAGAATTTTTTCATCAAGAGATATGGGGAAGGTTTGTGCAAGATCTGGTTCCAGATCTCTCTCACTTTATCCTGATGCCCAAATGTTTGGGGTTGGGGAGACAAAGAAATGGCAACAGATGGCTCCTCAAACTGCCTCCTCCAGGTCTGAAGTGCAGCAAGGAATATACCAAAGATAGCACTGCAAGCAGAGCATGATCTCTTTAACTTACAGATCCCTTTCTGAAGTTCCAAGTTGCAAGGCAGGGGGAAAGGGTATAGCAGAAATAGAGAACAGAGATAACAGCAGAATCAAAGTATGATTAACAATGTATTTGAGTACTGAAATCTGGACACAGAAGAGGTAGATAGCCTGGTCTCCTCAGGATTCAGAGACCAGGCTCAGTTCTGGGACCGAGGCAGCGCTGCAATCAAAAGTACTGATAAAGGGAAAACTTGAATATGTGTAGAAACTTTTCATGGGATACAATGACGCTACCAGATTTTACCAGGAGCAGGCCTAAAATTTGTTCCATGCTCTTTACATGTCTACCTGACATGTATCCACCTGGTCCACTACGTTCTGGGGGAGGTATATGCACTCCTAGCTGCCAGTGTCCCCATCCACTCCATAAACTGTGCCAGAAGTCACCGTCTTTATGTAGGTAGAGCCAATGTTAATATAAGATTCTCCCAAATCACACTGTTTATTCCACACCCAGCTTCTCCTGCAGAGAGAGGTGGAGATGCTGCCTAATACATCAAATGAGTTATTATGCCATGATTACTGAAAAAATACAGTATTCACCATAGTACCCATCCTATGTACTGCAACACAAGCTCAAAAGGACCAAGGTACCATAAAGGTACATAAACACTGGGAAAAAAACTCTTTGGTTTGCATATTTTCTGCAACTAGTCCATTGTCAAACCAAAAGTGAAACTGGTACTGAAATGATGTTAGAACCATTCAGCTAACAATCTGACATTTACTAACACCTAGGACAAATAAAGACAGATGATGGGTGTTAAGCTACACAAGTTATATAGACATTTTGCCAGAGACCTTAAGATGTTCAGGAAAACCTTCTTTCAGGAAAGCCATGGAGCTAAACAGTTCCATGCCAAGTCTGGTGCCAGATCATATTGATCTTGTTCGCATCTGGGTCCAAGAGAAGGCAATAATTTCTCAAGTGGTCAGGCCATCTCTCTGCCTTGACTTTAAGAAGCCAAATCTGAGGGCTGTGTGGGTTTATATACTCGACTGCGTTTCAGTTTCTCCTCATGAGTGATGATCCTAACTTCTTTACCCTTTTACTCTAGTACAGTAGTCGGTCTAACTGGTCTTTAGCTACAGTCACACACTATACCTCAGTTATATCCAGTACATTTAACTGGAGGAAATTGCCACTTTGGTAGCCAATACTGACATCTCTGTAGCATTGGGCTACCATGGCCTCACATGAGAAACTATGCTCTAGCACTCTCCATTAAATGTGGCCCAGTTTCTAGAAGAGTACAGTACCTATATTAGCACAGTGCAGCAAATACAACATACTTCTAGAACTACACCGGATAAAATAAACGCTCACTTCCAAAACTTCCTACAGCACAAAATTCATGTTAAAAGTACCACCAAAGCAATACAAAGTTGCAGCATGTGCCAACTTGCTTGTCACCTAAACATTAGTTACGCTGACAGACACTTCTTGCCTGCCCTCAACTTGTGGCATGCAGTGGGATGGATTCCATGAGTTGATCCGAGGGGTCTGGGGCATAGATGGCCCTGCCTTGTGGCAGAGGGTGAGCGAGGTGGCATTTTGGTCCTTTGGTTCTAATGGCTCTCTCAATGCATCTTTCTTGAACATGTGAAGTATCTTTCATCAATATGGTATGCAAAGTTATTACTACCACTGCATCCTCAATGCGAGCACCCACCTAATAACTCAAGAATCACAACTGCCTTCTTTGCAGTTAATTCACATTTGTTGCTTCTGTCTGGCCAAGATCACAAGAGCCTTCCTTCTTAACTTGCCATGTCCAGCTGAGAATAAAATGTTTCCTAGATCCCAAGAACAATCTTCCATTGTGCTAGTGAATCTCAGTAAAATACTATTACTGTACTTAAGTTTATGAAATATCCAGCTCTATCACAAAAATAACTTCCTGATGCCCATCTGCATTGATCATATCTATTAGCCAGAGTCATAAACTGAATCAATAAGCAACCACAGGAGGTACCTCCAGCATGCTCACCTTTGCATACTCCCTGCAAGAGAGTGTGGAAATCTTGAACTTTTACCCAAAGTGTGAAAGGCTCCAAAATTGCAGAGAACAAAAATGAAGACACCCTACATGGATCTACCTACACATCGATGGAAAAATCCTATACCTGACCATTCTAAGCAGAGAGGAGTAAAGTACCCACCCTCTCCACAGCTACAGAAAACAATTTGTCCAAGGATAAGGAGGGATGCCCCTCTTCTCCCATCATACAGAATAGTACAACTTCAGCCCACTGGTCTGCTCTCAATGGCTTCCCACTGGGGAGTGGGGGAGATGGAAGACCAACATGGATATACCCACCATGGATTTTCTAGACTCCACTCAATTTTTATGATGCGATTATTTCACTGGTTTCAGCGATTTCCTGTATGTAGAAGAGGCTGGACTAGGGGGGGGGGGGAAGGAACACACTTCTGGCTTCAAAATGGCAGCAGAGGTTGCCACAACCACAGCACAGATTAGCGGAAAATTAGTCACAGGCTGTTAAGCGCACACACGGAAGTCATATGTTGCCCACCAGTGATCGTGCACAATGAAAGCATAGAAGTGCACCCTTCCGTTCTTAAGTGTGCTCACATTCCATTGAATACATTCTGGAAAACTCTCACAGCCCAATCCTAACCAATTTTCCAGCGCCGATGCAGTCTCAATGCAGTCCCGAGGTAAAGGAACAGAGGTTCCCTTATCTTGAGGAAGCCTCCAGGACTGCCCCCTCACCACAGGATACAGTGTGCACCCCATAGGCATGGTTGCATCAGCGCTGAAAAGTTGGATAGGATATGCCGGCCAGACATATTGTTGCAGGAACGTATACTAAGTACACAGTAGTAGGATATAAACAACCAAGTCCTCCTCTGCAGGCTGCAGTGCTTGAACACAGTTTGATAGTCTACTGAAAGTGATTCAATGGAATCAATGGAAGCCCAGAACAGTCTTCACTAAGGACACAAGATTGGGAATGGATATACTCAAGATGAATTGTTAGCAACCAGAAGCTCATCCCTATTTGTCTAAACTAAGCTGTTATCACTGCCATTTCTTCAGGGGTCACAACAGTGACCAGAATTTAGCCCAGAAGAAGGAGTCCTAATTTAAATTCAAATTCTTCATAGATTGAATTAGGCAAAAGGCATAGTAAAAAAAAAATCACAACAGTGACAATTTAATCTGAAGTCATAATAATAGTTTATCCTCGACTTACAAAGAATCAGGAACATCTGCAAGAGTTTGAGGGCAAGAAACCCCGTCATTCAAAATTAGGGAGACTTCAGAAGGTTATATGGCACCAGCAAGACTCCATATACGCCTATCTCAAACTGACTTGCACTGAAGACCATGAGGTCCAACGCAGGCAAAGTTGAGGATGCAAAGAATCCACACCCAAAAAATCTAGAACTATTACTAAGGTTCTATGGACCAATACAGAAGTCAATAGCAAACAAGCATACTAAGTGCTATTACAAAAATTAAAATGACTTCATTTGTAAAATAGCAACAAGTCCCAGGGATATGCACAGATAGAATTGCTCCAGGAAGCTACAGAAAATCTCAGTTGGCAGGATCCAAGTTAGATGGCATGTACTGTATTACTTCTTGAAACATTTGGGTCAGAGGAAGCACTTACCATATGAACTACTTGCCCAGGTTAGGGAATTAAAGCTCCAACACAGAATACAGGTACTGTAAATGTATGGCGAGATATTATATTCACCTCTAGCATTATGAGACGTCCCGTTTCTTTATACATACACTACTAAATTCTTGGCATCAGCACCATCTTGGGACAAGGGCACCACAGACTATTTATATTGTCAACATGAAACAAACAGCTTTTCCAGTACCTCCTCTCAATTCATAGATGCTGCAAATTATATCATTGCAACTTATTACTGCAATTATTTATGACAGCATTTATGGTTTTAGCATAAGAAACTGCAGGGGGAAAAAGATAAGGAAATGTTACACTGAAATTATTACTGCTGAACCAAAGAAAGGTGACAAGTATTGTGGGTTCATTTGGTTTGACCTGGGTGAAAACAGCAGAGGAGAATAGGTAGGGTGGAGAAAGGTGACACATATTTAAATGAAGGCCGTTTATGAAGGTTATAACAATGTGGTAGTTCTCCTGAGGAAGGAAGGTGAAAGGGGCAGGACCCCAGCACAGTAACTACGGCACCACAATAGTAAAAGAGGTGCAATGAGATTCCCATTTTAGACTGGGGACACCCTACTCCAAACACATACTACTCAAGTCAAAGGCCAAGATTGTGTTCCACTGCGTGATGAATAGCTTCATCCAAGAAGCCATTCTATTAATATGGTGTTTGCTGGGGCAACCTTTAGGGTCCCAGTCTGCCCCAAGTGCTAGTTACGAGCGCCCTGTATTTTGGGGGGAAAGGCAGGATATACAGTAACTCCATCCTACATATCCCACATGCGCCTCATCACTATCTTTAATGAAGTAATATTTATTGCTTATTAGTAGTAGAGGTGTTTGTTTTTGTTGATAACCACATAAAAACACAAAACACCACCTTTTCAAACCGAATAAAACACCACATTTTAAAGCAGAATTGGAACCAAATTACCAGCTCTCTACTGGTTGTGGAATGCATCTGGTTGAAACAGATTACTTTTCCAGTTAGAAATAATTGAATAATTTGTTGCTTTTGCATTGAAGACTGCAACATAATGATATTAAACCTGATATTGATGCTTAAGCATTTGCACCTGTGAATAAAAACACAAACCACCACATTTTGCATTTAATTCAACATTTTTTAAAAAAAAAAATAACCCCATTTTCAAACACCTCTACTTATTAGACAAAAAAAAAAAGCCCACCAAACCACCCCTTGATGAAGCCACGACCTCACACGCCAGAAATAAAATCTGCGCCGCCTTGATAGATAGAAATACTGTATATAGAAATACTGTATATAAAAATAAAAGGAAGAAAGAGCCGCAATCCTACAGGCACGCTTACTAGGGAGCAAACGCCGCTGGAGCCAGCGGGGTTTCCTTCCTGGCGAACGAGCAGAGGATTGCGCGGGGAAGAAGAAGGCGATCGCTGGGGATGGGAGAAAGAGGGTCCGTCCATGCAGCAGAAGCGGCGGCGGCGGCGGGCTGGGCCTGCGAGGGAGGGGAAGGGGCGAGCGGAGGGGCGACTGCGGAGAGGGCAGAAGTTTGGGGGAAGGAAGTGGGAGAGGCGGCGGCAGCGGCGGATCAGGGTGGGGTCGGGGATGAGGGCGGGGCGGGAGGAGAAGCGGGGTCCCGCCCGAGGCGAGGCAGAGGCGAGGGCCGGGCAGGGGCGGGGCCTGCCTAGAGTCCGGCGCCACTGGGCGACTATGCCCGCAGCCCGGATGGGACGAGAGGGAGGCGCGGCGGGGGGGGGCGCATAGAGGGCCCGGAGGCGGGCGGGCGTCGGCAGCGGCACAGCCGGGCGGGTCTTACCTGAGGAGGCGGCGGCGGCCCGCGGAGTGTTTCAAAGCTGGTGCTGAGGAGAAGCGCGCTGGGGGCGGGGCGCGGCAGACGGGCGGGTGCGCCCCCACCCCCAGCGCAAGGGGCGTACTCCGGCGGCTGCTGCTCCGGCGCCGGGATTTCCCAGTAATGCAACAAAAAATGGCGACCACAACAAACCGCCTCCGCTACCGCCGCCGAGCGCATGCGCCCTGGCCGGCGTAGCCACGTGAGCCGGGAAAGGGGGGTGCGTGAAATGGACGCGCACCCTCTTGCCGAGCGCGTGCCTCCGGCTTCTGTCCTCCCGAATCAGTGTGCGCAGGCGCAACTAGGCGCTCTCTCTCTCTCTCTCCTCCCCCCCCACCCTTTCTCTTTCTCCAGTTCTAGAAGCGATCCTGGGAGGCTACAGCCGTTCGATACAGAAAGCTCTGGATTGTACCATTGTGGCGTTGGAAAGGGGGGGTGATGGGTGGTCATTTTTGAGCACTTCCTCAAAGGGGCGGAAGGGACGAATAGCCCGTCTTCTTATGGATCAAACCGGAGCCAGGGAGAAAGAACTACGCTAAGTGTGCCTCTCTCAACAGCTCTCAATAGTTGACGACGTAAGAGAAACCTCGCAAATGCGACCCGCACCCACGGCTCTAAAATGGTGCAGCCGGCCGGAGTTCTACCATCTTAGGCGGCTGTCTCGTTCTGCACGCAGCGCGTTACATCCCCACGTTACCTTTATTGTAGGGAGTTGCTGCTGCTCGTCGTTTTTCTAGCATCGCTAGACAAACTGTCAAGAGAATAAAAATGCTATTTGACAAGGAATGTAGAAATCTAAATGGATGCAGCAGGGTAGTAGTCGTAACGTTAGAGATACCCCAGTACTGGCTGCGGAAAGATGATAGGGGTTCAGGCAGAGTCACAGTGCAAGCCTGTGCATATTTACTCAGAATTAAGCTCCGTTGCATTCAGTGGGACTATACTCCCAGGGAGGTGTGTATAGAATCGCAGCCTTCTGCACTAATCCACTTGGAATTATGAGGAAAGAATTGGAAAGCTTAATACAATGCACAAGGCCAACCCCTCGACTTCCCCTAATTTTAACTAAACTATCCACCTCCCCTTTGTAGGCTTCTAAAACCATTAGCTAAAGGGGACCAGCCCCCCCCCCCCCCCATCCAAGCCCTGTTGCAACGTTCATCCCTGCATTGCAGTTCTTTCCTTCATGTATTGGTTGGGTAGTATGAGAATCCTGGGAGAAAAGGCTAAAGCGTTGAAGTTGTCAGTTCAGCAAACAAGTTACTTTAATGTTGGATGGAGGGCATGATACTAGGTTTATAAGATTGTGCATGGTGTGAAGAAAGCAGAGAGAAAGCGGGGGACCATTCTCACATGCGTTACAACTTTGGTTCATCTTAGTGAAACTGATTGGCAGTAGATTCTTCCAGACTGACAGGAGAAAAATGCATCACAAAAAGCATCATGTTATTGCCACAAGAGGGAAGGGTTGTGGCTTAATGGTACAGTCCCTGCTTTACTGACAGAAGGTTCCTAGGTTCAATTCCTGGTATCTCCGGTTAGGGATGGGAAAAGCCCCTCTGAACCCCTAGGGAGCAACTTGCTAGATGAGTCTGCTGTCTCACTCACTATTAAGGCAGCTTCTTCCCATACCAGAAAGGTACAGCAGGTTCATAGCATCGCTTTTGGCTCATGTTCTCAAAAACCACTGATTTCTGTTCAAGTTAGGAGCACAACCCACCTTCCAGCCACCAGCAGGCCCAATGCTGGATGCTGCCCAATGTTTCACAACAATATTGTTTTTCACTATTGCCCCAAGTTTCAAACTGGTTGATTGTTAAAGAATCCTTTTGGATAAAACTAACCACAACTTTGAACATGTTTGACCATCATTGGCTGGTCTATCAACCAAACCTTGTTTGCTTAAACAATGCTCAGCCCTAAGTGTGGAACAGCAGGCTCCAGCGCTTTCAAGCCTGGGACCCTCTTACAGCACAATCCTGCCCATGTTGCGGCTGCTGGCCTAAATGGCCGGCCACTGCATCCTGTGCAGGATGCAGGCCATGTCAGTGTGGCCCGGGCTCACCTTGGGGGAAGGGAATGTTCGCCCCCTTCCCGCGGTGTATTATTACGGCACTTTTGCAACTCCTTAGGCTACAGGATCAGGCTGTTAATTTTATATTCCCATCTCCAGTGTTTTGTGTGGTTTTTTTTGCCTTTCCCAACAATTTTTGCATCCTCCCTCAAAGAAGATTCTCAGCCTATCTCGTAGCCCAAACTGTGGGTCGCAAGCAGATTTTTGGTGGGTTGGGAAAAAGTTGCGGGCTGTTGATGGCTGTGCTGCCGCAAGGCATTCTAAAGTGCAATGTGGCAGATGAAGTAGGGCACAGGCTTTGGGAAGCACTGCCCTAGCCCAAAACAGTGATGCAACTATTGGTGCAGCCCACTTGAAATTATGGTGTTATCCACTTATGGGTCCTAATCCAATAGTTGAAGGCCTATGGTGTTATCCACTTATGGGTCCTAACCCAATAGTTGAAGGCCTATGGTGCAAAAAAAATAAAAAAGAGGACCCAGTCTTATGTGTATACAGTGATGCATACTTCTTCCTGTATACAGAACTGGTTCCTAATTCCAAATTTGTCATTGGAGTTGCTTCTATTCAGGGGCCCGCCTTTTCTCATATAGCATTAATGCTCCCCTGCCCCTTGCAAAATCTCTGCTCTCCCTGTGCCCAATCAGTCTTAGATTATGCTTCCTAGAATGCTAGATGCTTCCTTCATCCTCTCCCTTCTGCCCTCCGGAATCCCCAGATCCCCATGTTCTCCAATGTTATTGAGTTGTTGTTTTTCATAAGAACATCAGAAGAGCCCGGCTGCTGAATCAGGCCAAACGCCCATCTAGTCCAGCTTCCTTTATCTCACAGTGGCCCCACCAGATGCCTCAAGGAGCACACAAGACAAGAAGATACCTGTATCCTGTTGCCACTCCCTTGCACCTGGCACAGAGAAAACCTACTTCTAAAACCAGGAGGTTGCTTATGGCTTCTAACCTGTGATGGACTTTTCCTCCATGAACCTATCCAATCCCCTTTGAAAGGCATCTAGGTCAGGTGCCACCGCAGCCACCACATCCTGTGGCAAGGAGTGCCGCAGATTAGTTACACGCTGGGTGAAGAAATATTTTGTCTGTTCTAACTCTCCCTCCACTCAATTTTAGTGTATGTCCCCTGGTTCTGGTGTTGTACAAGAGGGAAAAGAACTTCCCTCTATCCACTCTCTCCATCCCATGCATAATTTTCTATGTCTCAATCATGTTCCCTTCTCAAGTGCCTTTTTTCCTAGACTGATGAGCCCCAAACGCTGTGCCCCAGCCCACTAATCATTTTGGTTGCTCTTTTTTGCACCTTTCCCAATTCAACTATGGTATATCCTTTTTTGAGGTGTGGTGACCAGAACTGTACACAATACTCCATCTATGTCAAAGAAGGAGTTTCCATGTTACCACAGCAAAAGGTTGCTATTTTCAAAGTTATTGAGCTGCTCGGATTGCGTCAAAGCACTTGCCTGATTTGTTTTGTCCATGTCTTCACAGCTGCGCCTGCTTCAAAGCCCCGGCCAAGCTCATTCCTAAGTTGGACTTGCTTACACCGAAGGGCCCCAACTTGCAGACATTTGAGTAACCTCAAATGTCTGTAAGTTGGAGACCTTCTGTGTAAACAAGTGGAGATGCAATCCCCTCACCCCAACCTTATAGAATGAACCAATATGAACTGCTCCATTTATTATTTTTAATAAAAATATACATAGTATAAATTCTGCAGAAAACAACGTAGAATGGCCTTTCTAGGCCTTTGGAACATGGGACTCAGTCCATAGAGTCCTCTCTCCTGAAATGACAAGAGGTGCCACATCAAGCCTACACCAGGCTGCTATGAACCCTAACAGCTTCTGCTGCCTCTATTTCTTCTGTTTTGGAGGAGGCCTGAAGGGAAGAGGAGAGAGCATTGGTTAGCGGATTAGGGACTATACAGGGGTGCATTAATTCAGTATGCAAACTGGGCTTTCATTTGTAAAAGCCTGTTTTGCATACAGGGCTAATTACAGAAGCAAAGCAGGAAAGTGTTAGCCCAGCATCGGTCTCCATGGAACAGCTTGAACCAGACTTTCAACTTTCACAGTACTGTCTCAATATCAGTACTGTCACCAGCCACTTCTCAGTATCTTACAGCTCTTGGTTGTTCACCTGAGGAGGTCCACAGATTCGTGGACAAAACGTTGCGACTGTGCGCGAACGTTTTTTACTTGTTTTTAAAACGATTACAGTGTTTTTAGACTTGTTTTTACGTGCTTTAACATAAAAGGATTTTTACATGGCTTTTAAACCTGGATATCCGATATCTTTGTACATTGTCTCAATATTATCTGCCCCTTATCCCCACCAGCCATGCAGAAGCTCGACCATACCTGTACATGCCCACTACCACAGCATGGTCTCGCTCGTAAGGCTCCAAAGTCAACTGCTCCTGGGGTTTCATGTTCTCCTGTTGCATCTTCTTCACTTCTGAGGCAAAGACGGCCTCGGGTGCTGCTGTTGAGTCAATACAGTTGGCCTGGAGAAAGGAGGTGAAGTTGGTGTTTGGACCAGCTGACCGCATCCCACAGTTGCCTGGGTGGGCTGATGACCCACCGCTCCCACTCCGCCACAAAAACAGCGTGTCAACACCACACATGCCAACATCCAGCACACAATGCAGCCATCACAAGCATCAATGCATGTTATGTACAGGTCCAACCTCGGTATCTGCGGGGGTTCGGATGCCAAAGGCCCACCAGCCGCTTCTGCAGCCCTCCAAACAATAAGTGCAATAAGCAGAAAGGTGTGTTCTAGCCCAAGATGCTCTAACTCTCAACCTGTGGTACGGGTACCCCTAGGGGTACGCGGACCTGTTGCTGGGGGTACACCAAGCCCTGTCCCTTATCTGCCCCATCAGAAGCTAATTAAGTGTTAATTAACATGGACATTTTAATTATTTTTGGGGGCCTTCTGTCACTGATTTTGGTTTGGGGCTTAATTTTGTACTTTGGAAAATGTACTTTGGTGGGGTGGGGAAGGGAGGAGCTGATTTTGGGAAGTGTGACTTGGAGAAAAAAAAAAGAGATCCTTGCATCCATCGATCCCCCTCCCCCCCCCTCTCTCCCAGTTCTGGTCGCCGCATCTCAAAAAGGATATAATGGAACTGGAAAAGGTGCAGAAGAGAGCGACCAAAATGATTAGTGGGCTGGGGCATCTCCCTTATGAGGAAAGGCTACAGCGTTTGGGGCTCTTCAGTCTAGAAAAAAAGGCGGTTGAGGGGGGACATGATTGAGCCGTATAAGATTATGCATGGGATGAAGAGAGTGGATAGAGAAAAGTTCTTTTCCCTCTCACACAACACTAGAACTAGGGGACATCCACTCAAATTGAGTGGAGGGAGGATTAAAACAGACAAAAGAAAATATTTCTTTACCCAGCGTGTAATTGGTTTGTGGAACTCTTTGCCACAGGAGGTGGTGATGGCACCTGGCATGGATGCCTTTAAAAGGGGATTGGACAGATTTAAGGAGGAAAAGTCCATCACAGCTTACAAGCCATGATGGGGATAAGCAACCTCCTGGTTGTAGGAGTAGGTTTTCTTTGTGCCAGGTACAAGGGAGTGGCGACAGGATATAGGTATCTTGTTGTCTTGTGCTCCCTGAGGCATCTGGTGGGGTCACTGTGTGATACAGGAAGCTGGACTAGATGGGCCTTTGACCTGATCCAGCAGGGCTCTTCTTATGTTCTCTCTCTGAGTGTGTGAGAGTTAAATAAGACATTTTTTCACATTTAAAAAATTGTTTTAGTACCTTTTTATTTAACAATTACCTAATTAATTTATTGATTAATCCAATTAATTAGCAGTTAATTAGCAAGGGGTACTTCAGATAATTGGACCATGATAGGGGGTACCTGGGCCTCCAAAGGTTGAGAACCCCTGCTCTAGCTAGAAGATCAGCTCAGTCCAACTTAGTGTTACCTTGATGGAGATGACAAAATGGCCACCGTTCTTCAAGAAATTATGTGCATTCAACGCCACAATACGCGACTGGTCAGGCTGAGCCACGTCTGCAAAGATTACATCCACCATTCCTGCAAAGATAAGGGTTCGTTTGAGAGACATGCTGGAAAATCTGGAAACTGCTCTACCAGTCTTACTGCCCCCCTCAATACAAAAGCATTAGGAAAAAGGTACACAACAGGCCTAGAGAATCCGGTTTTGACACAGCTCCTGCACTAGAGAGACTGCATGACCGCTGTGAGAAGGTGGTGTTCATTTAGCCTAGCACGTCCAAATGTATTTAGGGCAACAGCTGAAGCTATTTACCAAAATCAAACTCACATAATGTTGACCATCACAGCCAGTTTGACTGAAGTGGAGTTGGCCAAGATGCTCCTTGTGGGGAAAAAGCTCCTGGTCTACAATCCGGTGTGCAAGCTTTTTGGCAGCTGCTTGCAAAACTCGAAAGAGTATTGTCAGTACCGAGGGAAAATGTTAATGCTGATTCAGAGGCGTCGCTCCGGTAGGGGCGGGGCTGTAAGTTTTGCTCGGTCGGAGTCCCGTTTACCGAACGAGCAGGAGGCGGCCCCGCCCCCTCACTGTCAGAGCCATTCCCCTGCGGAGAAAGCAGCAGGCAGGGTCTATTGCCTGCTGCTTTCTCCGCAGGGGAATGGCTCTGACAGTGAGGGGGCGGGGCCGCCTCCTGCTCGTTCGGTAAACGGGACTCCGACCAAGCAAAACTTACAGCCCCGCCCCTACCGGAGCGACGCCTCTGTGCTGATTTAAGCTCTGTTGGTCCGCCCCCCTTTTGTGTCGTGTCTCCTACCTGTTTTAACTTAGGCTTGGCTGAAAATTTCCCCTTCTCCCTGTTATGCAATGCTCTGTCAATGTTGTGTTTTGTTGTGCTATGCTGCTGGTCACCGACTGTTAATAAACTATTGGATTGGATCGGACCATCACAAATCTGCTTCTCACATTTATCTACACTGCAGATATCTATAGCCCGTCTTCTCACCAGTCTTGTGGCAGCTAACAATCAATATACACAGTATTAAGCAAAGAAAAGAAGAGGCACAGGAGAAGAGAGTAGTGGGTTAGTAGAGCATCCCTTGAGTTATCCAAGGACCTTATTTTGTACAGGCTCCATACCACCAAGTACTAGCAGGTTGAAGCATGAGGCCCCTGCAGTCCACGGATGCCCTTTTGTCCAGGGTGCAAGAGACTAAGGGCTCAATCCTATCCAACTTTCCAGCACTGATGCAGTCACAATGCAGCCCTGAGGTAAGGGAACATATGTTCTCTTACCTTGACGAGACCTCTGTGACTGCCCCCTCACCACAGCATGCAGCCCCCTCACCACAGCATGCAGCGCACACCCCATTGGTACCGCTGCATCAGCGTTGGAAAGCTGAATAGGATTGGGCCCAAAGAGAGGCACTGCTCTAGGCAATATTCGGCTCAAACAGCAAAGGCACGGACAGATGGAGGCGATGCTGGCTTAATGTCGAGGAGCTGCAGGCCTCTTACCAATCAACATGCGATATTTGTGTGGATGCCGGGCGTCCTCGATGACGGGTATAATGTTGGTTCGTTTCTTCGCCACGTTAATGAGGTCACGGCCTGAGCGATGGGAGAATTCCACGGCGTACACAAGCCCCTCCTGTGGGACCAGAAAATGGGAAGCAATGAGAGTCAATGCTTTTTCTACATAGGCATACAATGGCTAACAGGACCATCACAAGGGGCAAGGCGTGGGACTGAAGGTGCATGACGCAGCCACCCAGCAGAAGCAAAACCATCTGGGTATGGTTAATAAAGTAACACAACTCAGCATCTGTACAGTTGGCCCCCTCTATCCGCAACTTCTGCATCTGCAGATTTGTCTCACCGCGAAAGCTTCACAGATACGGGCGACCAACCTGAAAACGTGTTCTTCCTTCTACAAACTGAAATGGCGCTCCAGAAGCCTCTTCCAGGTCGCACAACTCCCCCTCCCTTTCCCCAGGATAGCTCCAGAATGCAATGCAATGGGAGGAGGGAATCGCACGACCTGGAAGAGACTTCCGGAGTGCAATTTCAGCTTGTAGAAGTCAGAACATTCAGTTGTTTGCAGCAAAAAGGAAACCGCTTTTTAACTGTTTGTTTTTTTCTTTTTACAATATTTTCAGGTTAGCCCTGGTGTCTGCGATAGTGAACTTCACCAGCCACGGATTTCAGTATCCACGGGGATTCCAGGAATGGAACCCCCGCGGATGCTGAGGGCCAACCGTATGCTTTCTGAGAGCGCAAAGTGCCTTATTATCTTGATGTAATTGTTAAAACAACCCCGGTTGTATTATTATACCCATATTGCAGAAGGAAAGACTGAGGCATGGTTTGCCTAAGATCACTTAGTGAGTTCATAGCAGATCGGAACCTGGGAAGTCTCTTAGCCACTAAGCTACACCAGCTCTGGTCAGTGTCTGGATGCAAAACCACGTGGAAACCTCATTGGTTTGTATCCCACTGGAAGCGACACCACCCACAGTGCCACTACTGCAGCCTTTGTCATAAGTGTCCCTGTGACAAATTATCTCTAGACATTCTTCTAAAAAGAAAGAATAGAAGGGATACTCATTCTCCCTTGCTTGAATGAGTCCCTGGGACCCATGTGCTCAACAAGCAACTGACTCTCACTGCAACTCTTTGGCCTGGGTCAAATAGGACAGGACACATTCAGGCAGCAGCAAACCATGGCAGGGACCAAGGCAGCCTTAAGATCCATCTGAACTACAATTCCAACTTCCGGCACTCCAGCAGCTCCTTACCGGCCCCACTATGTCAGAAACGTGAGAGACTGTCGTCCCCGAGGCGGCTCCCAGGTACAAGACTTTGACGCCCGGTTTGATATGGATCTGGTCGATACCTCCTAGAATGGCAGCGGCCAGCTTGGACCGGAAGGGGTTCCAGGCACGGTATTCCACTTTGACTTCACCATCCTGCAGAGAGGAGACAAAAATTATAGATAGAGGAAGAATGAATATGCTGGGACTTGCTGTATAAGTTCCTTCTCTGCAGTGGAACAGAGGGAATCCTGAAACCCAAGAATTTTCCCTGGTGCCTTGGGAGGTTTCCCATGCCCCCAGCTATGGAAGTTCTCCAGCTACAGAAACAGCTAATATTTAAAATGCTGACCTAGCCAGAAGAAAAAAACCTGACAATGGGGGGGGGGGGGAGAGAGAGAGAAGGAGCTACTCAACCAGTTAAAAAAACCTTCATGGAGTAAAGCTTTTCTGCAATGCTGTTACCTTCCTCATTTTGGGGGTTGATTTGCCTACCACCACCTCCACCTTCCCCAGGCAAGGACTGGAGCGTTCTTCTCCCTCTTATCACATCCAAGTCGCCAGTGTTCTCTGGTCTTCTGTTCATAGCACTTCCTGTCTAGATATCCGACTCTTCCGGGGTTGGGAAATCCACCCCCTGCAATGAGGCACCACCTTGCTTTCATAATTTGGTGCATTGTCCACCATCCTGATGGCCTCTGTGGCCAGAGGGGAAGTGCTTTTTTTAGTCTTAAAAAAGGCACCTGACACGTATAAATTTATGCATGGAATGGAGAGAGTGGATAGAGGGAAGTTCTTTTCCCTCTCGCACAACACCAGAACCAGGGGACATGCACTAAAATTGAGTGGAGGGAGAGTTAGAACAGACAAAATATTTCTTCACCCAGTGTGTATTTCAAATACCCACTGGGGTTTCTTTGTTGTTTTAATTACCTGTTTTAATTATTTTTATTGTATTGTATTTTATTATGTATTTTAACACGTTTTAATTGTAAGGTGCCTTGATTGCCCTAATCGGGAGAAAGGCGGGGCAAAAATTCTTCAAATAAATAAATAATCTGTGGAACTCCTTGCCACAGGATGTGGTGATGGCACCTGGCCTAGATGCCTTTTAAAAAGTGACTGGATAGATTCATGGAGGAAAAGTCCATCACAAGTTACAAGCCATAAGTAACCTCCTGGTTTTGGAAGTAGGTTATCTCTGTATGCCAGGTGCAAGGGAGTGGCGACAGGATACAGGTCTCTTGTTGTCTTGTGTGCTCCCTGAGGCATCTGGTGGGGCCACTGTGAGATACAGGAAGGAAGCTGGACTGGATGGGCCTTTTGGTCTGATCCAGCAGGGCTCTTCTTATGTTCTTATGCTTTGTTGTGGCTGCTCCTATCGGCCCCTGCAAACTGGACACCAGCTCAGCCTCCTCCGAGAACGAGCCATCTACTTCTGGGCGCCGTTCCATTGAGCATCTCTCTCTCTCTCTCTCTCTCTCTCTCTGCATTTCCCCCCCCCCCCTCTCTTTAAGTCTCTCCCATCCTATCTATCACTAAGGGGTGCAGGAAGATAGGAAAGCAAACAGGAATACAATTCTCTATGAAACGGAGCTCAGTTGAAACACCACTGTCCTGGAGCCACACAAGTCCATAACTGGGGGACGCGTCTCCCTCCCAGAGGCACCATGGAAAGTCATTTTGTTTTCATTTGGGCCCCATCTACTGCAATGAGCGAGAGGTGTGACCCATTCCAGAATTCCTTCCTCCATTGCAGGAGTATCCCAGACTTTCAGCGCAATCCTATGCATGTTTAAAGAAAGTCCCAATGACAGGGTATCTCCCAAAAATGTACACACATTTTAATCAGCTCTAATTCATACAGGCTGCAATTGTAGAAAACCTGCAACACTCAAAACATCTAAAGGGACGCAACTGAAGAGATGTGTGGACCCATCCCAGCACACATGTCGGTGGATGTCTACAGAGTATAGACACCAATGGGGAACATTTTGAGCCCTTTGCTTAATTAATTGAATTGTGTAAAGCAACTGCTTCTGTGTATATCATATGCAGCATACGTGTGAATTATATCATAATAAATTTGAAACGATAAAGTGTGCGTACATTTTCTTGAGATGCCCTGTATATTCAGTGGGGCTTACTCCTAGGTAGTGTGTATAAGAGTGCAGGCTGAACTGAGTTCAATGGGACTTACCGTGGGGTCTCGATATCCGCAGGGGGTTGATTCCAGAACCCCCCCCACGGGTAACTAATTCCATGGATAGTGGAATCCAGGCGGGGGCAGGGTGCCACAATACCTTATTTTGAGGTTGTGAAAGGCCCGCGGCCCACTTCTTGGGCTCCCCCGCGCCGCAGAACTCCTCCAAATTGCCTCAGAACACTTAAAAAACCCGACTGGAACCCACTTCTGGTTCACATCTGCGACTTCCAGTCGCATCTGGGAGGTGTTCTGAGGCACAAGGAAGCCTGAGAAGTGAGTCACAGGCCTGGCATGGCTTCAAAATAAGGTATAGTACTCCCCCCGTATCCGCTGGGGATATGTTCCAGGCCCCTCCGTGGATACTTGAAACCGTGGATAAAAGCAAACACCCCCTCCATGGTTTCCTGAGGGTTCCCCACCCTGCCTCCGCTGCAGGCAGGCATGCTCGCCCCCCCCCCCAGCTCTTATTTTTCTTTCAGCAAGCTTCGTTTCTTCCTTAAAACAAACAGAGAAGCAGCCTCCATTGCAGCCAAGTAGAACGAGACTAAGTCCTAGAGACTTTCTGTTAACATAAGAACATAAGAAGAGCCCTGCTGGATCAGGCCAAAGGCCCCTCTAGTCCAGCTTCCTGTATCACACAGTGGCCCCACCAGATGCCTCAGGGAGCACAAGACAACAAGATACCTGTATCCTGTCGCCTCTCCCTTGCACCTGGCACAGAGAAAACCTACTCCTACAACCAGGAGGTTGCTTATCCCCATCATGGCTTGTAAGCTATGATGGACTTTTCCTCCATAAATCTGTCCAATCCCCTTTTAAAGGCATCCAGGCCAGGTGCCATCACCACCTCCTGTGGCAAGGAGTTCTACAAACCAATTACACGCTGGGTAAAGAAATATTTTCTTTTGTCTGTTTTAATACTCCCTCCACTCAATTTGAGTGGATGTCCCCTAGTTCTAGTGTTGTGTGAGAGGGAAAAGAACCTTGCAGAGCCTCTCTAGGACTTAGTCTCATTCTACTTGCCTGCAATAAGCAGCCAGAGGCTGCTTCTCCTGTTTGTTTAAGGAAGAAACTAAGCTTACTGGAAAAAAAGTAAAAACCGGGGGGGGGGGGGGAATGATCCGTGGATAACTGAAACCGTGGATAGCGAATCCGTGGATATGGGGTCCCACCTATATTGTGGTGTTGTGACCCCGCCCCCAGCCTCCTTCTTGCCACGCCACCACCTCATAGTTCCCCACGCCACCATCCACTACCCACCTCCACAGAAATCCTCTTCTCTCCATATACAGATTCACCGGGTACCATGTTCCGGGTTACCAGAGCATCTTCCTTTCCTCTGCAGATGAAGACACCTGATAAAAGACAAGAGATTGGAATCTGGCCTATTTGTATAGAAGACATGCTCTGCACCAGTAAGGATGAAAAAGGGCTGAGAACCAGGAAGTGCTCCAGGCCTTGATCCGCAGCCAATTTATTGGTATTTATATACCACCTTTTCTTTACAGACTCAAGGTGGTTTACACAGGCAGGCAATACAAGTATTGTTCTATGAGAACATAGAACCCTAAATTCCGAGATGTTTCCTCTCAAAGTACAGCAGACACGTCCTGGCTGTGCTTCTGCCTTCCAAGCTTTGCGCAGCAGCCACAGGTCTCCCTCCGTCGGTTCTCAAGGTGTTCTCCGTCTTGCCAGCTGACTCGTACTCATTCCACACACTCCACACTCACAGTGCGCAAGATGAAGCAGCAGTCTCCCTTCCAAGCGATTACCAGGGCTGAATCTGCTTAGCTTTCTTCAGACAGGGTAACAGCTCAACCTCCAGGTCATACCTCCTGCCCATTTTACGATTCCCATCATTTGAGCCTCTTCTAGCGCACTATTCAGAGTCATGGTCCCACCCCCAACAATTCACACCCAATAGTTCCATGACTGTACGAATGGAAACCTCGTCACTGCTCACTCATCTTATAGTGCAATTTCCATGCATGTTTGCTCACAAGTAAATCCCAGGTGAGCACAGGATTGCAGCCATAGGGTTGTATCCGAAGTAAAGTGCGTTTTGACTAAGGAAGTCAGTTATGAGTAAGTTCTACTAATTTCAACGGGACCTAGTAATAATTAAATTTCCTTAGACATGATGGAATAAAATCTTCCTTCCGAAGATGTTTTGAAAAATACAGTATTGTCTTTACCCTGTCCTACAGTAGAAGACACGGAGGGAGGGAATCCGCCTGGATTCCACTATCCATGGAATTAGTTACCCGTGGGGGGGTTCTGGAATCAACCCCCTGCGGATAACGAGACCCCACGGTAAGTCCCATTGAACTCAGTTCAGCCTGCACTCTTATACACATCTCCCAAAGTGCTGGAGGCAGGCACAGTTGCTCTTTTATCAGCTTTAAAGCAGAAGCGCCCATATGACAAGACAGATCTTCCTGGAAACATTCAATGCTTTCCTTAAACCAGTGGTTCCCAAACTGGGAGCTGCAGATACCAGGGGAGCCGCTGAAACCAGCCAGGGGAGCCGCGGAGTGCCATGGAATCCTCTTAGGAAACAGTGCAATGCCAATTGGCAGGCATCAACATAACGTAATGGGGAGCCGCATGCAATGGTTGCCAATGGTCAAGGGAGCCACAAGTCAAAACAGTTTGGGAAACACTGCCTTAAACTGAGCCCACCATACACACCAAGCAAGTCTTACCTTCATGCCTATGGGGCTCTACTGTGACCTTTTTGCCTCCTCTGAAGCCACCACGTCCTCCTCCTCGGCCCCCTCCTCGGCCACCAAATCCACGGCCCCCTCCTCGGCCACCAAATCCACGGCCCCCTCCTCGGCCCCCTCGAAAGCCTCCTTCACCGCCTGGAGACTTAAATCCACCTCCTGCAAGTGAAAGAGAGCAAGGAATAGAATAAATGGCATATTCATATCCTTTGTGTTTGTGTACTGTATTTTGATTCTGGGTGAGCAATATCCAGAGTTGCTGGTGTCTTTAAAGCCCTCAACAGCTTGGGCCTGAGATACTTGGAAGGACTGCCTCCCCCATGCGAGTCTACCAGAAATCCTTTGGAAGGGCTTGCACATCCCAGATACTTGCGCATCCCACAACTGCCAGCTGGAGAGCCTTCTCGGTGATGGCCCTCTTTCTTGTGAAATTCGCTTCCCTGGGAGGTTCACTGTGCTCCTTTCCTCTCTCCCTTTCAGCATTTTCTGAAAACATATTTGCTTGGACACTTCCGCAAGTTAGGTTCAGGTGATGCAGTCTCTGCTCTCTCTTTTGGGTTGTTTTCATCATTGGGGGGGGGGGGTATTATGTTGTTCTAGCTACGCCACAGGCAAGAGCCCATCAACAGCCAAGTCCCAAGTTATCGCCTTCACGCAAGCAAGCTTGCTGCAAGTTGGACAGGAATGGCTCCCTTTTCAGCTTCAAAGCTGTCCTACAAATGGCTTACAGTAGCATTTGTGGGCAGGTGGGCTAGCAACAGCTTGGATTTGTCTGCTGTACTGGCAAGAAGCAGCTATCACCAGGGACATGTGGTGCGGGGGCAGAAGGTGAGGCAAAACTGGAGTCCTCAGAAGATCGCCGCAGTCTAACCCTGGGATCGCGTGCGCGCGCCACCTACTTGCACTCGAGTAAATGGACAGAACGCTTGCGCAATCGCCAAGTTAGGCTGTGGCGATCTGACACTGGCAAGGCAGTTCTGCTTCACTTTCCACCTCCGCACCGCACATCAGCTCAATTGCACCAAATGACTGCTTAGGAGAGGTTTTCAATCAGTGGTACTAGTACCACCAGTGGTACTTTGGCCAACTGCTGGTGGTACTCAGACCGCCGGAACCCCGCTCTGATGCAGCACTTTCGGCAGCGCGTTTTCGCTCCCAAGAGACTCCTGCCTTTTGTCAAGTCTCTGGGGAACGCTGAAAAGGGCCCTCCCACCCACCCAGAGCCTCCTACTTGTGTTTTCTGGCCTCTGAAAACCAAGATGTAAGTGGCGATGATGTCATTGCCAGTCACTTCCGGTGGTACGCAGCAAGAGAGTGGCACAGGAGGTGGTACTCAGCTGGGAAGGGGTTGAGAGCCCATTCCATACCCATACATTTATTCTCTCTCTCTCTCTCTCTCTCTCTCTCTCTCTCTCTCTCTCTCTCTCTCTCAAACTTTAAAATAGTCACCAGCCCCATCAAGCATGTCTTCTTGCTTATTCTTGCCTCAAATGAATCGGTAAAAAACCCAGGCTTTTCATCAGAGAAGGGGGAAACAAAGCTCCGCTTCTAATTCGGTGTGTGTGTGACAACATCACTGGATGGAGGGCATGAATTGCCGGCCACCAGCTACATACCACTAGAAGGTATGCTTGTCGTTCTCGGGCCTTCCAGCTGAGTGACTGGAGCACCACGACACCGGAAACCCACTAAGCAGCCACTCACCAACAAGGAGGGGCGGGACACAATGTCAGCTGGGCTTTCACATGCAGGAAGCAGCAAAGGCTTCTCCGCTTTGGAAGTTTCCTCGGTTCCAGTTCACTTGAAGGGAGAAAAGCAGCCTTCGAGTTGGCTCGTGCGGAGCTAATGGCTCAGCCTGGGAGACCAGCCCCCGGGAGAACTAGCCCAGCCGGCACCCACTTGGCAGTGGCGTCGCTCTAGGTGGGGCGGAACGCTATGTTCCGCACTATGCTGACCCTCCATTACTCTCTTGTACGAGACGGCCCTGCCCCCTCGTCTTCGGAGCCGTTCAGTGGGGCAAACGCAACGCACAGGGAGTCTCCTGCGTGTGGCCTTCGCCCCACTGAACGGCTCCGAAGGTGAGGGGCCGGGGCCGGGGCCGCCTCGTGCAGGAGAGTAACGGAGGGTCAGCATAGTGTGGAACTTAGCGTTCCGCCCCACCTAAAGCGACGCCACCGCCACTTGGAGAGGTAAAAGTGTTTTTCATGCTTTCTTGTGGGACGCCTCACCTCCAACTGTGACTAGAATGAAACCTGAAGTAGTGCTTCTTGAGAAATGTACCCCCCTAAAAGGAAACACCGCTGCTTCAGCCTGTCACCCTCCCCATACACAAGCAGATTCTGCCTATTCTTCCACTTCACGAAATTCCTTGCTAAAAACAAACTTTCCCCCAATCCTGAAAAACTCATGGAGAAGAAAAAAGTATCCTACGTAATGTGAAAGAAACTACTGTAACAGGATTTTGGGCTTGCTTTCTGGCTTCTAAACAACATGGAGAGGGTGGGTGGGCAGAAGAGGCCCTCCCCCACTTTTACATATGTGTGGCCCACTTTCCTCTTCCTTCCCCTCCTCCCCATTTTTGAGGCTAGTCAGTCAAATTATTTTAAACATTTCAAAATTCATACTGAGGTGACTAGCATGAAAAGCACATCAGCAAAGTAAACACAACATCGAATAAGATTTTCATGGCCAGCAAGGATTAACAAAGAATGAAAGACAGATATGGGATTGAAAGCCATGATGTTAACTATTTTTATTGATTAAAACACGGCTGATAAGATGTATTCTAAGGCAATAAAATCTGGTTTAAGGATCAAAGTAAAACAGATGTTTCGCTAGGTAGTATTCCTAGCATCTTCAGGGTAAAAAAGCACAGGCGAAACAGTTTTTAACTTTGATCCTTAAACCACATTTTATTGCCTTAGAATACGTTTTTATCAACCGCGGTTTAACCAATAAAAATCGTTAACATAATGGCTTTCAATCCCGTATCTGCCATTCATTCTTCATTAAACAAAACATAATGAACACACTATCTTTATGCATATGTTAAACCGCTGAACCATGAGCTGTCGATCGAAAGGTCAGCAGTTCGAATCCGCGACGGGGTGAGCTCTCGTTGCTTGGCCAGCTCCTGCCAACCTAGCAGTTCAAAGCATGTCAATGCGAGTAGATAAATAGGTACCGCTTGCGGGAAGGTAAACAGCGCTCTGTGTTCCAGCCGCATGCTACGCGCTGCGGCAAGGAGAGTCATGCCGGCCACATGACCACGGAGGCGTCTTCGGACAACGCTGGCTCTTCAGCTTTGAAATGGGGATGAGCACTACACCCTAGAGTCGGACACGACTGGACTTAATTGTCAGGGGTCACCTTTACCTTTTTACTCAGAAATAACTCCCAGGACAGGATAAAAAATAAGAAATAAATCAGATGAGCATTTTGCGGGAAGCATTCTGTACAGGTGCACACAGATACCTGTGGCTTTGCACTAATCACTCTGCTAAGAGCTTCTTCCCATAGGAAAGGTGAAAGGCACAGCTCTTCTCAGGCCCAGAGGTACCGAACTGAGGTGCAAAAGGTTTGAAAACAGCAACTATGGTGGCAACCCAAGACTACAGATATCCTTCAGCATCTCTTGTCCTTACAGCTCCTCTCTGGCAATCTCCTTGTGCACGGATACAAGGTTATTCAAAAAGGATGGTGTAAAAGTAAAGCTGATTCATTCTTAAATGAACAGACATACCACAACCGTCATGACACGAAAAGACAGAAAAATTGTCCAAGTTTCACATGCACATTACAAATGTTCAATGTGGGCGCCATTGGTGACAGATGTCAAGATGGTAGTCCAGTTCTGTCCCAGCATAACCTTGGATATCAATTCCACTGCATCAGTTGTTGTAGCAATAGGGGCAGATACGCAGCATCCTTGATGAATCCCCACAAAAAGAAGCTGCAGGGTGTTAAATCTGGCAATCGTGGAGGCCAGGGCTTCATTGGCAAATCCACATTTCTGGCATGGCTGATCCGAAGTCCGGGTAGGGTGTCATCGATATCCGAGGATATGCTGAGACGCATTTGTAATGTGCATGTGAAACTTGGACAGATGTCATGATGGTTGTGGTATGTCAGTCCACTTAAGAATAAATCAGCTTTACTTTTGCACCATCCTTTTTGAATAACCCTGTACTTGGAAGCAAGTCCCATTGCGTTCAATGAAGCTTACTTCCAGGTAAGCATGGATCAGATAGCAGCCCCAGTCCTCTTCCTGTTTCCGGCTGGCGGGAAAAATGGATAAAATATGGAAGCAAGATTTCTTTAACAAAAGTACAGGAGCAGGGAGAAAAGATGAAGGGTCAATTCGAATGTTTGGGTATTTATTTTGTTATTCTTAACTAAATAACTGCCTTCCACTCATATCAAAACACCCAGTTAAAAAAAAAACCCCAGTTAAAACGGTTAAACAGTTTTTTTAAAAAGTTAAAAACAAAACTAATCCAAAGTGATATAATACACATTTGTGTGCACACATACAGTCAGAAAGAATATGGGCAAAAGGCATCTTTTAAAGGGGTGTCATCTTATACATATCTAGCGAGGGGTGTGGGCAATTGTCCCTCTTCACCCCAGCATGGTATCTTTTCCAGTAGCTTTTGCTGGTGTTTCTTTTGCATCTTTTTTAAGATAATGAGTCCTTTGAGAGCAGGGGGACCATTTATTTAGCTGTGTAAACCGCTTTATGAGCTACTTTTTGTTGAAACACAGCACTGTATATAATTATTCTTAATAATAATTTATTCATTTTTTTGAAAGAGGCTACCGAGTCCACTGATCTGCTTCTGGCAAAGAGCGTTCCAAAGAAAATAATGGTTTAATTTTGTAGTACAGGGTTGAGTATCCCTTTTCCGGACTGCTTGGAATAGAAAGTGTCTGGATTTCGGATTTGTCTGGATTTCAGAAAAATTGCATAAATATAATGAGATATCTTGGGGAGTCGAAACACAAAATTCATTTATGTCTCATATACATCTTATACACATAGCCTGAAGGTGATTTTATACAATATTTTTAATAATTCTGTGCCCCAGCATGCCTTGCGCTAAGTCAGCCAGGTGCTTGAAAATGGTGTGGTTTAAGTCATAGCGGCAAAAAAGTCTGGATTTCGGATAATAGGCAACCAACCTGTATTGCATAGTCTTGGGGGGGGGGGTAGGGTTGTGGCTATTGGCGTGGGGGGGTTGGCATAAAAGAGCTCCTGGGCATCAAAATTTACCACTACGCCATTGGCAAAAGAGAGGCAGAATTCAACTTTGTACAAGTCCTGAGGTCCGCCACCTAGTAAAATAGCAGCAGATGTCAACAAATTTTACATGGCTGCAAATCCCATAATCCCAAAATCGCTGCAAATCATAACATGCCATGGGAACCTCCATGCGTGTTTGTTTTTGTTGATAACCACATAAAAACACCACCTTTTCAAACAAAATAAAAACACAAACCACCACCTTTTCAAACACAATTGGAACCAAATTACTAATTCTCTACTACTGGTTGTGGAATGCATCTGGTTGAAACATTACTTTTCCAGTGAGAAATAATTGAATAACTTGCTGTTTTTGCATTGAAGACTGCAATGTCATGATATGAAACCCGATATTGATGCTTAAGAATTTGCACCGGTGAATAAACACACAAAAAACACCACATTTTGCAGTTTAATTCAACATTTTTAAAAAATAAACACCATTTTCAAACACCTCTACTTACAGGGCACCTCTGAGCAGGGCCTCAGAAGGGGGTTAAGGGGGTACAATTGTACCAGTGCCCCAGGCCAAAAATGGGTCAAAAAGGGGGGCCCAGGAGCCAAATTCACATGAAGGGAAGGGGCCCAAAAGAAACTTTGTACCCCCTGAAAAAATTACTGAGTGGCCCTGCATCTGACCATATGCTGACCCCAGGAATCATGCTTTCAGTCCTGAAACAAAATATACAGGCCTTTGGCACAAAATCGCTTCACTTCTTCTCACTCTCCCGCATTTCTTTGTTTTAGGAGACATTGCTTGGGAAAAACCGAGCTTTTTGCTGCCACTGTTAACACACACAACACGAACGCAAGCACCCTTCCCTTCTGATCTCCCCGCCACCATCTATCCATTAGGGAGCACAGCAGTCCCGAGAATACCCCCTCCCTCCACAATCACATAAAACCCTCGCTGCGAGCACGTGTGCAAATCTCGACTCCTGGAAGCGACCCACGTTGAGACAGCCATCACCACGGGGCACGGGCCAACTCGAGCAACGAGAGAGAAGGGGAGAAAAGCGCTCACTCACCTCGGCCACCTCGGAAGCCTCCACGTCCTCCACGATCGCCAAACCCACCGCGTCCTCCACGGTCCCCAAACCCACCGCGTCCTCCACGGGGGCTAAAACCTAGAGATGCACACAAAGACAGCCCCCCCCCCCCTGCAAGTTAAAAAGGGATCCGATTTTCCTAGGCTACTGCTCAAGGCAGCCACGTGTCTGAGCGTCTGCTCGGCCCCCTCCCCAACCCTTGTCCCTTCCCCAAACAGGGGGTAAGCAAAGGAGATCCAGACGAAATGCAGCAGCATCCTTACCGGGCCTCATGTCTGGGACGGTCACCCCGGCGTGGAAATCTCAGAGAGGACCAACAAAGTCGCAGCAGAACTGCTTGCACGGAAGCACAAGGCGGCCGGAAGTCGAGCGAGCACGGGGTGGATCTACGCAATGCTCCGGCAGCGTTTCAATACCACCCAGTGGTAGAAGGTTGCACTCTAACTAAAAAGGGGAGGGGGGAGGAACTGTGCCTTCATCGGATCAGGAGCTTGAGAACGAACTGAATGCAAGGAGCAGATCCAAATAAATGCATGCATCCATTCCTAAATCTTGCCACGACTATGAGACAGACTGGAGCCTCCAGCAATTTTGCATTTACATTAAATTGGCATTTATATTTGTTTGGGGCGGTGACTGCGGGATCGCACACACAGGCTGGGTCGGGATACTCAGCATCAAGCAAGTCCCACAGGCGCGCGCGGTACTGAAGTTCACTCGTCGTTCGGTGATTTAAGTTTGAAATGTTTCTAACCCGATTGGGAGGCGTTCCGGTTTAAAAACAGTAACAATTACAAAGCAAAGCAACAGAATCGGGAAAAGTACAGCCCCTAAAATAAAGAGAGTCACACAGTGCAATCCTTGGCATGTCTGCTCAGAAGTAAGCCCATTCAGTTTAATGAGATTTACTTCCACCTAAGCGTGTACAGAAGTGGTTCCCAAACTGTGAGCCACATGGCTCCCTAGGGAGCCATTGAAACCAGCCAGGGGAGCCATGGAATCCTCACATAAAAAACTGCTACCCATACAATGTATAGGATTGTAGCCCTAATGTAGAGCCACGGTCAAAAACGTATACTGCCCTTCCTCCAAGGAGCTCAGAGTGGTGTACATATTTCCTCCCCTCCTTTTTTTTTTGTCCTCACAACAACCCTGTGAGGTAGGTGGGGCTGAGAGATAGTGATTGGCCCAAGGACACCCAGGAAGCTTTGTGGCTGAGC
Source organism: Plestiodon gilberti rubricaudatus (assembly GCA_026170595.1). Classification (NCBI taxonomy): domain Eukaryota; kingdom Metazoa; phylum Chordata; class Lepidosauria; order Squamata; family Scincidae; genus Plestiodon; species Plestiodon gilberti. The sequence goes on from JANXHW010000011.1 coordinate 2,351,403, forward strand.
GGGGATTTGAACCTGGATCTTCCAGGTCTAAGTTCAACTCCCAAACCACTACACCATCCTGGCCTTAGGTCCCTCTGTTCCCTGCTTTCCTGTTTGGCACAGAGACAAATATGAATATACCGTATTGGTCTGAGTATAAGACTCACTTTTTTCTCCCAATTTAAGTTTTTAAACTCGGGGTGCATCTTATAATCAGGCTGTTGCAATTTAATGCCACTGATTTAATTAAATTTTTTTAATAGCACCAAACTTTAAGGGTGCCAGGGGCGTCGCTGGAGCGTGGCGGGGTGGGCGCCCCCGGGTGACGCGCGCCACGGGGTGACGCGCGCACCCTGCGCGCGCCACCTCCGTGACACGCGCTACCCCCGTGACGCGCGCCACCCCCGTGACGCGCGCCACCCTTCGGACACTCCGAGGCCGGACCGGGAGCCGGCCTCGGAGTGTCTGACCCCGTCGGCGTGCCAGGGCCTTCTGCCAGGGCCTTCTAAAACGGGTCTGCGCATGCGCGAAAATCCAGGAAATACCCGGATAGACACGCTGCCTGGGCCTTCTTTTAGAAGGCCCTGGCACGCCGACGGGGTCAGACACTCCGAGGCCGGCTCCCGGGCCGGCCTCGGAGCGTCCGGAGGGCGACGCGGGGGGGAGCCGGGTTGCCCCCCGCGCCGCGATATCGTAGCGTCACTAGGGTGATGCGTGCCCCCTGCCCCAGGGTGACGTGCGTCCTAGTGACGCTACTGAAGGGTGCGTCTTATAAACAGGTGCGTCTTATACTCGGGACAATACGGTATATAAGAATATTCCTCCTGGATACAGGCCAAAGGGAGATCTAATCCAGCTTCCTGTTTTCCACCGGCTGCCCCTGGGAGACCCACAATGCATTGCTCTCCAGGCATTGCTCTCCTGAGACTGGTATTCAGGCAGGGGCAGATGGCTGCTGACCCTGGAGGTTCAATTTTTAGCCACCAATGCCACCATGAATAATAGCCATTGATAGATGTCCTCCATGAATGGTGTCTAATCGTCTGTACAAGTCATCTAAACTAGTGGAGGCCGGGCCTAATCCTATGTCTAGCTCAGTTATGTGCTGTGTGAAAACATCCCTCTGAATATCCTACCTGCCATCTGTACATGGCTTGCGCATCTAGGGGTTTTCTTATGTCTGTGGGATCATCGGTTGTACACAAAGGTTTTTGGGAAATGAAGTCCGTTGCTCACCGATGCTGTCTTTGTTTCCTCTAGGGGTGGTGGGAAAACAGCTGTGAGGTGCGCTCAGCTTGTATGAATGTCAATAGAGAGAAATCGAAAGAAGCCTCAGCGTTACCTTTGACCTGAAATATTAAAGAGGAGTCATGCCGGCCACATGACCACGGAGGCGTCTTCGGACAACGCTGGCTCTTCGGCTTTGAAATGGGGATGAGCACCGCACCCTAGAGTCGGACACGACTGAACTTAATTGTCAGGGGTCACCACTACCTTTTTACAGCATGGGGACGTTGTAAACTGTTCTCTCAGACTCAAGCTGCCTCCTTGCAACCTGCAATTCTTTTTATTAACTACAATATTGGGATTTATATATCCCATCTTTCAGAATATAGCTGGGCAAGAAAAAGAGGTATTTGCGTGGGCAGTCCTGGGTCAGATGAGAGCAGGGTCCTTGAGGCTGATCTTAAGGCCCTGGCAAGTTCACATGGGGGGGAGGGATGGTCCTTAAAGTCAAGTGGGTTGCAGACATGAAGGGCTAAAGAAGCCAGCACTTTGAACCGGGCTTGCCTGGAAACAAATTGGCAACGAGCAGAATAGGTTTAATATGCGCCATCATTTGACTTGCGCCAATATACACTCTAGCACCGGAATTCAGTACCAGTTGAAGCTTCTGAACCGTCTTCAAAGGTAGCCCCACGATCAGAGCACTGCAGTAGTCTAGCCTGGATGTGATGAAGGCACAGGTCACTGAAGGAAGAACCTCCATTTCCGGATAGGGTCACCACTGCTGGCACTTCTGCCAGCTCTGACAAGTATCTTTTCTTAGATATTTCTTTACCCAGCGTGGAATTCATCTGTGGAACTCCCTGCCACAGGATGTGGTGATGGCACCTGGCCTGGATGACTTTAAAAGGGGTTTGGACAGATTCATGGAGGAAAAGACCATTACAGGTTACAAGCCATAAGCAACCTCCTGGTTTTAGAAGTAGGTTTTCTCTGTGCCAGGTGCAGGGGAGTGGCAGCAGGAAACAGGTTATCTTGTTGGCTGTGTGCTCCCTGAGGCATCTGGTGGGGCCACTGTGTGATACAGGAAGCTGGACTAGATGGGCCTTTGGCCTGATCCAGCAGGGCTCTTCTGATGTTCTTATGTAGGTTCTGCCAGACTGCCACAGTAACCATTTGGAAATCCAGGAACAGTTCCAAATCCAAGAGTGCTCCCAAACAGCATGTGTGCTCTTTCAAGGGAATGCAATCCCACCCGAAATGGATTGAATACCTCTAGTCCCAAGGATTAGTTGATGGAAGAGAGAGGCAGAGCTGTGTGTTATCTGCAGGTTGGCGACACCGTAGCCCAAACCTCCAGATATATTTTTCCAGTGATTTCATGTAGATGTTGACTAGCACTGGGGTTAAAATGGAACTTTATGGGGAACCCAAAAAGCTACAGGATAGAGTGGCACCTCTACAGCATCACCTCTGAGCCCCAGTGGCGTAGCTGGCGTTTTTCCAAGGGTGCCGTGGGCGAGACGACATCTGTATGCCTTGAAAAGATTGAAAAGATGCAGAGCAAGAATGCACCCTTGCTTTACCCCTTTATTAACCATCACTTGTTTTGTTTCCTCAAAACTGGGGCTAGTTCTCACCTGGCAAGAGTTGCCTGGGTAAAGATTTTTAATCAGAAACAAGAGCTTGGGATCAAGTCCCATATTAGCCAACTTACGCCATAAGATCTCCCAGTTTACAGAATCGAATGCAGTCTTTAGGTCTAAAAAGGCAACAAACAGGTGGGCTTTATATTGTGTTGTATATTTGGCGATTAAATGAGATAGAGATAGATATGAGAAATCTATATAGTAGATTTGCCTGGTCTAAATCTTGCCTGTTCTGGTCCTAAGATACTTCTCTTATTCATCCAGTCTGTTAACTTATCCTGAAGGTGTTTGGCATATAACTTCCCAGTGATTGACAATAAGCTAATAGGCAATAGTTTCCCGGTTTGCTTCCCCCCCCCTTTTTTTTTTTTGAAAATCAGCACTACTGTAGATTGCTGCCAAGCCTGTGGCATTCTGCCGGGAGTTGTTAACGGCAGTGAACAGCTAGTCAAGCGGCCTGGCCCACCAGTCAGGATCTGCCTTGATTAGCTCAGGACGAGGGAGGGCATCCGGCCCTGCTTTAGCTGAGCTACGTTTTAACTTCATCAACTGTGATCGCGGACCAAGGCTCTAAGTTATTCTAATATATCAAGATCCGAGGTATCTTCTATCTGGTGGTCATCATAAAAAATTGCCTTGAAATACATTTCCCAAGTTGTTGGAGCGGGATCATGGAGATGGAAATGGCAGGCGTTCGCTGGGAGCCTGCAGTCACTTTCCAGAACAATCTCGAATCTTTGGTTACTACGGCCTTGAACAACAAGTTCCAACAAGATGTAAAATATCATTGCCAAAATAATGGTTAGGCAGTAACAAACTCCCTGGCAGTTTAAATTCTCTATAGGATCTTCTTATCTCCACTTTAATCTCTGCTGTGTCCCTATTTATCTACTCTTAGATCCCTACCTGATGTTTCTTTTTCTGAGGAGACCTGGGCTGCCCCAAGAGCTCTTGCAGGGTATCTTTTAATCCCGTTTTGACGTTTCAATCCTACTATATTTACAAGATATTCATACTTGGGAATACTCCCAGATGCTGTTAAGTTAACGAAAGGTTCTGATTTCAAAGGGGTGAAACAAACAGCCAAGTAAGTAGGCACAATTCCTTAAATTTGGTAAGAGTCTTTTTGTCTCCTACGATCTTCCGGCATCTTGGATCATGTGTAGGGGAGGTAAAAGGTAAAGGTATCCCCTGACAATTAAGTCCAGTCATGTCCGACTCTAGGGTGTGGTGCTCATCTCCATTTCAAAGCCGAAGAGCCAGCGTTGTCCAAAGACGCCTCCGTGGTCATGTGGCTGGCATGACTCTCCTTGCCGCAGCGCGTAGCATGCAGCTGGAACACAGAGCGCTGTTTACCTTCCCGCAAGCAGTATCTATTTATCTACTCACATTGACATGCTTTGGAACTGCTAGGTTGGCAGGAGCTGGCCAAGCAACGAGTGCTCACCCCGTCGCGGTAATCGAACTGCCGACCTTTCGATTGATAGCTTATGGTTCAGCGATTTAACCCGCTGCGCCACCCGCTGGCCTTTGTGTAGGGGAAGAGGGTTGCTAACAGAGAAATCTATTAATAGGGCAGCTAATAGAGAATAGGGCTATTAATAGGGCTGCTAATAAAAGAGGGCTGCTAATAGAGAAATCAAATTTACAATGCACAGGTAAGGGGTCACTAAAAAGTGGCTACCCCACATGGAATTCTTCAACATATGACAAATACGTCACTGGGATGAGAATATAATCCACCACCACGCTACTACCATGGGGGGAAATAAATGTAAAATTACCTGTGTTCCCCTGTTCTGTCAGGTCATTTAGCCAGGCCACTGCTCTGAGTGTAGAAGGGGTTCTCAACCCCTTCCCGAACGAGTACCACCTCTGGCGCCACTCTCCTGCAGTGTACCACCGGACATGACTGGCGATAACATCATCGCCAGTTACTCCTGAGTTTTCAGAGACCCTTTAAAAAATAGGGGAGATGAAGCAAAAGTCTTTTGGTTTAGTAGAAAAAGAGACATGTGAAGAGCCTGGAGAGAAGGAGCCTGGACGGAACAAGAGGGGCCTCAAAGCTCTGCAGAAGCTTCTAGTCAGTGTCCAGGTGACAGTTGGTGATGGGAGGCTGAAGCCACGCCCCCACGCCTTGTGACATCACCTGTTGCGCAGGTATATAAAGAGGAGAGCAGAGAAAACTCCTCACTGTGACAGTGTAAGTCTGAGCCCTCCAAGCAACTTTTGAGGGTTTTATCCCTGATCCTGCTCAGGAGGGTCCTGGGAAGCCCCCCACCCCAGCAAAATGATGCTAAAGCTTGGGTATGATGAGCGGGGGGCAGGAGAAGAACATCTTTCTCTCCACCCCCCACCCCCAAACCGAGCATCCCAAATGTGCCTGTGCCAAACCATGCAGGCAGTTTGCCAGTTCCTCCCCAACCCCAAGACGTCCTGCAAGTCAAGGATGCTCTGTGACTTCACTTTCTGGCTCTTCCGCCATGACTCTCTGCCCCCTTTGTCTCCCCCCCCCACAACATCAGCCTAGGAGCCTGTTTCTCACCTTCTCCTCCCTCTAAGTGTTTGGTGCTGCCCTTTTATGAGCAGACATGTGGCGCAAAGCACCTCTTTGGCGCCAAGCATTTCTGCAGGGAGCCTCAAGGCAGTGGCGTCACTATAGCCTGGCGGGGGGCAAGACTCTGGGGGTGACGCACCAGGAGGGTGACACGTCGGGAGTCTCGGCACATCACCCTCCTGGCGTGTCACCCCCTCCCGGCACGTCACCCCCGGGAGCCAGCAGGCCAAGCCACGTCTTCCTCGGCGGCTTGGCCGCTTCTAAGTAGGCCCAGGCAAGGCTTCGCTGCTTGAAGCCTTGCCCTCAGAAAGGCCGAACGAAAGCGACATTGTGGGTATGCGCCACTTTCAGCTTTGCCTGCGGCTGAGCCACTGAGGAAGCAGCTGAGCCACCGAGGAAGACGTGACTCGGCCTGCCGGCCATGGCCACAGTAAGGGGGTAAATACTTTTTAAAAATAATTTAAAAAATCCATTGAAAGAAAACAAAACCCCCAAACAAAAAAAAATATTAAAAAATTGGCGTGCCCCCCAAAAAAATCGGGGGGGGGGAGGGTTTCCCAGACTGGGTTCGGGAAAATATGGTAAACCTACCACTCTGGTCCAACTTCAGCCCCTACTATTTCAAACTCAAATGTTTTCTGATGTAATTTTTCCATCAGCTCCACACAGCCTTTTTGATATGGGGGGGCAGTTTATTTTTATTTATTTTTTTTATTTTATTTTTCACATTTTTATACCACCCTTCCTCCAAGGAGCTCAGAGTGGTGTACATATTTCCTCCCCTCCTTTTGTCCTCCCAACAACCCTGTGAAGTAGGTGGGGCTGAGAGATAGTGACTGGCCCAAGGTCACCCAGGAAGCTTCATGGCTGAGTGGGGATTTGAACCTGGATCTTCCAGGTCTAAGTCCGACTCCCAAACCACTACACCATCCTGGCAGTGGAGAGGAGACATGAGCCAGCTCCAGCACATACCTCCCCATGGAAGGTAAATCGTGATTGAACTTCTCCCTTTGGTGGCAAAGATTCTTTCCTCCTGGTTGGGCCCCATGGCTCCTGGTGAATTTGGGGATTTGATTGTCTTAAAAGTGGCCGCTGGGTGAGTTGGGAAGTCATCCGGGGCTGGCAGAGCTGCTGGTCCAGCTCGAAGAAGAGAGAACATAGCCTGATCTGTGAGCACTTAGGCTCCCTCATTACTCAAAGGGGGTCCCTCCTCCTCTCACTCTCCTTTCTTCTCCATCTCCCTCAGGAGACAGCAAGCAGTCGTGGGGACCTGTTTTATGAACAGCTGAGGAAGGTCCCACAACAAGCCAAATGATCCACAACAACATGGAAGTGAGTGTCCCTTAGACATTGGTGTTCTGTGGTAGGAGAAGCTGGCGGGAGTGGTGCCCACCTGGCCCGTCTGGGATCAACCCTTACTTTGGGGACTCTTCCAAGGGTCCTGGCATTCTGCTGGCGGGGGGGACACACACATCTGTGTCCCAGTTGGGGACCAGGTTCTGAGATTGCTCCGTCCAGTGCAGAAATGCAGAGGTGCTGTTGTGTCCCACAGGAACTACAGTATATAGATCCATCCATAAGCTTCACCGAGGGAGAGGAGAGAGCCAATGCCTTGTGTTGTGAATATGGAAGGGATTCATAGTTTTAAAGATTCTCTGGAGGTTGCAACGAATCTTGATTATTAGAATAAACTAGCTGAGGCATACATGAACGCTTAGACTTGATTTATCTTTACTAAACTAACAGCATATAGAAGGAGATTGAAACAGGTTCAAGCTCACACTAAGCAAAAGCACACACACACACACATGTAAAACAAAATGGAGATTTCAATTAAAGATTTCAATCTTTGTTCACTAAAGTGCCATTAACAGAAGTCATGAGATTAATTGATAATTTGACAATACCTAAAGATCTAATTCCATTATTCCATCATTGTCTAACATCAACATATTTTGTATGGAATGGAGTATTTCGAGAACAAAAAGGAGTAGTGATGGGAAATCCGCTAAGTCCAGTTGTGGCAAACCTATACATGGGATTTTTTGAGAAGCAGGTGTTGCAGACTGCTAAACATCGTCCAGAAGTCTGGCTTAGATACGTCGATGACGTGTTTTGCATCTGGGAATACGGAGATGTTGAGTTGGTTAATTTCCTAGAGCATCTCAATAATTTTTGCCCTGAAATTCAATTTACTATGGAACAGGAAACTAAGGACTCACCTCCCTTTCCTTTACTGCCTTTGCCTTATGTGGTTACCAAAAAAAAAAAAAAGACTTTACCTGTGGATATTCTATATATAGGGAACCTAAACACACTGGACGGTACTTGCACCAATCTTCTAATCCTTACCCTGCACAAAAGAACTCACTTATTAACTCACTAATATACAGGGCAATTAATGTTTGTGATGCTTCTTCACTGGCGCAAGAAAAACAGATAATAGATGATTCCCTGAGGGCTAATGGCCATAGTGCAACACAAATTAATAAGAGTTGGGATAAACAATATAGGAAGAAAAATAACGTTGATACAGTAAATACAGATAAAAATGCAGAGAAGGATATGAGCTGGCTAATATTGCCTTTATCAAGGGTACCACTGACAAAATAGCACGGGTTTTTAGGCATTTTAATGTTAGAACTATTTTTAAACCTATTAATAAATTAGAGCAGCTGTTACGTCAGAGGTGGCCAACCTTCCACCATTAGGGCTACTGTGTTCTTAAGAGTTGTGTAGAAGACAGAACCTTGGCAGCTGCAAGTGCTGATGGTGCTGCTAAAGCAGCTGCACCTGCTGAAATGTCCTCACCTATGCAACCATTTAAAGGGCCAGCATTCATGTTGAAAGGTTGGCCACCACTGTGTTACGTAATCTCAAAGACCCCAGAGTTCCACTTACATTCCTTGCGAATGTGGTAGAAGTTATATCGGAACTACGAAGAGAGGAATAAGTACAAGAGTCTCCAAACATGAAAGATCTGTCAAATTACGTCACCCAGATTCGTCAGCTCTTGCTGAACATGTAATTACCACAGGGCACAAGATTTTGTTTAAAAACACCAAAAGTTTATTTAATGAGAGTAATTACAGACAGAATGAAGCAGTTGCAATAACGCAGAGAAAAAAAAATCAAAAGCTGATTAATAGACAGCAAGAATTATCGTCCATGGACAAGATATGGTTCCCTATTTTAAGCAAGAATAACTTCACAAGCAATTAAAGATACAGACATTCTCAGCAGCGCTGACAGCCTGGAGGTCAGCTTTGGGCAGCCGGCAGTTGCCTCTTCCGGTAATAAATGACAGTTAGCTTGACAGTTCCTTCGCGCGCTTTAAACGCTGACTTTGGCTTTCCAAGGCCTTAACATCTAGACAGCTCGTAGTGCTGTCGTTCACTTTGATAAGGTCCACAGAAGAGGGACGAAACGTCAGTGATTTTATTCGTTTAATGCTTTCGGATGTTTTATCGTGTTTTAATTCCTGAATATTTAGATCTTGCCATAATTCCAACACCTTGGAGGCTTGCAACTCTGTGTGTGAGTTGGCAAGCAGCCTCCCATATGTCAATATAAGTATCGCTTCTGCTGCAGAGACTTGGATCTTGTTCCAAGGGTTGGTTCCTGGGTTGACAAAGAGCTTGGACTTTCAATCGATCACTGGCTCCAGCTGGGGCTGCCTAGCAGCACAGTTCCTGGGAGACATTTCCAGTTGGGCTCGCTGGAGGCAGGATCCCCAGAGAGTGGGGGGAGGCTGTCGCATCACATGCCCCCAGCTTCTCTTCAAAGCGGGTTCCCTCTGCTGGGATCCCTCACTGGGTCTTGAATTGGACCCTCTGTGTTTGTTAAGCACTTTGAATCTCATCTGAAAGTGGTGCAGGATGAAGGCAGTTGAAATCACTGAAATGTGTTTTTATCTCTACAGCTGGAAGCCGTCAAAGATATCATCCTGTCTCCCCCCCCCCCCCGAAATATGGACCATCTGGGCGAGGGACAGCCCCTCCTCCTCCAGTGAAGGTAACATGTTTTCCAAAGAAAGGGAGCAGGCAGGGCTACATCCCAGAAAAGGCTTAAGCGACTCGCTGTCTGTTCCTCCCTACCCCTTTCCGAAGGCAAATAGAATGGGAAAATTAACTGTCTCTCTTCTTCCAATCCAGAACAGCTTGTCTAGGATGAGGACTATGAGAAGGCAGTGGCTCATATTTGCTCTCTACTGCCCCCCCCCACCAACAGGGTGGGAGGTGGAGCCTTTCGCAGAGCACAACCGACACTGTTCCTGCAACAACAAACCCACAGCAACCACCTCCGTATCCGGCTGAATCCCTTCAGAGGTGCTTCAGAGATAATTGGCGCTGCACATCTGTTCCTAATCAGGCAGCAGCAGCCTGAACACCAAATGTTGTGATGGTGCTGGAATTGATTTTTCCATTGTTATTACATTGTTATTCCATTGTTATTATTTTCCATTGTTATTACCTTATTGTTAAGTACATTACTGTAGTTGTATTTAGCGTGTTCAGGCCTCTTGTGCTACATGTGGGTTTTGGACCTCAGTGCCGATAATACTGTAAACAAAAATACAGTTTTTGCACTATTAAAATCCCCCTCCAGTTGAATTGCACCCTCGGTCTGGGTAGGCTCAATGAGTGAGATTTATCTTTTATTATTAAGGTGAAAGGATACTGTAGTGTGAGGTTAATCCAATAAAATAAAATAAAAAGAGGATGGATGAACAAATAGCAATATGAAATGGGCACAATGGAGATGGATGTTTTGCATTCATTTTGCCAAGATGTTTCCTGCTCAGTTCCCTGTTTTTCAGACTGTTCCTTTGTGACCGTTGAATCCCTTACCAAAATTATCCCATTCATGAGGATTCATCTTGACAGTGTATGCCCATTAAAGCTGATTTTACACATGTATTCTAGGAATGTAAATTGCATTTTGACGTTCTGGGGCAAAGTCCTCCATGTTACTGAGGATGTAACAGGTTGTCGTGTTCCCACATTTTGAAGATCTGTCAACACTTCTGCTTTTTGCTCAAAAGCCACTGCTTTATCTTGTGGTTTTTATCTTTTGACTGCAGAGAAAATAACCCTGGCCAGTTCTTGGAGGTCTGTCCGGATCCCAACCCTAATACCAGAGAGCATTTTATTGGAGACTGAAGTGGGGTCCAGCACAGCCCTCCAATGTCCCTGACCAAAATAGGAAAGCTTGTTCCTTAATTCTTCCTATGCATCAGTTTGCTGGCACAGCAAATCTTAGGCTCGACCACGTTACAACGCATAAAATATATTACACACACACACACACACACACAGCATTGTTTTGCTTTACAGGTATGCAGCACCCGTTTATGTCTGAAGTTGGGAATATAGAATTTTCCACAGTTACAGTATTTGGAATAAACAAAGGCAGCCCAGCATGTTTGTGGGTCTCAGCCTTTCTGAACTGGACGTAAAACAACAATCACATGCACAGATGCATAACAAATTTAAAGCACATTTCCGTGTTTAAAACTTTTCCAGGTGCCTTGAACACTTAACATACATTATATACATTTTCTGTGCTGTGCTTTAAAGTCTAGTAGAGAAATCAGACTTCTCAAAGCTCTGAACTCCAGCAGCTAGACCAGGGGTGGCCAACCTTTCAACATGAATGCTGGCCCTTTAAAGGGTTGTATAGGTGAGGGCATTTCAGCAGGTGCAGCTGCTTTAGCAGCACCATCAGCACTTGCAGCTGCCAAGATTCTGGCTTCTACACACCTCTTAAGAACAGAGGCCCTCATGGTAGAAGGTTGGCCACCCCTGAGCTAGACTGATGTGGACAGTTTATGTGGGCACGTTTATCCATCATGTGGACAAGTTTAGCTCAGTCAGAAGCAGCAGCTGAGCTAGAAAAGCTGATATATAATTTATTATTAGGCTTACCAGATCTCCAACCGGGACAGAGTGCTAGAACTTTAGGAGAAGGAATGTGGGCAGGTGTAGCTTGTTAAACCTTAGAGCACAATCCTAGGCATGTCTACTCAGAAGCAAGCCCCAGTGAACACAATGGGGCTTGCTTCTGAGTAGATATGCTTAGGATGCCTAGGATTGTCAAGATCTGGTAAGCTTAGGCATGTCCTACTTTGCTGCAATGAAAATGAGCGAACTCAGGAAGATAGTGGAGGACAGGAAGGCCTGGCGGGATATGGTTCATGGGATCACGAAGGGTCGGACACGACTTAACGACTGAACAACAACAACAACACTTTGCTGCAACGCAGCTGAATGAGAAAAGGCTGTCTTTTTAACTGGGAGGTTCCAGGAACTAGTACAGAACTCTGGAACATGTAGGTTCTCTGCCTCGCATTTCAGGAACTCCATGAAAACTGCCTGTTTTTCTAGGCTTACCAGATCTCCAACCGGGACAGAGTGCTAGACCTTTAGGAGCAGGAATGTGGACAGGTATAGCTTGTTAAACCCTTAGAGCACAATCCTAGGCATGTCTACTCAGAAGCAAGCCCCACTGAACACAATGGGGCTTGCTTCTGAGTAGGATTGTGCTCTAAGGTTTAATAAGCTAGGATTGTGCTCTAAGGTTTAACAAGCTACACCTGCCCACATTCCTTCTCCTAAAGGTCTTGCACTCTGTCCCTGTTGGAGATCTGGTAAGCCTAGACATGCCAATACCTCCATGGGGAGAAGAGTTTTTAAATCAGATTGAGATGGACTTATTTGGTTGCAATTCTATGCAAATATACCTGGGAATAAGCTCCACTGAACACAGTGGGACTTTTTACCAGGACTGGCCTGTCCATGATGAAGTCAATGGAGGTGGTTGCCATAGGCAACAAACTGGTGAGGCAGGGAGCTCCTGTCTGCCTCCACTGCTCCACAATTCCTGAATTTGAAAAAAGGGAGAACAGGGTGAAAGAGGACATGATATGAAGAAGAAGAGAATGGTGGGGGGGAGCGTCCCTGATGTCCTAGCCAAACACTTTTCACACTTCCTCTTTGGCTCTATTCCCCTCTTACGTTTTGAATCCACCACGGAGGAGGAAGAGCAGCTGGCACTATGGCAGACAAGGAGGGGTGGCATTTGCCACACTACCTCAGGCCCCAGGAGGTCTTGGATCCAGCCTTGTTCTGAATAAAAATACATAAGCTTGCTCTTTCAGCATCTTTCCAAAATGGGTGTTTTAGCTCAGTCCAAAGTTCTGGGCTCAAGGCAGTAATTGTTTGATCTCCAGTCTACGACAGGCAGGGCAGAAACTATCGACATCTTTCCTGGCCCCTGAAGGTGGTCATTACATGATGGTGCATGGATGACAGTCTCTCCTACTGATCCCAGAAACAGAGAGACCCAGTCCTACATGATGTTCCCCCCCTCCCCACCCCCTTGCAGGGAAGAATAACTGTCAGAATGTTCCGTCACAACATAAACTCCATTTTGGGGTTTGCAAGAGTGTTCTGCGAGTAGGAGATGAACAGCGCAATCCGACTTAACTTTTTTGGCGGTGTAACCAGCGGCCCACCGAGAACGGGAGACCCCAGAACAGAAAAGGGATTCAAATTCCCTCCAAAAGAGGAATTCAAAGGGGATTTGAATCCCTTTTCTGTTCCGGGGCCTCCCGTTCTCGGTGGGCCGATGGTTACACCGGCAAAAAAATTAAGTCAGATTGTGCTGTAAGACTCCTACCACTTCCCCCCTTGTGCTCACAGACCTGTCCTGTAAAATCAATGGGACCCATCTCGTTCCAAGAGTATAAGTGATACACTTAACTCAGCCCACAGGCTTCAGAGTTTCAGCAAAGCAGAGGATGACAAGAGGCTCTGAACATGGCCCCTGTGTTTTATTCGTGATCTGGGCTCTGGTTGCCTGGAAGATAGACTGAATGGATCAGCCCCAGCCCTCCTGTAAACTCCGAGCTAAGGAATCGTAGTCATCTTTGTCATGATATGGAGGCACTTTTCCTTTAAAAGGAACCAAATCCTTGATTTCCTAAGCTTGCTTGACCTGCTCAACAGCAAAAGGAAGTTATGTGTGCCCAGCTCAGGCTGGTGGGGAAGAGGGCTACAGTCTTGTTTTGCAGATTTTGCCTTCGGTACCATATTAAAGGGTTTCAGTGATCCAAAAGTGGATGAGAAGTTCTTCTGGGGACAACACTTGTACAGACTCATCACATTTCTCGATCTCCTCTCCCCTGTACGTTGGCATCCAAGTTGGTGATTCTGTTAGTTTCTGGGGAAGGAAAAAAAAGAGATAGACTTAATGGGGAAACATTATCCATCACCCATATAGCAAACGTTCAAACATACCCACCGAAGCCAACATAGTAGCTGACCAGACCACGCCCCCCTGTGACAGCACTTATTGCCATTAGTCTGAACGAAGCGTTTTGCATGGGGTGGTGCAGCAAGCGAGCATCGGGCAATCAGGGCAGTGACTTGCAATGAGGTTCAAGGCTGGGGAGGGGAGGGGAGGCACAACACACACACACACACACACACACACACAGTGCAGCGAAAGCTACCGTTCAAAATCTTCCTCACCTATGGGCGCTCTCTCTCTCTCCGGAAATAAATTCAAACGCAGCTCCCTGTTGTTTTTTCACGGCTTTCTTATGGACACAACTGAGGCAAATCTGCCTGCTGCCTCCCCAGCACTGGCTGATGGGCGCCCTGTCTTTTTTTCATTGGAAGCCAGCCATGATTGCAGCCAACCGACAGAGGCAGCTCTCTGAGTTCATAAAAGGAAGCATTTTCCAGGTTGTTCTGGTCCTTTTATTAAGTTAAAAACAAAACGTTGTCCCAATGCTTCGCTCCTAAACCATGAGGAGCATTCTCAAAGGTGCAGCAACTTGCTGTCTGCTCTAGTTCTTCTTAGCATACGCTGTTAATCCTTCAACTGTTAACTGCTGCCTTTGCCAGGTTCCTTAAAGTCATACTACCATTTTTATAACCAAGTCCCCTAGCTACAAAGATTTTTCAGAGATATCATAGGGCAACAAAGCGCAACAGCCCTCCCTCGTGCAGCCGATCATTGAGAACTTACCGTAAACAGCCACGCACTGTGAAAACTAATTAGTGAGGTGTTAAATTATCTGCGATATTAAAGCCGTCTTTCTCTCGGCTTCCTGTTGATCTGTCAAAGTGCGAGACCTTTTGATGGACTGCAAGCCAACTATCACTAATCTCTACAGATTCCCCCTTCCTATTTACTTTTATTATTTCAATTGTTTTATTATTTCAATTGCTTCCCTGTTCAGACAGCAATGATATTGTTTGCTTTTAACTATAACTTGGGTGTGCTCAAAGTTAATCTGGTGTCCAGATTTTAATGCATGGTCCACAATAGCTGATTTATCAGCTTGTTCCAACCTTAAATATCGCTGGTGTTCCTTTATGTGTATGTTTACACTTTGTGGTCCCGATGTAACATTTTTCACAACTGCATGGGATTCTATAAACTCCTGCAGATGTCCACGGATGTAGTCTGTCTTTAGGGTTCCTTAAAAAATTGCTAATTTTGCTGGTTGGAACATAACAAGTCCTGATGTTAAACTTATTCAGCAGTCTCCCAATTTTGTCTGATGTTCCTTTAATGTAAGGCAAAGTAACATTGCCTAATTCCAATTGTAGATCTTTCTCTTTCTTTGGTGTTTTCCTTTGTAAATCTATCCTTCTAATTTCTTTTCATTTGTAACCATTAGCTTGTAAGTCTCTTGCAAGGTATTATTGCTCACTTTGCACATGCTATTAATTAGGCTGTTCTTTGGGGCTGGATGGTGATTTGATTCCTTATGCAAGTATCTATTGGTGTGGGTAGGTTTTCTGTAGACCTGATACCCTAATGTACATTACCCTAATGTAATGAAGGAAAAGGCCAGCGGGTGGCACAGTGGGTTAAACCGCTGAACCATGAGCTGTCGATCGAAAGGTCGGCAGTTCAAATCTGCGACGGGGTGAGCGCTTGTTGCTTGGCCAGCTCCTGCCAACCTAGCAGTTCCAAAGCATGTTAATGCGAGTAGATAAATAGGTACCGCTTGCGGGAAGGTAAACAGCGCTCCGTGTTCCAGCTGCATGCTATGCGCTGCAGCAAGGAGAGTCATGCCGGCAACATGACCACGGAGGCGTCGTCGGACAACACTGGCTCTTCGGTTTTGAAATGGGGATGAGCACCACACCCTAGAGTCGGACACGACTGGACTTACGGTAATTGTCAGGGGTCACCTTTACCTTTAACTAATGAAGGAAAACCCCAAAGAAAGCTATGGGACTGGTTATAAAAATGGCAGTATGACTTTAAGGAACCTAGCAAAGGCAAACGGTTAATCCTTCAACTGTTAACAGCATATGCTAAGAAGAACTAGAGCAGACAGCAAGTTGCTGTACCTTTGATAATGCTCCTCATGGTTTAGGAGTGAAACGTTAGGACAACCCTCTTGTTCTCAACTTAATAAAATGGCCAGAACAACCTGAAGAATGCTTCCTTTTATTTACTCAAAGATATGTACCGGCCGCGAAAACCTCAGAACATACAAAGGCAGCTTTGTTTGGTGCTTCCGTGTGTATTGTAATAATAATAATAATAAATAATAAATAAATTATTATTAATATTAATACAGTATTTATATACCGCCTTTCTTGGTCATTGGATTTCTCCCCCGACTTTAATCCAAGGCGGTTTACATGGGCAGGCTTTCCCAACCCCCCTAACAGGGATTTTTACAATTATATAAATGTTCAAATTTTGCATGAACCACCATTCCAGATGGTTTCCTTTGCAGTCTGGCCTCTCACTGACCTTCGCCTCCCACGCATGCATGCATGCACGCACGCACGCTCTCTCTCTCTCTCTCTCTCTCTGTGTGCATGTGCGCAGGGAGCTGCATGGAAAGGCAAAGTACTTTTTTTTTTTAACTTGTTGGGTCCAGTGAGGTCCTGCTTCTCCTGACTGCACGTCCCTGCGTCAGGGGCATGTCTAGAGGGCACAGCCCCACTTCCCCCTTCACTGAATATGAGAGAAGGAATGAATCAACGGAGTTAAAAATACTCGTCCACAGTTGGAGTTGGCAGGCCCCAGAAACCACCTCTTGTTTAGATCCTGTTAAGTTGACTCATGGCAGGACGGTTTCCTCGCACAAAAGCACCGAGGATGCAACTTTTGTCATTTTGGTAATATAAAAAACTCATCTTTCATCACGACGATTCCTGTGTGATCTTCCTTGTCTGTTTTCTCTGGGATTTACAATGTCAAGGAAGAGTTGAAGTGTTCCTAATGACCCCTTTCCCGCCAATAAAAAAAGAAAATTACCAAAGTGTCTGGCAGGCCCTCATCTGGGCAGCAGGAATACCGGCAGATCTTGCAGGTTTTCCAAGCAACTAAAGGAAGGACCAAAACAGCCACGACGAAGATGACGAAGAAAAGCGGGGCGAAGGTCACCCACGTGGCCTTGCCATCTGAAGATCAAAGGGACATTAGTCACTAAAGGCTAAACTAGGTTTGCAAGCAAATGTATGCTATAGAGGTGCAATTCCTACTGGATGTATGTTAACAACAACAACAACAGTATTTATATACCGCTTTTCAACAAAAAGTTCAAAGCGGTTTACAGACAAAATCAAATGGTTAAATGTTAAAATATCCTTCTTGTGGGGGGTGAATCTGGTTGGGATGCACGGAGAGATGCAGTCTTGCTCTTCCCCACATGCCCTTTTGAAACCAAAAATCTCCCGCACCAGATATGAAATCACTTCAAATTATTTTGAGTTGCAGAGCCTGAGCTTTCAACCAGCCCCAAGACCTCCTGGTGCCTTTAGCTGTAGTGTCCAAAGTTCAGAACAGCCTCTTAAGGCAGAGGAACCTGGCCCCAATACTTCTTGATTTAAGACAACAACATGAAGCGGTCTTTAAGTGAAGATAGCTTTTTTCCCAAGGGCACTTCCAGACTTGTGTTTTAACTGAGATTAAACATTTCCATTGTGGTTCAGTTTTGCCAATTATTTTTTTTTTTACTTTTTAGGGCACTACAGCCCTGATCAAATCCCCTAGACCAGGGGTTCTCAAACTGGTGGGTCGTGACTCACCATGCCAGCAGGAAGCAGTAGCTACCCCCTTGGGGGGGGGGGTGGCGACGTCAAGTGAAATAAATAAATAAATAACTTACCAGGGGTCGCCCCTACACCCTCTGGAGGGCCAGCACAGCCCCTGGTAAGTAAAAAGCACACACCCTCCCCCCCCGGCAGCAGCACAATCCTGGGAGCGCCCCACCACTGTCGCCCCCAAGGACTTACAGCTTCCCCTACCCATGGGGAGAACTTTGAGAACCGCTGCCCTAGACTGTCTCCCTGATCCGAATCCCCTGTGTGGTGGCTTTTTGAAAGATAAAAAGATGCCAGAAGTTCTCATCGCAAACTCCCAGGTCTAGTTTGACCATTAGAGTCTGGCATGAAAACACCTTGCATGTTTTCTCCAAGAAGCTAAAAAAGCCTCTTCCAGAACCAGCTACTTTGCAGAGACCCATCAAAGGGTCACAGACGGCCTCATCTTGATTCAAGGCCGTGACAGACCGCACGAATCTCGGCTCGTCCTGGACGCCTGAGGAGCTTATTCGAGGCGTTCTGGGGTGTCTGGTTACCACAGCGGAAGCGAGCGGTCTCCTGATTTCCGGCACGATCAAAAATCCTCATGGGCCATGTTTGAGGGGGCTGCATCGCGAAGCTACTGCAGCCACCAAGGGGGAGGAGAGTGGCTATCTGCCAATCGGGTGTGTTAGCCAATCACCGTGGAGGTTTCTTCCAAGAAGGCGGGACAAAAGGAGGGACTATTTGCGGGAAGACACTCCTACTCCTCTCGCGCTCGCTCGCTCACCTCGGCATGCGGTCTGTCACAGCCTTAAGTGTGGCTGCCCTTCTCCTGCAGAGGAGACCCACACCTGGGAAAAGGAGTTGCACTGTGGTCCTTACCTGCAGCCCGCACACACTGCACCTGGCTGAAATTGCTGCTTCGATTGATGACATCCACATAGGTTTGCGCCGTGACACAGTATTCCGCTCCAGGTTCCATCGTTTCCAGGTGAATGGTGGTGCTGCTGTCTCTCACCACTTTGCGGTACACCTAGTTTCAAGGAATCCAGGGTGAAAAGAAAATTCAGGGTCGCAACAGTTCCCTGGTATGAGATGAATTAACCAAAGTTTCTGTGTATAATTCTGCCTTGCTCTATGTCTAAATTTGAAATTACAGAAAGTCCTCACTTAACGTCACAGATCGGTTCCTTGAAACTGCGACGTTAAGTGAAAACAACGTGTAATAAAGCAAATGCTTACTGGTGGCTCTGTGACCCTCTGGGGGGGGGCTCTGGCGGGCTGCAGAAGCCGCTTCTGGGAGCGTGACTCACTTTCTAGACTTTCTTCTCACCTCGGAATGCCTTGCAAGGCATTCTGGGGTGAGAATAAGACCAGGAACTAGGTCATGACCCTGACGGAGCTGCAGCTTCAGCGACAACGTTATCAAGCAAAACAACGGATACTGAATCAATAGTAAACGAGGACTATACCTGTACCACCATTTCCAAACAGTAAAAAACAACCTTTTGGAGACAGGAAGCCATCTGATTCTTAGCAGCGTGCGTGCGTGCGTGCGTGCGTACACAAACAAACTACTGTTTTGACACACAACTAAAAACTAAGGGAAGGCAAGGTACACTGATACCAGACCTGAAACAAAATATAATTCCAGTCCAAATTTCTTAGGTATTTTGAATTTTGGCAATTGCATTTTCACTTTGGGAGAAACTTTAAAATAAATTAGGAAAATACACATTTTGAATTTTGGCAAGCAAGTTCCAGTTAAGGGACCACATTCCACGCATTTGTTTCTAGCTAACAGGTTAGGTGGTTGATGGAAGTTAAATTACTAGAGTACAACTAGATCAAAGATTTTCAACCAGTGTGCCATGACACATTGGTTTGCCATGAATGGTCTGCAGGTGCGTCACGGGAGTTTGGGGGAGGGTCATTTATTAGTAGGGACATTGTGGGATGTGAGCTGGCAGTGCGGTGTGCCTTGTCAATTGTCAAAAAAACGGATGGTGTTCCTTGACAGTTTTAGTGCCTTGTTAAGTGTGCCATGAGATGAAAATGGTTGGAAATTGCTGAACTAGATGATTCGGACAATACCTGATGCTATAAGGATGGGCCAAAGCCACTGAAAATTGATAGCCAGACGTCTTTCCAACCAGTTCCCTACAGTGGCCAACCATCTGCTTCTAAAAGCTCACCAGAAAGCCTGAAGAAAATACTCCTGCCTTGCTATTCCCACTCGCTGGTATTCAGTAGCATCTTAATTCTGAACATGGACATTCCACATAGCTGTCATAACCTGTGATAGACCTGCCGTCCTCCATGAATTTGTCTAATCTCCTTTTAAAGACATCCAAGCCATATCCATCATCACATCTTGTGACAGCGAGTTCCACAGACTTATTAGAATAAATTCTTGTGTCTGTCCTACATCTACCGCCAATCGGTTTCATTGGATGATGCAGGTTCTAATTTTATTCCCACACCTTGTGACAGCTATCAGAACAAAGGGCCAGTGATAGACTTGTCCTCCTCCATGAATTTGAGTGTTTCCCAAACTTTTTCGACCTGCGGCTCCCTTGACCTTTGGCGACCATTGGCCGTGGCTCCCCATTACATTGTTGATGCCTGCTAATTGGCATTGCACTGTTTTCTGAGAGGATTCCATGACACTCCGCGGCTCCCCTGGCTGGTTTCCACGGCTCCCCTGGGAGCCACGCCTCCCAGTTTGGGAACTATCTTTTAAAGAGGAGCTAGTAGCCATCATCACATCTTGTGACAGTGAGTTCCACAGACTTATTAGAATAAATTATTGCATCTGTCCTACATCTACCACCAGTTTCACTGGATGACCCAGGTTCTAATTTTATGGGAGAAAGAAAACTATTTTCCCAACACGCTTTCGCCTCACTCTTTTTATCTTACAGGTGTCCCCCCTCCCCCTGAAGCACACTTACCTGGGGGAGGGGAAGCCTCATTAAAATACATTACTAATTAAACTTCATTAACATTTTTGAGACGTCTTTCCAACTAAACATGCAAATACAAATAAAATAAAAACAAACGGCCCCCGTGTGTCTGTCAGATGAGACAGATCCCTGAACATCTCACAGCTGGTTTAGCCTGCTTGCTCTGTAGGTAGGCTTACCAGATCTCCAACTGGGATAGAGTGCTAGACCTTTAGGAGAAGGAATGTGGGCAGGTGTAGCTTGTTAAACCTCAGAGCACAATCCTAGGCATCCATGGGGGGGCTTACTTCTGAATAGACATGCCTAGGATTGTGCTCTAAGGTTTAACAAGCTACACCTGCCCACATTCCTTCTCCTAAAGGTCTAGCACTCTGCCCCGGTTGGAGATCTGGTAAGCCTGGGTATACTGCTGTTTTACAAATGAAAGGTCCCAAGTTCCACACAGCTGGGCTTCTCATTTACTGCTTCAAACAGGGCAGAAGACACAGATGACTCTTCATATTCCCTTTGGGC
Organism: Plestiodon gilberti rubricaudatus; assembly: GCA_026170595.1. Taxonomy (NCBI): domain Eukaryota; kingdom Metazoa; phylum Chordata; class Lepidosauria; order Squamata; family Scincidae; genus Plestiodon; species Plestiodon gilberti. The sequence goes on from JANXHW010000011.1 coordinate 2,372,362, forward strand.
CCAATCCTAATCAACTTTCCAGCACCAATGCAGCCTCAAAGTCGCAAACGTGCCATAAGGTACATTTGCACCTCCATTAGAGTAAGGGAGGCCGGTGCAAGGCCGGCCTCCTTCACCAGACCAAGGATGCAGCTAGCGGTGAAAGGTAAGTCTTCCGCCGCCGGCCGCATGGACAGTCCGGGCGGCGAGGGAGGGGGCCCATTGGGCAAGCTGGCCCAGGAGGGGGCAGGGATGGCGTTGGCCATATCCCCGTCTCCGCTGGGCCGGCTCGGCCATTATATAACCTCCTCCGACTTCCGCCAGCTATTTAGCTGGCAGAAATCCGAGGAGGTCGATGGGGCTGGCCCTGGTTTACACTGGTTTACACTCGGGAAAGGGTCGGCGCCGGATCCTTACACAGGATTTTGGCTGTTAATGATATGTGGTTTTGTAGAATAGGATGATTTGTTTTTAGATTTAAATGGTAAGAAATTGAGATAGTTTTTGATTAAGGGTAGTATTAGGTTAGTTGATATATGATAAGAAGAATAGATTACTATGTAACTAGGCAGGGTACAAGTAAATATAAGAATTAATTTAAGTATAAATGTTAGTGCATAATCCGGATCTTTTCTGTTATTCTGTACTCTTCCTTCTTTTTCTGTACTGTTTGTTTTTATGCATTATAATAAAATAAAAAATAATTTTAAAATGAAAGCGGGGAATGGAGCGGAGGAGGAAGTGTGGAGGAGAGCTGAGAGTCAGAGTCACTCTTGCCCACAACTCTCCTCTCCTCCCTCTTCTGTGTTCTGAGTCCAAGCACAAGACCACCATGTACCTTATGCTCCTGGCCCTTCTTCCAGATGAGGATCCAGAATTCAAAGGCTGGGCCTAGCTGCTCCAGCTCCACGAGCAAATGATGTCCATCGGCGGAGACGGTCAGCATGGGCGGAATGAGGGATGCTGTGAACAACAGAACAACACCTACCCTGTGAATATATCAAGGTCACCCAAATGAAAATCTCACTTCCTCAATCCAGGTGGGAAGGACTCCCAGGCTGTATGAGAGCCCAAGGAATCTTCAACGCATACAAATATCTTGTCCATGAGCTAGTTTGGAAGGAGGGCAGATGGGCACATGATTGTATGGGCTCAACATATCATTAGGCAGTGATCTATCTCTGTAGGAAATCTTCCTTCCCTTCCGTGAGATATACAGGAATTTGGACTAGATGGGCCTTTGGCCTGATTCAGCAGGGCTCATCATGTAGGTCAACAAAAGATGCATTACTTACCTCTAAGTAGGCTTACCAGATTTCCAACCGGGACAGAGTGCTAGACCTTTAGGAGAAGGAATGTGGGCAGGTGTAGCTTGTTAAACCTTAGAGCACAATCCTAGGCATCCATGGGGCTTGCTTCTGAATAGACATGCCTAGGATTGTGCTCTAAGGTTTAACAAGCTACACCTGCCCACATTCCTTCTCCTAAAGGTCTAGCACTCTGTCCCGGTTGGAGATCTGGTAAGCCTAATACAGCAGATGAGGCTGCTACAAGACCAACACTGGCTGACTAGAAAACGCAGATGGCTTCTAGCTCTCTGACTCAGGAGTGTCCCCGAAAAAAAGATTTTCTGCTGGGCCTGCCTGCCCTTTACCCAAAACACCTCCCATGTGATGTTGATGGGCTGAATGGAAGCACTGTGAGCCCAATCCTACGAAAGTCTACTCAGAAGTAGGTCCATTGTCAGTGGGGCTTTCTCCTAGGTAAATGTGGATAGGATTGCAGCCTGTCATGCAGATGCACAGCACAGATCCTGCCTCTGAGACTAACTGCACAATCCTAGGCATACCTACTCAGAAGTAAGGCCCCATTGAACACAATTGGGACTACTCTCAGGAAAGTGTTATAGGATTGCAGTAAGAGCCTTACATTTGTCCTCTAGTTTTTGCTAAACCATTCTGGTTTTTCTAGTAGCAAGTCCTCGGGGCTAAGGTGGAGCAAAAATAAGATTCCATTACCAGAACTAGGCAGTTAGCAATCCTGCACAGACTTGCAACCCATCTTGAGTTTCAAAGATACCATTGTCTGTGCCTTACAGCAGCAAAAGTACCAGCAGGAGCTGAGGGGAGGACAAACCAGTTCTGTCTAGACCAGAAGGGAGACTATACCATCCAAAATGTGATGTAGGAAAATAGATACTTTCAGTGGCTGCATCGGAAAAAAATATATTAAGGGGAGCACACAAGGGGCAAAGTGCATTTTGGGAGCTTTTGAGAAAGATCTTCCTGCATATATTATATCTACCAGATTACCTGCGTCTCAAGCTGCCTTACAATTATGGCTTCCAGGTTTAAAATAGACAGAGCTGTTGTCTGTCTCTGTAAGAGCTGGTGCAGAAAACGGAAGGTCAACGGGTGCAGCTTTTCATGCTTCAGGCATCAAACTGCACCTGTTGAACTCCCCTCTTCAGAAAAATATAATTTATTATTAGGCTTACCAGATCTCCAACCGGGACAGAGTGCTAGACCTTTAGGAAAAGGAATGTGGGCAGGTGTCGCTTGTTAAACCTTGAATTTGAATTTGGCTCCTGGGTCCCCCGTTTTCACTCATTTTTGGCCCTGAGCCCGGGTACAATTGTACCCCCTTAACCTCCCTCTCAGAGGCCCTGGTTGCAACCCACCAGGAGAACTGAAAATGTCCGCTACCCCCTTAAGGGGCATGGCGAGCTCAACGGCAGCACTACTGGGATCGCATTGCTGGAGAAAAAAAGGTCTTATTTTAACTCAGGGGGGGGGGCGCTCCGGCCCTCTGGAGGGTACAGGGAGGCCCATGGCCTCCTAGCACTTCAGATTGTTGCTCCAATGCGACCGAGACTCACTTCTGGTTTCAGACAAAACTGGAAGTGGGTCTTGATTGCATCAGAGCAACGATCTGAAGCACTGAGAGGCATGCAGAGGGGGCCATGGGCCTCCCCGCACCCTCTGGAGGGCCAGACCGACCCCTGTGAGTTAAAAAAAAAAACTTTTTTCCCTGGCAGCGGTGCAATCCTGGGAGAACCACTGCTCCACCCTCGCCAACACAACTTCCCCACCTCATGGGGAGAACATTGAGAAATGCTGGCCTAGAAAGTAGGGTTCAAACACAGACGCTGGTACATTTCAAGACAACTTTGTCTGGAAGCCACATCACTGAACTTGAACCCCTGCCCAGTTGTCTGTCTCCTAGGCAGGTGGCGGGTGGTGGTGGCTTCTCAGTGGGTGAAGGAAATGCCGTCTCCTTAAGCTCACATGAACATGGTTTCCTCTAGCTCAGCATTGTCTGCAGAATTCCTGATAGGCAGCTTCCCCAGCCAACTCTGCCTGAAGACTCCAAGGACTGAACGTGGGACTTTCTGTCTGAAAGGCAGGTTGTACCACTGAACTATGGTAAATCATGTTACCCTCCATGGCCCCATTATAACCAGGAGGGATCATCGGTGGCACACTCTGCCTAATCCTATCCCCTGTCCTGGGCCTGGCCAGCCTTCCACCGGCACCTTGGATTTGCGCCGGCCATTTTGCTGGCACACATCCAAAGAGGCCCATTGGTAGGCTTACCAGATCTCCAACCGGGACAGAGTGCTAGACCTTTAGGAGAAGGAATGTGGGCAGGTGTAGCTTGTTAAACCTTAGAGCACAATCCTAGGCATGTCTATTCAGAAGCAAGCCCCATGGATGCCTAGGATTGTGCTCTAAGGTTTAACAAGCTACACCTGCCCACATTCCTTCTCCTAAAGGTCTAGCACTCTGTCCCAGTTGGTGATCTGGTAAGCCTACCCATTGGGCCTGCTGAGGCTGTACCTGGGGGAAAGGGATAAGCATCCCTTTTTCTCCTGAGGAGCACTCCAGCTCTGCCAGCATGGGCCCAATCCTGCCTAGCATGCAGCGGCCGCCTTAGGTGTGCCACCGTTGCATTCTAGACAGGATTAGGTTGCCCGTCCCAGGTACGTTTGCATAGAATTGTAGTCTTAATATAAAATGAGTTACATATACTGACTCTCAGGAAGCCCTTGGGAAAGATGATGACCTAGACATTAATTTATGCCCCTAAGCAAATTTCTCAGTTTGCTTCCTGCTGAGCCTGATGCTTCTTCTCAGCTAAGGTCCTTCTGAAAAAAAAAAAGTTTCAAAGACAAGCACTCCTGCTGGAGGAGAAGTCCTAGCGCTCCACTCTCCCTTGGCTACACCACGGGTGAGGAGTAGAGCCCCCCATTGGGCCATTAGGATAAAAGGCGGCACATGAACTAATTGCACTTACTTGTGACACGATTGAAGGACCTGTTGAGAGTGGCCCAGCGTGAGACTTGTGTACGCAGAGCTGCCCTCACACGCACGTTGTACGGCACGGTGGCGGAAATGTCTTCTGTGATGTCACACTGCGTATTGCTAATGTTCGAACACTCTCCAGCGGGGAGCCACCTGTCATTGGCATAGTAGTCTCTCTCATATTCTCTGGGGGGAAACGACAACACACGTAAGGAACGGGCATCCTATAGCCTGCTCTGCAGAGAACACAAATCATCAAGCTCTCTGGCTTGGAAAACCAAGAGCTAGTTCATATTAATGCCCCCCCCCCCCAATCCAGCTGTGCAGTTATGCGGGATATGCTGTACCGCTGATTCAGAAGCGACCGCTTCACTGTTCGGATAAAGTGCTATCCCACAAGTGTGATAATGGTTCGGACTTTCATGGTCAACGTCCATCATAATCAAGTCATTTTTTTGGTTGAAAACCGTGTTTACAGTATTTAAGACGTACTGCCTTAACGTTTTGCCCGCTGTCTGTGACGAGCTTCTTCAGAAGCTAATATTTACCCCGCTGTTCTCGCTCCTGCTCTTATCCTTTGCAACTTACAAGCCTGTTAACAAGTTGTTACACCTATGTCATTATGTCATTACCTGTATCCCCTAGAATCTAGGGATTTCCAACCTGTGGTACGCGTACCCCCAGGGGTATGCGAACCGCAGACAGGGGGGTACGCGAGACGCTGCCCGTTAGCTGCTAGGATCAGCAGCTGATGACAGGCAGCGGAACAGTTTTTCCTGGGTCACGGCGTGCTGCCTGCCCACGCCACAACCCGGGAAAAATGGCTACAGCCCTCCCGATGTCCCCCTGTAGCTCTCCCTACCTGTTCTCCTGGCTGCCGCCGTCTTGGATCTAGGGCCTAGGTCTTAAAGTCTTACTCACCAGATCGCACCTCATCTTCTCCCTCCTTTTTGTATTTTAACATTCCTAAGTAATGTTAAACTAAAGCTGTACTCACAGGCTTTACTCACACTCCGGATCTCTTCCTTTCTATTCGTATTTCGTTTGTGTTTAAAGATTTCTATAGTCCCTCTATGATTATTGGATTATCGGACTAGGATCTTTAACCGCAAATGAAATATGTTCTTACGACAGCCCTTGAGCTGTAATACTTTGTAATACTTGGCCTGTGTTCCAAGCTAGGCCATTACATTTGCCTGTTGGGAAACTCCAAAAGGTAGCCCTAAGGGTGGTAAAACAATACATAAAATTGATGGTTTGCGTGAGAATAGAGTGCATACAGTAGTTTGCATTCTGTTGCAGAGAATGCTAGCACTGAATGGGCACTGAAGGTCATCTAGTCCAACCCCCTGCTTGGTGCAGGCAACTGCTATAGCTTCCCAGACTGGTAGTTGTCCAGATGGATCAGACGAAAGGTCTACCTAGTCCAGCATTCTGGTTCCTGTGATCATTTGCCAGGAGTCTCCTGGAAGCCCACAATCACAAGATGAAGGCAACAGACCTCCTATATCACTATGCTTCAATCTTGCGGTCGGGACCCCAGTGGGGTCGCGAAGCCTCGTTTGTGGGGTTGCAGCAACTTATGGGAACCAAAATGGCTGCTGGGAGTGGGGGGTAGGGAACCTGCGGGGGGGGGGGCTTCCATAGGGATTTAATCCCCCTTCTCCTCCTCCCTCTTTCGGTTTGCTGGGAAGGCGGTAGGGGAACCACGACTCGACTCTCCTGTTCCAGAATGACCCTGCCGCTGGTGGTGCGGGCCGGACGAGCTCGGCAGGACAAGGCTATGGTGCCGGGGTGGGGGATGGCGACAGGGGTGAGTGGATTGGGTTCCGGGAGGGGGTGGGATCAATGGTGGGTCCCCAGCTTCATAATTTAATTAATTAATTTATTTATTGAAGACCACTACTGTCCAACATCATTACCCCCAGCAGCTGTTTGACTCAGCAGCATACAACCTCTAAACCTGGAAGCTCCATCTAGCCACCCTGACTAGTAGCCATTGATAGATCTCTCCTCCTCCAAGTATTTGACAATTCCCCTTTTAAAGCCAGCTAAGCTAATGGCCCTCAGCACATTCACAATTCACTTTTATTGATCCCCCAAATGCTCCCCTGATGCCTAAGGTGGAGCTTCTCACCGTACACACAACACAACGGGCGTCTGTGTGTGTGTGTGTGTGTGTGTGTGTGTGTGTGTGTGTGTGTGTGTGTGTGTGTGTGTGTGTGTGTGTGTGTGTCTGAACGTGTTTGCGCCCACCTCACAAATGTTCTTTATCAAGGCCGACCCAAGATGTACCAGCACCTGTGGCAGCTTGAAATGCTGTCGCCTTCCCTCAGTGGTGCCTTGCTTTAAATATGCCCCCTTTATAGGCTTACCAGATCTCCAACCGGGACAGAGTGCAAGACCTTTAGGAGAAGGAATGTGGGCAGGTGTAGCTTGTTAAACCTTACAGCACAATCCTAGGCATGTCTACTCAGAAGCAAGCCCCACTGAACTCAAATATTTTGGCCACTTAATGCGAAGAGAGGACTCTCTGGAGAAGACTGATGCTGGGAAAGATTGAAGGCAAAAGGAGAAGGGGAAGGCAAAGGATGAGATGGTTAGACAGCATCACGGATGCAACGAACATGAAAATGAGCGAACTCAGGAAGACAGTGGAGGACAGGAAGGCCTGGCGGGATATGGTTCTTGGGATCACGAAGGGTCGGACACGACTTAACGACTGAACAACAACAACAACAACAAATGCGAAGAGAGGACTCTCTGGAGAAGACTCTGATGCTGGGAAAGACTGAAGGCAAAAGGAGAAGGGGAAGGCAAAGGATGAGATGGTTAGACAGCATCACCGATGCAACGAACATGAAAATGAGCGAACTCAGGAAGATAGTGGAGGACAGGAAGGCCTGGCCGGATATGGTTCATGGGATCACGAAGGGTCGGACACGACTTAACGACTGAACAACAACAACAACAACAACAAAAGACATGCCTAGGATTGTGCTCTAAGGTTTAACAAGCTACACCTGCCCACATTCCTTCTCCTAAAGGTCTAGCACTCTGTCCTGGTTGGAGATCTGGTAAGCCTACCCCTTTACCTCAGTTGCTCCGTTCCCCCCCCCTCTTGCTCCCTGGATTTGAAAAAGGAGAGGAAGTGCAGAGGAGAGGCAGCGAGAATGGTGCCTAGAGCAGATGCGCATGCCCACCGCTCTCCTCCATGCTTCTCTTTTGCTCCACTCCTTTTTAAATGCAAGGACCAGGAGGAAGAGTGGACAGAAGCAGGAAGGTGGGAGTTTGCCCCTTACCAGTCCACCACCTGAGGCAACTACCTCAGTTGTCCTCATGGATGGGCCAGCTCCCTTCCCTACAGAGTTCTTCTGCTGGTGGAGATGTGCTAATTGTGCTTTCATAAATGCTTTACATAGTTCAGTTATACAAAGTATGCTTCCAAATAGGGCAGAACTGCTTGGAAGCAAACAGTTGCGCAATCACTATAGTATTTTTCCTAGCAGCACCCATTCATGTGTGTCACAACATGACTAATGGCTCACGGGCAGACACAGCTGCCAAGATACAAGATTCCCTCCCCCTTTTTCAAGTGGACTTAGGCTGTTCTAATGTTAACTTGCAACTGTCATGCAATCCATTTAGTGGAGAATTTGAAGGGATTCAGCCTGGGGCTCAAGACAGGGAGGCCATTGTACATGCACAGAGGCACTCTCTCCAACAGCCATTGCACTGGTTGGAGTCCAACTCTATATGTTCTTTAGCATGTCCATTAAATCCTGTACCAGACTCTGCCTGAAATTCGTGAACATCCACAAGGGAGAAAAACAGAACAGGAAAACCTACCCTTGGTACTCGACTGAATATTTCACATCTTCTCCGGGAACAGTCACCGGGCTCCATACCAGAAAGTGTTTCATGTTAGTGGAAAGGATTGTGATGTTCTGAGGGGGTTGCAGTAAGGCACCTTCAGGTAAGAATTGCCCCACAAAACAAAAAACAAAAAAAGAAAGTCAGAAGTTATAATTGGCTCTGTGAGTTGTAATGGAGGAGTTCCCTCCCACATTTTCCCCAAGGACTAGGTTGCCATAATGTCACCTAACTCAGTCATTATATGCAAATAAGTACAAATAAATGAATGAATGAATAAAAGTAGCTATGGCAAACATAGACAGCATAATAAAAAGCAGAGATATCACCATGCCAACAAAAGTTCGTATAGTCAGGGCGATGGTGTTCCCAGTAGCAATGTATGGTTGCGAGAGTTGGACCATAAGGAAGGCTGAGCGCCGAAGAATAGATGCTTTCGAACTGTGGTGCTGGAGAAGACTCCTGAGAGTCCCTTGGACTGCTAGGAGATCAAATCAGTCAGTCCTAAATGAAATCAGTCCTGACTGTTCCCTGGAAGGACAGGTACTGAGGCTGAAGCTCAAATATTTTGGCCACCTAATGCGAAGAGAGGAGTCTCTGGAGAAGACTCTGATGCTGGGAAAGACTGAAGGCAAAAGGAGAAGAGGAAGGCAAAGGATGAGATGGTTAGACAGCATCACCGATGCAACGAACATGAAAATGAGCGAACTCAGGAAGATAGTGGAGGACAGGAAGGCCTGGCGGGATATGGTTCATGGGATCACGAAGGGTCGGACACAACTTAACGACTGAACAACAACAAAAGCTTTGGGACAGGCAGTTTCCATTAAGAAAACAGTGGGTGAGAAGTGATGAAATCTCTTCCCGCCAGGCCACAGCTCCTACCCAGTCAGCCGCCCCCCCAGCCCGCTACAGCTGCATTTGGATGAAACAAAAGATGTGGAAAATCCCCAGCATGGAATTCAAAGACACGCTAAATGTCATATCTAGATTGATCCCTTGGTTAAGCACTGGAGCGTCTCAGATTGTTTCTATTGTGTGCTCAACAAGGCAATCTCAGCTCTTCAAATTGCTTTTTTTAAGGAGTGGATGTCAAAGAAAGCCTGTGACACACCAGCTGCATTGCGATGCGTTGCATAGAGCAGTGTTCGCGTGCGGCTGGAAAAATCTTGGTGTGTCTGGTATTTTACAAGATCACACCACAACACAGGAGAGTAGTGTTGCGGTGCAAGCAAAGTTGTACAAATTGGACTTCGGCCAATTGTTCGTGTTCGGTGCTGTGGGGGCAGGATGCAGAGCAACACGTTGGGCCAATCGGAGTGGAGGTTTTTTTTTTTTAGCCAATCAGAACTCTCCTTCACTTCACTCTCCTGAAGCACCGCTTCTCCTCCACGGCAAGCGACCAATCACTGGGGACCAGCAAGCGACCAATCACTGGGGACCCGCAAGCAAACACACGCAACCAAAGCAGCTCCGGTGTAGACAGGGTGCAGTGCAGTGAGACACTTCGACTACTCATGCGCCGCACTGGGAAGCACCGCAATGCAGTGGCGTTCCCAGCCCTCCCGGCGCCTGGGGGGGCGGGGTTGGAGCGCCCCCCCAAGTAGCCCGGCTCGGGGCTGAGCGCCCACTCCGCGTGTCCCCGGCCTCCGGAGGCTGCGCTCCGAAGGCTGGGGATAAGCCCTCCTTAAAGCGACCGCCCCGTTCAGCGGTCGAGAGCTTTATGAAGAAGCCGAACGCGTCGCTGGCTTTTATAGGGTTTGCGCATGCGCTAAACCCCAGCGACGCGTTCGGCTTCTTCATAAAGCTCTCGACCGCCGAACGGGGCGGTCGCTTTAAGGAGGGCTTATCCCCAGCCTTCGGAGCACAGCCTCCGGAGGCCGGGGACACGCGGAGTGGGCGCTCAGCCCTGAGCCGGGCTACTTGGGGGGGCGCTCCAGCGCAGCCTCCGGAGGCCGGGGACACGCGGAGTGGGCACGCTGCTTCGGAGGGGCGCGCAAGCCGGGCTCTGGTGCCGCACCGCTCTGCGCAGCCCCGAGCCCAGCTGCCGCGCCCACTCAGTGCCTGGGGGGGGAGCACACCTGCTCCCCCCATATAAGAACGCCTCTGCCGCAATGCAACGCAGCCGGTGTATCACAGGCTTTACTCTCTCAACATGTAAGACGTAGTCCAGCCACAAAGGCTTGCAGGTTATGCTTTTAAGCAGCAGCAATATCTTCCCACCACATGGTTCATCCAAAGTCTATTCTGTAGACTCCACAATGTCAATACTCAATGATATGAAACACACTCATAGAATGACAGAACTGGAAGGGAAGAAAAAAGTCATTTTTTGCACTCCTATTTAAAAATAAGTTCATCATTCCACAATATCTGCCTAAATACAATATGTGTCGCTGACCGTCCTCTTTCCGAGAGGGCTTCTGATGTATTCAGAGTACAAGAATCCAAACCATCAAGGTTTGGAGGATTCAGACAGGATGCCAAATGTCTTACTAAGTGTGACTTCCAACTATTATTATTACTACTTGTAAATACCGTATTGGTCTGAGTATAAGACTCACTTTTTTCTCCTAATTTAAGTTTTTAAACTAGGGGTGCGTCTTATAATCAGGCTGTTGCAATGTAATGCCAGTGATTTAATTAAAAAATTTTAATAGCACCAAACTTTACGGGTGCGTCTTATAATCAAGTGCGTCTTATACTCGGGACAATACGGTAAATAAAATAAATAACTTGTAAATAAATATTTAAGAGCTCAGCTGCTTGCAGGGTAATTAGCAGCTATCTTGCAAACTGCAGGAGCTCAGCTCTTTGCAGGGCAATTAGTAGCTATCTAATTTTTGAATAGCCTTAGGGCTTGTGGCAATTACTTATCTGATCTTCCCATCACCTGGGACCCACCAGAAGTCAGGTCACAACCCACCAAGTGGGTCCCAACCCACAGTTTGAGAAACACTGATGTAGCACATTCTGATAAAAAAAAGTTATCTGGTCCTCTCTCTCTCTCTCTCTCTCTCTCTCACTGGAGTAAATCCCATTAATTTAATGGGATTTACTTCTGAGTAGACATGCATAGTCTTGCATGTCATTGGATCATATAAAATACATTCTGAGAACTTTTTATCTAATTTATTTTATATGATCCAATGACATGCAAGCCTATGCATGTCTATTCAGAAGTAAGTCCCATTAAGTTAATGGGATTTACTCCCAGGAAAATGTGTATAGGATTGCAGCCTTCATTTAACTGGTCAGATTTGGAGAAGGAAGAATTAAGAATTATTTTGAAAGTCGGAATCGTTTTGTGACATATCAGAATAAGCAATTTAACCAGGGCATTCCGGTGGAATACTAGCATTTTCAATGTCATTCTTGAATGTTTCGATTTGTATATTTTGACATCGTTTGAATGAGTGAAGGATAGAATGTTGCCTTTTTTTTAAATTGGACCAAACCTTTAAAGTGGAAAGTATATGCGTAGAATGGAAAATGGAAATGTACAAATAACCATTTTTTTTAAAAAAAGTGGGATTGCATCCTGTTTCACAAGGTAGAGAGAAGGAGTCACCAAATTTCACTTGTCACCTCTCTGAGATTGCAAAGCCTAAGGGCCTTTCTGAACTATTCAGCTTTTTACACTGTAAACATGTTTCTTCCTTGTTTCTTGTGCATAGTTCATACATTTTCCCTCATGACTCCTGTTGTGAGGATACCGCCTTTTCTGAGCACTCAGAGAGTGTAACTTATATCAGTTTTATACCTGTTTAACAGCACAATCTTATGCCTGTTTATTAGGAAGTTAAGACGGCAATCCTATACACCAGCATTTCCCAAACTTTTTTGACCAGTGGCTCCCATGACCACTGGTGACGGCTCCCCATTACATTAGGTTGATGCCTGCCAATTGGCACTGTACTGTGTTTTCCAAGAGGATTCCGTGGCACTCTGCGGCTCCCTGGCTGGTTTCCGCGGCTCCCCTGGGAGCCGCACCTCCCAGTTTGGGAACCACTGCTATACACGCTTACGTGGGGTTGGGAATAATCCCCAGTTAACCCAGTGGGACTTCTGAGAGCACTCATTGATAAGGGCAGGAGAAAATGGTGATAACATCATAAAAACTCATAACACCGCTTTCTGCTAAAAAAAATCTGCGAAAAAATAAAATAAAACCACATAATTTTGCATCATTCTTCATCCGCTGACACTGTACAACCTACCTAGTGCACTTTTAAAGCGGCTACAAGTGATAAAAATGGGGGGAAAATGGAATAAAAATACATAACACTGCTTTCCACTATTTCATTTTGGTTAAAATCTGTGGGAAATTTTTTTCCCCCACCTCTACTCATTGGACTGGGCTGCTGCACATGTCACGGTTTTCCCCGAGGAATCTTGGAAATCATGGTATGGGGAAAGTCCCAAGAACTCTGTTAGAGAACCCAAGCCAGTTCCCCGCACCAAAATGACAGTTTTCAGGGATCACTTAGTTAGAAGAGAGAACAACTAGTTTAAGAGCTAAACTAGACATGTGCAAGAGGCTTCCAACTAGAAGTGCCTCCTCTTCCTCAAAAACAACAATAAAGGACCTGATGAGCCAGATCAAGACTGGGTCACACAGGAAGTGGGAGGTTCATTATTTAATTAATTAAATAAATTACTTAAAGAATTGGTGCCCCGCCTTTCTCCCACATTCAGGGCACTCAAGGTCAGCTGGCTTAACAACATTAAAAAAACAAAACAGATATAAATTGAAACATTAAAAACATAAAACAATAAAAACAGTAAAATAGACGATTTAAGATTTTCATGGCCAGCAATGATTTTTGAATGTCCTGAAGTTAATGGGTAAAAGGCCATGGCAAAAACAAACAAAGATGATACACAATAATAAAATCAGGCTAAAACGGCCAACACGTAAAAGCACTGTATTGGTAAAAATTTAATAATTTACAGAACAACATTAATTAATAATTACAGAACAACATTGTTGCACGTTGAAACACAAAATAATTATGATTATGATTTTAATGGTAAATGTTGGTTATTTTGTGTTTCAACATGCAACAGTGTTGTTCTGTAATTATTTTTAAATTTTTACCAATACAGTGCTTTTACGTGTTGGCCGTTTTAGCCTGATTTATTATTGTGTATCATCTTTGTTTGTTTTTGCCATGGCCTTTTACCCGTTAACTTCAGGACATTCAAAAAAGTAAAACAGACAGCCCTCAATGGATCACCTAAAATTGATTAATATTGAAATTCATTAAAAACGGCAGCCTATCATGTCAGCAATTGAAGGCCATCCTAAATGAAAAGGTCTTGAGGCCCCGCTGGAAGGTCTCCAGGGAGGAAGCTGTTCTTAATTCCCGGGGGAGGGAATTTCATAATTGGGGTGCCACCACCAAGAAGGCCCTATTCCTCGCCACCATCCCCCTCACCTCTGTCAGTGGCCCCCTCTGATGACCTAAGGACAGGGGTGGCCAACCTTTCATCCTGGCCCTTTAATGGTTGTATAGGTAGGAGCATTTCAGCAGGTGCTTTAGAAGCAGCATCAAAACTCGCAGCTGCCAAGATTCGGTCTTCTACACAACTCTTAAGAACGCAGAGGCCCTCATGGTGGAAGGTTGGCCCACCCCTGATAAGAGGATGGGTAGGATTATATGAAAGAATCTCCCTGCATCCCATGTTTATGCTGTTCCCCATAGTGCCCCATCAGCTGCCTCTGGAAACCTGACAAGCAGGACTAAGAAAAGCATAATTCTCATCTGTCACTGCTCGCAACTGGTATTCAGAGGCATACTGCCACCAAGCATGGAGGAAACACACAGCCAGTATCCTGCTTCTCTCAGTGGCCGGCCTGATGCTTATCGGAAAGCCACAAGCTGGGCATCAATATACCTCCCCCACTGGTGCTTCCAAGCAACTAGAATTCAGTAGCATGCTAGAACATGGAGGTTCTATCCAGTCTAAGGTGAGGCTGCAAATTTTCCAGATGTAAACAGGTCTGGGTCTACTAGGCAGTGCTTAGATGGGAGAAAAATCTAAGTGCCCCACAACATATGATCCAGAGTTTAGAATCAACCTCACCACCTGCATGCACATGAAATGGCCAGTTGTATACTACAGGGCACCGTACTGTTAATACACACATATTTTATGAGTCTTCATATTTCTTAGTCAAGTTTTCCACCCATCCTGGGCCATCAAAGTGGCTCACATTTAAAATATAAAACAATAGCAAATATTACAGTAGGAAATCAGTATCAATAAGAGAGACTGCAGGAGCAGGCAACAGTAAGCAGACCCTTTATTTGTGTTGCACGGCACAGCTTTCCCCCCTTCCCCCCAACTGGATTTCTGGAGATGAACAAAAATTGGAACTTGACGAACAGAACCTCCAGCTATTCACGTGTGTGTGTGTGTGTGTGTGTGTGTGTGTGTGTGTGTGTGTGTGTGTGTGTGTGTGTGAGAGAGAGAGAGAGAGAGAGAGAGAGAGAGAGAAATTGCCTCCAAAGACAAAATAAGGGCATGGACTCATCACGGCTAGAAGCCAAAAACTAGGGACTGTCCCCTGGCAGGTAAGAACAATTGGAGCATATTATTATTCAGAATACTGTATTTATCTACCGTATTTCAACTAAAAGTAGTTCACAAAGCAGTTTACATAGCAAAATAAAAGGTTCCCTATCCTCAAAGGACTCAGAATCTTGTTGTTCAAGTAGTGTTTTAAGAACTTTGAGTTATTATAAAAAGCTGGACAGGATATGAGTAGCACTCCCTAAGCTTTCTCCACCCTCTTGCCTAATAGTTCTGAGATGGGATTACGCAGTGATAACCACATACCTGAGACAAAAAGTGGCACCAAAGAGCAGAGGATGAAGGAACGCAATCCAGTAGCCATTTCGCCTCATATTAGGACGCTTTCCAAGATATCGCTGGATCTGGTGCTGCCTTCTCCTGAGCAAGGAGCCATTCCATGCTCTCCAAACTCAACAGCAACTTCACGGTTGTCGGAAGCCGGTGAACAGTTGTCAAACTGCTCCTGTAGTCACTTGAGTCTTTCTTTAGCCTGCTTCCTACCAGCCACACTGCTGGGGAGGGTGTGGCCATAAGTAGTTTACCTGAACCTATTATTGAACCTAATTTCATCTGGTGTTTCCTCACAGGTTGTGTAATTGACCTAGACAGAAGAAGCTGCTGGAGATGTAGATTCGAGGATGGCGCAATCAGCAAGTTGGAGAAAAACTGAGTTGTAGAACAACTGGATATTATCCAGGGGTGTAGTTGATATGGATATTATCCAGGATATTATCCAGGAGTTCCAAGGGCTTTTCTTACAGCAGGAGCAGTGATGTCTTGAGAAGGGGGCGGGGCGGAAAAGTACCATAAGCAACCTCCTGGTTTTTTTAGAAGTGGGTTTTCTCTGTGCCAGGTGCAAGGGAGTGGCGACTGGACACAGGTATCTTGTTGTCTCGTGTGCTCCCTGAGGCATCTGGTGGGGCCACTGTGTGACACAGGAAGCTGGACTAGATGGGCTTTTGGCCTGATCCAGCAGGGCTCTTCTTATGTTCTTATGTTCTTACCTTAGCCAAGAAGAAGCATCAGGCTCAGCAGTTCACAAAAGTACCTTAGCCAAGAAGAAGCATCAGGCTCAGCAGAAGGCAAACTGAGGCAAACTTCTGCTGAGCATCAGGCTCAGCAGAAGGCAAACTTGCCTAGGATCATCTGCTAGTGTCTAGACCAGAGGTGGCCAACCTTCCACCATTAGGGCCTCTGCGTTCTTGTGTAGAAGTTATGTAGAAGACAGAACCTTGGTAACTGCAAGTGCTGCTGCTGCTACTAAAGCAGCTGCATCTGCTGAAATGCCTTCACCTAGACAACTATTCAAGGGCCAGGAGCATTCATGTTGAAAGGTTGGCCACCTCTGGTCTAGACCAGTGGTTTCCAACTTTTACACGGAGGTTGGGAACCCTGTAAGTAGTTGCGGCCACCGTTAAGGGGGGTGGCGACTTGAAGGTGATGTCGCCGACTGCACATCCAGGTTCCACAAAGGGAAAAAAGGGGTTTTATACTTACCCGGGTTTTGTGGCATCTCCAGCTGCTGCCATAGACGAGTAAGTGTAACCCCCCTTTTTTCCTTTGTCATCGTTGGGATCCTGGAAGTGCCGTTGCTGCAGTCACCGTCAAGTTGCCACCCACCTTAAGGGGTAGCAAATGCTTCTCACTGCCCTGGGGGCCCCGTGAGCTCCAGATTGGGAACCACTAGTCTAGACCGTTATCTTCTTCACTTTGATACACCTGATTTATCCAGGATATTTTTTAATCCCATTCTTCATTTTTTTAAAATAAATAAATAAATAAATAAATAAATAAATACATTTGTTTTAAGCTCTAGCAAACTCACTCCAAGAGTTTGGGATGACATGAGCGAGATCTTTAAACGAAGTATAGTAAGTTTCCAAGTAGGCAGAAGAAGAAAACTCAAATGAAGACGTTTAGGTTGATTTTTTTTTTTGCATGGCTATGGGTAGGCTTAGCTGATCTCCAACTGGGACAGAGTGCTAGACCTTTAGGAGAAGGAATGTGGGCAGGTGTAGCTTGTTAAACCCTTAGAGCACAATCCTAGGCATGTCTACTCAGAAGCAAGCCCCATTGTGTTCAATGGGATTGTGCTCTAAGGTTTAAGAAGCCTAGGATTGTGCTCTAAGGTTTAACAAGCTGCACTTGCCCACATTCCTTCTCCTAAAGGTCTAGCACTCTGTCCCGGTTGGAGATCTGGTAAGCCTAGCTATGGGGGATGTCATGATGAGCTCCAAAAGATATGACTACACATCACCACTGATACAGCAAGTCTTCACTTAAAATTGTTTCATTTAAAGTTGATGGGAAAATGTCATGGGAACGTTTACATTTTTCAATTAGCCTGTGGCAGTGGTTCTCAAAGTTCTCCCCTAACCATTCATGGCAAATTCAAACTTATCTCCTTGTTTAAGGCATACATACCCCTTTGCTAAACAAGGTCTGCCCATGCCCAAGTCTCTCATCCAACACAAATTGCTTCTTGTTTAAAAATGAAATTGCTTCATTTTTACCCAAGGGTGTATATAGGTAGGCTTACCATATCGCCGACCGGGATGCTCCGTTTTGCCCTTAAGGGGTAGGGCAGGGGGAAGGGAGCCAGAGCGTCGCTCTGGCTCCCTTCCCCCCGCCCCGCCCCGCCCCTTAAGGGCAAAAAGGAGCGTCCCGGTCGGCGATATGGTAAGCCTATATATAGGCACACCTGTATAGTGTACACCTGTGGGCTGGGAGGAAATTATTATTATTATTATTAACTGTATTTATATACCGCTTTTCAACAAAAAGTTCACAAAGCAGTTTACAGACAAAATCAAATTACTAAATGGCTCCCTGTCCCAAAAGGGCTCGCAATCTAAAAAAGATGCGGAACAGCAGCAAACACAGCCACCAGAAAAGACACTGTGCTGGGGTGAAAGGGGGGCAGTTACTCTCCCCCTGCTAAAGAAGAGCACCCATTGAAAAAGTGCCTCTTAGCAGGGAAAGGACATACATTCAAATTGGGAGTCTTGGGAGATAAGGTTTCCCATGCTCCTTAGACGTCATGGGCTAATTGCAGGGATTCTCTTATTTAGTGAGAATTATGTAGTGAGAATTATTTAGTGAGAACTAAAAAGGACACTGTGCTGGGGTGAAAGGGGGGCAGTTACTCTCCCCCTGCTAAATATAAGAGGAGCAGCAATTGAAAAAGCGCCTCTTGCCGAGTTAGCAGGGGATGGGGTTTTTTACATCATCATATGAGAACCTAGGGCAGTGATGGCGGACCATTTGGGCTTGGTGTGTCAACATTTTTGAAAATGCCTAACTTGACTCTGCTGGTGTGTCACAACCCCCCCCCCAAAAAAAAAACTTTTAATAGTACTTTTACTATTGCTACTTTTAATAGTAATTTTGAATTGAACTGAACTGAAAACAACTATAGAATACATTGCATTTTATTTAACATCAATTAGTGACTTTTTTGTTGCTGAGTCTTACTAGATAATGAGGTCTAGATAGAGGTCTAGATTTTACTAGATAGAGGTCTGACAAAAATCTTTGCCCTAAATGTTCAAGACAAGCCTGTAAAACTTTTGCAAAAATGTAAGGTGTGTCGGGGGCCCTGGGGGAAAACACTGGTGAGTCACCCAAAATGACCTCGTGTGTCACCAGTGACACGCGTGTCATAGGTTCGCCATCAGGGACCTATGGAGACTGAGATTCTATACATACTTACCTGGGAGTAAGTCCCATTGAACACAATGGGACTTATTTCTGAGTAGTCATGAGTAGGCTTGCACTGAGAGTGAGTCTAGAGTTGCTGTGTACAGTTTGGGTTGCTCCATTTCAAGGAGATCGTAGCGATGCTGAAAGGGTTAACCAAAATCATCACAGTGTTGGAGAATTTTCTCTGCAAGGCCAAGTAAGACTATTTGGAGCTTGATCGTTTAGAAAAAAAAGCAAAGGAGATACATGAATAGATTAAAAAAAAAAGGAGATACATGATGATAATAGAGATGTAGAAAACAATGCACAGTATGCAGCGATGTCACTAAATTGGTGTCACCCGGTGTGGTAACTCATGGTGTCACCCCCATCAACTTTATTTATTTTAATATATATGACAGTACAGATCGCCCAACAAATCAGTAACCAACAAAAAAAAAACAGTGGCCAACTGGATGATGCTCACACTACTGAATAACAACACAATCCTATCCAACTCACACCACCGGTGTAACCAGTGGTGCAGCGAGAACAGGAGGCCCCAGAACGGAAAGGGGATTCACATCCCCTCCAAAGGGGGAATCAAAGGGGATTTAAATCTCCCATCCCCTCCAAAGCCTCCCGCCCTGCCCTCCCCTGCTGGTTACACCAGTGGTGTAAGTTGGATAGGATTGCGCTGTAAGAGTACCAGTATAATAATAATAATAATAATAATAATAATAATAATAATAATAATAATAGTATTTATATACCACCTTTCTTGGTCATTGGATTTCTCCTCCAACTTTAATATCAGTATTAGCTCTGATATATAGAAATGAGAGCTGACTCATACTAACACCTTATTGGTTCCATGCTGTGTCATCATAACACCTCATTGGCTCTTGGAACAATCAGCCTCATTGGTCAGTTCTGAGGTAAGGAAACCCACTTTTTGTTACTTAAGGCACTTGTCCTTTCTTTTTCTGGTTATTTCACCATAACGTTTGATAGAATACAGATAATTCAACATGGCTTGTTTCATTACATCCTGCATTAAATTACCTTTCCAATTATATGTAACTTTATGGTGAAATCAACCCTGACTGTTCCCTGGAAGGACAGGTACTGGGGCTGAAGCTCAAATATTTTGGCCACCTAATGCGAAGAGAGGACTCTCTGGAGAAGACTCTGATGCTGGGAAAGATTGAAGGCAAAAGGAGAAGGGGAAGGCAAAGGATGAGATGGTTAGCCAGCATCACCGATGCAACGAACATGAAAATGAGCGAACTCAGGAAGATAGTGGAGGACAGGAAGGCCTGGCGGGATATGGTTCATGGGATCACGAAGGGTCGGACACGACTTAACGACTGAACAACAAAAATTATTCATAAATACATATTTTCCAAAAGGTTTCCAGTTTTGGCCACTAGTGGTGTCCCCCCAAGGGGTGTCACCCACCCCCCTAGTGATGCCAGTGACTCTATAGATAGAGAGAGGTTTTTCTCCTCTCTCTCAGAACACTAGAACTTGGGGTGGTCACCCAAGAAAACTAATTGGCTGTTGATTTAAGTCTGACATACCAAATATAAAATTATTTTTCACACAGAGAGTAATTATATTTACAGAATTCACTGCTGCAACTGTCTGGTGGTTTACATTCTATTAAGCCACAATAAACTAAAGAGAATTGCAGCGCTCAGAGGCAATATGCTCCCTTACGCAGGATTCGGCTGATAAACTAGGTTGCTTCTGTGGCTTGGCATATTTACCATCACCCTCATGTCCAACCGCAGCTAGCTGCAGCTTACAACTTACATCCCACTCTATCCCATGGGATCAGTGTGGCTTGCAGTATTTTTTTTCCCTGCATGTTTGTATACCTGCAGAAGAAACATCTTTAAAACCGAAGAAAAATCTTCATCTTTAAAACAAGAAAAAAATGGTTTGCCTCTATGAATCTGCCTTAGTCAGATGATTTTATTTATTTTATTTATTTTTCACATTTTTATACCACCCTTCCTCCAAGGAGCTCAGAGTGGTGTACATATTTCCTCCCCTCCATTTTGTCCTCACAACAATCCTGTGAGGTAGGTGGGGCTGAGAGATAGTGACTGGCCCAAGGTCACCCAGGAAGCTTCATGGCTGAGCGGGGATTTGAACCTGGATCTTCCGACTCCCAAACCACTACACTATCCTGGCTCCCTCTGGTCACCGGTCCACCCTGTCTGCTCTGACTGGCAGCAACTCTCCAGAGTTTCAGGGACCGGTCTGGGCTGGTCCTATCTGGAACTGCCAGGGATTGAATCTAGAATGTTCTAAGTGCAACAAATAAATAAAATGATGCAAGAGGCTTAACTTTCCTTGAGTCATCCCTCATTCTACCTGTTTGTGGACTGCATGCAATTCACCCTGTGCCGGGCCAGCACAAGGTCTCCTGGCACCTGAGCAGTGTACCAAATGCTGCTCCCCTTACCTGGTGGTGTGCTGGTTCCCCCACTTCCTAGATTGAAAAAAGAAGGCGTTGGAATGAAAGAGGAAGTGTGAAGGAGAGAAGAGTGATGGGCTTTCCTCCACACTTCCTCTTCAGGTCTGTCCCACTCTTCCTTTTCCAATCTTGGGAGTGGGAGAAGGAGGGCGAGCAGTGCCGGTGAATGCAGGGTGGATGCTCCTTGCTAATCCTCTACCTGAAGCAACTGACTCAGTTGGCCTCATGGATGGGCCAGCCCTTCACCTGCGAGAGGAAATGCATGAGGACGTATGTTAGAATGAAAGCTAAATCAGAAATAATTCCTCTGGAAGGCGATCTAGTTGCTTCTCCAATCTCCTCTCCTCTCCAGAACGTGCAACACTGAGCTGCGTTTCTCGGGGATTCATGTACTGCTGCTTTAATTGACTGAAACCAGGCGGGATAGCTTGGAAGGAGGAGACAGCAGTTTCCTTTCAGGTCGTCTCATTCGTGTCGCGCACAGGCGCAGAAGCGACGGTGAGCGCGGCTGCCCTGTGCGGAGAAAGGGCGGATCAAGTGTGCGCTCTCGGAGGGCGCCTGCGTCACAGAGGCCAGGGCGCCTGCGCAGGGGCTGGAAGATGAAGGTGGCGGTGGCCGGATGCTGCCATGGCGCGCTGGACAAAATGTACGAGACCCTCCAGCTGCTGGAACAGCGCCACGGCCACGCGCTCCCGGATTTGCTCCTCTGCGCTGGGGACTTCCAGGCTGTGCGCAACGCCAGTGATCTGCGTTGCATGGCCGTGCCCGCCAAGTATCGCCTCCTGGGAGGCTTCGCGCGGTGAGTGGTGCGGGAGGAGCTCGGTGTCCAGATCGAATCCTGCTACGAGTGCACTCTTACCTGGGAGTAAATCCCGTTGAAATCAATGGGACTTACTTCTGAGCAGACGTGCATGGGCTTGTGCTGCCAGAATATCTATTCGGGGAGGGGGAGACAAGACAAGAGTGCCCCTGAGCACATGCAGAATGCAGATTTTCTCACAGCCTTTCGACCCCCGAAATTTAAGCACATATAGCAGATTAGCGAGCAGAACATCTAGGCTACAGGGTGTGAGTGGCTTTTTAGACAGGTTTAAGTCCCGATGACACTGTTCATTTTTAAAAAGTCTCTAACTACATATCTTGGCTCTCTGATTCCAGTGGTGCCTGTTTCTGTGGACATAGGGTGCGCTGTAGCTACTTAGTGCAGAGAAGGGAATGCCTTGAGAAGTCCTGGTTTTAAAAGTGGTACATAAATACATGAAATAAGCCAACAAAATAACCTGAGGTTCAGATTTTGGATGATTTGGGGCCTCTTCCTTTTTTTCCCCTGCATGCACGTGCGTGCACAGACAGGCTTGTGCATGATGCACATGTTATAACCATGAAGGGCATGCTGTATCTGTTGGGTTTGTCAGTGGGATGCTTGTGGCTTACCCTGGAGTTGTGAATAAGCACAAAGATGCTGGATCCTTAATGCCTGTGTCGTGTCTTCCTAGGTATTATTCTGGAGAGAAAAAGGCTCCGGTCCTCACCATCTTTATTGGGGGCAATCATGAAGCCTCCAACCACTTACAGGAGCTCCCGTATGGTGGATGGGTGGCACCCAACATCTATTACCTTGGTATGAAATTTTACTTCTGGGGGGGGGGGCATGGCTTCTAGTGCTGGGATGGAGGGTACATGATTTGGCGTGAAAAGAGAAACTAGGGTAGAGGCAAAGAGTTTGAATAGCTAGGAGGTCTTGCGGCATGGCGGGTGGTGCAGTGGGTTAAACCACTGAACCATGAGCTGTCGATCGAAAGGTTGGCAGTTCGAATCCGTGCGACGGCTCCTGCCAACCTAGCAGTTCGAAAGAAAGAAATTGCAAGTAGATTAATAGGTACCACGTCAGCGGGACGGTAACAGCGTTCCATGCGCCTCGGTGTTGAGTCATGCCAGCCACATGACCATGGAAACGTCTTCGGACAGCGCTGGCTCTTCGGCTTTGAAACGGAGATGAGCACCGCTCCCTAGAGTCGGACACGACTGGACTTAATTGTCAAAGGATACCTTTACCTTTACCTTGCGGCACATGGTCTTTTGGTCTTAGTCCCTTCCTATCCCCAGATCTCCAATATGGGGAGAATGCAGTGGTGTCCTTGTATAAGGATTACTGAGATTTCTGTGAAGCTCTTCGAACTTGGGAAAACATGCTCTGCTTTGGGAAAACATGCTCTGTACATACTAAGCATTGTTGAAACGGAAGCTGCTTCCCATGCTTCTTTGCCTGACTAGGGAAAAGGCACCCGGTTATTGTAAGATGCGCATAAGGGTCGAAGTGTCTCAGTGTCTGCTTTTGGCCATGTGCAACCAAGTTGGAGGAACTGCTGATCTTTGTGCATGTGGCCTAAAAGACCTTCACCACCATGCATGTGTTAGAAGATGCACACTTTTTCCTGTTAAGAAGGTTACCGTAATTTCCAAGGGGCCTGTTTGAAGGGGCGCGTTACGCAACCTGCAATGAAAAGCCAATGTCCTTGGGTGGGCATCCGAAAAACAAATCTCACCTATCTGCTGTAATGGGCGCTCTCCTGCTTAGCCTCAAAAGGGAGCCACGTGCGTGTCTGGCTCAGCTCTGTCTTGTGTTGAGCCATGCTGAGCCGAGCGCACATGGGGATCATGTTCTCCCTATTCTTTGCCCTGAAAAGACTGTTATCCCTCAAAAGTTAGGAGAAGGGAACATCCTACCCTTGCGATTAACGCCTTTCCTTTCCCCCTGTTTCAGGTTATGCTGGAGTAGTAAAGTATCGTGGTGTCAGGATTGGCGGGCTGTCTGGTATTTTCAAATCTCACGATTACAAAAAAGGTACTTTTCACAAGGCAACGCTGTGGGCTGCTAAATTTCACCAAGGGGCTGGGTTAGATCCCTGCTCACCCATGCGCTGAACACAGGCATTTGTGCTGTCACCTGACTTCTCTTAAACTCTTCCAGGCCACTTTGAGTGTCCGCCGTACAACCAGCAAACGATAAGAAGCGTGTACCACGTCAGGAGCGTCGAAGTCTTCAAGCTCAAGCAGGTCAGTGCAAAATCATTTTTCGACCGCGCAAGATGGGATGTGGTTCTTGTGCCCCGCTGTGTATTTGAGTCCACCATAAACGCCCTCTGGAAGATGGTAGCGCCAGTCTGGTATGGGGGGTTTATACGCAGAAGTTGCCTTCTTCCACGTGTATCCTCCTTGCAGTGCTTGTCGGGGTCCCACTAAACTGGCTAGATGTGTCTTCTGAGTGGCTTTGTGCCAGCAACCATAAGGACCGCCTCATCTCCTATGACCCTGCTCAGAGTTCCATTCCAGGGCCCTGCCAATAGTGCCCCCTGCTGTCCAGGGCATAACATGTAGCATCAAGAGACAGAATTTGCTGAACTGCAGCATCCTAGACTGTGGAACACCCTTTCCCAAAAGGCCTGTGTGTTGACGTGACTGTTAGCTTTCCTGTGTGCAGCCAAGGTTCAGTGTTTTAGGAAAACCTTTGGGCTTGCTCAACATCGCCTCTGGTGGCAGAATTAAACATTTTGCTGTTGTGGTATAACATCTCGCTTCTATTGCTTCGTTTATAAATTCTGTCATTGTAAGTGCCTGGAGTGACTTCCCCCATGGCAAAGTGGGGTATCAGTATTTTAAGAAAAACTAAGAGCTGAATTGTGGTCTAGTTTTTTGTGACAGATCTCTTATTCTGCAAAACCCTGACAGACTTAAGTTGGGGGTTTTCAATCCTTTTTTTTTAAAAAAAAATTGCAAATTCCAATTTTGGTGCACTCCACGTTTTGCAAGCGCCACCCCCTCCAGGGATGGCTGCAGTGTGCAGGAGCGAGCTGCTTCTCGTGCAATTGTTCCTGCAGCAAGAGGGACTGTTCTGCAGTTGTTGCTAGCCTTGCCTGAATTCCGTACCCTCGCCCTTTCCTTGCCTGACCCCCACCTCTTTTGAGGGGGGCATAGTCTGTGCAGCTGCACCACCTCCCCCTGCCAACAACACACGGCTGCCATGGCCCTCTCCATTTTGGTGGGTGTTAGGGTTGTGTGATCTCTTGGATGTGGTGATGCTTCACAGGCATGTACAGCAGTGTTTCTCAAAACTGTGGGTCAGGACTCACTTGGTGGGTCACGACCCGATTTCTGGTGGGTCCCACAGAGCCTCCAACACACCAGTGATGGAAAGATCACATAACTAATTGCCTCAAACCTTCAAGGCTATTCAAAAATCAGATAGCTTCTGATTGTCCTGCGAAGAGCTGAGCTCCTGAAGTTTGCAAGCTTGTGTAAATATAGGGAGATAAATGTTTGAGCATCTTTTTCTAAATATAGGGAGATAAATGTTTGAGCATCTTTTTCTGTTTCCCCCCCCCCCCCAAGTCTGTCAATGACAGGTAGTGTGGGCAGGTGAAGGCTGGGTCACATAATTAAGGCCCTCAAGCCTTGAGGTTTTTTCATTAGGGCTGCCTCATTACAAGAAATGGATTGAGTTTTCTTTTTTTAATATATTTATATTTTATTAATATTTAAAACATGAAAACAATACATATTTCGTAAGGTTATAGCAAGCGCGAAGCAATACCTACTAGCATACTATTCACTATTTTTAATATATGTATATTTTATTAATATTTAAAATATAAAAACAATACATATAGAAATGGATTGAGTTTTCTGCAAATAAATACCGTATTTATCGGCGTATAAAACGCACCGGCGTATAAGACGCACCTTCCTTTTGGCCCTGGGTTTCAAGAAAAAAAGATGTAAAGCATTTTTGGGCCACTTGACCACTTACTGCTTGGCTGCTTAATTAGCTAATTTACATAAATTGCACAAAAATACCAGGATCTCTTTTAAAACACACAGCAATAAGACACATGAACAAAATGCACCAGAATTTAAATCCCAAGTACAAAACCCCCCAGACTCAACTCTTTTTTCCCCAACCCACCCAATGCAGTTTCCAAAGTAAAAAAACATTTACCCCAAGTACAACCCCCCCCAGACTCAACTCTTTTTCCCCCAACCCACCCATGCACAGTTTCCAAAGTAAACATAAATCCCAAATACAAAACCCCCAGACTCAACTCTTCCCCCCCACCCCACCCCACCCCACCCCACCCCACCCCTGCAGTTTCCACAGTAAAAAAACATAAAAGTACAAAAAAAACCCAGACTCAACTCTTACCACCTTACCACCTCCAGACTCAACTCTTACCAACTCTTAAACAACATAAATCCCAAATACAAAACCCCCAGACTCAACTCTTTTCCCCCAACCCTATGCAGTTTCCAAAGCCTCCCAACTAGGCCCAGTTCAGAAGCTTACCCATGCTGCATTCAAGAGCAGGCCCTCAGCAGCTCAGCTGAACTGAACTGAGCACAGCGCCCTCTGCTGGCTGCTGAGAAGCTCAACTCATGCACGTGCATAAATTAAACCCGACAAACAGCTGTAGATCGGATAGATTAGTTAGGGAAGAAAGCACAAGGGAGCTCTCAGGCTCCGGAAAAATGCGGTAAGCCTGAAAATGCTTTAAAACGGGCAAGGGGGGAAAAGGGATTTTTTAGTATTGGCGTATAAAACGCACCCTACTATTTTGGGTCACAAATGTAGACAAAAAAGTGCGTCTTATACGCCAATAAATACGGTACATAAATAAAATATTACTTGTAAATAAATAAAAATATTATTTCTTTCTAGATCACTCATTTTTAGTCTTGTAAAGCTAGGTGGGTTTCGATAGAGTGTCGTTTTTAAAAAGTCGGTCCCGGTGCTAAAAAGTTTGGGAACCACTGATGTAGATCAATCTACAGGACCCGGTATTGCCTGCCATCCTGCAAAATGTTACCAGTGGTACTTTGACTCTTTCCTGTTCGTGTTTGGAGACATCCCGCCCTTGGCATGCAGTAGCAAGTTGCACCCCTGATTTGCGTTCCTTTCTTTTTGGCTTCTCAGCTAAAGCAGCCTATGGATATATTTATGTCCCACGACTGGCCTCGAAGCATATATCATTATGGCAACAAGAAATTGCTCTTGAAAAGGAAATCTTTCTTCCGCCAAGAGGTGGAGAGCAACACTTTAGGAAGCCCAGCCGCTTCGGAGCTTCTGCAGCACCTGAAACCCACATACTGGTTCTCCGCACATCTTCATGTGAAGTTTGCAGCTTTGATGCAACACCAGGTAAGAACAACAAGGTGTTTTGCTTTGTGTTTGTTGAGAAGGGCGCCAGTGCGCGTGCTGTAACTGAAGAGTCCAAGGCTCAGGAAAGCCTCAGTCTGTTTTTTGGAAATATAATAATAATATATGTTCATGGTACGAGGTAACACGGGTGACCCGGTCATGTTAAAGAGTAGCGATCCAGCCGATGATAACAATAACGAAACAACCCGGTATGGGCTCAATCACCCAGAAATCCGGATAGAAAAATTGTTAAAATCAAAATCTGGAACTCAAGGACCCAACGTTTCATGTCTTCATCTAGACATATCCTCAGGGGTAATTTCCAAAGTTCATTGCTTTGATGTATCATCGGCTGGATCGCTACTCTTTAACATGACCGGGTCACCCGTGTTACCTCGTACCATGAACATTGTTGCCGGTTATAATAGTTTTCGTACGAAAATAATATACAGTATTTATATACCGCCTTTCTGGTCATTGGATTTCTCCTCTGACTTTATTCAAGGCAGTGTATGGTTTTGTCCTTCAGCAAAATGATCAAAGTATGAGAAATACTGCTTGCATCAACTTTTCCATATACACCTTTTATTATTCCAATAAATAAAGCAAAACAAACACATGTATGTACATGTACAGACCCCTTTTCAACTGCCTAAGCAAGATACCTAAGTTTACACTCAACAATTATGCACGGAATGGAGAGAATGAATAGAGGGAAGTTCTTTTCCCTCTTGCACAACACCAGAACCAGGGGACATCCACTAAAATTGAGTAGAGGGTTAGAACAGACAAAAGAAAATATTTCTTCACCCAGTGTGCAATTAATCTGTGGAACTCCTTGCCACAGGATGTGGTGATGGCACCTGCCCTAGATACCTTTTTAAAAGGGGATTGGATAGATTCTTGGAGGAAAAGTCCATCACAAGTTACAAGCCATAAGCAATCTCCTGGTTTTAGGTTTTCTCTGTATGCCAGGTGCAAGGGAGTGGCAACAGGATACAGGCATCCCTGAGGGGCCACTGTGAGATACAGGAAGCTGGACTAGATGGGCCTTTGGCCTGATCCAGCAGGGCTCTTCTGATGTTCTAACCTTTGAAACAGACGTGAACTGATGTATAATATCAGGTGTTCTGTTACTGGAGAAGGTCTTAAAAGCTTCAGTGTTCCCTGGACCAAACTACATTCTTATCCATTCCTGTTAAAAGTGAAGCATTTCCAAATAAACATTTTTGACTATACCTCCTGTTCCAATATGTGGCAGACTTTCCAGCATTCTGTAAAAGTTTGAACCTTCTTCACCCCTTCCCGTTCTCAAAATCTAATTAGGTGTGCCAATTTAACGCTATGCAGAGCATTCCAGGCAAGGGGGGTGCCGGGTGGGGTGGGCTCTTCTCCTTTTCACTTGCATCTGTTTGCTTCGG
The DNA here is from genome assembly GCA_026170595.1 of Plestiodon gilberti rubricaudatus. Taxonomy (NCBI): domain Eukaryota; kingdom Metazoa; phylum Chordata; class Lepidosauria; order Squamata; family Scincidae; genus Plestiodon; species Plestiodon gilberti. The sequence continues at coordinate 2,400,883 of JANXHW010000011.1, forward strand.
AAACAGCCCTTGACGAAATCTACTTTAAAGAGACAGAGCTGTGTACCTTGCACATTTCTTCAGACTGTTGCTATATATACTCCTTCTACCTAGGCCAGGGATTCTCTCCGCCCCTTCCCAGCCGAGTACCACCTCCGGCGCCACTCTCCTGCTGTGTACCACCGGACATGACTGGCGATGACATCATCATGACATCATCGCCAGTTACTTTCGGGGTTTTGGAGGACAGAAAACAGGTAGGGGGCTCTGGACGAGAGGCTCGGCCAAAGGCAGGAGCCTCTCAGGAGTGAAAACGCACTGCCAAAAGCACTGTATCAGAGTGGAGTTCTGGTGGTCTGGCAGTCTGAGTACCACCAGCAGTCAGCCGAAGTACCATTGGTGGTACTAGTACCACCGGTTGAGAACCCCTGACCTAGACAAAGAGGCACCTTTTTTAAGTGGTGTCCTCTTATATTTATCAAGGGGAGAGCAACTCTCTTTACCACAGTGTGGCATCTTTTCCAGTGGCTGTTGCTGGTGTCTCTTCTGCATCTTTTTTTAGACTGAGCCCTTTGGGGACAGGGAACCATTTCTTGATTTATTTAGCTACGTGAACCGCTTTGTGGACTGTTCTTTCTTGAAAAGCAGTATATAACCCTAATAAATACAACCCTTCCTTGGTATCCACAGGGGTTTGGTCCCCCCTCCCCCAGCGCTGATACTGTGAATCTGCGGATGCTGGAACCCAGCACCTGATGCCCCAGTAAACGTACCGGGATGCTACGAGGGAGGCCTCTGGTGGCCTTTTCTACGTCGTGCCAGGCCTGCAACCCCCTTCATTGGCCTCCGCGGGTCTCTGAACGCTTCTCCAAAGTCACTTCCAGTTTACCCTGTTAAACCAAAAGTGACTTTGGAGAAGCGTTCTGAGGCCTATGGATGGGGTTGCAGGCCTGGCACGACCTAGAAGAGACCTCTGGGCTCGGCATCCGTGGATGGTGAAATTTGCGGATGCCAAGCCTGCGGATAGCAAGGTACAGCTGTAATGCCAATATGTAAGCTGGTCTTTAGCCTTCAAGGATTTCAGATTGTTGTCTTGTTGAATTACGGTTTCTGTAAAGCCGAAATGAATCAATTATTTTGCGTTTTTATTTGGTTTAAATACTTTTCTCATAAGAACATCCATGAATGTTCACCGTTATCGCCAACTGGCATTTGTTGTTTAGTGTGTAGTTTTTCGATGTCTTTCCTTCCTAGGCCAGTGGGAGTGGGCAAGAGCCAAAAGCAACAAAATTCCTCGCCCTTGATAAATGTCTGCCTCACAGAGACTTCCTCCAGGTAAAATGATCCTGAATGTTCTGTGTTGTACTATAGTATCATGCCTAAGGGAGGCAGGTCTGGAAGGGACCATAGCTTAGTGGTGGAGTGCCCGCTTTGTATGCGGAAGGTCCCAGGTTTGATCCCTGGCATCTCCAGGTAGGGCTCGGAATGCTGGAGAGCCACTGTCAATCAATGTGCAGGCCATACTGACTTACGGCGTAATCCTATTGACTCCCAGCACCAGCGCTGGGCATTGCAAACGTGCCATAAAGTGCACCGCGATGAGGCAGCAGCGCCGGTGGGAAGGGCTGTGCCGTCCCGCCGGCGCTGAATCCCATTGCCAGAGCTGTGGAGCAGGTAAGTCCTGCTTCAAGTGGCGCAGGGGCTGGGGGAGGGCAGGGAGGGGGAGTAACGGGGTGGGGGGGCTGATCGGGCCTGGGTGGGGCTGGCGGGGAGGGTCGGACCCAGTATCCTATCCTTCCTCCCAGGCTTCGAGCCCCGACACGGGGCTTCTCGGTTCTCTGCCGTCTAAAGAACCGTTGGGGATTCGAGTACCCCATTGCGGCGGCTGTGGGTTTGCCCAGGGTAAGCGGGCAAATATCCGCTTACCCCAAGTAGACCTCCAGCTGGCTGCCTCCCTCCCCGGACGTTGCGCAGCCTACTCCGGGGAAGGATAGGATTAGTCTGTTAGATGGAGATACTGGTTATATACCGTAAACTCAATGTGAAGAATGCTTCGCGTGTGTAGCGAAATAGGTGTCACGGGTGACCCGGTCATGATTGAAGCTAAAAATAGCGATCCAGCCGATTTAAGAAATCGCTATTTTTAGCTTCAATCATGACCGGGTCACCCGTGACACCTATTTCGCTACACATCGTTGCCGGTTATAATAGTTTTCGATCTAAAATGCTTCGCGTGTTCAGAACTGGAGGGTTACATTTTATTCCATGATGGAACCTGATGTGTACACAGGGGTTCCTAGGTGGTCTCCCTTTCAGGCATTGAGCAGACTTGGATCGCTTAGCTTCGTCATGGGTCTTTAGACCGTTCCCCAGGATGTGGCTGCTATCGGACGTATATCCTTGTGTTTATAATATGCACAAAATATTATCATCAGTTTCTTATATTTCTGCATCTGAGATCCTGCTCTGGGCCCCCAGTCCCCTCCCGCCTGCCCCAGACTGAAGTTCAGCTAGTGAGCACGAGATACGAGACCTTTTTGGTTGTGGCACCAACACTACAATGCCTTTCTTAGACGTGCTCTGTGCGACCCTGTTGTGTTATGTCTTCCAGTGCTGGGGAGGAGCTGGCTCTTGAAAGAGCCCTTTGGGAGAAAAGTACAATGACAAGTTTCCAAACCCTGTTAGGGGTGTTTTCCTTTAAATCAGCCTGGTCGATCAGTTCTTAAATGGATCGAATACGTCCTTTACAGCCCAATTTCAGACGTAGTGGTTGCTTTGCAGTTCTTCCCCAAGAAAAGAGAGAAATGCACGCTGTGCATGGACTCTGCCCATGACATCTGTGGCGAAAGATGTTCACGGCCACGTTCTTCCTGTTAACAGGACTGAGAGATCTTCCTGTTGTCTGTCTGTTTTCCTAAGATCATAGACATCGAGCACGATCCCAATGCCCCTGACTGCCTGGAATACGATGCTGAATGGATCGCAGTCCTCAAAGCTACGAACGGTCTCATTAACGTGTCTCCGAACTCCTGGAACATGCCTGAAAACAATGGACTCCATGCAAAGTATGTAGACTGAAGGCCCCTTTCCATTTTTGCCGTGCACTCAAGGGCCGAATTCTTATTTGGCTAAGTGGTGCAGCTGCATGCTGGCATTCTGGAATCCGAGCATGTGGTAAGCTTGGCTCCACAGACTTCTGAACTGGCCCAAATCTCCTATTCAGTCACACCATCCTCTAACCAGCGTATGTGTAAGATGTGTCGTCCTATCCTGTTCCCAGGCTGCCCCTGGGCAGCCCAGGAGTACTTCGGGAGAAGGGGAGAAAGGTTACAGCGTCTGGGGCTTTTCAGCCTAGAAAAAAGGTGCCTGAGGGGGGACATGATTGAGACGTATAAAATTATGCATGGGATGGAGAGAGTGGATAGAGGGAAATTCTTCTCCCTCTCGCACAACACCAGAACCAGGGGACATGCACTAAAATTGAGTGGAGGGAGAGTTAGAACAGACAAAAAAAAAATTTCTTCACCCAGCGTGTAATTCATCTGTGGAACTCCTTGCCACAGGATGTGGTGATGGCACCTGGCCTAGATGCCTTTAAAAGGAGTTTGGACAGATTCATGGAGGAAAAGACCATCACAGGTTACAAGCCATAAGCAACCTCCTGGTTTTAGAAGTGGGTTTTCTCTGTGCCAGGTGCAAGGGAGTGTCAACAGGTTATCTTGTTGTCTTGTGCTCCCTGAAGCATCTGGTGGGGCCATTGTGTGATACAGGAAGCTGGACTAGATGGGCTTTTGGCCTGATCCAGCAGGGCTCTTCTTATGTTCTTATGACATTCGTTCCCTTCCCCGGGTTCAAGCCAGCTGGCATCCTTTAGCTCCCCTTGGATGTATGCCAGCTATGTAGCTGGCTTGCATCCGAGGTGGCAGAGTAAGGCCAAACCAGGCCGGGAACAGGCCTAGGATATTGGCGGAGCTCGCTGCCAATATCCCTGCCCTCTCCCAGCCCAAGCTGACCAATGTCCATCCCCCCCCCCCCGGGCTGCCCCATTCCATCCTTCCCCCCGCCCCGCACCAGTCGGTGCAGGACATACAGGTGCAGGGTACAGAGGGCAGCAGAGTAAGGGCTGCCGGCCTCCACTCCGGTGGCCCTTACTCCAGAGTCGTCGCAAACGTGCTTTATGGCACGTTTGTGTTGGCTTAGAGCGGCGGAGCGCACATTCCACCGCTCTAACCTTATAGGGGATCGTGCTGTAAGTGTGTTTGTCCACCTTCTCCTGCACATCTGCTCTCCCAGTATGGGTGGGACTGGGAGAGAGACGGTGGTGGTGAGCTGTAAACAGGCATCTCTGTCCAGTTGGGGCCAGACGGTTCTAGTGGTGCACCTACTGAGAGGGCCGTAGTCGGTGCAGAAGGTCTTTCCGCCTGCTACTGCTGTCATAGGGTGGCTGGAGCGGTTTCGGGCAGGGAGAGGGGAAGCAAGTGTTTTGCGGCTACTTTTTGTCATGATGATGGCTGGGGGCCAGGATAGTGATCTTGTGGCTACTTTGATGCTCCAAATGGGAGCAGAAACAGTGACGGCAGCCCAGGAGGAGCATTAGAAAGAGAAGGATGCGGCGGACTGTTCATCACCGAAAATAATGGCTGGCTACCCAGCTTTGCCCTGCTCATCTCATATTGTTTTGTACATCCAGCAACGAATGCATCTCGCGCTAAGGGAAGTTCCATGCTTGATAGGCCTGAAGCGAAGGGTTAATAAAAATGTTAGCGCTTATGGGTGTGAGCAAAATGAGTGTAACTCCTCTCTGGAAGCACGGCAGTTCCTCTGTAACGGCGCAATCCTGTCTAACTCTGCGCCCTGGGATGTAGCGGGGCCGGTACAGCCTCCACTGCATCCAGAGCATAGAGAGGCCAGCTGGGAGGTCTCCTTGGGGGAAGGGAACTGTAGTGAATGATTTAAGTGGGGCGAAGATTTAAGCTAGCGTCAGGCGGTCACCCCAGCCAGGAGCTTCTTGCTACTGAAGGCCACAGAGTGCAAAGGGGTATGGGTCAGACTGGACTCCCTGACCAAGGGTAGCCAGTGACCCCAGAACAATAGAAACAAATGAAGGGGGGTAGCGTGTGGCCAGCTCAAGGCTTTGAATTTAGATAACCCGGTTCAAAAGAATACACTTCTGTTTAAGAATATAGAGGTATTTATTTTTTGGTTCAGACTATGCAAAGCATAGAAGGCATCGAAATTACAGGCAACTATTGTTGCTACAGAAAAGGCATAACATCCACACACAAAGAAACAGGATACAGAAAATAACAAAGAGCTATCTCCTATAGCTAACGACATTTTTCGTAACAGAACTCACCAGAGACAGAATAAGATATCAGCAGACATCCTTGCAAGGATGCTGCAGGGCCTTGCCTCAGCCTGGCACAGGCTGAGAGCCATTCTAGGTTACATGAACCTGCAGGTGGATTCCAGAAGCCACAGAGTTGTTCACGCAGACAGCTCACAAAACGACGAGAGAAGAAGAGAGAGACAAAATGGTTCCAACATAGTTTAAGTACACTTTTGGGGGTCAGGGGAGTGACCTAATCCTTTAGCCAATCATGGGTCAGAAAGGGTAGAATTTGAAATTGAGTACTCCTTCCCCTCCCTCCAGAAAATGATCCCGTGATGGAATTTTGCAGGTGTTGCTTATAATTGAAGCAATGAAGGCCATCCAGGTTCTCATGTAGATAAGGGCTAGTCAGCAGGCAACTAAACTGCATTATCATGGCTGTTGGAAGCCAGCCAACCCTCGGACACCATTGCTAACAAGCAGAATCCAGGAACCAAAGACATCAAATCAAAATGAGAATAAAACGCAGAGATTTCTGTTATGACAGGAACGTTTGTTCCCTTCTCTCAGTGTAAGCCTCGGCCGCCTGAATGCGTCTCCTTGGATGTGCGCTAGCTATTTTGCTGGCGCAAATCCGGGAGGCCCGTGTAACAGCAGCCAGGCCCGGGAAGGGGGATAAGGTTTGGCAGAGGAGGCCTCCGAAGATCCCACCCTTTTCCTGGGCCTGGCTGGCCAATCCCATCACCCCCAGAACGCCCCGTTCCACCTTCCCTACTCTCCTCCGTCACCCAAATGTACCTTCCCCGAATTGCGCAGCTCCGAATTCTGGCTGGGGAGAGCGGCGCCAGTGTTGCTTACTCCCAGGGCTCCGCAAACGTGCTTTATGGCACATTTGTAACACCCTAGACTGGTGGAGCAGTGTTCTGCCGGTCTAAAATGTAGTCAGGATTGGACCGCCTGACTCCTTGGATAAGGTGCAGAGAGGAGACAATTATTTTGCTTTAACTGAGTCTCCTTGTCTTTGACCTCTCTTAGGTGGGACTACAGTGTTAAAGAAGACGATATCAAGGACGTTTTGGAAGAGGCAAACCACGACCTTCGGATTCCAGACAACTTCAGTGCTACTGTTGCTTGTTATGATGCTGGGAAATCCCAGCAACACACACAACCAGTTCATAGAATCAATCCCCAGACCACGGAGTTCTGTGCCCGGTTTGGCCTTGTAGATATTAATGATCGCATCCAACAATTGCGGGAGGAGCTGTTCAAGCACAAGGACGATGAAGAGGATGAGGTCGACAGTACCGGATCAGCAGAGGAACCCAGTGACTATAATACAGATGTTTCTGGGTTGTCCTCTTCTGCCAACCCTGATGAAATAATACTGGATGAGGACAGTGCCGACGAAGATCTGGATACTCATTCGGTGGATCGATCCTCTGATCAACCTTCTAGTGTCTCCACCACGTTTTCTGACATCAGGATCGTGCCAGATTCCATGACTGTGTCTCCCAGCGATACGGCGGATGTTGCAAACGACGAATTGGAGAAATTGAGTGATGGAAATCAAACAGACGAGCAAAGCCTAGCCGAGAAGTCTTTGAAGCGGATAAGTGAAGAAGGAGATACTGGCACCAAGAGGATTAAAAGGCGGAACCAGGCTATCTATGCCTCCAAAGATGATGATGATGATGATGATGATGATGATGATGTGGAATAAGGAACCCCTTTTCTGAATCACGTGAACTGCTCTATCCTTCTGGTGTCGCCGAGTCTCGCAGTTGTGACATTTTTAATAATACCAAACAAGTCCTCATTTTTTTAAATAATACTTTTTACAGGATCACCAATATTTTAAAGAGACAAAAACTGATTTGATAGAACGAACTATAGATTTCCATAAATCATACTCGAATGCAGAACACGTTGCATTTTGCGCTGACTTACCAGCCAAGAAGAGAATCTTCACACTTTAATAAAGGTTCGGAAAAAAAGAGTCTTTTTGAGTTTGGTGGAGTTCAATTCAGAGTGATTCAACTCAATTGGCACTTGTGCTTTTTCCCCCACCCACTGAATTTCAGGTCTCGCATTGGGTTGACTTTGCTACTGCAAGCTCTGAAGTCTCGCCTCTCGCCTTCCACCCAGTAGTGTCGCTAGAGGTGGGGCAGAACGCTAAGTTCCGCACCGTGCTAACCCTCCGTTACTCACCGGCACAAGGCGGCCCTGCCCCTTCGCCTTCGGAACCATTCAGTGGGGCGAAGGCAACGCGCAGCGAGTCTCCTACTGCTTACACCCCTCCTTACCCTTTCCAGTGTGGTTTACTGTTGTGATGTGCCTGTGATATGGCGATCTTCCATGTTGGCCTTTGAAGCTGTCTGATATGGGAGATACCATCTATTGCCATGTGGAGGGCCCATTCAAAAAACACCCACCGTGTGAAATTGGGAAAATTGTATCATCCCATGATAGAAGGTAAACTGGGATGTGGGTTTTCCCCAGATGATCTCTCTTGTGTGTAAATAAATTACTCTTTTACAAAACAGTCTCCACTTGGGTTCTGGATTTGCTGTTCATGCTGTACAAAAGGAAAAAAAAACCGTGTATGGGTGTGTTCACGCACCAAATTGTATCGTACTGGTGTACCTCCTACCTATTGCTAGTTGGGAGTTTTTGGAGAAGAAATTTTAAGTTATAAATGGAAGAAAAGGTTCTGGTGCAAACAATAGATAGTAAAAATATTGTATTAAAAACAGAACTGTAGAGGGAGGGGGGAGGAAGACCTAGAGTCTTATTAGTTCTCTTTTTAGTCTTATTAATCTGTGGTACTCCTTGCCACAGGATGTGGTGGCACCTGGCCTAGATGACTTTGAAAAGGGATTGGATAGATTCATGGAGGAAACGTCCATCACAAGTTACAAGCCATAAGCAACCTCCTGGTTTTAGAAGTAGGTTTTCTCTGTATGCCAGGTGCAAGGGAGTGGCAACAGGAAACAGGTTATCTTGTTGTCTTGTGTGCTTCCTGAGGCATCTGGTGGGGCCACTGAGATACAGGAAACTGGACTAGATGGGCCTTCTTTGGTCTGATCCAGCAAGGCTTAGGTCGGCTAGGATGGCTTTTCAACCTTTCAAGAGACAGTAGCACCCCGCAGTTATCCCTGCAGCAAGGAAGAGGCTTCTTGCTACCTTCTGATCTCTCCTTTACTCTGCCCCCCCCCCACCCAGACCTTGTTTGAAGAGCCAGGCCATATCACAGCCATGTCTTGTCTACTGGTGCTGCACAATCCCAGCCATCTCCCCTTCCAACTGGATCAAGCAAGATGGGCCAGAGCCACACGGTTACTATGGCAGTGGGGGCAAACGCCACTGAAGTGTCATCTGGTGCGCTGGTTGAAATGTACTGAGCTGTGATGGCAATGACGTACATGCCCAAAACACATACAAGGGCCCCTCATATCCGCGGATTCACCTGCAGATTCACTTATCCGCGGTTCCGCTACTTGCAGATTCATTTATCCGCGGATCGCAGGGGGACCCTGCTCCCCCCACACCCATTACCTCTGATCTTCATAGAGCTGGCACCAGGTCAGTGTGTTTCTTGCTTAACCAAAACACTATAAGCAACATGCTGCTTAAAGCGGCGAAGCAAGCAAGCAGCCTGCATGCTCCATTAAACAGGAAGTGTGACTGTTTTAGACAGGAATGTTTTTTTTGTGCTACCTGGGACAGGCTCCACACAACTGGTGCTCTGCCACTGGGCTGTAGCCCCTTCCTGTTGGTACAGAAGCACATGCTTTTTCCCCACAACATATAAAGAGGCCTTCTGTTCTGTCTTCCTGCTAAGTGGGCAAATAGATTGCTCTTTAAAGCGACAGATTTCTTGTTTTTAGAGGGGGGGGGGGGAGAGAGAGAAATTGTCCCGATTAATTCCAAAGTACAGCATCATTTCCAGTGGTCTGCTCTCTTTATCTGCGATCTTGTCAGGGTCTCAGTGTTGCTCTGGGAGCAAATTTCCCTGCCGTTCTGCATTAACTGTAAAAGGTAATTATCTCTTCTGGAGTTGCTTGCTCTCTCTCTCTCTCTCTCTCTCTCTCTCTCTCTCTCTCTCTGTGCGTTCATTCGTTCTGTTGAATGCCATTTCCAGCACAGTTGGAACTGTTTATGCTCTCTCTGGGCTTCCAGGATACTTTTATATTTGCTTAATATTGTTAGGAAGGAATAATAATGTGCTAGAGTTAGGTAAAAGTAAAGGTGACCCCTGACAATTAAGTCCAGTCGTGTCCGACTCTAGGGTGTGGTGCTCATCTCCATTTCAAAGCTGAAGAGCCAGCATTGTCCGAAGACGCCTCCGTGGTCATGTGGCCGGAATGACTCTCCTTGTCGCAGCGCATAGCATGCGGCTGGAACACGGAGCGCTGTTTACCTTCCCGCAAGCGGTACCTATTTATCTACTCGCATTGACTTGCTTTGGAACTGCTAGGTTGGCAGGAGCTGGCCAAGAAACGAGAGCTCACCCCGTCGTGGATTCGAACTGCCGACCTTTCGATCGACAGCTCATGGTTCAGCGGTTTAACCCACTGCGCCACCCGCTGGCCTGTGCTAGAGTTAGGAATTGTTATATAACAAACAATTGTGGTATACTGTGGGTGCTGCCCCAGCTATCAACCAGCCCATTGACTTCAAGGTAAGATTCAGATTCACTATATTATAGTGTATGGCGAAGAGAGTCCACTGGAACCTAACCCCATTTTTTATATAGTGATGGTCAGCCAAGGCTGAGCGCCGAAGAATAGATGCTTTCGAACTGTGGTGCTGGAGAAGACTCCTGAGAGTCCCTTGGACTGCTAGGAGATCAAATCAGTCAATCCTAAATGAAATCAACCCTGACTGTTCCCTGGAAGGACAGGTACTGAGGCTGAAACTCAAATATTTTGGCCACCTAATGCGAAGAGAGGACTCTGGAGAAGACTCTGATGCTGGGAAAGATTGAAGGCAAAAGGAGAAGGGGAAGGCAAAGGATGAGATGGTTAGCCAGCATCACCGATGCAACGAACATGAAAATGAGCGAACTCAGGAAGACAGTGGAGGACAGGAAGGCCTGGCGGGAGATGGTTCATGAGATCACGAAGGGTCGGACATGACTTAACGACTGAACAACACTTTGGGTTAGGGAACCATCTTTTACAGTACAATCCTAACCAACTTTCCAGCGCCACTGTGCAGCCCCAATGCAGCCCTGAGGCCTCCATGACTGCCCCTGCACTGCAAAATGCAGTGTGTGCCCTGTTGGCATGGCTACACTGGCACTGGAAAGTTGGTTAGGATTGCGCTGCCAATTTGTTACACAAACTGCTCTGAGAATTGCGGCGGCGGGGGGGGGGAAGGGGTTGGTTGAAAAGCAATACACAAATATGTCTGGCTTAATTGTCATAGTGTAAATCTGTTTTGTTTGTTTGTTTGTTAGAGGACTTCATTGATGGGGCTGCAGATCTAGTATGGAGAATTAATAGTCATTTTAACTTGTGTGCAGACTGTAATAAGGGCCAGTAGCAGTAATAACAAGGACCAGTAGAGGGCATCCTTTACATAGAGCAGCAGTTTCTGAGCCTTGTTCTTTCCAACAGGATATAGTTTCTACATAAGACAATGGCCTGTCACATATATACTTGCCTTCTGAAGATTTCATTTCATACATCGATCTAATGAAGTGAACTGTGGTCCATGAAAGCTTGTGCTGTGAAATAAGCACCATTCTCAAAGGCCACATCCAAGAGGTGTTTCATTCATTCATTCTTATTTTTATACCGCCCTTTCTCCAAGGAGCTCAGGGTGGTGTACGTGGTTCCTTCCCACTTTTTGTCCTCACAACAACCTTATGAGGTAGGTGAGGCTGAGAGATAGTTGCTGGTCCGAGATCACCCAGGAAACTTCCTGGCTGAGCGGGGATTTCAGGTTCATCTCCCAAACCACTACAACCCCTTCCTGGCTGAGTACCACCTCCTGCGCCACTCTCCTGCTGCGTACCACTGAAAGTGACTGGCAATGACATCATCACCAGTTACTCCCGGGTTTTCAGAGGCCAGAAAACGGAAGTAGTGGATGGGAGGTCCCTTCCCAGTCCGAGTACCACCAGCAGTCAGCCGAAGTACCACTGGTGGTAGGAGTACCACTGGTTGAGAACCCCTGTGCTACACCATCCTCGCTCTCATGTTTTATTGCTGTTTTCATTGGAAACCAAGTGCTTGGAACCCCCCCCCCCCCCCAAGTTACAGTATACAGTTGTAAAATAGGGCAATGGCAGATAACCAGATAGATGCCTTTAAAAGGGGTTTGGACAGATTCATGGAGGAAAAGACCATCACAGGTTACAAGCCATAAGCAACCTCCTGGTTTTAGAAATAGGTTTTCTCTGTGCCTGCCAGGTGCAGGGGAGTGGCAGCAGGAAACAGGTTATCTTGTTGGCTGTGTGCTCCCTGAGGCATCTGGTGGGGCCACTGTGTGACACAGGAAGCTGGACTAGATGGGCTTTTGGCCTGACCCAGCAGGGCTCTTCTTATGTTCTTATGTTCTTAACCTCATTGAATATGCAGTGGAAAAGCTTAAAAACGCAGCATCCTTATTCCTGAAGAACCCTAATTAGAGAGGGCCATGAGCACACTGTCCATCTGTGTTAGCCAGTTGCCGCAGGCTAGGCCAGTGAATGGGTTAAAAGTGAGCAGGTTGTGGATGGAATGCCTTCATTCTGCAGTGCTCAGCTCAGTTCAGATCTCTTGGGTGACCTCACCTGGGCAACTGGCTAACACAGATGGATGAAAGGGTGCTGTTTCTCTTCTCTGCTCTTAATGAAGAGCAGCCGTGTGAAGGGAGGGCTTAAAATGAAATTAGGCTTTTTCTTTGGGAAAGGGTAAGAGATTTCTCATATGTGCAGGGTGGTGGCATGGGGGGGGGGGAGATTTGGCCAAACATCGACTGTGAATCATTTCTACAGTGCTTGATAATAGTTTGCTAATGCAGCCCAATGGGAGGTATGTCATTTATTAACATGGCACGTTTTTCCAAATGGGGAACGGAGGGACGGACGGACACGGACACCCAAAGCTGCCCAGAGTGACTGAGCAGGGCTCTGGCAACCAGCTTGAGGCTGTCTGAGACAAATTAAATTGAACAGATAAAACTGCATCCTTGGATTAGTCTCAACCTAGCCATTGTCCAAGTGGAAAGAGTCAAGCTGACAAAATATTTTATTTCGGGCTCTTTTCACTTCCTGAATATACTAGATGCCTCATGGCAGACTCAGTCAAGGCAAGGGTTCGTCCTCAAAGATGACTTCAGTTTGTTTCGTTTTAATCGAGTTAAAACAAAGCAAGACAATTTGACTGACAAACTTCATTCCTGGGAGAATTCATAAACTGTTCCCCCTCCCCCTAAGTTAAAATCATCTTAAAAATTGGACTAGGACCTGGTGGAGAGCCAGGATGGTGTAGTGGTTTGGGAGTCGGACTTAGACCTGGAAGATCCAGGTTCAAATCCCCGCTCAGCCACGAAGCTTCCTGGGTGATCTTGGGCCAGTCACTATCTCTCAGCCCCACCTACCTCACAGGGTTGTTGTGAGGACAAAAAGGACGGGAGGAAATATGTACACCACTCTGAGCTCCTTGGAGGAAGGGTGGTATAAAAATGTGAAACACTGTATAAATATAAATATATAAAATCAAGAGCAGGGGAATGGCTCAGCGGATGTCGAAGGCTTTTTGCTGCTATGCCCTGTCCAGGTGTATAGGTGTAACACTGCATAGTGGTTAGAGCAGGGGTTCTCAACCAGTGGCACTTCAGCCGACTGCTGGTGGTACTTGGACTGCCGGACCACCAGAACCCCGCTCTCCTGGGTCAGAGGGTTGGGCTAGGGCCTGGAAGACTGGCATTCATAGCCCCACTGAGCCACAAAGCTCTCTGGGTCACCATCTCTTAGTCCAGGACCGGCCCTACCATGAAGCAGGGTGGCCACTTCGGGTAGCAACTCTCAGGGGCATCATGGCAGCCAACCGAACAGCATCTCTTTCTGCAGCCTGCAGAGGAAGGACAGCAAAATGGCGCCATGTTGCTTGTCCCACCTAGTAGGGATGGAAGGAGGGGAAGAGATTTTTGGGGGGGAAAAGATTGGTGGGAAGTGGTTTGATTTTAACAGGAAAACAAGAAAGGGGCAGGAAGGAAGAGGTGTTCTGCTTTAGGAAGAAAAATGCAATGAGCTAGCATCATCTTGGTCTAGCCTACCTCCCAGGGTTGCTGTGAAGATAAAATGAGGGTGGGATATATGGCATCCTGAGCTCCTTGTTGGAAGAATGGAATAAATTCATCCTGGAGAGCCAGGATGGTGTAGTGGTTTGGGAGTCGGACTTAGACCTGGAAGATCCAGGTTCAAATCCCCGCTCAGCCACGAAGCTTCCTGGGTGACCTTGGGCCAGTCACTATCTCTCAGCCCCACCTACCTCACAGGGTTGTTGTGAGGACAAAAAGGAGGGGAGGAAATATGTACACCACTCTGAGCTCCTTGGAGGAAGGGCGGTATAAAAATGTGATAGATAAATAAATAAATAAATGTATACAGTGCAGGCATGCCTGGAGGTCTTTGCTCTCATAGGCTGGACCGCGTCCAGGTTTTCCAGCGTCACTCGCATCCCATTTTATTGGCATAAACGCTGTCTCCTTCTTCCACCCATTCTTTCCTTGGTCAACACCCTGGCCTCTCCCTCTTGCGCACGTGTAGGAAGAAGTGCTGGGGAAGGCTGGGTGGAGGAACACACCCAATATGTGGAGACACACTCACCAAAGCTCCGCACTTGGGTAGCTGATGCGACCGTCCTTATAGAAACTCATTAGCGGAAAAAGTGTGTCGTTAAAAGACTGTTTAGGTTCGGAGCAAGATAAATCACTTTGATTTGCTGGAGTGTGCCTAAAAACCAACTGGGCGTGTTTAGATTTGCAGGAGGATTTCTAGCAAAGAAGGAATGGATGAGTCTGTGCGATAAATCGCTTACACTTTAATTGCAGATTAAAATTCCACCTTCTAATTAATTAGTGGCCCGTGGGATTTCTGAATGGCTGCCATACAAACTGGCTTGCTGATTTCTTCCCCCACCCCTGCACCAGAAGGGATGACATTTCATGGCGGTGGCTTCTCCTCCTCTCAGCTTTCCGCCTAGGATGAGTCCTTTATGTTGCAGTCCTCTGTGATGCTGACTCGGGAGTAAGCTCCATTGAATACTATGGGGCGTTCTTCCAAGTAGGCATGCATAGAATCGTGCAGGAATGCTTTCTTTTTCAAGGATGAAACTCCTATGGCTTTCCATCTAACCGCCATAGGCGACTAGAGCAGACTGTGTCCCTTTTGAACTAACTAAATGAATCTTTAAAATTTGGATCAAAACAGCCACGATGTTAATTACATCTCTACTTGCCATCGGTACATCCTGCTGGGCAGCCTGATCCTGCTTAAGATGCGGTGGCCAGCCCAAATGGCCAGGCAGAAATGTGGTAGCCAGCTGAAACATTTGTCCCCCTTCCCCTGGTGTAAACCCCAGCGGCCCCAATGGGCCTCCTTGGATGCGCGGCAGCTGTTTAGCTGGCGCGCAACCGGGGAGGCCGTGTAAGGCCAACCCGGCACCGGGAAAGGGCTTGGGATATTGGCAAAGCCTGGCGCTGATATCCCCGCCCCATCCCCTGCCACCATGGCCTGCCCTTCTACCACTCGGCGCAGGGCTTACCTGTGTCCGGCTGCGCGGGTCGTGGAGTACAGCCTTGTGAGCGGTGCTGGCTTCCTCACTGGCGCTGCTTACACGGGAGGTGTCACGAAAGTGCCTTACAGCACTTTTGCAACACCCAAGGCCGGTGGAGCGCACGCTCTGCCGACCTATTTCTAGGCTGGATTGTGGCCTGAGTGAAATTCATCTGGTTCAATGTGCCTCTATTTTTTTAGTTTTCTCGTGCATAAAAATTGGGGCAAATCCTGCAGCACCAGAACTGGGGAGGCCCCGAGGCTAAGCCCTGCACTGAGCGCCCACTGCCTGAACATGACCACTGCATCCCTCTGATGGACGTTGGTCTACCCCTGTCTGAGGAATGGAGAAACGTACAGAGATATAGCCACACATGTTAAATAAGCATTTTCTACTACTTGCCTGGATCTGCAAAAAGCCCAAGGGCCATTTGGTCGGCCACGTTCTTAGCCTTGGCAGGCTGCCATCGACAAGCATCTCATCTCATCTCATCTTCAACTGTGGAGCCACCCTCATCGCCAAGAGATGGGTTGTTTCTGCTACGCACTGCAACCATGGGTTGGTGCGCATACATATGCATATGCTTGCTTGCAGGCTGGCATGATGATGAAATATGTGGTGAACGAGAATCTTTATATATTTATTTAAAGAATTTATATCCTGCGTTTCTCCCGACAGGGCAACCAAGGCGGCTTACAAAAAAAAATGAAAACAATGTTAAAATAGTACAGGAACAACACAAAAACAATTAAAACAAAACAGTTAAAACTCCAATGGGTCACCCAAAAATTACAGTTTATTAAAAAAAAAAAAAAACAGCCCACCACGCCAGCAATCGAACGCCGACCTAAATAAAAATGTCTTGAGGCCCTGCCGAATGGTCTCCAAAGAGGGAGCAGTTCTTAATTCCAGGGGGAGGGAATTCCACAATTGGGGTGCCACCCGATTCCTTGCCCCACCCCCCTCACCTCCATCAGTGGCAGCACATAACACTGGCTCATCACTTATCACTCTCTACTGGTTTGCAGTAGCTCCTTCGTAACTCCTAGAGTGGCAGAGCGCGCGCTCCGCCTCTCTAGGCCGTTGCAAACGTGCTGTAAAGCACATTTGCGATGATTCTGGAGTAAGGGCCACTGGCGCGGAGGCCGGAAGCCCATGCCAGAGAGAGGCCAGACCGTGAAAGAAAACACCTGGAAAGTAGCATTCTATGAAAGACTAGAAAATGTAAAATACCGTACATTTTATTGTAAAATGTAAAAACCACTTGGCTTAGAATTGCCTGCCTGTGTAAACCGCCTTGAATTAAAATCAGAGGAGAAATCCAATGACCGGGAAAGGCGGTATATAATTGAAATACTGTTTATTATTATTATTATTATTATTATTATTATTATTATTATTATTATTATTATTATTATTATTTATTAATTACTCTGGCACCCACCAGTGGAGGTAAGTCCTGCATTGGTTGGTGCAGGGGCGGGGGGGAGGGCAGGCCGGGCGGCGAGGGAGGACGGCCATTGGCCGAACTGGGCTGGGAGAGGATGGAGGATATTGGTGGCGTGCTCCACCGATATCCTAGGCCCTTTCCCAGCCCGGTTCACTACCTCAAATGTACATCAGTTTAAGAGCTGGTGTACCTCTGGGAGGCCCATACGCCCCGGACAGCCCTACACTCGGGGAAGGGGACAAACGTCCTCTTCTCCCGAGGTGTTCCCGGGCCGCTCTGGCACAACCTGGAAACAGGATCAGGCAGGATTGCTCTGCTAGAGTCTCCCGGAATCACCAACAGTCTCCAGGAAACTGTTGAAAACAATCCTGGACATTTTGATCCCGCCTCCCTGGCTAAATGACAGCACATCATGTTGAGGGGTGGGGGAATCTCGAGGATTAGCTTCTGTCAGAGTTGGCAACCCTCCTCTCTGTACAGAGCTTAAGCATATCCTTAAATGGCAGGAGAGATGGTTTAATGTCTGCCAAACGAGTCTTATTTTTAAGAGGCCAATTGGCAGTATTAGCTAGCAATTACATTTATTTGTTTAGATCCTATGTCCTAACAAAATTACAGGCTTTGCCACAGTTGCAAAGAACAGAAACACATAAAACAGTCAGTGGCCTTTGTTTGAAAACGTTCTTGTTGAACGCGACCAGCCACAGAGCCCAACGAAATTCCCTCCCTGGCAATGTTTTGATTCATATCAGCTCATAAAAATCCAGTCCATTTGGGGAGTTGACCAGTGGTACATACTGAATATTGTGTGCTCTCTGCATTGCAACCCCATTGCTTTTGCAGAATGGCCAACTTGACAAATGAGGGTGATCTGCCACAACTCAAAAATCAGGGATTTTTGGTGACACTTCTGAAACAGCCACCCAAAAGCACCTAATGGAGCCTTAGGAAGATCAGTGCTCTCGTCATAGAGAACCTGTTGATATTCAATAGTTTCAGGGCTGGTTCCAGATTTGTGGCACCCCCTCAGCCTTGGTGAGCCCCCCAAGCTCTACTGAGGGCTTAACTTTATGGCAGTCATAGAAGATATCTTTGTTGACCACCATCTTTTTTTTAACCAATTATGCAATGCCCCTGTCCACATCTTTGCATCACAGTCGTGTAGCAAGGGGGGGGTGTTGTGAGCACCCAAGGGTGCTAGTGATTTCAGCTCGGGAGATTCGGTGAGCAGGCACCTGACCCAGAGGCAGGAGCGGGTACCCAAAAAGGAAAAAGACAGGCGGAAGGAGGAAGGGGTCTGCAATGTGCAGAGGCGCCAAAAAAGGAGCTCAAAAACCAACGTTGTAAAAGAAAAGAGAAGTTTACTCAGCTAGCGAGGACACAATCATAAGACAGAAAGTGTAACATATATGATTAATAAAGGAGTTTTTATACGTTTCATTATTTACATACAGAACCATGGACTACATTGTTTGCAGAAAATACATAATAAAGGTGGACCAACAGGGGAACGGATCCAAGAAGTTGCACGTTGATACAGCCAATCAGATGGGGGATTGAAACTTTGCACCAATGAAAACAGCAGCAGCAGATGTGAAATAGTTAACCAATAAAAGACAAACTTTATTAAAAGGAACCAATGAGAAGTGTTGTGCTTTGTGTAAACTGGGACCAATGGGGATGAGATTTGGCAACCAATGGGAGGAAGGTTAGGGGGTGCCAGGTGGCTGGGGTAATGGGATTAAGTTCCCCCTCCCAGGTGAGTGAGGTGTTCCGGAATCGGATGAATGGGGTCTTTTGTGAGGCTTGGTAACACAAAAGACTAAATTTCCAAATTGATAGGCAAAAGTGCCAATACAGTAGGTCCCTGTCTCCCCTGGCTCCAGGTATACAATTGGGGATGTCTGGGTCCGTGCTGTCAGTCAGGAAGAGCAGGGCAAGTGATTAGATTAGCATGTGAATCAATTGTAGCAAGCCAGGGAAGGAGCAGTGTGAAGAGTTCCAAGGAATTTGCATGACAGACCAGGCAGCTGGGGGACAATGGGTGGGGAGATGGAGTCAGAGCATGCACAGAGAGACAGGCTGAGCTCAAGGAAATGGTAATGGGAGGCATACATGTGATTGATAGGCAGCAGGAAGAGGGGCGTGAGAACTGCTGGAGAGAGAAGTCATTCAAGTGATACGTTTTGAGATCAGGAAATGGGGCAATCCAAGCCTTCCTGGCTGATCGGGAGTTCCCATGGGTCCCCTTCCCCCCAGCTAGCCTCCCAGGTAGAAGGAAGCCATCTGAGAGCAACACAGAATGGGAGCAATGGTGGTTTGCATAGGTTATGTGTTTGTAAAATGGCTTCTCCCCACTCCCTGCAGTACGGATCTATGGCAGGAGGAGCCCCCCCTTGGGGGCTCACTACGTTCAACCTCTTGTCATCTCGCCGAAGGTGGGTAGAGGGACTCGAACCGCTCGTCATTCCCAAAGCCTTCCCGATTGCCCAATGAGGGTCCTCCGACTCGAACGGAGGGTTTTACCGGCTGCAAATCCATTGTACTGCTCCCAGGAGCTTGCTCACTAAGCCTGGGCAGTCCCTTGCCAAGTGTCAGGATCGGGACCATTCTGCGTGGATCCCCTCCCTAGAAGAAGCCCCGTTGATCCTAATAAGGTTCCGGGCACATAACCCCCCATGGGACCCCTGAAACAGCCATAAATGTCCGGGAAAATCCACTTTTCGCTGAAATAAAACGCTGTAGCTTTAAGAGAGGAGCTGTCAGATGCAGGGGTTAAATAAGGTAAAAGGGCTTTCCCCGGGCTCGCAACGAGCAGCACACGCCGGTCTCCCGGAGTTGGCTGAACGCCCAGAACCCGGTGAAGCGTGAAATAGGATTTAACGGTTCAGTGGGTTAAGAGGGTTGTAATAGGATTAGACAGACACAGAGTGAACGTTTGCTGCTGCCGCTTCTCTGGGGGTCTCGGAGGCTCGTGGCGGACGCGTGTCATCGAACTTTTGCCCTAGGTGACTCGTGTCCGCTGTCAAATGCAGCGAAAAGCGGAGAAAAGCCGAATTTAAAGTGCGGTTTGACAAAAAGGGCTGTATCTTCGTGATTCCTGGACCGATTTGGATGGGGTAAAAAGCAATAGGTTCCGGGGGTCATGGCGGAGGACATAAAAATATATGGGGGGTATTTCTCCTCACAACAGGGGGGCATTGATTACTGCAACCAGGGGCAGCAGGGGTGGCAACAGGGGTAGGGCACTGGTAGATAGGCATGAGGTAGAGCACTGGCTGAGGGCCATACCCATCAGAGGTCCCACGTGGCCGGATTGGCCCCAAAACCCTTAGTACCATCACGGGGTGGGATGTGCCAGGAGGGCTCAGTACAGGGCTTTGCTTCAGGACCTCCAGCAACCTGTGCTGGCCCTGACCAGGATCAGTGCAAGATCTTCAGGAACCTGGGAGAGGGCACCAAATATGCCACCTACTCCCCACTGCCATCACCACTTTCCTCAAATTTGAAAAGGAGGAGCGGCACTAGGGTGTGTGTGGGGGTGCGGCCTGCACCTGGTGATACACCAGGGAGGGGTGATATGCGATTGGAAGCCGAAACTGGAAGTGGCTTCCAATCGCATCTCAGACCTGTTCTGAAGTGCAGGGAGGACTCTGGTCCACTCTGGCCTGCATCTCAGAACAGGTCTGAGATGAGATTAGAAGCCACTTCCGGTTTCGGCTTCCAATCGCGCATCACCCCTCCCTGGTGAGTCACCCGGTGCATGGGGGTGTCGCGCTAACCTCCTACACCGGGTGACACAAACCCTAGGGACGCCTCTGAGGAGGGGAACAGAGAAGACAAGGATGTGGAGGAGAGGAGAATGGGAGGCTAGAGCGTCACTCCTCCACTCTTCTCTCTTCCACTTCCTCTTCCTCCCTGTCTCCCTTCTTTTCACATCTGAGCGAGGTGGTGATGCTGGGCAAGTGCAATGGGCCAGTATTCTCATGCTGCTCCTTGTTGGCCTTATTTGCACCAGCACCTAGGAAAGCTGGAAGCCAGGCAGTTCTTTCTCATGCTGCCCCTCAATGTGGTGGGCTCTCGTCAGCCCCCATAAACGCCTGACTTCAGAGGTCATTAGTGCTAGACATTCTGTGATGGAATGAAACCCTGTGGGTCCAGGGAGAGGAAAGAGAATGGGATCTCATGTGGGGGGGGGGAGGAGAGGGGAACAGTGTTTAAGAGTGAAAAAGGGAGACACAAGTTGAGATGACTTCTTTCTGATGCTTTATTTTTGTTCTTCACATCCATGCAGATATCACATGCGCCGAATGGTCTCCTGAATCCAGCCAACGTAGTTGCAAACCTTAGTATAGATACCAGGTTTCCCCGGCTGGCCACACACCTCTGGACCCCAAGATACAACGCCCTGAAGCGCTTCATCGCAGATGAGAGGGCCCCCGGAATCACCCTGCAAAAGCAAAGAGGTCCCCCCCCCCCAGAGTCTTTAGATGATCATCAGATTAGAGGATACTTCTACAGGAGCAGGGCTGGCTTGTCTGTGTAACTGTTCTTATGGCCAATGGGGGCCCAGCATGCTGGAACTGTGAAATCATGTCTTGTGATTTCTCCCAGCTGTCAGTGCCTTCCCAAAATGACCCTTGCCAAGACACTTTCGCAATTTAACCGGTTGCAAGCAAGCTAAAATGTATGGATGTGCTTCGCTAATCTGTAGAACGTTAAAGACTTTCAGCCCAATCCAATCCTGGTGTAGTGGGGGGAGGGGACCTCCACACAATGCTTACCCTGGGTAAACAAACAAACACACACACACACACACCTCTTACCCCGGGTAAAGCCCCAGTGTCCCCAATGGGTCTCCTCGGATCCACGCTAGCTATTTAGCTGGCAAAAGTCCGGAAGGCCCGTGTAGGGACACCAAGCCTGGGAAGGGGGATAGGATCTGGTGTGCACTGCTGCCGCTGATCTCCCCCCCCTCCTGGGCCCGATCCTCCCACCCCCGCCCTGTTACACCCCTGAAACAACCTTCCCTTATTCCGGGAAGCCCTTACCTGCTCCTGATGAGTTGAGAGGGACCAGCACTGCAACACGTTTGTGACACCCTGGGCCGACACAGAGCCTACCTTGCCGGTAGGATTGCGCCCTAAGGGGGCATTCTCACGGCAGGTTCCATGCTATAAGGTTTAATCCTTAATATTCCACCAGGCAAATGAAAGGTCCATGGGAAGAGTTCACTGAAGGAGAACTTTTTCCCCCCGAGATTTTTCCCCTCCAACCCACTGGGCTTCGTTCCATCCACTCTGTTCCAGTCTGGCTTTTGGTCTCTTTGAACACATGGATCTCCATAGAGGACTGGTCCATCCATCTCCGCATTATGATGGCCAGTGGCTCTTCAGGTCATTCCCAATGCCTGCTGCTACCCTAACCCTTTCAGCTGGAGTTTCTGGGATTGAACCTGGGACTGTGTGTGCGTGTGCGTGCGTGCGTGCGTGCGTGTGTGTGAGAGAGAGGTTCCAGGGCCTGTTTGCAAGTTCTTTCATTTGTAAGTCCAACATCACCATTACAACACAGGGGGCGCCATGGAGGTCCAAGGGCAAGGCCGCCTCATTGCATCCAGCTACCTGATGCCGGCATTAGGCATTGGGGTGAGGCTAACCTGGCGGAGAATTCCACCGTCTTCCTCACCTGACAGGAGTCAGCACCTCCATCTCTCAAGCCTGCGCAGATCATGTTCTCAGTGATGGCATCAGGATAAACTTCCACGCACTCCTTCTGCGAAATGATGTTCAGATAAGCACACTGCAGTTCGTCAGGGATTTTTGCTGTAGAAACAACAGTTACCTGGTTTCTTTCTTTTTTTACTCTCTCTCTCTCTCTCTCTCTCTCTCTCTCTCTCTCTCTCTCTCTCTCACTCACTCACTCACTCACTCACTCACTCTCAATGCTACCTCCCCCCTTCGTGCCTCTGCCACTTTCCTTCTCCTCCCTGGGTTTTTATAGGAAGAGGAGAATGGAGCAGAAATGTGAAGGAGAGCAGAGTGGTGGGCTAGAGTGTCTCCGACACTCTAGTCCACCACTCTCGTCTCATCCACACTCAGTCCATCCCCCTCTTCCTTTTCGTATCCAGGAAACTAGTGACCAAGGACCAATGAAAGCAGGCAGGTGGACGTATGAGGTCACCTTCTGCCTGAGGCAACTGCTTCAGTAAGCCTTGTGGGTGGTCCAGCAGGACTCAATCGAGGCTAATCCTGTATTTACATTTAACAAATGTACATTTAACAAATGTAAATACAGGTGACCCACTGGGGTTGTTTATTTTATGTACATGTTTATTTTAATGTTGTAATCCACCTTGAGTGCCCTTGCTGGGAGAAAGGCGGGATACAAATTCTTTAAATAAATAAAATAAATAAATAAACACATCAATTTGGGGTGAGCGAGAATAGAAGCATTTTGTTGCAGTTTATCAGGGGTTCTCAACCAGTGGTACTTTGGCTGACTGCTGATAGTACTCGGACCCCCGGACCACAAGAACCCCGCTCCAATGCTGTGCTTTGGCAACGTGTTTTCACTTCCGAGAGGCTCCTGCCTTTGGCCGAGCCTCTCGGGAATGCTGAGAAGGGCCCTCTCACCCGCCCAGAGCCTCCTACCTGCATTTTATGACCCCTGAAAACCTGGAAGTAACTGGCAATGATGTCATCGCCAGTCTCTTTCGGTGATACGCAACAGGAGAGTGGCGCCAGAGGGGAAGGGGTTGATAACCCCTAGTTTATGACATGGAAGTACATCTGGGGCAGGGGAGGGGGTAAGACGTCAGACATACAGGGTCTAATTGAGGTTTTAAAACCTCCCCTCCCCTACCACCAACCACAACCTAGAGCCAGGGGTGGAGCCAATGACCCACATGCTCCGTTCAAGGGGATAACCTGCAATAGAAGTACAAATCTACGTCTGAGTGACTACACAGTAGGGATTTTTTTTTTTTTAACACAAAGCTCTTCCAACTGGCCGGCAGAGCTCCCTGAAGAACAGATCAAAGGCAGCTTGCCCATACTTTTATGTTACAGCCTCCAACGCCAGTGTGCAGTTTGAGAGTCGTGATCCAGCACGCTCTATGATGTTGCGTAGATGGGCACACAGATGGTATGTTGCGCTGCCGCTCTATCTATCTATCTATCTATCTATCTATCTATCTATCTATCTATCTATCTATCTAATCTAATGGCACAATACTACATCTTCGACCAGCGGAGTGCTGCTCCGTTGGTCTAGGGTGTTGCAAACATGCCGTAAAGCACGTTTGCGACACCTGGCGAGTAGGCGGTGCTGGCACCAAGGCCGGTGCCACTCCCCCTACCCCAGATCCCGAGTGCCCAGCGGGGAAGGTAAATTCCCCACTGGGCGATGGAGGGGTGGGGGACGGGCGTTTCGGAGGGGGGATTGGTCAGCTGGGCCCGGAAGGGGGAGGGATCGGCGGCGGTAGCGGCGGTAGCGGCTCTGCTGAGATGCTGTCCCCCTTCACAGGCCTGCCCAGTGCCCAGCGTTACACTGCCCGCTTGATTGTGCACCAGCAAAATAGCTGGCACACATTCAAGTAGACCCAACGGGGCAGCTGGGGCTCTACTCAGGGTAAGAGGGGTCCTCCAGCTGCGCCGGTGCTGGGTCCTATCTGGCTGGGATGTGGTGAGGCCCCTACGTCAGTCCCGCAGCCTAGCTTGACAGGATTGGGCTGTAACGAACGAGCGAACGAGCACTACAGTAACTGGTCTTTTCAATGTTGAGACTTCCCAACCAGGAGACCCTCCTCCCTGGGCCTTCTCATATGACACAGTCATATAGGCTTACCAGATCTCCCACCGGGACAGAGTGCTAGACCTTTAGGAGAAGGAATGTGGGCAGGTGTAGCTTGTTAAACCTTAGAGCACAATCCTAGGCATGTCTATTCAGAAGCAAGCCCCATTGTGTTCAGTGCCTAGGATTGTGCTCTAAGGTTTAACAAGCTACATGTCTATTCAGAAGCAAGCCCCATTGTGTTCAGTGCCTAGGATTGTGCTCACTGGCGTCACTACAGGGGGGGCGGAGCTCTAAGTGCTACTGAAATCAGAGCCTCCTTTACACAGACGAACAAAGCGGCCCCACCCCTTCACCCTCGGAGCCTTTCAGGGAAGCGAAAGCAAGTGCAGGGAGTCTCCTGCACTTGCTTTCGCTTCCCTGAAAGGCTCCGAGGGTGAGGGGGCGGGGCCACTTCGTCTGTGTAAAGGAGGCTCTGATTTCAGCAGCACTTAGAGCTCCGCCCTCCCTGTAGTGACGCCAGTGATTGTGCTCTAAGGTTTAACAAGCTACACCAGCCCACATTCCTTCTCCTAAAGGTCTAGCCCTCTGTAGATCTGGTAAGCCTAGTCATACTGGCCTGCAAAATGTTTCTGGCTGCCCCAAATGCCTCTCCCAAATCTACCGGAAAGATCAGAGAGCGATGGGGCCGTACGTTTAGGGCTAGAGATGGTGCCCCAGCCTGTCACAAGACACTGCGTTCCTGGAGGTGCGCACTGAGTGGCCAGACTGATGGGCTGGGCGCTATCGTTGATATCCACTGATGAGGAGAGCTTGAGCAACATGATGTCATTGTCCTTGCTGACCGGATCGTAGTTTGGATGCATGATTACCCTGGATACCTTTCTCTGCTGTTCAGTGCCCTCGTTACGGGCCATGTTGTGCTCTCCCAGGCGCACAAAAGTATTGCTGGAGGAAAGAAAGATGAAATTAATTGGAAAGAAAAAGAAGAAGAAGAAGGGCTGGCCCATATATGAGGCCAGCTGAGGCAGTTGCTTCAGGCATCATATTAGCAGAGGGTGCCTGCCTCCATCCACCCACATCTCTCCCTTTATTTTAAAAGGAAGAGGGTAATGGGATGGAAGAGGAAGGGTGAGAACAGCCATACCACAGCATAGGATGACCAGATGTAAGCGTGGAAGTATTTCACATCTCTTTAATGCTTTGGTAGAAGAGACACTAGAAGAGAAGATTGGATCTTCGTTTGGCCCTTCTGAGGGCAAGGCTTTGAGTGGCGTTCTGCGCATGCGCCGCTCGAAGCCTTGCCCGGTCTATTCAGAAGCAGCCGAGCCGCCAAGGAAGACGCGGCTCGGCCTGACGGCTCCGAGGGTGATGCGCTGGGGTGTGTGTGTGACACGCCAGTGGGGGGGGGAGCTGACCTAAGACCTCCTGATGCCTCTCCTCCACATTTCCTCTTCCTCTCTGCTCTCCTCTTCCTTTTCCTCCAGGGAGCAGAAGAAGAAGATCAGTGGAGGCAAGAAGGTAGACAACGCTGGGCACCCACCACCACCACCAATGTACTGCCTGAGGCAACCACTTCAGTTGGTCTCATGGATGGGCCGGCACTGTATGTGCTGAGAAAAAAAAAATGCTTCGGCTAAGAAAGTGCTTGCCATCTCTCACATTCTGGTGATGAATTTATTTTTGTTTATATCATACCCTATAATCCCTAATGAGACCCTCAAGGCAGATCATGTTTTATTTGGACAAATACAGTTAAGTCCTCACTTAAAGTTGTTTCATTTAAAGTCGTTTCGTTTTAAAGTTGATGGGAAAATGTCATAGGAACGTTTATGTTTATCAATTAGCCTATGGTAAAATTGGTTTCATGATAAGTCGTTTCACTTAAAGGTGCCGTTTCTGAGAAGAACCTATCAACAACTTTATGTGAGGCTATAATCATGTATGCCCCATTAGACTACCTAGTCTAACATCTTGTCTCCAGCAGAAGTGAGCAGTAGTAGCAGTTACTTCTGTTACTACTATGACTACTAATGCTTTAGGCTGCAATCCTAAACATAGAATCATAGAGTTGGAAGCGACCCACAAGGTCATCTAGTCCAACCCCCCGCCTGTGGCAGGAAATCCTCCTAGACCTAGAGCATCACCAGCAGGCGCCTGTCAAGTCTCTGCTTGAAGATCTCCAGCGAGGGAGAATCCACCACCTCCCTCGGCAATCTGTTCCACTGCCGAACTGCCCTTACTGTCATGAATTTCTTCCTGATGTCCATCCGGAATCTCCTCTCTGGCAGTTTGTACCCATTTACCCACATATTTACCTGGGAGTAAGCCCCATCAAACACTGAGTAAACATGTATAGGGTTGTAGAGGACACAGGTATTATGGGTTTGAAAGCCATGTATTATTTGTTTTTAGACCAACGTTTCAACCTCCTAGCCGAGGTCTTTGTCAAGGTGGTTACAGCAAGGCTACAAGGATGGTACTGATCAAGGCAAGGATGTATAGGGTTGCTCTGTTTGAACATTGGTCTCTGCCCTGTCTCACAATCCAAAGATAGTCACAAGGAATGAATGAATGTCATTTCCATTTGGCAGCACTGAGCAGTAGAAAAGGAAGCCAAATTTGGCTAATACTAGCCAAACTAAGGACCAATATGATGCTGTAACTAAGCTGAAGTCCATGTACATGAAAACTATACACATATAATTTTACCCCTCAGTACTGGTGGCGCTAGGAGTGCCCAATGAGCCATCAGGGGTGCAGGCAGGGGACTCCATGGGGGCCCCAGTGCCCCGGAGCCCCCAGTAACCTGCCACCAGTACAGAAAAGTGTTATATCAATATTCCAAATAAATAAGTAAAGAAATGTTCCAAACACCCTCATTTGCCAGGTCAAGGATTTCTGGTTTGGTGTCGTGCTTCCATTGTGGGGGCAGTGTGGCTTTCCCCCAATGTTGCTTGCACCTTTTTTCACAAGTGGTGACGCCTTGTGAAACCTGCCCCACACAGGTTCCCAAAACTTCCCAAAGCCTACCCTGCCGTTTTGCAATGTGCAGCCGTCAGCACCCAGATTTTGTTCAACAGAGTCCCACTGCAATAGAACCGGTTCGAATCGTAGATGGCCACCTGCCAAGGCTGGGAGTTTTTGGCACAGGTGAATCCTCCAGTGATTCGGGACCCTAGCTGGGCAGCCACTGCAACAAGACAAAAGTTCCTTGAGGAGGTGGTGACACAGTCAGGTACAGCCAAGCAGGTGTGCGCTATAGGAGTAGCCATATTAGGGACAAACTAGCTGTTGAGCGCACCATGAAGAGAGCATGCGCTGAACTTTTCCTTACTTAATAGCAGTGATGTAGACTTGAGTCTATTGACTCAGACTTGAGTCAGACTCAAGTTGTGTCAATGACTCGACTTGGACTTGACTCGGCGATTGTAAAAGAATCGAAAGACTCGACTCGAGACGTGGAGCCTTTTACGACAAGTCGAATATTAGTCAGGTTTAAACCCATTTCCCCCATTAAATAGATAGGGACTCGTAACACGCAACCAAAGACTCGGGACTTGGGGGCAAAGACTTGGGACTTGACTTGAGACTTGGACCCGCTGCGGCCAGGTTCATGGCTAGCTCTGGCAAGACTTCTTCCAGAGCTGCGCTGCATCTTCGGCCAGTTTGTTCGCCGTAGTGGTTCGATCCAGTGCATCCCCTTGAACTGGCAGTGCAATGGATGGCCCACCTGCGAGGACGAGAGTGACGAGGTCGACTGCCCAAGTAAGTACCCCCCAAGTGGTTCGCGCATTCGGCTCAAGTGCACTTGAGGCATCTGGTGGGGCCACTGTGTGATACAGGAAGCTGGACTAGATGGGCCTTTGGCCTGATCCAGCAGGGCTCTTCTTATGTTCTTATGACTTGGGACTTGACTCGAGACTTGGAGTCAGAGACTTGATCCACATCCCTGCTCAATAGGAGCCATGGGGGGCTTCAATCCAGATTGGGATTGCAGCATGGCAGGAGGGATTCTTGAAGCCTCTGCCCAACCATAAGGCCAACTGAGGCAGTTCCCTCAGGAAGCAGATTGATGCCCCCCCACCAGTGGTGAAACAAGGGTGGAGCGAAGGCAAGTAGTTCTGCAAATTGGAGCCATTCCAGCAGCAACAGGGGAGTGTCCTGCGTGTTGCCTTTGCTGCCAGAATGGCTCCAACAGCAAGGGGGAGGGGCCGCTGACTCCAGTGTAACGGAGTCTTGCAGAACTACTTGCCTTCGCTCCACCCTTGTTACGTCTCTGCCCCCCACCTCTGCCTATTTGTCTCACTGCTCCTCCTCCTTTCCCTGAATTGGAAAAAGAAAAGGGGTCAGAGAGGAAGAGGAAGTGCAAAGGAGAAGAGAGTCCTGGGCTAGAGCATCAACCTGTACCAGCTAAAGCTTACAAATAGTCTTCAAGGGTAATCCCACATATGATTTATGTGGGATTACCCTTGAAGAGGGTAGTCTAGTTTCTAGTTTCAGTAGTCTAGTTTCTAGGTGACAGATGTATGAGTGACCACTGCCAAGTCTTCCCCAGAAATTGTGGCAGATTTCTTACCAGCCTCCTCCTCACCTAGGACATCCGTGGACCTGTCTAAGGGTTTCACAAAGCCACATAAGCAGGAGAAGGAGTCAGAATGGATGTGGGTGGGGGGGGGGGGAGAACGTTACTGCAGCCCCATGCTGAGTAATACCTTCTTTGCACCCTTTGGTCCATTGCTGCCATAGAAAGCATCTTCAGGCTTTCTACAGGAGGATGGGAGTTGGAAATCCGATTCACAAGCATGATAAATTAGGTTATATTCCAACTCTGAAAGCCAAAATGGCAGATCGGGGTAGAAGAATCTTTGAAAGAGGCGTTTTAAGGCAGTAGTTTCCAACCCTTTTAGCACCAGGACCCCCTTGTGTAGAACGACAATCTGTTGGGACCCCCCTAGGACTGGAAGTGATGTCATTAAGCAGGAAGTGGTGTCATTATGCTGGCAGTTCTGGAAGTGATATCAGTAAACAGGAATAAATCACATTTTTTAAAGTTGTACTCATAAACAGCCCCACTTGGGGGGCAGGGGGAGTGAGTTAATATTAACAGAGATGCTAAAGGGCAAGCAGAAAGTAACACAAGGTGCGCAAACAAGCCCCAAGAGAGCATCAGCCATCTTGGGGGTGGCCATCCAGCCGACATCATGCAACCCCCCAAGAACCACTTTGTGACCCCCTTGGGACTCACGACCCCCCAGGTTGGGAGCCACAGTTTTGAGAGAATGAGGAGGACGCAACTTGTGGGGAAGTGCTAAACACTGAAGGGAACACATCTGGTGTTCCACATGCTCCGTCATTTATGTGAGGCTCCTTCAAATTATTGTCATTGAGAGTACAGTAGTTACCAGGTTCGACAACGGACTCATAAGCCTCCCTCATACACTCTTACCTCCAGACACCACGAGTAACAACAGCGTCACCTCTTCCATGGTTGTCATGGCAACATATGAGCTTGACAGGGTCTTCCTGTCAATCAGCTGAGGAGAAAAGGAGAGCAAATGGTCACTGAAAGCACCGATGGTGGATGTGTAATAGACCAAGGCCCAAACTAGATGTGTTACTCTGTCGCTTTAAGTCGCTCCAGATTTGGACCGAGTGTTTATCCTCTGCCTTCATTGCACCATTCTCCAGTGAAAATTGCCCCCCCCCCCCGCTGCTCTTTGCCTGGATGGGAAACACAAATGTGCACATATATATTATGAACAAACAGCAGGCTTCAGGGGGTGACAAATG
This sequence comes from Plestiodon gilberti rubricaudatus, assembly GCA_026170595.1. Lineage (NCBI taxonomy): Eukaryota > Metazoa > Chordata > Lepidosauria > Squamata > Scincidae > Plestiodon > Plestiodon gilberti. Next base: position 2,430,998 of record JANXHW010000011.1, read on the forward strand.
ACTGGAGAAAGAACAGACTTCAGGGAATGATTTTTATTGGGAAAATGGCACGGGGAGGAATTAAGACCCCGCACTATGGTTCTGATCCAGATTGCTTCCAGTGGCTAGGACATTCTGTATGTTCTGGTTTCGTACCGGAGGTCTGTATGAAAGTCGGTCGAAACAGTTGATGCTTGACAGCCCAGCACTATCGTAGCAGGGCAAACGCACCACAAAGCAAATACTGCGCCTGCGCAAAAGCTCTGATGCAGCCGTCTGGAACTGGGATGTCCGTAACTCGGAACCAGTGTATTTAACAAAACATTGAAAACAATGGAGACATATCCACACATCTCCATTAGCACATCTAGTTTGGCACGAGGACGAGAGAGATGTGAGACACATCCCTGATCAGGCATGAATCTCTCAGCGTGAAATAAGTATTCAAAGGTTTCTTTCTTAAGACTCTCACCCGAACAAAATGGGTCAGCATGGAATGCCATGCTGTTTTGACATATGGAAACCAGATATATTTGAACCCCTGCTAACTGGGTAAAAACACCTGTCCCTAGTCATCTTAGAGCCCAATCCTATCCTCTCTTCCCCCCCCCACGCTGATGCAGCCACGCCAAAAATGGGCTTGCTGTATCCGGGGGGGGGGGGGAATCAGGAGGCTTCAGAGGTGAAAAGGGGGAAGCTTACACCTTTGTAAGCTTCCCGCTCCACAATGGGTCTCCTTGGACCTGTACTAGTGATTTTGCTAGTGTCTGCCCGAGGAGAGAAGGGGGGTGGGGATGCTGCAGGAAAAGGGGATAGGATCCTGCGCACATCATCACAACCCCCTCCAGCAGCCTTCCCACCCAGTTTGGCCCCCTCCTCATTTTGCCCTCCCCCTTCCCGCCTCTCCAGCTGACTTACCTGCTACAGCAGGAAGTGGGAAAGCTTATGATGATGTGGGCGGGAAGGCTCTGGCGTTCTCGCCAGCGTTCCCGACAGCGAGCAACTGAGCATGCTGCTGGAGCCGCTTTTACGACTAAGAACATAAGAACATAAGAAGAGCCCTGCTGGATCAGGCCAAAGGCCCATCTAGTCCAGCTTCCTGTATCTCACAGTGGCCCCACCAGATGCTTCAAGACAACAAGATAACCTGTTGTCACACAAGAGCACACAAGACAACACAATAACAAGAGCACACAGGACAACAAGATAACCTGTTTCCTATTGTCACTCCCTTACACCTGGCACAGAGAAAATCTACTTCTAAAGCCAGGAGGTTGCTTATGGCTTGTAACCTGTGATGGTCTTTTCCTCCATTAATCTATCCAAACCCCTTTTGAAGGCATCAAGACCAAGTGCCATCACCACATCCTGTGGCAAGGAGTTCCACAGTAGTCAGCGACAGCGGAAGAGGCACTAGAACGTTGGCCGGCCTGGATAGGATTGGGCCGCTTAGTATAGGATCTTTTTCTAGTGGCTGTTTGCAGGCATCTCCCCTTACTTCTTTTATCTAAAAATAATTGTGAGCCCCTTTGGGACAAGGAACTATCTTCTCATTTATTTTTCTATGTAGACAGCTTTGCAAACCTTTCTGCTGAAAAGCAGTGTACTGTATATACCATCATCATCATCATCATCATCATCATCAGCAGCAGCAGCAGCAGCAACAGCAGCAGCAGCAGCGTTTCTGAGGTAGGGGCGGAGCTGTAAGTCGCGCCACGTCCTAGTACCATGTGTACGAACGGGAACGAGGAGGCGCCGCCCCCTTGCCGTCGGAACCATTCTCCCTTCCCCTCACCTTCACCGCGCTGAATGGTTCCGACGGCGAGGGGGCGGCACCTCCTCGTTCCCGTTTGTACACATGTTACTAGGACGCGGCGCGACTTACAGCTCCGCCCCTACCTCAGAAACGCTGCTGATCATCATCAACCTGTAGGGAGCTGCTCATCCCCCTTCTGAGTAGACATGCATAGGATTGCACTGTATACCCCCATTCCCTACTGTAACTAAGTCCAAGTACATTTAACTGAAATAAAATAGATATTCTTCCCCTTACTCCTACCTCCATCTCTCTCTCCCCTTCTTCTGTTACCTTCCCTGTGTCAAATTTTAGACTGTAAGCTCCTCAGGGCAGGGATTGGTTCTCTTGTACTTGGCAAAGCATGCCAACATGCACATCAAGGGTGAGGTATTAATTTCATAATTCCAGAAAAGCATACTTTTCTAAACTGTTTGCTTTTTGCAACTAGGGGTGTCGTTTAGGGAGGGGTCGGCAGCCTTCTTCTGTCTGTCACACTGCATGTGATTACTCATCAGAAGCACCTCTGTTTTTTATGCGTGTAATGGGGAGGGGTCATACAGCTGAACAAAGGGTCCTTGTTTAAATCCCTGGCTGGCAGCATCTCTAAGTTGGGCCAGGATTTTAAGGGCCTCATATGAAATTCAAGAGCATCACCAGTCCTTGCACACAGTGCTGAGCTGGGTTCTGGTTCAATAGAAGGCAGCTTTCTTCGTAATGCACAGAGGTAGCCACAACACATGCTCTTAGGATTTTCAACATTTATATCAAGCTGGCCTTTGAATCCTTGTTGTGATCCTTGCCTCCATTCCGCTGATGTCTCTTCTCCCCTAAAATTGGCACCTAAAAAAATGGCTCTCTAAGTTGTTTATGATCTGCAGTAATGAGCAGGAACGTTTTGCTTCAAAAAGAAATCTCTCTCTCTCTCTCTCTCTCTCTCTCTCTCTCTCTCTCTCTCTCTCTCTCTCACACACACACACACACACACACACACACACAGAGCAGAAGGACAAGGTAAGGAGATAAAAAGCAGTTCCATGTACCTGCAACGCAACTGGTCGGATTAGAAGTCAATCAGGAGTGGGGGCTGTCCTTTATCTCTTGGCTCCACCTGAACGAACAATGCACTACCAATGGCTTCAGTGGCAAGGCCTCCAGAGAGCATTCATCGCCACGGGTGCATCTAGCTTAAGCTTTGTATCCTGCAAAGTCCGGGAGGCCCTGGGTGCCTGCAAGCCCCACTCCTGAGCTCTTCCTTACTGTGACACCCTTTCCCTTCCCACCTCGCCAGCGTTGCTCTCTGCAACCTCTCCCCGCAACAGCCACATGTCTTTACAGGGCCTCAGAGTGACGCGTCTCCTTCTGGTGTTAATTTCTAGGCACTCCTACTAATGAAGAGGTGTCAGTCTTTAATTATTATTACAAGGGGCGTGTGTGTGTGTGTGTGTGTGTGTGTGTGTGTGTGTGTGTGTGTGTGTGTCTCGTCCTTGGATAAGGCCCCAAATTGAGCAATGGTCATTGCCAAGGGCCTTAGAAAGAAGTGAATGTGTCTGCCTGGGTGCTCCCCACCATCTTTCCCATTTTTGTCACCTTTGTTGTCAGTCAGTCAGTCAGAACCTTTATTGGCATAAAAAAAAAATTAAACAACATACACAACTAGGAAAATAAGATGACATCTTGGATCTTGCCCTGCCATACAGATCTAAGACTATGGTAACTTGCGGATCGTCTCTTAACAACCTTTTAAAAACAAGGTGACTGTCTCCATTATTTCTGCCCTCACATCTGATAAAATATACCGAAGCTTCCCCAGGTCCTCCCAGCCCCTCCTATTGATCAAGATCGGATCCGAGTATGCCATGCAAGGTAAAGGTAAAGGTTCCCCTCACTCGGAAGCCTGTTGTTACCAACACTAGGGGCGGTGCTCATCTCCGTTTCAAAACTGAAGAGTCAGCGCTGTCCAAAGACCCTTCTGTGGTCATGTGGCTAGCATGACTCTACACAAAGGTGCACGGAACGCTGTTACCTTCCTGCTGAGGCGGTACCTATTAATCTACTTGCAATTTCTTTCGAACTACTAGGTTGGCAGGAGCTGGAGCCGAAGACAGTGGCTCAAACTGTCACGCGGTACTCAGGTCTTGAACTGCTGTCCTGCCTACCTCCTGGTCTGCAGTTAAGCGTCTTAACCACTAAGCCGCGCGGCTCGGCCTGGAAGCCCTTTGTTCTGAAGGGCTCCTGGGCCGCTTGTGCCCGGAGGAAAATGGTGGCGGCCATGTTTTTTAAATGACAGCGGCCATTTTTTATTTTTTTAATAAATTTATTTTCCATAATCGGGGTGCCACCACCGAGAAGGCCCTATTCCTCGCCGCCATCCCTCTCACCTCCCTCAATGGTGGCACGGCTAAAAGGGACACCAACCCTAGTGACACCACTGACCAGGAGTAATCTGTTGAAATACATAGTCCTGCCTGATGGGCATCTTTTGTAGAACCAAGTTCAGCCCAACCTTGTTTCTCCCTATTCACCTCTGGGGTCCATCATGGGGGGGTGTCGTTTCCATGGGGGCGTCCATGTCCCCCACGGAAGGTGCAGGATCTTTCTTGGACAATTGTCCTTGACTCAAGTCTCTCCTTCCCCGGGGCTCCACAACGAAACGCGTAGACTTTCAGGTCAGTTTGCTGAGCCAGTTTAATTGGGTTAATGACTTAACATTCATGAGGACCCTTATTACATGACAGGGTCCTTTAAGTCCTTTCAGTCTTTAACAGGATCCTCTCCTTGGTCTTCCGGCCGTGCCCCCCCCCCCCGGGATGGACCATCAGGGCTCCAGACAGGACTGGTGCTTTGGAGATTGGTCAGATGACTGTGGAGTCAGGTGTGTCACTTCTCTGAGGCTCCCCGCCGGCCTGGGCTGCCAAGCACTGGCGTCGCTGGAGGTGGGGCGGAAAGCTAAGTTCTGCAGCTTTCCGCCCCACCGTTACTCTCCTGCACGAGGCACCCCGCCCCCTCATCGTAGGAGCCCGTCAGCAGAGAGAAAGCAACACACAGGGACTCTCCTGCGCGTTGCTTTCTCTCCGCTGACGCGCTCCTACGACAAGGGGGCGGGGCGCCGCGTACCGGAGAGTAACGGTGGGGCAGAAAGCTGCAGAACGTAGCTTTCCGCCCCACCTCCAGCGATGCCAGTGCTGCCAAGCTGATATGCTGGGCTGCTGTGGGGCAGGGTGACAGGGTGACACGCTGAGCTCTCGCACCAGGTGCCACAAATGCTAGTAACGCCTCTGACATGGGGCTGCCCTCAAAACGGCAAGTTCTCCTCTCTCTCTCTCTCTCTCTCTCTCTCTCTCCCCCCCCTTAAAGTGCAGTGTCACCTACATCACGACATATGTCATGCCCTGATTTTCTCCACATTTGCTCTAACATGATTGGTTGGTAGTGGTTGTGGCAGTGGAGGAAATGTACATGACAACATTATATTCTGGAAAGGGTGGAATGAACCCACAAAATGAAATGTAATTCCCTTAAAAATGGTGTGGGTGTAGTGGTTTGGGTTTGTAGAGCCAGGGTGGTGTAGTGGTTTGGGAGTCGGACTTCGACCTGGAAGATCCAGGTTCAAATCCCCGCTCAGCCACGAAGCTTCCTGGGTGACCTTGGGCCAGTCACTATCTCTCAGCCCCACCTACCTCACAGGGTTGTTGTGAGGACAAAAAGGAGGGGAGGAAATATGTACACCACCCTGAGCTCCTTGGAGGAAGGGCGGTATAAAAATGTGATAAATAAATAAATAAATAAATTCTCAGATGTCATTTAAAAGGTGTTTTTTTAACCCTGCCTTTTTGATAAATGCTCAAGGCAGTTAACAAATTAAATACAATAAATGAATACAATACAAAACAAACCAATAAAATTCCCCCCAAAGGTATACAAATACAATAATATGTTTTGTCTTGTGAAGAACCCTGAAATTCACTCTGAATTTCATTTTGTGTGAGATTCAGTGTCAACCTTGGTCGGAATGTGGAATTCTGGTCTAAAGAGACAGTATACAGTGGTACCAACCAGACTATGATAGAGTTGGACTGGAGAGACTGCGATGCACATTTCTGCTTGGTGATCAAGGTCCTTGGTGGCCTTAAACAAGTTGCTATCAAAGTTCCCTTGCAGGCAAATGTGATGCATTGCCATTATGAGCTTCTGGGAGAAGTGGCAAGAGAAACACACCAGAACGAGGTAGCTTCATGGGAGAAATGTTGTCTCATTTCAACCCATAAAAATGGTTGTCCATCTCTAGCCTCAAAGTGCTTGCATTTCCTTTTTCATCAACAGGATGACCATTGTTGCTGGATCCTTGGACGTGACACATCCTTTTTGCAACACGTCACTGCCTATTTGTTTCTTTGGCCCATGGAGAAGTTGTGGTTTTTTCCCTTCTTTGGAGTGTTTTATGCCAACTGCTGAACACAGTTGCTTATTTGTGCTGAATGAGTGCTTCATATTTTGTGTGTGAGAGAGAGGGGGGGGGAACACTAGATCATCCTACATCAGTGTTTCCAAACTTTTTTGACTTGCGGCTCCCTTGACCATTGGCAACCATTTACTGCAGCTCCCCATCACATGAGGTTGATGCCTTCCAATTAGCATTGCAGTGTTTTCCAAGAGGAGTCCGTGGCACTCCACGGCTCCCTTGGCTGGTATCCGCGGCTCCCCTGACTGGTATCCGCGGCTCCCCTGGGAGCCACGCCTCCCAGTTTGGGAACCACTGTCCTACATTGTGCATTCTTACCTTCTGCTTCCCCTTTTCACCCCCAATCATTACCAAGATGAGTAGATTTGCTGCCTGCCTTATCTATATAGATTGGGGGTAGTCAGGTGTGGGCAGGGGTCTTGACTGAGTCCTGTTGTTGGATGGTTTGTCTCCTAATATTTTCCCCTTTCCGTTCCTAGGTGTTAAGGTCTTAGAAGGTCTGCTGTGGGCTGTTGTTGCCCACACTTGGTGGGGCCACTGTGAGATACAGGAAGCTGGACTAGATGGGCCTTTGGTCTGATCCAGCAGGGTTTTTCCGATGTTCTGATGTTGCCATATATCTGATAGCACGTACTCCTCTTTTTCCTAGAAGGCGTTGTGCGCCCTTAGGACTTGACCTTCCCATGTCTCCTCTCTCCCGTCATTTTTGATGGGGAGCTCGAAAGTTGTGTCATGGCGCATGAGATATTATCACAGCCTATAAAGAGAATGAGGCTTGTGCAAACGGCGGGCAGACAGTGACCTGAATGTCTTGTTTAGAAGAAGTGCCCAAGCCCAAATTAGCCTTGAAACTTCTGAAGTTGGCTTGTTTTGGCGCAAGATATGTTGCGACAGGTCACTTTAAGCCATGGGGTGCGGTGATTGTTCCGTCTGCCCAAGTCTCAGAGTTGGCCCATCCATGAGGCCAAGTGAGGAGGTCAGTGTCAATCTCTTCCCTCAACTGTCCCCTTCCTTCCAACTGCCCCTTTTCCCTTATATGGTCCTAACTGCTTTTAACCTCCTCACTCATGCCCCTTTCCTTATATGGGCATAGCTTTCCTGTGACAGTCAGCTCAGGCCGCTGATTGGCTGGGGTGGTGCTTGTCCCCATCCGCACACCTCCACAGCATCTCCCCCTCCTGCTCCCTGGAATTGGGGAGCAGAGAGGAAGAGGAAGTGCAGAGGAGAGGAGGGAGAGTGGTGAGCTAGACTGCCGCTAGGTCACCACTCTCCTCCATACTTCCATTTCCACTCTGTTCCCCAATTCCTTTTCAAGTCCAGAAGGAAAAGAGAGGCAATGGTTGTACTGCCTCAGGCAATGGGAGGCCTTGGATTAACCCTGCCAAATCTCAAAAGATATTGTGCACAGAGTCTTCACTAGTAAAAACAGGCAACAGCCCTACATTTCTGTTTTCAGAGATGATTATAATCTATGTTTATGAGCTACCCCTTACCCATCAACAGCATGATTTTTATACATTCTGCCCCTTAAGCAATTCAGGGTGATGTACACATGGTTCTCCTTCCTACAAATGTTATCTTCACAAGAGCCCTGTAAGGTAGGTTTCTCAAAGAGTAACTAGCCCAAGATCACCCAGTCAGCTTCATACGAAGTGGGGATTAGAACCTGAGACTTCAAAGTTAAGAGTCATGGGTTGGCAGTCTTGTGACACCATCAGGCCAAGCCTCAGTGACGTCAGATTTCTGAATGCAAGGTGCATCGGAAACCCTTGCGGATGTACTGCATCATAACGCACAATGTTCTGCCAATGGATTTGTCTTCTTTATGCCGAAAATTTAGACATGCCATTACATCTCCTCCCCTTGGCCCATAAAGGAGAGAAGGGGTGGTGGTAAACATCTCTATTCCATAGTACAACATCTCCATTCCTAGCCTTACTAGCATCCCAGAATCAAGGCTGGCTTCGGCCTAGAGCGGACCCGAGCCGCTCCCAAGTGTGCATCGCGGCAGCCCAATGGGGTTCTGGCTTCCGGAACTTCAGGTCAACAACGCGACCGCCGTTGGGCAGCTGCGGTGCACACTTAGGAGCGGCTCGGGTCTGGCAGAAGCCAGCCTCGATTCCAGGATGCTGGTAAGGCTATTCATTCCACAACATCTCCATTCCATAGTACCACAAGAAAGCAAATGAGTTCTCAACCAGTGGTACTTCGGCCAACTGCTAGTGGTACTCGGACCGCTAGACCACTGGAAACCTGCTCCGATGCGGCGCTCTTGGCGGTGCGTTTTCACTCCCAAGAGGCTCCTGCCCTGGGCCGAGCCTCTCGGGAATGCTAAGAAGGACCCACTCAGAGCCGCCTACCTGCGTTTTCTGGCCTCCGAAAACCTGAAAACCTGAACGTAACTGCCGATGATGTCATCACGAGTCACTTCCGGTGGTACACAGCAGAAGAGTGGTGCTGGAGGTGATACTCAGCCAGGAAGGGGTTGAGAACCCCTGAAATAGGTTCATTATGTTGATGCAAAAGCCGGTGGATCCTGGATGGAGAAGCCAGTAGAATTGCCAGGTCAGAGCCCTCCCCCCATGAGATTCAGGAGGCGGGGTCTGGTGATATCACATAATTGTGTACTATTGAGTGACCAAAAACAAAATCTGATGTCAAGACCCCACAAGAAAGGGGTGGGAAAATCAGGGGGGAAATCCTAAGTTTTTGGATTTTTGGGAGACAAATGTTTTCATTGGAAACATTGCAATATTTTCTTTTTGCAAAGGGTGAATTACTTTTTTAAAGGAGTGTTTGCAAATATTATTGTTCCAGCTGATTACACTGCTGCAAAACTACTTGACCACCACCCCGTCTCTCCTTTTTGGGCCAAGGGGAGGAGACGTAATGCCATGCCTAAATTTTGAAAGGGAATAGGGAGGTAGCAGAGGTGCCCACCCTCCAAAAAACCTTAGGTCTCAGGCTGTCCAGAACCCAAGTCTTGGCCTGAGAACCTGAGATCTGGTCCTCCTAGGTGTCAGAATCCCTTGTGAGCTGCTCTCTCTCTCTCTCTCTCTCTCTCTCTCTCTCTCTCTCTCTCTCTCTCTCTCTCTGTGTGTGTGTGTGTGTGTGTGTGTGTATGTGTACTTGGCACCTTGTGTAAGGTTCAGTATGGCAGACATATTTATATAATGATAGGAGCCAGGGAGTGGCACTTCTTTTTATTTCAATGAGCACCTTCTGCAACGGACTGACTCATTTCCTCTCCCAAGGTCCCCTGCCCCAGGGTCATGTGACCCTGAAGACACAGAGGGCAAAAATGGCGTTTCAAAGGGACCCAAGCTAGCAGGGGTGTGGCTTGCTAATTCCAACGTTACTGCCATTGTCAGCTGTGGTGGCAATGCTTTATGGCTGACCGTTTCATGTTGCCACGACTGTGCTCCATCACGCTTAAAACAGTTTTGCAGCAGTGTGAGTCAGTAATACCCAAACTGCTTTCAGGCAATAGCCAGTGTTGCTGTGATCATCTCAAGAATTCAATGAGCAAGCGAAATAAAATAGATATAACAGCCCTGAAGAACTGTTCTAGAGCAGGAGTTCTCAACCCCTTCCAGTCGAGTACCACCTCGGCGCCACTCTCCTGCTGCATACCACCGGACGTGACTGGTGATGACATCATCACCAGTTACTTCCTGGTCTTCAGGTTTTCAGAGACAAAAAAATACAGGTAGGAGGCTCTGGGCGGGTGGGAGGGCCCTTCTCAGCATTCCTGAGAGGCTCGGCCAAAGGCAGGAGCCTCTTGGGAGCGAAAATGTGCCACCAAAAGCGCTGCGTCGTAGCGGAGTTCCGGAGGTCTGGCGGTCCGAGTACCACCAGCAGTTGGCCGAAGTACCACTGGTGGTACTAGTACCACTGGTTGAGAAACCCTCTTCTAGAGGAATCAAAAGTGTGCTCATTTATTTGGGTATATTATTATTATTGTTGTTGTTATTATTGTTGTTGTTGTTGTTGTTGTTGTTATTATTATTATTATTTTGAGTTGACACCTTTTCTTATAAAGGTATTACTCTACTTTGGATTTGTTTTGAATGACCAACATGATTACCTACACTTTGTGCGCATATGTGTTTTGGAAAATATACTGGATTTACTCATCCAGGGGAGGGTTATTTAAAATGGGGAAGATCAACCACTGTCTTTCCTTCAAGTTATATTCTCTGGAGCCATATTTCCCTGACATTTCCTTGGAGGATATTCTGACATCTTATCCCCCTTGGATAGCCTCAGTGATGCTATTGGCAATGGTCCCTCTCATGTGCTGCTTTAGGCTGCTGTCTCGGTTTGCCAGTCATAAAGCCATCTCTGGCTCTCAGCCATCTAAATAAATAATTTCACGCTCTTCCTCCAAACTCTGTTTCCACAGGTATTACAGCATTGCTGATTTACAAGCCACAGGAATCCGTGTAACATTCCAGTCTGAAAACATCACAGCTTGTCTTTCCCGGGCAATTTAGACTCCCTGATTTCTTTGGATCTGTTTTCATTCTTCCAGGAATCCTCTGAGAATGTCATTTGGCAACAGGATCCATAGCTGCTCACCTAAATGATCCAGTAACTTAAGAAGTCTCATAGTTGCTTGTCCTAAGCTGTGACCCATGTGGCATATTGTACAGTTGGCCCTTCGTATCCGCGGGGTTCCATTTGTGGAACCCCCGCGGATGTGAAAATTTGCGGATAAGGAGGGCCCACTGTATTCCATATGCAGCCATTGTGATGCTGTGTTTTGCAGCCATGATGCAATGACATCTTATCCCCCTTGGATAGCCTCAGTGATGAACACATGATACACATGAACACATGTGATGCAGCCATGTGTGATGCTGTTGAGGGCAGAGCTACACATTACCTCCATGTGGGCTTGCTGACTCACAATGGCATCTCCTTGTCATGTTCTCCCCCACCACCAACCTGTTACGCAGTACCAGAACTAGGTTGCTGGAGGTGCTAGCCTAGGGCATAACTCTGCATTGAGTTCCCCGAGATGCTCCTTCTTGCCCTATCCCGGATGGCACATTAGGTGCTACCGCTGCCACCAGTACTGAGGGTTCAGGGGTTGACCTGGCCAGGTCATCCATGACCTCTGACCTTGACCTGACTGATCTCTGACAACTCCCTACTGCAGAGGTTCCCAACTTGTGGTACTAGTACCACCAGTGGTACTTTGGCCGACTGCTGGTTGTACTCGGACCGCTGGACTACCAAAACCCCACTCTGACGCGGCGCTTTTGGTGGTGCGTTTTTGCTCCCAAGAAGCTCCTGCCTTTGGCTGAGCCTCTCAGGAACACTAAGGGCCCTCCCACCTCCCAGGGCCTCCTACCTGCGTTTTTTGGCTTCTGAAAACCCGGAAGTAACTGGTGATGATGTCATCGCCAGTCACTTCTGGTGCTGGTACTCAGAAGGGTAATGGTGCTGGAGGTTGGGAACCCCTGCCCTACTGGTACATGTAGGATCACTTACTTTATGCTGTGACACTATGACCGTGTGTATTTCCTTGCCCTCTCTTCACATGAATGGTGGAGGCAGGGTAGCACATGACATGATGACATCACAGGGTAAACGATGCTACACATTATAGGAGAGAAAAGGTGAAGGGGACATAGGGATGCCTGTTGAGGTGGCTGCTCTGCCATGTAGCTCTGCCATCTTCAATTTCCTATAATGTTACAAGTGCATCCCCCCCCCCCGCTTTTTGACTCCACAGTATAACAAAGGCAATATGGACTCTGACACCAAGTAACATTACTGCAATTTCAGATACCAACATCAACAATACCAACATCAACTATGTCAGTGTGCAAGATGTTTTCCCAGAACCTCCATGTGCAAAACAGACAGAACTCGCCATGTTGTTTCTCAAAGAACTCTGGGTCAAGTCTCAAACTCCTGCCTGCCTACGTGATCTCTCCCCCACCCCACAGGCACACGTCCTGGAAGGAAAGAGATAGTTCCGTTTGATGTCTCCAGTTGAATGCAACTTTGTAATCCTTTTTATTTACCTCCTGTCTGTATTTACAGTTTGCATTTGCCCTCCTGAATACAATCCCACTAACCTCTGTATCTTGTAACAAAACAGCTGCAATTTATTGTACCTGCATTTTGCATTAAGCTATGTAAGGGCGCAATCCTATCTAACTTCCTGGTGGTGGACCTAGCGACCCGCAGCCCGGAATAGTCCAAAGCAGTCGCAAACGTGCCATAAAGCACATTTGTGGACTACTTTAGAGCAGGGCAGGACTCGACCAGCCGGCGGACCCAGGTAAGCGTGGATCTGGCAGGTGGGTGGGCAGCGGGCGGGGGGCATTTCAGGCGGTAGCGGAAGGGCAGCCATAGGCCCAGCCGCTCCGGGAGGTGGCGGAGACATGGAGTTCGCCATATCCCGGTCCCTGCCAGGCTCCGGAGGGCGGCTGGGCTGTTACATGGCCTTCTCCGACTTCCGCCAGCAAAATACCTGTTTACCTACTGCCTGATTTCCCCTTTCCATTCACATCCCAAGTTACCCATTGACTTATCAACAGAACACCCCAAGTTACACATTTATTCCCGATAATTAGCTTGCATGTAGCAGCAACTCCCCAAAATCCTTTAAAAGGAAGGGATTTTGCCCAATAATTTGTCACTCTTCTGTGGTGCAACACTTTCATGTGTTGTATCAGGACAGGCAGGTTTCCACACCACTGATTCTACCCCAGTAAGGCTTCAGGAACCCAGGTAGCTATATATACTGCGTTTGAAATTCCTTTCTCTCTCCCCTTCTTCCCCTTGTTCTCTAGTTGCTAGAAGCTGGGTTGGAAGAAGCAGGGACTCCTGGAATTCTTTCCCTGAACCCCCCTTTTTTTTCTTTGGATGCACCAAATACAGGCTGTACCACACGCAAACAGAGCCAAGAACATCTCACGCTCTTTTTAGAGCAAAGAAACGTCTTTTTCTATTACTTAGACTCTGCATGCAATATTTCGACCTTTGTTCTTTTGTTATAAACGTTTATTGGAAGTTATTTCTCTCCGTCTCTTTGCTGAGTTAAAGGGGATGCTCTGCATTATGCTGATGATCTGTTAGCCAGTCTAAGATCCCATGTTCCAAATAGGGCTGTGTGGATTCCCCTAAAAACCAGCTCTTTTGGTAACAATAATGCAAATAAACCATTGGTGCAAACGCACCTATAATGCAAATGCAAATGTCTTTGCAAAGACATTGCGATGATGATGATGATGATGATGTTGAGGGTCCTGTTAGGGAAAAAAACCTTCAGGTTCCGGTCTGAGGATAAAGTTGAGACACAGACAACTTTTAGGGAACTTTCTTCATTATTTATTGTTTAAAGCAGTCTGCCTTGGTACACCACCTAGGTGATACATAGTGCACACCAAACAAAGGACCCATGCCTTTTTATAACTTCATGGTAAACACCTAATAAATATTCAAATGACACAAGCATATTAAGAAAACTCCTAAAAGTTTCATTTTCCTAGAAATGGTCCACCCTGGTTGCTTAGCAATGGACATTCCTTCTTATTTTTCCTCTAGGAAGGAAACACATTCCTGGGGACTCCGACCTTGTGGCTCCCTACCTCTGTTTCCAGCTTGTGAATCAGAGCCAGAGAGGCTCCGCTGAAAGGATGTTACAACACAATGGAACTCACGTTCAAAATAACTAAAAAGAATGGGTCAAAAGATGAATCATAGAATCAGCCAATCTCAGGGTCACTCATCAATAACACTTATGCCGCCCCCCCCCCCCCCGTTTCCCTATCAGTCCCTATAGACCCGGTGCTGCCACTGCTATGGCAGGGAAGGTCAGAGTGGCAAGGATTCTCACTTTTCTTCAGCAAGGAAGAGGGAAATGGAATGAAACAGGAAGTGTGGAGGAGAGAAGAGAGGTGAGCTAAAGTGTCTTACCTAAGTCCACCACTCTCCTCTCCTCCACACTTCCTCTTCTGCTCTGCCCCCCTCTTTTTTCCTATCCAGGGGAGCAGGATGAAGAGGAGGCAGGTGGTGGGCACCGCTACCAAGCTGCCACTTGAGGCGACCACATGAGATAATCTCCAGGCTTGCCAAGCTGAGAAAGTGGGTGGATTTGAAAGGAGGGAAACACCATAGCACAACAAGCTAGATATCCCAACAGCGACTGGCATGAATGGAGGTGATGCGGCGGAGCTCGATTTGGTATCCTTTATGCTGGGCTCAAGATCCACTCCACTAGCACCTGTACCAAGTGTGGTTGCCTGGGTGACTCTGTATGATGTGGCGAATCCAGTCGGTGAATCGGCAGACTTTGGTGTAGACTCCCGCTTCCCCTTTCTGCGCACAGACCTGCATCCCCCAGGAAACGATGCCTTGGAGTTGGTTGTTGCACACCAGGGGTCCCCCAGAATCACCCTGCAAGGGAGAAGAGCAGAAGCAACATCAGCAGGATGTGGGCCAGCGTGCTGAAATGATGCAAGGACTGTGAGCATGAGATGCAGAGACGTAACAAGGGTGGAGCGAAGGCAAGTAGTTCTGCAAGACTCCGTTACACTGGAGTCAGCAGCCCCTCCCCCTTGCTGTTGGAGCCATTCTGGCAGCAAAGGCAACACGCAGGACACTCCCCGGTTGCTGCTGGAATGGCTCCAACAGCAAGGGGGAGGGGCCGCTGACTCCGGTGTAACGGAGTCTTGCAGAACTACTTGCCTTCGCTCCACCCTTGTTTCACCACTGGTGAGATGGGCCATAGCTCAGTGGTAGGGAGCATGCAGAAGGTCCCGGGTTCAATTCCTGACCTCTCCACTATCAGCCCGTGTTGACAGTACTGAGCTTGGTGAACCAAAGGTCTGATTTCATAAATGCTGCTTCATAGGAGGAGCTTATGGAGGGTTTTGCAGGTCATAACTGTGCACAGAGCCTGGGCAACTATAACCCTGTTTGCAACAGCCTTGGCCCCTGTCTAATGCAGAAGCGACTGTCCATTTGGCTGTGTGAACCATCCAAAGTTGATTTGAGCAGTTTATAATACCGTATTGTCCCGAGTATAAGACGCACCTGATTATAAGACGCACCCTTAAAGTTTGGTGCTATTAAAAAAATTAATTAAATCACTGGCATTGTTGCAACAGCCTGATTATAAGACGCACCCCTAGTTTAAAACTTAAATTAGGAGAAAAAAGTGAGTCTTATACTCAGACCAATACGGTAATACTTGGCATTTGTAAGTCTCTGAGCATGCAAAGCACTTCACGAGTATTATCTTGATGCTCTCCTCACAACAACCGTGTAAGGTGAGGAAGTACTATGCCCATATTGCAGATGAGGAAAACTGAGGCTTACATCTTGCTTAAGGCTACCAAGTGAGTTCATGGCAGAGGCAAGATTTGAACCATGGACATCCTTGATTCACAGTGCAGTCTCTTAGCCACTACACCTCATCTGCAAATGTTTTGCTGCATTGCACTTTGTCTGACTAACGGGAGAAGTTCTCTCACCTGGCAGGCGTCCACCCCACCTTCCTCCACAGTAGCACACAGCATATTCTCTGTGATGGAATTCGGATATATCTCGTTGCACTTTGCATTCGATATCGTGTAGACCGTTGCACACTGCAGGAGGTCGGGAAACTCTCCTGCAAATGAAAAGCAACAATACAGTAAGTCAGTGGTTCTCAAAGCTTTTTAAAATGACACTCTATCGGGACCCACCTAGCTTTACGAGACTTAAAAAAAGGGGTCTAGAAAGAAAAAATATATATTTATTTATTTACAAGTAATATCTTATTTATTTATTTATTTATTTATTTGCAAAGAACTCAATCCATTCCTCATGAGGTAGCCCTAATGAATAGCCTCAAGCTGTTTGCAGGGTGATTAGCAGCTATCTTGCCAACTGCAGGAGCTCAGCTCTTTAAAGGGCAATTAGCAGCTATCTGATTTTGAATAGCCTCAGGGTTTGAGGCAATTACCGTATTGTCCCGAGTATAAGACGCACCTGATTATAAGATGCACCCTTAAAGTTTGGTGGTATTAAAAATTAAATCACTGGCATTAAATTGCAACAGCCTGATTATAAGACGCACCCCTAGTTTAAAAACCTAAATTAGGAGAAAAAAGTGAGTCTTATACTCAGACCAATACGGTACTTATCTGATCTTTCCATCACCTGGGACCCACCAGAAATCGGGTCGCGACCCACCAAGTGGGTCCCGACCCACAGTTTGAGAAACACTGCAGTAAGTAGCTCATGGGCATGTTAAGGACCCTCTGGACTAGCCCAAGATCTTCTAGTGCCTGAGATGGCACATCAAATCCTGCCCTCTTCCCTTGCAGTGCATGGCAGCTGCCTCTACTTCTCCTCTTTCAAAAGAAAGAGGAAAAAGGAGGAGAAGTGGAGGAGAGGAGAGTGGTGAACTAGAGCACTGAGATTCTTTAGCCCGCCATTTTTTCTCATCCACACTTCCGTTCTGTTTCTTCTTCCTTTTTAAGGAGGAGCAGGAGGAGAAAGAGTGGCAGAGGAGGTTCCCCTTGCCATGTCAAACTGCTGCCTGAGGCAACTGCCTCAATCAGCCCCATGGATGGGCAGGCCCTGAGAACCCCCACACAGAGAGCAGCACAAATCCTCACTAACATCTAGAGCGGAGGAGCACGCGCTCCGCTGCTCTAAGCCGTCACAAGTGTGCCGTAAAGCATGTTTGCAATGACTCGCGAGTAAGGGCCGCCGGTGAGGAGGTCGGCAGCCCTCACTCCACCGCTCTCCGGACCCTGAGTCTGCCGCCAGCGGTAAGCAGCACAGGTGGGCACAGGAGTGGGGGAAAGGTGGGCAGGGGCAGCCAGGGGGTGGCCATTGACCAACCCAGGCTGGGAGAGGGTGGGGATATTGGCGGTGTACTCCTGAGCCCTTTCCCAGCCCACGCTGGCCTTTACACCCCCAACCCGGATGTACGCCAGCTTCAGAGCTGGCGTGCATCCGAAGAGATCCATTGTGGCCCTTGTGGCTTACACTGGGGGAAGGGGCCGAACATCCCTTTCTCCCGAGTAGAGCCCAGGCTGCGCCAGGGCAGGCCACCATGGGCCATAGGATACAGTGGCTGGCCCTTTAGGCCCGGCCGTGTACAGTTGGCAGGATTGCGTTGTCCATCTGTTCTAGACTCAAGTCATGTATCTTCCCATCTCTTCCAAGAACTGTGTAGTTCTACACAAGGATGAGTGAAAGTGTCCCACCTGACTGCCTCAGGTGCTGAGTGATGGTAAGCAAGAGTTGGGGTCCTGGGGCTAAACCTGGGAAGAAGACGATGGGGGGAAATGGAGGAAGCTGTGTGAAAGGTCAGGTCTGAGCTAGATGGGCCAATGATCTGATTTGCTACAAGAATGTGTCATATGTTCATACCCAAAGCTTGACCCAGTGCCCCTGTAATGTGCTGCAACAATAGTTTTCAGGTCCATAGCTGAGTGATGGACCACCCATTTTGCATGCAGATGGCCCCAGGTTCGAATCCAGACATCTCCAGGTAAAGGTCCCAGGTTCGAATCCTGACATCTCCAGGTAAAGACCCCTGTGTCTGAAACCCTTGAGAGCCCCTGCCAATCCTTGTAGATTATGCTGAGCTGTGTGAACCAATGGTCTGATTCATTATAAGGCAACTTCCTATGTCTCTACAGTTGTGGGGAAATAAGAGTGAGAATGAAAGGAGGAATATACTGGCTTGTAGAGATGGGAAAAGGTGATGGAGATAGCATGACTTGACTGCAGCTGGTCTTATTCCTACTGGAAGGATGACTGCTCCTAATCGATCCCCCCACCTGCCCTGGTAGGTACAGCGGGCCCTCTTCATCCGCGGATTTGAGTATCCGCGGATGACCATCTGCGGAGGAGAGACTCCCACTGTGAGTGGGAGTGTGCAACTGGAAGTAGCTTCCACCCATGTTTTTTTTCTTTTTACAGGCACTTTCGGTATTTAAAATGTGGCGCGAGAGGGAAGAAGCGGCGGCAGGCCCCGGTGAAGCTACAAAAGAAGGAAAAATGGTGCCGCCCCACCCCCACATGACTGTGGACTTGAGTATCCGTGGTTTTTGGCATCCGCGGGGGTTATGGGAATGGAACCCCTGAGGATGCTAAGGGCCAACTGTCTTTAGAGTTCACTCCTCCCATACTTTGAGGCGACATGATGGTGCCCCAGCCTGACACCTGACACCTCGTGTTCGGCTTGGCACATTCTGTGGCCAACGCAATGGGTTTCACAAATTCAGTGACGATGACAGGATTGCGCAAACGGATGAGCATGATGTCGTTGTCGTGTGTATCAGGGTTGTAGTCCGGGTGTGGGAACTTCTGTGCGGATGTGATACACTGTTCCGAACCTTCATTGGCCCTCAAGCTGTGATCACCCATCCGCATGAAGATGTCCCTGCATGGGGTGAGCATAGGAAGGAAAAAAGGGGAGAGCATCATGTTAGATGGGTCCCTCTGGATCTGGCAATCTGGTCCAGCCTCCTGCTTTCCACAGATACTTCCACAAACAGGGCATGCAGAAGCGTCACTAGGGTTTGTGTCACCCAGTGCGAGAGCTCAGAGCGTCACCCCCATGATGGACCCCAGAGGTGAACAGGGAGAAACAAGGTTGGGCTGAGCTGGGTTCTACAAAAGATGCCCATCAGGCAGGACTTTGTATTTCCGCAGATTACTCCTGGCCAGTGGTGTCACTAGGGTTGGTGTCACCCCCATTAACTGTATTCATTAAAACAGTACAGGTCACCCAACAAATCAGTCACCAACTCAGCTCTCAGAACAATCCGTCTCAATGGTCTGTTGAGTGAAGGAAATCTAATTTTTGTTACATAAGGCAGTTGTGTTTTCTGTTTCCAGTTATTTGGCCATAACGTTTGATAGAATACAGATAATTCAAAATGGTTTGTTTCCTTGCATTCTTCATGAAATTACACATCGTAATACACACACACACACACACACACACACACACACACACACACACTGTATTTTTCGCTCCATAAGACGCACCCCCCCCCCAAAAAATAGGGGGAAATGTCTGTGCGTCTTATGGACCGAATGCTGTAAAAATTTCTTTTTTAAAACAGTTTTCCGGCCACTTGGCCGCTTACCGCGTTGTTGTTTTGCAGCTCCAATCTTCGTCCCGCGTTGCCGGCTGCATTGCGGCTCTGTCGGGACTGTCCCCAGTCAGCAGCTCCAAGATGCGAGCCTCCCAGATGCTGGATGCGACCAGGAAGCTCTGTGCAAACATCATAGTAACTCCGATGTTTGCGCAGAGCTTCCTGGTCGCATCCAGCGCCTGGGAACTTCGCGCAGGTGCTGAACGCGACTGCAAGCTCTGCGCAAACATCGTAGTAACTCCGATGTTTGCGCAGAGCTTCCTGGTCGCATCCAGCGCCTGGGAGGCTCGCGTCTTGGAGCTGCTGACGGGGGGCAGTCCTGGCGGAGCCGCAATGCAGCCGGCAACATGGGACGAAGATTGGAGCTGGAAAATAACAACGCGGTAAGCGGCCAAGCGGCCGAGCAGCTGGAACACTGTTAAAAGAAAGACATAAACCCCCCCCCTATTTTTAAGCTCCAAAATACACGTGCGTCCTATGGTCCGGTGCATGTTATGGAGCAAAAAATGGGGCTCTTACATTTCGTGAAGCACAACTTCGTGTCTTCCTTCAACAAATGTGACAATAAGCAGAGCCCATCTAACACTTCAACTCGTTCTGCTTGCTTCGGCCGTTTATCGTGGTGTTTGTTGAAGGTAGACACAAAGTTGCTTCACAAAAAAGCAAGAGCCGGTGGGGGTGGGTGGGGGCCCATCCGCTATCCATGGATAAATGAATCCACGGATAGCGAATAAGCGGATATGGGGGGGGGGCCCTGTATAAGATTATGCTGTTAATCATGAATCTGATTAGCGTTTCAACAATGGAGCCAATTGCCAAGGGAAATGATGGGCTCTCCCATGCTGGAGGTCTTCAATCAGAGGCTAGACAGGCACCTTTTGGAGATGCTGTAGAGGGGATCTTTCTGTTTCAAGCAGGGGGTTGGGCTAGATGGCCTTGAAGGTACCTTCCAACTCTATGACTTCAATGACTATACTCCACAAAGACAGCACCTCTTGACACTTCCTGTTGCTGGGAAATATTGACGGCAACAATGAATAGGGAGATATTGTCCAGCCAGGAGATACCCTGGTGAGGGGCCTCCCATCAAATCCATCATCAGCATACCCTGAAGATGGGGATCGTGTGTTTTGGCTGCTGTCTGGGATGGGTCAAGAGAAAGGTTTGGGGCTCTGTGGACGTCTTGGGCACCAGCAGAAATCCCACAGGTGCAGCTTTCTAAAGTCATAAGAGGACAGTTCTTCTGGCAGCTAACTCTCTCTCTCTCTCTCTCTCTCTCTCTCTCTCTCTCTCTCTCTCTCTCTCTCTCTCTTTTCCTATATACAGCCCCTGCCCTCTCTAACCACAGCCATTTAGTCTCACAGGCTCCTCCCATCTTTGCCCATGTCCCATTCTTTAAAGAAAGAGATGTGCAATACTAAATTACCTCTGTGCATGGACAGAGTGATTTTCCACTCTCCCCTCCCCACATTATCCATTCTTCTTTCCTTCCTTCCTTCCTTCTCCGAAAATGCAGTCTCTTTGAGATTCCCGGCACAAATGCTTTGTTTGTTTCTCTCCTCTCTCTCTCTCTCTCTCTCTCTCTCTCTCTCTCTCTCTCTCTCTCTCTCTCTCTCTCTCCTCTCTCCTTTCTCAAAACATCCGCTCTCTACAAGCGTCCTCCCCCCTGCAATTGACCTATCACAGGGAGGCAGCAAGTGGCCAATTAGGGGGTGAAGGTGTAGCTCAGGGCAGCGTTTCGGGGCGGGGCGTCCTGTCCCCTACGCTCGCGAGCCTCCAAACGCAAATGCAACGCAACCGGAGTTGGTGTAGATCAGCCTTGACTCATTCCCACAAGACATTTTCACAAGTATGAACCACAAGAATTTATCCCCAAACCAAGCTGGGGATTCAAAATCTTATGCTAGAACTCCCCAGCCCTGGTGGTCTTTGTAGCCCTTTTGAAACCCAACTGATGCTCAGAAAATCGGAAATGCAGAAACATGCCCACCCATTGCCTCCCTACGCCAACCCCCGGGTTAGCTCCTTGTCGTTTCCTTACCCCTGGTTATCACAGTGGGCAGCTGTCAGCACCCAATCCGTCTCTATCAGAACTCCTCCGCACCGAACATCTGGTCCATTTTTCCTGCTGTTTGAGAGGATGACCTGGTAGGGTTGGGCATGCCTGGGGCACTCGTGCCCCCCCACGATCCGCGACTCATCTTGCGCTGTCACTGGGGAAAAAAACAGCTGGGATGAGAAGCAGGTTCAACCACCTCTTGCCAAGTCCCATGCCAACGCAGCGAGGAGCTTTACCGCTAAGTCAGCCTCAGTGGATTTCTAAGGCAGCATTTTGTAAGGGAGGCTTCTCTGCTGCACACAGAATGGGCCAGGCCGGGCCAGCCAACGACCTCCTCCTTCGCCACCCCTGCCCGCCCTCCCCATGCCCTCCCGCTGACTGGCCTAGGACTTACCTGGGTTGGCTGGTATAGGTCCTGGGTGATGTTGGAGTGAGCGGCTCCGGCCTTTGCACTGGCGCCGCTTACTCCTGAGGAACCGCAAAAGTGCTTTACGGCACTTTTACAACTCCTTAGGCCAGTGGAGCGTTTGCTCTGCTGGCTTAAAGTTAGGCAGGATCGGGCTGCAAGTGTATTTTATCTTTTAATTCTTAGTGTTGTACACTACTTTGAGCACAGGAAAAGTGGTATACAAATCTTTTAATCAAATAAAAACTATTGGCTTGGAGGGGAAGAAAAAAGGGCCATGCAAAGGACAAGGGATTCTATATTTTTTTTTATTTACAATATTTTTATCCCGCCTTTCTCCCCAAAGGTACCCAAGGCAGCTTACAAAAACAGGAAAAATTCCTGTTTTTTTTTTTTCTAATTCTAGTGGCTCTGTTGAGTGTGATGAGGAAGTCCATGGAAGCCCATAGGACTGGCGATGAAACATGGACACGTCAGTCGGAGAGGTTGGTTGGGACTCCTCTTTGGAAAGCATCTGGTGGGCCCAGCAATTGCAACAGAGGCATGAAGACACGCCTGTCACCACAAAGCAAACACAGGACCAGGTAGAATGGATTAAGAAAGGTCTTCAGGTCCAGGAATTCCTAAATCTGGAACAGTGAAGCAAAAGGCTAGTGGTATATGCGTATCCATAAGCTGTAGATCTATGAGCATGACTGACAAGCACTCATAGCTGCAAAATAGGGTGCAAAGGGGCTCCATTTCCGCCTCACCTGGTGTCCTTGGTCCAGCCCTGCTTTGTGGCGCTCTTTCAAAACATAGAGCAGCAGAGCTAGGAGGAGGAATCAGGAAGCTGGGCCTGTTGGGGGACTGCTGGGCAGGACAGAGCAGGACAGGGCAGGGAGGAGACGGGAGCAGCGAGGAGGATTTTGTTCCTGTTCTGTGGTTGGGACGAGGGCCGCCACCTTCTCTCCTCCCCCACTTCTAAACTGAAGAAGAGAAGGTGGGTGGTGTGGGGGCACAGGCGGGGCCACCTTCTCCCGTCGTGTAATGGAGGGTCAGAGCCCGGCGGAACTTGGAGCTCCGCCCCCCCTGCAGTGACGCCAGTGTGCGCCACCATAAAGGAACTTGCGCTTCCGGAATGCTGGTTCTGGCAGCTCAAGGCCCCAATAGGACGAGGGCCTTAAATAATGAACGACACTATCAGAGCAGCAGCAAACTTCCTGGAGCTCGGTTAATTCCGTTGAGGTGTTGCCTAAGGAAAACAAGCAGCAGGAACAGAACCCCAGTGTACCCCAGCATCATTTCACTTAGCTTCCCCCAACAACATCATTTTGTAACGAATGATCTTTTTCCTGAGCCGCTTTGAATATGATCTCATAAGATGAGTGGGAGTAAAATAAATAAATAAATAAATAAATAAGTTAAATAAATAAGTCAATAACTCCCCAAATGGTCTATTCCCTCAAGGCCACCTGGTTAATTACCCAGCTATATAAACACACATTGTAGATGTGCATATAATTCATTTATTCTTTTGTATTGTGCCAACCAGTGTACAGTGGAATTACACATAGAGTAAAAAAGACAGGTCTCTACCAAGGGGCTAATGGTTTAAGCCAGTGATTCCCAAACGTTTTAGCACCGGGAACCACTTTTTAAAATGACACGCTATTGGGGACCCACCGAGCTTTAAGAGACTTTTAAAAAAGGTGATCTAGAAAGAAATAATATATTTATTTATAAGTAATATTTTACTTATTTATTTGCAAAAAAAAAAGACTTAATCCACTTCTCATAATGAGGCAGCCCTAATGAACAGTTTCAAGGCTTGAGGGGCTTAGATATGTGACCCAGCCTTCACCTGCCCCCACTACCTGTCATTGACAGACTTGGGGGGGAAAAACACCAGAAAAAAGACGCTCAAACATTTATCTCCCTATATTTACACAAGCTTGCAAACTGCAGGAGCTCAGCTGTTTGCAGGGCAATTTAGCAGCTCTCTTGCAAACTGCAAGAGCTCAGCTCTTTGCAGGGCAATTATCAGCTATCTGATTTTTGAATAGCCTCAGGGCTTGAGGCAATTAATTATCTCAGTGGTTCTCAAATTTTTTAGCACTGGGACCGACTTTTTAAAATGACACGCTATCGGGACCCACCTAGCTTTACAAGACGCTCAAACATTTATCTCCCTATATTTACACAAGCTTGCAAACTGTAGGAGCTCAGCTCCTTGCAAACTGCAGGAGCTCAGCTGTTTGCAGGGCAATTAGCAGCTATCTGATTTTTGCATTTTTGAAGCCTCAGGGCTTGTGGCAATTACTTTGCTGATCTTTCCATCACCTGGGACCCACCAGAAATCAGGTCGTGACCCACCAAGTGGGTCCCAACCCACAGTTTGAGAAACACTGATATAGAGTAAAAAGATAGGTCTGCACTAAGGGGCTTCCGGTCTAAGCACTGAAAGGAGGGAGTCAGTTGAGAGAAGAAAAAGGAATGGAAGCAGAAGTAAACAGTGGAAAAAGTCGATATGATGGTTTTAGTTTCTCAGACTTGGTGATAGCCGGGAATAAGGTGTGGTCCCACAGGCATCACAGAAAAGATTGTGCATGCTTTGCCCTCCAAACGAGGATTTCCGCCATCTGCCCGCAGAATGTGACTTTCCTACCTGTGACTCTTTGCAGAAACAGCACTGTTGTCAGAAGCCTCATGGCCCTGCGGGGAGTAGGGAGCCTCTGCGTGTGCATGCCTTGTCGTTGGAAGTGCTGTTAGATCGAAAGCAGTTTATTGTCACTGAATTCATCACCCTTAAATCCTGCTGGCCCCACCTTCCCTCTCTTTGCCTGGAAGCAGACAGATCCAGTTATGTGGGTTCCGCACTCTCCCACACACAGAGAGCCTGCTAATGCTCAACCCCCTGGGAGCATCCCAGGCCACACAAAGGACGGAGGAGGAAGGAACCTCCCTGCTGGTCATTGATCCTGGGTTGGTCTCTGCTATAGCAGTCAGAAGCATCGCCTGATAGGGGGCGGGGGGCGGTGGGCCCCAGGGCATAGGGCGGAGGGCTCAGGGGGTGGGGCGGGGCTTCTCCAGTTTTGGGTTTTTTTGTATTTTTCTGCGTTTTTTTAACACTTTTTGTGGTTTTTTTAAGTCTTAACGGGGCATCTGTATGTATATGTATGCTTTTGCCCACTTACCTTGTGAATGTAAGGCTTCCAGCGACGATCTTCTTCTAGCTCCCGGGCGCATCTTCTCCCTGCGCCCGGGCGCGATCTCCGTAAAGGCGCAGAAGGTCGGCTGGAACAGCTTCGTTGTTCTGCGCAAGCGCAAGTGTTCCACAGTTCGCGCTTGCGCAGAACAACGAAGCTGTTCCAGCCAACCTTCTGCGCCTTTACGGAGCTCGCGCCCGGGCGCAGGGAGAAGATGCGCCCGGGAGCTAGAAGAAGATCGTTGCTGGAAGCCTTACATTCACAAGATAAGTGGGCGAAAGCATACATATACATACAGATGCCCCGTTAAGACTTAAAAAACCACAAAAAATGTTTAAAAAATGCTGAAAAAAAGAAAAAAAACGTTTTAAAAAATAAGGGGGGCCGGGCGGGCGGGCCCCCGCCCCCTTTCAGGCGACGCCTCTGCCCGCGCTGCCCTCCAACGGAGGCTGGAACTGAGGCACTCATAGCACTGAATGGTGGCCTGACTCCGGAGACTCTGCACTGCTTGAGTCTGCAGCTGTCTCAGGCGTCTAATAGAAGGGAACAAGCACAGCCCAGTCTAGAACCCATTTAAATGGAAGTGCTTGCATTTAAGCTGACCTTGTTGGCTTAAATCCAAGTACCTGATCTTAACCAAGCTGCAGTTCCAGGTACTCTGTGCGTCTCTGTGTGTAAGATGTTGTTCGGGGAAGTTGAGAAAGTGGGGCAGGAGCAGTCCTTGAATTATAGGACAGGAAGTGGGTCCCCGGAACCCATATTTATTTTTGTGATGATCTCCTTAGCTACTTTTTGCAGAAGAATATAGGGGGACAAATTGGTTAACATTGGGGAGTCAGGGCTTGTGGATTTATTAATGGCCCCCTTCCTTTTCCTTCATAATTTGAGCACTGGGTGAAGGGGGGTACTGTTTTCTGCACCCACCTGATAGCTTTTCTTCTTGCTTGTACTACAGTAACCACCCTACTCCCTGTGTTAAAAATGTGTACTGTACCTCCGTCTCTACATAATGAAAAGAAGTGGGGGTGGTTAGCCTTTCTGCCAGGAACGGCTAGCTAGATTTTATTATTTATTTGAAAAAATTATTTGAAAAATTTATACCCCGCCTTTTCCTATGCCGAGGCAAATGCCCAAGGCGGCTTACAACAGTTAAAATACATAATTTAAAAACAATACATAAAATAAATTAAAAAACAATTTACTTGCATAGTAAAGGAAAATTGTGCTCCACCACTGAAGAGGGGGAGGGCACAGCCTCCAAATTAAGAGAAAGAATAAAGAATCTTCTCCAAAAGGGAGAAATAGTGAAGACCAGCCCCAGACCTCTTGACAGGCAGAGGTGGTACGCCAAATGCTCCTCCCTCTTAGCTGGTGATGTGTCAGTCTCTGCTCCTCCCACTTCCTGCATTGGAAAAGGAAGAGGAGAATGGAGCAGAAGAGGAAGTGCAGAGGAGAAGAAAGTGATGGTCTACTTCAGCATGGACACTGTAGCCCACCACTCTCCTCTCTTCTGCACTTCCTCTTCCGCTTTAACCCCCTCTTTGTTTACCAATCCAATGTGGAGGAGGAGCAGCAGCAGAAAGAGAGGCGGGAGGGGGCAGAAACAGATGGCCGCCTGCTCTGCTGCCTGAGGCAACCACCTCAGTTGGCCTCATAGATGGGCCAACCCTGAAAATGGTCTTTGGAAACAGAGGCAACAAGTCAAACATTGAATAATCCGAAGATGGATTCATTTTTGGACATTAAACATTTCTTTGTTTCCGAACATGAAACAAAACATTTGAACATCTTTGAACCTGAAATGACATTAAACATTGACAAAATCCTCTCAAACAATATTGTTCCTTCTAAAAATTGTTTCGCATTGTTTGAAAGGAAAAGCATCATTTTAGTAGTACAAAGTGAGCCAGGATGGTGTAGTGGTTTGGGAGTCGGACTTAGACCTGGAAGATCCAGGTTCAAATCCCCACTCAGCCACGAAGCTTCCTGGATGACCTTGGGCCAGTCACTATGTCTCAGCCCCACCTACCTCACAGGGTTGTTGTGAGGACAAAAAGGAGGGGAGGAAAGATGTACACCACTCTGAGCTCCTTGGAGGAAGGGCAGTATAAAAAAAAAGTGAAATAAAGTGGGGAGGGGTTGAGAGAATCCAGGTCAAATAGCACTGTACAGTTCTGGAGATGTCATTCTGTAAAAAGAGGAATCAAAGTGAACTGAACCATACAATCTAGCTCTGTACAAAGAATTCCTGGGGGGTATAGAAGATCAAGGATTGATCTTCTATTGATGAGTGCCTGAGAAGATTTTTAATCATCTGCAAAAGATGACCAATTGCACATCTCATTCTGCTGTCTTAGATGGGTAGGACCAAGGGACCACTTCTCTTTTGCCCTTGGCTTCTCAGCCCCATTTCTTTGTCCACCACTTGAACAAAACCATAATCACCTGCACTCCTTGGGAGAGAAGAGACGCTGTAGCCATGGAGTGTTCCGTAAAACCAAGTTTCCAAGGTTGTCAGGCTCGGTTGCTCCCTGGGCTATGAGTCAAATGGCTCTTATCTCTCCATCCGCACATGATCGAGTGTCCTCTGTTTTCCCATCACACAGATGTAGGCAGAGAAGACACTCCCTTTGTCTCCTTGCCATATGCAGCAGCCACCACCGCAGAATGGCTCCTTCCCTTTCATGTACCGCTATCTCCAAAGAGCTGGTGACTTTTTTTCCTCCAACAGGCGTGTGTGATTCTTTCCTACCACTTCCAACCCACCCTTCTCCTTGCCTTCTATAAGTTGGAACAGAGAAAAGGTCTTCTTCTCCTTTAAAGTCCCTGCCCAGCTTCAACCAGCTTCATTCTCAGCAATGACTTGTACCATCCGCATGCTGTATAATATACGCTCGCATCTTTTTAAGAACAGAAGAACAGAACACCAGAACCAGGGGACATGCACTAAAATTGAGTGGAGGGAGAGTTAGAACAGACAAAAGAAAACATTTCTTTATCCAGCGTGTAATTCATCTGTGGAACACCTTGCCACAGGATGTGGTGATGGCACCTGGCCTAGATTTATTTATTTATTTATTTATTTATTTTTCACATTTTTATACCACCCTTCCTCCAAGGAGCTCAGAGTGGTGTACATCTTTCCTCCCCTCCTTTTTGTCCTCACAACAACCCTGTGAGGTAGGTGGGGCTGAGAGATAGTGACTGGCCCAAGGTCACCCAGGAAGCTTCGTGGCTGAGCAGGGATTTGAACTTGGATCTTCCAGGTCTAAGTCCAACTCCCAAACCACTACACCATCCTGCCCCTTAGATGCCTTTAAAAGGGGTTTGGATAGATTCATGGAGGAAAAGACCTTCACTGGTTACAAGCCATAAGCAACCTCCTGGTTTTAGAAGTGGGTTTTCTCTGTGCCAGGTGCAAGGGAGTGACAACGGGAAACAGGTTATCTTGTTGTCTTGTGCTCCCTGAGGCATCTGGTAGGGCCACTGTGTGATACAGGAAGCTGGACTAGATGGGCCTTTGGCCTGATCCAGCAGGGCTCTTCTTATGTTCTTATGTTAACACATGCATATTTTAAAAGGCGGTTGGACAAATTCATGGAGGACAGCTCTATCGATGACTGCTAGTCATGATGGCTACACGTTGCATCTGGTGTCAGAGGCTACAGTATGCGCCTATGAATGTCAGCTGCCGGGGAGCAACGATGGTGAGATGTATGCTTATCTCTCCTGCTTGTGGGCTTCCCAGAGGCAGCTGGTGGGACACTGGGGAAACGGGATGCTGAACTAGATGGGGCTTTCTTTCACCTGATCTAGCAGGGCTTTTCCGATGTTCTTATATAGGTGTTCCAAGCAAATGGCTGCCAGCAGACTGTTGCAATAACCCTTCTCAAGAAGCCCTGCTGAGAGATCCTATAATGATAGGGTGGCAGACATTGTGACTCTCCTCCTAAGCCAGCTGCACCCAGTAGAGTCATTTGAGTTACAGAGACCTGTCTGGAGGCAAAATGTGAAGAGGCAGCATCACCGCAGATGCAGTCTCGGCACCGTAGGTGATGTGTTTCTGAAAAATATCACAACTATCATCATCCTTATTTCCATGGGTGACGCTAGGGGGGAACAGGGGTGCGGGCCGCACTGGGTGGCACCAATTTTGGGGGTGCACCATGGCCACTGCGCCTCACCGCCCAGGCTCAACCGCTCCAAGCAGCCGAAAATGGCCAAGCAAGGGTGTCACCCCTCCCTGCCGGCTACAGGGAGGGGTGACACCCCCTTGGTGAGGATTGACACCTCTTTGGCTTGCCTGTCTTTGGCGGCTCCACCTCTGAGCTGAAGCTGAGTCACATCTTCGCAAAGCTGGTGGGACACTGTGGGAAGACGCAACTCAGCTTCGGCTCGGAGGTGGAGCCGACGAGGACAGCGAGCCGAGCACTTGACTCGCCTCGCAGCAAGCTCGCCTGCCTTAGTGTCTTCATCTTGCTGAACCGGAAGTAATTTGTGGTGGTGTGATGATGTCATCACATCACCACAAATTACTTCCGGTTCAGTGATTTCTTCCAGGTTCCGCACTGGGTGCCTCAAAGGTAAGCGACGCCGCTGCTTATTTCTGGTATCAGACAAACAAAAAACACAAAACAAAAACAGAAAAGATGTAGACAAGATGTAAGTGGTGGAGTTGTTCCAATGGTAACACTGTCCAATAATGCATAGTCTCAGCTGGGAGAGTGTTGGGTGTCGGGGCTGATGATTCAAAGAGGTGTTCAAGCTGCTGATTGCAGCTCTGTGCATCGCTAGAGACCAGGATAACTTTTTCATGCCACAAAATGCAGCTTCTTGGAGCACAGCACGGATGCTGCATCTCCTTATCTCTAGTCACCAATCCACAAAGGGGACTTAGAACTGCGATCCTTTTCAAAGTTTTATGGCAAAATGATCTAAATGTGTACATAAAGGAAATAATGGTGTTGGGAATGCTGACATAGGGTGGCAGTCCCTATTTTAGTAAAGTTAAAGGTAAAGGTCTCCCCTGCTCGAAAGCCAGTCGTGTCTGACTCTAGGGTGCGGTGCTCATCTCCGTTTCTAAGGCCACAGAGCCAGCTCAGTCTGAAGATGCTTCCGTGGTCATGTGGAGGGCATGACTAATAGAACTGTCACCTTCCCGCCGCAGCGGTACCTATTTATCTACTTGCAATTTCTTGCTTTCCAACTGCTAGGTTGGCAGGAGCTGGAGTCGAAGACGGGAGCTCACTCTGTCACTCGGCACTTGGGTCTTGACCTTCCGGTCTGCAGTTCAGCGTCTTAACCACTAAGCCACCGTCGCCCCCAGTTCCTATTTTAGACTGAGATAAATCCCTGTTCTCCAGTCAGCCAAAAGTGGGCGGTAGATTGGTTCCTTACGTGGTCCTGCACAGTGTGAGATCATACAGACAAGTAGTTGTGTCGCCAGGGCAACATGGATGCTCAAGTTGGGTCTTTTGCTGGGGGAAGAGGAGGACAGCGCATGCATAAATGCAACCCTTTAAAAAGCCCTGTCTGTGGTGCCTGTGAAGAAGACAAAAAGGCAGACGGCACAGAATCAGACAGGGGCCATTTGGATGTGCCAGGATGGTGTAGTGGTTAGGGAGTCGGACTTAGACCTGGAAGATCCAGGTTCAAATCCCCGCTCAGCCACGAAGCTTCCTGGGTGACCTTGGGCCAGTCACTATCTCTCAGCCCCACCTACCTCACAGGGTTGTTGTGAGGACAAAAGGAGGGGAGGAAATATGTACACCACCCTGAGCTCCTTGGAGGAAGGGCGGTATAAAAATGTGAAAAATAAAATAAAAATAAAAAATAAATAAATGTGCTGCCAAAGGGGAAGAGAAGGAACCAAGGCTGAACCTGACATCTCCCTCCCTTCCCCCTCTTGCTTTATCTGAGGCACATAGAGAAAAAAAGTGGGAGGCATTTAAAGGGGCATCTGTGATTTGATATGTTGCTAAAGGGAAACCTGAGGGTTCTTCCCACTTCATTGCCACATCTGCATTGATTGCCCACCCATCCCAGGTGGTGCCACATTGGTGGAGAACACGGGCAGGGCAGGACAGAGCTTCCCAACATTTTGGTTTAGAAAATGTCAAGTGCTATGGGTTTCTCCCAGTTTGGTCAGTGGCTGGTCAAACTCCTCGGGCAGTTAATTAAGGGCCTGATGCAACAAGAAAGGAAGTGCCAGTCTAACAGCGCAATCCTAACCAACATTCCAGCACCGGTGCAGCCGCAATGCAGCCCCGAGGTAAGGGAACAAATGTTCCCTCACCTTGAAGAGGCTTCTATGACTGCCCCCGCACTACAAAAAGCAGCGTGCGCCCTGTTGGCATCGGCGCTAGAAAGTTGGTTAGGATTGCGCTGTAAGATGGTACAGGATTTGTGTGATGGAATTGCGACATGGCAGCCTATCCTGACTGCCACAGAACTTGCCGGTGGTGGGCTTCCCCTTCCCTAATCTACCACCTATCTACCAGTTCTGACTGACTGACTAACCAGCCCTAAGGTAAAGGTAAAGGTATCCCCTGACAATTAAGTCCAGTCGTGTCCGACTCTAGGGTGTGGTGCTCATCTCCCTTTCAAAGCCGAAGAGCCAGCGTCGTCCGAAGATGCCTCCGTGGTCATGTGGCCGGCATGACTCTCCTTGCCGCAGCACGTAGCATGCAGCTGGAATACGGAGCGCTGTTTACCTTCCCGCAAGCTGTACCTATTTATCTACTCGCATTAACATGCTTTGGAACTGCTAGGTTGGCAGGAGCTGGCCAAGCAACGAGCGCTCACCCCGTCGCGGGAATCGAACTGCTGACCTTTCGATCGACAGCTTATGGTTCAGTGGTTTAACCCGCTGCGCCACCCGTTGGCCCTATCTACCACCTTATGAAGATAATGGGCGAGGATGATGTTGAAGGCTTCCTCAAAGCCTTTGAATGGATCGTTGAAATGGCACAATGGACATGACCCCAATGGGGCTATCTAACTGGTTCTTATTGGGCTGGTCCAGGTAGTGCTGTGCATCTACCCCAAGAGGTCACATCTCCACTCAGGAAATGCAGCCAGGTGCTGCCGTTTGTTTCCTGTGGGAGTGGCCCGGCCCCTATCTGCCTGCGTGACCTCAGCAACTAAGCCACTCTGTTCTGCTGATGGGAGGATTCTTCTCTGAGTGGGATGGTGACAGGAGAGATGTGTCATTCTTAGTCCCCCAGCGAAAGAAAGCTTTCTAGATTACCATCAGCTAATTGAGAAATGTACACCTCTTCAGCAATTTTGGCAACGTTTCTCCATGTGAGCCACAAGGCAAACATTTCAAGCAATAGTTTCTGGCTTCCTGGAGAGTGTGTGGTAAGTACTGTCTTAAAAAAAAAAACCACAAGCTAATCCCCTACAGGTCACGGCAGACAGGGCTGATCCTAGGCCAAATGGCAACCTAAGCAAGCAGTGGCTTTGACTCTCCACTCCATTTGTTCAACTTCTGAGTAACTTATTTTCTAATTGCATTTGTATCCCCTTTGATTCTGCCCCTGCGTGTGCAATCTATCCCTGTCATATAAGATGAATGAATGAATGAAACTTTTATTGGCATAAAGGCCAATAAAAGAATAAATAACATAAAAGAATAAATACTGTATTGGTCTGAGTATAAGACTCACTTTTTCTCCTAATTTTAAGTTTTTAAACTAGGGGTGCGTCTTATAATCAAGCTGTTGCAATTTAATGCCAGTGATTTAATTAAATTTTTTTAATAGCACCAAACTTTAAGGGTGCGTCTTATAATCAGGTGCGTCTTATACTCGGGACAATACGGGGGTAACAGACAAACAATACCATAGACCAGGGGTTCTCAACCTGTGGTACGTGTACCTCTGGGGGAACGCGAACCAACAGGCGGGGGTACGCAACTTGCTGTGTCTTATCTATGGCATAGAACACAAACTAATCCACACACACAAAACAGTATCAAAGGGCAGACACAATAAGTGGATTTTTATGCTCTTGTTTTAATTGTAGCAATGATCTTTTTAATCGATCTTTAGATACTGTTTTTATTAATTTTCATTAATTGTTTTTTACTGTTTTAAAATGTGATTATTTTTTAATTGTATTTTTTGTATCGTATTTTCTTTTTTTTGTTGTAAGCCGCCTTGGGTCCCTTCGGGGAGAAAGGCGGGATAAAAATACTGTAAATAAATAAAATAAATAAATGTCTCCATCACATAACAATTGCAATGGATCACCTCTAGAATAGAGTAAGATATATTACAGATTTCATATAAGATGATATATTTTCTTGCTGGCAGCTTTGGGTCACAGCACTGTACTAGACCTCCATAGCACCCACTATCTGCCCGGCACCCACTACTGCCACTTGAAGTTTCAGGGGCTGATCTGTCGACATGGGCCCTCTAGTGGGCTTGGCCCCTTGGACAATGCCCAACTTGGCTGACTCCTGCTTTCAACTCTCTTCAAAAACTCTTAAGCGAACAGAAAGTGACTTGAGATGTTACAGTCTGTTAGACATATATGACATTAGAAGTACCGGGGGGGGGGGGGGAATCAAGGAACCAAGTAAACTGCATATTAACCTGCCAAGAATTAACGTTATTGATATTTTGACCAAATCAAAAGATAAAGAAAGGCTGCAGCTATCTTTACTTATGGTTGGTTTTGCCAGAAAGTATATTATCATGCATGATTTCATATAGATTTTTCTCTGCTACGGTGACTCTTGGCTCTTTTTTATCACACAGACCTGTAATCTGGCACATCTAAATGCACCCATTCTAAATGCATTAACCAGTAATTGCGGTCAGTAATTATTATTCCTTATTATGATGCCTTTGCCTTACCAAGTCTCAGGTATGCAGATTTTATCTGCCTTGTTAGGAATATTCATATTACTTTGATAACTTGATATGCTATGCAAGCTACTCAGTAGCCTCCTTTAAAAAAAGTTCAGCTCTGTTCTTTTCTTGTTCTTTACAGTCTTGTGAATGTCTAAAGTTTGTAAATTAAAAAGAAAAAAAGTATAATATGGAGAGTAAACCTGTTATTTGGTTGTATTTTCCTAATTTCCTACTTCCTGCAGAAAGAGTGTTCCTTCCACAAGGAGTCCTCCCACAGGAGGAAGAGAACCTTAGAATACAACCCATTTTCTCTTAGGACTTTGATGGTGCAATTCTGTCCAGGCAGGCACGCTGGTGCTGGGCCTCAGCACCGTAAGGCACGTTTGCGAATATTTGAGAGAAGGTGCTGGCCAAGGCCTGTGCTGCCTCCCCATTGGCCGTTGCATTGTGGAGTGGGTAAGTGCCTCTCATAAGAACATAAGAACATAAGAAGAGCCCTGCTGGATCAGGCCAAAGGCCCCTGTAGTCCAGCTTCCTGTATCACACAGTGGCCCCACCAGATGCCTCAGGGAGCACACAAGACAACGAGATACCTGTGTCCAGTCGCCACTCCCTTGCACCTGGCACAGAGAAAACCTACTCCTACAACCAGGAGGTTGCTTATCCCCATCATGGCTTGTAAGCTGTGATGGACTTTTCCTCCATAAATCTGTCCAATCCCCTTTTAAAGGCATCCAGGCCAGGTGCCATCACCACCTCCTGTGGCAAGGAGTTCCAGTTCTGGAACTCTCCAAGTGGTTCAAGGCCTGGGGGGCGTGGGCAGAGGGTTAGGATGGGATGGCGGGGGGCAGGCAGACTGCCCCCTGGACAGTAGGTAGGGGATCATACCGGCGGCGTGGGTGATCCAGGCAGCGGCAGAGAACGTGGCGGAACAGCTCGGAGGAGCTTGCAGAAGGCTCCTGCTGCCTCCGTGCCATGTTTGTTTTGGCCCCCTCCCTCCCGTTCAAACCCCGAGGGACATTTGGCTCCAGCTGATGTCACTCGTCGCCGGGGTGAATGACATCAGCGTCATGAGGGGGGGCCGGCTGGTGTGATGCCAGCTACGCTTCTGGGTGTGGGGAGTGGGGAGGGGGCATAACAGGGCAGGGTGGGTGAGTAGAGAGGGTCTGGGAGGAGGGAGAGATTGACAGAGAAAGTCTCTACTGTATCCCCCCCTCCTAGGTCAGAGAGCCCTATCTGGGGCTTCTCAAGCCTGTGCCAGCGACCTTGCTGGTGCAGATTCGAGAAGCCCCATTGAGCAGGCTGGGGTTTCACATGGGGTGGAGGATAAATGTTCTCTTACCCTGAGGAGACCTCCAGCCTGCTCAATCCCAGTACTGGATACAGCGTGGGCTATGCGGCCCTGTTGTGCCAGTGCTGGTCAGGATTGGGCTGTGAGAAATATATTACTTATTCCGATTGACAATGTTTAAGGAATATGGGAATTAAAGCCATGTAGTAAAAGAATCTTGAACTTTAATTGGAATAAAAATCACATTAAAATCCAAGGAACTGAGCCCAACGTTTCGTTCCAGCCCCGTGGAACCTCTTCATAGGAATCTCGAAAGATCATGGATGGTTCTGTCCTCAATTCATCATAGTAAATTTAAACCAAAAAACGCAGGGAAACCCCAGCGGTCCAGAGTTCCTTGGATTTTAATGTGATTTTTATTCCAATTAAAGTTCAAGATTCTTTTACTACATGGCTTTAATTCCCGTATTCCTTAAACATTGTCAATTGATAGCTGGCCATGAAAGCTTTAGAATGAAATTAAAATATTACTTATTCCATTTATTATTATTTAATAAATGTATTTATCAAGTTCTTCTGTGCTACCCTTTTTCTGGAATTTCCTTCCTTTCTTTGTTCATCCACATGGACAATCCACATAACAATCCACATCCACATAACAATACTGTCACATTGTTGCATTCCGGTGATTTTTGTCTTATCATCCCTGTTTTTTTTTTCTAGATGTGCTTTTTGGTTTCTTGCTATTGAATGCAATCATAGCACCAGCCAGTCTAGAGTGGATAAATAAAACATTACAAAAACTGTTCCTTTGAATTGAAAGCTTCCCATTTCCAGATTTGGCACATTTTATTGCTTCCCAGGTTAATGTGGCTGGAGGATTAGTGCTGAATTGCCCCCGAATTGCTCCTTCTTTAGTCAGCTTTTGTTTTCCACAATATGTACATTAAATTATTGGGTTTTCTGAAACTCTTTTTCAGTTAGTGCTGTTTTCCCATAAAAGAAAGAAAATGTTAAAAAATGGAAAGATACTAGTAATTTCATATTCATTTTTGCACACACGCACACCCAACAATGAACAAAAGTTGACTAAAGAAGGAACAATTAAGGGGCAATCAACACTAATCCTCCTGCTACACTGAAGAGGGAAGCAATAAAATGGGATAAACTTGAAAACAGGAGGCTTTCAATTAGCACTGGAAAGGACCTTTGCTGAATGGGACTTACTAGAAGGAAGGGTGGGATACATGCCCTTTGCCCAAAAGAGGGACTGCTCTGAAATTTTAGAACAACAGTTCTTACAACCAAGGACCACACTTTTCATTGGGTCACTGGTCACTCCAGGAAAGAGGCATCAACAGGTCATAAATATGGTAGAATTTTTCAACAAGTCTTGTTCTCTTTACTACTGCCTGAACCTACTGCGAGTCATCCCCCTACAACCCTGGACACGGCTCCCTTCTCTTTACAGGGAGTATTCCTTAAAGCTACAGTCACATATTCAATGGGCAGCCCTATCCTGCCCAACTGTAGGCTGGCAGAGCTCTTGGGAGAGTAAGCGGCGCCGGCGTGGAAGCTGGCACTACTTACTGGGCCATCCTGTACGACCCGCGCTGCTGGACAAAGGTAGGTCCTGCGCCAGGTGACAGGAGGGCATGGGGTAGGATTGGGCCATTAATCCTATTATCCTAACATGATCTAGATTACGAAGTGTTCAAGGAAATGGAAGCCTACTTTGTTGACCTCATGCCCATATTATGGACTTGCTTCCGGGAAGCTCTTTGGTTGTAGATCACACTGGCTATAAGTATCAAACCATTGCCTTTGTAGCTTGTTATTCACGGAATCAATTAGTTCAGGTGGCACATCCTACATTCCTCCCAAGTTAGTTTCTGCATTCAAATGAAACAGGTCATACACAATGTTTCCCCTAAGTCCACCTTCTTCATAGACAAAACCCGATTTGGCGGATAAATGGTTTACACAATGCTGTTGCTATTTACCTATAATGAGCAAAACTTCTCAGGGAGGAAGGCAAAGTTCTCAACCAATTCCTTAGCCAAATGTTAAGCTACATGGAGCTCATGCCCAATCCATCTGTTATGCGGAGTGAAGGAGTAAGTTGTCATGGTGAAATTCTGGATTGTTCTAATGCAGACCAGCAAATCAGGGAGATATTTGCACTAAACCTTCCCTGCAATGTGCTCATTTACTACATGCAATAAAGCTTTTCGCATGGGAAAGGATTCTAAAATATGACTGTTCATTTCACCTGCAGTGGAACAGTCCAGAATTCTGCTAACTCAGTTTATGACTTCACTCTGCATAATGGGTAGATTGGGTCTTACTTGAGCCAATTAAGGTTCAACATGTTAAAAGCAAGTATCAAGTTCTAGAGAATCAAGTCTGGGGGTCAGGAGAGTGGTGAGTGAAACAGGAAGTGTGGAGGAGAGCAGAGCTAGGGCATAAGATTTCACAGGCAAGATAAGGACATAAGAACATAAGAAGAGCCCTGCTGGATCAAGCCAAAGGCCCATCTAGTCCAGCTTTCTGTATCTCACAGTGGTCCCACCAGATGCCTCAGCGAGCACTCAAGTCAACAAGATACCCAGATCCTGTTGCCACTCCCTTGCATCTGGCATTCAAAGATAGATAGGTTTCCTCTAAAACACAGTGGTTTCATATAGTCATCATGGCTTGTAACCTGTGATGGACGTTTCCTCCGTGAATCTATCCAATCCCCTTTTAAAGGCATCTAGGCCTCCAGGTGCCATCTCCACATCCTGTGGCAAGGAGTCCCACAAATTAATAAGACTAAAAAGAGAACTAATAAGACTCTAGGTCTTCCTCTAAAACACAGTGGTTTCATATAGTCATCATGGCTTGTAACCTGTGATGGACGTTTCCTCCGTGAATCTATCCAATCCCCTTTTAAAGGCATCTAGGCCTCCAGGTGCCATCTCCACATCCTGTGGCAAGGAGTCCCACAAATTAATAAGACTAAAAAGAGAACTAATAAGACTCTAGGTCTTCCTCTAAAACACAGTGGTTTCATATAGTCATCATGGCTTGTAACCTGTGATGGACGTCTTCTCCACAAATCTGTCAACCAGCTGAGTTGATGTCCATTTATTGTCACTCCTGTAAATCACAGCATCTGAAAAGGCCCTTCGAGAGCCAGAGGGAACTGAAATATGACCTGTCCAAAAGTAAATCTAGTTCTAGTGCAACCTGGTGCACATGGCAAGATCCTTCATGAAAGACATCTTCAGATTAAGCTACGTTAACTAGATAAGAAACGTGGCTCAGGCAGAAAGCAGACACGATGTGAATCCATGTCCCTAAGCTAGATGGGGAAGGAGGGGAAATATAAACTATCCATGATGACCCTCAGCCAACGTCAACAGTTTTGGCATTCCAATGGATTTTCCTCTGAAACGGCTTGTCCGCCCTCTCACACACTCCTTCTGGGGTGTCCATCAGCAGTCCAGATGTGCCTCAGCCTAATATGATTTGGACCAGCTGTTCACTCCGGATTCACTTGGCAATTTAGTGGGTGCGGCAGGAGCCTTGTAATCATTCACTTAACAGTCTAACTTGCTGATAAGCAGGTTCACTCTGGGAGTTTGAGATATAATGGCACATAATTGCCGCCACGATTAATTGGAGTCAAATAAAGGGCCTCAAAAATCTGGCTCTGCATGTTCTGGGATGACGCCTCCACCCTTGACATGGAGCAGGAATCCACACCGCCGGTGTCAGCAGCGCTGCAGCCTGTCCGCCTTCCTGATCCCAAAAGGGTATTGTGCGCTTGTGCGGAAATGCAACCTGCGGGAATTTCTAGTAAACCGGCAACCTGATCTATGGAGACATCGGCATGGTAGGCACACATTTCCTCATAGCTCTGAAAGAAAAGGCAGCAGGCGGTTGCACATAGGGGGAGTTGTCATTGTCAGATTCGGCAACAGCAACTGTAGGACTTGAACATGGCAAGATATGCAGAAATGGCCCCGTGTTCCTGGATGCTCCCTTTTTTCAACATATATTTATATTTTATTAATATATTAAAACATAAAAACAATACATATTTCATAAGGTTATAGCAAGCGCAAAGCAATACATCCTACTAGCATACTATTCACTATTTTCTACATATAATATCCAACTAAGTCAAAGTATCACCCACATTCTATTCATTAAATCCGCATACCATCACATCGTCTCTCTCTCTCTCTCTCTCTCTCTCTCTCTCTCTCTCTCTCTCTCTCTCTCTCTCTCTCAAAATCAATAAATGGTTTCCAGTTATTCACAAAAGGTTAACTGATGTTTCCTTAATTAAAATTGTAAGTTTATCCATTTCAGCATAATCCAAAACTTTCAACCACCAATCTTCCAGCAAAGGTATCTCTGAATTCTTCCAATATTGCGCATATAAAATTCTTGCCGCAGTTATCATATATAAAAACAAAGTTTGAAATTTTTCACCTACACGATCATCCCTCATACCCATCAAAATGTTTCTGGTTTCATTTGAACCTTAATCTTCAAAATCAACTGTATCTGTTGATGCTCTCATGATCTCTCCTTCTTGCTGGGTAGCAAAACTAGCACTGAGGTGCACATTCTTATGGAAGAATTTTCAGTCTTGAATTTTGGATAGCCTTTTGCGATGGCTGTGAAGCATCAACCGCTCTGCCAGAGTGTTAGTTCAGGTGGCACTAGGCTGCCCTATAGGATTGGGCCATAAGTCACACTTCTTGGGGGCAAATCCTCACATCATTTTTGTCCCCTGGAGGCAGAACGTTCCAAAGTCACTTGTGATAAGTAAGGAAACACCCCAGATCTGACTTCAGAGGAAGCCACCTCAGTCCATCTCTTGGTAGGATTCTCCCAATAGTGGGGTGTTATAGTTAGAATTATATAGTTAAAAGTAGGCCAGTGGGTGGCGCAGCAGGTTAAACCACTGAACCATAAGCTGTCGATTGAAAGGTCAGAAGTTCGATTCCCGCAACGGGGTGAGCGCTTGTTGCTTGGCCAGCTCCTGCCAACCTAGCAGTTCCAAAGCATGTCAATGCGAGTAGATAAATAGGTACCGCTTGCGGGAAGGTAAACAGCGCTCCGTGTTCCAGCTGCATGCTACGTGCTGCGGCAAGGAGAGTCATGCCGGCCACATGACCACGGAGGCGTCTTCGGACAACGCTGGCTCTTCGGCTTTGAAATGGAGATGAGCACCACACCCTAGAGTCGGACACAACTGGACGTAATTGTCAGGGGTCACCTTTACCTTTTTATAGTTAGAATAATAGGAAGACCCGGCCCATCCACGAGGCCAAATGAAGCTGTTGCATCCGGCAGCAGATTGGTGGGGGGCACCCACTTCTCTGTCCATCTTTTTGCCTCCATAGCCCCTCCTTCTCCTTCTATTACTGGTTTGGAAAAAGAAGAGGAAATGTGGGGGAGAGGGTTGAGCTAGAGCATAGGAGAGTGGGAGGAGCAGAGGCTGGAGCATCATCGGATAAGGAGGGGCAGCATTTGGTATGCAACCTCACGTATCAGGAGGTCTTGGGCTGGCTCTAGGAAGATCTCTATTTAAATCCCCCCAAACATGGCCAGGAAGCTCGCTGGGTGACTTTTGGCCCACCACTCTCTAAAATGAAGGGAGGAAACTTCTGTACACCGCCCTCAGCTCCTTTGAGGAAGCGTAGGATGAAAGTGTTATCAAAAGATTCTCCAGAAGACATCTACGCTGGCATTTTGGTCATGAGTGAAATCTTTTTGACATGCATCAATCGATTCCAAAATCTTGCGTCAGTGGAGTGCCCTAATTCCAGAGGGCCTACCTCCCTCTGCTTCTTGAGTTTTTGGAAGGTATGAAGCTGCCGTACATTGAACGAGAGACCCTTGGTCCATTGTCAATGCTGATAGGTAATGACTCCCCAAGACAGCAGATGGAATGATTCAACCTGGAATCTTCTTAACTGTAAAGTAGGTGCTTCCCCACTGAATGAAAACCCTTCCTGATCTCTTTTCACAGCTTGTTTTCCAACTCTGATGTCTTTTCTCCCAATCCCTTTGGAGTTGAACCACCCCTGAGTCAACTCTCGCCTCCCTCATTGCCTCATCTTCGCCATCCGTGCAGAGAAACACACTTTGTTGGCTCTCCTTTTGTTTGTGTTCAGCTTTAAGCCAAGCCAGAGAAGAGGTGGGAGGGGTGATGGAATGTGGAGCCCCACATTACAAAGGAAACATTGTTAGCGGGAGTGTACCAAGTGCACACCTTGTCTTGAAGCGCATCTTGGCAGCTGCTGATGGGAAATCAGGAAGAGGATGGTTGATCTTCAAGGGGAAAGGACAGGAGAAGAGCATGCTGTCCTGGAAAGGGGGAGGCAGCCCAACGAGATGTTGTA
The DNA here is from genome assembly GCA_026170595.1 of Plestiodon gilberti rubricaudatus. Classification (NCBI taxonomy): domain Eukaryota; kingdom Metazoa; phylum Chordata; class Lepidosauria; order Squamata; family Scincidae; genus Plestiodon; species Plestiodon gilberti. Next base: position 2,472,579 of record JANXHW010000011.1, read on the forward strand.
AGAAGGAAAAGGCTGGTGTTTTTAAGACGCTCCGATAGAGCAAAACAGGGACGTTCTTGAGGGTTAGGAAGCACCCCAATTCCACTCTTCTGGGATGGGAGTTGCCGGCTGGCCACCCACCCACTACAACACACAGTGTCCCCTGCTTCAAACCCTGCAGGTTCCCCATCAAGGCTGCTGTTGCCTGCAACCCCCCTCACCACCCAGGGAGCGGTATCTCTGAGCTCCAGGTATTCCCTCTCTGGGCCTTGAACCCCCAGCTCAGTTCCTCTACACACACACACACACACACACACACACACACACACACACAGAGAGAGAGAGAGAGAGAGAGAGAGAGAGAGAGAGAGAGAGAGAGAGAGAGAGAGAGAGAGAGAGAGAGAGAGAGAGCAAAACACTTACAGCTCAAGCCTATGCACTTTCAGAAGAAAGTCCCATTGTATTCATGGGTCTTACTCTCAGATTAATGCATACAGTGTAGCAGCCTTTCATCCTACTTTTCTAACAACATCCAAAGGAATATCAAAGACAAATAAAAAAATGACTAAATACATTGACACCCATGTTTCTCTGCTTGATCAGGAGAGAAACAGCAAACTAAAACCAGTGAGGTGCAGATCTGCCACTAACTAATATGTCACCCAGTAACCAATGTTTGATCGTCGAAGTACAAAATCCTACAATAGCTGGCCATAATTTAGTGGTTTTTTTATTCAAAGGACTGCTTGCATAAATGAAACATATGATAAAATCTGGTCTAGCCTGATGAAGAGATTTGTGGGACTCAAAAGCTTGCTGTTTGATACTCTGTGATTTTTTTTGGGGGGGAGGGGTTGGTCCCAATAAAAGCGTTGCCCACACTGGTCCATTAGAAGGAAAAAAATCCACATTCCAAAGTAGGACCACCCCTATCGAAAGTGGAGTCAGAGCCCAATCCTATCCTTTTCACCCCCCCCTTCTGCAGCTGCAACCTGTACAACCTGAATAATAAGAACATAAGAAGAGCCCTGCTGGATCAGGCCAAAGGCCCCTCTAGTCCAGCTTCCTGTATCACACAGTGGCCCCACCAGATGCCTCAGGGGGCACACAAGACAACAAGATACCTGTGTCCAGTCGCCACTACCTTGCACCTGGCACAGAGAAAACCTACTCGTACAACCAGGAGGTTGTTTATCCCCATCATATAAGAACATATAAGAACATAACAATAGGGGCGGGACCATGAGGCTGTGCGGGGCGGGACCATGAGGGGGCGGGACCGAGGGGCGGGACCATGAGGCTTCCACAGGGAAAGGGGATGTTTAATCCCCTTACCCCTGCATAAGCCTCATCATGGCCCACAATGGGTCTCCTCAGACCTACGCTAGAAAGTTTGCTAGTGTATGTCCGAGGAGAGGAAAGGGGCAGGGAGGCTGCAGGGAAGGGGATAGGATCCAGCGTGGGCCTTCCGCAATGGATCCTCCCCTCCTGCGGCCTCCTCGCCCTGTTCTGCCCTCGTCCCGCCTTCCCGCCAACTTAGCTTTCCCGGCGTATGTCCGGACGTCCTCCAGTGTGGCTGGTAAATTGCAGACCTTCCCGTCAGCATCCCCGGCAGCGCACTGGTCAGCGGGCTGTCGCGGAGGCTTTTGCGACTGGCGCTGACTGCTTTACGGCAGTCAGCGCCAGCGGGGGAGGCGCACCACCATTGGGCAGCAGCGCGCTTAAGATTGCGCTGTCAGTCACATGCTGGCTTTGTCATCATGCGCAGCATACACAACTCTTTGATCACCTTTGCATCTCTGTTAACGATCAGTCATTGTTCACGTGGGAGATTAAGTTGGATAGAGACTTTTTTTTGTGATGCAAATGACCATTGTACGATTGACCCTGGTAGGATTGTAGGATTGACCCATTCTGAATCAGATTGAAGCAAGACGGCTTGAAGAAGCTTCAGGTGTGAGCAATGCCTACAAAGAACCCGAAAACCCTCCCTGAAACCTGCAGCAAACACAAATCGAGAGATGGCTCCCCTTCCGGTTTGATTGCCCTTCCCCTGTGCTGTGCCCAACTCCTTTATCAGGACTCTGGAGTTCCTTTTGACATGAAAACATCTCTGCTGTCACTCTGAGGTCTTACAACAGGGGTGAGACGTTCACCCTTCCAAATTGTCACCTGGGGAGTTACTCTGAAAAGGTGGAAAAGCCGCACCCAAGGAGTGATTAACCGAGCATTGTCATGCAAATGACCTGGCCTAACCTTTCCAAATGCCTAAGCTAAGCAAAGGGAGGTGGTTCTTCTCTTAAGAGAAAAGTGACTGTGTGCAAACTAGGGTAATCAGATACCCCCCCTTCCTCTTTGTACATCATGTGGGCCAATCTGGATTTAAATGCCATCACATCGTAGGATAGTAAGAAGACCTCTGTTGGATCTTACCAAGGGTCCAGATAACCCAGCATCCTGTTGGACAGCCAAATTTCAGGAGGAAAACAAATAGCAGGACACAGAAGAGGTCTAACCTAACCCTTATGAAGCCAGCTTAGAATTCTGAAAGAGAAATGATGGTTTATTTCACATGAATGTTCCCAACCTTAACAGGAGCAGCCCATAGAGAGTTGCTTTCTTTCTGCGTTGGTGCTTTTTATATAGATTAATTGACGATCAGAAAGAAAAGCACTCTGAGCATGTGAAAAGTACCTTTCCGTGAAGTGGCCATTGGGCTCTGGCATTGGGAGGACAGGTGTGGCTGATGCCTGGGCAGGCTTGCTCTGCTTGACCCCCAAGTGTTGTCTATGTCTACGATGACCACAAGCAGGGCATGATAGCAGAAAGCCCTATTTATTGCCTCCCAGCATCTGGCATTCATTGGGCTGCTTCCTCCAGACTTGGAGGCTTTGTTGAGACTTTAAGGAGGTTGTTTATTGTTGTTATTTGGAATATATACAGGTAGTCCTCACCATCGTTTTGGGATCCATCGTTTCATTTTAATGTCGTCGCTGCAGCTGCTTCCGGGTCGTGGCCCACTTCCTGGTCTTATTCTCGCCCCAGAATGCCTTGCAAGGCATTGTGAGTCACGCTCCCAGAAGCGCCTTCTGCAGTCCACCAGACCCCCCTGGAGTTTCATGGAGCCACCAGTAAGTAAGTTTTAATATACAGGTGTCCCCCGCTTAATGACGGACCGCTTAACAATGATCCGGATACATGATGGAGGTCCCCAGTAAAAAAGAGCAAAAGGATTTAAAAAGACGTGTTTGGCTTTAGATAAGGGCTTTGAAGTTCAGAACTGGGGCTTTAAGCTCAGTGCTGAACTTCAAAGCCCTTATCTAAAGTCAAACAGCTAATGGGCAAGATAAGAGCTTGGATGTTTAACGCTGGGGCTTTAAGCACAGTGCTAAACTTCAAAGCACAGCAAGACCTGCTTAATGACAGCTTCACTTTACGATGTGAATTTCAGAACGTATCCCCATTGTTAAGTGGGGGACACCTGTACGTTGTTTTCACTTAACGTCACAGTTTCAAGGAACCTATCTGCGACGTTAAGTGAGGACTTCCTGTACCACTTCTCTCTCTCTCTCTCTCTCTCTCTCTCTCTCTCTCTCTCTCTCACACACACACACACACACACACACACACACACACACACACACACACACACAGGTGATCACAACAGGGTTATGTGGCAAGGGGAACGATTTGGAAATTGTATTTGGAATAGAAGCAAGAGAAGGTATGAGTTTACAGCTGTAGCGGGCGAGACTGACTCAGGATCTTGCAACACCTGATTTCCTGATTTTATAAAAGTCAATGGAAGGTTTATGGAAGGGCAGTTTATGGAACAATTGTTGGACTCAGGAAGGCCACTTCGTAACACAGGTAAATAGTCTACCCACAAGGATTGGGAAGGAATGGGGAGGATTTCAGTGGCAGTGTCCACTGATTCATGTCTACTCCTGCATGTCTACATCCTGGGCCTGACACTCCCCCTTCGGCCTAACAGATATATGCCAGCAAAAGAGCTGACACAGATGTGACATGTCCTCTAGGGGTCCATGGAGTGGCCAGAGAGATAGGTCATTTTTTTCTTTACTCACCTCTTCCTGCCAGCCTGATCCTCAACCAGCCTGCAGGATTCAGCGCACACTGCATCAGCACCCCTGCACTGTGCAGGCTGGCCCAGGATAGGATTGGGCCACTAGTATATGGAGGGGATCAAACTGCAATGGATATTTGTGAGTTTTCTGAGTAATCCCCAACAGTCATTTCCGATCTCTCCACATCACCATGGGGATGGAGGTCCAGTGAGCTCCACTGCAATACCTGGAGGTAGATCAAGCTGAACAGACTATCTCTTATGCCATTTCTCTGACTTGCAGTGCGAACCCATGCATGTCTATTCAGACGTAAGCCCCACTGTATTCATTGGGGTTTACTCCAAGGTAAGTGTGTTTAGGATTGCAGCCTTAATTATTGTACAGGTAATGATTATGATTTGTGCCTCACTGTTTTCATGGCAACCTTTTGGCAACTGACCTAATCTGTGTCCAGATGTTTCTCGCATATATTGCTTGTTCCTTGCGGAAATGCATTTACTGACCCCTGGTGGCAAACTCTACCCTGGTAGAGGTGCAGAAGCTGCACCCTCCTTCAGCTCTCTCATGGAATTTAAAGGCATAAGCATAGCCATTGGCTGAGAGTTTGGAGTCCTGGGCAGCATATATCACTCCATAAGGATTGTCACACTCAAAAATCCATCTGGTCTTTCTCTGTCTCCACCAGTGGCTTCTAGGAAGTCTGCAAGCAGGGTGTGTTCATGGCAGGCGCCCCTTGTTTACTTATTTTGTTTGTTTGTTTGTTTATAAATAAATAAATACCTCTATATCTGATGTCTTGTACTCAGGTATAGCATCTTGACTTTGACAGCGCAATCCTACCCAACTTACGCCACCGGTGTAACTCAGCTCAATCCTATCCAATTTACGCCACCGGTGTAACCCAGCAGTGCAGCGAGAACGGGAGGCCCCAGAATGGAAAGGGGATTCAAATTCTCTCCAAAGGGGGATTCAAAGGGGATTTAAATCTTCCCTCCCAAGCCTCCCACCCTGCCCTTCCCCTCTGGTTACACCAATGGTGTAAGTTGGATAGGATTGTGCTGTACAAGTCACAAGGTACAGTACAAGTCACAAGGCACCATCAACTCTCTCGAGAAAAATATATCTTCACGTTGCACCAATCAAACTGTATTGTAGCCAGTTCGGTGAAATCAATGCGTTCCGGACATTACCGGCCACTTTACACAGTGTGGAGGTTTACATGGGCAGGCTTTCTAAACCCCAAGGAGTTTTTACAATAAAATAATATGTTCTAATCTTTCGTAGAACCCTTCATTCTAGATGGTTTCTTTCACAGTCCAGCTCTCTCTCTCTCTCTCTCTCTCTCTCTCTCTCTCTCTCTCTCTCTCTCTCTCTCTCTCTCTCTCTCTGGCATTCGCCTCACCATGCTTGAACTGACAGGCAACCTTGACTCTCACTCAAGTGCAGCTGCAGTTCCACTCCTCCACAGAGGCTCAGCAACTTATCGGCTCGGCGTGCCAGCAGCTCTCCGACAGACACAGACACTTCCAGCCGCCTCGAACTGCCGTCCTTCAGATTTTCAGGCATATATGAGACGCTCACTCTACCAACTGAGCCAGACCTCCTGCATAGTCACCTTCTTATTCCTTGTCTTTTCTTAATTGCCCCAGTGTTCACTTCTGTTTTAAGGGAAGAGGAACACTAATCCTGAATTTCGTCTCATTTTTTACTTTTCATCTTTTTATTGTGAACCTTCGCTAATGCATTGTGGGTATTTATAATGTGTCCTCTTGTGCAAATGGCAAAGTGTGTGAGTGATCAGTACATAGAAGGCAAAGAGCAAGATTCTGCCCACGAGTCTCACTCCTGACTCCCATGCATCAATCAACTCTTCTGTAGGAGGATACAAGCTATATTTTACAGTGTTTCAAGTATACGGGCATAGATGCCATGTAGTCAGAATCTCGTTGAAGTTTAAATCACCTTCAAATACCGTGGCGCGGGTTTCCTTCGCAGGCAGCCACGCACAGACAGAAACCGTTAAAGAAGAGTGCAGTACCAACGTTTCGTTCCGTAATCGCCCTGGAACCTTTTCATAGGTAATCATACAGATTGAGATGGAGTCCATCTCAGTCTGTATGACTACCTATGAAAAGGTTCCGGGGCGATTACAGAACGAAACGTTGGTACTGCACTCTTCTTTGGATTTTAACGGTTTCTGTCTGTGCGTGGCTGCCTGCGAAGGAAACCCGCGCCACATTATTTGAAGGTGATTTAAACTTCAAAGAGATTCTGACTACATGGCATCTATGCCCGTATACTTGAAACACTGTAAAGTAACTGCTGGCCATGAAACTTTCTGTAACAAATACAAGCTATAAATGCGCAGGAGGTGTGGCCTGGAGGTTGAGCTGGTGCCCTGCCTGAAGAAGCTAAGCAGGGTCAGCCTCGGTTCTCGCTTGGATGGGAGACGGAAGCTGCTGATGGACCTTGCAAAGACACTGAGAAGGCACCGTCAGAGGGTGGAATGCAGAGGAGTCAGCTAGAGAGAGAACATCTTGACAACTATCCGAGGGTGAACTGCGGTGAACTGTGAAGCTTGGAAGTGCAGAGCACAAGCCAGAAGGAGGGCTGCACTCGGAAAGGAAACGTCTCAATTATGGAAGGTTCTATATATGAATAGAACAATATTGTAAAGACCCTTATCGGGTCTAGGATAGTCTGCCTGTGTAAACCGCCTTGAATAAATCTGATGATGAGAAAGGCGTTCTATAAATACAGAAAATAAATCAATAAATAAGTTGTTTCTGCAAGAGGTATACCCAACATTTTCTGTGGTGTGCTGATTACATGCACATGGGCTGTGTGTGTAGGCGCGTTGCACAGGCCAGCACACTAAGTTTAGGGTGACTTGTGACGGAGTTGGGCCAGCACTGTTTATTGGAGATTATTTTCCTCCATTTGGTCTGTACACAGGGCTGGAGTCTGCTTGTGGTAGCAGAATTCAAGAATCATTGAGCTAACCAGGAAACCCTTTGTGGGTGGAAACAGTTACCCAGACTTTTGGGACAACAGAACCTTGATGGAGGGAATGTGTATCCTAGGCAATCGTCATTTCCTCTCTTTCCTTTCCTCTCCTTTTATTATCAGTCTCACTAGAAGGATGTGTGCCCCTTACTCATATGTAGCAGTAGAAAATATTCAAAGCTGATAAAAAGGGGAGACTAGGTGGGATAAAAGGTGGGAGAGTAGGTCTCACTTACCCTCTCCCAGACAGTATAAAAACCGCACCCTTGGATTTACATTTTTTTTATTTTTTCAATTGCAGACATGGCAGGCCTCTATTGGAACCGTGTGGAGTAAGGTTTAGCTTTTCTACCATGCTATTTTCCCCATATAAACCCAGCCCCAAAAGTTGCTATTTATCTCAAAAAATAAACCTATTTTTGTCCGTATGTTTTCTCTTCCTTTGGCAAACAGTGGACTCTGAGCAGATTTTTTTCCCCAGGAAAACAGCGTGGGTGGGGGAAGGGATGACTTCCATATAATTAAACGCACTGCCCCAATCTCTGAGGATGACAAGAAGGAGGCCAGCTGTGCCCCAGTTTCCTTAAAATATTCTCCATTCCTATCATTTCCTTTTACTCCATTTATACTCCATTCATATTTGTGTCCATTCATATTTGTATTTTACTCCATTCATATTTGTGTCCTTCCCATCCTGTAGTGAGCTCAGGTGGCTTACAGAGATGTGGGTTGCCCTACTTGATCCTCACAACAACCCTGTGAGGTAGGTTGAGATAGAGTAACTCCTACCTGCCCCCTGTAGTATAACAAGATGTGGGGCACAAACAAAATGAATTTTCATCTAATCCAACAAAATAGATACAGCCAGTCTTGTGGGCGAGCCTGGCATTATCTTGAGAGATGCAGGATGTTCGTCACAATTCTAGGACACCTGAGAAGTGAAGGAGGAAAAGGCACACATGCACAAGGGGCTGGTTGATCCTCACGGTCTCTTTGCTAACATTGCTCCACCGAGTCCTGCAGTGTTGGGATGGGTCACTCACTGCTGTCCGTTTATTGTTTTCTGGATCCACGACACCACACAGCATACTTTGGCGTACACACCTGGGTTCCCTTTTTGCGCGCACACCGCTGTCCCCCAAGAAACCACACCTTCGAGTATCCCGTTACAGATGAGTGGGCCCCCAGAGTCACCCTGCAGAGAGAAATTTCAGAAATAAGAACAGAGTGTTCAAAATGTTAAGAAGTCCTGAAAATCTCTTTCTGAAATGGAGAAAGGTAGTGGTGGTGAATACTAATGCTGCTCTGAATGTTCTCTTGTGTGAACGTTTTCTCCCTGAATTTTCATGTTGATGGCCACAAGAATCTGTCATGGCTAGAAAAGTCCACCTTTTCACAATAGAAAAGACTGAGAAATTGGATGGAAGTTTTGAAATTGGTGGGTGTGAGTACTCATTACAGGGTTTAGTCCCAGTTCCTCCAGCCACAAGGCCCAACCTGACTTTGCAAGCCACCTTCTGAAGAGGAAGTGAGGAGAGCAGAGTGGCAGCATCTAGATCAGCGGTGGGGAACCTCCGGCCCCAGGGCCGGATCAGCCCCCCGAGGCCGTCCGGTCCGGCCCCCGGAGAGATTGCCGGGAGGCCGCCCAACTGGCCCCCGGAGGCTCCGCTGGGTCCACGTGTCACCTCCGGAGGCCGGGAGAGGGCCTTTGCATGTCCTCCCCAGCCGCCGCCTCGACCCCTTCTCACCAGGCCATTGGCCATTTCGCACATGCGTACCACGCCGATGAGGCCAAGCTCTTGCCCTCTTGCCCTCATCGGCATGGTACGCCGGAGGTGACGCATGGACCCAGTGGCGGCTTCGGACGGTCAGCGCGGAGCCTCCGGAGGCTGATGGGGGGCGGGGGCAAAATTAATTAAATAAATAAAAATGGTGCCAAGTCTTACGGCCAGCACTCAAGCAAATTTCTAATATTTAAAACGGCCCTCGCCAGGGAAAAGGTTCCCCGCCCCTGATCTAGATAGTCTCATGGGAGACAATCTAGGCTGCTAACACTGTATACTGTATATCTGCTCACCAGATTCTATCATGGTTCTATCAAAAAGGAAAGAAGAAGTGATGGCACAGGCTACCACCACTGGGGAGAGAAGGTAGAGGATGATGGTGGTGGTGGTGGATAATTGACACCTCAGATGCAGGGTAGGGCTTGGACTAGCCCTGAGAGGACCTTTGGAAAATGGCACTTATTTGTGAGTGGGCATCATAGAAGGATCTTGGTCATGGGGAAGGTCATTGCTGATTCATATACTGCTATATTACCGTATTGTCCCGAGTATAAGACGCACCTGATTATAAGATGCACCCTTAAAGTTTGGTGCTATTAAAAAACTTAAATTAGGAGAAAAAAGTGAGTCTTATATTCAGACCAATACGGTAAATGCTGTGTGGAATCTCCGATTCTGCTCACAGTTAATTGCCAAAAAGGAAGGACCCAACATCAGGAAAGGGATCGTGTAGCAGAAGAGTCACTCAGATGCCTCCAAAAGAAATGGCATTGAAGAGCAATCCCATGTTCTTTCTTACCCCACTCAGTCTTAACCTCAGAAGGGGGCAAGGTTCACCTGCAGAGACCATTCAGAGCAAATTTTTCATTCAGAATGACATTCAGAGCAAATTTTTCAGGGTCTCACCCAAGGAGAAACACCTGAGAATTTTCTAGAAACCCATTGGGCTTCCCTTGAAATTTCTCAGTGACATTTTTTAAGGGAGGTTCTGATCCTCTCCAAACCCCTCTCTCACCTGGCACGAATCAATGCCTCCTTGTGGAACTCCGGCGCACAGCATATATGACGAAATTGCACCGTGATAAGCTCTATTGCATTCAGTCCGCGAAACAGTATTGACTTCTGCGCACTGCAACTGGGAAGGAAGCTGTACTGGAAGGAAGACATGCACACCAGGAGGTCAATGGCAGTGAAGGCAGAAAACGTCAGAGCTAGTGGTGCAAGCATTGATTAGCGGCGATTCAGCTAAGTTGGTGATACCAACTGCGGTCAGTCACTCCGTGGTGACCTATGTCAGCTTGGAATATGACTCTTGTCATGTGCCCGATTTGCGCCACAGGAGGTCAAGAAGCAAAGGCCTTTAGCTCTCTGGGATGCTTAGTAGCAGTCTAAAGCCATGATTGTCAATGCCTGTCACCTTTATCCAACAAGGCCTTCCTGAACTGACTGACCGTACAGAATTCATGAAGACTGCAACCCTAAACACACTTATCTGGGCAAAGTCCCATTGAACTCAGTGAGACTTACTTCTGAGTAGACATGCAAAGGATTGTACACCATACTTGAAGCAAGTCCAGAAATTAGCAAAGGGCAACACTTTCTGCCCTGTACATTGTACTTCCTCAGCACAATGAATCTACTGGTTGCCATAATTTTTTTTTACAGCTCCTGTGATTTTAAGGGTAGAACTTATAGCTTCCCCATGACCATGTTAAAGGCCATGGAAGGGCGGGGGGGGGGGAGGAACAAATTTTGATTTATTATCACCTTACATATTAAAAAAAAATCTCATGACTATTCCAGAAACTCAAAGTGGGTTATATAACATTTTAGTTAAAACTTAACCAAACAATGAGACCCAAGCACTCCATGATTAAAATTGGCAACATTTTTTGGCAGGGCTCATGTGCTTTTAGGTTTAGGTTTGTATAAGGAGCAAATCAGGTCCACCTTTTGCCTTCTCCAAGCCAAGGACAGTTCCAGCTGCTGAATTTCTCCTTGTCTTGTAACTATTAAATGCACAGGGACTTGGAGTATAAAGTTACCAGGTCTAGAACTGGAAAATACTTCTATACCTTTAAGAGTTAATGAAATGTAGCTCTTAAAGGTACAGGAGTCTTTTCGGGGTCTGCATCTGTCAACTTCAACTTTAGAGGGTTGATACTTAGAGATCAGGGATGTGGATCAATTCTCTGACTCCAAGTCTTGAGTCAAATCCAAAGTCTTTGGGTCCAAGTCTCAAGTCAAGTCCCAACTCTTTGCCCCCAAGTCTTTGGTTGCGAGTTGCAAGTCCCCTATCTATTTAATGGGGAAATCGGGTTTAAAACTGAATAAAATTCGACTTGTCATAAAAGGCTCCAAGTCTCAAGTCGAGTCTTTCGAGTCTTTTACAATCGTCGATCCAAGTCCGAGTCGAGTCATTGATGCGACTTGATTCCGAGTCGAGTCCGAGTCAATAGACTCGAGTCTACATCACTGTGAGAGACCAAGGGCTGTCTGATGCACCCATCCTTCCAGAGTTTGTCGCTTCACCTTTTGGAGAGCTTGTGGTGCCCCATCCGGATACAGTGCATGGCACCCCATCGCCAGGACACCTGGAAGGCAGCTGAACAGGGCTAACGGATGGAGTAATGGTGACGCAGTCTCTTAGCCGAAGAAGCATGAAATCCTTGTTGTTATCTCTTCTATTGTAATCGGGGTAGACTTTCACTTCCGCCACAGTTGAGCACTGCTCTGTGCTTTCAATCCTCTTCAGGTTGTGCTTCCCGAGGCAAACCACCATTCTGTATGGACACAATTCAGAGGTGGGGGGGGGGAGGAACAACACAACAGCAGAAGGTCAAAATGCAAACCAATCCACTCACAGGTGCTGAGTGGCTCTGGGACAGGGGTGGCCAACCTTTCAATCTGGCTGCTCCTGGCCCTTTAACGTTTGTATAGAAGAGGGCATTTCAGCAGGTGCAGCTGCTTTAGCAGCAATATCAACAATTGCAGGAGTTTCGTAGCTATCGCGGGGCGTGGAGGGGCTGTGCCCTCCCGGATACCGCCCACGGTCTACTCAGGAGTAGCAGCTGCGGAGGTACCTTTCCTGGCCCCGGCAGCTTTTTCCACAGCTCTGGTGGCTGGTCAAATGTTTTTAAGGGTGGGAGAATGGCCTTTCCACCCTCCCTCGCTCCTGGAAGACTTCAAATGCAGCCCTTCTGGGAGCGATGTCGTGATGTGGGGGAAGGGCAATGACGCAAAACTTCCCCGCCCCCCTCCAGCAATGCCACTGAAATTGCAGCTGCCAAGGTTCTGTCTTCTACACAACTCTTAAGAATGCAGAGGCCCTCATGGTGGAAGGTTGGCCACCCCTGCTCAGGGGGGTGGGGATTCAGAGAGAGTTGACAGGAATTCTTGTCCATAGGGTGCTATTCATAGCCTTGCATAATGCAGAAGATCTAATCAAGAAGAGGCAGCTGAGTCTGCCATAAAACTAAGGTTAAGAAGAACCCTGCTGGAGCAGAGCATAGAATCATAGAATGTTAGAATTGGAGGGGAACTTGGAGGTCTTCTATTCCAGCCAACTGCTCAGTGCAGGGAACTGCCACAGCATCCCTGGCCATCCAGCCTCTGGTTGCCCAGCCCAGGCACTCCAGCCCACCAGTCTCCTCTCCTCCATATTTCCACTTCTGCTCCACCCCCCTCGTCTTTTTCCAATCCAGGGAGGAGGAGGAAGAGCAGTGGAGGCAAATGGGTGAATGGAGTTGGGCGCCTCACACCAATCTGCTGCCTGAGGCGACTGCCTCAGTTGGTCACTTGGACGGACCAGACCTGCTTATCCCTCCCGGATCATGTTTCTTTCTTGCCCTTAGACTTACCCTAGTCTGGGCCTGCAGTGGGCCGCACTGAGCACCCAGCATCGATCCACTAAGCTCCCTCCACAGAAAATGTTCCAGTTTCCTGGGTATCCAGTCACAAGGGCTGCCTGGTAGGGCTTTGAACGTTGTTCGCAATTGTAGCCTCCAAGGATCCGAGGACCTTCCTGAGCAAGTGCTGCAATAACACAGAAAAGCAATCCAGTATATACCATTATTGCTCCTGTAAAATTTCCTGCTACGAAAACTGGAAACCGTTTATAGACGTTTTTACATGTAAGGGAAAATGACTTAATGATATGTGATTTCGTTAATTAGGACGATTTGCTTTTAGATTTAAATAGTAAGAAATTGAGGTTGTTTTTAATTAAGGGTAGTATTAGGTTATTTGATGTACGACTATAAGAAGAATAGATTACTCTGCAATTAGGCAGGGTACAAGTAATTATAAGAATTAATTTAAGTATAAATGTTAGAGGCTAATCCAAATCTTTTCTGTTACTTTGTACTTTTCTTTCTTCTTTTTTTTGTTTTGTATTTGTTTTTGTTTCTGTATTGTTTACTTATTATGTATTATAATAAAATAAAAATAAGTTTTTTTAAAAAAAAGAAAGAAAATTTCCCGCTACCGAAAAGTGGTCTTCTCCCTCAACAACATTGCAACAGGGCTGGGCAGATGATCTACTGGTGGACATCTGGCCAATTTCTAGTGGCCCACTTGGATTCTTCCAATGGATGCTTGATTGGGTGGACCTTGGCAGCTGCAGTGTCGCTCTAGGTGGGGCGGAACTCTAAGTTCCGCCGCGCTCTGACCCTCTGTTACACACCAGCATGAGGCAGCCCCGCAGTGGCAATCCTCAGGGGGGGGGTCTTCGGAGCCATTCAGGGCGGAGAAGGCAATGCGAGTCTCCTGCGCGTTGCCTTCACCACCCTGAATGGCTCCAAAGGCGAGGGGGCGGAGCCGCCTCAAGCCAATGTGTAACAGAGGGCCAGAGCTCAGCAGAACTTAGCGTTCCGCCCCACCTAGAGCGACGCCACTGCTTGGCAGGAACCAATCCAGGTTTCTGCGGGCTCTTGGACATACAGGATCACTAGGCCTTCTTTGGCCTCACCCATTTAACCCATCTGAGCCCCCAGAAACAGCAGTGGTTCTGAGTAGAGTCTGTTCAAACCATACTACTGTCTTGACACTACTAATCATTTGAAATGCCTTATATACAATGTACTTTTGTATCAAATTGTCTGGCAGGTCATTATGATTATGATTTCCAGATGAGGAAATGAGAGTGCGTCAATGTCATTCCAAGAGTCCGTGTCTGAGGACCCAGGTCAATCAGGAACATTCTTTCCTGTGGGACCTCACTTCCAGCTCTCCATTTCAATTCCATGTCTCCCTTGAGTCTAGGAACAATGACCCTTTATATAAGGACACAACTTGCATTTCTTCATGGCATTGGGGTGAAAGCCAAAGGACTACGAGCTCGTAAAGCTTCTTCCTGCGGTGGAGTCACCTGTAGGTGTGGCTGATTGTAAAGGCTGTGGTTAAAAATGTGCTACATTTTTTAGCTGCTTGTTTTTCTTTTATAAGCAGCATGTGTTCTCCGCTGCTCTGCAAATCCAAAGTGTCATTAGACAGCCTTTGGGCCAAACACGACATGACGAAAAGCACATTGCTGGCAATGGCATGCTTTGTCTTAAAACCATAAATTGGCGCTTTCCAATCAGTGGTACTAGCACCAAGAATGACACTTCACGGCATGGGCAGATAGGACGTGGCCCCACTGCCACAGTGACCACATGGCACTGCTCCCCTCCAGCCCAACCTTGCTGGAAGTGGAGATGGCCGGGGGGGGGGGCGCGTTGCACAAATGAGTGAGATGTCGCTGTGCAGTTGCTTGGCCCTCTGAAAGAGGCACAGTTTGGGGAGGGGAAAGAGAATGCAAACTGATTGGGGGCAGCAGCAATGGAAAAAGTCTCTCCCTTATAGCAGGGCCACGGTGAGGCAAGTTACCCACTCCTGGGCAGTCTCCCCACTCGGCCTCTGCCCCTTCTCCCTCCTCCTTGCTTCTTCCTCCCACCCTTTTTATGCCTCCCAGTTCTGGTGGCCCTCATCTTGGGTCCCCCGAGGACATGCTATTTCGCCTGAGGTCTCGGGACGTGCCATCTCATGAGACCTTGAAGCGACACTGATGGCTTCTGGTTAGGCTTACCAGATCTCCAACCAGGACAGAGTGCTAGACCTTTAGGAGAAGGAATGTGGGCAGGTGTAGCTTGTTAAACCTTAGAGCACAATCCTAGGTATCCATGGGGCTTGCTTCTGAATAGACATGCCTAGGATTGTGCTCTAAGGTTTAACAAGCTACACCTGCCCACTTTCCTTCTCCTAAAGGTCTAGCAGTCTGTCCCGGTTGGAGATCTGGTAAGCCTACTTCTGGCTGCCAATCCTGGTGACTACAGGGATCAAGACCTGGACTGTGGCAGGGACATGGCCCTATTCTCTTAAATAGGATGATTTCTTAAAGTCCACTTCCCCCACTCCATCCCCACACACCCCTCTATTTTTTTCCAGATTAAAAACCCAAACATGCAATTGCTAAGTGTGTATAGATCTTTTGGCCCTAAGACTGCAGTACACTGTCACACGACCTTCCAGTCAGAGATGACGCTCCCCCCGCCCGTTTAGCACTCATTTCGGAGTCGAATGGGCTCCAGGGAGGGAGGGAGGGCCGATCCGGCACTTCGGTGAGTTCCCCCGAGCGCGCCCTCCCTCCCGCCCTAGCGCCTGGAGCTCCTGCTCCACACGCTCCACCGACGTTCTGCCGCTGCTTCCAGTACTGACATGGCATAGCGATCAATGCTCCCCCTTGCCCCGTGATATGCCAACCACCGCCACTCCTTTCCCACTCCCTGGAATTGAAAAGGACAAGGGGAAAAAGCAGAAGAGGAAGTGTAAAAGAGAGGAGAGTGGGGGCGGGAGCTTCCCCTCCACACTTCCTCTTCCACTATTTCCTCCTTCCTTGGTGCATCCAGGGAGTGGGAGAAGGAGGGCAGCCACGTAAACAGAGGGGCACAGTCCCTGATGCCTAAGACGACCCCCTCGCTCAGCCTCAAGGATGAGGCGGCCCTGTGGGGAGGAGGCTGAATCCTGAATCCTGATGGTGTTAGCATTTCACACTCACAATATTTTAAATCTAGTATTCCCAAGAGGACAAACCAAGGAACAAAATAGGGACAGACAGTTATTTAGCAGGGACAGGCCCCAGAGAACAGGGACTGTCCCTGGTAAACAAGGAGAGTTGGAGTGTACAAAGTTACGTCATTCTTCCCTTACCTGCCGAGATCATCAGGAGCAGCCCAAGCGGCAACAGCTTCATGGTTGTGGTGGCGGCAGATCGACAAGAGGCCGGGTCTTCTTGTGAAATTTGCTGTAGGGCAGAAGATTGGCAGGGGAGCAGTTTTGTGGCTGTCCGTCAGATCAAGCCCTTGATACACCAATCCCGCCAAGATTTACACACCCAAATGACAACACCGCACATCAGCATCAGTAATTGTTTATGTAAACAGTTCTCCAATATTTATTAGTCATGATTACATTAGCATTCATTGTGAGGCTGAAATGAGAGGAGCCATTTACCATGAATGGAAGCGCTTCCTGTTTAGTTCGGGACACGCCTAAACTGTACGGTGGAGGCACGAGAGGGGTTGAGGTGGAGCAAGGAAATGATTTTTTTGTCCCCCCCCATCAGTAATTGATTAAGGGCCAAGTAGTCACGTAACCCAAAATGCATACCGTGGCCCGGGGGGTGGGGTTGTAGGATCTTTAGACAAATTCATGGAGAACAAGAATATCTCCTGCTTGTGGGAGATATTCTAGGGCCTAGGGGCAACAGGTGAACCGCTGTGGGAAACAGGAAGCTAGACTACATGGGTCTTGGCCAGGTCCAGCAGGGCTCTTCTGATGTTCTTTTAAAAAAGTAGCTGGGGCCGGGGGGGGGGACAAATGCAAAACCGAGTGCCATGCAGGAAGGGGTTGGGGAAGGATTTAGAACTCTTCCCCTGCTGCAGTTCCATTCTGGATGGTGCCCTCTCCCCACAAGCCATTTTAATTGGGAGGAAAAGAAACCCTTCATCTGAAAGCCAGTGGAAGCTTTGTTGTTGTTCAGTCGTTAAGTCGTGTCCGACCCTTCGTGATCCCATGAACCATATCCCGCCAGGCCTTCTTGTCCTCCACTATCTTCCTGAGTTTGCTCATTTTCATGTTTGTTGCATCGGTGATGCTGTCTAACCATCTCATCCTTGGCCTTCCCCTTCTCCTTTTGCCTTCAATCTTTCCCAGCATAAGAGTCTTCTCCAGAGAGTCCTCTCTTCGCATTAGGTGGCCAAAATATTTGAGTTTCAGCCTCAGTACATGTCCTTCCAGGGAACAGTCAGGGTTGATTTCATTTAGGATTGACTGATTTGATCTCCTAGCAGTCCAAGGGACTCTCAGGAGTCTTCTCCAGCACCACAGTTCGAAAGCATCTATTCTTCGGCGCTTAGCCTTCCTTATGGTCCAACTCTCACAACCATACATTGCTACTGGGAACACCATCACCCTCACTATACGAACTTTTGTTGGCATGGTGATATCTCTGCTTTTTATTATGCTGTCTAAGTTTGCCATAGCTTTCCTTCCAAGGAGTAAGCGTCTTTTAATTTCATGGCTGCTGTCTTTATTCCGATTTAAAATTGTGCGAGAAGTGGGTACAATCAGGGGTGGAACTGCAGAGAGGACCAGGTCCCAATGCCCCGCCCCCACCCCATTCTGGTTCTGCTCAATTTTTTCTTTCAACCTCAAACCCACTGGCTCACATTGAATGCAATGTCTAGTAGTTTGACCAAAGATTTTTCATTCGCAATCACAATAAATAATAGCAGAAACAAAGATTTTTATCTAGCATTACAACAGAGCTGTAAAGGTTCTGAAAAACAGATATATCATCCCTTTGTACGTAGTATGTATCTATGTGCAGCAGTGTGACAGGCTGATCTGGATTGGGACCACGCTGCAAATAGAGGGGAGCTTTAACCCTTTGCCTCCTCACACACCATATGAGATCTGGCTGGGTTCTCAAGGCCATGAGCCCTTTCATAGCCCTGTGCCCAACTTGGCCTTTCCCTGGAGAAACAGACACTCCCCACCTTCCACTTCTTCCCTATAAAACCCTTTTGTGGGCAGCAGTAGGGCCGGCCCATCCATGAGGCCAACTGAAGCAGTTGCTTCAGGCAGCAGATTGGGGGGAGTAGTAGCGGAGGACCTACATGCCTCCACTGCTTCTCCTTTTCTTTACACTCTCTGGATTTGAAAAGACGGAGGGGAACAGAGAGGAAGAGGAAATGAGGAGGGGAGGAGAGTGCTGAGCTAGAACATTGGAGAATGGGAGGAGCAGAGGCTGGTGCATCCTGGAGTAGGAGGCAGCATATGGTATGCTACCTCAGGAGTCAGGAGGTGTTGGTATCAAGAGGGCAGCAGCAGGTATCAAACAGGTGCCTTTCCTTCCTTTCTGTGGAGCAGGAAATGAAAAAGCCAGGCATCTCTGGCTATTTGAAACAATGATTGACTCTCAAGCACAGCACAACAGCCTCCTGTTTCTACCAGGTCCATGGCCTGGGGATCAGTTTTCCTCCCTCTTATGGAGAGTGGCTGAATTTCAGTGGCCGCGCACACATTTTGTATGCTGATGTTTGACCTACAGCATCTCCAGGTATAGCAGGGAAAGACACCACCATCAACCCCGAAACCCTGGAGAGCCACTTCCATTCAGTCAACAATGCCGATCTAGTGGATCAATGAGCCTGACTCAGTCTAAGGCAAATTCCTACACTCTGGTTTCAGGAAAGGATCCAAACAGGCTGCAAGAGAGCGGGCAGTTTGTGTGGTCCTGAAGTTGAACTGCCTGAAGACTGCCGGAAGCTAAGCAGGAGCAGCCCGTTCTTGTTGGAAGGGGACAGACCAGACCTCACTGATATCACTGATAAGCTGTTACGACCCTCAGTGGCAGAGAGGCATCGCTGTTGCGTGCCGTGGTGAGAGTACGGACTGAAATGCGGAGACTGTCAGTGACAGAGCGATAACAACTGGAAAAAACATTTCTCTGTTCAACATGATCTGTGGCGTCCTGCAGAGAGCTCGAGGCTTGTGTTTGGTAGCTAAGTGAAAGATGACTACACTATGGAAAAAACCATCTGGAATTGTAGGGTTCTACATATATCGAACCATATTGTAAAGATCCTTACCGGATCTAGATAATTCTACCTATGTAAACCGCCTTGAGTGACATCTGAAGAGGAATCCGAGGATAAGAAAGGCGGTATATAAATACAGAAATAAATAAATAAAAGAGAAGGAAGGGCGCCTGCTCGCACCACTCGTTTGGAGTAACCCCTACAAACTGCATATTCCCCCAGGTGCAGATGTAACCAGGGGGCCAGCCTGTCCATGAGGCAGTGGATTGTCATGGGGTGCTTTTCTTTCTTGAAAAACAAGAGGGGAAGAAGATAGAGGCGTGTCTCAGATCTTCTAGCCCAGTGGTTCCCAAACTGGGAGCTGTGGATACCAGTGGAGCCGCGGATACCAGCCAGGGGAGCCACAGAGTGCCACGGAATCCTCTCGGAAAACAGTGCAATGCCAATTGGCAAACATCAACATAATGTAATGGGGAGCCACGGTCACCAATGGTCGTGGGAGCCACAGGTCGAAAAGGTTTGGGAAACACTGTGTCTAGCCCACCACTCGGCTCTTCCATTCTGTTTCCCTCTTTTTTTCGAGGAGGAGTAGCGAAGGCAGCTGCTGGCGCACGGTCTCAGGCGCAAGGAGGTCTTGTTACATCCCTGGACAAAACAGGGAAGTGAAGGCAGAAACCAAAGGCTGGCAAACTCCAGGGTGAAGGAAACGGGTGCCAGATTTGGGCTAAGGGGCTCTTCAATGGCATTATCCCAAATAACTACCGAACTCACAGGAGAGAATGAGAATGGCACAGGGAGAGGAAATTTCACTGAAATCTTCAAATGTAGATTGGAATTTCAGAGTTTATCATTTGAGTTGCACCTTCTAAGTGAATGTTACTATTGGGGGTTAGATTTTAACTTCACATGTGCCATATGAGTGTGTGTGTGTGTGTGAGAGAGAGAGAGAGAGAGAGAGAGAGAGAGAGAGAGAGAGAGAGAGAGAGAGAGAGAGAGAGAGAGAGAGAGAGAGAGAGAGAGAGATTGTAGCAACAAGACTTTAGTCTGACCTTTCATTCCGGTTCCCAACATTCCTCTATTCATACAGAAACTCACATTTTGAAAAACATTTGGTGTACAGAAAGTTGTTTCGTTTAAAGTTGTTTCATTTAAAGTTGATGGGAAGATGCCATGGGAACATTTACATTTATCAATTAGCCTATGGTAAAACTGGTTTCATTATCAGTCGTTTCGCTTAAAGTTGCAGTTTCCAAGAAGAACCTATCGACAACTTTAAGTGAGGACTTCCTGTACTTTACTGGGCAAAGACAGATGAGGGAGAGGAGAAAATCTCAAAGTCCATGTAAAAATACACATTTCAGAATCTAAATTTCAAATTTGTACAAGATTCAACTACTCTTGGACTGCAATCCTAAATACATTGATTAGGAGATTAGCAATGATTAAATGTATTATAATATTAAATAATATTAAATAATTAATATTCTTCAACTCCAGCATAGTGTCTTTACCGGTGGCTATTTGCTGGTGTTCCTTTTGATTTTTTTTTAAAGATTGTGAGCCCTTTTGGGACAAGGAGCCATAGAGTTATTGATTTCCTGTGTTAACCGCTAACAATAATAATAATAATAATAATAATAATTATTATTATTATTATTATTATTATTATTAGCAGTTAACACAGGAAATCAATAACTCTATGATTATAATATTATTATTAACAACAACAATTATCAATAACTCTATGATTGTTAATATTATTATTAACAACAACAACAACAACAACAACAACAACAACAACAATATTGGGACAGTTCTGAGTAAACATGCAAAGAATTGTACTGGATCTCAAACACATTGCTGTCCCTCCTTAAGCCCCCACCCCAGTAGTCCAGTTGCCTACCTTGGGGATTATTATAAAATATATCGCACTGATTTTTTTTGTGTGTGCAAAAGTTATCTGTTGCTGCATGTTTGGTGAGCAAATTCCTGCCCTGTCTTTCCTTCACTCCTCCTACGAACAGAACACCTTTGTTAAGAACGGAAGATGACCTGAAATCTTTGCAACAATTCCACAAGCAAGACAGTCAGTGAAAAAGGTAAAGAGGTAGAAGGAAGGTATTTTTGCAGATTGGCCCATGCTAATAATAATAATAGTAACAATAACAACAACAACAACAACAACAACAACAACAACAACAACAACAACAACCAGAAATGATGGATATCAGCAGTCTTTTACCCCCAACATTGAATTCTAAAAATTAGAATGAATCTAAATAGTCTTTCACTCACCTGCAGATCCTGAAGGAGAGCTGGTGGATGGAGGCTACCTTTACACCGTGGTGTTGTCTTAGGGCAGGTGAGTAACTACTGGAGAAGTTAACTTTTAAATGCCAGGAGAGGAGGACAGCCCTGACTGATTCCCTGTCCTATGCATCACGCTGTTGAACCTCAGCTGTGACTCAAAGCTATGGCAGTATGATATCTTCTGATCTCTGCTCCAACGAGAAACGCATGTTCGGGGCTGAATGGGCCAACCTCCTGGTGGGGCCACCCTTCACCTCTTTCCATGATTTCTCTTGAAGCCATGCCAATGGGCATTTTTTTGCCGGCTCATCCCAGGGTGTCATAAAAGCTGCACAACAAGGCATGCCCAAAAGAAGGGAACCTCTGCTGTAACAACTTGAACCTTCTTGAGGAGGGAGAGGTGATGATGGGGAAAAATCTGAAAGCAATTGTTTGTGTCCTTGGAAAGACAAACACTAGGGAAACCTGAATTGCAAGCTCTCATCACCTCTAGATCCTTCTGGGTTTCTCAAAAGCCGATGAACGATCTGTCCCTGCTGGGAGGGAGTTCCTATATGCAGCATTCCCTTCAATTTGCATTCCCTGCCTTAGCGCAGAGCATACTGATGCTACAGACTGGGGTTGTCAACTTTTCAAGGATGGTGTAGTGGTTTGGGAGTCGGACTTAGACCTGGAAGATCCAGGTTCAAATCCCCGCTCAGCCACGAAGCTTCCTGGGTGACCTTGGGCCAGTCACTATCTCTCAGCCCCACCTACCTCACAGGGTTGTTGTGAGGACAGAAAGGAGGGGAGGAAATATGTACACCACTCTGAGCTCCTTGGAGGAAGGGCGGTATAAAAATGTGATTAATAATAATAATAATAATAATAATAATAATAATAATAATAATAATAATTGGCCTCTGTGTCTCTTGGATAGCATTTCGAGCTGCAGCTGTGATTAAACAATCGTGCTTAAAACTCCAGCCCCTGGAGCAGCTTCGCCTGCTAGTTTCTACAATATCAACCCTTTGCTAAAGGTACACAAGCAACCAGGTTGGACATTTTCCTGGTCAGTTGGCAACCCTACTACAGATTTGTATTGATTTCGGGAACCCAGAGAAGCTACGAATTGTATTTAAAGGCTAAAGGGAGAATTCTGGAACCTGACCTGGATGCCTTTAAAAGGGGATTGGACAGATTGATGGAGGAAACGTCCATCACAGGTTACAAGCCATGATGGGTATATGCAACATCCTGGTTTTAGAAGTAGGTTATCTCTGTATGCCAGGTGCAAGGGAGTGGCCACAGGATACAGGTATCTTGTTGTCTTGGGTGCTCCCTGAGGCATCTGGTGGGGCCACTGTGAGATAAAGCTGGACTAGATGGGCGTTTGGCCTGATCCAGCAGGGCTCTTCTGATGTTCTTATGAAAAACAACTCAATAACATTGGAGAACATGGGGATCTGGGGATTCCTGAGGGCAGAAGGTAGAGGATGAAGGAAGCATCTAGCATTCTAGGAAGCATCATCTAAGACTGATTGGGCACAGGGAGAGCAGAGATTTTGCAAGGGGCAGGGGAGCATTAATGCTATATGAGAAAAGTTCTGCTAACCTACTCATGATGCTTTTAAAAGGGGTTTGGACAGATTCATGGAGGAAAAGACCATCACAGGTTACAAGCCATAAGCAACCTCCTTATCTTGTTGTTTTGTGTGCTCCCTGAGGCATCTGGTGGGGCCACTGTGAGATACAGGAAGCTGGACTAGATGGGCCTTTGGCCTGATCCAGCAGGGCTCTTCTTAGGTTCTCAGCACTGCTACAAACTGTGGTACGCAGGATTCTCAGGGAGAAGTCACAATGGAGTTGCAGAAAACCAACACAGCGTGCACTGGAGGTAGATTTCAGGTCTTTTCATAGCAGTATCTCAGTTGTGGCAACCGCGTTCTTCCAACAAGCTTGTGTCCATTTCCTGCCATGCCAGGCTGTGCTGGGGTAGTCACATGCATCCCAGTGGCACAAACAGGATTAAGCCCAAGTGGGGAATGCCGAACCCATGCAATTTTTCCATGGCTGTTGTGTACCAGAGGGCTATCTGGCAGGAATCCCGAGTTGAGTTGTGGTGCACACCACCTTTTTGTCATGGGATGTCATGCTGCAAGTCAGCGAAAGAGTCCTGTAAACTGCATCCCTGGAGCAAAAGCCCTTTGAAGTCCCCCCCCTCCTATGGCACACTCCCCTCATGCTTTGGAAAGCACTGTGTGCACCCGCTACCCCCCCCACGGTCTTCTACCCAAAGGGGGTAGCTACCTACCAGCTACCACCCATGGAGGTAGTTGGGCAGTGGACAGGTGATTTGTACTTACCGGTGGCACTGTGATGGAGGTCCCTGGCTGGCTTGGTAGGTGTCAGTAGAGAGTTCAATGGGGAGGCCCCCTGGCACATACCTCATCAGGCCTCACCTGTGGAGCCACCCCTGCTGGCAGGGCACACAGATCTTAATTAACAGCCCAATCCAGTGCAAATTCCCCCACGCCGATGCAGTGGGGCCAGCGTGGGCTGCGCTGCATCCTGCAGGGAAATTTAGCAGGCAAGAGTTCTCCTCAGGGTAAGAGGACATTTGTCCCCTTGCCCTGGGGAAAGCCCCAGCTTGCGCAACGGGTCTACTTGGACCTGCATGAGCCATATGGTTGGCACAAGTCTGCATGCACCCGTGTTGGCGGATCAGACCCAGGAAGGGGGATAGGATGCGGTGCGCACCACTGCTGCCAATCCTGCCCCCCCGGGCCCAACTGCCCACCCCCACCTCCATCGCCCTCTCCTCATCCTGTTACACCCCCTCTCCGCTCTTCCCCTGCCCATTCCCCGCACGTGTGTCACTAGGCACATGCTGCTCCTGCCGGAGTGCACAGGCTGGTGCAGGCCTTCCTACCGGCGCCAGGAACTGATGTGCCGTCGCAAAGTGCAATGCCAATTGGCAGGCAGCAACATAATGTAATGGGGAGCCGCAGCCAATGGTTGAGGGAACTGCAGGTCGAAAAAGTTTGGGAAACACTGGGCCACTTGCTTCCACTGCTTCTTCTCCTCTTTCCAACTCTCTGTATTTGAAAAGGAAGAGGGAAACAAAGAGGACGAGGAAATGTGCTCTAATGTGCTCAGCTCGAAAATTTGTGCGGTGTAGATCAGGCTTTACGCTGGATTGCGTTGCCCAACTGAGGCGACTCAAGTTCACTCGGCCATAAAGCTCACAAGATGACTTTTTGTGATCTCAGCCAACCATTCTCAATCTAACTTCCCTTACAGGGTTGTTGTGGGCACTAAATGCAGGCAGGAGAAACATGGATGCCACCCTGAGTAACTCGGATAAGTAAGAGTCAATGTTTCCCCAGTTCTTCTTTAACCCAAAGAAGTTGCCATCTGGATGAGATATTTGGTGGAGTGAGTGAACACTTCTCTCTTTCCCTGTGCATATCTCTTCTGTTGGTTCCTGAAGAGGGGCTTCCTCTTTGCCCCCTTCGCCTTCTCCTCCCATCTGTTTCTGCAACGGCAACCTACATACCGTATTGTCCCGAGTATAAGACGCACCTGATTATAAGACGCACCCTTAAAGTTTGATGCTATTAATTTTTTTTAATTAAATCGCTGGCATTACATTGCAACAGCCTGATTATAAGACGCACCCCTAGTTTAAAAACTTAAATTAGGAGAAAAAAGTGAGTCTTATACTCAGACCAATACGGTACTTTCTTCCTCCTTCTGATATATAGAGGAGAGGAGAGATGGTGTCCTAGAGTGTCCTCACCTCACCTCTATACATTTCCTGGATGAAACAGAGGAGGAGGAAGTGACTGCTGGGCTGGGTCACTCTCATGCCCAACCCAGCAACAGTCTGCCAATACAGGGCTCTCTCTCTCTCTCTCTCTCTCTCTCTCTCTCTCTCTCTCTCTCTCGCTCGCTCGCTCGCTCGCTCGCTCTGTGTGTGTGTGTGTGTGTGTGTGCAGGACCCATGAGAGGGGGTAAATTGCACCTGGGCCGAGAGTCAAAAAGGGGTCCCAGGAGCCAAAGGAGGGGCCCCAGAAATTTCCTGGGATCTCAGCTGGCCTCATGGAGAGTGAAAGACAAAGACTGGGACAACCAGGAGGCCAGGTCTACCAGGCAGGTAGACCTGGGTACCATATTGGGAAGCCTGGTAGACCTGGGCTCCAGAGACTTTTCCAGCTGTTACTTGCCCCCTCACCCTTTGAGAAGGGCCCCCAAAGAAATGTTGTACCCCCGATAAAATTCCTCTCAGAGGCCCTGTGTGTGTGTGTGTGTGTGTGTGTGTGTGTGTGTGTGTGTGTGTGAGAGAGAGAGAGAGAGAGAGAGAGAGAGAGAGAGAGAGAGAGAGAGAGAGAGAGCAGCCCCACAACAGCAGCATTTTGCCAGTGCCCTCAGTCGTTTGCTTGTCTGCTTCCTCTCAGCACGGCCAGGCCCCACTGAAAGAGAGGGC
The DNA here is from genome assembly GCA_026170595.1 of Plestiodon gilberti rubricaudatus. NCBI lineage: Eukaryota > Metazoa > Chordata > Lepidosauria > Squamata > Scincidae > Plestiodon > Plestiodon gilberti. The sequence goes on from JANXHW010000011.1 coordinate 2,498,296, forward strand.
TAAGTGAGCACCCAGCATGAAGGAGGAGAAAGCTGTGGCTACTGCTGTGGCTGGCTGGGCCACCAAGACACTCACTTACGCTCTGTCCCAGCCAGGCTAGTCATGGAATGAAGGTTGCCGAGGGACGCTGAGCAAAGCACCTTACCAATGCAAAACTGGCCAACCACATGGAAGGGAACCGGCAGAGAGCTGGGGGGAAGGAGGGAGGGAGGGAGCTGCCATCAACTGCATGCATGCCCAGCCCAGAAAGACACAGCAGCACACTGCTTACTGCTGCCATCCTGCTGCAACCCAGCTGGTCTTGCAAGCATGTACAGAGAGCAGCCAGAAACATGTGCATGTCCATGTGTATGTGCAGGCAAGCCCTGCTGGATTCTCTGGGCAGTGGAGGAGGGGCGGCACTGGAGAAAGTGGCCAGTTGCTGCGGGGTTGATGTTGGGATATTGGCAGTGCGGTGCAGTGGCACTGCAGTAGCAGATTTTGCCACCTCGCTAGCTCTGTCGCTTGAAGCAACGGCCTCACCTTGCCTCTCCGGAAGGCCAGCCCTGCCTGCAGGTTATGTGACCCCCTGCACCAGACTGAAGTGTGGGAGCCCCTCATTGTGCTCCCTGTCGGGGATCCGCTGCCCCCGACTCACCTCTGCCACGCCCCTCCAGGGCCTCGGCGTCGTTGGTGCTGTCACCCCACATTGTCCTCACTCCAGGGACCCCTCTAGGGCGGCTGCTTCAGCTAGAGGCGGCAGAGCCCCCGGTGGGGCTGAAACCTCCGCCATTAACCCCTGCCAAGCCCAGTCCTAGTCCTCCAAGTGCCAGCCAGATCTCTCTCTCTCTCTCTCTCTCTCTCTCTCTCTCTCTCTCTCTCTCACACACACACACACACACACACACACACACACACATAGAGATCTGACTCTGACTGTTAGTGTTGCTTTTCACTTCATTTGTCTGTTGTCTCGGTGACTTCAACTGCTCAGTTTGACAATGCTGTGTCTACAGATGGCAATACAGGTGGGCCCCATATCCACAGATTCGCTATCCATGGTTTCAGTTATCCACGGATCGTGGGGGACCCCCCCCCCCAGACTTTTACTTTTTTCCCAGTAAGCTTTGTTTCTTCCTTAAACAAACAGGAGAAGCAGCCTCTGGCTGCTTATTGCAGGCAAGTAGAACGAGAGTAAGTCCTAGAGAGGCTCTGCAAAGTTAACAGAAACCTTGCAGAGCCTCTCTAGGACTTAGTCTCATTCTACTTGCCTGCAATGGAGGCTGCTTCTCTGTTTGGTTTAAGGAAGAAACAAAGCTTGCTGAAAGAAAAATAAGAGCTGGGGGGGCATGCATGCCTGCCTGCAGGGGAGGTAGGGGGGGGCTCTCAGGAAACCATGGAGAGGGTGTTCGCTCCTATCCATGGTTTCAAGTATCCACGGAGGGGCCTGGAACATATCCCCAGCGGATATGGGGAGAGTACTGTATATCCTCAGCTTTGCCTGCTGCTGAAGCTTAGAGAAAACAGAGGGTCTGCTTCTGACACCATGTACCATCCTTAGCATCTCACAAATTCAGCTCCCAGGACAGCCGTCCCCATCGAGAGGAAGCAGGAAAGAGCGTAAAATGTTTGAGAACACATCAGCAATGTAATTCTTGCCAACTGAACTATCGCTACATCACAACATGCCACAACCAGGCAAGACGACAGAGAGAGAATCAGGCAGGAAAAGGAAATGAGCTGTTGCAATAGCTCCTTAAAGATACAGACATGAGGTCCTGTTATGGGAGGTCAAGGAAGGGTTACCGAAAGAACAAGGACCGGGGGGAAAAAAACCCAGAAGGATGAGCAGAGCATCAAGAGTGACTAAGGATACTCAGGGATGGTGGATTCACCTTTATGCTTAATGGAGAAGGTGGACAACAGGTGAAAAATGTAGATGTAACTGCTGTCAGCCTGGAGGCCCTGTTGCCACATGAGTGGGGACAGAGATAATATTGCAAGCAGTTAGCTGAGAGGGCGTGAGTAAAGTACATAATTCCTGGGTGTGGTTGGTGGCTGGTGATGCTGATGGCAGGAGATGTTTGGAAAATGGGAAGCATGAATATGAAAACAGCAATCGCAAACATGCCGACATGGATGGAGATTTTCAGCCCGTGCTTTTTAGAGAATGAGAGGAAGGGTCAACCGGACATGACGTCGATCACATCTCTGCATGCAGGGTCCCACTTGAGTTAACAAGTGTCAGGATCGCTTCTTACGTGTGCCTCTACTTTTCTCACACATGAACTGTCTCTTCCTGGGTTCATTGGATTCAACAGTCACGCCTCCCCTGCATGGCCTCAGCCAAGGCGACTGCATCCCTGAGCTTCTGGATCAGAGGCGTTCCTAGGGTTTGCGTCACCCGGTGCGGAAGGTCAGTGCGTCACCCCCATGATGAACCTTCTCCCATGCAGTGGGAGGGGAAACACATCATCGCCCCGCCCCCATGCCATTGCCTCATCACCTGCTTAATCAAAATTATACCTTTACATTTACAATATTATATGCACAGCCCAATGTATGTTTGCAGCCTAAACAGAGGCATCACAAGGGTTTGCATCACCCAGTATGAGAGCATTAACTTTATTTATTTTAATATATAACAGTACAGATCACCCAACAAATCAGTAACCAACTCAGCTCTCAGAACAATCAGTCTCATTGGTCTGTTTTGACTTAAGGAAATCCACTTTTTTTACACAAGGAAGCTGTGTTTTTCTGTTTCCGGTTATTTGGCCAAAACGTTTAACAGAATACAGATATTTCAAAACAGTATGTTTCATTGCATTCTGCATGAGATTACGCATCGAATGATATAAAATGATGATATTATTTGTAAAGACAACAGTTTTCACAATTTTGGCCACTAGTGATGTCACCCCCCTGAGGGTGTCACATGGTGCAGTTCGCACCCCCCACACCAGTGTAGGGACGCCACTGATCTCGATACTCATTTCACTGGTCTCTGTGGTTGAGTGTCAATTGAACTGGTAGTTGATCACCAATCCATGATTGGAGAGTCCACAGGGAAAACAGATACTGAATGTGAATGTAGTGTGACCAAAACATCTCGCAGCGAATGACAAGGGAAAGAAAAAAAGACTCATAGGGTTAAAAAGAGTGCAAGAAGCAAGCAAACGTGCAAAACAGGAAGCAAACGTGCATCGAACCTCCATTTGAGGTTGACCTTCAGTTCAAGATAACTTTTCCTTTCTTGACTGTATCTAAGCAGCAGGTGTTTAACTCCTAGAGGTCCATCTTAGTTCTGTGATTTATTGTTCTGATTTGCAATGAACGATGTCCGTCATGATGGGTACTCGTGTGTGTGTGTGTGTGTGTGTGTGTGTGTGTGTGTGTGTGTGTGTGTGTACATACACAGAGGAAAGGCCTGTGCTTACAGCTGGAGAATCTCAAATTGTCAGAATTCCTTGCCAACCTCCCCCCGCCACACACACAGAGGCACCCTCTACTACTACATTCATGAAATGCCTATTCATAATCAACCCCCCCAATTGACTCAAAACGGTGTCTGCACACAAACCATCTCTGTCCCGGCAAGGAGGGCCTGTCGCTTCATGGTAGAGTCCCTGCTCTGCATACAGGCGATCCCAACTTCAATCCTGGCCTCTCCAGGTAGGGCTGGGTAACATCCTCAACTGGTGCTGCTGGCTTGTATGGAGTGGTGTGGTGGCAAGTGGTACTTGGCTCTTGTTTGACGTGAGTGTGAAACTGGCTCTCCCATCAGAACTGCCACTGGCGTCGCTGCACGGGGGGCGGAGCTCTAAGGTCCGCCGAGGCTCCGACCCTCCGACACACCGGAGCACGAAGCGGCCCCGCCCCCTCGCCTTCAGAACCATTCAAGGCTGTGAAAGCAGAGCTTTGAATGGTTCCGAAGGCGAGGGGGCAGGGCCGCTTCGTGCTCCGGTGTAACGGAGGGTCGGAGCCTCGGTGGAACTTAGAGCTCTGCCCTCCCCTGCAGCGACGCCAGTGAGAACTGGTGTCCCATCAGAAGTGGAAACAGCCAGGGCCAGGATCCCAAACCTCATCCTTAAAAAGCAAAAAAAAAAAAGGACAGTGCTACTCACACAAAAGGTGGACAAACCCAGGTGATACAGACTGATGAACTCAGTATAAAACTTGGGATGTTCATCTAAGCATGTGCTGCTTTTTTTTTTTTTTTTGCTTCTTGAACTATTTTTTCCTTCCATATGTACATTTATGCAGATTAAATTGATGAATCGGTTTCATCAGCTGAAGCTTATGTGATTCATCCACCATGGTTTCTTTATCCGTCCGCAATCCTGTTGGTTATGTTCATATCCTGGCTTCTGTGTGCTCATATAGTTAGCCTAGGGCCAAAAGTAGATCTGACTTTTAAATGCATGGTTTGGGTGTTTTGCTTTCGGGGAGGTTGGGAAATAGGCACAAAAGGAGCTCAATCTGGATCAGGACCACAACACAGAGGTAGGAAGGGCTGGAATCTTTTGCTGTGCCGTCGTCCTGGTCTGGATTGTGAGTGACATGGCTGTTTGCCCCAGGAGGGAGTCAAGAGTCAATGGATGGAAATTCCCACTTCTCTAAGAATCTCCCTGGTGGTCTTTGGTCAATTGCAATCTTTCAACCTAACTTGTTGTGAGGCTAAAGATGGAGGGGGGTGGGGAAATGGGATGTGTGCATTGCTCTGAATTCCTGGAGGAAGGGTGAACTTAAAATGTAATAAATTCATAGACATTTGAACCTTCTCTGAACTGATTGACTGGCAAGCGCCTTGCCTCAACCCTATCATTAAATTAGCACTGACGCACTATATGGTTACAATATTATTTTTCTCTACATGGTGATCGCAAAACTCCTTAGCAGCATTTGCATTTATGAAGGAGAGCCTCATAAATATGCACAGGCTTTATAATCATTATTTTTTAATTTTGCTCTTAATGCACTTCCTGTACATGTTGTGTTTCGGTTTCATCACAAACAAAACAATTTTATTGACTTCTGACGTCATGGTGCCTTTGCCATGAAAAAAGCCTTCGGTGGTGGTGTCGTTTTGCCCCAGAAGCTGGAGCAGACTTGAGAGGAAATGATGGAGGTTGGACTTCAGGCAAGGCTGTAGTGTAACCTGTGCACCAGCATGCAAACCCAAGAGTTCTTGAGTGTGCATTACACACACCCAGAATCCTAGGAGATGTTGGAATGGGAGCTGGGCACAAGTCCCAGCTCACAACTGATGCCAACGATGTCAACATAAGCCTGTGAGCCCCAAAATGGCACCTCAGACAGCAAGCTGTCGCGGCATTGCTGGAACTACACCGGAAGCTAGAAACGTGTGGATGTGGGGGAGGGGGGATGACTTGGACCAGTTGCTCTAGCAACTCATTCTTCGGCCAGTAACCCCAGGAAGACAGGAGAGGCAGAGAGAGGCAGGCGGAGGAGAAAAGGGACGCTGCAGAGGTGGCAACGTCAGGCTGCTCCTACTATTAGGATCTCCATTATCACCCAGTGGGGAAGCCAATCTGGGGAATGTTCCTTAACTTTATCCTTGTTCCCCACCCATCTATTGAATGCTCCCCAGGAAATGATGAAATGTGGTGCATCGACAGGTGATTTGTCAGGATGCCAACTCTGCAAGGGAAGTCAACCCTGTGCTTAGCTTTAAAGCCCAACATGAACTGGCGACATGAAGGATTGCCTATTCCCACATTAGGCTACCCATACACTGAAGTCTTTATCAAGACCTGCCCTCTGAGATGAGGCAGGTAGTGACTGGAGACAGGGCCTTTTCTGTGGTGATGCCTCATTTGTAGTTCCTTGTCCCCCAGGAAGCCTGCCTGACACCTACATGGAAGGAACCATTCCAAGTCCAGGTGAGGTGAGTACCTTTTTATTCTCCCAGATGTTTTTAAACCAGTGGTTTTATCTGCTGCATTTTGATTGGCTTGTTCTATTCTTATTGATGCCTTAGTTCTTGTAACTTCTTTTGTTTTGTTTTTGTCAGACTGCCCATTGCCTTGGCGGCACGGAATGGCTCCGATGGCGAAGGGGCGGGGCCGCCTCGTTCCGGGGACTAGGACGGGGTGCAACTTACAGTACTGCCCATACCATAGAAACGCCTCTGGGCTGGAAAGAATAGAAACAACTTTCTTTTTGAGATGGGGCCTTGTCTGAGTGATGAAATCTCCCTGGCTTGAGTATGCTTCTGTCTGTGGTTTCTGACTTGACTCCTCAGTGCTGGCTCCTGATTTCTAACCTCAGGTCTTCTTTGAGGCTTCTCCATCCTGGTGCCTAGCTTGCAGGGATGTGGATCAAGTCTCTGACTCCAAGTCTCGGGTCAAGTCCCAAGTCTTTGCCCCCAAGTCCTGAGTCTTTGGTTGCGAGTTGCGATTCCCTATCTATTTAATGGGGGAAATGGGTTTAAACATGAATAAAATTTGACTTGTCGTAAAAGGCTCCAAGTCTCGAGTCGAGTATTTCGAGTCTTTTACAATCGCCGAGTCAAGTCCGAGTCGAGTCATTGACATGACTTGAGTCCAACTCGAATCCGAGTCAATAGACTCAAGTCGACATCACTGCTGGCTTGTCTCCTGGCTGGTTCTGACTCCTGACTTGGTTGCTGTCCACGGCAAAGTGCTGATATTTCTATTGTTTTTAATACTTTCTCTTGATTTTGTCAGTTGTCCCAGAAGCACCAACGTAGTGAAAGAAGGTATTCAAATCAATTTTGAACTGCATCTGGCTTATTGTTATAAGACTATGATCTCGTTTGGGGTGCAAGAGGCCCATTCCTCCTCCCAAATATTGCAGCATTAAATCTCTGGTTTCTAGATATTCCAGTCAGCCTGACCTTATTACCTAACAAGACCATCCTGCACATTATAAAAGAGTACGCTGATTCATATTTCCAGTAGAGAGAATAATACTGCTGTGCTCACTAAGGCAAGAAATATTTGTTAATGGACAAGTTAGATCAACCGATTTCCTCCTTTGGTGAGGTATTTACTATTTAGCTTACGGCGCAATCCTGCTCTATTATCCGGCGGCGGACATAGCATTCCACCGCCCATAATAGTCACAAACGTGCCGTAAAGCACGTTTGCGGACTACTTTAGAGCTGGGAAGGGCGGTCTTCCGAGCTCTGCCGCCCAAAGACTCGGCCCACCGCCAGACCCAAGCCTGGTAGGATCCAGCGGATGGGGGGGAAGGTCGGTGGAGGGGGGAGGGACGGCGGAGCCGGGAGGGCACCCATAGGCCCAGCTGCCCTGGGTGGGGGTGGGGGCAGGGGCATGGCGTCCTCCATATCCCGGTCCCCGCCGGGCAGCTGGGCCGTTACACGGCCTCCTCCGACTTCCGCCAGCAAAATAGCTGGTAGAAATCCGAGGAGGCCTATCGGCCCCAGCCACCATTATACTCGGGGAAGGGGACGAGTGTCCCCTTCCCTGAGTAGACTTTCCACCATGGGTTGCATGCTGCAGGCTGCCCGCGGTGGAGCATGGGATCGGGCGGGCGGCCTCGGCCGCCCGCCCGATCTTTACGCTGGATTGGGCTGTTAGTATATAAAGGAACATAGTGGATATAATATATCTTGACTTGCATTATGTAGACACTTTTGACATCCCTCCCCATGACACAGGGAAGCTACAGAAATAGGAGCTAAAAGAAAGAACTTCCATAAGGTGGATGGATCTTTGGTTTAGATGCCATGATTAGGGGATCCATACCCATACTAGGAGAGGTATCAAGTGGGGTTTTGCCAGGATCTGACTTGCATCCACTGTCCGTTCAATGTTTGTATTCTTTGCATTATGTAAACTGTGCATGATGTGGACAGTGGAGAGTTCCATAGTTCAGAGACCCCTGTGCTAGAAGAAAGCCTCTTCCCGTTCATCGAAGGACTGCTTCTGTCTTAGCGGAAGAACATTGCATGAGGAGAGTGACTCCCACACCAAAGGAGTTCCTCCATTATTTGTGCAAGTTCTTGGGCAAGCTCTTGCATCATCTCATTTCCACATCATTTCAGGGCCTACTAGAGTTGAGCATATGATGCACCTTCGATTGAGTCAAGGGTTTGGTCAGCATTTACCCTGACTTAGTTTTTTCAGGGTTTCAGACTTCAGGCACAGGGGTCTTTACCAGTCCTACCTGGAGTTGCCAGGGATTGAACCTGCAGACAAAGGATACGGTCAACCACTGTACTACAAACCCTCATCCCCACGCAGGACCGGCCCATCCATGAGGCCAACTGAAGAGGTCGCCTCAGGCAGCAGATTGGTGAGGAGAAGTCATCTCTGTCCGCTTACTTGTCTCCACTGCTCCTCCTTCTCCTTCCACTTCCTGGATCGGAAAAGGAAGAGGAAACATGGAGGGGAGGAGAATGCTGAGCTAGAACATCGGAGAGTGGGAAGAGCAGAGCCTGCCGCATCATTGTGTAAGGGTGCAGCATTCGGCATGCCACCTGTCCCCATGCACCCCCACCCTGCAGACCCATAAGCAACCGCCTGTATTTTCCTCATTCATCATGTTTCTTATGCTGTAATAAATGTCCTCTCCCACCCCATAGTTCGTGACCCTGCATTCACTGGCGTCACTCGAGGTGGGGCGGAACGGTAAGTTCCGCACTGTGCTAACCTCCGTGGCCCCGCCCCCTCGCCGTCGGAGCCATTCAGTGCTGCGAAGGCAACGCGGGGCCACCTCGTGCCGGGGAGTAAACGGAGGTTAGCACAGTGCGGAACTTACCATTCCGCCCCACCTCGAGCAACGCCAGTGCCTGCGTTCCATGGGCACTTGTGTCGCTTTTCACTGAACAATTGTGTAGCTTTTTCAGTCATGTTTTCCTTCCACTCATTGTTCTTTGGATCCAAGCCGGTGACCCCAACCCTAAGTGTGTTCCTCAGAAGCAGATCCTGGTCAGAGACCCCTGACCATAAGTCCCATAGGAATTTTGAGGTGGATGAGTTCACTCTTCAGATCCTGTTAGGGCATGCCTAAAGGAAGGATAAAATCTTGGGTAGACATCTGGCAACCCAGGCACAAGTCTAATAGGACACCACTTAGTTTTTGTACTTGCAAAAGCTGTCATATAAGATGATGCTGATGCCACAAAAATGTTGTTTCTGTACAAAAAAAGTCTAGAAAAAAGGCACCTGAGGGGGGACATGATTGAGATGTATAAAATTATGCATGGGATGGAGAGAGTGGATAGAGAGAAGTTCTTTTCCCTCTCACACAACACTAGAACCAGGGGACATGCACTAAAATTGAGAAGGGGGAGAATTAGACAAAAGAAAATATGTCTTCACCCAGTGTGTAATTAATCTGTGGAACTCCTTGCCACAGGATGTGGTGAGGGCACCTGGCCTGGATATGTTTAAAAGGGGATTGGACAGATTTATGGAGGAAAGGTCCATCACAGGTTACAAGCTATGATGGGGATAAGCAACCACCTGGTTTTAGTATAGGTTATCTCTGAATGCCAGATGCAAGGGAGTGGCGATGGATACAGGTCTCGTGTTGTCTTGTGTGCTCCCTGAGGCATCTGGTGGGGCCACTGTGAGATACAGGAAGTTGGACTAGATGGGCCTATGGCCTGATCCAGCAAGACCCTTCTTATTTTCTTATGTTACATGGAACAAAGTTTTTGCGTCATCGGCATCAGCTTGTATGACTGCTTTTGCAAGTACAAAACATAAATGGCATCCTTTAAAACTTGTGCCCGGGTTGCCAGGTGTCTAATCAAGATCTCACCCTTCCTTTAGGCATGCCCTAACAGGATCCGAAGAGAGAACTTGTCCACCTCAAAATTCCTATGGGACTTATGGTCAGGGTCTTGTATCACCAGTCCATGTGGCAACACTGAAAGACCTACCGTAAACCTGACACATAGAGGTGTGTGCATCTTGGAAAACAATACAATGCAGTGTACGTGAGGATGACACAAACAACTTCCAGCTCCTGTTGAGGGTTTGCAAACAGGGTGTAGTGCAGTGAGAGGTGTAGTGTAGCAATCTGCAGGCGTGTCCTGCACTGCATCTCAAACCTCACATGTAACCACACAGTATCCTGTATCCTCCGAGCATGCTTGGCCTCTCACATATTCCCTATGGCAGAGAGGTGAGGCCAACAGCGAATCATGTGGCTGCCCTCCAGCTGCCCTCTGAGGTTGAGTTCCAACACATTGTTCTCCATGCATATGAAAATTTGGCCTCCAGCTATTCACCCATTGAGGTTTTACAGTATTGAGCCACACTGGTGCAATCCCTGATCGATACACAAGGTTTGCCCACAAAACAAGTCCCCAACATGATGATATGAAGTCTTGGCTGGGCACTCCAGTTTGGAATGCTGCCAGACAGTGGAAAAACCTGAGGATTTGGAGGCTGATGATGCAATCCAGGGCGTTTGAATACGGGAAGAGAGAAATAAAGCCATTTAATGGGGAGTTCCAGCCATAAACATAGGGTTGAGTTTTGCTACACATGTTCCTGCTCATGTTACGATCAGTTACATTTCTATCCCACCCTTCCTCCACATATCCCATTTATCCTTACAACAACCCTGTGAGGTAGGTTAGTTTGAGAGATGGTGACTGACCCAAAGTCACCCAGTGAGCTTTGTGTTTCAAAGAGGGTCTGAATCTGGGTACTCCCTGCTCCTAAAAAGAGATGTCACTAGGGTTTGGCACATCTGGTGCAAGAACTCATGGTGTCACCCCCATGGACCTCATCCCATACCAGACCATTCAGAATCCTTAGTAATATTTTTTGTACTAATGTGACTCGTAAATCGTAATTGCCGTATATCACTGAATGTAATGGCAATAGTAGTGACATCAACCCCATAGATCCAGGCATTCAATGCGGGTAATAACATTGAGCAGTCACCAAACTGATTCCAGCATACAGAAGGAATGGAAGGAAGCCCTACTGCAACCCCCCAAGCCAAGCTTCTTGGCAAAAAACAAAGCCTTCTCAATCTCATCACTTGCCTCTCAATCTCATTGCTTGAGCTCCTGCCTTATCCAACAACAGATTGCAGCATCCGTTAACTGGGTGAGAAATTGGGGGAGGGGATGCAGGTTGGTTGGTTTGGGGTTATAATTTCCCCATGGAGTTTGGAGGTCAAATGTTAGGTGTTTAAATAAGGGCTCAAAAGAGAGATCAGAAGTTTCCTTCAGAAGAAGGTGGGTTTGAGAGTCATGATAGCAAAGGCGGCTTTGGAAACGGAGACTAAAAAGGATCTTAAGTAGCTGAAGTGGGAAAGATCATTGCAGTAGGTCAAGTTATTGCCCTTGTAGGAATTCTCTGCATGCCCTGTCATGTTCTGTAGTCATGTTTCCTGGAAGTAGGATACTGCTGGTATAAGATTACTAATTTATTACAAGTGGTGCGAAAACGCACCAGTGGTAGAAAATGGGTTTGTACTACTGGTGCGTTTTCACACCACCAGTAACAAATGGAATAGAAAGTCATTTTGGTGTCACCCCTCCCTGGGGTGTCACCCAGTGCAGTATGCACACACACCCCGCATGCCCCCTAGTGATACCCCTGCTCCTAATCCAACACTCTAACCATCCATTACATCATGGCTGCGTTTGTTTTTCAGCTTCCAGCGCTAGGAGCACTGGAGAACTTCTTTTTTTCCTCCTTCCACTACGCTCGGGTCATGGGTTTTTTCTCTCCCTTCAGCCCGTTCGCCATGCTAGAAGTTTCAACTGCGAGCTCGAAGCTAGAAAAGATGGCGGCCTCATGCACCAATAGGAAGGCTGCTTGGCTGCAAAGGAGCTTGGGAGATGTAGTGTGAAGGTCGAGGAGCAACAGCGGCCATTTCAATTTTCGGTCATTTCCATTCTTTTTGGGAGCCCCGGTAGCAGCAATATTCAAGCATTCTAGGAACGTCACTTCCTGCTATTTCGGAGTTGAAACACAAACGCAGTCCATATTGGCTCTATTAGTTCTTTGTTACATCAGGCTTGCAGATCTTGTAACCCGCCAGGCCTAATGCAGCCCACGAACCATGTGTGATGCCAAGTGCTTTGATTTTTTCACTGCCATGCAAGCTGCAAAATGGGGTGACATTGCAGGGGGTGAGGGGGACCACAGTGCCGGAATTTTTCCTAAATGCAGGAGCAGTGATGTCATCAGCAGAAATACTAAGGTGCTGTCTTTGAAACGTTTTTCCAAAGGAACTGAGCTGAGAAGAAGCATCAAGGCTCAGCAGAAGGCAAAGTGAGAAATTTGCCTAGGTGACATAAGCACCAAACCCCTGACTTCCAGATGCAGACAGATGAAAGTTAGTACCCCTGCTAACTGGGCAAAGAGGTACCTTTTTTAAGTGCCCTCTTATATTTAGCAGGGGGAGTGCAACTATCTTCACCCCAGCATGGCACATTTTCCAGTGGCTGTTGCTGGTATCTGTTCTGCATCTATCTTGAGATTGTGAGCTCTTTGGGGATAGGGAACTATTTATTGATTTATTTTGCTTTGTAAAACTACACTTGTTGAAAAGCAGTATCTAAATATTCTTGATGATGATGATGATGATGATGATGATTATGATGATGATGATGGTGGTGGTGGTGGTGGTGGTGGTGGTGGTGGTGAAAGATAGGGGACAGGGTGCCAATGGATTGATGGGTGGGGAGGGGAGAGGTGGGTGGATGGACGGAAGGAGGGTAGAAGGTATGACGGGACTACGCCTTCCCAGGAGAGGACTTGTTTACTTCATGTTATTGGACAATGGGCACCAGGAGACACAGGTAGTGGGAGTAAGTGGAATTTACTTCTGAGTAAACATGCATAGGATTGCACTTTTTAAAAAACTCTTGCCATTCATTTTTGTATGCATCTGTTTTAAACTATTATACAATTGTTTTGCTATAGTTGCTTTGAACGGTTGCAACCTGCTCCAAGAGCTTGGGATGAAATATATTTCATTGAAAGATGTAGCTCAACAAGTTTCAACACAGATGTACTTGGCAGGAGAAGAAAACATCATAATGAAGACATTTAAAACTGATTTTGTTGTTGTTGTATAATCTTAGTGTGGTGTGGCTATGGGGGTGCGGTTATGGGAGGTATCGTTATGTCTCTCCACCAAAAGACCCACTTCCTCCACTTGGTACATTTTTTTCTTTCCTTGTACCCCAAAAGTACAGGCAGTGGCGTAACTAAGGGGAGGGCGGGGGTGCTGTGCCCCCAGGTGCCATACCAGATGTGCCTCAGAGGGGATGACACACACCATGCACTGTTCTTTTTAAACCTTTTAGCTGTTGTTTACTTATAAAACGGTGTAAAATTGCGAAAATTGCGCAATTTGTGTAAATTTATGCAATTTGTGTAGACTTACACTATTTACGCAAACTTATGCAATTTACAGCCAAATCCTGTGTAAAGATCCGGTGGCGGATCCTTACACAGGATTTCGATGTCTGCACTGCCATGCTGTGAGCCGGAGGTTTACTTGGGAAAGAGAACGTTCGTCCCCTTCCCCGAGTGTAAACCGGGGCCGGCCCTATCGGCCTCCTCGGATTTCCGCCAGCTAAATAGCTGACAGAAGTTGGAGGAGGCCGTGTAACGGCCGGCGACGGAGTGAGGGAGGCCAGCTGGCCTCCCTTACTCCAGAGGAGGCACAATGTGCCTTATGGCACGTTTGTGACGCCTTCTGGCGCCTGAGCGCTCGCTCCGGTGCCAGAAGGTTATGGTGGATTTCACCGTTACTCAAATAGACTATACGCTTACGTGAATTGCCTAAACTTATGCAGATTGCCTCAGTGCAGGTGCGAGTGCTGCAGCGAGAGCAGAGAAATGGCAGGAAGCTACAGCAGGATAAGTAGAAATATGTATGAATAAGCAACAACATCTCTTTTCTTAGCAGCAAAGTAGTTTGCAGGGAGCTTGTTTGCAAAAATGGTAGCGCTATGAAAACATGTTCCTTCATTGTGCTTATTTTATAGAAGGCCCCCAGTAGAAAAGAAAGGTGTAGAAAAAGGTGGTTTAGCGGCAGGAAAGCTGCCTATGAGATAGATAGCCTCCCTGCCTGTACACTATACTGGTGTTTTTCTTCAGTTATTTTTCTCCACTTCTATTTCATTACTTCATCTTCTTTATTTCTAGCTATTCTAAACTTTTAATTAATTAGTTATCCTGTTACAATGGGGGGGGGTGTCAACAGCTTTCAAAACAAACCTACATTTTGGTGCAATATATTGCTGTGTCTTGCCACAAATATGAAAAGCTCCTGTGCTTCCAAATTTTACCATTACACCCCTGGTTGAAAAACCAGGAGGTTGTAACTAGGCTTGTGGCTGTTGAATGTTAACTAGTAGGTTGCATTTGGCTTGGTGGGTCACACAAGTTGTGCAAGCCTGTGCCATGTCCTACTTTGGTGTTGAAGTGTTCTGAGACTGTCCCATTTTAATAGGCTTGTAGTGTAAGAAAACTACTGCTATTACAAAGCTTGCAAGCCAGCTGGTCCATGTCAAATATGCATATTAAATACAGCTGCATCCCCAGTACCCCTCTTCTCTGAAATTGCCATGCTAATATGTTCACTCCTTTTTCACAGAGCATCCCAACGATGGCACTTCCAAATCACTGACTTGTCGTGTTTTCTAAATTCCTACTCAGTCCCTATGTTTGTTTGTTTTTTCCCCAGACCTGATTTGTGGCAATTTCTATGTAATAAACTCCAACTTAAACTTGTCCAATGTGCCCCCCCAAATAGCACCTTTTTAATAGTGCTATTCATAGCATCATTTTGCTATTAAAGAAAAGTGCAAAGAAGAAAATTGGTAATTAAATAAGAACGCATGACATTTGCTTTCTTAAATTTTCTTATTAAAATACAAATATGAACGTACTGTACATATACTATAATTGTATTATATAACAATATATAAAGCAATAATTGTCTATAACAATATATAAAACAATATAAACAGTATTATATACTATAATCCAGTGTTTCTCAAACTGTGGGTCGGGACCCACTTGGTAGGTCTTGGGTCCCTTTGGGGAGAAAGGCGGGGTAAAAATATTGTAAATAAATAGGTCGCAACCTGATTTCTGGTGGGTCCCACAGAGCCTCCAGTGATGGAAAGATCAGATAACTAATTGCCTCAAGCTCTGAGGCTATTCAAAAATCAGATGGCTGCTAATTGCACTTTAAGAGCTGAGCTCCTGCAGTTTGCAGGCTTGTGTAAATATAGGGAGATAGATGTTTGAGCGTCTTTTTTCTAAGTCCTTCAATGACACGTAGTGGGGGCAGGGGAAGGCTGGGTCACATAACTAAGCCCCTCAATATATATTGGGCTGTCAGTCTTCCCCATCTGCAATACGGGGATAATAATACTCAGAACAAATGTTATTTATATAAACACACACACACGCGCGCGCACACAAACACACACACATACACACACACACACACACACACACACACACACACACACACACACACACACACACACTGTGTGTGTGTTTATATAAATAACATTTGTTCTGAGTATTATTATCCCCGTATTGCAGATGGGGAAGACTGACAGCCCAATCCTATTGAAGGAAACGCCAGCAGAATGCGTGTTCCGCTGGCACTGACTGCCGCAAAAGCGCCATAAGCCCTTTGTGGCACCACACGCTCCCTGCATGCTGGTGGGAAGGCTGGAACCTTCCCGCATGTGCCAGCAGTAGTCAGGAGGCCCGCCGGAGTAGGTAAGCCCGGCTTTACCTATGCCACACATCGTCCAGATCTGACCCACAGGGACCAGCACAACTGCATTGGCAGCTTTTGCCATCTGGATGGCAGCTTTTGCAACAGTCCTGGGTCAACACAGTCATTCTATGCACAACGGCTGGGTAAGATTGGGCCCTCAGTGAATGGTGACTGCGGATAGAGCCTTTCTTGTAGTGGCACCGTAGTTATAAATTTTTCTCCTCAGAGATATACCCTTGATTTCTATGTTACTCTAAGGATGTGCAGGAAACCCGTGAGAAACCCGTGAGTAATTTTGTTTGTTTTGCAGACACTTATTTAATTTCCCTTGAAAATCCTCAGATGTTTCTCCTTGAGGGGAACCTTGAAGTTCACTTCCAGTTTGTTTTATTTGCTCAAGCCTTTATTGATTAGTTCAGAGAGTTTTATTGCTGCTTCTGTCTGTGTATTCTGTTTTACGATTCCCTTTGGCTAGTTGTATTGCCGTTGTTTAATTTGTAATGTGTTAGTGATGTTTCATAGTGATTCGTTTTCAGTGTAAGCCATCTTGGGAATTTTCTGAGCTAAGAGACAGATTGACAGCCCAATCCTATCCTACGCTCTGCTGCTCAGTGATCCAGCTATGCCGGCCCTGGCAATGCTGGATCCTGAGTAGAGGGGGAGGGATTGGAGGGCTCCTGGGATAAGGGAACCTTTGTTCCTTTACCCTGGGTAAAGCCTCAGTCCCCTCAACGGTAGCCTTACCATCGTCCCGGAATCGAGCCTGGCTTCGGCCTAGAGCGGACTGGATCCGCTCGCACGTGTGCACTGTAGCTGCCCAATGGGCTTCCGGCTTCCAGCACTTCTGGTCGACGACGCGACCGAAGCTGGAACCCCATTGGCCAGCCACGGTGCACCATTGGGAGCGGCTTGGGTCCGCTCTAGGCCGAAGCCAGGCTCAATTCCGGGACGATAGTAATCCTACTCAACGGGTCTCCTCGGAACTGTGCCTGCCGTTTTGGCAGCACAAATCAAGGAGGTCCGTGTTGGGGAAAACAGGCCTGGGAGGGGGATAGGCTATGGCATACGCTGCTGCCGCTGATCCTGAGGTACCCTAGGTTATGGTTATGATTTTGCAATACTACTAGGTAACACTACCCTAATCACAAGTAAAGCTCCTCTCTGATTCTGAAATAGAGGCCTGTAACTGTGAGAACTATTACTCCAATTCTTGCATTCCAGCACTAATCACGTAGAAGCAAGTGTCCTTGCACGCGCTGATCATGTACGCACATATGTAACTCTAATCAGAAAGTACAACCCCTCCTATGCAGACTCAGCCATGAACAAGCCATGCTTTGTGAGACTGGACATTACTGGACACTATTTCATAGATAAGCATATATGGAGGTGTGAAGGTGATAGGCTAGAAAACACCGCAAACAGGAGGAGAAATTGTTGATTATGCATGACGTTTAATTTGCTATAAAAGCTTTCAATGCCTCGTGCTCGGGGCCTCAGTCTTTTGGAGCTGACTCCACTGGGGTCATTTGTTCCATGGAATAAACATATCCTGAATTCTATTATCTGTTTGCTGTGCTGTTTATTGGACAACGTGGAGCCGGAATCCAGTACTACTTTATGGTGTACTACAATCCCACCCCCTCCCAGACCCCATCCTCCCACACTCTGCCCCATAACACCCCTCCCCGCCCTCCCCCGCCCTGTTATACCCTCCGCAAATCCCCTTACTTTTTAGGCCGCACTGTCTGAATGCAGTCTGCAGGGGCTGGTGTAGGCCTCTTCTCCAGCCCACACCTGGTACAAAAGCCATATGGCAGGTTTGCAACAGTTCTGTGCTGGCACAGTTGTCTTATGCTGGCCTAGCAGCCAGATAGGATTGAGCTGTAGTAAAACTATCTTCAATCAGTCAGTCAATATAAATGTTTCACATCCTAAGCATGGGGGGGGGGGCAATCCAGAAAAGGTTAGTTGTGCTTAAGCACTATTGAAAGCAAAGAGACTTGATTTGTTTACAGCTTGTCCAATGGGTCTTGAATCTGTGTAATCCTATGCAAAAAAAAGTCCAATTGACACAATGAGACTTACTCCCAGGCGATAGGATTTTATAGACCTAACTGTCTTTGGATTGGGGCTATTACATAGAAATGAGGCTTCAATCCTACTCCCCCTTCCATGGGAGTAAGTCCTGTTGAACTCAGTAGAATTTACTTCTGAGGAAGCCTGCTTAGGCTCATGTCCCCCGTCTCATCAAAGGAGTCACAAACGAACAGCTTGTCAGACGATGCTGCTGCACATCATCATCCAGAAATTTAGCTTAAAAGGAACAGGTTGTAACAGATGTTAACAGCTGTGGCTTTGTTCTCCTGTTTGCCAAATTGGCAGAAAGCACCAAACTCCCACACTGACCAACCACAAGTGCAAATGAACACAAGTTGCTAAACCGCAAACAGCAACACCAGAAGCAGACAAGTAAACACACAACCCACACATAGCCCTAATAAGAACACACGGAAAGTCTGGAAAACAATGCCTGTTTTCTTACTCAGCTCCTGCTTTTCTCGGCATAAAAAGACAGCGAGTGCATTTCCGTGGACTCCAATGCAAGGAGAGCTCCGCATTTTAGTGAAGGAACTGCCAACCAGTGAGATCAGTATCCTAGTGCAAGTCAGCTGAAAATCAGATGGGAGCAGAACTCAGGCAAAGGATAGCAGAACCTGTGTATTCCATGGATCTGGAGGCCTCACAGAGTTTTCTTCTGTATGGTAATGCATCCTTGCTATCTCGTGGCCCATCCGCACTGTTTCCAAATCATTGCCGCAAGAGGTGCAAACACGACCTTACATTAGATCTGGTCCATGCTGAGATATAACCTGGAATCCTCTACTTGCTGGTGATAAATCTACTGCCTGATAGTAAGCCAGAGCAACCACTGAGGGACTTTTTGGATCAAACTAGGTGACAGCAGTGTACCCAGCTGGTGTCACACACACACACACACACACACACACACACACACACACGCCTGGCGACACCCGGAAGTGATGTCCAGCCTGGAACTGACGTCACTTCGGAACAGCCACGAGGCAGGAGGTAGGAACGGGGGTGGCCGTATCTTCGGCTTCTCTTCCCCGATCGTGGGGAAGAGAAGCCGAAGACACGGCTGCCCTAGTCTGCCGGTGGCCAAATCTTCAGCTTCTCTTCCCCGCGATTGGGGAAAAGAAGCCGAAGACGCGGGTGCCGGGGCTGCTATCTAAGCGGCTGGGGGCAAATGCATCTTTGGCTTCTCTTCCCCGATCACAGGGAAGAGAAGCTGAAGACATGACCGCCCCCGCCACTTAAACAGCCGCGGCCAAGTATGGAGGAGAGCAGAGGCGAAACAAGGGTGGAGCGGAGGCAAGTAGTTCTGCAAGACTCCGTTACACTGGAGTCAGCGGCCCCTCCCCCTTGCTGTTGGAGCCATTCCAGCAGCAACAGGGGAGTGTCCTGCGTGTTGCCTTTGCTGCCGGAATGGCTCCAACAGCAAGGGGGAGGGGCCGCTGACTCCAGTGTAACGGAGTCTTGCAGAACTACTTGCCTTCGCTCCACCCTTGTTTCGCCTCTGCTCTCCTCCATACTTTTTCTCTGTCCCCTTCTTCCTTTTCCAATCCACCAGGGAATGGGAGGAGGAGGAGGAGGAGGAGGAGGAGAAGTATCAGGGAAGGCAAGCGGGCAGATGGAGGTAGACGTCTCCGCCAATCTGCTTCCTGAAACGACCACCAATTGGTCTCATGGATGGGCCGGCCTTGTGTGGCTCCATCGTATATGAGTGTGTAATTGTGTTCTTGCTTGGCTCTGCGTGTGGACACACAACTTGTCCGTTCCTGTACTGTATTGCTCTTACTGTTTGACTGCAGCGTGACATGTTTCATTTGCCCTGCCATGATCATAGAGACTGCATTTCTGCATGCCTCATGCTCTTCATTCCAGTCTCTATGATTCTGTGGTTTGTCCTTCCTTCCTGGCCACCTGACTCACGTCGGTTCCCTACTGAAATTGTTTGTCTCACCCCAGCACTATATTTTTGACTGTGGAATGCGGTCCGTCTCCCAAGACGGCTCCTTTGCCCCACATCCCTCTATCCAGTCCTACAACTGTCCCACCTTCAGTTTTAAAATGGCTTCCTTGTAGTGAAAGCCAGTGAGTTAAATTTTGCCGTGTTCCAGGGAATGGTCTTTTGATTACAAATGTTATGATTTCTGTATTTTGATCACGTTTTCCCGGGGGGGGGGGGATCCTGTCTTAAAAATAGCTCAAGGATCCAATTTTTCTGACTGTTTCCAAATCCTTTTTTTAGTACAGCAAGTCCTCACTTAAAGTTTTTTCATTATAAGTCATTTCGTTTTAAACTTGATTAAAAAAAAATCGATTCCCGGTCGGGGCCTCTATCTGTGTGGAGTTTGAGCATTCTCCCCATGTCTGCGTGGGTTTTCTCTTGCCCGGAAAGCTCATATTTATTTCAATGTTTAATATTAGAAGTGTTCTGGGTCCTTAGTTAGAAGTTTACTGATGTTTTTGTGACCAGAAATATGCCGTAAACTCTTGTTTATGTATATTGATTAGCCTATGGTAAAATTGATTTTGTTAGAAGTCTTTTTGCTTAAAGTTGCTGTTTCCAAGATCCTATCAACAACTTTAAGTGAGGACTTGCTGTACATTAATCCGCTCTGGCAGGGCTGGCCCACTAATGGGACCTGGTGACTGATATCTGAGCTTCAGGGTGGCCTGGTGGCTGCTACCTCCATCAGCTGTCTTACTAATGCAGCTGATACCACAATGGGAAAGAGGAAGTGGGAAGGAAGTGACTGGATCCCTGCAGTCTTTCTCCTCCCCACTTCCTCTCTCCCTTTCCAACCATCCCTCTATTTTGAAATAGCAGAGAGCAGTAAGGAGGTAATCTTGAAGGGGCCATGATGCAGAGAGAAGAACCACAGAGGGGTGATGCAGGAGTCAGAGAGAGGCTAAGATAGTGGTTCCCAACTGGGAGGCGTGGCTCCCAGGGAAGGCGTGGATACCAGCCAGGGGAGCCGCGGAGTGCCACGGAATCCTCTCAGAATGCAGTGCAATGCCAATTGGCAGGCATCAATATAATGTAATGGGGAGCTGTGGCCAATGGTTGCCAATGGTCAAGGGAACCGTGGGTTGAAAACGTTTGGGAAACCGTGAGACAGGAGGGAAGAGGGGGACCAAGAAGGCATGGAGGGAGTGGGAGCAGGTGCCTTCAGAGCCTCTGAGAAGCATTTTATCAGGGGGGTACAAAGTTTCTTTTGGGCCCCTTCTCAAAGAGGGAGGGGACAAAACAGGGTGTGGGAGGGGAGCAATAGCCAGAATAAGTCTCTGGAGCCCAGGTCTACCAGGCTTCCTGATGCAGTGCCCAGGTCTACCCACCTGGCAGACCTGCTCTGACCACCGTTTTTCATTCTGCATGAGGCCAGCTAAGATCCCAGGACATTTCTGGACCTTTGGCTCCTGGTCCCCCTTTTTGACCCTGTGTCCGGGTACAATTTACCCCCTTTACCCCCCTCTCATCATGGGCCCTGGGTGGGTTTGGGCCAGATCTGGGCTCAGGTAGATTCTAAACAGGAAGACTGACTGCCTTGTCTTGACCTAAATCTAGTCTTAATCTAGATCAATCTGCTCTGGTCCCTAATTGATGCCTGAGACTGCCTTGTCCCAGGGCAGTCTAAAGGCCTGTGATTCAGCCTCACTGCTGCAGCTAAAGCGAGACTGGGAACGTCTGTCTAGACAGTCCATCTTGATTGTCTCTAACTGGACAAATTAAGGCGGTTGCATTCATGTTATATAACGCTATAATAAATCACCCATAGAGGCACAGCCCAGATCTCTGAGGCCCTCCTAGCTTCTCCTGAGTGCTATTTATTTATTAGCAAATGGAAAAAGGCCCCAGAGCAGCTCACAAAATGGTCTGAGATCGCTTTGCTGAAGCCAAATGAGCTTCAGCCGTCCAAGCCTGGATGGGTGACCTCCTGGGACCCTAAGCTCATGCCACCCTAAGCCCCGTAATGGCAGAAAGGTGAGAAATAAATAAATAAGTCACATCAAGAGAGCTGAAAGTCATACCAGCGACTTTTAATTAAATTGAATAGAACTTTTTCCCAGCCTCCGTTTTGTAAAAATCCATTTGTCACCATCAATATATACTTGATTCTTTACAAAGAATAAAAAGGCAGTTCCCTGCCCCTAGAGCAGCGGTGGGGAACCTCCAGCCCCAGGGCCGGATCAGGCCCCTAAGGCCATCCGGTCTGGCCCCCGGAGAGATTGCCGGGAGGCTGCCCAACCGGCCCCTGGAGGCTCCGCCGGGTCCGCGCGTCACCTCCAGAGGCCGGGAGAGGGCCTTTGCATGTCCTCCCCGGCCGCCGCCTCAACCCCTTCTCACCAGGCCATTGGCCATTTCGCACATGCGTACCACGCCGATGAGGGCAAGCTCTTGCCCTCATCGGCATGGTACGCCGGAGGTGACGCGCGGACCCGGCAGCGGCTTCAGACGGTGAGTGCGGAGCCTCCAGAGGCCGTTGGGGGGCGGGGGCAAAAAAAATTAAATACATAAAATGGCGCCGGCCGGCCCTCAAGCAAATTTCTAATATTTAAAACGGCCCTTGCCAGGGAAAAGGTTCCCCGCCCTTGCCCTAGAGGCTTACAATCTACATCACTGTTCTTCAACCTTGGGGTCAGGACCTCAATGGGGTCACGAAGCCCTCATTTGTGGGGTTGTAGCAACTTACAGGAAACAAAATGGCTGCTGGGGGGATGAGAAATGACTAATCTTGGAGGCATGACCTTTGTTAAAATTTGTTGTCCAGCGTAATCTGTTAGCCTCCTCCACCTAGACCACTGTTCTTCAACCTTGGGGTCAGAACCCCAACCGCAATGTGGTTGCAAAGCCTCATTTGTGGGGTTGTGGCAACTTATGGGAACAAAAATGGCCGCTAGGGGGTAATGCTGGGGAACCTGCTGGGGGGCTTCCACAGCGATTTCATCCCCTCCTCCCCCTCCCTCTTTCGATTTGCTGGGGAGGTGGTTGGGAACCAGCGACACGGCTCTCTTGTTCCGGAATGACCCCGCCGCTGGTGGTGCGGGCCAGGCGAGCTTGGCAGGATGAGGCTGCTGGTGCCAGGGCGGGGTTGGTGACAGGGGTGGGGAATTGGGTCCCAGGAGGGGGGCAGGATCAATGGTGCACCCCCAACCTCATTATTTATTTACTTATTTATTGGGGTTGTGGCACGAAAAAGGTCGAAGACCACTGATCTACATATTGACAGACAGCCAGGGGGAGGGGTAAACAAGGGAATCATCCCCAAATTATTTCTGCAGACACCCTTAGTGCTAGCTGAGGAGACATGAAACCATTTTCTTGCACTGGTGTCTCCCCGGGTGTCTCGTTTCTGCCCAGATGTTCTGCCAAACAGCCCAACAGCGCAACCTTAGCCATGTTGACTCAGAAGGAAGTGTCATTTCGCTCAATAGGACTGACTCCCAAATAAATCTGTCCCGAATTACAGCCCAAGCCACCAAACAGCTCAGAAGCCTTACATCGCCTAGGCCAGGTGAGAGTAGCGAGGAGCTGGCAATCTGCCTGCCAAGGGCAGTTCTGCTTAGCAGGTTCCAACAGGTGGTGAAATGACTGGAGCTCCTAAATAATTATTGGGTAATTAGCATTTACGAGGGCTCCTGCAACATTCCTCACCAACAGCTCTCCACTTTTGCAGGAACCCCCCAAAACCAAAACCTTTCCAAAAGAGCATGGATGCAAGGGAATAAGATGCCAATAGGATGTCCCTAATTCAGTACTGTACCTCCTGGGTGGGTTCTCTGGTACGTTCACCGCAGCAGGGAGGACACTTCTGTTGTGCTCCGCCGGTAGTGTGCAATGCCAGCTTTATCGCCATGTCACCAGCTGATAATTATGCCATTTACATTACAAGTACTCACTCAGCAAATTCCACTTTCCGCTCCTGAGTGCGCTGCTCAGCGCCTGTTGGAGTGACATCAGGTAAACCTTGTTGCTTACCTAAGAGGCTATTATTTTGATCCCATTTTGGCTTGGTGTTCCTTTGCTTGTGGTTTCTGAGCCTCAGGCAGCTGCATTCCATTCCCAGATTTCAGCTTAGCTGCTCCACACTCTGTCCGTGTGTGTAGTCAAAAAAAGATATTCAAACTCTGTGTGTGTGTGTGTGTGTGTGTGTGCATAGCACATGCTCCAACTTGCTCTATTACCCCGGGATAGTATCTGTTTCCTATCCTTGGCAAATCACTGGCCCTAGTTTATCCCCGTTTTGCCTAACTAGCCCTCTTTATGTGCTATGTTCAGCACATGTACAATCTGCACACAGCGTCCACGATTGTTCAATCTGTAGATGGGTACATTGTGACACATAAATCATGCTCAGTGCAATTAGAGCAGGGGTTCTCAACCTGTGGTATGGGTACCTCTTGCTGGGGGTATGCCAATCCCTGCCCCTTATCTGCCCCATCAGCAGCTGATTAAGTGTTAATTAACATGGATTTAAAATTGTAATTATTTTCGGAGCGCTTCCGTCTCTCTGATTTTGGTTTTGGGCTTATTTTTGTACATTGGAAAATGTACTTTGGTGAGGTGGGGGAGGGAGGAGCTGATTTGGGGAAGTGTGACTTGGAGAAAAAAGAGATCCTTGCATGTTCTCTCTCTCTCTCTCTCTCTCTCTCTCTCTCTCTCTCTCTCTCACACACACACACACACACACACACACACACACACACACACACACACAGAGCGAGCGAGCAAGCAAGCGAGCGAGCGAGCGAGCGAGAGTTAAATAAGACATGTTTTCACATTTAAAATTGTTTTAGTACTTTTTTATTTAACGATTAATTACCTAATTAGTTAATTGATTATCCAATTAATTAGCAGTTAATTAGCAGGGGTACTTCAGAAAATTGGACCGTGATAGGGGGTACCTGGGCCTCCAAAGGTTGAGAACCCCTGACTTAGAACATTGCATTCAATTGTGGTCTGCATTTTTAACGACTCCAACATCCCCATGTTGCTGTTTCCTCCCAGCCCACAGACGCACGTACACATTAAACCCCTGTTGCACTTACACACCCTTGGGTAAAAATGCTTTAAAATGAATACATGTACATTCACATGACCTCCAGATGACTGCTGAGATCAATCCAGGAGATTATAACAGACTAGGTTTACCATCATCCCAGAATCGGCGCTGGCTTTGGCCTAAAGCGGACCCGAGTCGCTCCCAAGGGTGCACTGCAGCTACCCAATGGGCTTCCAGCTTCCGGAACTTCCGGTCAACGACGCAACAGAAGCTGGAACCCCGTTGGGCAGCCACAGTGCACCCTTGGGAGCGGCTCGGGTCCGCTCTAGGCCAAAGCCAGCGTCGATTCCGGGACGATGGTAAGCCTATAACAGACCCTCCAGGAATTGCCAACATTATACCATTGGGGGGGGGGGAATCAGGAATAGCCTCCGTCAGAGTTGGCAACCCTACCAGAATGTGAAGATGGTAGAGAGAGATCTTGGATGGTGAATCTTGGTACAAGAACAGGGGGTGCTCAAATTGTGTTCTCACTTCTGAAATGCAGGCAGGTGTGGCATGTTACAAAACACACAAACCCCCTCCTGATATGCAGAGGCATGAATGCAGTTTTCACACAAAACTCTGCATTGTGCAGTTCGGTGCCATGGAAGGTTGCCACTTCTTTCTCTGAGTCTTGCTGCAATGCAGCCCGACACACAGAGATTTAGCAGACAGTGCCTTTAGCAGAGTGGCACAAAATGCTTTCCTACTACATTTTTTTTGGTGACAGATCATTGTGGCAACAACAACAACAACAACAAAATGGCACACATAACTCAGTGGGGAAAAATCTGTTTTGCATACAGAAAATCTTGGAAGATCCTGACTAAAATCTTGTTTTAGGCTAGATGGCTTGTTTTAGGCTTGTTTTAGGCTAGATGGATTGAAACTGGACAAACTATAAGGCAGCTATATGTGTTAAAATATGTTCAGCTCAGGGCAGAGGCGTAGTAATGGGGGGTGGGGGCGGTCCTCCCCCGGGTACCACGTCTAGGGGCAGCACTCACCCCGGCAGGGGCGTTTCAGCGGCATTCCAGCGGTGGAACTGCGGCGGCTCCGTTTGCACCACTTTTTTCTTTGTTCCGGAGGCCTCTGGAGGCTTCCGGAGGTGTTTCCTGCCTTCCTGCTCACCCCCTGGGGTGAATTTTGGCCTCTTGGAGGCCGCTGACGTCACCCCGGGGGCGTGGCTTCCTGCTGACGTCACCCCGGGGCCGTGGCTTCCTGCTGATGTCACCTCCAGGGCCGTGGCTCCCTGCCACAGGGGGGCAGGCGGGGGCGGTGCTAATACACCACAGCTCAGGACCACTCCACCCAGGCCTGGCCCATCCATGAGGTCAACTGAAACAGTCGCCTCAGGTAGCAGATTGGTGGGGGGTGCCCATCTCTGCCTGCCTACTTGCCTCCACTGCTCCTCCTTCTCCTTCCACTCCCTGGATTGGAAAAGGAGGACGGGGACAGAGAGGGAGAGGAAGTGTGAAGGGGCAGAGAGTGCTGAGCTAGAACATTGGAGAGGGGGAGGACTCCACCCGTGAGGTGAAATGAAAGAGCTGCTGCGAGTAGCAGATGGCACAGTCACTCCCTGTGCCCGGTGGTTACCAGTCTGCAATATGCTCAGCAGCTTGCCCTCCTTTGCCCCCACGGATGTCTCCTGTCCTCGCCCTGCCACTCTGTTTTGAAAGTCCTTTTTTGGAAGTGGGGTGGTGCCTCTCCCAGCGTCCTTGTTCCAGGCCCCACTCTGCGACTTTATTTCAATGCAGAACGAGGAGGAAGAAGGTAAGGAAAATAGGGCCTCTGAGAGGAATTTTATCAGGGGGTACAAAGTTTTTTTGGGTCCCTTCTCAAAGGGGGAGAGGTCAAAATGGGACAGGGGGAGGGTAGCAACAGCTGGAAAAGTCTCCGGAGCCCAGGTCTACCAGGCTTCCTGATGCGGCACGTAGGTCTATCCGCCTGGTAGACCTGGCCTCCTGGTTGGCCCGGCCTCCTCCTTTCATTCTCCATGATGAGGCCAGCTGAGATCCCAGGAAACGTCTGGGCCCCTCCTTTGGCTCCCAGGCCCCGCTTTTTGACTCTGGGCCTGTGTACAATTTACCCCCTTTACCCCCTCTCATGGGTCCTTAAGGAAGGGGACAGGTGAGTGAGTTGGGGGGGGTGGCTGCCTCTAGTACTGATACCAAAAGTTATTGGTGGTGGAGCTGGGGGAGAAGGAGGGAGGATATAGTCACTGCCCCCAGTTCCTGCTGTCATCCCACCTCCTGCTGCCCTCCTTCGCAAGTTCTAAACTGGGAGGCGTTCTAAACGCCAGGGAGGATCCTGGCAGTGGCATTTCTCTGCCCAGCCAGTTTCAAAGAACCAGCAGTGGTGGAGGTGCATAGTGCGGATTGAGGATGCATAGTGTGCATTGAGCAAAACAGGGTGTGTAGAATTTGAGCGATGCCTCTGGCACTGGTTCAGTTTGGGCCAAGCCGGGTTCAGCTCCTAGTGTTACTTGAAAGCTTACACTGGTGGCTTCCACAATGGCATTCTGGGGAAACTTGTCGTTCCTTGGTAGCTTCTGCGAGGAGCTGCAATGAGATCAGCGTTGAGAGACAAGCTCTGCCAACTTTGCTAAGCTGATCGTCCTTCCACAGTGCAGCAGTCATAGAATGTTGAATGTGCTTTAACAACTACAGTGGACCCTTTCTATCTGCGGATTTGGGACCCGCGGATTTGTCTCAGCGTGGGTTCTGGACCCGCAGGAGTCCACTGTCCACAGGGGGGGGTGTCTGGGAAAAAGTAAAAAGCTTACTGGGAAAAAAGTAAAAGTCTGGGGGGTCCCCACAATCCGTGGATAACTGAAACCGTGAATAGCGAATCCGTGGATATGGAGGCCCACCTGTATTTAGAAGAAAGTTCAGGTTGGGAATGTCAACACTGATTAGTCATTCTGGCACCTCTAGTGAGCTTTCAAGGATCACTAAAGTGTCTCAGAACTGTTTCGAAAAGCAATGGTTTATGTTTTCAAGTTGCAATAGGCTTGCTGCTTTTCTTAACCTGGTTATTTTCAACACACAGTATCCACCTTGAATCGAAATTGTAGCGTTATTGATTCATTCATTAAAACTCTTTCTCAGCTGCTTTTCTGACCCCAACGGGGTTCCCCAAAGTGGCACCCAAACATGGACAAAGAAACAATATGCTGTCCATCAAACAGGAAAATCAAACCAAGAGACAGAAGCAGCAGCCAGAGGTTAAAATACAGAAGGGGAAGAAAGGAAGGAAGCGAAGCCAAAGGCATGGTTTAGAAAACAGAATTGTTTGAGCAAGGTGCCAAAATGCCAATAAAGAGAGGGCCAATCCCCCCCCCCCCCAGACAAGGAGTTCTACAGCTTGAGTACTGCACTGATAAGGCCCGGCCCCACATCTCTACTAACTGGACCACTGATGGAACCGGACAGCGATGTCCCTACCTTTGGTGTCACCCAGTGCGGTAATTCGTGTCTGTGTAACCCCACCCGATACGCAGACACGGAAGTAATTGGCGTTGATGCGATGACATCATCATGTCACCGCCAATTACTTCTGGCTTGCCAAACCTCTGCAGATGAAGAAGCGGCTCGGAGTGGCTGGAAACAGCCGAGCAATGGTGTCATCCCCCTTCTGGCCGTCTTCGGCTGCTCCAAGCCCAGACGCTTCTTTGTGTTCTCATGAGGGTCGCTCGTGAGAACATGAAGTGGCTCAGAGCAGGTGGAAGACCATTGAGCCTGGTTAGTGTGGTGGGCTTTTCCCATGGTGTCACCCCTCAATTGGTGTCACCCAGTGCAGTCCACCCCCTCCCCCCCCAGCGATGCCCCTGGGATTGGATGTGAAACATGACCTTGGATGATGATCGCAGGAAGAAAAAATTGTGGCAACTTGAAGAAGGGATGTGTGAGCCAAAGCAGAGAAGATACGCTCTCTATCGAAATGGTGTAACTTGTCAGGGCCAGCCCAAGATCTCCCAACACAGGAGGCAGCACACCAAACGCAATCGCCATGCCTTGAGTGGCACCTTGCCATGCCAAATACTGTCCACTTGACAGGCAGTGAAGTAGCCACCCCTGCTGCTGCTCCCACTCCTTGGATTGGAAAAGGAAGAGGGGGTGGAGCAGAAGAGGGAGTGTGGAGGAGAGGAGAGTGGTGGGCTAGAGTGTCTCCTAAGGGCATATGAGGTATGAGACTGCCTCATGTGCCCTTACGAGATTTGGCTTCCGCCATCTTGAATCTCGCGAGATTTTTGTGATATCCAAGATGGAGGCAGCCAGGATTCAAGGTAAGGGAAGCTAGCACCAGCAATTTCCCCGTTTTTGCGCTCCCCCTGATCAGCTGCTGATTGCAGCAGCTGATAATGGGGACCATCCCGCGTGCCCCCAGCCTGCGTTCCACGTACCCGCAGGGGTACGCGTACCACAGTTTGAGAACCTCTGCTCCAGCCCACATTTATTGTCTCCTCCACACTTCCTCTTCCGCTCCATTCTCTCCCTCCTTTTTGAATTCAAGCAGCAGCAGAGATGGGTGGCAGATGCCCCCTGCCAGTCCACTGCCCGAGGTGGCCGCCTCAGCCAGCCTCATGACTGGGCCGGCCCTGTAGCATGGCAACGCAAAGAGGCACACATGGGAAGATTGTGATGAATCTTTACTTTGCAATTTGAGGGTCGAGGGGAGCCATGGAGATCTGTATTCTGCAGCGAGGTTAAGCGGAAGTAATGGTCTCCTCTAGCCAGTTGATGTAGTTACAGACCTTGATGAAGACACTGGGACTCTTCACCTCTGAGCATTCTTCAAAGCCCCAAGAAGTGATGCCCTGCAGTTCATTATCACAGACCAGTGGTGAGCCTGGGTCACCCTGTGGAGGTATCACAAGCAGTGGCGTCACGACCCCGCGCATCACCCCGTGCGGGGTCGGCGCGTCACCCCCACCCCCCCACTGGTGCATCACCCCTTCACCCACCCCCTCAAGCACGTCACCCTCCCACTCCAGGTGCATCACCCCCAGAGCCGTGTCACACACACACCCTGCTACACTCACCCCCATCCTGGCGCGTCACTCCCACAGCCGGCAAGCCGAGCTGCGTCTTCCTCGGTGACTCGGCCGCTTCTGAATAGGCCGGGCAAGGCTTCGAGTGGCACATGTTCACAACGCCGCTCGAAGCCTTGCCCTCAGATTGGGTCTTCGTTTGGCCCTTCTGAGGGCAAAGCTTCGAGCGGCGTTATGCGCATACCGCTCGAAGCCTTGCCAGGCCTATTCAGAAGAAGCCAAGCCATCGAGGAAATGAGTGTATGGGGTGTATGGGGAAGTGAGGATGGGGGTGAGTGTAGCGGGGGGGGTTGACGCACCAGGACTCCCGGCGTCACTCCGTGCGCTCCGCCCCCTGCCACGCACCAGTGACACCACTGATCACATGGGAATACCATGGGAATACCATGATCCCATGATCACATACCATGAGAACCAAGTTGTTGGGGGCCCTGGGGAAAGGCCCTGCCCTGGACCCCCAGCTTGGGTGGTGGCAGCAAACTATCTTTCCCCTGTTCATTCCTGATTTCCTCAGTTAAAAAGGCGACGTAGGAAGGTGGACACAAGACACTAACCACTAGGCACTCTGCCTGTCTTGCTGTGGAGTTTTCCTACTGACATCTGTAGATCTTCTACTTCTGACTATTGGCTATTTCTTTCTGTTGGCACAGGGCCCCCAAGAAGAATTTTCTCAGGGGTTACAAAGTTTCTTTTAGACCCCTTCCCCAAAGAAGGAGGGGCAAAACGGGGTGGGGGATAGGTGATGATGGGGCAGGCAGAATGGGGGCAGGGAGGGGGCAAAACAGGGCAGGGGAGCAGGAGGGCAATGATGGCTGGAAAAAACTCCGGAGCCCAGGTCTACCTGGGAGTGCAGGCTTCCCAAAGCAGAGCCCAGATCTACCCTCCTGGTAGACCTGGCCTCCTGGTCGGAGTCTGCCTTCCTTTTCATCTACCAGTACAGGTTGAGCCTGGATGAGATCAGAAAATGTTCCGCACCCCTTCCTTTGGCTCCTGGGCCCCCTTTTTTACCCTGGGCCCAGGTACAATTTACCCCCTTTACCCCCCTCTCATAGGCCTTGGCTATGCATGCTTCAATGCCAGAGAACCTCTAGGCACAGACAAGTGATCTGCCCCTTTTTCTGTACCTTTTTCCAGCCACAATGGAGGGAGTCCTCCTCCTTGTCTTACCTGGCAGGAATCTGAGCCTCCTTCCTTCACAGTGGCACAGAGCATGTGCCTCAACAGGACCCTGGGATAGACATCCAAACATTCTCTGTCAGGCAGGGTGGTGATATTTCCACAGTACAGGACATCTGGGGAGTACTCTGAGGGAAAAAAAAGAGGGGGTTGCATTTTAAGGACCACTCAAGCGTTGGTTTATTTAGGGACAGGGTTTAGAGAAAAAGTGGTTCTGGAAACTAAGAGGAGACTTAGGAGATGAACATCTGTCTCCTTCTTATAGATCAGGGGTTCTCAACCTTTGGAGGCCCGGGTACCCCCTATCATGGTCAAATTTTCTGAAGTACCCCTGCTAATAAATTGGATTAATCAATTAATTAATTAGCTAATTAATCGTTAGTACTAAAACAATTTTAAATGTGAACAAATGTGTTACTTAATTCTGTGTGTGTGTGTGTGTGTGTGTGTGTGTGTGTGTGAGAGAGAGAGAGAGAGAGAGAGAGAGAGTGTCAGACAGACAGACAGACAGACAGACAGACAGACAGACAGGGGGGATTGCATTTAAGTTCTAATTAACAAGCAATTAATTACTGATTGATGCTGATAAGGGGCATGCTCTGGTGTACCCCCTGCCATTGGTTTGTGTACCCCTAGGGTTGAGAACCCCTGTTCGCGTACCACAGGTTGAGAACCCCTGTTATAGATGATGCAAGTATTCCATCGGGGTTGTGTGTGTTCAAAATAGTGACCTCCCCTGCTCAAATGTTTGCTAGTGGAATTGATGCAAGTGCTTTGCGAGCATTGATCATTTGCAAAGGTTGTTTTCGTTCAGATCTTCGCAAACTGTTGATGTTCGCAAAGGGCGGACCTGCTGGGACCACCTTCAAGGCTTGGCGAGCAAGCGTTCACGTGGAGAGGTCTGCAAAGGCTCCGACTTTTGCAAGCGTTCACTGAGCACTCAACTAGATTTCAAGCTGCACACTGAGATGCTTGCGCATTTCTGCTTGTCCTGCCGTTTGGTTTGTTCCCCCTCCAAACGGACTGTCTCTTTCTCTCTTGGTGCTTGGTGCTGATTCACTTTCTTTGCATTTCCCCCCCAGAACCTATCTCTGTCTACAGACTTGCTGTGCATGCATCTTTAAAAGGTGCATGCTTTTTGGGTGCACTCTGGGGCTTGAGCACATGGCAAGCCTGTGCACACCAACAGTGTTGCAAGTTTGTGACTCAGGGAACATCTCATTCTCCTTTGTAGCACCAGTACAGTAGGGGCCCTGTATCTGCGGGGGATATGTTCCAGCCGCCGCCCCCTGCGGATACGTGAAAACCGCGGATAGGTGCAAACACCCCCTCTGCGGTTTTCTGAGGGTCCCCCGCTATCCATGGATAGCAGAGGGCCCCGTATAATACAAGGGGCTGCTCTCTCTGTGCACCCTGCCCTGTTGCTCACATCTCCCCATTCTGCTGAGTAAGTGGGACTTTACATTTGTCCCATTGCAAACCAGGAACAAGTGTATGTAAGCAATGAGAACTAGGAAGGAACGGTATAAGATATAGTAGTAACCACTCCCACCACATTGGGTTTGGAGAGCCAGTGTAATAGTTGAATGTTGGCCTAGGATGGTCAGAACCAAAGTACACATTTCCACTCAGTTCTGCAATTTACTGGGTGACCTTGGGCTAGTCACTATCTCTTACTCAAATGTACCTCACAGGGTTGTTGTAAGGATAAAGAGTGGGGGCAGACCCATGTCTGCTGTCCTAAGCCCCTTGGGGAAAGAATGGTGCGAAGGATTAAATGTGATTAGCCGTGCTATCTTAAAATTAAAGGTTGCCAACAGGTTTCTGTCACTGTGCCTTTTATGAGCAACTGGATGTGCAGAAATCAGCAGGTGATAGGGAAAAAAAACACTTATCAGCATAAATTACAGGTTAAGCTCCTCATGCTGTGTTGACCCAGGTCCAACTCTCCCTGCCCAGAGCTTCTGTTGCAAGAAGAAAATGATGCTATGAGTTCCAAACATGGATCTCCAATGTATCGTGCAGTCTCGTCTGACCCTCAAGCAAACCCTCTTTCTTGTTTTCTCTACCTTTCTGCAGAACGGTCGTGCCCCAGCCAACAAGCACACAATAGCTGCCAGGAGTTGGGCAGTTACTCGGCAAGGCTAGAGGCTTCACGTTCTTGGTGATATGGACTGGTGTTAGGAGCTTGACCAACATGATGTCGTTATCCTTGCTGTAGCTGTCATAGAAAGGGTGTCGGATGGTCTTGGACGCAATCTTCAGCTGCTCCGTCCATTCAAAATGTGTCAAGGTGTGTTCCCCGAGACTCACACGGAGGAGACTGCGGCACAAAGAGTAGAACGTAAAAGGGAGGTTCTGCAAATTTCTGCAAGCATAAATTCTGCAAATTTCCAGCAAAAACCAACTCGGTGTAGCACTGATTGGCTAGTGCCTACCCGGGGAAATCACTTTAAAAAACACACCCTTCCTCTCACTCCCCAGCAGTTCTGCACTTTAAAAACAGGGTTTTTTCATCCATAAGGAAACAAATATATTCATGATTGTTCATGCAGCACTTTTAAGAATTAAAGAAGGCATACAAACTGCACCAGAAGAAAGAGATGTTGAACCTATTCCCTGTGCCATTTTCCCAATCCCAATTGCACCCGCCCCCGCTACTGTTGTCCCCTAGGGAAGGGGGGAAGATATAGGTGTACAGCAGGGGTTCTCAACCTTTGGAGGTCCGGGTTTGTGTAACGGTCCAATTTTCTGAAGTACCCCCTGCTAATTAACTGCTAATTAATTGGATTTCTCAATTAATTAAGTAGGTAATTAATCGTTAAATAAAAAGTACTAAACAATTTTAAATGTGAAAAAATGTCTTATTTTAGATAGATACCTTTATTGGCATAAACACATCAAACAGACAAACATAAACAAACAACCCAAAAATCCCCCAACAGATCCAATGACAATAACCTTATTTAACTCTGTGAGTGTAAGAGAGAGAGAGAGACATGCAAGGATCTCTTTTTTTCTCCAAGTCACACTTCCCAAAATCAGCTCCTCCTTCCCCCACCCCACCAAAGTTACATTTTCTGAAGTACAAAAATAAACCCAAAACTAAAATCAGAGGCAGAAGGGCTCCAAAAATAATTACAGTTTAAAATCCACTTAATTAGCTGCTGATGGGGCAGATAAGGGGCAGGGCTTGGCGTACCCCCAGCAAGAGGTACGCGTACCCCTAGTGGTACCCGTACCACAGGTTGAGAACCTCTGGTGTACAGTATTTGTCATGCCACTCTCAAGAACCTATCTCTACATTTTCCTCCTACATTTTCCTCCTACAAATTCCTCCTACAATTCCACGAAACGTTTGCTTGCTCAAGCCTCACTGAAATGAGTGGGAAATGCACCAGTATGCATTTCAATGAGGCTCCCTCAGGGATCGTGCCCCTTGTGCAGAAGACATTTTTACAGTGTAATGCAGTGTTTCCCAAACTTTTTCGACCTGCGGCTCCCTTGACCATTAGCGCCCATCTTGGGCGCCTGCCGATTGCACTGTTTTCCAAGAGGATTCTGTGGCACTCCCCTGGCTGGTATCTGCGGCTCCCCTGGCTGGTATCCGCAGCTCCCCTGGCTGGTATCCGCAGCTCCCCTGGCTGGTATCCGCAGCTCCCCTGTGAGCCATGCCTTCCAGTTTGGGAAACACTGGTGTAAAGAATCCATGGAAGGCTAAGGCCCCAATCCCAACTGCGCTATAATGCAGCAAATGCCTTGTTCTGAGTCATCCTCTTGATGGTTATCACTTCAGCAGGTCCCAAAGCTAAGACTGGAAATGAGCTGCAGTGTTTAGTTCTGGTGAGCCTTGCCGCAAATTACAGTAACCCTTTGGATGTGGTGCTGCACATCAAACCCTTGACTGTTCTAACAAACTGATGTCTCCCACACAGACCAGTGGGGAGAGAAAGAATGGCTCGAGCAGGGCCGGCTTTAAGCCAATTGGACCTTAAAGAACATCAGAAGAGCCTTCCTGGATCAGGCCAAAGGCCCACCTAGTGCAGCTTCCTGTATCACACAATGGCCCCACCAGATGCCTCTGAGAGCACACCGCCAACAAGATAACCTGTTTCCTGCTGTCCCTCCCTTGCACCTGGCACAGAGAAAACCTACTTCTAAAGCCAGGAGGTTGCTTATGGCTTGTAACCTGTGATGGTCTTTTCCTCCATGAATCTGTCCAAACCCCTTTTAAAGTCAACAAGCCAGGTGCCATCACCACATCCTGTGGCAAGGAGTTGCTCCCAATTGGGCCCCACGCTTAAGCCCCCCCGCACTAGGGTAACCTACTCTAGTCTTGTCAAATGCACACGACAACACGTTGCAACATACACGTGACACCACATTGCAGGATTATATATTGTAGACCTATATTCAGACTCCAGTATTTAAGGTTTACATTCATAAATCTAGATATTCATAATATCTAGATTTATAGATATTATAAATAGATCATAAACCAATACAGACGTATTAGATGTATACCCTGTACTCACAAAAATGTTATGATATAAGTCAAGTTTGTGACTTTTGACAGTAATAATGTGATGTTTGCTGGATTTTTTTTAATGACGGATATGATACCTGGGGCCCCACAAGTGAATCTGGGGCCCTGCAAAAAAATGTTTCCAATTGGGTCCTGCAGTTCCTAAGGCCGGCTCTGGGTTCAAGGTCACTAAGGGTCACCCAGAAGATCTACCCAGGATCTACCCGTCCAGCTCTAGGGCTGAGTCTCCAGATGTTGGGTTGCAAATCTCCTTCCTTGTTTGTGATTTGCGAAATGTGCGTGCAAACAACTGGTTGGAATGCCAATAAAAATTCCCCCAAAGGGATTCACTGCCAGCTTCAAAGGGTATTCTGAACTTGGCCTGGGCAACTTTTGAATGGTCCTGATGTGTTGTAATTGTGCAGGGGAAGTTTTGCCTGCAATAGCAAAAAGTAGGGGACGTTCCCTTGATGCTTTAGTTTCCTTTTATCAGGCTGATATTCTTATTGATATGTATTTTTAAGTTTACCTACAATTTTTCATTCTAATTTCAAAGCTGATTTGCAAGACTGAAACAATAAAATAGGGGTGGCCAAACTACGGCTCCTGAGCCACATGCAGCTCTTTGACGTATAATGTGCGGCTCTCGGAAATACGTTGGCTGAGCTCAGTAGCGTCACTAGGACGTGCGTCACCCTGGGGCAGGGGGCGCGCATCACCCTAGTGACGCTACGATATCGCGGCACGGGGGGGCGACCCGGCTCCCCCCCCTGCGTCGCCCTCCGGACGCTCCGAGGCCGGCCTGGGAGCCGGCCTCGGAGCGTCCGACCCCGTCGGCGCTCCAGGGCCTTCTGAAAGAAGGCCCAGGCAGCATGTCCATCCGGGTATTTTCCGGATTTTCACGCATGCGCAGACCCGTTTTGAGGGCTTTTTGTCACCCCGTAGCGCGCATCACCCGGGGGCACCCCGCCCCCCCCGCCACGCTCCAGCAACGCCCCTGGCTGAGCTCCTTTTCGCATCACAATTAATATAAAAGGTAAATAAGAAATTTTCAAGCTTTATAATTATTCCTTCAATTGAAAAATAAACAATTTAAAAAGGATAATATTCTTTTCTCAAAAAAATAGTTATTGTTGCCTTTGTTGTATAGCATTACACTGCAAAATAAAAGGGGAGGTGATATTGTTCGGCGTATCTACACTGGTTCAAAGGGGTCTGGAAATGTTCACAAATAACTTTTTAAGATTTGTGTCTGAACTAGTACAGAACCAGAGAGTTAAAGGAGGGGGGGGGGGAAGCTGATGAACGTGACCCTAAACTTCAAATTGCTCCGCTCTTTAGTTTGGAACAGGTTTTATGCCAATAAAGGGTTTTGAATGAATGAAGTTTGGAACAGGCAAAGTAATTAGCTGAACCTCTCTGGTCTGGATTCACCCTTGAGACCAGGTTGCTATGCAAATGATCTACTCTATCCGTATTTATGTTCCAAAGAACAGGCCTCAGTAGGCTTACCAGATCTCCAACCGGGACAGAGTGCTGCTTCTGAGTAGACATCCCTAGGATTGTGCTCTAAGGTTTAACAAGCCTAGGATTGTGCTCTAAGGTTTAACAAGCTACACCTGCCCACATTCCTTCTCCTAAAGGTCTAGCACTCTGTCCCGGTTGGAGATCTGGTAAGCCTAGGCCTCAGACTTGTCCTGTGTGTGGAGGCGGTCCCAACTTCCCACAAGCGCACGTACCGACCCGTGTAGCATTGGGCAGCCGTGACCAGCCACTGCTTGTTGATCAGAGTCCCCGTGCAGTGAAACTTCCACCCGTCAAAGAGGGCTGCCGTCCAGGGCTGGGAGTGTTCGACGCACTGGAAGCCCCGGAGCATTCTGGGTGCCCTCTTGGCAGCCCCTATCAAAAGAAAGAAGACAGTGTGAAAGGCCGGCACAAGGCAGCTGACGTAAAAACTACAGATCTCAGATAAAGGTAAAGGTAAAGGTGACCCCTGACAATTAAGTCCAGTCGTGTCCAACTCTAGGGTGTGGTGCTCATCTCCATTTCAAAGCCAAAGAGCCAGTGTTGTCCGAAGACGCCTCCATGGTCATGTGGCCGGCATAACTCTCCTTGCCGCAGCACGTAGCATGCAGCTGGAACACGGAGCGCTGTTTACCTTCCCGCAAGCGGTACCTATTTATCTACTCGCATTAACATGCTTTGGAACTGCTAGGTTGGCAGGAGCTGGCCAAGCAACGAGAGCTCACCCCCTCGCGGATTCGAACTGCCGACCCATGTAAAAATGATAAAAACACGTCCAAACAGGTCTAAAAATCAATGTTTAAAAATGATTTAAGAGATTGAAAACACTCTTAAAAACAGTCTTTAAAAACAAGTCACGTATTCCTTACAATCACTACGTTTCATCCGTGGTCTGCAGGCATCTTCAGGTGAACAGCAAAACAGGCTGCAAGGTGTTGCCATAGAAAGTGTGTACTTAAATCAGAAAAAAGGTGACTTGTTTTTAAAGACTGTTTTGAAGAGTGTTTTTAATCTCTTCAATCATTTTTAAACATTGATTTTTAGACTTGTTTGGACGTGTTTTTATCATTTTTACATGGCTTTTAAACCCGGATATCCGAGATCTCTTTACATTGTAACAAGCCATGAAGAAAACTTTCGATGGTTTGTAAAAACAACACTTTGCATTTGCGGGACATTTTCTGCATGCGCAAAGTGCTTCATGGTTAGGGTGCCCATATCCAAAAAGGGACAGGGTGCCTGTACCTTTAACCGTTAGAACATAAGAACATCAGAAGAGCCCTGCTGGATCAGGCCAAAGGCCCCTCTAGTCCAGCTTCCTGTATCACACAGTGGCCCCACCAGATGCCTCAGGGAGCACACAAGACAACAAGATACTTGTATTCTGTCGCCACTCCCTTGCACCTGGCACAAAGAAAACCCACTCCTACAACCAGGAGGTTGCTTATCCCCATCATATATCCCGTTGTGCAGCTCATCATGGAAGGTTGCAACAAGCTACAGCTGCCCAAATTCCCTCTTAAAGGCAAAGGCACCCTGTCCCTTATTGGATATGGGCACCCTATTCATGGTTGACATTCTAATCCTCTTCTGGCAGCCCTCTTCTCTATCCAGTACTGCTGGAGGAAGAAGGGGGGAGAAAGAATCCGCTACAGCTTCAGATTGTCTCTCCTCCCCACTCACCTGGCTGCTAATGAAAGCACCAAGTGGACCATGACAGGTGAACTAAAGCAGAGGTTCTCAACCTGTGGTACGCATACCCCTGGGGTATGCGGGCCACTGGCTGGGGTACGTTTTTCTCTTTTTGGGGGTGCACTTTTGGGGAGGGGTATGCGGGGTACGTGGGACTTGGGGGGATTCGGGGGTGCTTGGGGGGCTAGGGGAGGGGGTACACGGGTGGAAAAAGAGCCTGCCCCTTCCCTTCCTTCCTCTTCAGTTACCTGAAGCTCGGCGTGCACCCTCTCTCTTTCACACCTCTTTCACACCTTTCACACCTCTCCATGTTTTGAATGAGCACAGCATGCTGGGAACCCAGCAATACATGTGAAAGCTCTATATCAGTGGTTCCCAACCTGGGGGTCAGGACTCACTCCTCCCCCCGACAAACACACACACACACACACACACACACACACACACACACACACACACACACACACACACACACACACACACACACTGCAGAGAAAGCAGTGTCTGATGCTCTCTTGGGACTTGTTTCCTCATCTGGTGCTACTTTCTGCTTGCCTGTTAGCATCTCTTAATATTAGGTCACTCTTCCCCCCGCCCCAAAATGGGAATGGTTACAACTTTACAAATGTTGTACAACTTTACAAATGAGTACAACTTTAAAAATGTGATTTATTTTAAAAAGTGTGATTTATAAACAATGACATCACTTCCTGCTTCATGACATCACTTCCAGCCCTAGGTCTTGGGGGGGGGGGTCTTGACAGATTGTCATTCTACAAAAGGAGGTCCCAGTGCTAATAAGGTTGGGAACCATTCCTCTCTATATAAAGGTCATTATTTGCAGGGCCGGCCCAAGACCTCCTGATGCCCAAGGTGGCATGCCAAATGCTGCCCCTTGTTACCCAATGATATGCTAACCTCTGCTCCTCCCGCTCTAGTGGGAGTTCTAGTTCAACACTCTCCTCCCCTCCATATCCAGGATGGTGTAGTGGTTTGGGAGTTGGACTTAGACCTGGAAGATCCAGGTTCAAATCCCCGCTCAGCCACAAAGCTTCCTGGGTGACCTTGGGCGAGTCACTATCTCTCAGCTCCACCTACCTCACAGGGTTGTTGTGAGGACAAAAAGGAGGGGAGGAAATATGTACACCACCCTGAGCTCCTTGGAGGAAGGGCGGTATAAAAATGTGAAAAATAAAAATAAATAAATATTTCCTCTTCTTCTCTGTCCCCCTCTTCCTTTTACAATCCAGGGAGTGGAAGGAGAAGGAGGAGCAGTGGAAGCAAGAAGCTGGACAGAGAAGAACACCTCCCCCACCAATCTGCTGCCTGATGCGGCTGCTTCAGTTGGCCTCATGGATGGGCCGGCCCTGATATTAGATACCCAATACATGATCTTACCTGCAGAGGCCAAAAGGAGAGCAATTAGCAGAAGACCCATGATGTCTGTCATGAGAACAGGCAGCAGTGTCAGGTGGTCGGGTCAACTGGCTCCAGGAATTTTCTGACAAACTAAACAAAAATCATCAGTGGCAACTTGGCAATGAAACTCCAAATCATTTACAGTGCAATCCTATGTGCATCTACTCAGTCATAAGTCCCTTTGTGTTCACTGGGGCTTTCTCTCAGGAATAGGAGAGTGTCTAGGATTTCAGGCATAGACTAGAAGTTTCCAAACTCGTACACACCATGAGCGATGATGACCCTGCTTTTAAAACACTTTCAAGGCTCTGAAATTGAGATTGCCAACTGTCTGGCATTAAACGAGGCTTGATATGCAGCAGTCAGCAGGTGACGCTTCCCCTGGCATGGAGCAAATCATGATCACCAGCTCATTGTTGATGTCTGTTATATGGAAAGCTATACGGGTCGGTTTGAAAGTTGGGAACCCTCATCTGGGGGAAAAAAAACTGATCATCTCCAGTGATGTAGACTTGAGTCTATTGACTCGGACTCAAGTTGGACTCAAGTCGCATCAATGACTCGACTCGGACTTGACTCGGCAATGACTCGACTCAGACTTGACTCGGCAATGACTCGACTCAGACTTGACTCGGCAATGACTCGACTCAGACTTGACTCGGCAATGACTCGACTCAGACTTGACTCGGCAATTGTAAAAGACTTGGAGCCTTTTACGACAAGTCAAATTTTATTCAGGTTTAAACCCGTTTTCCCCATTAAATAGATAGGGACTCACAACTCGCAACCAAAGACTCGGGACTTGGGGGGCAAAGACTTGGGACTGGACTTGAGACTTGGAGTCAGAGACTTGATCCATATCCTTGATCGTCTCTCTCCGGCCCCAAGGAGCAGAAGAGCCATAGAAAGAGGGACGCAGCATGTCTGCACATGGGTGGACAGTGTGCTTCAAGAAAGGATGGACAGGTGCAAAGGAGCTCTAGTGCCATCAAAATTTGCGTAGCATAGGGAATCTTGGCAGATGTCACTTTTTTCACTCCTGCATGACAACAAGGATACCTGCCAAAAAGCAGCCATCTGCCTTTGCATCTAGAAATACAAAAGGAGGGCAGAGTAACAAGAGGGTGATTAGTCACCCATTCTAGCTTCAGAGTGGCTAACAAGATTCAATACTCTGATTCCGGTTCAGGCATTGTGGAAAGGAGATGCTTAACCATTGCCCTTGTGCTGTAATTCAAATACTGTGAACTAACTGTGCACCGTCCCCTTAAATATAGTTCCAAACTCCCCCCTCCCTTGGAGATGCCCTGCTGCAGGCCTGCATTAAGGGTCCTGCAAGGGAGCTGTATAATACTCTGTTAAATAAACCTGTTAGTTACTATTATATTACATGACAAACTGGATTCCAATCATCAAAATTTAACAGACAACACAGTCCTCACCTCCTTTGGGAGGCTCGTCACCATAGATTTGAGAATTCCTGTTGTAGACCTATTTACAGATTGGAATTGAGTCCAATGGCTTGTTTGGTACTAGAACAGGGGTTCTCAACCCCTTGATGGTGTTGTACCACTGCCGCCACCTGAATCTTCTGGCATGCCACCGAAAGTGACTGGCGATGACGTCATCGCCAGTCACTTCCGAGTATTGGAGCTCAGGCGCAGAGGTTTTTGATGCCACAGAGCTCGGAAAGCACCGGTAAGAGGCTCGGGGCGGGCAGGAGGGCCTTTTTCAGCGCATGAAACTTGCACGCTTCACCTCCGCTCACTGGCCAAGTCTCTTGCTGGCACTTTCCAAGCTCCGTGGCGTCAAAAACCTCTGTGCCTGAGCTCCAATGGAGGGGTGGTTGGAGGGGGGGGTTGGGGTTCCAATCGATTGCATACCATCAGAGGTACCCCAAAGTACCAATGAAATAGGGCCTTCTCAGTAGTGGCACCAACCTTATGGAATTCCCTCCCTTTTTAAATACAAACTGCTCTCTCCTTGGAGACTTTCCAGCGAGGCCTGAAAACTTTCTTGTTCAAAGAAGCCTTCTGAGTCTTGGCCTTTTTTAAACATCCAGCGGTTACAGGTGTAGTGCTGCTGTTCTTGTACTCTTGTCTTTTT
Organism: Plestiodon gilberti rubricaudatus; assembly: GCA_026170595.1. NCBI lineage: Eukaryota > Metazoa > Chordata > Lepidosauria > Squamata > Scincidae > Plestiodon > Plestiodon gilberti. The sequence goes on from JANXHW010000011.1 coordinate 2,540,648, forward strand.
AAATGTAATAATGGTCTTTTTATCATTTTTAGATTGTTTTTATCATTTTTTAGATATCATTTATGAGTTTTTAATTAACTGTTTTATTGCTTTTAAAGGTGGTTACTTTTTGTAATTGTTTTTTCCTGTTTTTGTAAACCGGTTTTGTAAGCCACATTCACACATGGGTCCCTTTGGGGAGAAAGGTGGGATAAAAATATTGTAAATAAATAAATAAAGTACCACTTGTGATCTGTGTACTGCGTACCAGCTGAGAACCCCCTGTACTAGAAACCTCCGTACATTTCTGCACTTGAAAACTCCCAGCGTCCTCCACTGCAGCATCGCCCCATCACTGACAAACGGATAGCGCGTACACAGTCAGTCGTAACACCATATATCGAGAACATATCCATAGTCACTCGACGACATGTGCGCACACATGTTCTCCATGAACGCCAAAGGTGGTAATCAAAGGAAGTTAGTTGTCATTAAACACCACTGAAGTCAACGAGACAAGTCGCTCGTGACTGAGAACCAAATTAGACACAACGCTCAAATGTGGCGCCAAGAAGTTGTTTTCAATGAAAAATTGTGCCTGGGGAACCCGCGACCGGAATCAAACGGCTATAAGTGCAAATAACTAAATCCCTGCTATCCCCTATCACAGTTTGCCAGATTTGGTGATTTCTCCCTTCCCGTGCTCTTTTATAAACAAAACTTAGCCTCCTCCATCCATGGCACGTTCTGGCACATGACTAGTTTGAGCCTATGTGAAGCCCTGATAGTATCAAAGGTGTGACTAAAGGTTAATTCACACTACAGTTTTCCCGAGGGGAAGGCCCTGCCTCTGCCCCTGCGTATGCGCTTGTCTATGCGGTTGGAGCTGGGGGAGTGTCTTGCCGCCTGTTGTCCCTCCTTCTGTCCCGCCTTCTTAAGAAAGCGCAGCTGTGATTTGGTGAACAGAAGTGCGCTCCTCCGATTGGTGGGCTGCCGTAGCTCCGCGAACATCCCCCAGCTCCGCAAGCGCAACCGCCTCAAAAGTTGAGGGGAAACCAACTTTCCTGCCTCTGCGTTGCTGCTCCACAAGCTGCTCCGTTAAGCATAAAAACAGCTCCGCGCTACGCTCCACAGATCCGCAACGAGCCTGGAAAACTGTAGTGTGAATCAGGCTTCACTTGCTCTCGCTACAAGCCCAACTGTCCACCACCCTCACCCCGAAACGGTAGCAAAAGAACAACATCGATGCAATAGTCACCTGGAGCCTTGGTTCAGAGTTCTGCTTCGAGGGAGGCCTCTGTGCTCAGAGAAAGCATCCACACCGGGCAAGTGACGCAGAGCCAGCCAGGAGAGAGGTTTGCTTGTTCCTTTCTCTTGCAAAGCGTCAAAAAAGAAACCTGTCCAGAAGAGAGCTTCCCCTTTCCCAGCAACCGGACTCCGCTTTGCGATGAGCGAGATGAGCACACCCACTGGACACTGCCCATCGTCGCGCTCTTCAAAGACCAGGCAGCTCCTCTTTCGACAGCACAGACTCCTGAGATTTTACTAGCTGCCAGGTGCCAGTCTCAAGAACCTGAAACATCTGGAACCAACGGGCACCACCTCGTCCTTCTCCATCGTTAACCCTGCGTGCCCATCTCAGTAATGCTCTACACCTCTTTGGTGACTCATTTTTATTGGGGTGTCACGGCTGTTTGGCCAAGCTCACAAAGGGGGATGAAGTCATTCCTCTCGTGTCAGAGACATGCACCATAGAAACTCCCAATGTACTGCCCATCCCTCACATGAAACACAGCCAATGGTTGCGGGGGGAAGAACCACAGACGACTCTGGATGGATGGAGCGGCATATAAACATATGCTCCCCCATATAAACAATATAGGCCATAGATGCTCCTCCATATAAACAAGGGTGGAACCTTTCCCCTGTTGAATGCTCTAAGTCACCCTGCCATTAAAAGCACAAGAGCAGACCAGATTGACTCTGCTCTGGTCAGCTGGCAACCTTATCCAATGGGTTCACACTGACGTGCAATGAATAAGGAGACTGAGGAGGGGAAGGGATCCTTCTTGCCCATAGGACCGTGCCCAAGTCTTATTGTGCATTATGCACTGGGTGCGTACGCATATGTGTGTGTGCGCATGCACACATGTGTTGGTTACATTGGAGACATGTTTATGCATTGCCAAAAGAGTGGCCATCGCCTGGTTTTAATGCAAATTCTTTACCCACAGAAGATGTCAGGTTCGATCTCCAGGAAGGGCTCTGTTTCCAGCCACTCTTGGTCGTTACCAGCAGCACCAGGTTGGAAGGGGGTGAGCAGGAAGAAGCAGGAGGTGAGCAGGGGGAAGGGGGGTTGAAGCTTGTAGGTGAAAGGGAAGAAAGCTTGTGGGTGGGGAGAGAGAGAGAGAGAGAGAGAGAGAGAGAGAGAGAGAGAGAGAGAGAGAGCCTGGCAAAAGCATAGAAACGGGGGTGGCGGGGTGGTCCGCCCCCAGGTGACATGCGGGGTGTGTGCAAAAGCCATTACATTGGCAGGAATTTGGCAGTGCCGTGGTGGCAAAAAGCACCCTTTTGCAGTGCGGCAGGGGGAAAGGGAGTCGCCCGCCCACCCAGGCCCCTACTGGCTTTTTTCTGACCAAAAAAAACACCGGGGGGCGTTTTCCTACCGTGATGCCACGTGTGGGGGTGGGGCTTGTGACATCGCGGGGGTGTTGCGGGGTGCCGCCGCGCCCCCCCCCCCAGAGGCTAGCTACGCTTCTGGAGCCTGGACCTCCTTGTGTAATGAGGTTTGATTTAACTTGAATTGGCTTGGAATTCACGGAGCTGTTTCCTCACTTGGGGGTGAGTCAGCTGCAATTTCATGGCGCGTGGGTGTTCCCTCCCTGTCCACCCATGGAACACCTCCTAATACTGGCTATTGTTCAAGATTCATTCTCTGCTACCACTTAGAATTCAGAATGTGCACTTCAGGCCTGCCAACTGACCAGAAAAAAATGCAGCCTGATCTGCTCTTCTTGAGTGCTTTTCACAGCATGGAGGTCAGCAATCTCTGCTGCTGCTGCTGCTGCTGCTGCTGTCTGAAGAGCAGGTTGCTGTGAAAGGCACAGGAGCAGGGGCTGGAAAAAGAAGTTGGCAACTCAATCATGGATAAGGTGCTTAACAATCTATTTCCACCCAGGGTGAGCATCCGGCATGATACATTCAACATGCCTCATTCAGGCACTCTGGATTTGCCTCGGTGGCTGTGTAAAAGTTCTAGTCTCTCAGTACTGGAACATGGTATGACAAGTGTAAAAAAAAATGTGCCGGCCTTTCCATGAGGGCAAATGAGGCTGCTGCCTCAGGTGACAGATTTGCAAGGGCTGCTGCATGCCTCTGTTCGCCTGTCACTCCTCCTCCTGTTCCTTCGATTCAAAAAGGAAGAGGGGAATGGGGTGGAAGTGTGGAGGAGGAGAGAGTAGTGGGCTAGAGTGTCTCCAACCACTCTAGCCCACTGCTCTCCTCTCCTCCACATCTTCTCTTCCACTCCAGTCCCCTCTTCCTTTTTGAATCCAGAGCATGGGAGGAGGAGCCACAGTGGTTGTCATGTCACTGGGTAAGGAGAGGTGGTATTTTTGACACATTGCTTCAGGCCTTGGATATTATAGGCTGCACCAGCCCTGGTAACTGTCACTCACTTTTCTCTCTACCTAGGAGGGGAGTAATTGGCCACCGACAGCAGCCATGAATGATCTCACACTTACAACCTGTAGCTCAGGGTGTCCCATCTGGAAGTGTGTTGCAGGGGGTTAGTAAGGATGTTTGAAGATGTATTGGACTCCAAAGGAAGCGCCACAAACCTCATCAAGTTTAATTACTGTTGGTTCTATGGAGGCGTAACAAGACACTTTGCCTCTGGAGGAACTGGGGTGTGAGCTGCCCGCGGGGGGGCCGCTGACACAACACCCCCATGTGATGCCAAATGCCACGCCCCCGGGGGCATGACATCATTTTTGCATGCCACCGCCAAATTTCGGCAGCGGCATGGCGTGAAACACACACCGCCTCTTTTCGGCCCTTTTTGGAGCCAAACGGCTCCTGGACGGGTGGGCGGGCCGAACCTCGCAGCGAAGTTCAAGTGGCGCCGATCGAAAAGAGCGGTGGAGGGGGTGACCCAGTGGTGCGGCTGGAGGCAAGTACGACACACACACACCGCCGCCCTGGGACCTGCCGCCCCACCGCCCCCCCTAACGACGCCTCTGGGTGTGAGGCAACATAGAGAAAGAGACCAGGATTTCTACTTCCAGCACATGGCCCCCAGACTGTGACTTAGGCCTCACGGAGGTGGTAACCCTGTACCTGGGCTGAACAACTTCAGGCTACAGGTAGGTAGGGGTTCGTATGATTGAATGTGCTTCCATACAAGACCCCCGGAGAGCCAATCGACAAGTAGACAAAAACTGAGCATGATGGATCAGTGCTAAATAAAAGGGTCAGAAACTTTGTATCATGCAGACTTTTATTTATGTATTGCACTTTCCCCCCACCTTCCTTCCAAATAACTCAAGGTGGTCTTCATGGCCATCATCTCTCCACCACCGCAGTAGGTTAAGATCAGAGAGTGTGACTCTCCCTTGGTCAATTAAAGAGCTTTATGACTGAGGGGAGTTTTGAATCTGGGTCTCTCCATCTCCAGTCTGGTACTCTAACCACTACACAACACCATCTCTCCACGAGTAGCCTCCACGAGTAGCCACGCAGTAGGTTGACTGACTGCTGCTAGCTGCAGAGAACTCATGACACCACCGTAAGAGAGGCTGCACTGGTTGTCAGTGCTCTTCCAGGCACAATGAAGGACCAGGCTGTTTTCAACCTTTAATAGCACAGGCCAGCGGGTGGCGCAGTGAGTTAAACCGCTGAACCATGAGCTGTTGATTGAAAGGTCGGCAGTTCGAATCTGCGACGGGGTGAGCTCTCGTTGCTTGGCCAGCTCCTGCCAACCTAGCAGTTCCAAAGCATGTTAATGCGAGTAGATAAATAGGTACCGCTTGCGGGAAGGTAAACAGCACTCCGTGTTCCAGCTGCATGCTACACACTGCGGCAAGGAGAGTCATGCTGGCCACATGACCACGGAGGCGTCTTCGGACAACGCTGGCTCTTTGGCTTTGAAATGGGGATGAGCACCACACCCTAGAGTCGGACATGACTGGACTTAATTGTCAACAACAACCCTGTGAGGTAGGTGGGGCTGAGAGATAGTGACTGGCCCAAGGTCACCCAAGGAAGCTTCGTGGCTGAGCGGGGATTTGAACCTGGATCTTCCAGGTCTATAGCTCAGGACACAGTCCGGTGGAAAGTTCTCCTGCTCCTCACTCCCTCAATCGTCTTAGGGACAGCTTATCTTAACGAGAATCTCTTCCGATATCCCATTCCAATACCATCCCTTTCAATAGCAGATGAGTTTGTACAATGTCACAGCCTGACTACATTCACTAAAGCAATTCTTCCCAGTTGGAGAAAAGTGGGACGTTTTGCACCCACTGACAGGAAACTTTCCATGGCAAAACAGAGATGTTCAAGGTTGCATAGAATAAGCTTCCTACTGCTGAGCAGATATATTGAGAGAGTGACAAGCTCACAGGCTTCAACCTATGGAAGACTCGGTGTGATCAAACGCATTTTCACAACGCACTAGGGAAGTGCATGAAGGGAACAAACAAACCAACAAACTTAGGGGACGTGGCCAGCCAGTCCGGGAGGTTGACTGAGGTAGTTCCTTGAGGTGGCGGATGGGCAGGGGAACGCCTGCCTCCGACTGCCCATCTGTCACTACTGCTTCTCCTCCTGGCTTTGAAAAGGAAGAGAGGAACAGAGCAGAAAAGGAAGCATGGAGAAGAGTAGTGGACTAGAGTGTCAGAGACACTCTAGGCCACAACTCTCCTCTCCTCCACACTTCCCCTTCCACTCCATTCCATGCTTCCTTTTCAAAGCTAGGGAGTGAGGGTGAAAAAGGAGGCGTGGCAAGGGTAGCAGCCTTTGTGCTGCTGCATAAGGAGGACCAGCATTTGCCACAACACCTCAGGCGCTTTTGGGCTGGTCCTGTTGAAAAAGTTGAAGAAACTCCACAATGAAATGACAGATATACAATATTCTTTTTCCCCCGTGGGTTGTTCAGGATTTCCTGAGCCAGGTGCTCATCAGTTATTTCTGATGGTTTCTCGGATCCAGTCCACGTACTTGCAGACGTTAACATAGACTCCTGGTCGCCTCGGTTGTGCGCATACCGCAGGACCCCAGGACACGATCCCTTGCAGTTGCCCATTGCAGACAAGGGGTCCGCCCGAGTCACCCTGCAGAGGAAGGACAAGGCATGATCACATTCTCATCTCCGTTCCTGCACTCAGCGACGTCGCTACGCCCCCACGGGCTGGGGGCCGTCGCCCCGCCCCCGTGGAGTCGCCCCCACGTGGGCAGGCGCGTGACGTCATGCCCCGCCTCCGGACACACACCCCTCCGCTATTTTCACTTCCTTTTGGGGGTCATTCGGACGCATGGGCGGGCAGGAGGGCCGAAGCGTGGCTGTCCTGGCTGCGAGGAAGGTAAGTTTTCGCCCTCCAGCCCGCGATTCCGCCCCTTCAGGGGTCGGCGCCCGGGGGCCCTGGGCACCACTTGGTGCCCTGGCCATCAAGGCACACCCCCCCCCCGTTTGTCGCTTCTGTCTGCACTGAGGTCTTCTCTGCAAGGGAAATTAAACAGAGAGACGTGCCCCTTGCTGACTGCTCTGTAAAGACAGGGCCAAACTAGACATGGTGTGGGCTGGGGCTCCAGGATTAGAACCCTTGACATCTTTTTCAAAAAGTAGCTGGAGAGATGATTTTGATTGTGGCTGCTGCGGCGGGTGGGGGGAGGAATCTACTCTTCTCCCCCACACACACACACACACTGTGACCCTCATTTAAATTGCCCCCCCCATATGCTAACATCCATAGTGTAACTAGTCCAGGACATTTTCCCAATTGGTACCCATCCTGCCCTGTCCTCAAGGATATCTTTCAAAGAGAGCAACTCACCTGACAAGAATCTATGCCTCCCTCCATCTTCCCAGCACATAACATGTTATCGGTGATGTAATCAGGATAGGTGGAGCTGCAGAACCGCTGGTTGAAAATGGTGATGTTTGCACAGTGCAAGACACTTGGAAGATTAACTGTAAAGAAACACAAAGTTCAGAGGGAGCATCTAACGGGAGAGCAGACCGTTGCAACTGTGATGAACCTTGGCTCCTGGATTCAAGGTCTCATAGGTGTCGTTAACTTCACACCAGGTTTATTTGACAGGGTTAAGCCCGAGCTACATTATCCACGTCCGTGTTCCATGCGTGTCTGGTGTCCCGCCCCCAGGTCAAACAACAGGCTCTGATTGGCCCGACGTAGCACGGACGCAGCAAAAGTCGAGCCATGCGTGTCTGGTGTCCCACCCCCAGGTCAAACAACAGGCTCTGATTGGCCGGACATAGCGCGGACGCAGCAAAAGTCGAGCCCAGCTCGACTTTTGCTGCGTCCGCGCTACATCAGGTCAATCAGAGCCTTTTGACCTGGGGGCGGGACACCAGACACGCACGGAACGCGGACGCGACGCGGCCGTGGACAGTGTAGCTCGGGCTTTATATTCAGGCCCTTGGCAGGGCTCTAAACACTAGCCTGCAGGAGGGTTGCTCCAAAATTTAATGCAGAATGTAATTGAGTTATCTGTATTCTATCAAACGTTATGGCCACATACCTGGAGACAGAAAACACAATTGCCTTATGTAACCAAAAGCGGATTTCCTTAACTCAAAACTGGCCAATGAGACTGATTGTTCTGAGAGCCAATGAGCCAATGAGGTGTTATGATGACACAGCATGGAACCAATAAGGTGTTAGTATGAGTCAGCTCTCATTTCTATGTATCAGAGCCAATACTAGAACTCTTATTCAGTTGTGTGAGTGTCATCAGGTTGGCCGCTGCTTTTTTGTTGTTTACTGATTGGTTGGGTGACCTACAGTATATACGGTTATAATATTAAAATAAATAAAGTTAATGGGGGTGACACCATGAGTTACCGCACCAGGTGGCACCAACCCTAGTAACACCACTGGGGTGGTGTGATGAGCTCTTGCACCAGGTGACGCAAAACCTAGTGATGCCTCTGAACGGAAGCTTCACTCCTGGGGTACGTAGCAGCCCACTCTTGACCAGGACCATGATGGAAGACCCCCTCCCTCCACGCCACCATCCTGATACAAATCAGGGACCCCCGTGGCTGCTCTTTAGAGCAGCATTTCTCAAACTGTGGGTCGGGACCCACTTGGTGGGTTGCAACCTGATTTCTGGTGGGTCCCCCAGAGCCTCCAGTGAAAACACGGGTGATGGAAAGATCAGATAACTAATTATCTCAAGCCCTGAGGCTATTCAAAAATCAGATAGCTGCTCATTGCCCTGCAAACAGCTGAGCTCCTGCAGTTTGCAAGGTTGTGTAAATATAGGGAGACAAATGTCTGAGCATCTTTTTTATGGTGTTTTTTTTCCAAGTCCATCATTGACAGGTAGTGGGGGCAGGTGAAGGCTGGGTCACATAATTAAGCCCCTCAAGCTTTGAGGCTATTCATTAGGGCTGTCTCATTACGAGGAGTGGATTGAGTTTTTCAAATACATAAATAAGATATTACTTATAAATAAATAAATAAATAAATAAATAGAATATTTCTTTCTAGATCACTTTTTTTAAAAAAATCTCGTAAAGCTAGGTGGGTCCCCAATAGTGTGTCATTTTAAAAAGTGGGTCCCGGTGCTAAAACTTTTGGGAACCACTGCTTTAGATGATTGGAAACAAGCATGTCAATGCCAAAGCTTACCATGCTGTGCAATTTGGCCATCACGGCGCGATCTTGTGTAGATGAAGCCCCGGGGCAGTGCGTGCTGCCCCGGGGCAGGGTGTCGCGCAAGTGCCATAATGTCCCGTTCTCCCGAGTTGTTCCCAGGCTGCCCCAGAGCTTCATCTACACAAGATCGCGCCGTGATGGCCAAATCGGCTGGCCCTTTATATCCTACACAGGATTGCGCTGGCTGTTTCCATGTTCCAACATACCTTGCGGGCTTGTTATCGTCCCCCATCCTGATACGGTACAGTGTGTTCCTGGCATAGGGGGGCAGTGAGTCGGCAACTCCAGGGGCTGGACTTTGCTATTTAAGCAGGCTGGAGTCAACAGTTTAATGAGCATGATGTCGTTGTCCATAGAGGAAGGGTTATAGCCAGGATGCACAATGACTTTGGATGCCAGTTTGAGCTGTTCGGACCAATCCGGGAGCCAGAGGTTGTGTTCTCCGAGTCGTACAGAAAAAGGGCTGTGAGGAAAGATATGTGATCAGTTGCTGCCATGAAGGTGGCTAGATGGCCCGAAATGGTGCTGCTTCTCCAGCTTTTTTTTTCTTAGGTGGGCAGGCAGCACACTCTCCAGCCAGTTTTTGAGTCACTGCTAGGCTCCGCCTCTTTCCTGGTGAGCCCCTCCCCTTTATTTCTTAGCTCCACCCATTTACCTCCGGTTCTGGTAGCAGACTTTCCCTTGATTTTTTCAAAGGATTTGTGATGTCACCAGGGTGACATGACTTTTGGGGAGACATCTGACCTGGCAACCTAGCTGCCCACAAGAGTTCACCCTACTCCTTGGCTTGATACCAGTAGCGCAGCTGGACTCATGCCAGTGGGGCGGTGGGCGGGGTGACATCGCCCCACCCCGCTGCCGGAATGGCCCTGATCCAGAGCCAAACGGATCAGAGCCATTCTGGTGGCGGGGCGGGCAGGGGGATGAAGCATCGCCCTGCCCACCACCCCACTGGTGCGAGTCCAGCTACGCTACTGCCTGATGAACATAAAATTAGCAAACAAAGCTTTCCCTAAGATGGAGAAAAGGGATAAGAAAAGCACCAGATTTTGTCTTAAATACAGCGGACCCTCTCTAACCATGTGTTCGGGATCCGCGGATTTGACTCACCGCGGATCCTGGATCTGCGAGGGGGATCTGGAATGCACCCTCGCGGATAGCGAGGTCCAACTGTACTACATGTCAGTAGCTCCAGGCAGAAGAAGCTGACAACTGTACCTTGCACTGCAAGGAGATGAACTTCTGTGCAAAATGTGGCCACTTTTTCCCTCTTTTTGCTACTTTTTGATTTTCATGCATGCATCAGTTCAAAGATTGGTTTGTTTTTTTAAAAAAAAGAAAACCACAGTGGGAGAAGCCCATGACTTTTGCTTTTGAAATCATGTCCATGAAAGTCACACAAAAGTACAAAACGAGAATAGATCGCTCCAAAATAACGGACACAGAAGGCAACGCTAAGGCCATTTTCGCAAGAGACTCACTCAGCCCAATCTTGATCATGCCAATCTGGAAGAAATTCCCATTCACTGAAGAGGGCTTTCTCATGAGTAACCTTAGCAAAGATTGCAGACGAAGCAAACCCTGTGACTGCATTTCTGAGGTCAGTTCTTCATGTGTCCTTGCTTTGCTGATTTGCCGACGACTCCCTTCCCATTCCCTTGCATTCCCTTCCATTTCTCCTTCCCTGGCCCCTTCCACTTACATTCTCCTTTGACAATGGGCAGCACTGACCACCCAGGATTTGTTGATCAAAGTCCCTCCACATTTCAGACTGAAGCCAGAGAAAAGGGCAGCTTGCCACGGCTGGGAATTGCGACGGCAAGGCTTCCCACCGGGGATCCGTTCTTCATTGTCAGCAGAGACTAGAAAAGCAGAAAACAGAAGTGAGAACCGTTCCAAAGAGCACGCCATCCACAGCAGGCCACAGGATGTGGGGATGGCACCTGGCCTGGATGCCTTTAAAAGGGGATTGATGGAGGAAAGGTCTTTCACAGTTTACAAGCCATGATGGGGATAAGCAACCTCCTGGTTGGAGGAGTAGGTTTTCTCTGTGCCAGGTACAAGGGAGTGGCGACAGGATACATGTCTCTTGTTGTCTTGTGTGCTCCCTGAGGCATCTGGTGGAGCCACTGTGAGATACAGGAAGCAGCTGGACTAGATGGGCCTTTGGCCTGATCCAGCAGGGCTCTTCTGATGTTCTTGTGTTCTTAAGTTGCCTTTTAATGGGGAACGGGTGCTGAGATTCTTCTTACAATCAAGGCTACTTTGCAAGTGATGTTTCCAGTGCCCAACTTTGCAAATGATGTCAAACACCCACCTGCCCCAACCTGTACTCTGAAGTGGTACAGTCCATTCTGCCCCCTCAGAGTTCTACCATCTCATTTCCACTGGATCCTGTTGCTCAAATCTGATGGTTGAATGGGTTGTACCATATCAGACTGAATGTGGGGGTGGGGTGGGTGTCACATTTTGGAATGCTCCACATGCTTAGAAGCCTCCTCGAAGCAAAGATTTTCATGCAGGGAGTGGAGCGAATCAGAACCTCTCATCCTAATGTGATAGATGTGTGTTGTTTTGTAATGTGAGGGAGCATTCCAAAATGTGGCTGCTGATTGGCTGAAATGATACGGTCCATTCTACGACCTCAAAATTCTGCCCCCTCATTCTGCTGCATGGGGTACCATAGACCAGACATTATGTGTCTACCCTTTATGGATGTTACAATTCTCAGCCCATGTGGCCCTACTGGTCTTTCCTCTTATTTAGTCTGCAAAAACAAACACCTTAAGAAATACTTCCTCATTTTTTTTTCACTTGCATACGTACATACTTGGACACACCCCATGCAAATATACACTCTAACTTATTCAATGCATCTAAATAAATCCCACATATACTTCTGTGCCCACCTGACATCTTACCGTCAGACACCAGGAACAAAACGGCGGCGAGCAATTTCAGCAAAAGTGATGACATGGTGGTTTTGGTTAATTCTCTCCAGGAAGATTTTCTGTAGGAAAGGAGATTGCATGAAAATCATTCCTTACGTGTTCCCAGCGACAAAAAGAAGACGAAGAAGGGGTCCTTCTTTCTTACCACCTCCAGCAAAGCGAGAGGGGAAACACTCTCACAGAGTGCTGTTCTACCCATTACACAGAATTAGGTAGTAGAATGAGGTGATAGCATTCATTCCGGACTCTACCTTTTCAGATTGCAGATGTGGGTCCTATTTTTGAATAGTCCCACATTTTTTTTTAAATCTTGCTTGTAGTAAACAAGCATATCACAGAGAAAGATTTAGCATAGCCCTTTTCTGGATACGCTATATTTACTGTATGCAGGAAGACATTTTATACACAGGGAGCATTCAATAATAAGACCACACACCCACAAAAGCATGCATACACTCACACAGGTACCCCTGCACTCACACAGGTACATTCTGCCCCCCCCAGTAGACTACCATCTCCTTCAGCGAAATGGGAAGAACAGCCAAGTTGCTAATTAATTTGAGAAAGACCAAGACAAAAAAAAATTAAATAAGCTCCATTCGTTTCAACACCTATTTCTGATCTATTATTTCTGGTTGAGTGAAATAGAACTTCAGTAAGGAGTAGAGGCTTTCATGGCCAGATACAATGTTCAAAGAAATAGGATGTACAGGTTCCAATGCCATGTAAAAAAATTGGAATAAAACTAGTAGATCTGTTTAAAAAAAACACATGTTTTAACGTGTTTTTTAAACGTACCTACTAGTTTTATTCCAATTTTATACATAGCATTGGAACCTGTACATTCTATTTCTTTGGACACGAGATAGGAATTGCTTCTATCAACTCTGCTAATGAAAATGTCAGGATCTAACTCTAATTAATCAATAATGCTACCCCAAAACAATCAACATTGGAGCTCACAATATACACCCCAGGTTGGGTCCATCCATCCATGCAACAAACATATAAAAAAAACCCTTTTAAATATCTTGAGCGCACAAAAGGCTGCTTGAGTTATTGGCAAGGCAGCTAAGAGAAACCAAAGAGGAAAGCTGGAAAAACGATACCCCTTAAGTCACCTGCAAACAGCTCCTGGCTAAGAGGTTATGCTGGGGGGACCCCCATAGAATCTTCAGTTGAAGGCAGCCTCCCACGGAATGTATGTATTGCTTGTCCAGATCTGCCCAGATGTGCAACTCAGAGTTGCAGATCTGTCAGATAAGGCAGTGAGGACAATAAATCAGTGTGCCAGTTGTCAAGGCTGGAATCTTGAAATCAAGGAACACCCTTTGCCTCGGGAGAAGATCCTAGAGGGATGCCCCAGAGGGAGAGCCTTCAAAACTGTCATCAGCCTTTCCCCAGGTGAATAATAGTCCTGTAACACAACACATCTTTCAGACCCTGGAAAACAATCCATGACATGAGACACTATAGAAGCCAAGAGATTTCTTACCCCCAACGCTGTTTGAATCCTATGCTCTGGCGCAGGTCTCTTCTTGGCTTTTATTTCCAAATTCCAAGTCCTGCCCAGATTAGCTGAGTTCAGTTTATCAGGAAATGCTGGTTAACACCTCCGCCTTCATCTCTTTTAGTCCAATGACTAGGAACTGGCCCATTGTTCAGCTTATTCAAATTTCCTGATGATATAACAAGACAATTGTCAAAGAAGGAAGAAGGTGACAGAAAAATCGGCCATATTGAAGGCCAAATCACACAACCATGACCAGTTCATGACCGGTGACTTTTCTCCTTTTCATGTTGTCTGAATCATTCACCACAAACGTCAGCCACAGTTTACCTTGCAGCAAACCATCCCAATGTGGTTAGAACAGAGCCAGCCCTCCCATGAGGCAAGCTGAGGTGGTTGCCTCAGGCACCATATTACGGGCGCCATGATTTATGTACATTCTTATTCATTTATTCACTCATTCCAGATTTTTCGAGGCTGCACTCTCTGCCCCAACTGGTGCGCAAAGCAACATACAATCTGCTTCCACAAAATAGCAATACAACAATCATCCATCTATTCCAAACAAAATTCACCAAAGAAAGTATAAAAAATGTAAAGCAATTCTCCAAATGCAGCATGCCCACTAGATTATAAATAGCCATAATTAAGATATGGGTAAATGTCAAGTCCACAGTGCCTTGGGTCAGATGAAAACATTCATAAAATCAGACATGTTCTCACTTGTCAAAATGACTAGGCCAACCTGTCCATACAGTAGGGAGCACTTCTTCCCCCACCCCCTGTATTTGAAAAGGAAGAGGGGAAAGGAGCAGAAGAGGAAGTGTGGAGGAGAGGAGAATAGTGGGCTAGACTCGCAGTGTTTCCCAAACGTTTTTGACCTGTGGCTCCCTTGACCCTTGCGAACCCTTGGCTACAGCTCCCCATGATTTTATGGTGATGCCTGCAAATTGGCATTGCACTGTATTCCGAGAGGATTCCGTGGTACTCCGCGGCTCCCCTGCCTGGTATCCGCGCCTCCCCTGGTATCCGCGCCTCCCGGTTCCCCACCACTGACCATATGTTTGAGTACCTAGATTCATAACATCTGACTATGGCCTTGACTATTCTTGCCTTGTTCACCACCCACTTGGTTCACCCTGCTCCAGATTCCGACACCATGTGGAATGACCTTCCTTCTGATGTTTGCCACGGCGGTATCCGATGTCTTCGTGGCTCTTGAGCAGGCATGTCCACTGGCTGGCACTTGGAGCAGTGGTGTCATTGTTTCCCTTCAGTGGATGACACACTGGGTTTTTGATACATGATTGGTTTCGTTTTAGCAGCACAGGTCTTCCTGCACATCCAGAGTTGTGTTTTGAGCTGCATCACCCTCTTATTGTGTTCAAATTGTTGTGTACCACCTTGAGCACCACGCCGACAGCTGGTACATGGTTTAAATAATAGTAATAACACATAAATATGTATGTGTTTACATTATTTATATCCTGCCTTTCCTAAGCTACACATTATACTCAGGAGCTGCTACACATTATGCTCAGGAGCTGCCTGAGTATATGTCAAGGGCTTCCTTGTCCCACATAAACCTGCTTAGCACACTTTTTTCAGAGGTCCTTCTCTGGGACTGCAAACCTTAGGCAGATGGCTGTCGGAGGGAGGGTGTCTTCTGCCATGGAACCCAAAATGTGGGACTCCCACCCTAGTCATGTTCACCCAGAGCCTTCTCTGTGACCTTTTAAGCTCCAGACACGTGAAGCATTAACATGCCAGCAGGGGTGTCACTAGGGTTGGTGACACCCAGGGCGAGATCTCGTGTTGTCACCCCCATGGACCTCCCCCCGTACCAGACCACACAACGTGGAGGCCTCCTGGGAAGTGCGATCCCCACGTGAGTCACTGCAGGGATCGGAAAAGACCCATTTTCGCACCACCGGTAACAAATAGAATAGAAAGTCGTTTTGGTGTCATGCTTCCCTGTGGTGACACCTGGGGCGCCCCCCCGCGCTTCTAGTGATGCCCCTGCATGACAGTGTGTGGCACCCGCCTAGGCCACAGCAGCGCATGGAATCCCACATGGTTTAGCTCTTCTTGCACAACCAGCATTGCGTTTCAACTGAGCCTGAATCAACGTCTTTCCAGGTGATGCATTTTTTGAGTGGTGAATGCAAAGAAATTATGATCTTGTCTCAGGAAGTTGACTCAAACCTGAGCCCAAAACTGACTGAGAGAGGTTTTTTTTTCATTGAACCCCAAATGAACCCCAACCTAAAAGCTCTGGGTGACCTTAAACTTGACCCAAAACTGAACCCCTAAACACAAGAAGTGGTAACCAGTTCAAAATAAGTGGTTGAATAACCAGGCACTCTGTTTTCAATTGTATGATCAATGCTTTTTTTAATCTTCTATGATGTTTTTATTGTATTTACAGTATTTTGTTGGTCCAATGTTTTAAAAAGCTGAAAACAAAAGAACCTAAAATAATCAATAGGTATTTGATCAATATTGAACTTTAAACAATACACACATTTCAAAGAGTAGCATTACAAGGAATTTGAGATCATTTTGCATGAACTGGACCGAAACTGGCTCCAATGCAGTTCAGAGTGTTTCTGAGCAGTTACTTTTGAAAACCTGCAAAATCTCCCCCAAATTGGCCAAAACTTCTGTTTTCAGGAGTTTCAGTCCAGGTTTAGTTACAAATGTGCTCCTTTTCTATCTGTAAAATGCTGGGTGGTATGTATGGTACTGAGGCTGAAACTCAAATATTTTGGCCATCTAATGCGAAGAGAGGACTCTCTGGAGAAGACTCTGATGCTGGGAAAGACTGAAGGCAAAAGGAGAAGGGGAAGGCAAAGGATGAGATGGTTAGACAGCATCACCGCCGTTGCAACGAACATGAAAATGAGCGAACTCAGGAAGATAGTGGAGGACAGGAAGGCCTGGCGGGATATGGTTCATGGGATCACGAAGGGTCGGACACGACTTAACGACTGAACAACAAATGTGTGGGACTGTAGGGATTGCTTAACCGATTCTGTTCTGCCTCTCTGGTGCAGGATGTTGTCTAGGAACCCACCACCCAATGCAGGCCGAGGGGAAGAAAAGTGCTCTCCCTATGGATAGGCTTACCAGAGCTCCAACCGGGACAGAGTGCTAGACCTTTAGGAGAAGGAATGTGGGCAGGTGTAGCTTGTTAAACCTTAGAGCACAATCCTAGGCATGTCTACTCAGGATTGTGCTCTAAGGTTTAACAAGCTACACCTGCCCACATTCCTTCTCCTAAAGGTCTAGCACTCTGTCCCGGTTGGAGATCTGGTAAGCCTACCTATGGATGGCAGGAGAAGGAAATTTGCTAGACCAAATGCCACTTGACGTCAACACCTCTCATTTCGGGGATGTCTTTCTTAGATTGCACAAGACCCAACTCTTATCCTTATGGGAATTATGATTGACATGGGCGTGGGCCTGTGGTGAACCTCTTCACGGTTCATCAGAACCTTTTTTTGAAAAGTCATTGGATCGGTTGCAACATGTTGCTTAATCAGGTACCCTGGCCTAAGACAGGATATCCTATTTCCAAAACAGGGATGGTTCCTGTGGATTTGATGGATAGAGCGTTGGAGATATATTCAGCTTAGTTGGATAGTACAATTAGAAAATAGAGAATTGTATGTTAGTAGGACAGGGGCCGTGATGGCTTAGTGGTTAAGATGCTGAACTGCAGACTGGAAGGTCGGTAGGACAGCAGTTCGAGACCCGAGTGCCGCGTGACGGAGTGAGCTCCCGTCTCCCGTCCCAGCTCCTGCCAACCTAACAGTTCGAAAGCAAGAAATTGCAAGTAGATGAATAGGTACCACTGCGGTGGGAAGGTAACAGCGTCCCATTAGTCATGCTGGCCACATGACCACGGAAGCGTCTTCAGACAGCGCTAGCTCTACGGCCTTAGAAACGGAGATAAGCACCGCACCCTAGAGTCAAACATGACTGGCGTTCGAGAAGAGCCTTTACCTATGTTAATAGGATATACTGCTTCGCGCTTGCTGTACATTTTGAAACATTATGTGTGGTAGAATTTTTAGTATTATACCCGTATTGTCCCGAGTATAAGACGCACCTGATTATAAGACGCACCCTTAAAGTTTGGTGTTATTAAAAAAAATTAATTAAATTACTGGCATTAAATTGCAACAGCCTGATTATAAGACGCACCCCTAGTTTAAAAACTTAAATTAGGAGAAAAAAGTGAGTCTTATACTCAGACCAATACGGTATATTACTAATATATATATAATTCAAAACAGGGGTGGTTCCACAGGTGAGGCACATGGGGAGGACCCATGCCTGACCAACCCCTGGGTCAAGGATCCACTGCAGTCACTAGTCCCCATTACTGGTAACCCAGGGGCTGCCCATGGGGACAACTGCTCTCTCCTGCTGTGGCTACTTCCCACCATTGCCTGATAAGCCACCCAGGACCAAGGGTTCAAGGGGGAGGCTTATGAGGAGGCAGCAGGGATCAGGCAGCCTCAGCATAGCTGAGTCCTTCGCGTTGTGGCGGCAGTGAAAGAGAAGTGGTGCTTCTCCGTTGCCCAGTCACCTCTTCTGGCTGGGTACCATCAATGGTGCTTTCCAAGAAATTGTAGACCCAGAATGTGATGGTGCTGCTGTGATCCTGAACTTGCACATTTAATTAGGCTCACCAGATCTCCAACCGGGACAGAGTGCTAGACCTTTAGGAGAAGGAATGTGGGCAGGCGTAGCTTGTTAAACCTAAGAGCACAATCCTAGGCATGTCTATTCAGAAGCAAGCCCCCCAGTGGCGTCACTAGACGCGCGTCACCCTGGTGCGGGGACGCGCGTCACCCCCCCCAGGGGCACGACGTTATGGGCGCGGGGGGAGGGGGCCATCCGGCTCCCCCCCCGCATCGCGTCGCCCCCCTCCGGACGCTCCGAGGCCGGCCCGGGAGCCGGCCTCGGAGCGTCCGACCCTGTCGGCGCTCCAGGCGCTCCAGAGGGCTTTTTGCCCTCAAAACGGGTCTGGGCATGCGCGAAAATCCGGGAAATACCCGGATTGACACGCTGCCTCGGCCTTCGTTCAGAAGGCCCTGGAGCGCCGACAGGGTCGGACGCTCCGAGGCCGGCTCCCGGGCCGGCCTCGGAGCGTCCGGAGGGCGACGCGCATCACGGAGGTGACGCGCGAGGGGGTGCGCGCGTCACCCCATGACGCGCGTCACCCCCTGGCGGCCCGCCCCCCCGCCACGCCCCAGTGACGCCCATGAAGCCCCCCATGGATACCTAGGATTGTGCTCTAAGGTTTAACAAGCTATGCCTGCCCACATTCCTTCTCCTAAAGGTCTAGCACTCTGTCCCGGTTGGAGATCTGGTAAGCCTACTTACCTACAGGTAGGCTTACCAGATCACCAACTGGGACAGAGTGCTAGACCTTTAGGAGAAGGAATGTGGGCAGGTGTAGCTTGCTAAACCTTAGAGCACAATCCTAGGCATGTCTACTAACTCAGAAGCAAGCCCCACTGAACACAATGGGTCTTGCTTCTGAGTAGATATGCCTAGGATTGTGCTCTAGGATTAACTAGCTACACCTGCCCACATTCCTTCTCCTAAAGGTCTAGCACTCTGTCCAGGTTGGAGATCTGGTAAGCCTACATTTAACAGTATTCCATTTAACGGTATTTAGCTGTATTTTGTTAGCTATTAGGTTTATATTTCATTGACTGTGCAATCCTGGGTAGGAATGCACCGGGGAAGCGCGTGCTCCCCTGGCGCAGGGTGTTGTAAACGTGCTGTAAAGGACGTTTACGGCACCCGGCAAGTAAGGACCAACGGCACAGTGCCCAGCGGTCCTTACCCGGGCTCCTGCCTGGCCCTGTGCCCACTGGAGCAGGTAAGTCCTACCCCGGCCAGGGCAGGGGCGGGGTGAAGGCGGACCGGGCAGGCAGAGGGACGGCCATTGGCTGCCCTGGGGTCTGGAGAGGACGGGGATATTGGCAGCAAGATCCGCCATATCCCAAGCCCTCTCCAGGCCCGGCCCGGCCTTACACGGCCGGCGAGCTCCGGAGCTTGCGTACATTCAAGGAGACCCATTGGACCTCCTGCCACTTACACCAGGGGAAGGGGACAATCGTCCCCTTCTCCTGAGTTGTTCCTGGGCTGCCCAGGGGCAGCCCGGGAACTCAATAGGATATGGCATCCGGCCCTTTAGGCCGGGCGGCGTATCCTACACAGGATTGGGCTGCTCGATATGTTTAAAATATATATGATGTGCTGTGGGTTTTAATATTTTGCTTGTCAGCTTCTTTTTCTGTACCCTTCAGGAGCTGTGGCCTGAGCTCATTGTTTAGAATTAAGTGAACAAAGAGGCATGGAGAAAATATTGCTGTAGTTATCACTTGGCATATGTATATATGTGTTTTTTCTAACAATTTGGGTGCTCATCCCAGGCCTAAAAGTTGTATCAAACTATGTCTGTGTACAGACTTCTATTCATTGCAGAATCAGGTGTCGAAGAATAGAAACTTAGTAAGATACACTCTGTGCATGCCTAAGAATTTTTAGAAATCAAGTAAACTGTGCAGTCATAATAATAATATGTAAAAAGGGGGGGTTGACCTGATGTTGCTGGGATACTGGAAAATGTTATAAATACACATGAAAAACTGGTGTGTGTGTGTGTGTGTGTGTGTGTGTGCGCGCGCGCGCGCGTGTGTGCGTGCGCGCTTCACAGCTGTCTTAGGTCAGAGGTGTTGTTTTGTGTGCATCAAAGCAGTTGCTTTTAAATAAAGTACAAGGCTTTGCTCTAAAGGGTGTCTAGTTCTTGAGTGTCAGAGCAATCCAGGCCGAACCTGGGAGAATCCTTTGCAATTTCTCCTACGGTGCCCAGCCAGGAAAGTCAACCAGGAACCAGGAAATGAAAAGTGAGAGTTCTCCTTCCCTAATGCTGTCGTAGTTATTGATGACAGCAGGAAGGAGGTTTGATATTGATTGATATTGATTGGTGATTATACTGGCACTTCTCGTTTGACACAGGTCTGAGTCACCCGTTTTTGAAATAACTCGCTTTCAAAATTAATACCGAAACCTCATTTACATGTGCTAATTTTCAAAATAACGCGGTAAATTCCTGGTGCTCCTGCATGTTTGGCTGTCTTTGTGTGTGTTCCTTTTGATTTTTAATTTAATATGCACTGATTTTCATGAACTTAACCCTGTGTAAAACAAGAGGTGCTGGTACTTACGTTATTTTGAATTATCTGCCTATTTCATGGAAGTTAACGGCAGGACAGCGGAAATGACCTCTTTGTGCCCTTACTGTAACTAAAAGACTCATAATACAATGTTGGAAGGATAAGTTCCCTTCTACCACCACACAATGGATTGAGAACTTCTTAACTTTATCATCATTTAAATCAGTGTTTCCCAAACTTTTTCGACCTGCGGCTCCCTTGACCATTGGCAACTATTGGCCGTGGCTCCCCATTACATTATGTTGATGCCTGCCAATTGGCATTGCACTGTATTCCGAGAGGATTCCGTGGCACTCCGCGGCTCCCCTGGCTGGTATCCGCGGCTCCCCTGGGAGCAGTCGCGTCACGACGACGCGCGTCACCCCAGAGCGGGGGCGCGCGTCGCCCTTAAGGGGGAGGCTCCGCCCCCGCGCGTGACGTCACGCGCAGGAGCAGAGCGCCCTCCCCGCTCCGTTTTCGGCTCATTTTGGAGCCAAACGGACACAGAGGAGGGCGGGCGGGCCCACATCCAGCCCAAAACTGTAAGTGGGGGGTGATCGCGCGTCACCCCTATACGCGCGACACCCCCCGGCGGCCCGCCCCCCCCACTTCCCCCCGTTGACGCCAGTGCCTGGGAGCCACGCCTCCCAGTTTGGGAACCACTGATTTAAATGTATGACTTACAGACGACAACTACATATGAATATTGTTGGACATTTAGGAGGCTTTCTTAGACATTTATGAATGGGTTGCCTATTATAGGTTAAGTATCCTGCTTGGGTTGGGAAGTTGTCTGGATTTCAGATTTGTCTGGATTTCGGAATATCTGCATAAACATAATGAGATATCTTGGGGATGGGACCCAAGTCTAAACACAAAATTAATTTATGTCTCATATACACTTTATATACATAGCTTGAAGGTCATTTTATACAATATGTCTAATAATTTTGTGCTATAGGTAGGATGCTATATAGGTGTCCCCCGCTTAATGTCGGATTGCTTAATGACGATCCGGATATATGACGGAGGTCCCCAGTAAAAAAGAACAAAAGATTTTAAAAGATACATCTTTTTAAATTCCCAGCTCTTCAGTTGTCTGGCTTTAGATAAGGGCTTTGAAGTTCAGCACTGGGACTTTAAGTACAGCCCCGAACTTCAAAGCCTTATCTAAAGCCAAACAGCTAATGGGCAAGATAAGAGCTTGGATGTTTAACGCTGGGGCTTTAAGCACAGTGCTAAGCTTCAAAGCACAGCAAGACCCGCTTAATTATTTTATTTATTTATTTATTTATTTATTTACAATATTTTTACCCCGCCTTTCTCCCCGAAGGGACCCAAGGCGGCTTACAACATGGGATACATAATACAAAAAATAATCACATTTAAAACAATAAAAACAATCCACAAAAGCTAGTAAAAACATCATCTAAAATTAATTTTAAAAAATCAAATTACAATTAAAACAGGAGCATAAAAAAGCAGCAGCACTCCACCTGTGCCAGCAGGATGTTAAAAAAAGGCAAGGACTCAGAAGGCTTCCTTAAACAGGAAGGTTTTCAGGCCTCGCCGGAAGGTCTCCAGGGAGGGAGCAGTACGTAAATCAAGAGGGAGGGAATTCCATAGGGTTGGTGCCACTACTGAGAAGGCCCTATTTCTGGCCGCCGCCCCTCACACCTCCCTGGGCGACGGTACCCGCAAAAGGGCCTTCTCTGATGACCTAAGGAGATTAGCCGGAATATATGGAAGTAGGCGGTCTCTCAGATATCCTGGCCCCAAGCCGTATAGGGCTTTAAAGGTCAAAACCAGCACTTTGAATTGGGCCCGGAAACGAATCGGCAGCCAGTGCAGCCGCTGAAGAAGCGGCCCGACAGAGTCGAACCGCCTACCCCCAGTAACTACACGGGCCGCCGCATTCTGCACTAATTGCAGTTTCCGAACCGTCTTCAAGGGCAGCCCCACGTACAGCGCGTTACAATAATCTAATTGCGATGTCACCGTGGCACGGATCACCGTGGTCAGGTCTGCACGATCCAAGGCCCCCCTGGCCACAGCCGCCACATGGGAATCCAGGAGCAGCTGCGGATCCAGGCGGACCCCCAAGCTGCGGACCTGCTCCTTCAGAGGGAGTGCAACCCCATTCAGAGCAGGACGATACTCTAGCACCTGCATCGTGGATTTCCGGACCTGGAGAACCTCTGTCTTGTCCGGGTTTAGTTTCAGCTTGTTAGCCCTCATCCAGGTCCCAACCTCCTCCAGGCAGCGCTCCAGAACCTCAACAGCCACCCTGGAATCAGGTGGAAAGGAGAGATAGAGCTGGGTGTCATCAGCATATTAATAGCACCCCACTCCAAATCCCCAGATGACCTCTCCCAGCAGTTTCATGTAGATGCTAAATAGCATGGGGGACAAGATGGAACCCTGTGGCACCCCACACCTCAAAGGCCAGGGTGCCAAACAGGCAGCCCCCAGCACCACCATCTGGGACCTATCTGCCAAGTAGGAGTGGAACCACCGCAGAACGGTGCCCCCGACCCCCAGCTTGGCCAGTCGGCCCAGAAGGACACCATGGTCGATGGTGTCGAAAGCTGCTGAGAGGTCCAGCAGAACCAACAGGGACGCACTCCCCCTGTCCAGTCCTCGGCGTAGATCATCCACCAAGGCGACCATGGCCGTTTCTGTCCCAAAGCCCAGCCTGAAACCAGATTGAAAGGGGTCTAGATAATCAGCTTCATCCAGGACCCTCTGGAGTTGAGACGCCACAACCCGCTCAATTACCTTGCCCAAAAACGGGAGGTTTGAAACTGGCCGGTAGTTGTCCATTACTGTGGAGTCAAGGGAGGGCTTCTTCAGAAGGGGTCGAACCACCGCCCGCCTCAAAACGAGCGGCAGCACCCCCTCCGCCAACGAAGAGTTGACCACCCTCCCCGTCCACTCGGCCAGTCCCTCCCGGGCAGATCTAATTAGCCAAGCCGGGCAAGGGTCAAGCATGCAGGCAGTCGGCCTCACACTCCAAAGGAGCCTATCCACATCCTCAGGCTGTACAAGCTGAAAAGAGTCCCACAACACTGGACAAGCAGATGCCAAGGGGACATCCTCAGATATTGTCAATGAGGCATCCAAGTCATGGCGAATCCGATCGATTTTATCTGCAAAATGTTTAGCAAACATGTCGCAGCGGGCCACCGTGTGTTCCTCCTGTTCTATTGGGGCGGGCTGGTGGAATAGGCCTCGCACC
Organism: Plestiodon gilberti rubricaudatus; assembly: GCA_026170595.1. Taxonomy (NCBI): domain Eukaryota; kingdom Metazoa; phylum Chordata; class Lepidosauria; order Squamata; family Scincidae; genus Plestiodon; species Plestiodon gilberti. Next base: position 2,564,467 of record JANXHW010000011.1, read on the forward strand.
ACACGGTACAGCTCCGCTGGACGATTGCTTGCAGACGCAATGGTAGCAGAGAAGAAATTTCTCTTCGCTGCTATCACCGCCACGGAGTAGGTTCTATAGTGGGCCCTACTCCATGTCCGGTCGGATTCGGCATGCGTTTTCCGCCACCGTCGCTCAAGACATCTACCCTGTCGCTTCATCATTTGCAGGTCCTCAGTAAACCAAGGAGCCGCTCTGAGTCTGCGGCGTGGCAAAGGTGCCACTTGCCTCAGGAGCGATCTCATCCACTGCCCTGGCCAACTTAATGACGGCTTCACTTTACAACGGGGATTTCAGAACGTATCCCCATCGTTAAGCGGGAGTCACCTGTAGTGCAGTCAGAGGGCACATGACGTAGTCAAAGCAGTTCCAGCTCTGGGCAATGTCGTGATGGGTAGGCTTCCCATCCGTCCCGGGACGGTCCCGGAACCCGGGCTCGGGTCCCGGAATTGTCCCAGACTGTTCCGGGCCACTGGAAGCCTCCGTTGCCTCCGTCGTTGTTTTTAAACTGAAGAAACGTACCTTTTTTCAGGCGCTGCCATCTTGGATTTCGCAAGATTTCATGAGATCCAGGAAGGAAAAAAGGTAAATTTTGCAGTTTAAAGTTAGCGGTGGCAGCGGGACAAGGCGACAGCAGGCAGCGGGCAGCAGGCAGCACGACGTCCCAGACTGGATGTGGTCGGCCAGGCTCCGGAAGAAGCCTTTTGCGGCGGCAGCACAAAGTGGCACAAGGCGGCACAAGGAGACGGCGGGCAGCAGGCAGCACGGGCAGCACAGGCAGTGGAGCGATTGTGGTGGCACGACGGGCAGCAGAGCAGCAATAATAGCAGCACGATGGGCAGCAGCAATGGCGGCGCGACAGGGGGCAGCAATGGTGACGACGGGCAGTGGCAATAACGGCGGCACGGCGGGCAGCGGCAATGGCACAGGCAAGTCAATTAAATTAATTAATTAATTTGATAACGATAAATTATAGTAAAATTTCCGGCCGCACGGAAAAAATGTTTTATTTATTTATTTATTTATTTATTTGATGGGGGGGGGGTTCCAGTTAAGAACCGGGAAAATCTGGTAAGCCTAGTGATGGGAGACTGCCTAGGAACCCCATAGATGCCATAATGAGTTTCGCAATGGAAGTAACACAGGATATCAGGGAATATGAATTCCGTTCGAAGTGACACATCTCTATTATGGCTGTCACATGAAACAAGAACTCTTTGTCATTGTAGCCTATGCATTTCACAGCAGAAGGCAAGGCAATTCACTTCCTTCTAAGGGTCAAGTCTGTGTCCAGTGGGACTTTGTCCCAGGTCAGCCTAAGTGTGAGTTGATTGAGCGATGAAATCTGCAGAAAATGTGCTCACGAGAAAACACAATTGTGTTTCCTGAAGAGGAAAAAAAAACTGCATTGTTTTGGGTGATGCATGCATGTGCTATGGTAGCCATCTTATAAAAATATGCCTCTGTTGTTTGCAGTGTGGTGGTATTGTTTTGTTTCTTGTGATTTTACAGTACAGCAAGTCCTCACTTAAAGTTGTTTCATTATAAGTCATTTCGTTTTAAAGTTGTTGAGAAAAAAATCGATTCCCAGCCAGGGCCACTGTCTGTCTGTGTGGAGTTTGAATTTCTCCCCATGTCTGCGTGAGTTTTCTCTGGCCTGGAAAGCTCACATTTATTTCAATTTTTAATATTAGAAGCGTTTTGAACAGAAGCGTCACTAGGTTTCGCATCACCCGGGGCAAGAACTCATCTCGTCACCCCCATAATGGCCATCACCCGCCCCTCCCCTCGCCATCGCCCCACCCTGTGCTATTTTTGGCCATTACGTTTGCTAGAATACAGATAATCCAAAGCGATTGGTTTCATTGCATTCGTCATGAAAGTACACATCGAACGACATGTAACACGATGATATTATTCATGAATACAAAGTTTTCACAATTTTGGCCAGTAGTGGTGTTAACCACCCCCACCCTGAGGGTGTCACCTGAGGCGGTCCGACCCCCTCCCACACCCCTAGTGATGCCACTGTTTTTGAGTCTTTATTTAGAAGTTTGGTGATGTTTTTGTGACCCGAAATATGCCGTAAACTCTTGTTTACGTATATCAATTAGCCTATGGTAAAATTGGTTTCGTTATAAGGCATTTCGCTTAAAGTTGCAGTTTCTAAGAACCTGCCGACAACGTTAACAACTTTAAGTGAGGACTTGCTGTACTTATGTACTAAAGCTTTTGTGGCCTGTGAAACTGTGTATTTGTGTTAAGATTAAAATTATTCGGGCTTGATGGAACGTCAGGAGACAATGTTTTCATGAGACCGTGGCCATCAGGCCCGAATAATTTTAATTATTAAAATTAAATTTTTAATAATTTTAAGGGCAGAACTTCTGGCTCAGTTGGTTAGAGCATTCGTCACACAAATGCCTGAAGATCTGCAGGACAGCAGTTCAAGATGGCCGGAAATCTGTCGGAGAGCTGCTGGCATGCCGAGCTGATAAGCTGCAGAGCCCTGTGGGGGAGTGGAGCAGCTGAAGCGTGCTGAGGCGAACGCCAGAAAGAGACAGAGCTGGACTGTGAAAGCAACATCTTGAATGAAGGATTCTATGAAAGATTAGAACGTTATTATATTGTAAAAACTCTTTGGGGTTTAGAACAGCCTGCCCATGTACACCGCCTTGAATAAAGTCGGAGGAGAAATCCAGTGACCAGAAAGGCGGTATATAAATACTATATATTATAATATTATTATTAAATACTTGCTGTACTGTTTGAAAAGTGGGCGCTACCCTTGAAACCGATTGACAGGAAAGGCAGGAGAAAGTCCTTTCTCACCGACACATAATTAACTGATGGAATTTGCTGCTCTGACATGTGTTGATGGCTTCTTGCTTAGATGGCTTTGTAAAGGGGATTAACATACATACTGCACAGCTACTGTGAATGGAAGGACAAGGGGACGAGGGATGAGTATACATTTCAGCCTTCATTCAGGTCTCCAGAAGCTCAAGAAGTTCTCTTGTGTTAAAAAAGTGAAGCAAAGCCATGAATGTGGTTAGGATCAGGACCACAGTTAACCCTTTCACCCCTGCACTGTCCTCTTGGTTAAATCACTGCCACCGGAAGTTCATCTTTATACAAAGCAAATGGAAACTTTTGCTGTGGTGGAACTTCCACCAGGAAAACAGGACAATGGGGGAAGGGTCAATTCCTTCTCCCCCAACTTTGGTGCGAATCTCCCCCTTGTGCACCCATAGGTGTGTAGTCCGATGTTGTTGTTTTTTTAAATCACAGCTCTAATCACAAATCAAGAACGTGTTGCCCCTTTCCCAGCCTAGGACTTGGCAACTGTCTAAGGCAGAACCTTGCCCCTTTAACAGCTGCACAAAGGAGAGAAGTTAGGCAGATGCAGCTTCTCTCACCGCTGCAAAGGGCTGCCAAAAATTACCCTTCTATGGAACGAATAAAGGCAGAGGAGGTGTACTCTGCATTGAATCTCACAAACCACATCGATTTCAGCTTCCACGCTCTGCCAACTAGTGGCAAAGGGCATGGGGGTATTCAGGAAAGCAAACCTGCCATTCATGGTGACAGCGAACAGATGGCACTAGGGCATTAAGCAACCCAAAAACCACAAGATGCCAGGTTGTGTAGTATGTGACTCAAAAGAGCTTTGGATAAGGAAGAGAAGAGCCCTCACCTTTTCACAGCTACGCCTGCCTTTACTTGTCACGAAAAACGTGAACTCAGTTACACTCTGCCAGGCTCGCCCTTATTGACCCAGTCCGTGACCCATGCCATGCAACTGGTCCATGGGAAACAACCCATGTCAATTGCAGATGTAATGATGGCGGTAGGGGGAGGCCGTTGCTTTCTCTCAAGTGGCGGACTGAAATTACCGTAACTGCAATGCTCGTTCCTCCTTTTCCTCCCCTTCCTTCCTGCACACCCTCTCTGATCACCGCACCCTCTGTGCCTAAAAAGTGTCAATATACAATGGTAAGCCGTTCCAAATAACTCCTTGGGAGGTGGCAGGAAATGAAGTGCTTTGCATAAAATTAACTCACTAAAGAAATCACAGAAACAAATATGCCTGGGTCGCAAGGTTACAAACAGCTCCCCCCCGCCATGCCCAGCTACCTCCATTCCTAATCACTTTTCCTTTGTGCAATATTTTTTTCAACAGAAATCTCCCCCCCCCAGCTGCCAAGAGCCCCCACAGGCAGAGCCCATGAGAGGGGGGTAAATTGTACCTGGGCCCAGGGTCAAAAAGGGGGCCCAGGAGCCAAAGGAAAGGGGCTCAGAAATGTCCTGGGATCTCAGTTGGCCTCATGGAGAGTGAAAGACGGAGGCCAGGCCAACCGGGCGGGTCAACCTGGGTGCCGCGTAGGGAAGTGTGATAGACCTGGTCTCCAGAGACTTTACTGCCCTCCCCCTGCCCGGTTTTGCCCCCTCCCCTCTGAGAAGGGGCCCAAAAGAAACTTTGTACCTCCTGATAAAAATCCTTTCAGAGGATTTGTCAGAACAGCAACTCCAACATCATATACCGGTAGTTCTCACCTTCTCCTTCCCCAATTTAGGCTGTTAGAATCCCTAAGATTCTTAGAGAGCAACATCAAAACACTTCGTAACCTTGAAGCACTTGAGATCAGCAAGAGACCTATAGGGGTACTTATGAACAAACAGCAAGACCTAAATTTTGTGAATAAAATATGGTTGCCCATTATACACAAGTCCTTTCAAACCATAAGCGAAAAGAAGAGAAAGAACGAGGGCCTCTAGTGGTCACCTATGGTCAGCGCAATTGAAAATCTGGATTCTGTTTCCGTTGCTAATTAGCATTTTAACTGAAGGCTCAATAGCAGTTCTTTTTTCCATCTTCAATCTCTGGGTTGTACCCAAGAAGAAGTTCCAAGAATTGGAACGAAACGTTGGTTTTACCACCTTCTTTCTTTCCTTGGACTTTAAATAGTATTCTTGGCTGTCAGTGAAGACTCTGCAAGCAAGTTTCCTCGGACAGTTCTGAATATTGTTTTAATACGTTCTGGAAGGATATTAAACATTACATGGCATCTTCACCCGTATTCTGCAAATCTTTTCCTATAATCCCTAAGATGTAGATTTATCCATCCATATATGCAGGTTATCCCAGTGGAAGGGTCCCCCATGGGTGCTTGAGGAGGTAGCTGGCTGGCTCCACACCCCTGAGCAGGGTCGGCCCAAGCCCTCCTGATAACTGATGCGCAGAGGCGAAACAAGGGTGGAGCGAAGGCAAGTAGTTCTGCAAGACTCCATTACACTGGAGTCAGCGGCCCCTCCACCTTGCTGTTGGAGCCATTCTGGCAGCAAAGGCAACACGCAGGACACTCCCCAGTCACTGCCGGAATGGCTCCAACAGCAAGGGGGAGGGGCCGTTCTCCAGTGTAACGGAGTCTTGCAGAACTACTTGCCTTCGCTCCACCCTTGTTTCACCTCTGCTGATGTGGCATGCCAAATGCTGCCCCCTTTACTTGATAATGTGCCAGCCTCTGCTTCTCCCACTCTCCAATGTTCTAGCACTCCCCTCCCCTCCATATTTTCTCTTCCTCTCTGCCCCCCTCTTTCTTTTCCAATTTGGCTAGAGCAGTGGTTCTCAAACATTTTAGCACCGGGACCCACTTTTTAAAATGACACTCTATCGGGACCCACCTGTAATTATTTATTTGCAAAAAACTCAATCCATTTCTCATAATGAGGCAGCCCTAATGAATAGCCTCAAGGCTTGAGGGGCTTAGTTATGTGACCCAGCCTTCACCTGCCCCCACTACCTGTCGTTGACGAACTTGGGGGAAAAAAACACCAGAAAAAAGACGCTCAAACATTTATCTTCCTATATTTACACAAGTTTGCAAACTGCAGGAGCTCAGCTGTTTGCAGGGCAATTAGCAGCTACCTTGCAAACTGCAGGAGCTCAGCTCTTTGAAGAGTAATTAGCAGCTATGTGGTTTTTGAATAGCCTCAGGGCTTGAGGTAATTAGTTATCTGCTCTTTCCATCAGATTTCATTGGAGGCTCTGCAGGACTCACCAGAAATTAGGTCGAGACCAACAAGTGGGTCCCGACCCACAGTTTGAGAAATGCTTGTCTAGGCTACCAGGTACATTAGGGACTAGAGGGAAAACAGACACAGAGGCATGTTTTCTCAACGATCCATATGCAGATGTATATAAATAACAATGGCAGATTCTCTGGATCTCTCTGTCAAACATGCATACGCAGCTGCTTAAATAAGTCACCATTTTGATACATATCAGTCTCTGGGAGTCTCTTCCCAAGGTCTGGTTGAAGCAAATTCCACACATATCCTCAGAGGCGACAGGCGCCGGGAGGGTGCCCGGGCGCGTGGAGTGGGGCCAGCGTTGTGTCACGTCGACGCCCCCCGCCCGTTTTGCTCTCATTTCGGAGCCAAACCGGCTCCAGGGAGGGTGGGAGGGCCCAGACACAACGCTGCTCTTCGGGAGAGGGTGAGTTCCCCCGCCCCGCAATCTTGCCGCCCGCCCGCGATCGAGCGCCTGGAGCTCCTGCTCCACGCGCTCCACCGTGGTTCCGCCGCTGCATATCCTAGGAGCAAAGAGCTGAAGAAGTCGGCCGAAGAAGCAGAGGCGTCGCTCCGGTAGGGGCGGGGCTGTAAGTATCGCTGCGGTCATAGTCTCTTTACCGAGCGAGGAGGAGGCAGCCCCGCCCCCTCACTGTCCGAGCCAGTCCCCTACGGAGAAACCGGCAGGGAAGAGACCCTGCCTGCTGCTTTCTCCGTAGGGGACTGGCTCGGACAGTGAGGGGGCGGGGCTGCCTCCTCCTCGCTCGGTAAAGAGACTATGACCGCAGCGATACTTACAGCCCCGCCCCTACCGGAGCGACGCTTCTGCGAAGAAGCTGGGACAAGATGAAAGTGCCCTGCAACAAGGAACGACGAAATTGACAGCTTGGGCCAATTCAAACAGGCATAGTTAGTAGTAGTGCTCCACTTTTTATTTCCTAACTTTTTTTTACCCATAAGATAAAGTAGGAGGTCTAGCTCAGTGGGAGAGCTGCCACTGTAAATGCCTGAAGGTCTGAGGATGCCAGTTCGAGACACTCAGAAGTAGGCTTACCAGATCCATACCGGGACAGAGTGCTAGACCTTTAGGAGAAGGAATGTGGGCAGGTGTAGCTTGTTAAACGCTTAGAGCACAATCCTAGGCATGTCTACTCAGAAGCAAGCCCCACTGAACACAATGTCCAGGTATGGATCTGGTAAGCCTACCCAGAAGTATTCGTGAGCTGTCGAGAGCTGTCGACACGCCTCTGACGATCTGCAGAAGCCCTCGGTGAGAGAGAGGAAAAATGCAGAGCACTCTCTGAGTGGGAGACAGAGTTGCCGTTAGTCAAGCGTGGGAGGCAAATGCCAGAAAGAAGCCAGACAGAGAAGGACACCATCTGGAATGAAGGCGTCCCATGCAAGATTAGAACATTGTATTTTTTTAAAAAACAAACAAACAACCCTTCAGAGGTTTAGATTGCCTGCCTGCGTGAACCGCCTTTGAATTAAAGTGGGAGGAGAAATCTGATGACCAAGAAAAGGCGTTATATAAATACTGGTATTGTTGTTGTTGTTGTTGTTGTTGTTGTTGTTGTTGTTGTTGTTATTATTATTATTATTATTATTATTATTACCCAAGCCAACCTGTTAGGGGTGCAACACTGCTCTCCTAGTAGGGACTATCCCTCTTTCTCTTTGGGTTGTCTCTCAGGAAAACAGACCTTCAGTTCCTCCAGCAACATGTGCCATAAATGAAACTGAAGAGGCTATAAATCACGGAAGCTTCTACTGAGCATGTGCAGCTCCACAGTGCTCCTCCTCCCTTCTCTATACTTACCTGGCCAAGGTAGAATGTGCCTTTCCTTGTACCTCCCCATGTAACAGGACTAGAGACTTATTTTTCCAGGTGAACATGCAGGGAAGGACCCAGGCATAGTTTCTGCTTATATTATTATTATTATTATTATTATTATTATTATTATTAGTAGTAGTAGTAGTAGTAGTAGTAGTAGTAGTAGTAGTAGTAGTAGTATTTATACACCGCTTTTCAACAAAAAGTTCACAAAACGGTTTACAGACAAACTCAAATGATGAAATGGCTCCCTGTCTCAAAAGGGCTCACAATCTACAAAAGATGCAAAACACCACCAGCAAACAGCCACCAGAAAAGACACTGCGCTGGTGTGAAAGGGGGGCAGTTACTCTCCCTCTGCTAAATATAAGAGGAGCACCACTTGAAAAAGTGCCTCTTGCCTAGTTAGCAGGGGTTGTAGGCCTTTTCTAGATTTGTCCCGCTGCAGGCAGGAAGAAGGAACAAGCAAATGTGCACTCAAGAACCAGGATAAGAAATGCCACGGATTCTGCGTACAGATTCTGCATACAGGTTTTTTTTTTCCAACTCTCAGACATGACTCTTTTTCTGTCATCTCTCTTTTTTAAGCTATCCCCTGTTTCTCAGGCACACTCAAAGGCTCTCTGCTTTGAGAAATACTTTCGCGAGGTGTTAACGTCTTCCCTGCATTCCAAACAGTCATTAAATGGAAACCTGGAAGCAATTTTCCAAAACTGGTGCGTTAACCTTGTCAAGTCTGCCGGGCAAGTATCATCATTCATAATCCCAAATTAGCTCTACCGAGAGACGTTTTAATCTTCCGTTCCAGCAAATTAACAATGGGAAGTCTTGGAAGACAAGTGCTGCCAGGCTTTTTCACAATAAATAATCCTTTGGGTACATGAAGAATGCGGAGTGAACCACAGCAGCATACTGTTGAGAAATCAAGTTGTTGGGTGGTTAGAAAATGCTGGACCTGTGTGGGGTTCAACCACATCTTCCTTGGGGGATATTTTGCTTCCGCAACCCTTTTTCTCAGGTAGGCTTTGCAAAGGCCTCAGGTGTAAATGCCTGAGGCCCTTGGTCCCGAAGTGACCTGCCGTTTCCTTCTCTTCATCCCCGCGATGGAATATGGAGATGGCGCAGTGTGAAACTCAGAGGCCCAAGTGGTTACAAATATTACATTACACATCATGCATTCTCAGAGGATTTCACACGATTGCTGATCATCAGTGCTTGAAGCAGTAAGCAATTGTTCTGTCGCGCCTATCATGTATAAAAGATATGTGGGAACGAGCTAGGTCTTTCAACTTGTAATTGCGTCTTTTACTCATTCTTTGTCATATGCCAGCGGGATCCAGGCTCATGGTCACCTTACTTGACCCCTGAGCAGACAGATTCACCCACAAAAGAGAGGCAGTTTAATGGGAGAACTCCTGCTAACTCTCTCTCTCTCTCTCTCTCTCTCTCTCTCTCTCTCTCTCTCTCTCTCTCTCTCTCTGTGATGTCCCCCACCTCCCCACCATGATGCATGCTGGCTAAGCAATAATGAAGAAATCACTGAATCCAGAGACACGGTTAATTATTCAAATCCATATCCTGTAATGCATATCCATGCATAGGATTCTGTGGAGTTTTTGCATAAATCATTGGGTAAGATGCAGGGCTGGTCCATGGCTTCTCAGCACCCGATGCAGAGCACCAACTGCCGTTCCTCCTCATGCTCACTAGATTCAAACAGGAAGAGAGGAACTGCGTGTGGAGGAGAGGAGAGTGGTGGGCTAGAGCGTCACAGACACTCTAGCCCACCACTCTCCTCTCCTCCAAGCCCACACTTCCTCTTTTGCTCTATTCTCTTCTTCTCTTTCAATCCCAGTGAGCTGGAGGAGGAGGAGAAATTGTGTTAGTGGTGGGTGGGGAGATATAGGTGGGTGCACAACAATCCACAATCCACAACTGGACAAGACTTCCTCAGGGAGAGGCCGTCCATGTAGGTAAGATTCAAAGAGTGTATTAATTCCATCTTCATCACTGTAGCACTGTGACATGCCTAGCTCTGTCCACTTTTCCCAACAAAGCATGAGATTGCTTTCAACAGAGCCTTTGGTCAACCCAATAGTGCCTGCTCCAATGGCAGCAGCTCCACAGAAACCCAGAGATCCTTCTTTCCCATCCTGTTACCAAGGTTACTTTTAGGTGGAGATGCCGGGCTCCCACCTGGGATCTTCCACATGCATGTAGAAAAAGACACAGAACTGAAAGCCAGTTTCACGTATGAAACGACCTTCTGCGGAGTCAAAATGTTGGTCAAACAGGCCCAGTGGTGTTGATTGTCCACTTATTTATTTACCACCTTCAAACGGGGCCGGCCCATCCATGAGGCCAATTGAGGTAGTTGCCTCAGGCAGTTGATTGGTGAGTGGCACTCATCTCCATCCCCTTACTTGCCTGCCTCCACTGCCCCTCCTTCTCCTTCCACTGCCTGGATTGGAAAAGGAAGAGAGGGGCAGAGAGGAAGAGGAAATGTGGAGGAGAGGAGAGTGCTGAGCTAGAACACTGGACAGTAGGAGGAGCAGAGGATGGCACATCATTGGGTAAGGGGCGACAGCATTTGACACATTGCCTTTAAATCCCAGGATGCCTTTCATCAGGAGGTCTTGGGCCAGCACTGCCATTAAAGCATACAATAAGGTGAAAGGTCTTTGCCCCAGCAGCTTACAACCTTCTAGATAGAGACACAGGAGGAGACAAAGAGATGGAGGTCGGAGTACACAGGGGACATGCATGTTGTATATGCTCTCTAGCTAGTGCTGGCTCTCCAGAATTTCAGACTGGGGTCTTTCCCACGATGTCAAGGAGTGATCTGGAACTTTCGCTTGGCAATGGAACCTGCAACCAAAGCACGTGATCTACCGCAGAGCGATTTCCCTGACCCAGATCTCTGCCTCCAGCCTTCCATCCATCTCTTTTACGTTGGAGGAAATGGAGGCAGGAAGCCCCAAGCAGATCTCGGTACGACCTCCTGCCCTGGGGGAGAGGAGAGTATTCATAGACATTGCCCTTCCCCATACCTGTTCTGAGGTGTCCACACATTTGCCCCAAGCACAGACACTCATCCATTTCCTGGATACCCAAAGGAAGACATGAATCAACTCTTGCTTAAGACATCACACTATGTTTGTGTGTCTTCTGTGTGTCTCCCCTTGCAACCAGAAAATACATGACTAGCCGAACCTCTGCCTCCAGCAACCGAGTCATGCTGGGAACTGAACGCTGGTTTCAGCCACAAGAGTGTCCATCTGTGCCCAGGGCCCATGAGAGGAGGGTAAAGGGGGTACCCGTAATTTGTACCTGGGCTCGGGGTCCAAAAGGGGGCACGGGAGATTTTCCTATCTGCAGGAGGTGCGCGTAATGACTCTGTAGCAAAAAAAAAAAAAAAGGATCCCTGCTGCAGGCAGCCCGCACTGGTTTCGACAATGACAACCTGGTTCCGGCCCCCAAGTCCCACACGCTCCGCGCTGTGAGGGAGGGGCATGAGCTCTGTTCCTGTGGCTGCTGGGGTTACGGACATTCTGGTGGCTTGACAGGACTAAACATTTGAAAAACAATTTGTGTGGCAAGTTGCAATGCAAAGCTGGGCTAACAAAGGCTAGGCTGGCAGATGTTCAAAGCAAGTGTGCTTTCTGATCTCTGGTCCTCTTTTATTTGTTTGTTTGTTTGTTTGTTTGTTTGTTTGTTTGTTTGTTTGTTTGTTTGTTTGAAGGCTGCCAGTCCCACACCCTTCCAGGCCCGACCCTGCCCCCTCCCCGCTCCGTTGCCACCCTCCCCCACGCCATTTCGCTCCCTCCCCCTTTGGGAAGGGACCCAAAAGAAACTTTGTGTCCCCCCCCCAGAGGATAAAATTCCTCTCAGAGGCCTTGTCTGTGCCACCTGTTGCAGCCCACTAGGCACAAAAGCTGCCCTCTGAGGCTGATTGTGTGTTGCCCCACTCGTTCGTGAACCGTCAGCTCTGCAGAACAGGTTCCTAGGCGATTAAAATCCATCTGCCAGGTGAGAGGAAGGTCCAATTGTGCCACGCTGCCATGGGGCTTTTTGTGGGTTCAAATGAGCGTATTCAGCATGCTCAAGCCACATAGATAGCGCCCATGTACAGTCTGCGCAGACCCTACCTACAGTCCATCTGTACATTCTGAAAATCCATGTGGTACCGGTGTGCACGGATCGTTCCACTTGAAAATGCAGCAAGGGGGTGGCATGTTTGAGTTCGGGCCTTTATACCAGCGGTGGGTGGCCAAACTGTGGCTCCTAAGCCATATGCGACTCTTTGAAGTATAGTATGTGGCTCTCGGAAATACAGGTGGGCCCCCATATCCACTGATTCGCTATCCACGGTTTCAGTTATCCACGGATCGTGGGGACCCCCCCAGGCTTTTACTTTTTTCCCAGTAAGCTTCGTTTCTTCCTTAAAGAAACAGGAGAAGCAGCCTCTAGCTGCTTATTACAGGCAAGTAGAACGAGACTAAGTACTAGAGAGGCTCTGCAAGGTTAACAGAAACCTTGCAGAGCCTCTCTAGGACTTAGTCTCGTTCTACTTGCCTGCAATGGAGGCTGCTTCTCTGTTTTAAGGAAGAAACAAAGCTTGCTGAAAGAAAAATAAGAGCTGGGGGGGGGCAAGCATGCCTGCCTGAAGGGGAGGCATGGTGGGGGGGGCCCTCAGGAAACCATGGAGGGGGTGTTCGCTCTTATCCACGGTTTCAAGTATCCACGGAGGGGCCTGGAACATATCCCCAGCGGATATGGGGGCCCACCTGTAGGTTGGCTGAGCTCCTTTTTTTGCAACACAATGAATATAAAAGGTAAATAAGAAATTTTCAAGCTTTATAATTATTGACCAGGTATAAACTGAGAGTCCACTGGATTAAAACATACGTTTAATGCTCATGGTGAGTAAATATGTTTAAGAATTTAAATGCTTCGTAAATATTGCGGCTCTCAAACATCTGAAGTTTATTGTACGTGGCTCTTACATGAAACAAGTTTGGCCACCCCTGCTATATAGGATGGGTCAGCAATCAGGAATGCTAGCTGGCCCGGGCTTTTGAAGCTTGATCGCTTGCAGCTTGTTCTGTTCAGCCAAGAATTCACGAGGCCCGTTGATGTTTCTTAACTCAACTGAACAGGTAACAGGAGTTTTTATTAAGCAGATCTCTGGCAGGTTGGCCAGGAAGTACAAGGATGCTCTGAATGAGAGACTGTATTCTCACTTGCAAGATGATGTAGGCCCTGGACCTGAGCGGAGGGGCTGAGAACAGAAGGTGATCAATGTTCCTTCTAATTTTCGAGGGGAACGTATGGAGCCATACGGTGGCTGCATGGGTACAACTGCAGAGTGCTCAGCATGCAATTATGTCATCACCGAGCTCTGGAGCGCCAGGATAGTGTAGTGGTTTAGGAGTCGGACTTAGACCTGGAAGATCCAGATTCAAATCCCCGCTCAGCCACGAAGTTTCCTGGGTGACCTTGGGCCAGTCACTATCTCTCAGCCCCACCTACCTCACAGGGTTGTTGTGAGGACAAAAAGGAGGGGAGGAAATATGTACACCACTCTGAGCTCCTTGGAGGAAGGGCGGTATAAAAATGTGGAAAATAAATAAATAAATAAATAAATAAATAAATAAATAAATAAAATTATGCATGGGGCTCGATGCCAGCTGCGCAACCGTGCAATGTATAGATCATCAGGGGTGGCCAAACTTGCTTCAAGTAAGAGCCACATATGATAAATTCCAGACGTTTGAGAGCTGCAAGAGAGATGTTTGAGAGACTCAATATTTAAGAGGCATTTAAATTCTTAAATATATTTACTCACCATGAACATTAAATTTATGTTTTAATCCAGTGAACTCTCAGTTTATACCGGGTAAATAATTATAAAGCTTGAAAAATTCTTATATTCCTTTTATATTAATTGTGATGCAGAAAGGAGCTCAGCCAACATATTTCTGAGAGCTGCACATTATACGTCAAAGAGCTGCATGTGGCTCATGAGCCGCAATTTGGCCACCCCTGGTATAGACAGAGGTGGGAGAAAATGGTTTTATTTTTTTGCAGATTTCGATGTTTAGCCAAAATGAAATAGCAGAAAGTTGTGCTATGTGTTTTTATTCCAAGATTTTCCCAATTTTATCAACTGTAGCCGCTTTAAAAGTGTACTAGGTGGTGGTATAGGTTGTACCAGGGATGTGGATCACGTTTCTGACTCCAAGTCTCAAGTCAAGTCCCAAGACTTTGCCCCCAAGTCCCGAGGTTTTGGTTGTGAGTCCCTATCTATTTAATGGGTGAAACAAGTTTAAACCTGAATAAAATTCGACTTGTCATAAAAGGCTCCAAGTCTCGAGTCTTTCGAGTCTTTTACAATCGTCGAGCTAAGTCCGAGTCGAGTCATTGACATGACTTGAGTCCGACTCGAGTCTGAGTCAATAGACTCAAGTCTACATCACTGGGTTGTACAGTGTCAGCAGATGAAGAATGATGCAAAATGACATGGTTTTATTTTTTTAATATCTTTGCAGATTTTTTTTATTTATTTTTTTAGCAGAAAGCGGTGTTATATGTTTTTATTTCGTTATCACCATTTTCTCCTGCCCCTACTTATAGGGAAAGCTGGTGTTGACCCATTTCCACTTCCCTCTCTTGTGTGATCAGTGAAAGAACAAAGGCAAAATCTGCCAGCATGTTTTTGGGGTGGGTGGGTTGGTGGGAGAAGGAAGATATATTTTGAGACTGAAGCTAAAATGGAAGCTAAGAAAAGCACTGGCGTCACTGCAGGGGGGCGGAGCTCTAAGTTCCGCCGAGGCTCCGACCCTCCGTTATATCGGAGCACGAAACGGCCCCGCCCCCTCACCTTCGGAACCATTCAAGGCGGTGAAAGCGCTGCTTGAATGTTTCCAAAGGCGAGGGGGCGGGGCCGCTTCGTGCTCCGGCGTAACGAAGGGTTGGAGCCGCGGCGGAACTTAGAGCTCCACCCCCCTGCAGTGATGCCAGTGAAGAGAAGAAACAGGCAGCCAACAGCACTCAACAGGTACAAACGATGCCTAAAGCACAGTACGTTACCTGTTGTTGTGTGAAGACGCACCCTGCTTTCAAACTCCACCCAGTGTTCAACCTGTTTATTTGTAAATAATGCAGATATTACAAAGACGCTGTCAGCCTCCCATGACCTCTACTCCCAAGGAAGCCAGAATGTGGGCAATACTGCACCCCTGGAACATCTCGCCACTTGGGGAAGTAGAGCATGAGCATAGAACGGATGGATGGATAAGTGATCTCCCTGCACATGGCGATCGAATCCAGGAGGATGTCATAAGATCATAAGAAAGGCCATGCTGGATGAGATCAAAGGCATCCATAGAGCAGGGGGGGCCAAATGTGCTTCATGTAAGAACCCCATATGATGAGCCAGGATGGTGTAGTGGTTTGGGAGTCAGACTTAGACCTGGAAGATCCAGGTTCAAATCCCCACTCAGCCACGAAGCTTCCTGGGTGACCTTGGGCCAGTCACTATCTCTCAGCCCCACCTACCTCACAGGGTTGTTGTGAGGACAAAAAGGAGGGGAGGAAATATGTACACCACTCTGAGCTCCTTGGAGGAAGGGCGGTATAAAAATGTGAAAAATAAATAAATAAACTTCAGATGTTTGAGAGCCGCAATATTTAAGAAACATTCAAATTCTTAAATATATTTACTCACCATGAGCATTAAACTTATGTTTTAATCCAGTGGACTCTCCAGTTTATACCCAGTAAATCATAACGCTTGAAAACTTCTTATTTCTCCTTGGAGGAAGGGCGGTATAAAAATGTGAAAAATAAATAAATAAATAAATATTTACCTTTTGTAAATATCTTGTATTCATTGTGATACAAAAAGGCGCTCAGTCAACCTATTTCCGAGAGCCACACGTTATATGTCAAAAGAGCCGAATGTGGCTCGGGAGCTGCTGCAGTTTGGCCACCCCTGCCATAGAGATTCCTCTGGGAAGCCCACCAGCAGAACATGGGCAAAAGGGTGCTACAGAATGGGAGGGGTGGACACCCGTGACCCGCCCATGTGCAGCATCAAGCATGATCAGCATGTTTCAGTTCAAAGAATTAGCGTTAATGGTCGGCGGTGGTATCGGAGG
Organism: Plestiodon gilberti rubricaudatus; assembly: GCA_026170595.1. Classification (NCBI taxonomy): domain Eukaryota; kingdom Metazoa; phylum Chordata; class Lepidosauria; order Squamata; family Scincidae; genus Plestiodon; species Plestiodon gilberti. The sequence continues at coordinate 2,580,553 of JANXHW010000011.1, forward strand.
CGCCTGCAAGTCTTGTACCGTGTACGGTGAGCGCCCTCTAATGGTCCTCAGATGAATGACAGGTCTTATATAAAGCATTAAAAAAAAGCGGTTTGGCTTTTTGTCCTGTTGTTGGAACCTCAGTTTCTCTTTTGTGAATATTATTTGGACACAGGGCATTGTGGCAAGATTGTAAGCCCCTTGGGGCAGGTACCTGCTCTTTTCATGCTTTATAAAGTGCCATATGAATGAATGGCACTGTAGCATTATTATTATTATTATTATTATTATTATTATTATTATTATTATTATTATCTCTTCTTTGGCACCACTTGTGGCTTTTCTTTAGAGACGTGAGGAGAGAGGCCAGGAACGCTCTCCACATCAGGATTGTCCCACCTTTTGTTTTTCAGTGGCTCCAGGGATGGCTGCTGGGGGGGGGATGGGGGGCAGCTCACCCCACAGCTCTTCCTGCAGCAAGGGGGAGAATGCCCCAACTGATACCGCCTCCTGGTTTCTCCCCCACTTGCCGCCCGCCCGCCCGCCCACCTGCCCTCCTTCCCAAGCCCGAGCCTCTCTTGGCGGTGGTGGTCTGGGACTCCAGACAGGCACACCAGGACTACCGGCCCGCTGCTGCCCTGGCCGTCCCCACTGCCGGGGGGCTCTTAGGCCCAGCAGAGCCGTGCTTTGTGCTCCCTGTGGCCCTGGTGACACTCCAGACATGTGTCAATCTAGCGCTGGGCTGGCGCAAGACGTTTTGCCGCCGGGAGCTAAATGCCAGCAGTTGGGACCCTTTCCTTTCCTTCAGCCCCTTCTCTGTCCCCCCTATTAAAAATCTCCCCCTTCTTTTCATTGTCCATTAAATCACACACACACACCCTCCTTCTTGATAGCTGCTTTGGGGAGCAAATGTGCAATTAAGGACTTCCATTTGGCTCTCTTTATAGACACACGTAAGGATACTAAATAAGTTCACTTGCCAGAGAGTAAGGAAGTAGATAGGATCCACTCCACCCCACCCCCCAATCTGCTACGTGAAGCAGCCTGCTTCGTCTTGCTTCAGGGTAGGGGCCCCCAATAATTTATTTATTTTTATTTATTTTCTCCCGACAAGGCAACCAAGGTGGCTTACAATTAAAACATGTTAAAATGGTACAATGTACAGTAAAAATTAAAAAAAAAACAATTAAACATTTAAAAGAAACAAACACCAGTGGGTCACCTTAAAATCACATTAGATTAAAATTATATTAGATTTACAGAGCTAAGTACTACCTGCCATACTAACTGGTACCACTAGTGGGCCTCATACCACACATTCACACATTTTTTTTTATACCGCCCTTCCTCCAAGGAGCTCAGAGTGGTGTACATATTTCCTCCCCTCCTTTTGTCCTCACAACAACCCTGTGAGGTAGGTGGGGCTGAGAGATAGTGACTGGCCCAAGGTCACCCAGGAAGTTTTGTGGCTGAGTGGGGATTTGAACCTGGATCTTCCAGGTCTAAGTCCGAGTCCCAAACCACTACACCATCCTGGTTGATAGTGATTGATTGAAACCACTGATTGAAAAGCACCACTCTAGGAGTTAAGAGACTGTTCTTCGCACAATGACTCCCATTACGTTTCAGTCCACATGTAGCATCCCTTCCCCTGGCAATACTGTTACATTCATTGCTAGGTGCCATGTGTCTCTTTCCCATGGTTGTCCACATATCACCACCAGTTGCACCTGGAGGGAAAAAAAAGTTCTCTACCAGAGAGCACTATGAGGAGTTGAAAATCTAGTCTAGTCCCTGCAGTCCGCAAACAATTAAGTTCAAGAAGGCAGTAATTGCTGTTTTTGGGGTAGCTGTGCACGTCACTGTACAAAATGGGGGGCATCTTGGTTCAATTGCTTAGGAGGGCAGAACCTCTGTCTGTCCTCTCTGCATCGGGTCATCCTAGGATTCCTCTTCTAGGATATCCTCATGTTTGGGTTCAGGGCTGGCTGAATAAGATGATTGCCTGAGGTGGCAGATCAGAGGCGGGGCTCCCACCACCACCTGCCTGTCTTCCTCCACTGTTCTCCCTCTTCCTTCCTGCTCCCTGGATTCAAGCAGGAAAAGGGAAATGGAGCAGAAGAGGAAGTGTGGAATAGAAGAGTGGTGGGCTAGAGTGTCTCCACTTCTCTGCACTTCCTGTTCCTCTCCATTCCCCTTTTTCTGTTTGAATCCAGAGAGTGAGAGGACAAGGAACAGCCTTCATATCAGCTAGCGTGCCATTTAGTAAGGGGAGGGGGCACCATTTGGTTCACCGCTTTTCACAAGGGAAAGTCTTGGGCTGCTCCCATTCAGGATGTTTAAAAAAAAAGTTTAACCTAGTTTTTCTTCTCCCTATGGGTTGAAATCTATTGCCCCTCCTGTCCTCGGTAGACAGGGTGACCAATTCAGAGTTTCACACCTCCCAGCTTAGTTAATTGCTTAAAAATTATTTGTAGTAGCTATTCTCATATAGCCGTCTCTGATAATTTGCATCATTTAATTTCCAAACCACCTTGTAAACTCCTTCCTTCCCAGAGTCACAATGTGACCACTGATGTCTCAAGAATGTTGCAGTTCCACAGAATCCCTGTCTGTAATGACCGGGTCGGCCATTTCCATCTGCAGTTAAAAGCAGCACAGTTGATTCTTTGCCAGCGATACACCATGAAATCAGTGCGAATTATAGCCTGCATTCAAGCACGCTACAGAGGGCCCCAGCATGTAAATAACCCACACCGACCCATTCCTTAGCCGTTTGATACATCCATCTGCCCATGAAGCTGCACCAAGCCAGGACAGAGGGTGTGGACTTAAGAGATGGGACAAGTGATAATGACAGGCGTCCCTCGCAGCCAGTAAATGACACCTGTCACCTTAAGAAAACCACTGCTGGGCTGAAGGCAAGTTAAAAGCATGTGCCATGCGGAAAGACCAGTCTTGACTTAGCTGGGATCGTACCTGGGCTGCTAAGCAAGACAAGAAACTGCTGGAAGTTACCACCAAGAGACAGGATTATTTCCTTGTGATCGTGTTGTCGGGCTGGTAAGAGTCGTGTGCGTTTTGTGCAGGGCGTAATTTGTAAACGTGTGGGAGAATGGAGTGCAAACCTGCCTAGATATCCTATCCTGTGACTTGGAAGAACTTTCCCCTATCCTAGATGTTTGTGGGGGGGGGCACTTGTGACTGCTCAGTTATTAGTGCTAAGGGACTCTGAACATGCTCAGAGAGACCCTTTTCTTTATGTGTTCCAGGGCTCAAATAAAAACTCAGTCTTGCACCTCCTTGAGTTAAGGCTTCAATGGATGTACAGCCACTGAAGGATATCATTTGGCAGGGCTGTAGCCACTGGGGTGGGTGGGTGGGGGGAGGTTGTGAGGTCTTGGCCCCCTGAGGGACATTCCTGGCCCCTCCCTGGATGTCCACTTTCATTTTTAAACAAAAGTCTTGTGAAGAGATAGCCTCCTTTCCAAGACAGAACAATAAGAAGACACAGTAACCTTAGCTAAACCCAGTGTAGGTATGGGATAACATTGCCTATTGGTTGGAGGTGCTGCTTATATAATCATTACAGTATGTTTAGTCTCTAAGTCCCGATGCCTTTTGATACTACATATTTCATTTCCTCCCCTCTGCAGGAAAGGTCATAGAGGGGCCTTCAGCCACATTACACACTCTGCCTGCTACAGTACGTAGGCATGGAGTGGCTGGCCATTGTGTTACTCCTTGTGTCTACTGGTGAGTGTGTTGGCAACGGAAAGGGGTACACACTTGTATTAGAAGTTCATGTCACTTTGACGTGAACACCTTGCTCTCTGCATTTTGAAAGACCCAAACATAGAATTGCAGTGGTTCACACACCCTTCCATTACCCAAATGGGAGGATGTTCCAAGGGTTAAACTTTTACACAATCAGTTCCCTTGTGAAGAAAGAGCACTGGAGATTTATAGCATTTCTGCAATGTCTATTTATTTGCAAATATACTAAATAAGGAGGAGGAAGCAGGCAAACCGTCAGACAAACAGGACTAATCTTTAAAGTAACATCAGTTCCCCCAAAAACAAACAGCATGCACCTGGAGCCCCCTTCCCCCACCAAATGTGATAGCTGAAAAATTCAGAGTTTTGTCTTCTTCACTGGTTACATTTGAGCTCCAGTTGTTTTCTTTCCAGTCCACACACAGAATATGTTCAGTGGTAACCATCAGCCCAGTACCAGTGGCGGCGGTGGCATAAATGGGATGAGATACACTGCTGCTGTTCATAGCACCTCATCATCTACAAATGGACATGTCTCCCAGAAACCCTGAGACATCGCAGCATCTCTAGGGGATGCTTCTATCGGCTGGTGGGAAGAGCAGAACTAGCATACTGTTTCTACCCTGGAGTGGTCCATCCATTACATGAGTTGATGAGGGCTGCATCAGTGGCAGATTGTGGGGGTGGTGGGTTCGGGGGGGGGGGCCTTCAGCCCTTGTCTTCTGCTGTCACTGCCTCACAGTCCAGCCTGCTCTGGATGCAACCTGCACTGATCCACGTCCCGCCTGCTAAAAGCAAGCGGAAAGTGGATCAGCACCTGAGCCCTCCCGCGGATAACGCAAATGCAGTTAATGCAAATGCAGCACCTGAGCTCTCCCGCGGATAACACCACCACTCCTGATGTCGGGGGAGTCCCAGAGCTCCGCTCCTCCCTGCTCCTCCTCAATGATACCCCTTCTCCTATAATTGCTTGAGGGTCTCCAATCCCAGGCTTCTGATTGTATAAATTGGCTGACATGTCTTGCAGTGTGCGGCCAAGATGATGAGGAGCGGATCATCGGAGGGTATCCCTGCCTCCCTCACTCTCAACCCTGGCAGGTTTATCTGAGAGGCCAGTACATTTGTGGGGGGACCTTGATCCATCCGTCCTGGGTAGTTACTGCTGCACATTGCTTTGGCGGGTGAGTCTGAGTCTGCGCCAAAATGACATCTATGACGCTACCTGCATTGGTTCATCCAGCCCAGCCTTGCCTACTCCAGCTGGCAGCATGTCTCCAGGGTCTCAGATAGAGGTCATGCGTCCTTCTGTGAGACCGACAGGTAGACAGGCAGCGCCATCTTGTGGAGAGATTTTGCACAGCACTCATTACAAAGATCCTTGTGGGTCTCCAATCCCAGGAGACTTAAAAACTCACAATGCGGTGGGCATAGGGAAGAGTTCTACAGACTAAGAGCAATCCTAGGCATTTCTGCTCAGAAGTAAGTTATTAAATTCAAGGAATGTATGTACAGCAAGTCCTCACATAAAGTTGTTGATAGGTTCTTAGAAACTGCAACCTTAAGCGAAACAACTTATAACGAAACCAATTTTACCGTAGGCTAATTGATATACATAAACAAGAGTTTATGGCATATCTCCGGTCACAAAAACATCACCAAACTTCTAAATAGAGACCCCAAACACTTCTAATATTAAATATTAAGATAAACCCACACAGGGATTTATTTCAATATTCAAATTCAATATTTGAAAGTTCAGGGTTCAGATGCTTCAAGTATAGGGGGAAAGTTCAAATTCCACGCAGACAGTGACTCTGGCTAAGAATTAATTGATTTTTTTCCCTCAACAACTTTAAAACGAAATGACTTATAACAAAATGTCTTTAAGTGAGGACTTGCTTATAGGATTATGGCCACACAGCCCAATCTTATTGAATTGCAACACCGGTGCAGCATCTGCTGCCCCGGCGTAGGGCGTTGGGAATGTGACATAAAGATATTTGCGACACCTGGTGAGTAAGCAGCACTGGGAGGGAAGGCCTGTGCCATTTCTCCGGTGCTGGTCCCAGTGGACTGCGCCAGAGGCGTCGCTCTGGTAGGGGCGGCGCCATAAGTTTCGCTCGTCCTGCTCCCGTTTTACCGAGTGAGCAGGAGGCGGCCCCGTCCCCTCACTGTCGGAGCCATTCCCCTGCGGAGAAAGCAGCAGGCAAGAGACCCTGCCTGCTGCTTTCTCCGCAGGGGAATGGCTCTGACAGTGAGGGGGCGGGTCCGCCTCCTGCTCGCTTGGTAAACGGGACTAAGACGAGCAAAATTTACGGCCCCGCCCTTACCGGAGCAACGCCTTTGGACTGCGCTGTGGAACAGGTAAGAGCTGCTCCAAACAGTGCAGGGCTGGGGGAAGTGGGGGGGAGCAGGAGGTGGGCAGATTGGGCCCAAGAGGGGGCAGGATCGGCGGCACTGGCACGCAGGGCCACTCAGAGAAATTTTAACAGGGGGTACAAAGTTTCTTTTGGGCCTCTTCCCTTCATGTCAATTTGGCTCCTGCCCCCTCCTTTTTGCTCCTGGCCCCCCTTTTTGACCCAATTTTGTCCCTGGACCCAGGTACGATTGTTCCCCCTTAACCCCCCTCTCAGAGGCTCTGCTGGCACACCCCAAATCCTATCCTTCTTCCCGGGCCTTTTCTGCTTGCACGGCCCGGGGCTTCTTGGTTCTGTGCCAGCGACTGAGCTGGCGCAAATCCAAGTAGCCCTATTGCACAGGCTGGGGTTTACCCGGGGTAAGAGGAAATATGTCCCCTGACCCTGAGGAGGCCTCCAGCTTGCTCCTAGCCAGCGTTGCATACAGCGTGGGCTGCACGGCCCCGCTGCATCTGCACTGGATAGGATTGGGCCCACGTATCACACGTCTGTGATAATTCTAAGTAAAGCTTAAAGAAACATCAAGGTTGGCCTGTATACTTTTTCAGCCATACATGGAATTGTCAATGCCTGCAGAGCTGTTCACAGATTAGGCCAGTGTTTCTCAAACTTTTTTGACCTGCAGCTCCCTTGACCATTGGTGACCATTGCTCCCCATTACATTATGTTGATGCCTGCCAATTGGCATTGCACTGTTTTCCAAGAGGATTCTATAGCACTCCGCGGCTCCCTGGCTGATTTCCGCGGCTCCCCTGGGCAGTAGTGTAGCTGGCGTTTTTCCAGGGGGGGGGTGTGGGCGGGATGACGTGCCTTCGCCCCGCCCACCCCGCCACCAGAATGGAGTGGGACCAGAGCGGAGCCAAAAAGTTCCATTCCATTCCGGGGGCAGGGTGAAGACGTGTTGTCCCGCCCACGCCAGCTACGCCACTGCCCCTGGGAGCCATGCCTCCCAGTTTGGGAACCACTTGATTAGGCTGTAACCAGGTACAGAAGGTATTCAGGTCCACCTGTCTGTACACAAGAATGCACTTCTGTGTGAATGGCTGTACCTGGGTTCATTTTTACGGGCTGATAATCTAATTGCATTGTACTTACACAGATTGTACCTGTGTGGAATGAAATGCGTGCATTTCATTCAGTGAAACCGACTAGACCTACTTAGATCTGGTTCGTTCAATCAACCCAGGTACAGATTCTACATGTGAACCCAGGTATAGTTGAATGTGTGAAAGGTCATTTAGGCCTCTTGCATTTCTTAGCCGTTTGACTCGGCTGTTTACATTTTTTTTCTCTATACTGTACGTGTGTGTTTCTTTTCTTTTTTTCTGTCTTTTCCCTCTCTTTTCTTTTTTTCTGTCTTTTCCCTCTCTTTTCTTCTTTTTCTGACTTAATGCTTTCCTTCTACCTGGTCTCTTCAGGAGGCCCATCTCCTTCACAAAGCTAAGGCTGTAAAAGTTCGATTTGTGTGGTTAGACTAGGAGCAATGGGTCCCTTATCCCCATAAGTTATCGCACTGCTTTCCCTCTCTCTCCTGTTGCCTAGCAACATCATTGTGCGCCTGGGGGAGCACGATCTGTCCACATGGGAAGGAGGGCAGCAGTCCCGGGCCGTGTCCAGGGCCATCCGCCACCCTCAGTACGACGCCCGCAACTTCAACAATGACATCATGATGCTGAAGCTGGAACGTCCCGTCCCGGTCAGCCAGAATATACGGCCTCTGAAATTGCCTTCAGGCTGCACTTCCCCAGGAACGATGTGCCTTGTTTCCGGATGGGGCACAGTCACAACCCCCCAAGGTATGAACGCAAGAGTCTCCTGCTTACTGTCGTGTAAATCACAGGGCCTCTATGGCCATATGATCCCGCCATCTTGCTGGAGCTAAGTAGACCTGGTCAGATCCCGGAGAGACCCCGTGGGCCATGTGGGATCCCACAAATACCACCTTGAGCAGTGGCATCACTAGGGTGTGTGTGGGGGGGTGCAGACTGCACCAGGTAACACCCTCAGGGGGGGGTGACACCACTAGTGGTCAAAATGGTGGAATCCTTTTGGAAAATTTGTGTTTTACGAATAATACCATAGTATTATATATCATTGGAAAGGTAATTTAATGCAGAATGAACAGTAATTGAATTATCTGTATTCTATCAAACGTTATAGCCAAATAACTGGAAGAAAGAAAACACAACTGCCTTATATAACAAAAAGTGGATTTCCTTAACTCAAAACTGACCAATGAGACTGATTGTCCCGAGAGCCAATGAGGTGTTTTGATGACACAGCATGAAACCAATAAGGTGTTAGCATGAGTCAGCTCTCATTTCTATGTATCAGAGCTAATACTAGAACTCAGATTCAGTTGGGTGTCATAAAGGTGACCACTGTTTTTTTGTTGGTTAGTGATTTGTTGGGTGACCTGTATACTGTTATATATTAAAATAAAGTGTGTGTGTGTGTGTGTGTGTGTGTGTGTGTGTGTGTGTGTGTGTGTGTGACACCATGAGTTATTGCACTGGGTGACACCAACCCTAGTGACACCTCTGACCTTGAGTTCCCTGACGAAAAAAGTTGGGATATAAGTGTAGCATCATAAATTAGGAGTCATTATATTATAGGTGCATGAATTTGGCTGCTGTTTATTATTTTATTATTTCTTCTTTATTGGACTTTTATCCCGCTTTCTCCCCCCCCCCTTTCTTGTACAAGAAAGAATTGCATATACTTTCATCCTTTGCCCACCTTTTGTCTATTTTAGATTGGGAGCGCTTTGGGGCAGGGACCTGCGTTCCCTTCTGTTGTCCAGCCCCATGCACATTGATTTTGCTACAGAAATAAAATTGTAACAACAATCAATACTAATTGGGGAACCTCTTTTTCAGCAACTTTCCCACAAGTCCTGCAATGTGGGAATGTCAGGATTTTCCCCCCACAGAGCTGTGCAGCGTCTTATCCTCGACTCTTCACCAACAACATGGTGTGTGCTGGGGTGCCGGAAGGTGGAGTTGACTCCTGCCAGGTATGGTGGATTTAAAACACACACACACACACCATTTTTATTAAAGCTTTCAAATGCAAAATTGTTATATAAAACTATAGAGCTACAAAATGATCAAATCGTAAGTGCCTGCCTTTTTTGCACAGTTCAGTTTCAATCCATTGTCCTTCTCTCCTGGCATGTCTTGTTTTCCCCTTCCGTTCTTCCTGCTCTCCTTCCTTGTCTGCTTTTCTTTCGAACTTTTGAACCTTTCCCTTCCTGTATCTTCTGCCTATATTTATATGCCCAGGACCTTTACATAAGAACGTCAGCCCTGCTGGATCAGGCCAAGGGCCCATCTAGTCCAGCTTCCTGTATGTCACAGTGGCCCCACCAGATGCCTCAGGGAGCACACAAGACAACAAGATACCTGTATCCTGTCGCCACTCCCTTGCACCTGGCATTCAAAGATAGTCTACCTCTAATGGTGCAATCCTGCACAAGTTGCAGCAGCCGGCCTAACTGGCTAGTCGCTGCATCCTGTGCGGATTACGGGCAATGCTGGTACGGCCCGGGCTCACCTCGGCGGAAGGGGACATTTGTAAACCCCGGAGACCCCAATTGGCATCCTCAGATGTGCACCAGCCCATTAGCTGGCAGCGTCCGGGGAGGCTGTGTAAGGCTGGTTTGGGCTGGGAACGGGCTTGGGATATTGGCGCAACTCAGTGCCGATATCCCCGCCCCCTCCCAGCCCTGACTGGCCAATGGCCCCCCTCCCGCGCCGCACCTGCCCACCCTCCCCTTGCCCCTGCGCCAACCGACTCCGGACCTACCTGCAGTGGCCAGCGCAGGTTCGGGTCCGGGGCTGAGTGTTTGCCGCCGGTCTCTGCGCCGGCACCGCTTACTCACAAGTAGCGGCAAATGTAGGCTTACCATTCGTTTGGCCAGGACAGTCCCCATTTCGTGGGGGGGCATCCCGGCCATGTCCCAGCCGGACCCCGGCAAGCCAGAACTGTCCTGGCACCGGAAAATCGAGTAAAACCAGGCCTCATCGCCATTCTTTGCTGAACACGGCTGCAAGCTCTCCAGAATTGCCCAAGTCCACTCCAGAATTGCCCGAGTTCTTGGAACGCTGGTTGGTTTTAGTCTGGGAGTGGAAATATAAATAGAAATAACATACTTAAATTTTTACATTTTTTACTTTTTTTACAATTTATTTAAAAATACAATTTTAAAATATTTTTTAAATATAAAATTTATTTTAAATATAAAATAGCCAAAGACTGTGAATCCTGGCTAGGCACCATTGAAATCGATGGAGATAAGTTCGCTGCCATTAATTTCAGTGGTGCGTCATTGTCTTTGGATACACAGCACATAGTCTCTACACACATACTGAGAAAACGGGTATTGTACCTGTCAAAATGTATATATAGGAATCTTATTTCAGCTGAGTCAGAACTCCTTGGTTCATCTAGCTCAGCTGTGTCCTGAGCTAGATGAACTAGATGAATTTTTCTAGATGTGTCCTGAGCTAGATGAATTTTTCTCTGCCGTACCTGGAAATGCTGGAGATGGAACCTCAGTTATTCTGTGTGCACATCACATGCTCTACCACTGACCTATGGCCCCTCCTCTAAAGTTTGTTATGTTTAAGTTGAGTGCGGCTGTTGCCAATGCTGCCCCCTAGTGGGCAGTTGGATGTAATGCAGCACCAAGCACTCTGCTGTCTTCTGCAGGGTGACTCCGGGGGACCTCTTGTCTGCAATCAGCAGTTGACCGGGATTGTCTCCTGGGGCATGGAGAAATGTGGCCAGGCCTACCGACCCGGGGTTTACACCAAAGTATGTAACTATGTAAACTGGATCCAGGAAATCATGTGGAGGAACTGACACTACTATCAACAGAGCTCATCTTCTCCGTGCTGAAGTTCCAGCGGAAAATAAATACCGTATTGGTCTGAGTATAAGACTCACTTTTTTCTACTAATTTAAGTTTTTAAGCTAGGGGTGCGTCTTATAATCAGGCTGTTGCAATTTAATGCCAGTGATTTAATTAAAAAATTTTAATAACACCAAACTTTAAGGGTGCGTCTTATAATCAGGTGTGTCTTATACTCGGGACAATACGGTAATTTCCAAAGTTGTGTAAGTCTCAATTTCCCTTTCTAGACATCCTATAAAGGAAGCTGGTGTGGGCAGACAACAAGCTTGTGGGATCTATTTGTGTTAAAAATGATCGGAAGCTTTTATAACCAGCTACAATATAGAACGTTTGCAACATTTCTCGGGATTTCTGGTTATAGGATCAATTTATAAAAATGTCTGATTGTAAAATACAGCAGCAATCAATAGTAAAATCACATGTGAAAAAATACTTAAAATACATGTAAAAATACCTAAAATCACAAAATACAAAACAATAAAACATTTCCAAACTACAGCATGACGTTTCGTTTATCTCCTGTAAACTTTATCAAATGCTAAAAGCCTAAATAGGCAGGAAGATGTTAAAATTACCATCGCAGTCCTGCCTGTATTTAAACAAGAATTGGCAAGTGTTTTCACTGAGACAATTAACCAGGCATGACTTCCGGGTTAATTGTCTCAGTGAAAACACTTGCCAATTCTTGTTTAAATACAGGCAGGACTGCGATGGTAATTTTAACATCTTCCTGCCTATTTAGGCTTTTAGCATTTGATAAAGTTTACAGGAGATAAACGAAACGTCATGCTGCAGTTTGGAAATGTTTTATTGTTTTGTATTTTGTGATTTTAGGTATTTTTACATGTATTTTAAGTATTTTTTCACATGTGATTTTACTATTGATTGCTGCTGTATTTTACAATCAGACATTTTTATAAATTGATCCTATAACCAGAAATCCCGAGAAATGTTGCAAACGTTCTCCATTTGTGTTGTTGTTGTTTTTACCGGAATCTCTGGAGCCACCAACCAGAGCTTGTGCAAATAGGACCGGCTCATCCATGTGTCCAACTGAGGCAGTCACCTCAGGGCACCCCCACTTCTCATCTCCATCCACTTCCACCCATCTCTGCTGCTGCTCCTTCCCCTCCTGCTGCCTGGGTTCCAAAACAAAGAGGAAAACAGAACAGGGGAGGAAGGGGGGAGAAAACAAATGGGGTGGGCTAGATGCTCCAGCCAGCCACTGAGCTCTTCTCCTCCGCACTTATTTTTATTTTATTTTTCACATTTTTATACCGCCCTTCCTCCAAGGAGTTCAGAGTGGTGTACATATTTCCTCCCCTCCTTTTTGTCCTCACAACAACCCTGTGAGGTAGGTGGGGCTGAGAGATAGTGACTGGCCCAAGGTCACCCAGGAAGCTTCGTGGCTGAGCGGGGATTTGAACCTGGATCTTCCAGGTCTAAGTCCGACTCCCAAACCACTACACCATCCTGCTTTCTGTTCCATTCCTCTCTATTCAAATCCAGGGACCAGGAGGCGTCGCGGGAGAGGTGGTGACTGACGCGGGAGAGGTGGTGACTGGTGCACCACTGAGTAAGGGGATGTTTGGTGTAGCAAGGGAGGGACAGCATTTGGCACGTCGCCAGGGAGTCTTGGGCTGGCTCTGGGCGAAAATGAGTGCCTGGGGCGGGAAGAGGACGGAAATATACTTATCATTCAGGACCAGGGTTCTTCTGAGCATACACTCAGCCTGAGATGTACTGCAAGTTATCCCAGCATATGGCTCATTATGGGGTACAAGTGGTTACTGGCTTCCCCCTCCCTGCCATTTTTGGGGATTTGTGAGTTCTACCCCAGGGTCCATGAGAGGGGGGTAAAGGGGGTAAATTGTACCCAGGGGCCCAGAGTCAAAAAGGGGGCCCAGGAGCCAAAAGAGGGCTCCCAGAAATGTCCTGGGATCTCAGCTGGCCTCATGGAGAATGAAAGACAGAGGCTGGGCCAACCGGGAGGCCAGGTCTACTGGGCAGGTAGACCTGGGTGCCACATTGGGAAAGTTGGTAGACCTGGGCTCTGGAGACTTTTCCAGCCATTGCTGCCCCCCTGCTCCATTTGCCCCCTCCCCCTTTGAGAAGGGGCCCAAAGGAAACCTTGAATGTGCCCCCTGATAACATTCCTCTCAGAGACCCAAAACGTTGATGGCATGGCTGGAATCTGCCCATCCTGGCCAAGACAGCTTGGTGGTGCTGCTGCTGCCCATCATTTGTACATTCTGATAAATCCCACACTCCGGTTTTCTTTGCAGCCGAGCTGTATCTGTCTTATCTTGCAGCAAGATGGGTGTGTAGGTGAACTTGTGCAACCTGGAAGTCCTGTTCCTGCTGCTCCTCCACAAGCCTGCTTTTTTGTTCCCGCTTTGCCCCCACCTTCCCGCTCGACTCCCCCCCCCCGAGCACCGCTTGCTTGCGCCTAGCTTGCAACAGGAAAGACCAGTCAGCTGAGCCAAATGCCTTCCTCGCTGGCTTCCTTCCTTCCAGGCTTCCCTTTAACAGAAACGCCTTGTGCAAACAAAACTGCACATCCAGAGGTGTAGCTGCATTGTTCTGTCACAGGAGCGGGGAAAAAAAGAGCCCATCGAGAGACATGATGCGGCACGTTTGTGATGTTTTATCCTGACGGACATTTGCAAGGGACAGAACCCAACTCTCACCACATGCATCTGGATTGTGGCCCAGGAATGCTTAGCTCTTAATCTTGGAGGTGCCCTAGGATATCGCCATTCAAAAATTGAATGGCCCCGTCACCTACACATTGGTAGACAGTGAGGGCAAGCTCCACCTTAGATAGGAAATCCATGACCCGATCTCTTACTTGCTTTCCCCCCTCCCATTGAAATATTTTTATTTACTTATCACATTTTTATACCGCCCTTCCTCCAAGGAGCTCAGAGTGGTGTACATATTTCCTCCCCTCCTTTTTGTCCTCACAACAACCCTGCGAGGTAGGTGGGGCTGAGAGAGAGTGACTGGCCCAAGGTCACCCAGGAAGCGTCGTGGCTGAGCGGGGATTTGAACCTGGATCTTCCAGGTCTAAGTCCGACTCCCTAACCACTACACCATCCTGGCTCCATCAATGCAAACGTGAGGCGCTACCAACGTCCTCCTAGAAAGTGGGGGTGTTTAACTAGTGACTTTCAAAGACCTCTTGGAAGTCTTTCCATCCAACGCTAACCCTCCCCCCCCCCCCGGTTGACTGACAGAAAAATGCAAATTCCTCCTTTGTTCATTCTAGCCCACCATTCCCCTCTCCTCCACACTTCCTCTTCAGCTCCTCTCTCTTCCCTTTTGCCTCCAAGTCCTGACCTGAGGTGACCATCTCAGTTGGCCAGCCCTATGTTTAACAGTTAGCCCCCACACACACACACAGCGCTCCCCGGCTGATTTCTGTGGCTCCCCTCAGTTTGGGAACTGCTGGGTTAGGGGGTCAGACTAGGACTGTAGGCACCCAGCCTCATCTCCCCACTCAGCCATAAAGTTTGCTGGGTGACCTTGGTCAGCTCGAATGATATCTTACCATCCCCACACCATTACAGATACGTGTGCATGTTCTGCGTGTATTTCCCCAATCATGTTCACTATTTTGATAGTAGGCTTAATCATGGCTCCACCCCCACCCCATTACAGGCACTAGCCCAGAGGGGTCCTGGATGTGTGAATGCGCACGTCCATAATCAAGCAGGACTGGTTCAGGGAATAAAGCACCGTCTGAACTGGCCCACCATCTCTGAGCCTTACCTGCGTCACAGAGGTGTGAGAGTAAGTAAGGGAAGAGACAACCTAACCCTGAGTTTCTTGGAAGGGCAGGATAAAAAACAAATCTAACAAATACACGTAGCACCACCAATGCCATCTCCGTTCTTCTTGATGAGGAGCTTAAATTTTAAAATGTCTCCCGAGTCATGACGACTTTGCGCTATCTTCAGATATGGCGGCACTATGCCTCTGAAATACCCGTGGCAGGGAAGCAATGGGGGGGGGGGAGAGGTCTGTCTTTCTCTCCTGCTTGTGGGCTTTCCAGAGGCAGCTGGTGGGCAGCTGTGGGAATCTAGATGAACCTTGGGCCTGATCCAGCAGGTCTTTTGTGTGTTATTGTACACATATATACGTGTTTGCTTATCTCACATCAATCATTCTGTCTCTGCTAGTCACAGAGGTACAATGCAGGACTGAAAAACCCCTGCTCGATCCTACTCAGCATCCACACCCACACTCTTTTGATTTCACACAGTGATAGCTTAGTGCCAGCCATCTTCTGGATGCTTTCTCAAGGGGCCGGCTATAATCCTGCCTCCTGCCACCTCGTGCTGTAGAAATTCAGCACTGGAGTCCAGACACCAGAAGCCCCACCTCAACACCAAATGCCCTGCCTCACTTCCACCTTCAGCAACCATGATCCTTATTTCCAAAAAAATTTCCCCTCGGCCATGAGGGCTAGAAACTTGGGTGTTCTTTTCCTTTCAAATACAAACTGAAATTTAGCAGGGACTCATAAACGCACAGAAGCACATGCGTACAGCTCAAGCCCACCCATGCTCTGACAGAACCAGGAAGCAAGAAGGCATTTCACAACCGAAGAACACATCTCTGTACTGAGCAAATGTTTTTATTATTATTATATTTGTCGTGTACAGAACATATACATGCTTCCTGAACAATTCTTACAAGAGACAGGCATAAAGAAAAGAAAAAGAGGATGTGTGTGCATGGTGTGTTGAAACTAATGCATTTGCCGTCTGTCCTCTCCCGTCCCAGAAAAAAAAAACGAGGGTTAGCAAGAAGCAAAAGATGCATCAACTCTACTTCCACATAACTCAACTGATCGGAAATGGAACTCTGTAGCTGTATAACAGAGAGAGCTCCCAGTGGATTTGATAAGGCACATCCAGCTTTCTTTACAAGAAGCAAAAAAAATAAAATAAAAAATGTGCCTCTCTACAACTGGGGTGATTTAGGAGAGATGGAGTATCAAGTGGTAAACATTGTCAGGTTTTATGCCAACTTGTCCCTACGGTAGGGGAGCATGCCAGGAGAGAAAGGCTGCGATATTCCATTTCAGCATTCTTCCCACCGGGTTGCAGCATCGCTGAGAAAGTGGGAAGCGTTATTTGCACACGTGCGCATAAGGGTTTAAGTGCATCCAGTGTTTTAACAGCTTTACAGAAGAGTCCAATTCATCTGAAGGCCGCATCCTGAGGTGGCAGCCTGTGTGCCGGCTCCCATTTTACCTGGCAGTACGCTGCTCCCTGTTTCCTAGATTCAAAAAAAAAAAAGAGGAGAGCACAGCAGGAGAGGAAGTGTGGAAACAGAGGAAGTCGGTAGGCTAGAGTGTCAGACATTCTAGCCCACCACTCTTCTCTTCTCCACACTTCTCTTCTCCACAGAGGAAGTGTGGAGAAGAGAAGAGTGGTGGGCTAGAATGTCTTTGACACTCTAGCCTACCGACTTCCTCTGTTTCCACACTTCCTCTTCCACTCTGTTCCCTCCTCCTCCACACTTCCTCTTCTACTATGTTCCCTCCTCCTCCACACTTCCTCTTCCACTCTGTTCTTCTTCCTTTTCCAATCTAGGGAGAGGGAGGAGGACCAACAGAGGAGGCACCCCACCAATCAACCACTTGAGGCAATTGCTTCTGTTGGCCTCCTGAACGGAATAGAGCTGTTGAGGGGTTAGGGTTGTATGCTTCTTTCAATCCACGCAGCCATTGCTGGTTTTTCCTCCACAGACAGAATGTACAATGGCCTGGGGGTTAAGGGAAGAGGCCATTGTGGGTATGCAGTATGTTCTTTTCAATTCTTTTTAGCCAAGAACTAAGCAAGAAAATCCACACAGGTTACTAGATGTAGGTTAGCCATTCTTGGAGGCCGGCTGGCCGACAACATGCGGTGGCTCTTGGGAGCATGAAGGATCATCAGCTTAAGCACCACCCTCAAACTCTGGCCAAAGAATGGCCAGAAAGTAAGCAGCAATAGGCCAGAGGAGGTCATGTGATAAGGCCACACGTCCGAGTCATGCACCCTCTGCGATGAGGAAGCTTGTTTGTTTGCTACCATTCAGGAACAGGCTCTGATACATACACATTCATACCTAGCAAGTAGAGGGCTATAGAATGAACAAGAAGCCCTCCAAAATAGCTTTAATTCCGCCCCGAGAGAAGCATATTCATCAAACCAGAGGCAGGAAACAAGTTGCTGTTCCATTGATCTAGGAGAGAGAGACCTCCCTCTGTGGTAAGGTGGCATTGCTTTTCTCTCCCCCCCCCCCCCCACACACACACACACTTGGAGCAAGTAACAAACCACTGCGTAGCGACAAGCAGCATAGCAACAGCAAGGACTAGAAACTTGTTGGGTTTTGTTTTGTTTTAATGAAGGCTCAGGATTCTGCCTTTAAGATTATATTCCCCACTCTTCAGCACAGATTCCCAGGCGCCCTGAGTGTAAGTTAAGGCTAACATGAATGATGAAGAACATTATGGTTTCACTGAGGCCCTGCACAGGATTCCCCTTGGGGACTGGTTTGGTCAAACTGTTCCAGGCACACAAAACACCAGAGAATGAAAAATGTGTGTATAACTGAAGAACGATAACTTGGTCTGTGGTGTTTATCAACAGAGCACCCAGGTAAGGACACAACTTCTGGAGAAGCAGGTGATTTTATAGAAGAGTTAAAAAAAATGGGGCACCTGCATACGTGATGTATTTCTGCCGTCAATGAATGCATTTCACGATCTTATAAGGAGGGTTTATGTATACATTGCAGTTCTACAGAGGCACAAAATGCGATACTGAGCCTCATTCGAGGTTCCTGAGAACCCCTGCATTCATTTTATAAAAAGCAAGTTTCTAGCTCTCATGGCTATGAAAGCGTAAGAACAATCAATTCCAGCTGAAATCTTACACACCCAGAACGTTTACCAAGATTTCCAGGGAATGAGGCAAAACTAGATGTTCTTTCCCATGCCTTAACAAAACCAGAATAAATTCTGCAAAATAGTAAGCATTAGGCAAAATAAGAAATTGTGCACAAAATTCTCTGAACAGAACAGAACAGGCTACATCACTTTCCTGGATGCAGAATTTAAATTTTTTTTAGGTACAGAGTACAGTATAAACAGTCCTGTTTAAAAGTTTCAGCGATATGTTAAAGATATAGGAGCCAAGGGATAAAAGGCAAGGGAAAGACCACTGGCGTCGCTGCAGGGGGGGGCAGAGCTCTAAGTTCCGCCAAGGCTCCGACTCTCCCGGAGAACGAAGCGGCCCCGCCCCCTCGCCTTCGGAACCATTCAAGCAGCGCTTTCACCGCCTTGAATGGTTCCGAAGGCGAGGGGGCGGGGCCGTTTCGTGCTCCGGTGTAACGGAAGGTCGGAGCCTCGGCAGAACTTAGAGCTCCGCCCCCCCTGCAGCAACACCAGTGGGAAAGACTCAGAATTATCTGATCCAATCTGCTGTATCACACAGTTGCTGGTTCCCTCCTCTGAAACATCGGCTATAAGAATTCTGCAGGCTACAAGGCACTCACAATGAACTCTTTGCAATTTAGCCTGGTGCATGCAAAATGTGCAAACCGCATAGTGTTTTTTTTTAAAAAAAAAATTATTTTGCACGTCACTGGACAATTTGCATAAAGGGGGTTTCTTTTTGCAAAATGCGAAGCTCTGCATTTGAAAGCTTTGTGATGGACTTGCAGAAAAGCAGACACAAAAAGCAAAGGACTGGATAAATGTGCTTAGGACAGAAGGCATGGACTCGGGGCGAAGGACTGAGGCCAATGGCTATGCGCAAATGAAGCCCCATGCTCTGCCACTCATAAGAACTAGAAACAAACTTTTTCTTTAAGGCTTCGGTTCCTAAGATTTTGGTCAAGTTGCTGGAGTTTGCGTCTGAAGTAATCTGTTGTGCAATTTCCCAGAGTTTCCAAACTCCTAGAAAGTCTACAGAGTATGTACAGACTAGAACAAGGCTTTGAGCCTTCCTACTGTTGCTGGACTTGCAAATCTAAGGCCTGATTGACCTGGAGATTCACAGATCGTATCACCAAGCAGGCATTTAGACTGTCTCCTTAACAGAAGCGTCATCTAAGAACAATGGAGAGCTGTAAGCACTATGTACAGCTCCTGCCTGCAAGGCAGAGAAGGGCTGCAATCCTATGCGCACACTTAAGTGCCAAGCTAGATGTGACTTTCATCAGCTCACTGATCCTGGTATGCTTTTTTGTAAATTGCATGGGGGGGAGGGAGATGTGGATCACGGATGGGGATACACACATCGTGGTCCCAATCCAGATTGCCTTCCCCTCCTGGCATGTGCTACTTGTCCTGGGGGAAAAAAGTGCAGGGAGCCCAATCCAGATGGGGACCACGATGGAGGGGATTAAACGCCCTGCTACCACTGCCGTGTTCCTGATAGATAGCGCAATCCTATCCAACTTACACCACCGGTGCAACCAGCGGGAGAGGGCAGGGCAGGAGGCTTTGGAGGGGAGGGGAGATTTAAATCCCCTTTGGAGGGGATTTGAATTCTCTTTCCATTCTGGGGCCTCCCGTTCTCGCTGCACCACTGGTTACGCCAGCGGTGTAAATTGGATAGGATTGCGCTGCCAGACTAGGAACAAGACCTCCCGCTCTTTACAACCAGAAAAAAAAGCAAGTGCATCACGGTGAATGATGTATTCGTCGTGTCACGTTTGACCCAAACTTGGGAGTAAGCCCCACTGAACTTGAGAGACTTACTTCTGAGTAAGCACTTTGGATCAGGCTGCAACTTGTGCAGAGCGGTTGGTACAGACCTGCACCAGCCTTGAAAGCTGGTCCCTGAAAGCTGCAGGCAGCCGACCACCTCTGCAAAAATACAAAACAACCCACACTAAATGCAGAAACACATGTCCGTATTTTCAATGCACAGAACAAGCTTTGATACAGCAGGAGAACCACGGGATGCGACGGTTTCCATTCCTTCCTTGCAGATACAGGCGCCAGAGCAAAAATGCATCCCCATCCACACACCAATGGCGTAACTGGGAAAGGGGGGAAAAATAACTGCAGCGGTGACCATGTTGCCAGTGAAGAACCCATACCCCGGGTGACATTTCCCACTCACATCCCCGATGGAGGTGGGGGATTGCCTGGGTTCGGAGTTGGTGCTGGGGGGTTATGCAGGTGTGTTTCCTTGTAGACAAACCAAGTGTTCCCTCCCCACAGAATCAGGTTGAGGAAACCAATGACCTAGGAAAGGGGGAAAAAAAAGAAAGAGGTGGAGCTTTGGAACAAAGCAGAGCAGGTTTCGTTCTCGGGATGCAAGGCTCCATCACAACCAGAACGACTAGAGAAGCCTTCCCTATTTCCTGCATGAGACAGCGGTGACCAAGATGCTCGGTCTAATGGAAAGATAGCCTCTGCTGTAAACTCAGCAGGTGACCTTCAGCAAGGCACTCCCTCCCAGCCACAGTCTTCCCCCTCTGTAGTATGGGCATAATTATACTCCCCTATCTTATGAGACTGTAATAATAATACAGGAAGCACTTTGCACACTCAATAATATTATTCCATCACATCATGTCCATCACAGGTTACAAGCCATAAGCAACCTCCTGGTTTTAGAAGTAGGCTATCCCTGAATGCCAGATGTAAGGGAGTGGCGACAAGATACAGGTATCTTGTTGACTTGTGTGCTCCCTGAGGCATCTGGTGGGGCCACTGTGAGATACAGGAAGGGCCTTTGGCCTGATCCAGCAGGGCTCTTCTTATGTTCATGCTCCAAGGGGCTGGATATGAATCCAAGTCTGAAGAACGAACAGCCCTAGACACACCTCAGTTGTGTTTGTTTGTAACAACATATATGCAGAGGTAAAAACTGCCTGGCTGGGTCACCCAAGCCAAATGGATCCAGAGTCCAACACAGGCAGTCAGATGCTTTTGGGAAGGTCACAGGAGGACACGGTGAAGACGATGACAGCCAACCCCCAGCCGTTTGCCCCCAGCCCCATGCTCAAGGCGTACATACCACAGAGACATTCAAGGAGCCCATGCTGCTGACTTCGTTAAAACGACAGGGCTTGGATGGGTCACTGCAAAACGGGATGTCTGCTACGATGTTGGGGCCAGTGGATGTTTTGATGTCTGTCAGGGCTTTTCCCCAGGCTGACGTGCTCACCAGCCACAGGAAAGAAACAAGAACCGTGATTATGAAGTCCTGCAGCAGGAGAAAAGACCAGAGTTCTTAGCAGAGGCTGCTCTAGGGGGATGGAGAGGACACACACACACACACAAACGTATACAAAGTAAAGATCACACCAGAGTGCGGTGGTGGGGTTAGAGGAGCAAGATAGGATCCCTCCTGAGTAAGCGAAATCTTGTGTAAGGATCTGGATGGTGGTCCAGGGCTGCCTGCTGGATCCTGCTCTCGCCACGGATCACCATGCGGCGGACTGGAGGTTTACTCTGAAAAGCGGATGTTCGTTCCCTTCCCTGGGTGTAAACTGGGGCAGGCCCTATCGGCCTCCTCGGAATTCCGCCAGCTAAATAGCTAATGGAAGTAAGAGGAGGCCGTGTAACGGCCAAGCCGGCCTGGCAGGAACGGGGATATGGCCGACGCGATCCCCACTCCCTCCCGGGCCGGCTCGCCCAATGGCCCTCTTCCTCGCGACCTGGACCGTCCATGCGGCCGGCGTCGGAGACTCACCTTCCGCCGCCGGCTGCATGGGCGTTCCAGCGTCAAAGTGAGGGCGGCTGGCCTTACGCCGGCCTCCCTTATTCCCGAGTTGGCGCAAACGTGCCTTACGGAACATTTGTGACGGCTTCTGGCGACAAAACGCTTGTTCCGTCGCCAGAAGTCTTCGGTGGATTTCGCCATGAGTGACTATGGACTAGTCACTATCTCTCAGTATGATCTACTTCTCACAGTTCTGCGAGGATAAATGGCAGGGGAGTGCTGGATATTTTTACAACAACCTGCTGTCCTATTTGATGGGTAAGAGAGAGACTGAGCTGAAGAATTGTCAAATGCCTTGGGAGAAAGGAGCTTGAGCGAAAGAAAGAAAGAAAGAAAGAAAGAAAGAAAGAAAGAAAGAAAGAAAGAAAGAAAGAAAGAAAGAAAGAAAAAGATTTTGCATCAAGGGATTCTGAGCTGTTGCTAAACTCTAGAGAGCAAAATCCACTATATCCTAGAACTGCTCATAGCAGTCCTGAGATTCCTCAGAAACCCATTAGGAGTTTCTTGAGGAAATGTTATCTGAAAAGCTGCCCGAAAGATATCCTGACCACCACTTTCGAACCCTCCACCACACGGCACAGCCAAGAGCGAATGCTTCCAATCAAGTATCCATTTGCACACAGAAGTCGGCCCAACAAGCCTATCTACTGCCCCACACAAACTCAAAGTGAGCTAAAACACACCCCAGAATCCCCTGGGATGCGCCAAGATTCCATGGGGGCTGCACAGGATCTCTCCTCAGCAGAAACATTAGATATATGGAAATTCCTGCCAAGTGAGGCCCAGTGACTAGCCTTACCAGCGTCCCGGAATCGAGGCTGGCTTCGGCCTAGAACAGACCTGAGCCGCTCCCAAGTGTGCACCGTGGCTGCCCAATGGGGTTCCTGCTTCCGGAACTTCCAGTCAACGACGCGACGGAAGACGGAACCCCATTGGGCAGCCACGGTGCACACTTGGGAGCGGCTCGGGTCCGCTCTAGGCCGAAGCCAGCCTCGATTCCGGGACGCTGGTAGGGTTACCAATGATGACCCACCCCCCCATGCCTGGCTTTTCACCATCTGGTGAAAGCTTGGTTTCATAAGGTATTTATTTTAGGGCGATGGTTCTTTTCCTACCGCTATGCGTTATAATAACCCTGCACCGTTTTTCAATTAATTGGTTTGAGTGTGAAGTTGCGCTTATTATTTGTTGGTTTTTTTGTTTGTTTGTTTATTTATTTATTGCGTATTGTGTGCTTTTTGATTCAAGCCAACTTGGGGATGGCTCTGAAGGGAGCCCTGTATAAAATGAAACATCGAAAGAGTCCCCGTCGCCATCTGACAGCACATGGCAAACAAACATGGGCAAGCAGAAGACCTGGGAATTCCTTATCTGTGCATTCTGGCTAGGGTGGGATGGAGGAATCTAATCTCAGGATAATGATCCCAGAACAACAAGCCCACCGAGAACTTACTCTCTATGGCTCCCAAAAGCAGCACTAGAACTCGGGCAGTCGTGGACAATCCTTTGCTGGATGTTTTCAAACAGAGGCTGGATGGCCACCTACCAGGGAAGCTATAAGCAGTTGTTTACACTGAGGGGGGGTTGGACTAGATGACCTCTGAGATGACTTCCAAGTCTAAAATTCTATGATTCCATGAGTAGACGCCAGGGGACAGAGTAATGCCTGACTTGATGGTCAGGACACAATTCAGCATGCAGGAGGTGACACACTCACCAGAGCTCCTGTGATCCCAGCGGCAAGGAAAAAAGAAAAAATAATAATTGAATCATAGTTAAAATTTGGAGTACGCCACACCTTCCCAGCATTGGGGTAACCTCTGCAATACAGCCCAAGAGGTCAAGTGAGGAATTGGGATGCTCCTACACACCCCCAGACACTTTGGGCAAAAACGGGTTTTTAGAAACCCAAAAGCAGAACAAGAAGTGAATTTTTGATTAAAGAGGTTTCTTGTCAACTTCCAAAAAAAGATCACACATCCTTACACATCCTAAACACCATTCCCCCCCCCAAAAAAAAGAGAAAGAAAGAGGGAGAAAATGGTAACTTAAACAGATAGGATTTAAAGAAAGAGAGAGAGAGAGATTCAGCATGATCTAGTAGTGTTTCTCAAACTGTGGGTCGGGACCCACTTGGTGGGTCACAACCTGATTTCTGGTGGGCCCCAGGTGATGGAAAGATCAGATAAGTAATTGCCACAAGCCCTGAGGCTATTCAAAAATCAGATAGCTGCTAATTGTCCTTCAAAAAGCTGAGCTCCTGCAGTTTGCAAGTTAGCCGCTAATTACTCTGCAAACAGCTGAGGTCCTGCAGTAGATTGAGGGTTTTTTTTTAACAAATAAATAAATAAAATGTTACTTGTAAATAAATAAATATATTGGGTTTTTTTTCTAGATCACCTTTTTTTTTTTAAAGTCTCGTAAAGCTAGATGGGTAGGGTGTCATTTTAAAAAGTGGGTCTCGGCGCTAAAAGGTTTTAGAACCACTGATCTAGTATGAAGCGGAGTTCCTGTTTTGGCCAGTACTGATGGGGTGGCCTTGGGCAAGTAATTTTCTCTCAGCCCCAGTTCCCCATCTGTAAAATGATGGCAAAAAATATATTTCACTGGACTGTGACAGAAGGAAAAAACCAAGTTATGGGTGCATTTTTGCACCTTGAAATATCAATAGTTCATACTAAGTGAGCCAATCGTTTGCTAACAAACTCAAGCTGCACAGAGCCTGTCAGTCCAAAAAGTATTATTTGAGACCTGAAAGCTCACTACCCCCCTCAGAGACAGTCCATTAAAAGAGAGGAACCTGAATTTGATACCATGAAACTTAACGTGGCACTCCCTCTTGTCCCTATTTTAAACCGTACGTTCGAAAAGGATACCATTCCAGATATGCAGGGCGATTCAAAAAGGCTGGTGCAAACGTAAAGCTGATTTCTTCTTAAATGAACTGATATACCACAACCGTCATGACATGAAAAGACAGAAAAACAGTCTCAGTTTCACATGAACATTACAAATGTTCAGGGGCGTAGGAATGGGAGGACCGGGGGGGGGGACTGCCCCCGTGCAGCAGTGGGGGGGCAGCAAACTCACCCGGGCCGGGCCGCGGCTCCTCTTTGCGCTGCATTTTCGCTGCCCTTGGCAGCGGTGGCGAGCCTTGCAGCACTGCTGCCGAGGCTTCCAGAGGACCGGGGGGGAGGCGTTTTCAGCCCTCCCGCCTGCCCTGCAGGTCCATTTTCGGCTCTTATTGACCATGTGATGTCACTTCCAGGGGCGTGGCTTCTGGGTGATGTCACACGGCGGGGTGGGGCTTCCACAGGGGGCATCAAAACAGCCCACGGCCCTCAATAGGGGGCAGTGTTCCTACACCAATGCAAATGTTCGATGTGGGCACATGCGTAGCTACAATGGGGCAAGGGGGAGCAAACAGCCGCAGTCTCCACACAAGGAGACAGCAGTTATCACCCGGGACATTTGCTCCCCCCCCCTTGCCCTATTGTAGCGACGCAAGTGCCCACATTGAACATGTGTAACGTGAAACTGGGACAGTTTTTCTGTCTTTTCATGTCATGATGGTTGTGGTATGTCGGTTCATTTAAGAATAAATCAGTTTTACCTTTTGTAGCAGCCTTTTTGAATAACCCCGCGCGTGCGTGCGTGCACGCACGCACGCACGCACACACACACACACACACACACACACACACACACACACACACACACACACAGGTGAAGAGAAGGTAGACTAGGATCTACCAGCTGAATGATTTGCAGTAGATTGGCAAGAGTTTCTGATGTACAATTGTTAATAGCAACAACAAAATGTTTCCCTCCAATGACTCCACCCTTTCTTGAGTGGCGTAGCTACGTTCTGCAGGGGGGGCACCCCCGTGAAGTCAAAAACACTCAGAACAACAAACATTCCTGGGGGCGGGCAGGGGCAACATTTCCCGCCACTGCCCACCTTATAGGAGCGTTCTGAAGTCACCACCTGGAGGCGGTCCACCCCCACCCCCACCCCCAGCTACACCTCTGGTCTAAGCGACACCTGCATCTTTGATTTGCTATTTTGTGCATGGTTCTGGTAGGTGAAGCTAGCAGAAACAAAGCAGACCTGGTAGCAGACCATGAAGCATGCCCACCACTGGCACCCTTGATATACAACCGAGAGTCTCCATCCCCGCTTCCTCCGCCATTTGCTATGAAATCAGTCGACTTACGATCATGGGGAGTTTCGCAGCACCTCGATACCTGTGCATGTAACCCAGGTACACCACCAAGGCGCCCATGCAGAACAGGAACACGAAGACAGCAAAGGTGACGAAGAACTGGGAAGAGGTGGAAAAGTCTCCCACCAGGTGATAAGGCTTATCCCATGTGCTGTTGCATTCTTTCTGATCCAGAGGGCCGAGATGCGCCTTGTTCAACCTTCAGTAACGAGGAAGCAGAGTTTGAAAACTTTGATCTCCAAACACAAGATCCACCCCACCCCCCCGAACAGGAAAAGTAACCCAAGATGGCATGGCCAGCCTGCATTTTAGCAATGACAATGATTGTACAGTTATAGTGCGCATGAGGAATACAACACCGAAGGCCAAACACCGGTGGCTAGTGGAGGAAGCCATCAATTAACAATTTCCTTATTTAAAAATCACCTTTTAATTGGCAGGGAACTGTATGTAGAATTCAAAATAAAATGTTTTATGAATCAAAAAGCAACAGAACCTTTGACTAACGGGGTTAGTGCTCTTACCTGAATGGGTATCCAAACCCAGCTTCAACAGTCATGTTTTTTTGGCCAGTAGGGCAGCGCACCTGGATTGAGGTTTTTCCACTGTAACCTCCGCAAGTGGCGAAGGCAAAGATGGAGAAAATCTGCACAGGGACAATTAAAGAACAAACACACACAGATGTGTCAGGGATTTTTTTTCCAGGTATATAGGCAGGTATAGTATGTAGCAGAAATATAGTTGGACCTTGGTATCCAATGCACTCTGGGGCGACCTTGGGGAAGGGAGGGGGGGTCGTGCGACCCGGAAGAGGCTATAGGAGAGCAATTTCACTGTCTTCAGCCAGCAAAAAAGGTAAGGAACACTATTTTTAACCTTTTTAACCTTTTTTAAAAGGTTTTTACAGTGGCCCTAGTATCCGCGAGCATCCACGTAGAGTCAAATCTGCGGATGTTGCGATTGCGGATATGGATGGGGTACAGGATGTGAGCCCTTCCATGACTGATCTCCCCTCCCCAGTGCTTTCTTCCTGTCCTGTCTTGGCCCCAGTTTACCTGGCTGCCAGGGGCTTGTTGCCAGGGCCCATCTGTGGGCAGATTCCCTGGAAAATCAACAGAGACGACGGAAGGTCAGAGCGAGAGCTCTCTCATATTCCCATGCCCCTTGGTCAATAGACCAATCACTGGGGAGGGGAGGGAGACCAGCCATGGCCCACATCCTGTACGCGATGGCTTGCCCAATGACCAAAGACCTCTGTATCCACAATCTCAGCACCCGCAGATTTGACTCAACACGGATGCTCGCGGATACGGGGGCCACTCCAGGATCCTATTGCATGCCAGTCCCTGGAGAGCAATTTGGTTGGCCTAGGGTGGGGGAAGGAGGTCAGATCCGCACAAAACTTGTGCTTGCCCTTCCTCCTTCCCTAGTTCCATCCTGGTCAATTACAATTGCTCTCCAGGGGTCTAGAGGTCCCAGGAGAAGCCACAAACTCAGAAGGAGGGGCAAGGCAGATACGGGGGCTTCAGTAGTTGGCCTGGTGGACCCTCAGGAGCTCATATGGGCCAAAGAACTGGTTTCAATCCCTCTTCCTTCAAGCTGCATGGACCTCAAGAAGCTCTGCCTAATTCAGGCTTCCTCCATTACAACTAGTCATGCTCTTTCCTATCCCTAAATTAAAAAGAGGGGGACATACACAAACCCTTCTACTTCTTGTTAGTAGGCTTGGGCGTTGTAAGAAGAACTAAACAACAACAAAACCAGGAGAGCATTAAAAATGGCATCATCATACCTGTAATCTGAACTGGGGTACAGTCCAATCTACAGTCGGAGGAGAAATCCAATGACCAGAAAGGCGGTATATAAACACTGTATATTATTAATTATTATTATTACCACCACCTCAGGACTGCACCATCTCATCCCCACCTCATGGACAGACCTTGCTCTGTCCCGACTCATCAACCCTTCCCCTGGTTCTTCAAGCCCGTTAACAAATCTTCAAACACACCCATTTCAAAAGCAGTCATTTTCCCTTGAAACCATTGGGGCTAACTCTTGAAACAAGTGGGGGGGGGGATTTGCACACATTTTTCCTCTGAGGGAGAAGGGGGGGGAAAGGAATTTCCATTTTGAAATCTTAACTTTGCAATCTCACATCTGCTTCCTGCCTTCTCACCACACCTTGCAAAATAAAATGCAAAAAAAAAACCCTGCAGAAATGCAGCCATCACACTTAAGGCGTGCAAACAGAGAAAGCACAGATGCAAAGTTTTGCATATCTTATTTCCAGCACAATTCCAAGCGCTCTCTCTCTCTAGATATAGATATAGATAAAGATATAGATATACACACATAGAGAGAGTCTGAGCAAGGCTATTATGGAGCAACAAGAAGACTGAGCTAATGAGACTGAATTTTAGGATCGTGCATTTGTTTTAACATGTTTATGCCAATAAAGGTTTTTGAATTGAATTAACTGAACTCAACAGAAATATCTGTCATTGGGAGGCTCATTGCCCCAAAGTCTCACTCCACATGTACTGTGGATTACTTAGGGCGCAATCCAAACCTACTTAGGCCGCCGTTGTAACCAGCGGCGCAGCGAAAACAGGAGGTCTCAGAATGGAAAGGAGATTCAAATCCCCTTTGAATTCCCCTTTTGGAGGGGATTTGAATCCCCTTTCCGTTCTGGGGCCTCCCGTTTTCGCTGGGCCGCTGGTTACAACAGAGGCCTAAGTAGGTTTGGATTGCACCCTTAATGGTCAAGGCAGTGATGTTGCTGGGCCGTGGCGGGGGTGATGCGCAGGGAGGGGGTGACGCACCCGCTGCCCCTCCTCTCCATCCGGTGCTTCTTCATTCTGTTCGGGACTTCTAGGGCAGAGGATTCTCGGTGGCACTTCCCCAGTCCTCAGCACCGTCCACACACGCGCACGCACGAGCCGGAGATTTCTGCCCTAGAAGTCCTGAACAGGATGAAGAAGGCGAAACACTGGGCGGCAGCGGGGGGGGAGCGGATGCGTCACCCCTCCCTGCGCACTGGGAATCTCCTGCGGCCCTTTGAGTGAGTCCCAGGCAGGATGGGGGGTGCCGGGAGGCAGCAGGGGACGGTAGGAGCGTCACCCCCTCCCTGCGCCCCTGGGGGGGGAAGGGGGCATGGGAGTGCTGAGCTGACCTCCCGCCCAGGGTGACGCGCACCCTAGTGACGCCCCTAAGGAACGATCCAAAGAATCCCCCCGCTGGCTCTGTTCATGTCTAAGTACCTCTGTGAGCTGCCTCCTCAATCCACACATGCACAGCTATTATTTAACGTAAGCATATGAGTACAATACACTCTCTACTGAAACCATCTACATACAGATGGACACTAAACTAGCACAGATTCAAAAGCGACACTCTGGTCCAGTTCCGACAACTGAGTAAACCACAGTTTGTAGGATCAGGAACACGGCGGAAAGGAGCTCTCAGTCTGCCCTCCCTTACCTTCGCGTATATATGACAACACAATTCTGGCTTCTTATAGCACAGTTCCACAAGCAGTTTGAACCCAGGAGCTGTGGTTTCACTGTGTCTGACAAACCAGAACATGAAACTGGCTTCAGATCAAATCCCAATGTTGTATCCTGGTTTGTCAGCCACAGTTAAACCACAGCTCCTGGGTTCAAACTATGTACATGTGGCACTGTGGTATAATAAACCAGCTCCTGGGTTCAAACTATGTACATGTGGCGCTGTGGTATAATAAACCACTATTCTCATGTGAGGAAGAAAGGAGTGGCAGAAGCACATTTGCTCGGTGTCAGTCAGATTGCATTCATGAACTGCCAAACTCGTAGCATCTTAAAAAGACGGGCAGCCCGATCCTGCCTAACTATAGGCAGGGGGTGCAAGCGTACGCTGGCCTAGGGTGTCGTAAATGTGCTGGAAAGCACGTTTTCGGCACCTTGGGAGTAAGCTGCACCGGCACGGACGCTGAAGCCACTCACTCGATTGCTGTCCCGGACCTGCGCTGGCCGCCGCAGGTGGGTGCTGCACCAGTCGGTGTAGGGGGCGTGGGGAGGCCCCGGCTGGGTGGAGGCGGGGATATTGGTGCTGGGTTGTGCTGATATCCTATGCCCCGTCGCAGCCTGGGCCGGCCTTACACGGCCTCTCCGGTTGTGCATCAGCTTCAGAGCTGGCGTGCATCCAAGGAGGCCCATTGTGGCCCACCCCACTTACACCAGGGGAAGGGGACGAATGTCCCCTTCGCCCAAGGTGAGCCCGGACCACACAAGCTGCAATGCGCACAGGATGCAGCGGCCGGCCATTTAGGCCAGCTGCACATATTTGTGCAGGATTACACCGTAAACCAGCATTTCCCAAACTGTGGGTTGCGACCTATGAGTGGATTGTGACCTAATTTTGGGTGGGTTGTGAACACTGCCTGTTGCCCACACTTCCGGGTTGACAGAGTTTTACGTGTGCGGCTGTCTCCAGCCCATTCCAGGCCTGTTGTGTTCTCGCTGATGAAAACGACACGGTGAGGCCCAAATGAGGCAAAAAACGCCACGTAGAGGCTCCGGTGGCAGGCTTTTTGCGGAAAAACCCGCAAAAGCCCAGCAATCCAGATATAATGGCAGCGATGTGATGATGTTATCACACCGCCACAATTTCTTACAGGTTGCCAAGCTCCAAGCTGAAGATGGGTCACAGTGTGGGTAAGTTTGAGACCCACTGGAGCCAGGATGGTGTAGTGGTTTGGGAGTCGGACTTAGACCTGGAAGACCCAGGTTCAAATCCCCGCTCAGCCACGAAGCTTCCTGGGTGACCTTGGGCCAGTCACTATCAGCCCCACCTACCTCACAGGGTTGTTGTGAGGACAAAAAGGAGGGGAGGAAATATGTACACTACTCTGAGCTCCTTGGAGGAAGGACGGTATAAAAATGTGATAGATAAATAAATAAATAAACCAATTTAATCCAGCGTAATGTTTTCTGGACTACAGTCCATCAGATGCATCCGATACGGCTGATTGTGGTCCACAAAATCTTAGGCTCTTGGTTGTCTCTCTCACAAAACAGGCAATATGAATTGGATGCCCCCCTACCAAGGATTCAGGTTCTTCCACATCAGCAAAAAAGTTCACACTTGGAACACACACATATGCATACAAAGACTAATGCATTCTAATTACGCAATGAAATACAGTTTTTAACCACATTTCCTCAAAAGCTGGATCACTGAGTCTGCCTCATAATTGTGGCTAAAATTCTGTTGAGAGCAAGACAGGTTACAGAAGAGATATAAAGGGGTGTGCGGAACTTATAGAACATTTTCAGACTGAAGGGTGTAGACTTGCAGCAGCCGCCAGGAATAAACAAACAAACAAACAAACTACACACTAGCAGAAAGCAAGCTTTCTGTATATACCGTATTGGTCTGAGTATAAGACTCACTTTTTTCTCCTAATTTAAGTTTTTAAACTAGGGGTGCGTCTTATAATCAGGCTGTTGCAATTTAATGCCAGTGATTTAATTAATTTTTTTTTAATAGCACCAAACTTTAAGGGTGCGTCTTGTAATCAGGTGCGTCTTATACTCGGGACAATACGGTATATTTTCTAACCTGATCAAGAATTACAGCAGCAGATAGCTTCAGGATGGCTGTGGAGAGCTGCAGAATGGCCTAAAGGCCGCTGCAGACCGCACGAATTTCGGCGTGTCCCGGACGCCCGAGAAACTTTGCCAAGCTGTGCTAAGGTGTCTGGTTACCATAGCGAAGCGAGCGGAGGAGATGCGATCTCCCGATTTCCGGCTCGATCGAAAATGTTCCTGGCCCATGTTTGAGGGGGCTGCTTCGCGGAGCTACTGCAGCCACCAATCAGATGAGAGGGGGAGGAGTGTTAGCCAATCACCGTGGCGGTTTCTTCCAAGAAGGCAGGACAAAAGGAGGGACTATTTGCGGGAAGACACTCCTACAGGCAAGCTCAGAGCACGGAGGAGAGCAGCCAGCATCTCTCGCTCGCTCGCCTCGGCGTGTCATGGCCTTAAGGCATTCTGGGGTGCTACCTGTAATTGGCTAGTGTAATTGACTAGCTGTAAATGGCCGGGGAGAGCTGTAAAATGGTCATGGAGAACTGAAGAATGGCGCGGAAAGCTTGCCGGGGAACCGCAGATAACTGAAACTGCGGATACAGGATATGGGGGGCGACTGACAGTCATTAGTCGCCGACTGTATAGTCATTTTACAAAGATAATATCTCATACATATCTCCATCCAACCCCCTTCTGTCCACCCATCCGATGAAACTGGGGGTTTGCCTGTGAAACCTCATTGCTATAAGCTATTTACGGTGCGATCTTGTGCATGACTACTCAGCAGTACTCCCCACAACCCCCGCCGGACACCCACTGCCCACCAATGAAGGTAACAAGGACGATCCCGGGCACGGCGGTGGCGGCGCGATCCCGGGCGCGCCGTCGACGTCACCGCGGGTTGCCATGCCCCTTAAGGGCATAGCAACCCTTTGTTCCTGGCTGGGGCGTCGCGACGCCCCAGTTAGGGAACCACTGATGTAACCGTTCTGAATAAGAGTTAATATAAGTGTTGCCAACAGTTCCAAGCCTGTCAAGAGAAGGTTACTTTAAAGACATTCTGAATACAACCCTTGCTGAGTTTTTGCAGGACTACCTGTCTCCACAAAAGACTGACTTTGGAACGGCTTCCGCTTTGACAGCGGGGTTTCCCGCGCTTTTTTTGAAAAATAAAGAGAACGGAGCAAGACGCTGAGTACTTTAACATCTACCAATTTACTTTGGAATGCCCCAGAAGATGTGTCTGGATTAAGACACGAAACGTCGGGTCCTTGAGTTCCAGTTTTTGATTTTAAACATTTCTGTTTTTCCAGGTTTCTGGGCTGTCACAGTCCAAACCTGATAAAATCGTCATTGTTTTTATCGGCTGGATCGCTACTTTTACTTTTGACTATGACCACGCTACCCGTGCTACCTTCTTCTATAAAACACACATCATTCAAACACATGGGTAGCCCAATCCTATCCAGCGCTCAGGCCGGCATGCACAGTCTCCTCGCTTTTATCCGCACAGCAGCCCTGTAAGGTGGGTTAAGGTGAGAGACACTTACTGTCCCAAAGTCACTCTGTGTAAGCTTCCTGGCTGAGTGGGGCAAAAGGGTGGGGTGTAGATCGTGGCAGAGCAGACTCTGTGTAGGCAAATGGTCCCAGGTAGGGCTCTCTCTCTCTCTCTCTCTCTCTCTCTCACTCACACACACACTCTCACTCTCACACTCTCTCACACTCTCTCTCACACGGTATAAAACATGTTCCTATACCTAGAGCACAGGGCTGTATCCACTCCTCAATTTGGCATGCTTGGAATGCCAAGAATGTCAGATCTCTTTCTTCTCCTATTTTTTTTTTAAATGAAGTCCTAAGGATTTGGATACCTAACCATTCTGTCACAGCTGGCTTGGAAAGCTGGGCCAGAAGTTACTTTCACCCACAACACATCCCCTGCCCAACAGGGAAGGACTCCAATCTGTGCACCTCAAAGTTCCAGTTCCCCTCCTCGGAGCATCCTGCATGCAGTTCAAACCTCAGTGAAGCGACTAGTGGAGAGACAAGAGTCTCGACCAGGGCCGAGAAAGTACCGTATTGTCCCAAGTATAAGACGCACCTGATTATAAGACGCACCCTTAAAGTTTGGTGCTATTAAAAAAAATTAATTAAATCACTGGCATTAAATTGCAACAGCCTGATTATAAGACGCACCCCTAGTTTAAAAACTTAAATTAGGAGAAAAAAGTGAGTCTTATACTCAGACCAATACGGTATTTCAAATTCCTAGGGCCCAGGAATCAAGCTGTCAAGCCCCAGTATAAAATATTTTGACCAAGGGCCAGCCAAAGATCTTTTGACACCTGAGGCAGCATGCCAAATGTGGCCCCAGGGGGCCCTGCCCCCTCGCCATTGGAGCCATTCCGCGCAGCGGAGGCGACAGGCAGAGACGGGGCACAACTTATGGTACCGCCCCTACCGCAGAAACGCTTCTGCCCTTACCCAGTCTCCAATGTTCTAGCTCAGCGCTCCCCTCCCCTCCACATTTCCTCTTCATCTCTATCCTCGTCTTCCTTTTCCAATTCAGGGAGTAGAAGGAGAAGTAGGAGCAGTAGAGGCAAGTAGGTGGACAGAGAAAGAACTCCCCACCAATCTGCTGCCTGAGGCGACCGCTTCAGTTGGCCGCGTGGATGGGCTGGCCCTGTTTTGACCTGCTACATCTGCAGCAGCGCCATGCGTTCTGGGGCATCCACGAGCTGGGGAGCGCACAAGCCGGCAGCTAGAGAGCCGGCCTTGTGCACACACACACACCGGTGCGTGTTGCCATGCATTCCAGGGCTGCTGCAGATGTAGTGGGTCAAAGTCCTCAAGTGTCTGCATCAAATTCATTTTCAGCATCTGAGCAACCAGGCGGTCCGTAGCCACAGATCTCCCAGACGCAGAGACAAAAAGCGACTTTGCTGAGGAATTAAAATAATAGCTTGAAATTCCGCGGTTGTGTCATTTCTTTGGGGATTTCAGGTTTCAGAAGATTTCCAAACCACCTACTCTCCTGCATGCCAGACCACAAGGAGGTTTTCTTTCATCCTTTAACTTCATTGCTTTGTGAAACTGCAGAGAGGGCAGGTTAGCCCTTGCCTTTTCTTTCTGCAAGGCGTGGCACTTTCTGCAGAAGTGTTAAGAATGGCGGATCATGTGAAGCGGTAAGAGTACTTTTGCATCTGCAGAATTAGGGTTGGGCCAAGACCTCCCAGGACCTAAGGAAGCATGCCAAAAGCCGCCCCCTTCACCCGGCGGCACACCAGCTGCCTTTGCTACTCTAAAAAAGAAAGAAAAAGAGGAAGAGGAACAAGGCAGAACAGTGGCGTCGTTAGGGGGGGCGGTGGGACCCCGGGCGGCGGTGGCAACACAAGCTGGGGGGGGCGGTTGCACGAGTCGTCGTTGCTTCTGCCAAATTGCCACGAAAGCTGTGACTCATGCACACACCCCTCCACGTGTGTCGCCATGCGTTCTGGGGTGTCCACGAGCTGGGGAGTGCACAAGCCAGCAGCTAGAGAGTCGGCTCGTGCACACACACCCCAGCACGTATCACCATGCATTCCGGGGCATCCACAAGCCGGGGGGTGCATGAATTGTGCAAAAAAACCACCTGGCTCGTGGACACCCCGGAACGCCTGGCAACACGCACCAGGGGGGGTGTGCATGAGCCAGCAGCATGGTGGCACCACTTACCTGGCCTTCTTCGTGCTGCTAAGGCCAGAAGCAACCTTCTTCTTGTTGGCCAGAGATGTCCCTAGAGAGGCTGCGCCTGTGCAATTACTGCAGAGCTTCTCTAGCTCCTAGTCTCGCTGGCTGGAGGACTGGAGGACTCCACCAGCGAGACTAGGAGCTAGAGAGGCTCTGCAGTAATTGCACAGTCTCTCTAGGGACATCTCTGCCCAGCAACAAGAAAACTGCCAATTGTTCTAAACAGCAGATTGTTCTAATCTAAACACTCATTAGTACCCTGTTTCCCCGAAAATAAGACCGGGTCTTATTTTAATTTTGGCTCCAAAAAACGCAGTAGGCCTTATTTTCAGGGGATGTCTTATTTACATTTCTCCAAATGCAATCATGTCATCTTCTTCTGGAACATCGTCATAACACTCCAAACTCCGCATTCAGGCCTGAATTTCTTGCGACTTCATTGCCTGTAGAACCATTGGCCCAATCTCTCACGTCCAGCAATAGAGCAGGCGAGTATTGGCAGGTGAGCTCCAAACTACCGGTAGGTCTTATTTTTGGAGTAGGCCTTATTTTCGGGAAAACAGGGTATTATTAATTGTAATACAAGTACAGAAAATAGCACATGGCAAGCACCACCTTAAGAGTACCATTCCCCCTTATCTCACACATGGGAGGGAATGCCTCTCCTCAGAAGATGCCTCTGCAAGGACACACTCATGCAACATCTAAAAACAGAGAAATCCTACTTTTTGCTTGAACCCCATAGTTTTTACTCACATGCAAACTTAATTAACCAACTAACCCTCTTTGTTTGAGTGACAGAGTTACTCATTTGTATGTTCGAATTTAAATTTTTGGGCACTTCTTTGCAGCACGATCCAATGTGCATTTACTCACAAGGAAGCCCAACTGGGATCAATGGGACATTCCCAGGAATGTGTGCATAGGATTGCAACAGCAAGCCTCTTCTATGCCCTAGTTTTCCATCCTAAGCGGGGGGGGGGGGGAGGAGGAGGGAATATGTTGTGAACAGGAATTATGAGGAACTGGAAAAAAAATACTGCTTTTGGCATCCCCTTAACAAACAGAAAGAGGGGGGAGCTGAACATATGCAAGTAGACAAGAAATGTTGAGCTAATTGTTTTTCCCCTTCCTTTCCAATTAAAAGGATTCCTACTTTTTAAACAAACATCTCTTATCTTGAAAATGCCATTTCCCCTACTCCCAGTAGGACCAGCTCTCTGATCTCTGTTGCTACAGGTGCTCATGAAATTGTTGGACCAATGACCCTTAGCTACTGGAAGACAGGTAACCTCTTTAGAGAGCCCACAGATGTTGTCACCAGAGCAAATGTCCAGAGACTATCAACTATGTCAAAGCTCCTGAAGGCTACGCAGCACACATCTGGAAGAGGTTACACATTTTTCCTGATGTTGCTCCCCTCCATGCCTTTCCCCCCCCCACCAACAATTCTGCTGAGAACTCCAAAACAGAATGGGGTCAAACCACATTAAACGGCAGTGAATTGAAACTGAACATGCCCCAACATCCCAGTTTGTGCCCAGTGACCCAGGTGACCCAGGGCAGAGTTTCCTTGAACTTAATGCAGCGATGCCCCCCTCTGAAACTCATATCAAGACTTTTCCCCTGCCCCCTTGCAAAAACCTCCTGGCTGGCGCAAATCTGCCCAAATACCACTTCTTCCAAGTAGGTCACACAGACTTGGCATTTGCATGTAGTGCCAAAAACACAACCATGAACCTCAAGTTGTCATGAAATAGGATGTACTTTTATTTGCATTAGGGTTTCCTCTGAACAAGGCCAGCGGGTGGCACAGCGGGTTAAACCGCTGAACCATAAGCTGTCAATCGAAAGGTCGGCAGTTCGATTCCCGTGACGGGGTGAGCGCTCGTTGCTTGGCCAGCTCCTGCCAACCTAGCAGTTCCAAAGCATGTCAATGCGAGTAGATAAATAGGTACCGCTTGCGGGAAGGTAAACAGTGCTCCGTGTTCCAGCTGCATGCTACGCGCTGCGGCAAGGATGACCACGGAGGCGTCTTCGGACAACGCTGGCTCTTCGGCTTTGAAATGGAGCCGAAATGGAGATGAGCACAACACCCTAGAGTCGGACACGACTGGACTTAATTGTCAGGGGTCACCTTTACCTTTCCTCTGAACACAAATCCATTTCAGTCCTACAAGTGAAGCATTGCCTCCACACTTAAGTAACCATGCCTACAGTAGCCAGAGACTACTCAGGACTCCCCTCTTGCAAAGTGGTCCAACAGACCGACAGTTTTGTGAGACTTGAATATTAAAAGCCTGATTAACAATAAACGTATCACAAAAAATTATTTTCACCCCCTCACTTGATGGTGTCCCAGGCCCCCTTAACGTTCCAATTCCCCCATCCCTCATTTGAGAAACGTTTGTGCAGGGTCTAAATGAGAAGGGCAAATGGAAAACCTTTGTGTAAATCTGGGAAGAAGATCCAATCCTGCTGTCAACAAGCTTGAGAACTGTCGGGAGGGTGGGGAATTTGTGGGATGTTGTTTGTGTTTTGTTGCAAGCGTGTGCATTTCTCGAAATTGTTTTCAATTCTCTTTGAATCGCCGGGAGCGCTTTCACAAGCTGGAAAGGTGGCTGGGAAAAGCTACAAATAAATAAACGTTCAAAGTAGCTCGGGTGCAGACAGGCAAGATTTGCACCACTCCGGATGTGGGGGGGGGGGGAGAGAATTCCATGATGCATGCATTCAATTTACCAATTTAGCTTTGGGTAAAAAAAAAACAAAAGTCCAGGGAAAGCCAGAACTAACAATGTCGAGCAGAAGGGTCTTTGCTTAGACATGCTGGCTTTTGTTATACAGGGATGGTTTGGGGTACACATGAAGCTTCCAAACATGAGGTTCCCCAAATGCATTCTGCAAGACTGTGCCACTTAGGAGGCAGGTGGGGGAATGATGTGATTGATGTCCTGGGGCGTATAAAAAACAGTCCCAAAGGGCTGTACTATGTGTGTTTTTTCCTGAATGTGCAGATCACTTCCTAGAAGTGCTTCCTTAAGGCCAGCAAATCAACCCTCCCAGCTCCCACAAGCACAGGCCATCTAATGAATTCAAGTATTCGTCTGAGAGCCAGCCTGCCCAGAGAGCAAAGTTACCTTCCCACCATAACTTCAGCAACAAGTAAGAAACCTACGCACTGTGCTAACCAACAGGCTCTCAACTAAAAGGGACCCAGTCTGGGCCTGCCACCAGTCCAGGCACGGAGTTCTAATCCGCCCCCCTGTTTTCTTTCACCAAGAATAACAACCCTTTAGCAACCTGCATGGGGCAATCCGAAGCGCCTGCTTTGTGATACTGCTTTTGGCAGACTCCACTGAGTGAAACGGCCACTCCTCCCCCCTCCCCTTCCAGGAAGTCCACATCAAGTCAACTTTTTAAAAACTTCAGATCACTTGGTGAACCCACAATCCTTTGGCCAAATACGGCCTTAGCCTGGCGTGGAGTAGCAACTGGCAAGTCATTTCACATGGCTGGCTAAAGAGGGGGCTACCACTCAGCTAGCCCACAGCCCTAATTCCTTAATAATATAACTCATCATCATCTGGAGGGAGATTTCTGCCTTCCGCCATGACAGTTTCACAGCCTGAAGCACATGGTGTGTTTGTAAGCAAAATAGCAGGCATCTTCACTCTGGAAAAAGTATGCAAGGGGTGGGGGTCGTCGGGACGGGGGGGGGAGGAAGACCCCCCCCCGGAATAGAACAAGGCGGGTGGAAAGACATAAGAGCCGATCCAGATTCCCTTGTACAGGGCAAATCTCAGCCAGCCTGAAAGGTCAGGCCCGAGGCCACGCCTGTATTCGTGTAACCGCTGGAGGAACAAACACGCAACAAAGTGGCAGAAGAAAGAGATACGAGGAAAGGAGACGAAAACGAGCTGCAAAAGCCTGGCAATCCTTCGCAAGAAGAGGGATAGATAGGGTGGATCCTGTCTAGGGGTGATGAAGATAAGAGATATAACCCTGGACTGTCGTGTGCGCCCCCCCCCCGCGAGAAGGGCCCCGATCCCCGGGGGGGGGCGTGCGCCCTCCTGGACTCCATCTCGACTCACCCATTGCAGAACCTTGATGAAGCCCAGCGGCTCCTTGAGGGGTCCCAAGTTGAGTTGCAGCCCGGACATTTTCTGCGGAGAGAAAGCAAGCCAAGGGGAGGCGTCTCTTGCACAGGGAGGGCGGGGCGAGGGGGGAGGACGGCCACGCCCCATGGGGCCGCCAGTCTCCTACCTGACTCACAAGCTCCGGCTCCGTGCAACGCCGCCCCGTCGCTACTCGCACCCCGCCCGGGGGCCAGCAGCATTGTCCGAGCGAGCGCTGCCCCCGGCCCCGGGGAAGGGCGGGATCGGCTTCTTTTCTGGCAACATTTGAACAGTCAGCAGCACGCCAGGCAAGATATTCAACAGGTGCGGCTTTCTCCTGGGACAGTGAAGCGGACGGGAGGGAGAAGAAGCGTCATTTGCTCCTTTTTCTACTGTTAAAAAAAGACACAGGATCCCTACTTTCCCCCCCTACACCATCCCACCCCAAACCTTGTCAGGAAGACACACACACCCATCAACCCTTATCCCCCGCCCCCCCATCCCATCACAAGATTCCAAGGCAAATTTCTATATTCTCCAGTCCAGTCTCTCCACTGTTGCTTTGGGTCCCCATATCGTGTGTTTTTTTCTCCCAGTGCCCTCCTAGTCTAGTCCAGGACTTAATTTGTCTCCTTGCTCGGTCCTGAAACATTTGTTCAATGCAGGATTTGTCTCATACATGTATTATTCATTGGTCGTATTAAATAATATGAAGCAAGCTGAAGGCAAAAGTGCACCCAAGCATGTACAGAGTGCCTTTCCTTCGTGGCTCAGTGATCACAGCCCATCTGTGTGTCCTGCCACTGTCCCCAGTGCCAGATTGCTGGTGGTCCTGGGACAATGCCCTGCACTGGGCACCCATGGCACATCAGGCCCCCGGGCCCCTCGGAGTTTCCTGGCAGTGGCAATGAGTCACACACACTCCCCCACTGACCTATGGTGGCCTTGACCAACCCACACCATCACTTCCAACAGTATTGGTGGGTGTCGTCGTCTCTGCCCCAAGACATGGGATTTTAAGGACAAGGATTTCTCAGTTCGGAGATGTGGAACAGGCACACAGGAGTCCCACCACCTATTGTTTGTTTGTCTTTCTTTGCAGGACTAGCTTTCCTTAGAATTCAGGGGGGGGGCCCCATTACTTCTTCCTGGGAGGAAAAAAGGCCACACCCATTTTCTAAATGCCAGTAACATATAACTGTAGTTCAGTAACTAGCTTGCCTCTCTCTAAACAGGCTCCTCTTCTTGATAAGTGTAAGTCTGGCTTTGCTACCTATGGGTTACACCTGTCCCTATCCTTTGGTACCTGCCCACAGTAAAGCCTGACTCCTATTTTGCATTTATGAGGACTGTCATTTAAAAATGCCTAGTATGCAGTGCGCATAAGAGCACGTGGTCTTCCCTTCTGTCTCCCTCTCCCCTATAGGTAGGCTTACCAGATCTCCAACCGGGACAGAGTGCTAGACCTTTAGGAGAAGGAATGTGGGCAGGTGTTGCTTGTTAAACCTTAGAGCACAATCCTAGGTATGTCTATTCAGAAGCCAGGCCCATTGTGTTCAGTGGGGCTTGCTTCTGAGTAGACATGCCTAGGATTGTGCTCTAAGGTTTAACAAGTGACACCTGCCCACATTCCTTCTCCTAAAGGTCTAGCAGGCACGTCGCTGGCCCGCGGCGGGGAGGGCGGGCCGCCGGGGGTGACGTGTGCACGCACGGGTGACACGCGTCCCCCTGGGGAGAGCGGGGAGGGCTGAAACTCACGTTTTGTTGGTCTCCTTTCGGCCCGCCCGCCGTCCCCTGTGTCCGTTTGGCTCCAAAATGAGCCGAAAATGGCGCGGGGGGGTGCTCTGCGCCTGCGCGTGATATCACGCGTGGGGGCAGGGCCACGTCATTAAAGGTGACGCGCGCTCCCCGCTCCCCTGTGACGCGCGTCCTTGTGGCGCGACTGAGGTCTAGCACTCTGTCCCGGTTGGAGATCTGGTAAGCCTACCTATATGCTATAGCGGCTTATCCCAACAACCTCTATTGCTGGGTGACTAAGAGACTACAATTACAGTTGTTCTGTTATAGCAGTGAGTGTTTGGTTAACATTTTTAAGCTTGTTTGTTTAAGAAAAAGTAAATAAATAGTGAGTTTGCTAACCTACTATACTTGTTTCAGAAGTCAAGCTGTAGGAGGGTAATGAGTGAGGTAAGAAAAGTATCAAAAAGTAACGGGAATAGGAGACTTTTGGGTGTAAGGGTGCTATGATGTATAAATAGGAGTGTCTCTGAAATGCTAGAAAGTCTGCTACTAGGCTACATGGGAGAACAACAATGCAGTATTTTTTTAGGCTTAGGTTGTAAGAGGAGGGAGTGTACTGAAGAACAATCTGTTCTAAACTTCATGCCGTTCTCCTATCCATTTGGAGCCAGTGTAGTAGCTGAAATGTTAACTTTGGCTACCGGGATACCCCAATTTTCAATCTGAGCTGAGATAATCTACTCTAAGGTTGCAGGTGTTGAGGGCATGAAATGATTTATACTCAGGAGAAAGGTGGGTAGTTATATAGCATCAATGATATTTATGACCTACTCGGTCCTTAAGACTCAAAGCAGCTTATGTAAATATTTAAAACTGTACAAGAAGAAAGATAACTTATTACAGATTAATCCACAATATTTTTACTAGACCGATGCCTTTAAGGGACACATGAACCCTACCCTTCCCGACATTGGGATCCACTCTATTCATCAGGCCCTGCTCAGTTAGGAAGTTTAGACTCTTGCAGACCCAGGAGCAGGGCTTTTGCAGTGGTGGCCCTAGACTGTGGAATTTCTCCCCTACAAACAGCTACTGGAAAAGATGTTATTCATTAACATTTCAATAGCATTTTTTGAGCGTGCAAAGCACCTCCCATGTTATTGTGATGTAATCCTTCCAACAACTTGGTAAGGTGAGTATTACGGTATCATTCATTATTGCAGATGGGGGCCGAGGCCTAGTCGATTCCTGGTGGAGGCAAGATTTGAGCCAGGGAAGATTTGATTCACAACTCAGGGCGCAATCCTATCCTCCTTACGCCGCCGGTATAACCAGCAACACAGCAAGAATGGGAGGCCCCAGAATGGAAAGGGGATTCAAATTCCCTCCAAAAGGGGAATTCAAAGGGGATTTGAATCCCCTTTCCATTCTGGGGCCTCCCATTTTTGCTGTGCCGCTGGTTACAACGGTGGCCTAAGTAGGATAGGATTGCGCCCTCAGTCTAGGCTTACCAGTTCTCCAACCGGGACAGAGTGCTAGACCTTTAGGAGAAGGAATGTGGGCAGGTGTAGCTTATTAAACCTTAGAGCACAATCCTAAGCATCCATTGGGGCTTGCTTCTGAATAGACATGCCTAGGATTGTGCTCTAAGGTTTATCAAGCTACACCTGCCCACATTCCTTCTCCTAAAGGTCTAGCACTCTGTCCCGGTTGGAGATCTGGTAAGCCTACCTCAGTCTCTTAGCCATGA
Source organism: Plestiodon gilberti rubricaudatus (assembly GCA_026170595.1). Classification (NCBI taxonomy): domain Eukaryota; kingdom Metazoa; phylum Chordata; class Lepidosauria; order Squamata; family Scincidae; genus Plestiodon; species Plestiodon gilberti. The sequence continues at coordinate 2,623,525 of JANXHW010000011.1, forward strand.
TGCTATGCCAGCTCTAAGCTGGGATGAATAGACACAGTTGCTCTTCCCCTTCTTTGTGACAACCACCCTCCTTAGAATATTGTTCATTTAATTGTATTTTTATTGAGGATTTGTGCTCCTGCTTTTTTAATTGTGCTGTAATTGATTAGCTACCCCAGTGCAATGTGGAGCAAGATGAGAAAAAATAGTTTAAACAAAATATGTTTTTGTTTTAAGGGAGGGTGAATTCAATATTCTCATCCTGTGTGCGTAGTTTTTTTAAGACTTGGTGGCAACATTGTGATTCTGGATAAAAGAATTAAAATGTAACTGCATTGGATTGCAACTTTGGGCCAATGGGGAAGGAGAAGACCAAGTAGCTGGCATAAGTACAGCCAGACAGATTGCAGTTATCTTTTGACAAATGGTGTACCACAGGGCAGGACGTCTGGCTCAGTTGGTAGAGTGTTCGTCTCACAAATGCCTGAAGATCTGAAGGACAGCAGTTCAAGACGGCCGGAACTCTGTCGGAGAGCTGCTGGCACGCCGAGCTGATAAGCTGCAGAGTCTTTGTGGGGGAGTGAAGCTGCAGCTGCAACATTTGAGTGACAATCAAGGTTGCCTGTGATATCTGAAGCGTGCTGAGGCGAATGCCAGAGAGAGAGAGAGAGCTGGACTGTGAAAGTAACATCTCGAATGAAGGGTTCTATGAAAGACTAGAACGTTATTATATTGTAAAAAAAACCCTTGGGGTTTAGAACAGCCTGCCCATGTACACCGCCTTGAATAAGTCAGAGGAGAAATCCAATGACCAGAAAGGGAGTATATAAATACTGTATATTATTATTATGTTATGTTAACCCTGCTGTACCAGTTAAGCCAATAGTAGGGGGGGGGAGGCTGCAAGCAAAAATGGCTGCAGAAAGGAGTCAAAATCAGGAAGCAAACTGTGCTGGCAAACCATTGGGAAAGGAGACAAAACTGCATTGTAAAGGAATATTATGCATGATTACTCAAGGTACATTCCATGGAGTTCAATGGGAAAGACAGTGGTGTTAGTGTGTTGCACTAGAACTTGAGGCATGGGTTCAAATCCTCCCTCAGCTCTGAAGCTGACTATCTCTCAGCTTAAAATGAAAAATGTCAAAATGAAAGGGGGAAGATTTGCGAAAGCCAGCTTGAGCTCTTTGGAGAAAAGGTGAGAAATAAATGTGCTAAGTAAATAATAAATGGAATTTGGAGATAAATGGGCATAGGTTTGCAACTTTAGGCTTATAACCTGATGTGCTTTCTGAATTCATCTCCAAAGGATTGTGGGAATTGTAGTTTGGTGCTGAGGGTTTTCTGTTGGATCATCAACCCAAATTGCATGTTTCAGGATTATCTGGGAGCAAGAATGATGGTTAAAGTAATTTGCTTGCAACAATGCGGGCGTGGCAAACATGTCCTCTTGACCCAAAAAGCATGAACAAAGAAAACAAAAATCTATATGCTGCTTTCCAGTCTAAGTGACAATACTCTGGACAGTTTCCATTCAATTCTATGCACATTTTCTTGGCTTTTCCACCAAGAGATATTCACTAAATACTGTCCCCTTGTATGATTTAGTCTCTATGTCCCTAGTATTCCTGCTGTAAAACACATGCGATTTTTCAATAAAGATTCATTTTCATGGACTGTGTCTCAAGTTGGTGAAACTGGCATCTTTCCAAAGTTTACATTTCCAGGCAAAGGTGACGGGTTGCTGATCTTTTGAAAATGAAAAGTGCTTGTAAGTACTGCTGCACAGAGCAAAATATTTATTTCCCTGACTGCAGAAGTCACTGGGGGGGGGGGGGGGATGAAGAAATGGGAAGTTTTGCCTGCCACCCTGCTCAATTGCGTTTTTACATCTGGTTGTCTAGTCGTCAATATTGTGTATTGTGATAAAATATTCTGCTTCCTTGTTAAGCTGCTTTAGTAAGGACAGTAAAGTTGAGCCTGTTACCGATGCGTCTATATTTGCATTTTGCATTCTTGCTACATGATCAAGCTATTTTGCCAAGTCACACCACAGTCGTTGTACAGCAAGGAAGCGCTTGTGACAGGTTCGGCTGATTACTCAGCAATCACTTCTATTGTGGAACACATACGTAGCTTCATTCATTCTTCCCAAAGTTGTTAACTTTTAAGCGCGGAGCCGGATGGGATTTGTAGGCTTGTTTACGTCGCCTCCCAGCATGACCCCTGGGCCTGTCAAGTGCAGGACAGAGGCGGGGAGATTTCAGGCATTCCTCTGCCCCCGCCGGGAAATACTAGGGCTGACTCTTCCCCCCTCTCCCTCCACTCCGAGAGCACTGCATGCTCCCTAAAGTGCTTTGCATAACCCGTTTTCAAAATGCAGCTTATGATGAAGGAAGCGGCGCCTTCTCTTTTAACGCCCCTTTCCAGATTTCTGTAGCTGTGAGGACTCGCTGGGGCGCCCCGTCTAGGCGATAGACTCGTCCTCAACTACATATCCCAGAATGCATTTCAAAGGGCCTTGCAGTTGCATGTCGGGAATTGAAGTTTTGCAGCCGTACCGCCCTGCTCAGACTCAACGAGCAAGGGCTTCACTTCCTCTCACGGTTTTTTGTTTTTGCAAGACCACATATTCTCCCCCCTCCCCGCTGCAAGGTGTGACTAGTCTCTTCAAAGCCCTGCCTGAACACGCATGTTTTTTTTTCCTCAGACCTCCTAGCATTCTCCCCGCACACGACCCACTTTGGCTCTTCTGGGGAACAACCATTACATATCGACTCAATCGCCCACCATGCCGGAGGGCGGCTTGGTTGAGATGCCGCCGCGGTGCCTCATGGGGGACGCAGTTTCCCCTGCTCCGCTTGTCGCTTTCTACTACGGGGAGACGCTCCCGGAGAGAACTCCTTTTCCCATAGTGCACAGCAACCGCACCGCTTCATTTCCGGGCCGCGCGGCCCGACGGGAGCGACGGTCCCTTTGGCGGCGCTGCCCGCTTCTCCCCAACGCCGAGCCGCCTGCGGGAGACTCGCCCTCCCAGGCTGCCCCGCGCTCGGGCCCAGGCTCTGGTGGGGATTGTTATTGTGGCGGCCCGGCCCCCTCGGCTCCTCTCAGTGTTTAAAGATGGCGGCTGCGGCGGCGGCTGCGGCGGGAGGTGGCGGCAGTGGCGGCTCCTCCTGGGCCTCGGTGCCGCGGGGCCGCTTCCCGGGCCGGCCGGGCGGCTTCCGCGGGCGGGGCGCTGGGGCCGGGAGTCGCGCGCGGGTCTCGCTGCTGGCGCCGCAGCTCCTGCTCTGGGCCGCCTCGGGGGACGGCGACAGGGCCGCGGCGGCGGCGGCGGACACCACCCTGGGGAGCCTCCTGGGCCTCAGCCGGAGCCTGCGCCGCCTGCAGGGCCTGCTGGGTGACAGCAGCAGCGGCAGCGACGGCGAAGAGGAGCCGGTGAGTCCCGCAGTTGGGTTAGGATGGGCCCCGTTGACAGGGGCGCGGGGGGGGGCATCCGTGCCGTGGGGCTCCGCTGCAAGCGGGGCACGAGCATCGGGGCCGCCCTTCTCCTCCTCCAGGCCTGGGATTGGGCTGGCCCGAATCCACTGCTCTGCTTCCTGGAATGAGCAGCTTAGGTGCTTTTGCACAACAGGAAATCATGGGGCGGGTTGCTGGTGGTGGTGGGGTTGTGTTTTGGGGGGGAAGGGGGGAGAGGAAGCCTCCCTTCACCTGATTTGTGATGAACTGGGCACCCTTGCCCTGCGAGTGCAGCTTGGCTGGAGGAAATAGGTCAGGTCTGGCTTTGTGGCACGTGGCGATGCTGCCGAGAGAGGCCAACCCACGGGATGGAATGTCTCCCCACCTTGCATTCTCTTTAGGCACCGCCTCCACCTGGGAGCAAGCCCCCTGGATGCGCTTGGGGGGGGGGGCTTCTTGAATTGACGTGCAGAGGATGGGGGAGTGCAAGGGGGTTGGTGGGCACCTGCCCCCATCTCGCTGTCAAAACCACTTCTCGTTCTTTTGTGCTGTCTGCATCAGCCTCTCTGAATTGCACATACAGTAGAACTCTTTTTTTTTTACTCTTTTTTCCCCACAGGTGTGGTGGGGTAGCCATGGTGAACAGATGCTGCCCTCCTGGGGGGAGAGGCGGCAGAGGAGGGGTTGTCTGGGAGCTATCATGGTGTTTGGGGACAGCTGTTATCCTCCTTGCAGATGCTTTAAAAAAATCCTGCATGTTGCAAGGTGGATGTTGCTGGGGAGAAGGGGAGGGCCTGTCTGTCCCTGGCTAGGTGGGGGGGGGCGGGTGTGTGGTGTGATCTCTTAACATATGGTGCTTTTGTTTCCTGCCTTTGCCCTGGAAAGCTGATCTTTTGACAGCTCTTAGTCAGCATGGTGCTGTCTCTCCCTTGATCCTGGAGTCTTGTGTTGTGTCCCTGCCTGTGTAATGGTCAAGATTTTGGAGAAAGATCATAACCTGAAGGGGGCCCTTGTAGAACTTCTTGTGATGTCGTCTTCTGGTCATTTGGGCAAAGGACCCCTAGAGGGTGGACAGCTGCATTGGAATAGACCGTCTCTAGTTATTAGGGAAGAGGATGAAAGGCTTGAGTTGGCAGAAGGGACTGGCCTGGGTTTTCATTGGTGGGGACGGTGGGCATTCAGGCAGCACTGCAGTCCCAAGAGAAATGCGCTAGAAGAGATAGCTGGAGCGCCAAGACTGTAGATGTCAAGAAAAGGCGCCAGTTCTGGCAGGACTGTGTGCTTATCTTTCCCTGTTGTGTGCAGGTCCCTGCTACTTGCAAGTGAGAGTTTAAAAGTTAAGCGTCTGAAATTGCGCTGCAATGCAGCGCGGGACACAACAAACCCTGAGCAGGAGCTGAGAGTGAAACTAAGGTAGGAGACAAGTTCTCGATTGCCTGACTTCACCTTCCTGTGCCTGGGCTTTATTTAAACCCAGCTGTTAGTTACGTTTTGTGGTGTTGGATCTTACTGTAACAATGAGTTGACTCGTGTGTCAGAGCCAGGTTTTTTTTTTCTGTGAAAGGATCTCGGCTTCTGTTTCAGAAGATGCGTTTCCTGTAGGCTTGGCCACCTTTGACACTAGCTTTAGAAGCTTGGCTCCGAAATTCAGCATGTCCTCAAAGAGCCCCTGTTCTCCGGCTCTGCAGCTGTTGGTGATGGGGTACGGATGAGGTTGCCAATGTTTACCTGTTGTGACTGGTAGAATGGTGCGCTGTGTGTGTTTCTAACATAGAGTGGTACTTTCAGGAAAAGTACTGGTATTGCAGTAGAGTCTCTCTTTCGGAGCTGCTTAATCCATGTCTATATGTATTGTTTCTTGCCCAGGCGGGGCTTATGGGGCCCCCCTGTGTCAGGCACTATCCAAACACACTGACATCTCTAGGGGAGGAAATTTGCAGTCTGTGTATGATTGGCAGGAACAGGAAGATAACGTTGTGGAAGCTGCAAGTTGTGTGTTAGGCCAAGATCTCACATGGGTGTACATTTGACTCTTGAGTTGTACTGCTTCACATGATGGCTGGGGAAGGTCATGTCATTGAATTTCTTTCCACACACAAAACTAGATTGTCAGAGACGAGGGTTATGCCTAGCCCTCGTCCTGGCATGTTGGTCTTCTCTCTATGGAAGGAAGTACCATATTGTCCCGAGTATAAGATGCACCTGATTATAAGACGCACCCTTAAAGTTTGGTGTTATTAAAACAATTTAATTAAATCACTGGTATTAAATTGCAACAGCCTGATTATAAAACGCACCCCTAGTTTAAAAACTTAAATTAGAAGAAAAAAGTGAGTCTTATACTCAGACCAATACGGTATTTGTATGCAGTCCGAAGTGGCAAGAGTCCAAATGCAACTACAGAAACCCTAGTCCTCAATGAGATCTAGGCCCTTGTCTTGTAGGCATGACACCAAGAAAGACTGGTCTGTCTGGCTTGGGGTTCAGGAACTAGTCTCAGATGACAATTGCTAAATGTTGAATTTCAATCCCCTGGTGGTTATAATTGCCACATACATGGTCAGTTAATAAAGAAACAAAAAGGGCAGATGCTTGCGAGGTGACAGAATTGGTTTGAGAATTTTTTGGCCCTGGTCAAGGTTTCCCCAGAGTGAGATGTTTGAAATAGATCTGAAACTTTCATGGCCAGCTATTATAAATAACGAATGTAGTTTCTTGACAGGATTATTATAAGCCATGTTCAAAAAGAATTATATATTTAATTAAACACAACGTTTCAATCGACATCTGCGATCATCTTCTGGTGAGAAAAGAGCTAACAGGCAGTTTTCTGGTGGTTCCAGGCTGGGTCAGAGTTGGCATCTGGGAAGCACCTCCCTCCAGGCAGGCAGGGTCAGATGATCAAGTCTTCCTTGAGGGGAGGGGCTCCCATGATCCCCAGACTGGCCTTGCCTCTCGGCACTGGCAGTTTAGCCTTCCTTAGCTCTCCTGAGCTACTGAAAGAAAATGTCTCAAAGACACAAGAGTATTGCTCCCTGGAGCTTCGCACGATCTCAAGAGACAGGTTCTGGGAGGCTCGCAGGCCTGCTTGTGCGGTCAAAGCACACCCAGATTCTGAGGGCCATATCCCACCTGATCTAGTTCGGGGCTATAGAGCCTGTTCCTTGGGAGGGGTGGGGCTCCAGGGTGTATTCCTACCTTTTTTCACTGTTCCCGAGAAGTCAGGGGATGTCAGAGCCATTCTCAAGTGGCTCAACCTGTGGATAGAAAGAACAGATTCAAAATGGAAAGGGGTCGCTCCATCCTCATGGTGATCCAGAAGAGCGACTTTCTGGCTTCAGTCAAATTACAGGAAGCACATCTCCATACCAGCCCACAGGCGGTTCTCGGTGGTTCTCATCCTGGAACCACCAAGAAGGGGAGTTCACAGGTAAGCTAAACCTTCCAGTTCAGGGTGGAAATTAATGCCTCTAACTGACGTTGACGGTCCACTAGAGGCATTAATCTCCACCTTGAACTGCCTGTTAGCTCTTTTCTCACCTGAAGATGATCGCAGATGTTGTTTGAGACATTGTGTTTATTTAAATAAATTAAATATATAATTCTTTTTGAACTTGGCTTATAATCCTGCCAAGAAGCTACATTCGTTATTTGAGATGTTTGACTTTGGAGGGTGGGCTTGGGATGCTGGTAGGGGAGATGTATGGGCAATGCTGGAGGGTATCTGCCTGACGGGAAAAAACGGGCTTCAGCCAAGAGTGTGTTCATCATCGTGGAGAGGGGAAGTGTCCTTTGCCATCATGGGAAGTTGTCTTTGATTGAGTCAGACCATTATTCCATCTAGCCTAGTATTGTCTTCAGTTACTCTGAGCTGCAGCGTTGAGCTGCAGCATTTTCTAAGGTTTCAGACAGCAGCCTTTCCCAGCTGTATGCGGAGATGACGGACATGGAGCCCAGTGTCTTCTGCACGTAAAGCGGGGACTATACCACGGAGCTCTGGCCCCTCCCCAGGATGAGGGCTTGGTGAAAGTCAAGTCAAGAGGGTATTTTTTGTGATTTAAGCGCAAACCAGCCTTCATCACTGGATGGAGATGGCTGCTGTCGTCCCGAAATCAGCATAGACCAGTGCACAGACCCTGGGAATCTGATAGGCTCTGGAATTCTTAGCACCTATTTGGAAATTTGGTTCTCAAACTGCATTTCAATTTAGGGGTTCCTTGAATCGAAGATTGCTAATGGCATGCACGTTTCCTGAAAGGGAGCTTTCCAAATGCTGGTTTTCCTGTCAGATGGGCAACTACCAGGGGACCGTTCAGTGCATTCTAGGGCCGTGATGGCGAACCTATGACATGCGTGTTACAGGTGACATGTGAGGTCATTTTGGGTGACATGGCAGCGTTTCCCCCAGGGCCCCGACACACCTTATATTTTTGCAAAAGTTTTACAGGCTTGTCTTAAACATTTAGGGCAGGGGTTTTGGCAGACCTCATTCAAAAACCCAGCAACAAAAAAGTCACTAATTGATGTTAAATAAAATGCAATGTGTTCTGTAGTTGTTTTCAGTTCAATTCAAAATTAACTAGCAATAGTCAAAGTACTATTAAAAGTGGGGGGGGGGACACACACACACACCAACAGAGTCAAGTCAGGCATTTTCAAAAATGTTGACACACCAAGCCCAAATGGTTTGCCATCACTGTTCTAGGGCATGGCTCCAGTTCCCAGGAGGACATGTCTAATAATGTACTCTTGGATCAGGCAAAGCAGCAGAGGCCCAACAGGCACCTTGCATGAGTGGAATGCACCATAAAAATGCATCCCCAGATCACCCCTGCAATGTGCAAGTGCTTCCTCAGGAGACCAATAGATACGGAAAGGCAGTTTGGAAGCCACTGGGCTGTCGTGGCAACGGGCTTCAGCCACGGTGTTTGGGGTACAGGGGACTTGTTTGCTTCCTGATGACTAAGGAGATGTAAACTGGGCATAACAGCTGAGGTTGCTTTTAAAACACCCTCTAATTTACAGGCAGTGCAGAGAAGAGCAGATTCCTTCATCGTGTCTACAGCTGGGCATAAAATCACCGGCTTCTCCAGCAAGTATAGGTAATCCCTGCAATATGAGTGTTAAGATTACCTCCTCCTCCCCTAAACAACCAAATATTGATTATAACAGAATAGCACTAGTGACATGAGTGTTGTACACCTATGTTTTTCCTTTTATCGGTCATGGAAACTCTTGAGGAGCAGCTACTTTCGCCACTGGTAGATCGTTGCCTCTCAGCAGTTAGAGGACTTAATGGTGCCAGTGAGGTAGTGCCAGTCAAAATGAAGTCCTGGTACTGCATGTACATCATGCTGTTTCCTTACCATTGGTAATGTGTGGTCATATTTCCTTCTCTGGTGCATGTGAAAATTGTGGGTTAGGGTGTTCTCAGGGTAGCAACTTGCTTATTTTGCTGCAGAGAAAAATTCCACACTGTTTTTAGTTGTGCCTGCGGAAACGTTGACCGGGGTTTTCGGTCGCTGTGAGGATTTGGTTTGCTGTGCCAGCTCCCTGTCGCTGTCTGGTGATGCCCTATGCCACCCCACTGTCTCTGTGCCACCAAAATTTCTCTAGGCCAGTGTTTCTCAAACTGTGGGTCAAGACCCACTTGGTGGGTCGCGACCTGATATCTGGTGGGTCCCGCAGAGCCTCCAGTGAAAATATGGGTGATGGAAAGAGCAGATAAGTAATTGCCTCAAGCCCTGAGGCTATTAAAAATCAGATAGCTGCTCATTGCCCTGCAAAGAGCTGAGCTCCTGCAGTTTGCAAGCTTGTGTAAATATAGGGAGATAAATGTTTGAGCTTCTTATTTCTGGTGTTGTTTTCCCTGTCAATGACAGGTAGTGGGGGCAGGTGAAGGCTGGGTCCCATAACTAAGCCCCTCAAGCCTTGAGGCTATTCATTAGGGCTGCCTCATTACGAGAAATGGATTGAGTTTTTTTTTTTTTTGCAAACAAACAATTATTACTTGTAAGCAAATAAATATATTATTTCTTTAAGTCTTGTAAAGCTAGGTGGGTCCCGATAGAGTGTCATTTTAAGGAGTGAGTCCCGGTGCTAAAAAGTTTGGCTCTAGGCCTTCTACATGCCCTATGCTACCTGAGTCCTCGCCAGCCTTTTTTTGAACATCTAAATTTTGAAAGTGGAATAAATTAGGTGCATGGAATTGGGCCTGATTCCCTGCAGATCTTGCGACCAAAGGTGGTAGCCTGCAGAAATGTTTGCTAGCCAAGCTCTCCATGCATACGTTTGTTGACCATTTGGGGCATGCCAGTGGCGTAAAAGGAGAGGGGAAAACAAACACTTCTAATGCAAGTTCTGCTTGGTCTCCTGCGGAATTTTTTTTTACTCGCCACAGGTGACCAGCCAAGTGGTTATTCACAAACATGTCACAGAGGCATCCTTAGAACAGAATTTGGGTGTTAGTCACAGCCTCCTGGGTTCTACTAGTAAGTAACTACTGTGGTGCTTGGTACTGTGACAATTACAGTACTGTTGGAAGATGACCTACCAGCTATGTTATAACCAGCATGAGCCAGTGATTGTGCATGCGAGGTTGAAACCAGTGTGGATGGCATTCTCCCTTATAGGGAGTGTGTGTTGCTCTTGGCAGCCACCCAGGAGCTAGCTCTGGTTACCATGCTTATCAGAGAAGCAGGCATTGAACACCTGCGAACTCTCAAGAAACTCTCCCCTTTTCTCTCTTTCCCTTACTGAGCTGAAATGAAAGATGCTAAAGAACTGGGTTCACTTGGAAGGCGTTTTCCAAACTGTACCAGTAGTGACTCACTGACACATCTAGACAGATCCCCTTTACCTCTTTCCCACTCTCTGTGCCTTCTTTCTACTTATAAGGGGTAGCTAAAAGTCAATTGTTGGCTTGAGATGATATTGTTTAAAATGAATGACTAAATGGCAGATCAAAAAAACTGTGCTCAGCCCTCTAAGGGTCGCAGGTCCATTTTCTTGCCCTTCTTGAGAACTGATTCAGATGTTACCGGGCCAGCTCAGGCATACATTTAGGTGATAGCTTCTTCGAAAGTATTTTTGCAAAATCCCTGAACTGTTGCTGTTGCATCAGGATAGAAGCTTTCCAGTTGGACAGGTGCAAGGAGACCTTGTGCACTGGGGTGCTCGGATATGTGGTGCCCCTGTGTGTTCCGAGGAGGCCGAGTCACATGAATGAGCATCGGAGAGACCAGTGTTATCCGCATAGCTTGTGGTGTGAACGTATGTGCGCCACATTGATGGTCACCTGCTTAAAAAAAGATTGATCAAATATTCATATTGGTTTGAGTTGGTTAATTGATCAAACCTCCATGCATTTACAATGTAGGGAAAAATCCATTCTAAGGGGGGGGAGTATACTTGTTTTTAGACAATGAGTGCATGTGTCTTATCGAGCATCATAGGAGTCCCCCTTCTTCCTCATAGGAGGGAATGCCTCTTTTAAGATGGCCCTTGATATCTGCGATTTTTATAATACAGTGGGCCCTCCATAACTGCGGGTTCGGCACCCACGGATTTGACCCAACGTGGGTGCTGACCTGCTCTGGAGTGTCTCACATGACCAGACGTGCCTTCCGGTTGCATCCGGGAGGTGTTCTGATGTGTGGGGCCACATGTGGCATCCCTGGGCCTCAGAAAGCTTCCTGGAGGCATCCCGAAGGCACTTCTGGTTTTCACCGAGATCCGGAAGTGCCTTCATGGATGCTTTCGGGAGTCTTCTAAGGTGGCGGAGGCCGTGCATGGCCTCCTCACACCTCAGAACACCTCTAGATGTGACCGGAAGACGCTTCGGTCGTGTCCGGAGGTCCTCTGAGAACCCCTCTTGCGAGTTTGACTATCTGCGGTTTTTGGCATCCGCGGGAGATCCTGGAATGGATCCCCGCGGATACCGAGGACCCCCTGTAAAAATACTTAACAGTAATCAAATATCTGCTAGATTAGTTGGGGGCACAGCTTTTTGTCTGTTTAAAATATTTTCAGTTGGATAAAAGGTATTAATGTGTATTTATGCGCACGCGTACAGAGTAGAATGTGAGGTACTATGGTAGGTGGCGTTTATGGAAGTAGAGCTCTGCCTACAGGTCTGCCAGTGACGGCACGACCACCCTTGGGCTGAGGTGCCCTCCCAGCAGCAGCCTTTCCCAGCACAAGTGGTTTGCTTGTTCTTTCATAATGACTAATAACAGCCACTCCCCCCCACATATGGGGGGAAAGTAAAGGGATGTCTTGGAGGCAGCATTGGGGTGGGGGCTCAACCTGCTCCCTGGCAGTTGCTGAACAACAACGCTAAACAGTATGGCTTCCCCTCTTCTTGCAACCTGGGATCTATCTTTGGGAAAGGAAAGGAGGGAAGATGCCCCCGTAGTGTGTTGTGTCCATTGGTGAGGGCTGAGCTGTCCTGTATCAGGGGTTTAGGCAGGTGTCCGAGGTGGCTGCACAGGTGGGCTTGGTGAGGCAGGGATTGAGGGTTTATGCGCAGTGTTTCCCAAACTTTTTCGGCCTGTGGCTCCCTTGCCCAGTGGTGACCATTGGCTGTGGCTCCCCATTACAGTATTTTGGATGCCTGCCAACTGGCGTTGCACTGTTTTCCGAGAGGATTCCGTTGCACTCCGCGGCTCCCCTGGCTGGTTTCCACAGCTCCCCTGGGAGCTGCGCCTCCCAGTTTGGGAACCACTGGTCCAAGGACCCAACCGCCATGCTGGGCCAACCCCAAAGATGGCAGGGATCTGCTGTCACTGCTCCCCTCCACTGTCTAGTAAGTGAGGGGCCTTGGGAACACTGCTGCATCTGCCTCCCTCCATCACCCGGTAAGCTCAGTGGGGAGCAGGCAGCAGCAGCTAGCTGCCACTTCTAACTATAGTGATGGAGGTGGAGGAGCTCTCACCCGTCCCCTGTTGGGTGGCTTTCCCAGCCAGGCATCGTCAAAGGTGCCCAGCCAAGGAAGTTAACCAGGCACCAGGGAGAGGAAGGGTGAGAGTCCTCCTTGACTGCTACCAGTGCAGCCATGGGTGGCAGTGGGAAGAAGGGGGACCTGTCTGCCCCTGCGCCTGTCTGCTGTCCAGGTCCTAAGCACATCAGAAGAGCCTGGCTGCTGGATCAGGCCAAAGGCCCACCTAGTCCAGCTGCTTCCTGTATCTCGCAGTGGCCCCACCAGATGCCTCAGAGAGCACACAAGACAACAGGATACCTGTATCCTGTTGCCACTCCCTTGCATCTGGCATTCAGAGAGAGCCTACTACTAAAACCAGGAGGTTGCTTATCCCCGTCATGGCTTGTAACCTGTGCTGGACCTTTCCTCCGTACATCTGTCCAAACCCCTTTTAAAGGCATCCAGACCAGGTGCCCTCCCCACATCTTGTGGCAAGGAGTTCCACAGATGAATTATACTTGTCTTTAAAGGAGTTATCCGTCTTTAAAGGAATATTTTTTTGTCTGTTCTAATTCTCCTGCCACTCAGTTTTAGTGGATGTCCCCTAGTTCTGGTGTTGTGCGAGAAAGAAAAGATCTTCTCTATCCACTCTCTCCATTCCATGCATAATTTTATACATCTCAGGGCGCAATCCGATCCTACTTACGCCACTGTTGTAACCAGTGGCGCAGCGAAAACGGGAGGCCCCAGAACGGAAAGGAGATTCAAATCCCCTCCAAAAGATGAATTCAAAGGGGCTTTGAATCCCCTTTCCATTCTGGGGCCTCCCGTTTTCGCTGCGCCACTGGTTACAACGGTGGCGTAAGTAGGATCGGATTGTGCCCTCAATCATGTTCCCCCTCAGGCGCCTTTCAGGACCGTCAGATGGGGTTGATTGACGCATGCATGCACCTTGCAAAGTGCATTGGGCACCCAGAACCCACCTGAAAACTGCCCCTGGCAGGTTTTGCTCCCACTGCAGCCCTTGTTCCCAAGACAAGTGTTTCCTCCTTCCCCACAGGAACGGATTGCCAATAGGATGTCCTTGCTGATACCATTACCCCCAAATTTCCCCCCTTGCCCAGGCACCTTAGAATTGAGCCTGCTCTGAGCCGCACAGTCTTATCCTTGTTCCTATTTCTTGGGGGCACAAAGTGTGATGGAATATTGAGAACTGGCTTTTTTTTAATAGGGTTTTATGGAACAATCAGCGTGTGCTTTACCATTTTATCCTTGCAATCAGTTTGTGAAATAGGTTGCTATTATTCCTTATCAGTAAAAGAGAAAAAGAGAGTAATGGCCTCGCCTGGTGAGCCCATAGTGGAACACAGGTTTGATTGTGAGTCCAAACCCAGCTCTTATTTTTCTTTCAGCAAGCTTTGTTTCTTCCTTAAAACAAACGGAGAAGCAGCCTCCATTGCAGGCAAGTAGAGTCCTAGAGAGACTCTGCAAGGTTTCTGTTAACCTTGCAGAGCCTCTCTAGGACTTAGTCTCGTTCTACATGCCTGCAATAAGTAGCCAGAGGCTGCTTCTCCTGTTTGTTTAAGGAAGAAACTACTGGGAAAAAAGTAAAAGCCTGGGGGCGGCCCCGCAATCCATGGATAACTGAAACCGTGGATAGCGCATCAGTGGATATGGGGGCCCACCTGTACTGTGGTCCATAAATAACAGGTGAATCAGAACTGTGGACCACAGTACAGCAAAGATTAAGAATTCGCTGTTCTCATGCTTCCCTTATTCTCCTCCAGGAGCTGTTGTATCTGTACTTTGATGTACCAGCAATTATGTGTGCTGTTGCTGACATCTGTTACCCAGAGACTAGGCAGAAATGCTTTGCAGTTACAGTAGGGCACCCGTATCCTCAGTGATATGTTCCAGCACCCCCTCTGCGGTTTTCTGAGGTGCCCCTGGGGGGCAGGGAGCCCCTGCGATCCGTGGATAAGTGAATCTGCAGATAGCGGGGGGGAGGGCTGTACTTTTCAAATGTGACCATTCTTTTTGGCCCATCAGGGTTGGACACTAGAGGATGGCCAGAGCTGTGGCTATTTCCAGGGCTCTCTGTTTGCAGAGGCCCATTATAACTTCACCTTTGCCTTTCAGAAGAGTGGTTCTGCACTCCCGAGACTCTTGTCTCCATTTCCGTGAACAAATCCAGGATGCGCTATACATTTCAGGTCTACAGCCCCAAGATTAGGAACTGGTTGAAGACTAGGAAACAGCGAGTGGGAGTCAATGGGCAATTTTCACAATAGCGACAGGTGAAAAGCGGTGTGCCCCAAGGATCGGTCTTGGGACCGGTGCTTTTCAACTTGTTCATAAATGACCTGGAGTTGGGGATAAGCAGCGAGGTGGCCAAGTTTGCGGATGACAAACTTTTGCGGGTGGTGAAGACCAGCAGGGATTGTGAAGAAGAGCTCCAGAAGGATCTCTCCAAACTGGGAGAATGGGCAGCAAAATGGCAGGTGCGCTTCAGTGTAAGTAAGTGCAGAGTGATGCCCATTGGGGCAAGAAACCAAAACTTCACATACACGCTCATGGGTTCTGAGCTGTCTACGACGGATCAGGAGAGAGATCTTGGGGTGCTGGTGGACAAGTCGATGAAAGTGTCGACCCAGTGTGCGGTGGCTGTGAAGAAGGCCAATTCATGCTTGGGATAATTAGAAAAGTGATTGAGAATAAAACGACCAATATTATTATGCCGTTGTACAGATCGATAGTAAGGCCACATCTGGAGTATTGTGTCCAGTTCTGGTCGCCACATCTCAAAAAGAATATAGTGGAACTGGAAAAGGTGCAGAAAAGAGTGACCAAAATGAATAGTGGGCTGGGGCATCTCCCTTGTGAGGAAAGGCTACAGTGTTTGGGGCTCTTCAGTCTAGAAGAAAGGCGCCTGAGGGGGGACATGATTGAGACTTATAAAATTGTGCATGGGGTGGAGAAAGTGGATAGAGAGAAGTTTTTTCCTCTCACACAACATTAGAACTAGGGGACATCCACTAAAAATGAGTGGAGGGTGAGTTAAAACAGACAAAAGAAAATATTTCTTCACCCAGCGTGTAATTAATCTGTGGAACTCCTTGCCACAGGATGTGGGGATGGTACCTGGCCTGGATGCCTTTAAATGGGAATTGGACAGATGTATGGAGGAATTGTCCATCACAGGTTACAAGCCATGATGGGGAAAAGCAACCTCCTGGTCTTAGTAATAGGCTATCTCTTATGCCAGATGCAAGGGAGTGGTGACAGGATACAGGTATCTTGTTGTCTTGTGTGCTCCCTGAGGCATGTGGTGGAGCCACTGTGTGATACAGGAAGCTGGACTAGAGGAGCATTTGGTCTGATCCAGCAGGGCTCTTCTTATCTTCTTATGTTGTAAGAGCTTTATCCTCCGTTGTGTGTGGATAGATTTGGCAAAATGATGCACACATGTAGGCTTAGGTTTGGGGCAGGATGTATGGTAATCGTTGGCCACTGCATGCCTTTCTCTGTGCACAGTGCATCAGTGGTGGATGGTACCTGTACATTTTAAATGCCAGACGTTCCCTGCAGTACAGGGGGGGGGGGCGTATCTGCGGATCCAACACTCTATAAGCAGCTTGCAGCTTATAGCGACGAAGCAGGCAAGCATGCTAGAAAGGCTCCGGTTTAAGCTTGCTGCTTATAGCGTTTTGGTTAATGAAGAAACACACTGACCTGGCGCCAGCTCTAAGAAGAAGGAAAAAATAAAGTTACCGTATATACTCGCATATAAGACGAGGGGCATGTTTTGAGCCAAAAATCCTGACATGTGTTATGACCCTTTGATAAGTTGAGGGTAAAACTTAAGGATTTGTGGAATTCTTTGAAGTAGATAATTTGGTCTGATTTTTCCCGATGGCTGGAGGGTTGGAGGAGGATGCCTGGAGGAAGAGGGGAGACAAGGGACTGTAGCCTGGGAGTGGAGGCTCAGAGGGAGCAGCTTTGCCTCTCAGTTTCATCACAGCCACTGTATTTTAAAGATTCATGCTGCCTCGGGGGGGGGGGGGTTGCCATTTGCAAAGATCACCCTGAGAGCTACATTTTAAAGATCCTCCCTCTGTCACACACACACACGCATGCATGAACGTCTCCCTTAAAAAAGAAAAAAAAGAGATATCCGTACCATTCACAAACAAGCAATCACACACACACACACACACACACACACACACACACACACACACACACACACACACACACACACACACACACACACACACACACACAGGAGTTCCCCTCCAGCAACACACACACGTTAATAACGCTTTGAAGAATTCCCCTGTGCCGCCCCCCCCCCCCCCAATTACCTTTGTAGTTTCTGATGCTGGGAAAGATTGAAGGCAAAAGGAGAAGGGGAAGGCAAAGGATGAGATGGTTAGACAGCATCACCGATGCAACGAACATGAAAATGAGTGAACTCAGGAAGATCGTGGAGGACAGGAAGGCCTGGCGGGATATGGTTCATGGGATCACGAAGGGTCGGACACGACTGAACAACAACAACAAAACCGTCTATGCTTTAACTATGGCGGCTCAGAAGCAGACAAGCCAACTTGATGGTAGAAACCCTCGGCAGTTGCAAAGATCACCCTGGGAACTGCGTTTTAAAGATCCTCTCACACTCTCTCACACACTCTCACACAAGCTCCCCTCCAGCAACACACACACATTAATAATGCTTTGAAGAAGCCCCCCCCCCCATTATCTTTGATGTGTTTTAATTCAAGCCTGTATCTTGCTTTTCCAAAACGTCTGCTTCTATGCTTTAACTAGTAGGGAAGCGAACAAGCCGACTGAAGGGTAGAGAGGCTCAGCCCAAGCAGGAACTGGAACTACTTCCTGTTAATTGCTGAACTTCTCTACCCTCCAGTCAGCTTCCCTGCTAGTTAAAGCATAGAAGCGGACATTTTAGAAAAGCAAGACGCAGACTTGAATTAAAACACAACAAAGGTGATGGGGAGCGCTGTGGGGGGATACAGTGAAAGGAGAACATGCATTGACCCGATGTGAAGACGAGGCAGCTTTTCTGAGTCCTTTTTTGGCCTAAACTTCTCGCCTTGTAAGCGAGTATATGCGGTAATGGGTGCATGGGGCCCCCGTGGGGATAGCATTCCCCCCCATCCGCCGGTTCCCGGTATCCGCAGGGACCCCCCAGGAGCCCATACCCCTCGGATACCGGGGCCCTACTGTATTCATAAGTGTGACAATTGGGGATGTCTAAACCCCTCCTTCTTTGTATATTGCAGGGGAAACTGACCATTTTGGCACTAGTGTGCCTTTCACTAGGGGCACCTGTGGACTTTGGTGTCTGGTAGTTCTTAAGTGAACCGGATCTCTGACGTTAAGCTCTTTGGTGCCTCGTAACCTGGAATAGCTGTGTTTTTGGACCAAGGTGCCTTGTATGTATGGAATAGCTCTATTAGGCCTTGTTCCTGTACTGTTAACATGTGTTGTTATAAAGGTGAAAAGCCATCCTTGTTTGGGTCTCCTAATATTTTCATTTTTACCCTAGGAATAGTTGGAGAGTGCTCAGGTCAGCTCAGGGAAACAAATGGGGAAGAACTATATCCCACTCCAAGCAATTGGGTAGAGCAGTGTTTCTCAAACTGTGGGTCTGGACCCACTTGGTGGGTTGCGACCTGATTTCTGGTGGGTCCCAGGTGATGGAAAGATCAGATAAGTAATTGCCACAAGCCCTGAGGCTATTCAAAAATCAGATAGCTGCTGATTACCCTGTAAACAGCTGAGCTCCTTCAGTTTGCAAGCTTGTGTAAATATAGGGAGATAAATGTTTGAGCGTCTGGTAAAACTAGGTGGGTCCCGATAGAGTGTCATTTTAAAAAGTGGGTCCCGGTGCTAAAAAGTTTGAGAACCACTGAGATATAGAGTTTTTCCCCTCTTGTTTCCCTGACCTTGGAAAGAAGAAGGCCACCAGAGGCAGAGCCTTTTTGTTGGTGGCCCACCTTCTTTACAATTCTCTCCTTAGGGGCACTTGCTTGAGACACGTCTAGGTGCCAGCTCAAGTCTTCTCCCCAACTTCTAATATATGATTAACGCTGCTTCTGTTTTTGCTGCTTGGCTGCTTTTATTCCTGCTTTTTGTTTTGTGACATTTTTGGTAACAAAAGAGGGAATGGAAAGAATGTAATTTTAAAAATGTGTCTTGATTTACACAGCCCGGTCTCACGGTTCCATTTACATTCAGGGCTCCTCTCCTGTCTCCAGCTCCTTTTAAGTAAAAATGAAAATGTTTGGAGGTGCAGTGATGGATCTCCTGTAACTCCTGTTTTGACTCTCAATCCTTGCGTACTCCAGTCCCTTTGCACCTGGTGCTTACTTTGGAGGGATCCTCATTCTCTCTGGGATGACCAAGAGGCGCCGTGGAAACAGGCTGAGAAGGGGTCTAGGACCGTGATGGCGAACCTATGACACGCGTATCACAGGTGACACGCGAGGTCATTTTGGGTGACACGCCAGCGTTTTCCACCAGGGCCCCGACACACCTTACATTTTCGCAGGTTTTACAGGCTTGTCTTGAACATTGAAGGCCAGCGGGTGGCGCAGCGGGTTAAATCGCTGAACCATGAGCTGTCGATCGAAAGGTCAGCAGTTCGAATCCGCGATGGGGTGAGTTCTCGTTGCTTGGCCAGCTCCTGCCAACCTAGCAGTTCCAAAGCATGTTAATGCGAGTAGATAAATAGGTACCACTTGCGGGAAGGTAAACAGCGCTCTGTGTTCCAGTTGCATGCTACGCGCTGCGGCAAGGAGAGTCATGCCGGCCACATGACCACAGAGGCGTTTTCGGACAACGCTGGCTCCTTGGCTTTGAAATGGGGATGAACACCACACCCTAGAGTTGGACACGACTGGACTTAATTGTCAGGGGTCATCTTTACCTCGTTACCTTGAACATTTAGGACAAGGATTTTGGTAGACCTCTTTCAAATTATTATCTAGTAAAACTCAGCCACAAAAAGTCATTAATTAATATTAAATAAAATGCAATGTGTTCTATAGTTGTTTTCAGTTCAGTTCAATTCAAAATTGAAATTTAAAGTAGCAATAGTCAAAATACTATTAAAAGTTGGGGGGGGGGGGACACCAGCAGAGTCAAGTTAGGCATTTTCAAAAAAATTTGACACACACCAAGCCCAAATGGTTCTCCATCACTGGTCTAGGAGTAACTAGCCTTTTTTTTGCCTCACTTGTGTGCCCCCTACCTCTTCCACCTAGAAGAACTAAAGCATGTTTAAGCCAATAAGCTTTTGGTGAGAGTCGGGGTTACTAGGAA
This sequence comes from Plestiodon gilberti rubricaudatus, assembly GCA_026170595.1. NCBI lineage: Eukaryota > Metazoa > Chordata > Lepidosauria > Squamata > Scincidae > Plestiodon > Plestiodon gilberti. The sequence goes on from JANXHW010000011.1 coordinate 2,643,227, forward strand.
AAAAGGGGACTCATGGCTAAGATTCTGAACTCAGTGACGCATAAACCAGACCACACACCAAGGAGGAGGACGAGGGGAAATAGTCCACATCAGCATTTTGCAAACTATGGATCAGTACCCACTTGGTGGGTTGCGACCTGATTACTGGTGGGTCCAGCAGAGCCTCCAGTGAAAACATGGGTGATGGAAAGACCAGATAACTATGGTAATTGTCTCAAGCCCTGATTCTATTCAAAAATCAGGTGGCTGCTAATTGCCCTTCAAAGAGCTCATGCAGTTTGCAAACTTATGTTAAATATAGGGAGAGAAATGTTTGAGCTTCTTTTTTCTGGTGGTTTTTTTCCGTTATTTAGTGGGAGCAGGTGAAGGCTGGGTCACATTACAAGTAGATAAAATATTACTTGTAAATAGAAATATTATTTCTTTCTAGATCACTTTTTTAAAACCTCATAAAGCTAGATGCGTCCTGATAGAGTGTCACTTTAAAAAGTGGGTCCTGGTGCTAAAATGTTTGAGAACCACTGGTCCACGTAGAAGAGAATGTATGCCATGCTTCTGTGTCTCCATCTCTTCCTCCCTCTGAATGTTTTTAAGAAACCCAGAAGGGAAGGAGAGGGTGGAAGATCTTTGCCTCTGGTCTACCACTTGGGAATTCCATGCAGAACTGAATAAGTGCATAGTGAGTGGAGAGGGAAAACGGCCCCTTTGCCACCTTTTGGTGCTCTCAAACGGTGATGTTGTGTTCAGGGCTTGTTAGATAGTATTACTTCCCTGTGTTGACTTTGTGCCTGTGTGAGAGAGAACCCAAGGTCAGGCATAGAAAGTGTAGCGACCATCTGGATAAGCCCGGGCCCATGGGTCTGTCCTAGCCCAACATCCAAGAATGCCTTTCAAATCCAGGGCGTCTGATAATATAGTTGATTTTAGATGGTTCTCTAGATCAGTGTTTCTCAAACTGTGGGTCGGGACCCACGTGGTGAGTCGCGACCTGATTTCTGGTGGGTTCCAGGTGATGGAAAGATCAGATAACTAATTGCCTCAAGCCCTGAGGCTATTCAAAAATCAGATAGCTGCTCATTGCCCTTCAAAGAGCAGGGCTCCTGCAGCTTGCAAGATAGCTGCTCATTGCTCTGCAAGGAGCTGAGCTCCTGCAGTTTGCAAGCTTGTGTAAATATAGGGAGATAAATGTTTGCGTGTCTTGTAAAGCTCGGTGGGTCCCGATAGAGTGTCATTTTAAAAAGTGGTCCCGGTGCTAAAATGTTTGAGAACCACTGCTCTATTGTTGCACCCTGTCATTATCTAAAGTGTTTGAAGTTGCTGTGGAATGCCACCGGTGAAGGTCATGGAGACATTCTCCTGGCAACCGCAGGGGAATGGCATCCAAGAAACTGTGGAGGGATTTGGGGTGGGGTGCTCTGTTCTTTGGAGAATCCTTCTGGCAGCAGTGCATCCAGCCTGTCCTCTTGGGAAGCATCTCACAGGATGGTCAAGTGGGTTCGTGCTCAGAGGTGGCAAGGAGGTGTGCTAGTAGTGTGCAGTTGTGGAGGAACTGGAACTTCTGCAAGAGCAAGAAACGTCTTCTGCCATTTTCACTTCTGCCTATGTGCTTTTAACCTGGACAAAGGGGAGCGCAGAGCATCCACTTTGTTGACATTTAGACTTGAGCAGTTCCATTCAGGGCATACCGCAAAGGAGCAGGGGCATGACGACATAGACTCGGGGCCCAATCCTACCCAACTTTCCAGCGCGGATGCAGCCCCAAGGTAAGAAAACAAACGTTCCCTTACTTTGAAGAGGCCTCTGTGACTGTCTCCCTCCGCAGGCTGCAGCGTACGTCCCATTGGCATGGTTGCATCAGCGCTGGAAAGTTGGATAGGGTTGGGGCCTCAGTCGTCATTTTTTGTGACTCCTGCCACATCACCTCCTTCACCTTGCCAGGTGGGCTCCCGTTCTCCAGGCTGTCCACCAGCTTGCTATGTGGTTGATTTTGTTGTTTTTTACCCCCTGCCTCTGACAGGTTTGTTCAATTCCTTCAGTTTTCCTGCTCTGCAGGGGCAAAAACATACTCAGAGAGTATGGATATTGTCATGGCTGGAAATACTTTCAAAAGAGGTAGAATGTATAGGTTTAAAAGCCATGTAAAAAAATCTTTAAAATCTTTAAAATACAAGGAGTCAACACATTTAAAAGTACACATGTAAAATACACACAATTAAAATGGTTGAGACCAACACGTAATAAAGAATTCCGTGTTGGTCTCAACCATTTTAATTGTGTGTATTTTACATGTGTACTTTTAAATGTGTTGACTCCTCGTATTTTAAGGATTTTAAAGATTTTTTAAACCTACAAATTCTACCTCTTTTGAAAATACACAGAGCCCTGCTGGATCAGACCAAAGGGGGCCATCTAGGGCCAGCATCCCATTTCCATTTGTGGCCAGGAGACCCTCCCCGTTGCAAGTTCTCAACAACCATTAGTAGGCCTCTTCTCCTTTGTGAACATTTATAACCCCCCTTTAAAGCCCCCTAAGCCTCAGGCCATCATGACCTGCTGTGTCCTGATCTGTTCTGGGTAATGGGTGCTGCCTGAGGGGACACCAGTAGCTTCCTTTTATGACCATGATTCCCACTCTTTCTCATCTGGCAGGAGGGGTTCCTAGGCTTTCCTTCGGAGAATGACGCCGCTCAGAGCTCAGTGCGGGCTGCGTTGCGCTCAAAAAGAGGTAAGGGGCTTGTTGTCGATGTTGCCTCGCTGTTTGGATTCTGGATTCTGCTCGGCATGCTTGGGATGGTGGTGGCTTGAATATCCATGAGCTGCCTCTGTCTGAGCAACAGCCACACCGAAGAATAGTGCATAAAAATTCAGTGAAGACATTCTGGTGGAGCAGACAAAAGTCAGTTGGCCTAAAATAAAAATTACAACCCCCCCCCCCAAAAAAAAACCCAACAACAACCCCCACCTGCATGGCAAAAGTGGATTTTAAGAAGATTGTGTTTTGGAAAGATGCCAAGGCTCTGTCTTAAGGCTCTGTCTTTGCGTCTCCAAAAGGCATTTGCAATCCTGGGATGTGTATTTGAATTTGGATTTTTTAAAAAAATCAATCATTTTGCAAGACAAATTTTGAAAGGGTTATCAAAGGCACGTGCCGAGTTCCGTTTTCTTGGAAGTTGTACTACTGCCACATCAAAGGGATAACTTGGGACAGCAATAAGCACTGCTGCTCTCCAGCATCCGCATCGGTGTGCTGCTACCTAGTCTTTATTAGGCTTCCACCCCGATCCAGTGTTGCAGCGTCTACCTCAAATACCGTAAGTAGCTTCCCTGGTGGCTTGCATCAGGACCTGTTTGGGGGTGTAGTCGCCGGGCTTCCTCCAAGGATAACTGGGCATGGCTGTTTTTTCCTTTTTTTTTTTTCTCTCCTCCACCCAACTGTCAGGCTCTTTCTCTTTTTAGCTAAGAGTCTTGTGTTTAATATGACTCCTCGCTCTCTTCATCCCTTTTGTCATGTCATTTGGCTTAGCTCATTTGGGTTGGGTGGAGATGACATGGCTCTCGACCAGATACGGAGTTTCGCTTTTGCCTCTGCTCCCGGCTCGTTCTACCGTCCCGCCTTTTCGTTGTGGCAGTCAAACCAAAGGATTTTGAATTGGTTCACCTAATGCCTTCTAACCAGCGAATTAAGTTTTAAGTATGCATCTATATTGTGGCTTCAGCCTAGGTGCCTTCTTGGGATACTGAAGGGCAGTGGTACCTGGGAATTGGGCATCAGACACTTGCAAAGCTGGCCTGGGCACCCTGTTGTTGGGGAATACATACTTTAAATAAATTAATCCTCCTTCATGTAGCTACAACAGTGGCAGTGAGGTTTTGGAAGTAGAACTCACACCTGTGCCCTAGCCCGGCTGTCCCCAAACCTACCACCACCGTGACCCACCTCATCCTCCCGCTTCTGGCTCGTGACCTACCTTCGGAAGTAGCTCCCGTGTCGCACTGTGCCCAGGGTAGCCTCCATGGGCCTCAGAAGACCTCCGGATGTGATTGGAAGTCGCATTTGCGAAACCGGAAGTGGCCTAGAAGTCACTTCCGGAAGGCTTCTGCGGTCTCCGGAGGCTGTCCTGGATGTGGGAGCGGCTTGTAAAGGTAGGTCGTGAGCCGGAAGCGGCCTCCACTTGCGTCCGGAGGGCTCCCATTTGGAGCCAGCCAGATGCAAGGGTGGGTAAGGAGGGCCCAACTGCACGACCCACCGTGCATCAGGCCGTGACCCGCCAAGTTAGATTTCCCAGCAGGTACTGTTGATGCTGCCCAACCAAGAAAGCGAACAGGGCAGTAGATAGCCAGCAGTTTTCCTTCACTGCTACTGCTGCCGCTGGGAGTCTCCAGTAAAGGGGGGCTTGTGTCTGCTGCCTGCTTCCCGCTGCCTCTTTGTAAGCTTTCCCGTTGGGTCCTTCGCCTTGGCTGGCTTACTGGGCTATGGTGGGAAGCGGCGGCAGCAGCAGCAGCAGCAGCAACTCATGAGAAGCTTCTCCGTGAGAAGCCCTGAATTACCAGGCAGTGGTGGGGAGCAGTGGTAGCAGCAGGCCCCCACTGCCTCTGGGGTTGGCCAGATGTGATATTGGGCCCTTGAGTGCGCATGCATGGGCCCCCAGAGCATGCCCCACCTGTGTAGCTGCCCCTCCTGAGGTGAGTGTGAGAACTGCAGTTAATCCACAAATGTTTCATTGTTAGAAGGGGACGTTACCTTAAACGTCCCGCTGTTTTCCTGGCTAGCAGGATACTGTGGGGGCTGACTCTCCAGATGTGCAGGCATATTCTTCTGGCGTATAGGGTAATACATGGTCGCCTAGAGGTAACTGCTGCTTATCATAGATGACCATGCCCGGTGCCTGATTACCAGACTTTATTGACAACGGTCTGCCAGCAAGTACATGTGTTGAGCAACCTTCCGCTATGTGGAGGAGCATTTTGTCAGCATGACACCGATGTGCTGGTGCTTTTAAGCTGGGAAACGGCTTCAGTTGGGAACGCCTTGACTCCTTTCTGCAGCTGTGATGGAGACACTTCCTCAGTAACAGCTTCCTTCTCTTTCTCCAGGTGCAGCTCTGCCAGCCCGTGGCAGGAAGAAGAGGGAGGACGCCGTTTCCAAGAGGCTGGCCAAGCAGAAGGCTGCAGAGTCTCAGCGGGAGCGTATGGTGAAAGCCTTAGCTGAGTTGCTTCAGGGGGCCAAGGCCTCTCCAGCACGGTTGGAGAAGCTACCAGCTTCTTGCCCCAAAGTAGGCAGGATGGTTCCTGAGCAGACTAAACCAGCCCCAGAGGCTGGCGATTCCGTAAAATCCACCGTCCCTCCCGCCCTCCCGCCACCAATGGAGCAGAGCCTCCCCCCCATTGCAGCACCCAGGCCGCGAGGCCGGCCACGGGGTTCCTTCACAAAGAGGCCCAAAGCGAAACCCGAGCCTCCTTGCCAAAGCGTCAACGCTCCACTGCCCATCCCGGAGTCCGACAGCAGTACCCAGTCGCCCTCACCATGCCAAGTTGTCAGCCCACCTGCCCCGCCCCTCGAACCTTCGAAGAAGCCCCCCCTCATACTGAAGTTCTTTTCCAAGGCCAGGCGGCACAAGTCCGGCCAGTTGGTGGTCACCCATGTCCGGCTTAAGGGCCCCGGCCACAAGAGAGGCCGCAAAAGGAAGTGGAGCATCGTGCCGAAGAGGAAATGCTCCCCCCTTCCTTCCCGATCGGTATCTGAATCCGAAGCCCCTTTATCAGAGTCAGACACCTCTGCCCCGGAGCCAGAACAGAAAGGGGACGCTCCGGAATCTGCTCTGGGGTTGCAGCCGGAAGTCCTTGTCCCAGAGCCACAGCCAGAACCTTCTGCTCCAAAGCCAGAGGCGGCTGTTCAAGAACCAGAGCAGTCGCCAGAGGCTCCTGCCCTGGAGCCAGAGGCTCCGAAGCCAGGAGAGGGCATCCCTGCTTCCGCAAGCAGCAGTTCACCCTTGAAGCCAGGACAGCAGCAGCCCCCGAGCGATGGGACAGGAGTTCCTGCGGAGGAGGGGTCTTCGAGCATCGCCCTTTCCACCCGGGCACAGTGTTCAAAGCGGGGGCGTGGCCGGCCACCCCTCACCCCAACTCAGCGGGCCCAGCGCCTGGCTACCCAGCAGCTGCCAGCCAAGGCCAGGGAGGAGGCTTTGGCGGCTGCTCAACAGTCTGGCGGCTCGGGCCCCGAGGAGATGCCGACTCACAAGGCCACCTTCCTGAAGAACATTCGCCAGTTCATCATGCCTGTGGTGAGCGCCCGCTCGTCGCGTCTCATTCGAACCCCCCGCCGCTTCATGGACGAGATTCCGCAGAAGACGACCAAGTTGACAGAAAGCCCTGCCACTGAAGGGCCTTGTCCGGACAAGCAAGAGATCCCCCCGTCGTCAGTGCAGGCACCCCCCCTGCAGCCAACTCCCCCACCCTCTAGCTCTCCCGACAAAGGTACCTCTAAGACCATGTCACCTCCACCTTCCCCTAGTGTGCCCCACATAATTTCCTCCACTCCTGCCCTGCCTGAAAAGCGCCGTTCAATCCTTCGGGAGCCCACCTTCCACTGGACCTCGCTGAGCCCCACTTCATCCCCCAAGGATACGGGCAAGGCCCTCTTCCATCTTCCTTGCGAAGAGTCTCCTCCTTTGCCCAGTGCTCCAGCCCCTGTCCCTTTACCCGCAACCAAGCGGACACCTCTGTTGCGGGCCCCGCAGTTCACGCCCAGCGAGGCGCACCTTAAGATCTATGAATCGCTGACCATGTCCCCTGAGGAGTCTGAGCTGGTCTCTGCTTCCCCTGAAATCAAGAGGAACCCCCGAGCCCCTCCACAAGAGGCGGCTGCGCTCCCTTTTGAGCCGGTGGTGACCCGCAGCGGCAAGAAGCTATTGGGAAGGACAAACCACCTTGCCTTGCCTCTCTTCACGGAGGTCCCTCGGCCACTTGGCTCCCAGGGCAAAGAACTCATCACCATGGAGGATGTCAACTCTCCTGGTGTGGTGCACAAGGTAGCCATCCGAAAGGTACTGCCTCTTTCTGTTCATGTGGAGGAGGAGGAGGAGGAGACGGTGGCCGATAGCTCAGAGAGCGAGGTGGAGCCAACTAGCCCATGTGCGGAGGAAGCCAAGCCCCCTCCAGAGGAGGAGGAGAAGCCCACCATCACCCAGCTTTCAAGCATGGATAAAGTCTACAGCCTGCTCACTCGTGCTAAGGTGCAGCTCTTCAAGATTGACCAGCAGAAACAGTTCAAGTTCACTCCGGTAAGAGAAGGCCTGGAAAGGGGGTGGGGGGGGGGGGAGAGAGAGAGAGAGAGAGAGAGATCTGGGCATGGTAGGGTCTTAGCCATGAAATGCAGAAGAAGAAAATCTCGGTGGCCTTTGGGACCTCTGTTGACAACCTCGCTGTGACTGCTGCTTGGGTTTTTCTCGGCCTCAGTGGCACCGCGGAGCACTGTTGTATCCGGAGGAGCTGTGCCAAACAAACGTTGACCCTGACAAAAGTTGACGGCCACACAGGTCTTCCATTCAGTTTAAAGAGGCTCACTTTGCAAGTGAAGCGCCTGCAGTGTTTGGGGGCCATCCCCGGACGGATCAAAGCGGGAGCGGCTGGCTAAGGTGGACCCTTAACGACGCGGCCCCGCCCCCGACGTCACGCGCATGCCCGGAACACCCCCCGCGCCGTTTTCGGCTCATTTCAGAGCCAAACGGACGCGAGGGCGGGCGGGTGGGCCCAGCTCCACCAGCAAAAAGTAAGTGGGGGGGTCGCGCGTCACCCCTATGCGCGCGACACCCCCCGGCGGCCCGCCCCCCCGCGCTTCCCCCCATCGACGCCCATGGGTTGGGCCCTGGAAGTGGCTTCCGGTTGCTTCCAGTTGGCTCCAGTTTGGATCCAGACAGGCAAAGGCAGGTGGGTGGACCCAGCTGGCGACCCACCTCCACCTTGGGCTGCGACCCATACTTTGGGAAGCCCTGGTCTTAACTCTCTCGGCCTCTGCACCACCCTCGCTCATGGCCCTGTCCCAAGGATGTGCCTCCTTTGCGCTAAAGTAACCGGGTTCTGTGCAAGGTGAACAGTGACCTCTTGAGGGGATGCAGATTGAGCGCATTTGGGTGCATCTGCTTGTTTTCCTGAACTCCACGTCCACTTCTCAAGGAGAGGGTCTGAGAGCTCCACAGGGCTACTGCAAAATCTCCTCAGTCTCTCTCCACATTACACACCTGTGTGCACCTAAGGATTGAAATCCCTGAGACAGGTTAGTTGGGACTTACCTAAGTCCTGTTTGTTTCAGTGGGCCTTTTTCATTCTACTGTTCTTGGGATACAGCCTTCTGTGTTTGTCTCTTGCTTTGGTCTCCTTCATTTGCTAATTCTAGAGGGTCTGCAGTTGTGTGTCTAATGCCCCCCCCATCCCAGAATTAAGTGAGCAAATAGAATAATTCACACACAAGCCAAATTCTTCGTTCTGCAACCAGGAAGCACTGGGGGGTTGTATAAAAGACAAATTCCGCATCAGCTTGTGTGCTTATTTTGCATTCTTATTTCTGGTTGTATGATTTGACGCAAGCAAGCAAGCTTGCTCAGGCTTTGAATTTGGATGTAAATTGGGAAAAGAAAGGCAAGGTTCCTGAATTGCTCAGAGGCCAATAAATGCACAGAGGTAAAGAGCAGGAGGCCATGGTGAGGGCTCAGCAGCTATGTTGAGAGTAAAGGTAACATTCCCTGACTATTGGGAGAATCAACCAGGTCACCTCTTGTTTTCAAGTCTAGCTACCTACATTTCGCTCCTGCTTCTCAAGAGCTTCAGCTGAACCTCTCGGATTCAGCCCTCCTGCCTGCCTGCCTGCCTGCTGCAGAGGGGAGAGTTGAAACAGAGAGGGAGAGCCCTCTCTGTTAGCTTGGCTGGTTCAAATGCACTATTAGACCCTTCTCCTCCCAGAACTGTTTCCTGCAGCCATTATGGATCTGCAGCCAGCTTGAAAAGATAAGGTTACAGACACCACAGTTGCTCAGTCACCAGCAAGTCTAGATGTCAGTAGACACAACCCAGGTAGCAGTCTTTGGCACAGAGATCTGAGGGTTAAGTGGAAAGTAGGGGCGTCATGGGGGGGGCAAGGCGGTGGACCGCCCTGGGTGTCACCCCAGGGAGAGGCGACACCAAAATTACTTTCTATTCTGCTTGTTGCCGGTGGTGCAAAAACGGGTTTTTCTCGATCCCTGCTGCGACTTGTGCGGGGATCACATTTCCCAGGAGGCCTCCACATCATGTGGTTTGATATGGGAGGAGGTCCATGGGGGTGACACCCCTACATGTCACCAACCCTCGTGATGCCCTTGGTCGAAAGATGGGCTAAAAATACCCTAAATCAATGAATGTTCAGGTTTTCTTCCCCAGCTCTAGGGGCTTAAATAATGAAGTTTGTTCTTTTGAGGAGGGGAAAAGGGAGCACCTAGATTATTTGGATTCATTGCAGTTTGCAGCTGTTTCTTAAGCCTGAATGGTTGGGAAGCTACAGTCTGAGTTTTGTCATACAGTTGTGGCTCTGTAGATGGGTGGACCCATACCTGTGCACATTAATAGTACTAACCTCACAGATAAATCTCTGGGATGAGAGCTGCCATTATAATGAAAGGTGGCTCCCCCTTCCCCTGTATCCCACAACACCGTGTTGATTGGAGCATTCAGTTATGATGACTCCAAATTCCCCCAGACCTTCATCCCAGTGTCTCTTCCTTGTAGGGGTGTCAGACTATCAAGACCGAGACCTTTGAGACTCCAAAGGCCCAGAGTGAGCAAGAAGCAACTTCTGAACTCAAAGGGGCAGGAGAAGACAGAAAAGAGGCCAGGAAACAGGTAACCGGGACCAATATGAGGGCATGTACGGTCTACGGGGTATAGTCAGACTTACAGCTTCTGGAGCAATCGACCATATTTAGAGGCATGGAAGAAGCATGTGTGTTTGGCTTGCTCAGCTTGCGTGGTGAGAAGGCCTTGGGAAATGTTGCCGTTCTCTGCCTTCCTGGCGGGCATTCTGTGACACCACCGCCTTCCTGGCGGGCGTTCTGTGAATGTCGCCGTTCTCTGCCTTCCTGGCGGGCGTTCTGTGACACAGGCCTCTTGGGAAGCGACGAGGGTGGATCTAAGGCCAGCTCTGCTACTTGCCGCTCTTCCCTCGCAGGGCCAGGAGTCTCCAGTCCAGGGTCCACGGATCAAGCACGTGTGCCGGCATGCCTCGGTGGCCCTGGGGCAGTCGCGAGCCATGGTGCCAGAGGATGTGCCCCGCCTCAGTGCCCTACCCCTGCGGGAGAGGGAGGAGATTGCTGCCTCACCCACTGTCGAAGGTGAGTGGCTTAAGAAGAAGCTGGCCAGACACTCCTATCACTTGTATTCCCAGTAATTGTTAATGCTTATTTGAATGAATGGGCACGATAAACAAGTAGGGGAGGGACCGTGTCTGGGGGGTGGAGCTTGTGTTTTGCATTCAGAAAGCCCCAGCCTTTGGCCTCCAAGGTCCATTCCAACTCCATGAATGTTGAGGTTTTCTTCCCCAGCCTGTGTAGAATATTGAGGTTTGCTTCCCCAGCTGTTTTCTTCCCCATTTTATTCTGTGTGTGTTCCAGGAGATGTTGGATTGAGCCCCCTTCTTGCCAACAGTGCATAGCCTCCTCTTGTCCACATGTGGATGGGTTTGTCTCCAGCCAATCTAGTCTCTTGCTTCTCCTCACAGTAGTTGCACCTAATAAGCAATTAAAGCTCCAGTCCTATACACAGTGGCGTCACTAGGGAGGTGCGGGGGGGGGGGGGAGAGACCGGGACCGCCCCGGGTTGACACCACTAGTGACCAAAATTGTGAAAACTCTGTATTTATGAATAATACCATCATGTTATATATCGTTTGATGCGCAATTTCATAACGAATGCAATGAAACAAACTGTGTTGAATTATCTGTATTCTATCAAATGTTATGGACAATTAACCGGAAAAATAAAACACTGCCTTATGTAACAAAAAGTGGATTTCCTTAACTCAAAACAGACCAATGAGACTGATTGTTCTGCGAGCTGAGTTGGTTACTGATTTGTTGGGTGACCTGTACTATTATATATTAAAATAAATAAAGTTAACGGGGGTGACACCATGAGTTACCGGACCGGGTGACACCAACCCTAGTGACACCGCTGACCAGGAGTAATCTGTCAAAATACATAGTCCTGCCTGATGGGCATCTTTTGTAGAACCCAGCTCAGCCCAACCTTTTTTCTCCCTATTCACCTCTGGGGTCCATCATGGGGGTGACGCACTGAGCTCTCGCATCGGGTGACGCAAACCCTAGTGACGCCTCTGCCTATACAGCCTTTCCCGGGACTTATTTCTGAGTAGACTTGCATAGAATTGCGGTGTAATTTTCTTTTATGACCACACAGTAACTCAACTAAATAGCTGGGGAAGGACCTGTTAGGAAACATGTAACATGCACCCCCCAGTTTATAAAATCAGAGCACTTAGTTGATTAGAGCATCCTGACTTGATTAGAGCATCCTGACCTGATTCGTTTCATGCTGACTGAGTGTCGCTTTCCTCAAGCACAAGCGCGCATTTGCGGGAAATGCAAAGGTGCGTGTGCAGTGTGAGAGTTCACAGCTCCGCTCTTGGCAGCCTGGTCATCTTTCCGGCCTTTCCCTTCCGCAGAGACCTCGTCGGCCTCAGAGAGCGAGAGCGGTCACCAGAAGCAGGTGAAGGCAGAGACGGCAGTCAAGGCCGCCCCGCCCCCTGTGCGCCGCCACATATCCCACCACCACCACCACCTGGGCAAGAAGAACCGCATGACGCGCTGTGGGAAGTGCAAAGGCTGCCTGAAGCTGCAGGACTGTGGCGAGTGCATCAACTGCCTAGACAAGCCAAAGTTTGGCGGGCCAAACACCAAGAAGCAGTGCTGCGTGTGAGTGTGTGTCCGAGGGGTTCCCGGGACTGGCCCTGATGTGTTAGCGAACTTGCTCCGCTATGCTGCTCGGGAACGAGAAGCCAGGACTCCTGGGTTCTCTTCCCAGCTAAGCGGAGATCAATGTCTCAGGGCTGTGTGGATTCTGTGATGGCACAGTGCAAATGTATAACCTGGTTTGGGGGTGGGGGGTGGGCAGAAGTATCCCGGCATTAAGCTCCTAACCCTGAAGGGTGGGAAGATAGTCTTCAAAAGGTGATTGCCCCAGTCCAGCTAAGGAGGATCTGTGCATGGAAGCAGTCTCCTCTCACTTGCTGGATCTCCAACCACGGGCCTAAACCTGCACATGATAGTTATGCATCTCAGTGCAGCAGCATTATGCCATCCATGTAGCAGCAGGTCCCTGCCCTGAAGGGCTTACAGTCTGGATTACACAAGGGAGACGCCAGAGGCAGAGGTCAGTGTGTCTGTACCGCGTTGCTTTCAGCAAGGTGTGTGCCCAAAACTGTGTCCCTGTCCGCATCGCAGTGTTGCTAGTTGTGTTAGCAGTAATGCCTCCTTGAGTACTGTTTCATTCTCGCACTCTTTGTCCGAGTGTAATTTTTGCAGTATTGTTAAAAAAAAAAGGGGGGGAAAGTTTAACACCCATAAAACCGTTGGACGGATTGGCGCAGAAGTACAGCTGTCTGCGCTGTGCTTTCCGCCAACATAAGCTGCGTGTTCTAGCCAATGTTGCACCAAGGAGAGCAGGGTGTTGGGCGAGCCCGGGGCCAATCGCTGGCCACCAGGAAATGCTTTGGGAGAGGAAGCTGCGGGCAGGATGATCTACCCTAGATGCCTTCTTGGAACATGAAGCCTGGCATTCCCAAGGATGAGTCACAACCTCCTGGGAGTAGCTGCTCCCGTTGTTTTCCACCGCTGCCTTGTAGGAGGAGTGGCAGCAGCGGTGGTCAGTTACCTAGCAGGTTCTGACATTATGCACTGGTGAGTATAGAACTGCGAACACATCAATGTTAGGAGAGCGTCATCACTGCCTCCTATAGTGCTGTTTCACATAGCACTCTGTTTTTCCCAGGAACATATCTTTTTTTTTTAATCCGCAGCATTATAGGAGAATATAAAATGTTTTTGAAAGCACAACTAGACTCTCAGATCAGGCTGATTGTCAAGAGTGTGAGGAAGCTTAGAATGTCTTGCAGTCAGAGATTGAGCTCTATTTATTATGTTTTTATTCTGCCTCTCCTCCAAGGACCTCTGGGCTGCGTACCTGCTCCCCCTTCCCTTTTTATCCCTTTTATGTTTATCGCAACAAACCTGTGATGCAGGTTGAACTCAGAGGGAGCTCCTGACCCAAGGTTGCCTAGTAACCTGACTCCAGGTCTCCCTGGTCCTAGTCCGATACTCGAACCACTACACTACCCTGTTGTCTCCCCATGACTCGCAGAAGCAGAATAAATAGGCACACCATTTCATTCCGTATTTGCATAGTCTATATGGGCCCGAGAATTTAGCTATTTCTGGTGGACAATTTAGGTTAGGTTGCCACGGAATTCTTGCTTTGTAGAGACATTATCCATGCATGCACAGCCCTCTTTATGGTCAGAACTATGTGTGGTATCCTCATGCTTAAATGGGGGTAACTTCATTCCCCCGGAATTCTCCATTTGGAGTATATTTACTGTATACAATTCTGTGCCTAGAGTTGGATAAGAGAGAACGTAGGCAAAGCTTGAATGGCAGGAAAGCAAAGAGGGAAGGGAATGAGTGTAGGAGAGAAAAAGCTTTTGGGGGGGGGGCACATCTCATCATCAGTAGCAACCCTGTGAAACGTGAAACTAGCCTCAAATTTGGAAACCTGGGATTCCTAAATGTTTACAATAAAAGGCAAGCTCCTTATTCAGCTTTCTGAGAAAAGCATCTAAAATGCACGCAAGGAAAGAAATGAACTCATTCCTCTGGAACTAAGGAAAATGAAGAAGACACTGCCCTATTCTATTTTTTTTTCCTTTTTAAAAAGCCATGCACTTACACATGCATCTATTTTATATTGCCAACTACCTGCTATTTCGATTTGGTATACATTGTTGCACATGTGCATGAATCGCCATAGCTTTTGTGCATGCATCGAAGCTCTCTGACCTGAACTCTTTATGGCAGACCAGGTGTTTTAGGCACCTTGTTGGTCCTACAGAAGAAAAAAGATGGAGGCCAATTGTTACTGGATCAGATATCGTTAAAATATTGGCTGTAAGTTTCCAGCGCCACTGAAGGCCATAATAAACGCTCAGTGACGGGTTTGTGGTGACCTGTTTCCTTAGCGCTCCAACTTACGAAGGGAGATCTATTACCTTCCCCATTTGGCTGTAGGCAGACAGCCTACAGGCCAATTCTAGCCCCAGGGTCAACCGTGTACTGGATCATCATTCAGAATGGGCCCATTTTCTGCCAGGCAGCCACCATCTCAGAACTGGCTAATTACAAGAAGCTCATGGACTCTCCACCCAGGTGTTTCCAGAAGCTTCTCTTGACTCTCCAAAACAAGGCACTGTTCTGGTGTAGATCTTTCACTTGCAACCAGCTATGATTGTACTGATAGTGTGGACGGGAAAATGACGTGACTCCTCAGCTACCTTGTCATTTTCCACTGCGCTACCTTCATGGTGGGAGATGCTGAAGAGGTCCACCTTCGTACTTCCGGTTGGCCTTGGCAAGGGAAACTCTTAGGCTTTACTGCTGCTGAATGTATGCACAACTCAAAATAAAGGAGCGGGTAAATCGAGAAGTCTGGGTGCTGTGGATAGCAGAGCAGGGAATAGTCCCCCTAGGAACGGACGGACGTGGAAGCGTGCTTAATGACCGCGTTCCCCCTCCTTGCTTTAGTCAGTGGGCAGGTACTAAAGGAGAGGAGAGGGCTCCCATATCGTCATCCAGAAGACCGAATTTGAACAGAGGCAAGCGGGGGTCATGCCGGAGCGAGAGAAGCTGCTCAACCTGCTTCCTAGGAAGTGTGGAGGAAGAGCTGTTAGAAGCCGCTTATTTAAAAATGAAAGCTGGAGTCCATAGAATTCCAAATTCAGAGTTGGCCTTTGCTTGTGCATGTTTGTGTGCGTGTTCACGTGTGCGCGCACATGCACACTACCTTCCCCATGCTGCTTCCTCCCAAGTAGCTCAGGGCAGCAAACATGATCCGTCCTCTCCCCCTTTTATTCTTGCAAGAGGCAGAAAACAAAATACCGTATTGTCCTGAGTATAAGACTCACTTTTTTGCCCTAATTTGAGTTTTTAAACTAGGGGTGTGTGTTATAACCAGGCTGTTGCAAAAATAAAATAAAATGGTGATGCTGGGCCTAGCCAGTGTCGGGTTTGCAGCTGCCCCTCTCCCAGGCTCAGCAGGGAAAAGGTGGCAAAAATACTCACTGCCGCTGTAGTGTGCAGCGTGGGACATTGCTGGAAGAAGCTGCGAAGGACTGGGCTAAGAGGAGTCTTGGTACCCCTATCTTCAAAGCAGCTGCAGGAGCTTAATTGAAGTGATTATCACTGGGGGCTGAGATGTCTTTGTAGAGGCTCCCTGTTTTTGTTTTTTAGAGGAGATAATGGCTCTTTCTCTGCCCTGCAGGGCTTAAGGTATATCCTTTTTGTTTGTTAAAACAAGAGCACACACACCTCTCCCCTCTCCAGGCTGTAACCCTTTCCAGGCTGTAATCAGTTGTTAGTTTTCGTTCTCTGCTCTGCTGGATTTTGTATCCTTTTGTAGAGCAAGATCACATATATTTTCATCCCCCCCCCCCCCCCGGCAATGAATGATTTAGGCTGCAATCCTGTGCACACTTTCCTGAGAGTAAGCTCCATTGAGAACAGTGGGACTTGCTTCTGAGTAGACATACACAGGATTGCACTGTTTGTTAAATCACTGGCATAAATTTAATGCCAGTGTAAATCACTGTAAATCATTAAAAAAAAATTAATAGCACCAAACTTTAAGGGTGAGTCTTATAATCAGGTGCGTCTTATACTCGGAACAATACGGGTATCTGAAAGTCGGGCAGTGTCTTCTTTGCTGCTACGGATTGTGGCAACTATGAATTTCTCCAAAACAGCCAGAGGTTGCGGGTGGGGGTGGGGGGAGAACTCGGTATTATGTTGAAGCAGCCATTATGGTGCAATTATATCCCAGCAGCCCTTGTTCTGTATCTGGCTGGTCTCGGCCTGCCTGCCGTATTCTGCACTTTGTCTTAGGCTTCAATGTCTTTCCCAGCTTTTTTCTCCCACCCCCCAATCTCAGTAGGATAGTTCAGCATCTATCCCAGTGGTTCCCAAAACTTTTAGCACCAGGGCCCACTTTTTAAAACAACACTCTATCGGGACCCACCCAGCTTTATGAGACTTAAAAAAAAAAAAAGGAGATCTAGAAAGAAATAGAGTTCAGAATTAACATATTGCCGACAAACTCCATCGTTTAAAGGCTTAAAACTTTAAATTACAAGAAATGGATTGAGTTTTTTTGTAAAGAAATAAAAATATTACTTGTAAATAAATACATATTTAAATACGTTTGCAAGTTGTCACGACGTGTCCAGATTTCAGAGTTCAGAATTAACATATTGCTGGGAAACTGTCTTTTAAAGGCTTTATTTCACAGATAAAACACGATGTTAAGAAACTTTACGTTTCGCCACAGATATTTGTGGCATCCTCAGAAGTATTACAAACCCAGCACAGACCAACCAAATACTTCCGGACACGTCGTGACAACTTGCAAACATAGTTATTTATTTACAAGTAATATTTTCATTTCTTTACCCAAAAAACCCTCAATCCATTTCTTGTAATGAGGCAGCATTAACGAATAGCTTGATGGGCTTATGTGACCCAGCCTTCACCTGCCCCTACTACCTGTCATTGACCCACTTGGAAAAAAAAAAACAGAAAAAGATGCTCCAACATTGATCTCCCTATATTTACACAAGCTTGCAAACTGCAGGAGCTCTGCTGTTGGCAGGGCAATTAGCAGCTATCTGATTTTTGAATAGTCTCAGGGCTTGAAGCAATTTGTTATCTGATCTTTCCATCACCCCTGTTTTCATTGGAGGCTCTGCGGGAACCACCAGTAGGTCCCGACCCACAGTTTGGGAAAGGCTGATCTAGCCTAAAGCTGAGTTCTGGAGAGCTTGGATGCTCCCTACTTTGTGACCTTTGGTTGGTTCTAATAATTACCCTCCTATGGCTTCTGAAGTCCCCCCCCCCAAAAAAAAAATGGACCAACATGGATACCTGCAGTTCTTCTGTGACATAGGCTGGGCTGAGAGACAGTGGCCCACGGTTGCCCAGTGAGCTTTGTGGCTGAGTAAGGATTTGAACCTAAATCTGCCCAACACTTAGCTGCTATACTTAGGCTTACCAGATCTCCAACCGGGACAGAGTACTAGACCTTTAAGAGAAGGAATGTGGGCAGGTGTAGCTTGTTAAACCTTAGAGCACAATCCTAGGCATCCATGGGGCTTGCTTCTGAATAGACATGCCTAGGATTGTGCTCTAAGGTTTAACAAGCTACGCCTGCCCACATTCCTTCTCCTAAAGGTCTAGCACTCTGTCCCGGTTGGAGATCTGGTAAGCCTAGCTATACTGCACCAGCTCTTGTTGGTTGCACACACACGCACACGAGTGATTGTCCTTCCTCTGTTGCTTTCTGTCTCAGGGCTTTTGCTTGCTCATCAACAGGTGGGTTGGGATTCAAAAATAGGCCATCCATGCCCCAACTTCAGGGGGATGGAGGCAGTGCTTCTGCCGCCATCTTGTTTTGAGGCTCATACCTGCACATTTTGAAGAGTAACCAGGGCTGGTAAATCCCACCAGAGACATGAGCTTTGGAGGGGGTACTATGGCCAGCCCCCCCCCCCCCAGCCTTCAACAGGCCCTCTTGGTTTCCCACTTATCCACCTGCTCTGCTCTCTGCTGCTGTGACACTCCCTCTGCTCTGCCTTGCTTTGCTTCCTCTTTCCTTTTCACCCCTGTCTTCTCAGAATTTAATGCATGTTGTTGCTCTGCCACACTCTGTTCCTTCTCTCCTCTCCTTCCGTTTGGCCCAGAAGGAACGAAGGGGCAGAATGAAACAGGAGCAGCAGCAGCGCATGCTAGTCAGCGCCCACTGGGTGGGAAAAGAAGAGGCCCCATAGCAGCTCACTTTATTTATTTATTTATTTTTCACATTTTTATACCACCCCTTCCTCCAAGGAGCTCAGAGTGGTGTACATATTTCCTCCCCTCCTTTTTGTCCTCACAACAACCCTGTGAGGTAGGTGGGGCTGAGAGATAGTGACTGGCCCAAGGTCACCCAGGAAGCTTTGTGGCTGAGTGGGGATTTGAACCTGGATCTTCCAGGTCTAAGTCCAACTCCCAAACCACTACACCATCCTGGTCTCACTTGTCCACTCCTCTTGCTTTCTGGGCTTTTGAAAGGGTGTCCCATGTCCTAGGTTGGGGCTTGAGGTGGGTCCTTGTACTTGACAAGTTGAAGACCACTAACCTACGATGGCCCTCCTTCCCCTCTGCAAAGTGTTTAAGTGATCGGTTGGTCGTTGTTGTTGTCATAGCTTACAGGCCTTTGCTGGTATGGTTAAGCCAGTGTTTCCCAAATGTTTTCGACCAGCGGCTCCCTTGACCTTTGGCGCCCGACCATTGGCCGCGGCTCCCCATTACGTTATGTCGATGCCTGCCAGTTGGCATTGCACTGTTTTCCAAGAAGATTCCGCGGGCCCCCTGGCCGGTATCCGCGGCCCCCCTGGCCGGTATCCGCAGCTCCTAGTTTGGGAACCACTGGATTAAGTCCACATCCCCTTATCTGACTTTGGCTTTCTTGGTTGAAGGCCGTGGGCCGAAGCTTCCCCTGCTTCATTGCCCCGAAGAGTCTGTCCTGGGAGTATTTCACTGCTCTGATGATGTGTGTCTGGCTAACCGACAGGTATCGGAAGTGCGACAAGATCGAAGCCCGGCGGGTGGAGCGGCTGTCTAAGAAAGGTAACGACCGAGCAGCTGCGGATGGGTGAACGGATTGCGCGCTACAGTGCGGTTGCTTGTGCGATTTTTGTGCGGCCTCTTTGTGTACGTGTGGTGTGTGTGTGTTGATTCTTCCGGATCTTAATTTTAGGCCCTGGTCTCTGCATTATGTTGGCATGCCTTCTACACAGTTGTATTGGTGGGTTATATTTTGCCAACGGTGCCGATCCCTGTAGGTTGCATTGTTTTGCAGCCCTGTGTTGTGCAGAAGCTGGCATTTAGTACGACTAAGAAGGATTGTCGCTCATGGAAAGGGGGTGGGTGAGGAAGGGATATGAGGTGGAGGTTGATTGGTGGGCTGAACGAATGAATTCTCACTCCTTAATCGCTGAATGCTCCATCTGTGGTGGGGAAAAAGACATTGGGTGGGTGTGGGTGTGAGTGTTTTAATGCTTCCAGGCAGGAGTTGCCGACACACTTTTAAATTTCTTCACCTTTTAAAGAGAGCAAGAGAAGAGCCGTGGCACGTATGTCAAGTGAAAGATGAAATCCCCCCAGGACTCTGTGTGTGTCCGTGTGTACAAGCTCTGTGTTAGCAATGCAAGATTTATGTTCGCCAACTTTTGTGTCTTTGTGGTTTGCTTGCAGTCTGTGCGTAATTCCAGCTGCCCTGCCCAGCTGGCTCCCAACTCGGTGCCACTGGAGGCTGCCCTAAAGCTGCAGCCATTTTGAGCTCTCTTTCTCCCTCTCTCTGGAGCATCTCCCCGTCCTGCCTGGAGGAGAGCCAGCAGCCTTGTTCCAGCCCGCGCCATGGAACAGGCTCCCAAGAATCCTGAGGTGCCTCCTTCAGCAAGCTTTCAAAAGGTGGCTTGCCTCAGGATTGGCAGAGCAGTGCACACGAGCACCTGTGGCCACGCCTGGTCTCTCGCGGGGGCTCCTTTTGCAGCTCCAGGTGTGCCCAAGGTGAGGCCGTGGAGATGGCATCCAGCCAGAAGGAAGTAACTGGGCTGATCTTGACTTAACCACTGTGCTCATGACCACATTCCTTGATGGATCCTTTTTTTGTGTAGATTTGTAGCCCACCCGGTCCCAAGGGCTGAGGGCACGTAGCTCTATTTGTATAGATCCGAGTGTTTTTTTTAAGGTGTTAGTTTGTCCAACTTTTAGAATCTGTGAATGGAATTGTAATTTACATATTGAATAAATGGCATACATTTTATAAACAGTTCCTCTCTCCTGCAATTTGGCATTTGAGTTCCTTAGCGCTCGAGTGTACGCCCGCCAGCCGGTCCCGCGACACGGCTTAACTTCTCCTTACGTCTCAATTTGACTCCTGTGGTATCGTCCGGTGCTAATGACTTGGCTGTAGGATCTGCAGGCGTGACTCCCTTGAGATTGACTTGGGCCTGTGTTTCCCCTGGTCTTCCCGGTGTCCTGATCTCTCTCCCCCACCAAACATCCCCCCCTTATTTCATGTTGGGGAGGGGGGTAATGTTCCCGTTTTACTCTCCTGCACTAACACAGCCCAAGACCCTTCTCATTTTCAAAGGCTGGTGTCTCCATGAGGAGTGGTCATATCCTGCCTCTCTCACAGGCTGGGACTCAAGGTGATGTACAAACAGGTGAGGCTCCCAGGCAGTCTCCCATCCAGGTACTGACCAGATCCAGCCCTCCTTAGCAGCAGCAAGGTGACTGCTTCATCTGCCTTCAGACCACAGCCCTGGTTCCTGGAAATTCTTGGCCCTTACTGTTCCTTTAATCTTCGGCTCTCCAGGAGGTTTATGGCAGTTCAGTTGGGTTTAAGGCTCTGCTCCCTCTGCTGAGGCAGGAGACACTATATCAGTTGAGACACTTTTAAAAGTTGGAATATTCTCCTTCCTTTGCCCCCCCCCCCCTGCTGTTTTGGCATGGATCTTTCTAAAACTCTTTTCAAACACCTCTCTCCCTATGTCTTGGTCAATCTGCAAAACAAAAGGGAAGGATAACCGCATTCCTGATCTTTGAGGGATTTAAAACAAACCAGACCCCAGAGTGCTGTCAGATTTCAAAAACAGTACAGGACCTGTTCCCTATTGGTTAGTGTGCTCCAGGCTGAAGTATGAAGAGCGCCGCTCTGCTCCTTTCCCGTCCCCCTTCTGACTGGGGGCTGGTTTCTCTAGGAAACGTTAAACGTCTGAGAGTGACGGCTGTAAACATGAATAAGCATTTTATGTGTCATGCTTCTTGTGTGTCCGAAGCGTCTTCTGATTCTTACAACAGCCCTGTAAGGTAGGTCAGTGTCCTCCTTATCCCCATGCTGCAGGTGAGGCGCTGTGTCTGAGAGGAAGTGGCTTGATGAAGTAAGGCTGCCTAGCGGGCTCGTGGCAGAGGCAAGATTCAACCCTGGGGACTCCCAAATTCAGACTTAAAAGTGGTCTTCCCCGAAAATAAGTGTGTTGCTCATCCTCTGTATTTTTGTGCCTGTACAAAAGAAGTCATGACGCCGAGCTATGGTGTGAACTGTTCAGGTTACTGCTGCCCCCTTTGTTCAGACTGGCTATTAGTCATGATAGCTGTGTGGAGCTTCCATGTTTAGTGGCAGTTTACCTCAATGCCAGTTTGTTTGAGCCAGAAGGGGATGCAATAGCAGGGGAAGTTTATTGCCTTAATGTCCTGCTTGCGGGATCCCCAGAGACACCCCATTAACAGCTGTGGGAAGTAGGATACTGGACTTTTATTTTTCACATTTTTATACCACCCTTCCTCCAATGAGCTCAGGGTGGTATACATGGCCCCTCCCTCCCCTCCTTTTGTCCTCACAACAACCCTGTGAGGTAGGTGAGGCTGAGAGATAGTGACTGGCCCAAGGTCACCCAGGAAGCTTCGTGGCTGAGCGGGGATTTGAACCTGGATCTTCCAGGTCAAAGTCCAACTCCCGAACCATTACACCACTTGGATGAACCTTTGGCCTAATCCAGCATCATTGTCCTTATAGGAACTGCTGCTGTAAATGGGGGTCCGTCTGTTGCTGCAGGAGGTGATCTTCACCAGAGCAAGTTTATGCCTCGCCTGGCCCCATTCTTTCCCCTTCCAGCTTCTAAAAAGTGTATCTGACCTTTGCTGGGTGGGGTGAGAGCAGCTGGTAGCCGAGGGTGGGGTGGGTGGGTGGAGCTGTGGAATATCACAGGTATCTCTGCAACAATACAATGCAGGGGGGAGGGGACTCTGCCCAGCTTGTGTTGGGGGGGGGAAGGGAGGAAACTACCAGTCAGGACTCAGGAAGGGGTGGGACTGGCTTCTCCCAGGGGAAGCCATTGTGACCTGAGTGGGGGGTTGAACAGAGCAAGACCTTGCCTGGTGGTGTGTGTGAGAGAATGCCATTGCCTGCCTGCAGACTGGAGAAGCACTGATGATGTGAGCAATGGGGGGGGGGGGTGTTGTGGTGGGGGCCACAAGCAATGAGGGGGGTTGGATTTTTGGATCTGCTCTGGGCATAGATTGTTCTGGTGGCTACAATAGAAGCCAGTCTCCTAAGTTCTCTGCCAAACTGTGGGGCATTGCAGGAGGGAGAAGTTGGGGGAGGCAGCTAGAACTCTCTAGAGAGTGTTATGAAAACGTTCTTCATCCCCCCCTCCCTCCCTCCCCCACAAAAAAGGGAGGGTGGTCTTGGTTTGTGCTTTGAGTGTATGGGGCACACAAACCAGTGTAAATCAAAGGGAAGCCATTGAAGGTGATTTACTTGCATAGCAAACACAAAAAGGAGACTTGTGGCCCTGAAAGACAAATGCATTTAATGGGGCAGAAGCTTTCCAGTGAGCAAAAATCCACAGAAGGTTTTGCCATACTGACATCCTCAGTTGCTGTTTCTCTTTTAGTTGCCACAGAGGAGAACTGCTCTCCTGGGAATATGCCCCTTTGAAGTAAACATGATATGCTGCTTCACCAGGGCTAGCCTGCCCCCCCCCCCACCTTGTGTGGCCAGATGTTCTTCTTGGCTTAACCCCCTTGGTCCTGCAAGCCTGGTTTAGAAGAGGCCCAGCAAGCCGCTCTTGCAGTTGGCTCTGACCTCCCCCACCTCCCACCCTTGGCCATGGATGTTTCAGTCTCTTTGTATTGGAAATGAGATAGTTAAGGAGGATGAGACGTCTCCCTGAGCAAAGAGGCAATTTGCCAGCCTATTGAGAGAGGCAGGGTGGGCCCCAGCAGAGCCATTATGTCCCCTGATAGGCAGTGACTCCTGCATCAGATTACTGGAGCCAGTTGATAATGGGAATAGCTTGTTGCAAAGGGGTGGAAGATGAGATGGAGCTAAGGTAAGTGAGCTTACTGACACACTGCCCCAGGTCAGGCCAAAGGTTTTGAACTCTGCTGCAAGGTGTCTTTGTATTTCTCTTCCTCCCCTGTGCCCCATCTGTGTGTGTGTGTGTGTGTGTGTGTGTGTGTGTGTCGGGTGGAGGGTGGAGGGTGGAGGGAGGCTGGATGAGACAAACTCCAAATGTGCCCACACCTGCTTTTTTTTTTAATTTGCAGGCCGAACCGTGGTGAAGCCCCTCGTTCCCTGGGATTCGGAAGATTCTCAAGAGGAGTTCCCAGCCCCTTGGGAGGTCATGCTGGGGGCCACCGAGACAGCAGAGCAAGATTCCTTGCTGCAGCGCAAATCAGCCAGGCGTTGTGTCAAGCAGCGGCCCTCCTATGACATCTTTGAATCCTCGGAATCTGAATCGGAGCCGGTCTCTGGCCCAGCCACACAGCGCCGGAAATCCTCCCGGGACTCGGGTGAGACACCAGCAGCAGCCATGTGGAAATTTGCACACGTGGTGCATGTAGATTGCCACTTGCCACACTCCTGCAGATAAAGGGGTCTGTGCATGTGCACATGCTGGGAAACCGTGGCCGGTTATGGCTTGCCAAGGCATCTGTGTGTCATGGTACATGGCTATCTGTGACCAGGATTCCCATTAATTTGTCCATGGAGCTAACTTTTCAATAAGAATCCTGCCTGCGTGCGCACACAGAGTTGCTTCTATTGTTCTGTGGGCCTGGCACCCACAGCCATATGGGCTTGTCTAGGAAGGAACAAATGTCTCCAGAACCTGCCGTAGTTGGAAGCCTCTGGATGGGGTGTGGCAGGACTTGCCTCTTTTTTGCATTTAAATAAGGAAAACGTTTCAGTCCCCCAAGCATTGTAGGGGCAAACTGAATTGCTGTGCTATTGAGAAAAATAAGAGATCCTTGTCCTGTCCCTTTGGGGATTGACTGAAGCAGACCGGAAAGGAGCTGCTTGCTGACCCGCAGTTCCATACTCTGATTCCAGATCTGCTTCCCATGGACCCAGAAGAGCAGAGTCGACCCCGCAGGACCCCTCTCCAGCCTGTGGTGCAGCTCAAGGCCAGAAAGAGGCCAGAGAAGGTAAGGCTGCCTGCCGCCAGGGGGTGAGTACAAATTCTCAAAGGGCGAGGACAGGTTCCCATTCTAGCTGGGTTTTAAAGTATGCATTTCTTTTCGTGCAAATCAGTATTCTGTCTTGTACCCCAACACAAGCCTTTGGTATGGGCAGGAGGGCGTTCATTGACTGGACTGGAGAAGGAGGACCCACCCAAGGAAAGTTTAAGGGTTCGGCATGTCTGTGAACTGGCTTTGGAACAAGGATGTGACTTTCTTTACACCAAGATCTGGCCAGAATCCCAGAAGTAGCTCTGCTTGTACGGTCTTTTGGAGGGTTTGTAAAACCCATTTATTTTGGCTGTTGCCACCGCATGTCGACCGTTGAGGCTTTATTTGGTGGTGCCTGAG
The DNA here is from genome assembly GCA_026170595.1 of Plestiodon gilberti rubricaudatus. Taxonomy (NCBI): domain Eukaryota; kingdom Metazoa; phylum Chordata; class Lepidosauria; order Squamata; family Scincidae; genus Plestiodon; species Plestiodon gilberti. The sequence continues at coordinate 2,667,949 of JANXHW010000011.1, forward strand.
TGTTTGAGATGCTTTTCTGTTGGGTGTTTAATTATTATTATTTTTTAAAAAAAGTTTGATTATGTTTGTAAGTGGCTTTGAGCATGAGGAAAGCAGTGCCTAAATAGTGTTTAAATAAGGCAGAAGACTTCTTTCTTCAACCTTTTGGTCCTCCCAGCTGAAGGAGGGACCATCACCCCTCTTAAGGGAGAGACCCTGTATTGCATCTCCCACTTCAGCCTCCAATATACTGACTATTTTAGAACAGTCTGTTTGACCCCTGTGCTTGTCCTTTCATTCTCCAGGATGTCCCCTCTTCTGGCACACTCCCATCCATCTCCAACGGCTGGAACGGGAAGCAGAAATCCACAGACGGCATTCACCGGCTCAGAGTTGATTTCAAGGTGAGGAGACAAGCATCTGGCTGAGAGAGAGAGAGAGGCCCTAAATTGACAGTGACATTAAGTGTTCCGTCAGTAGTCTGGCAACTGGAAGATCATGAAGTTCATTCCCTTTGGGATGACACCCCCCTCTTTAATCTGGCTCAGCATCTTTTTCTCATAAGAACATAAGAGCCCTGCTGGATCAGGCCAAAGGCCCATCTAGTCCAGCTTCCTGTATCTCACAGTGGCCCCACCAGATGCCTCAGGGAGCAAACAAGACAACAAGAGACCTGCATCCTGTCACCACTCCCTTGCATCTGGCATTAACAGAGATACCAGGAGATTGCTTATCCCCATCATGGCTTGTAACCTGTGATGGACTTTTCCTCCATCAGTCTGTCCAATCCCCTTTTAAAGGCATCTAGGCCAGGTGCCATTACCACATCCTGTGGCAAGGAGTTCCACGGATTAGGTCCCATGTTTAGGTTCCACTTCTGTGTTGCATGTTGTAGAACTATTGGCCAAATGCAAGTTAACGAGAAGACATGAAAGTACACTCCCCCCCCTTCAAAAATCATATGAAACAACCTTGTGGGATGTTCATGTGTAAATCATACTTGGAATTTGCACGGTGCAGTTTTGTCCAGTGGGGGTGGGGGGTTGGATTTTTCTAGCTGCTTTTGAGCCCTGTGTATCCTGCAGAAAAGAATTACCGGGGGGGGGGAACACACCACGAATCCGCTATCTGCAGATTCACTTATCCGTGGATCGCAGGCCCCTTCCTACAAGGAGAAGTAGCTTCCTACTTCCTGTTTAACAGAGACTTTCTAGCACGCAGGCTGTTTGCCTGCTTCATTGCTATAAGCAGCTTGCTGCTGAAGCGTTTTGGTGAATCAAGAAGCCCCCTGGCCTGGTGCCAGCGATATCAGCTAAAGGAAAGGTAATAGGCGTGGGGGGAGGGGCCCTGGTATCCGAGGGAGATAATGTTCCCCCTATCTGCGGGTTCCCAGTATCCGTGGTGGGGCAGGAACCTTTCCCGCACGGATACCGGGGCCCTAATGTACTTTAGAGAGCTGGGGGGAGGAGAGAAGGGAGTCTGGAGCAGTTGGTAGAGATGTAGTTCATTGTGCAACCCTCCCACCATACTGTCCTTGGTGCTGTCCTGTTTTTAGGGATCTTGCTCCTTTTTTGGTAAGGGGGGGGCACTTGGGAGAACATAAAGAATGTTCTCCCAAGAGCTTGCAGAGGTGGCCAAACGTAATGTAAGAGCCACATGTGATAAACGTCAGATGTTTGAGAGCCGCAATATTTAAGAAGCATTTAAATTCTTCAATATATTTACTCATCATGGACATTAAGCTTATGTTTTAATCCAGTGGACTCTCAGTTTATACCCAGTAAATAATTATAAAACTTGAGAATTTCTTATTTACCTTTTATATTAATTGTGACGTAAAAAGGAGCTCAGCCAACATATTTCCGAGAGTCGCATCCATATTATATGTCAAAGAGCCGCATGTGGTTCAGGAGCCGCAGTTTGGCCGCCCCTGGCATAGTGTTTAGTTGCCTTGCCCTGTAGTTTGCAACTTGGCTGTCAAGCTGCATTTTCCGTAAGGTCCTCTCTTTGTGTCTGTCTGTGATCCACATTAATGTATTTTAAGGCTGGGAGGGAGAAGGCAGATGGGTACACCTTTTGGACAGGAATTGGTCTAAATGGAACATATGAAGCTACTTTAGACCAGGTCAGACCTTTGGTTCATCTAGTCTAGGACTGGCTACAGGGACTGCTGTTGGGATCTATCCAAGAATGCTTTTTAGCTGGAGACGCCAGGCATCGAACCTGGGAACCATAAGAACATAAGAAGAGCCCTGCTGGATCAGGCCAAAGGCCCATCTAGCCCAGCTTCCTGTATCTCACAGTGGCCCCACCAGATGCCTCCGAGAGCACACAGCCAACAAGATAACCTGTTTCCTGTTGTCACTCCCTTGCATCTGGCATTAAGAGATAGTCTATTACTAAGACCAGAAGGTTACTTATCCCATCATGGCTTGTAACCCGTGATGAACTTTTCCTCTATAAATCTGTCCAATCCCCTTTTAAAGGCAAGGAGTTCCACAAACTAATTACACGCTGGGTAAAGAAATCTTTTCTTTTGTCCGTTCTAGCCCTCCACTCAATTTGAGTGGATGTCCCCTAGTTCTAGTGTTGTGTGAGAGGGAAAAGAACTTCTCTCTATCCACTCTCTCCATCCCGTGCCTAATTTTATAATTAATAATTTTAACCAGAGCACGTGTTCCCTCTGGTCCCTTTCACCTTGATGCTCAGTGCCGCCGGCTCAGAGTCCTCTTTCCCCTCTTGGCTATCTTGCAGGAAGACTGTGATCTGGAGAACGTCTGGCTGATGGGCGGCCTCAGCATCCTCACCTCTGTGCCGGTCACTGCGCAGCTGGTGTGCTTGCTCTGCGCCAGCAAAGGTTTTCATCAGGTGCGTTTAAAGGATGTGGACGAGGGTGCCTGGGTTCCTGCACCTTTTTTTGGGGGGGGGGTAGAGGAAAGAGTGGAGTTGAGCCTCCATTTGGGGGGGGGAGTTTGAAGAGGGCCTGAAGACCACCTTGGGTTGGAGCATAGTGGCTAAAAGGAAGTGTCGGGACACGTGGCCTTCAGCCTGCTCTTTGCAGGAGGGCTCTAACTCTCTTCTGTCTGCCATGTGCTTTGCAGCTTGTGTTCTGCCAGGTGTGTTGCGACCCCTTCCACATTTTCTGCCTGGAGGAGGACGAGCAGCCGCTGCCCGAACAGGAGGAGAGCTGGTGCTGTCGCCGTTGTAAATTCTGTCACGTCTGTGGTCGCAAAAACAAGGCATCCAAGGCAAGGGGGTGTTGCGTAGTGTAGCGCTTTGGGCAGAGGTCGGCTGGGGCTCTTGCCAGTGTTCTCATCAGGGCTGCAGAATGTATTTTGCAGCATGGACTGTGTGGGCTCAGTTGCTTCCTTCTGTGCAAGTCCAGAAATGCAGGTGGAAGGTGCAGAATTTTAGCATTTTGGAAGACTCTCAGAGTTCTTTTCAATCTTTTTTTTTTAAAAATTCACATGGGCAATGCTTGATGGCCGTGGTGGCTTAGTGGTTAAGACGCTGAACTGCAGACCAGAAGGTCAGCAGGACAGCAGTTCGAGACCCGAGTGCCACGTGACGGAGTGAGCTCACGTCTCCTGTCCCAGCTCCTGCCAACCTAGCAGTTTGAAAGCAAGACATCGCAAGTAGATAAATAGGTACTGTTGTGGTGGGAAGGTAACAGCGTTCCGTTAGTCATGCCGGCCACATGGACCACGGAAGCGTCTTTGGACAGTGCTGGCTCTTCGATCTTAGAAAGGGAGATGAGCACCGCACCCTAGAGTCAGACACGACTGGCTTTCGAGCAGGGGAGACCTTGACCTTTAATGCTTGATGAGATATTGAGAATTTAGTAGAATTTCGGGGGGGGGGGGGTTGCAAATTCTGTTGCCCTTTGCCTCTTCCCGTGTCTCAGAGAAGAAGAATCCGTTATGAAGCATAAGCAAACCTGCGCAAATAGGTTTCAGTTCCAGAATTTACAGAGATTGCACCATGTTTCTTGCTTGCAGAATTTGTAGGAAGCCAAACTCAGAGAGTTTGCAGCCTTAGGGCCCAATCCTATCCAACTTTCCAGCGCCGATGCAGCTGTGCCAACGGGGCATACGCTGCATCCTGCAGCAGGGGGGGGGGGGAGTCACGGAGGTCTCCTCAAGGTAAGGGAACGTGTATTCCCTTACCTTGGGGCTGCATTGCAGCTGCATCGGCGCTGGAAAGTTGGATAGGATTGGGCCCTTAGTTGTTGTTCCTGCAGTTTGGGCTGATACCATGGCAGGGTCCATACAGAACATCTTAGTCGCATGGGCCATGCCCTGCTGACTTACGACTTTTAAATTAGGTAGAGTAGAGATGGCAGGAGGGGAGAAATGATTTGATAAAGGAGAAATGAGGTTGAACAGGCAGTTTAGAAATGCTAAACTTGTGGGTTTTGAGGAGGAATATCATTTTTATTCTATCCCTCCTCCAAAGAGCTGTGAACAACAGTGGGACTAGATTTCTTCCTGCTTTAGCCTTGCAATAGCTCTGCAGGATAAGGTTAGGCCAAGAGAAAATGACTGGCTCAGGCCTCCCAGTTTTGAATGTCGCCCTATTTGCTCTGCATTACGACTACTTGTAAGAACTATGCAGTCAAAACCTGGATGCAGTGAGGGGGCGTCTGCAAACTGCTGCCTTCCCCGAACTGCTCGCGTTTGGAGACATCACACCTGCTGTTGCCACCGTTGGAGGCTTCACAGCCGGAAGGACAATGCCAACTGCAGTATGAGCAGAAGGGGTTTTAGCCATTTGTACAGGAAGGAAAAGGCACGTCTCGGGAGTGCTGAAGAGGGAACAGAAGTGAGATTTGGCTCTGTCTTGGTTGTGCTGGGAATACGGAAGGGAGGAGTTGATCCCGAGGTTGTATTTGTGGGTAGACAGGTAAAATATCTGCAGCATGACAGAAAAGGAGCCAGTGAGATAATTTTGTAACTAGACCAGAAAGGAGAAGCATCTTTGTCATGAGGACTAGAAACATGTCCCTTTTGTTAACAAGACCTCTGAGACTATTTTTCCCCCTGAGTAGCTACTACATGTGATGCCAAAGGCTCTTTGCATCATTAATGTATCTGCTTTGTTTTGTGTTTCCCGTTGGGGTTTCTCTGGCAGCCGTTGGTGCGGAGGTGGTGTCGGTTCCTCTCCCCAAGCGTGTCTGTGTTAACGGTTTGCTTTTTATCCATTTCTCCACCCGCTGCAGCAACTGCTGGAGTGCGAACGCTGCAGGAACTGCTATCACCTGGCTTGCCTGGGGCCCAACTACCCCACTAAACCTTTCCGTAAGAGGAAGGGTTGGGTAAGTGTCCTGTCCTTCCGCAGGCCATACAAAACAGTAGGCGTCTGGGTGCTTTTCCTTTAGAGCCCAAGGCTCAGCCGTCCCCCATTTTTAGTCCCTAATCCGTTGCCTCCATCCTCTTCCTTTTCAGATCTGTTCAGCCTGCATCCGCTGCAAGAGTTGCGGGACAGCTCCAGGGAAGAACTGGGACACCGAGTGGTCCAGTGACTATAGTTTGTGCTCTGCCTGCTCGGTGCTGTATGACAAAGGTGAGCACACTGGAATACAACGTTATGGATTTTGGCTATGCCGGATGGGAGAAAGCGGCTTTGCTCATGTGCGCATTCCGGAAAAGAGGATGAACATTGGGGTCCTTTTGGGGGTGAGGGGTATCCAGCTGAAAATGACCGCAGAAGGCTGGGTGGTCCATTGGGTCGCTCTTTCTCCCTCTAGGTAACTACTGCCCAATCTGCTTGCACTGCTACGAAGACAACGACTATGAGAGCAAGATGATGCAGTGTGCCAAGTGCGACCACTGGGTTCATGCCAAGTGTGAGGGCCTCTCAGGTTGGTTCTGTGGCCAGAACAGTGACCTTTAGCTTCCTCGCCCTAAAGGCTGGGAGAGGAGAGGAAATGAAAAAATTGAACTTTGACCAATCAGCAGTCCAGTGCAGTGGGGCGGGATGAGAAGGGCAGCAAACAGCCAATCAGAATCGAGTCAGAAAAGACTCGATTCTGATTGGCTGAAAGGCCGATGAAAAGAAAGAGCCATTTAAGACACACTCACACCCCGGCGCTAGTATAGACAGGAATGGCGTGAAGCGAAGCAAAGGCTGTCCTTGCTTTGCACTGCGCTGCAACGAGCTGCCTGCAGTGTATCATCTTACCTCCCTGGGGAAATGATGGCAGTACAACAGAGTTGTGGCAGGGCCTGGAGAAGCGACAAAACCCAGTTGGGACGCAGGGACCTGTTTCCTGTGAAGGCACCTGTGCCGTTCCCCCTCTTGATTCCGGGCCAAGCTTTGCGTTTTGGTGTACGCCCCACTTGCTCGCACTCGTGCCACCTGAGAGGGGCCTATCGGCATTTGGGCTGGGACTGGGCGTCTTTGATAGGCTTCTCTTTCTCTCTCCTAGACGAAGGCTACGAGATCTTGTCCAACTTACCCGAGAGTGTCGTTTACGCGTGCCGGCCCTGCTGTGGCAGCGACAAGGCCCGGTGGCGCGACGTCCTCAGCTCGGAGCTGCGCAAGAGCCTCCGGCAGGTGCTTCAGGGGCTGCAGAGCTCCAAGAGCACCAGCCTCCTCCTACAGTGCCCGCAGGTACGGCCTCTTAAGGCATGTCGGAGCGGTGATCCATGTGCTCTCTTCCCTCTCTGATTTGGCAGTCGAATAGTCATGCTGATGGTGGGGGGACCATTTTGGCTTAACGGAGGACTGGTGGAGAACTGTTCTCTGGCACTTTGTGGCCAAGTGATGGGGCTGAATGCCGCCACGCACGTCGTACCTGAGTCCTCGTGTAAGACGGCGAGAGCCTTGCCCTTTGTTTGAAGGAAAAAGCAAACCCTTATGGTAGGTTGTCTGTCTTATGCAGAGTGAAGCCATTCATGGTTCTAGCCCTGTCTGGCTTGTTGCAGCGGTTCTTCCCAGCCCTGCTGCTGCTGCTACTACCCGGGATCCTTTCACTGAAGGTGCTGGCATGGAACCCAGGGCCGTCTGTGTGGAAAGCGTGTGCTCTCTCTCCCACTGGGCTTCAGTCCCAGTGGCTGCTGCTTTGAGACTTGCCGGAGAAGACTCCCTCCCTCCTCACTTACACCTCCCATTCTCACCTGGAGTTATATGACCTATGGCAGTGTTTCTCAAACTGTGGGTCGGGACCCACTTGATGGGTTGCGACCTGATTTCTGGTGGGTCCCAGGTGATGGAAAGATCAGATAAGTAATTGCCACAAGCCCTGAGGCTATTCAAAAATCAGATAGCTGTTAATTGCCTTTCAAAGCGCTGAGCTCCTGCAGTTTGCAAGATAGCTGCTAATTACCCTGCAAGCAGCGGAGCTCTTTACTTGCAAATAAATAAATAAATTTATTTCTAGATCACCTTTTTTTTTTTTTTAAGTCTCGTAAAGCTAGGTGGGTTTCAATACAGTGCCATTTTAAAAAGCGGGTCCTGGTGCTAAAACGCTTGAGAATCACTGACCTATGGCCTATGCAACTGGGGACCTACCCAGCTGAAGACATCCCACCAGGCATTGTAGGATTGCGACCTGGTGGGTGCTCAGCACCCCTCTTCACACCTGTTTTTGCTGTCCCAGGTAGGCGGCAAAAATTGGAGTGTACCTGAGCTCCTAGTGGGCTCTCATATGGACGTTGATCCTTTGCCCCTGCTATGTGGGTTTTCCCCTCCTGTCCTGGTTGGTGTCAATGGAAATATTCCATTGACACCAACCCCTGGATCCTGTTGTCGTGGGTGTGGGGAGCAAGCAGGTCACGTCCAGTAAATATCCTTGAGGCAGCATGTTGTCAATTTGGTTCTGGGTTTCTTCCATCTGTGACATTCATTTCATTCTGGTTTTGTCCATCTCGCAACTTCCAAGCGGTTGAATCGTGGTTGTGAACAATCAATTAAAGCATTGTAACCCCCACCACCCTTCAGCTGACAAGGCTTCTAGAGCAGCTGACACAAAATCAAACAGTGGGAAATGATTGCAGCAGAAAAAGTGGTGGGGGGGGGAGAGACAATATGCCTTGCTACCTTCTTTCCTCCTCCTCACAGGGCACTTAATGGTTCTGTGGTCTCTCAGAGGAGGGGGGGTCACAGTTCAAGCTCAAAGAGGCCCCAGCAGGTGAAGGTTGCAGTTGTCAACCTCTTCACAGCTCCAGTTGTTATCACGCCGGTTCCCCGAGCGACTGCAATAAGAGCTTCCCTCCCAGCCAGTGGTCTGGGGTTCTTCCTGTTAGCGCAAAGAGATTCAATTATCTCAAGCCTGGGGGCTTCTTGCTCTGTTCCAGGCACAGCGAAGGAATTGCCTGTTCTTGGTGTGTTGTCTGAGAGGCTGTAGTTGGGATCCCTTGGGGTAGAACAAGGAGCCATGTGCATGGTTAAATGATGGTTTAAGGAGCATTTGCAGTGTCTTTCTCTTGGGGCCTTAAGGGGCAGATGTATATTCATCCCCTGTTCCTCTTCCTGTGTGTGTGTGTGTGTGTGTGTGAGAGAGAGAGAGAGAGAGAGAGAGAGGCTGACTCAGGAGGTTGCCAGTCTCCTCCCCCAAATGTGGGTTGATAGTCCTGGGATCTATTGGATTTAAGACCCCGTGTTCCACGTTTTTGCTGTCCTGGGATCTCGTTCCCACACCACTGCTACCTCACTCATAAAACATTCAATCATGCACGAGGTGGGGCTGTAGCGCTCTGTACTGGTAGAGAAAATGCCTTGTGGAAGGTCCCAAGTTCAGTCCTTGTCCATCCCTGGCGTCTCCAGGTAGGGTTGGGGAAGACCCCAGCCTGAAACCCTGGAGAGCAGCTGCCAGTCAGTGTAGCTCCATGGATTCATAGCCTGACCCGAAAGGAAGCCACTGCATGAATCCAGTCCTGCTTCTTCTGTAGTGGTTTCATCCGCTGACCTGCTTTGTGGGCAGGTGGGAGGAGCACCAGGCATTTTGCCATCCCTCTTGGCACTGGCGGTTGCTGCCTGCGATCAGACTTCCTGCTGCCAGAGGAGCTTACGGAAAACTGTTGAATGATCACGACAAGTTAATACAGCGGACCCTTTCTATCCGCGGGTTTGGAATCCACGGATCTGACTTACCACGGGTCCTGGAACGGATCCCCCGCGGATATCGAGGGCCCACTGTATGTTTGCGTGGCATAAGGAGGGAGCTCAGTAGGCAGTTGTCCATGGGGGTTGCAAGATGGGTGCCAACGCCCAGCTTCCTTATGTCTTTCCTTCCTCCTTGCCAGTGTTGCCCGGACGACGGCGTGAAGGTTCACCTGCGGCCCTGCGACCTGCGCACGGTCAGCAAGCTCTTTGAACAGGGTCATTACTCTTCCGTGGTGAGTATGGGGGTGGTCTTGGGCCGGAGCTGTAGAAAGGGGCTCCAGGTGAACCTCTGCTGAACGGCTTTCTCTCTTTGCAGCACAGCTTCAATGAGGACATGGTGGGAGTCCTCTTAGGCCACATGGAGGAAGGTCCGGCGGGTCTTGCCGCAAAGGCACTCTATATTGAGGTATTTTGTATAAGTGGGGGTGGCCTGGATTGACCTGAATCCCCACCCTGAGTGGGAAATATTGGTGGAAAGGACGGGGCGCACTTAATTGCGACTCTCCACCTCCATCATTCTGCACAGCCTCTCTGAGTAACCTTGTGACCCCCCCCTCTCCCCCCGTTTGTCTCTTCAGCTGATGGGCAAATTCTTCAGCTGGTTTGATGCTCAGGATGCCAAGCACTGGACACGCAACAGCACCCTCCCCAAGTGAGTGCTGGGTACCCAATTTCACAAGACAAAGCCTGTTCGATCCTCGCTGTTTGGGAGCTTTAAAGCTTCACTCACACCAGGACTTGCGGCCTGCCACTGCTGCAAAACGCTGAGCTTCTCTAGAGGGGTGGGAGTTTTGTTTCTGTGCTTCATGGCTATGGAGACACTGTAAGACGCTGTTTCTCAAACTGTGGGTCGGAACCTGATTACTGGTGGGTCCTGCAGAGCCTCCAGTGAAAACATGGGTGATGGAAAGATCAGATAACTAATTGCTTCAAGCCCTGAGGCTGTTCAAAAATCAGATAGTTGCTAATTGCCCTGCAAACAGCTGAGCTCCTGCAGTTTGCAAGCTTGTGTAACTATAGGGAGATAAATGGTGTTTTTCTGGTGTTTCTCCCCCCCCCCCCCCCAAAAAATTCTTCAGGGAGCCGTCATGTAGGAAATTATTTTTGCTCCAAGCGGAGCATCTGTTTTCTGGCCTTTCGTAGTGTGCAATTATCCCCAGAGTTGGTCTCTCCAGCCCCTGACGGCCTTCTGTTCTTCCCCGACAGTGGCATGCTTCCCAATGCTGTCTTGCCTCCTTCCTCCGACCACATCTACGCTCAGTGGAGGCAGCCCGAAGAGCTCAGCCCGGCTGCCAACAGCCACGTGACCTTTGCCGGCTCTGAGAAGACAGGTAAGGCTCTGGCCAAAGATCTCAAGGAAGGAGGAGATTCTCTGATTCTGCAGGGTTTCAGATTGCTTAGTGCAGTCCGTGCTTCTCTTTTTTTTTTAAAAAAAAAAGTATATTTATATTTTATTGATATAATAACATAAAAACAATACATAATTCATAAAATTATAGCAAGCACAAAGCATCACATCCTACTAGCATACTATTCACTATTTTCTATATATAATTTCCAACTTAGCAGTCCGTGCTTCTCAAACTGTGGGTCACACTTGGTGGGTTGTGACCCAATTTCTGGTGGGTCCCGCAGAGCCTCCAGTGAAAACATGGGTGATGGAAAGATCAGATAACTAATTGCCTCTAGCCCTGAGGCTATTCAGAAATCAGATAGCTGTTCATTGCCCTGCAAACAGTTGAGCTCCTGCAGTTTGCAAGATTGTGTTAAATATAGGGAGATAAATGTTTGAGCGGTTTTTTTTTCTGGTGTTGTTTTTTCCAAGTCTGTCAATGACAGGTAGTGGGGGGGGGGGCAGGTGAAGACTGGGTCACATAACTAAGCCCCTCAAGCCTTGAGGCTGTTCGTTAGGGCTGCCTCATTACAAGAAATGGATCGAGGTTTTTTTTAAAATAAATAAATAAATAAAATACTGCTTGTAAGTAAATAAATAAAATATTTCTTTCTAGGTCACCTTTTTTTTTTCTTCAAGCCTTGTAAAGCTAGGTGGGTCCTGATGGAGTCTCATTTTAAAAAGTGGGTCCCGGTGCTAAAATGCTTAGGATCCACTGGCTTAGTGTGTTGGAGGGGATTCTCACTTTCCTTTTATATATATAAACATAAAAAAAACAATACATATTTCATAACATTATAGCAAGCGCGAAGCAATACATCCTACTAGCATACTGTTCACTATTTTCTACATATCATATCCTGGGATTCTCACTTTCCTGTGTCCAGAGCTCCGTGTCCTTTTCTCTCCCTGCAGCTGGGAAAGACACAGAACACGCCTTGCCACAGCAGCCGTCGACTGACCCTGAGGACAAGAGACAATGTGCCCTGTGCCTCCAGTTTGGTGACGCTCCCTCCAAGGTAAGGCTGCTGCTTCATCTCCTTGTGATGGGGTTAGGGTGCCAGGAGGCTGGGAAGCAGGTCTCCCGCTTCTCTACTTGGATGTGGGAATGGTTGCTAAACAAGAGGATGGTACCAGACTGGGAAATGGGCCCCTCGCTTCTGCCTCATCTCAGGAAGATAATAATAATAATAATAATCAGTATTTATAGACTGCCTTTTCTTTGGTCATCGGATTTCTCCTCTGACTTTAATTCAAAGGCGGTTTGCACAGGCAGACTTTCTAACCCCCAAGGGGTTTTTACAATACAAAGTCTTGCATAGAACCCTTCGTTCTAGGTGGTTTCCTTCACAGTGCAGCGCTCTCTCACTCGCTCTCTCTCGCTCTCTCTCTCTCTCTCTCTCCCCTCTCTCTCTCTCTCACTCTCTCTCTGGCGTCCGCCTCACCACGCTTCAGCTGACAGGCAACCTTGACTCCCACTCCAGGTGTCAGCTTGCAGCTTCTCTCCTTCACAGAGTCCCTCACAAGATGGCTGTCCGCACCCCTTCCTTTTGGGTAACGCTTCTCTCCCTTCCAGGATGCAGGGAGGCTGTTGTACATTGGCCAAAACGAGTGGACTCACGTCAACTGCGCCATCTGGTCAGCGGAGGTCTTTGAGGAGAACGACGGCTCCCTGAAGAACGTGCATGCGGCTGTGGCTCGGGGCCGGCAAATGGTGAGTCGAGGGTTTTCCGTCCGGCTCTGGGAGGTGCACCTGAAGGGAGTGGGACCCTTTTCCAGCTGCTGGCCCAGATTTTCTCGGTGGCTGCCGTGGTGCAGCTAGAAGTCCCCTTTCCTGCAACAGCTGCATGAAGGCAGGACTATGAAAACTCTGCATAAAAAGGAATAGAACGTTATAGATAAAAGGAAGAATAAAAAGGAAGCCTGCTCCATCTACTAGCTGTGGAGTTCCACTCTGAATTTGCCAGGGGCTGCTCGTGTGATGACAGTACAAGGTTATTCAAAAAGGGTGGTGCAAACGTAAAGCTGATTTATTCTTAAATGAACCGACATGCCACAACTGTCATGACATGAAGAGACAGAAAAACTGTCCAAATTTCACATGCACATTACAAATGTGGGCACTTGCATGTGGTCATGTACCGTCATGACATGAAAAGACAGAAAAAAGACGGTGAGCACTTGAGTAGCTACAATGGGACAAGGGGAGAGGGCAAACAGCCACGGTCTCCTCACGAGGAAGCTGTGGCTGTCACCCCCCTTTGCCCCCCCCTTTGCCCCATTGTAGCTACACAAGTGCCCACATCGAACATTTGTAATATGCATATGAAACTTGGGACAGTTTTTCTGTCTTTTCGTGTCATGACGGTTGTGATATGTCACTTCATTTAAGAATAAATCAGCTTTACTTTTGCACATTCCTTCTGAATAACCCTGTATTATCAAAAAAAAAATATACCATATTTTTGAGTTAAAACCCACATATTTCCGGGTAAGGCTACGTCGTTGCTAAGTTCTTTATTACAAAAACAAGATGTTACAAGTAACTTCTTAACGTTTCAGAAGTTCTTCTGATGATGCCCCGAATGTCAGGGGTGAAACGTTAAGAAGTTACTTGTAACATCTTGTTTTTGTAATAAAGAACTTAGCAACGACGTAGTCTTACCCGGAAATATGTGGGTTTTTAACTCAAAAATATGGTCACGTCGTGAGAGTCTACAATTGTATCTATTTATATACCAGTTTCCACAACAAACAGTTCGCAAAACAGTTAAATGTTGCAAACTTTAAATGAAAAAGATGTTTCCACGTCCCAGAGCAGCTAACAATCAAAAACAGAGCCAACGTGAGCAAATAGCCACTAAAAAAGTGAATAGGGACAGTTGCTCTCCCTCTGCTAAATATTAAGAGTTCTGCCCCTTGAAAACGGGCCTCCTTGCCCAGTTAGCAAGGGGCATCAAGCTTACTGTTGCAGTCTTCAGTGTTTGTGAAGTTAGATGCTGAATTCTACTCCAGCGACTGATCTCTATGTTCGTGTGCAGACTTGCAGATGTGGTGGCACAGCCAGGCAGTTGTAAGAAGCGGACTGGGTCATGTGTTCCCTGGCTTTGTTTGATTTGAAAACAAAAGCCTTCCTTTCTCTCCAGTGACTCCGAGAACTCCTAAGTGTTTGCTGCAACAAGAGCCAATGCTTTGGGATTACTAATTTTAACAAGCAATTAAAATCAGAACAAGACTTCAGTGTGGGCATAGCTGCTTCCCTGTGGTTCGCTACATTTAGCACGTGGGGATGAAAGAGAAAGGAACAAAAGGTTTTGCAGACACAACATTGTGTGTGTGTGTGTGTGTGTGTGTGTGTGTGTGTGTGTGCCCACACGCGCATATGTATGCGCACACCAAGCGAGTTGCGTCGTGATGTGGTAATGATCACATCCACGCAGACTGATGGGTTTGTTCCTTTGGAAACTTGCGGCACTCTGATTTCTGCTGTGCCACCGAAGCCTGTTGCCCCACATGGCCTTGACATGCCTGTTCCCTCCTTAGCGCTGCGAACACTGCCAGCGGACAGGGGCCACTGTTGGCTGTTGTCTCTCCGCGTGTCTCAGCAACTACCACTTCATGTGCGCCCGCCTCCGCCACTGCACCTTCCAGGATGACAAGAAAGTGTTCTGCCAGAAGCATGTGGACCTCCTGGATGGGACGGTAAGAGGGACAAGGGATCAACTCGGGGGGAGGAGGAGATGAGACTTCCAGTTATCTCTGGGATGAGTGGATCACAGTGGGGACTAAGCCTGATGTTGAGGGCTGATGCTGTGAATATCTTCTTCCCAGTGTAATTGAGTTGTGCTTTTACTGATGCTTTTAAAAGGTTGTCCATTGGCTTCGGAGCTCTGTTTGAAGTGCTGGATTTGGCCTTTAAAGCTCTTGATAACTGGGGGGCCCAGCTATCTTCAGGACGGCTTCTCCCCCATGCCCGAGTTCTTATATCCACGTCTAAAACCCTCCTCTAAAGTCCACCTTTTGCTCCCATTTGTCTGGCGGGTACCAGAGACGGGGCCTTATTGGTGGCAGCACCACAACCTGGAACTCTCCCTTTTGGGAGCTCTGACGCACGCAGCTCCTTTTTCTGTTTTTAAGCGGTTGTTTTAAAACCGATTTCATTCCGTATAATCTTCTCATTTTCTGCCATTAAAATTGATTCAGCCTGCGGCTCTGGGTTTTCAGCAGGTATTTTGTGTATTTTCTCTCCTTGCTTTAACTCGATATTGATTTGCCGGCTGCCTTGAGCTTATTTTTAACAAGAAAAGCTGGAGTGCAAGTCCTTCAAATAAGTAAATGTGTGAGAGGGTGTGTGTGTGTGGGGGGGGGTTGGTCACCCCGAAATAGGGTGAAGAGGAATCGTCAGCCATGGTTTTTGCCCCTTCTAGGAGATCGTTGCTGAAGATGGGTTTGACGTCCTGCGCCGTGTCTATGTCGACTTTGAGGGCATCAGTTTTAAGAGGAAATTCATGGTGGGCCTGGAGCCAGACACAGTCAACATGATGATAGGTAAGGGGAGGGCGGGGCGCAAAATGGTGTTTGGTTGTCGAGCATTTGTGGTGTGTTATTTTCCTCATTGGCCAGCGGGTGGCGCAGCGGGTTAAACTGCTGAACCATAAGCTGTCGATCGAAAGGTCGGCAGTTCGATTCCCGCGACGGGGTGAGCGCTCGTTGCTTGGCCAGCTCCTGCCAACCTAGCAGTTCCAAAGCATGTTAATGCGAGTAGATAAATAGGTACCGCTTGCGGGAAGGTAAACAGCGCTCCGTGTTCCAGCTGCATGCTACGCGCTGCGGCAAGGAGAGTCATGCCGGCCACATGACCACGGAGGCGTCTTCGGACAACGCTGGCTCTTCGGCTTTGAAATGGGGATGAGCACCACACCCTAGAGTCGGACACGACTGGACTTAATTGTCAGGGGTCACCTTTACCTTTTTATTTTCCTCACTAAATGGTCACATTTAGGTGGGAGAAAGTAAAGGGCTGCACTGGGCACCGATTGGAGTGGAAGCTCAGCTGGCTGTCGGGAAGGCAGGGAGGAGCAGAGCTCCCCCCACCCCAGTGTGTCCCAGATTGTTTACTCAGTGGGCGTCTTGAAAGATGCTGATCCCCACCTGTGTGGGGAACCCAACCTGGGCTCCTGTCCGCTGCACCAGACTGCCAGGGCACCTTCCTTGTTCGGATTCTCTTGCGGGTGGACTGCAGGCTGCGCTTTTCCATGTCCCCAAGCAGGAAGTCAAAGTCGCGGGGGGGGGGGGGGGAGGAGAGAATAACTTCTTCCTCCCAAACGGCTTGCTGAAGATGCTTTGCCTTCCCTGAGCTACTAGCAGGCCCGGTCAAAGAGAGTTTGGTGCCCAAGGCAGACAATCCAAATGACGTTTCCCCTCCACCCCAACCGGAAGACTACAGTAGACCCTTTTTTATTCGCGGATCCCATTCTGGAGCAAGGCTGGGAAGAGGGAAGAGCCTTCGTGCAACTCAGAAGTGGGTCGTTAAGCTTGCAGAAGCCCTGTGGAGGCTTTTGAAAATGCAGCGGTTCGGTCGTTTAAAGGGGATTGGGGGGCTTTTTTTCTTTGTTTTTACAGTGTTTTGATTGCGGACCCCGGTATCCGCGGATCCTCGCTATCCGCGGGGGTTATACAGAACAGATCCCCGTGGATAGCGAGGTCCAACTGTACTTAATAATGGGGCACAAGCTCCACTGAAACAAGAGAGGCTTGAGCAGCAGAACTTCCTGGCGGATGTTCCCCCGTTGGTGAGATGTGTCTCTCTCCCGCTCTCATCACCTGACCAGGCTGCCTCACCTGTGCCCTCTTGGAAGGGCTCCTCTAGTTAGCAGGCACTTCTCTGCTCACTCCTCTTCTGCTTTCAGGCTCTATGAAGATCGACAGTCTGGGGATGCTGACGGACTTGTCGGAGTGCGAGGGGCGCCTCTTTCCTGTCGGCTACCAGTGAGTATCTGCTGCCAAGAGGGCTCCAGCCTCAACCCTGTGTAGCTGGTGACAATGTCTTGGTCTCTCTGTCAGGGGTTCTCCGTTGAAGCGCTTGGCTCTATGGCGCCTAATTTTACTCGTCTGCACGCACGACACTCTTCCCTAGGGCGACAGGGCACTTGGTTGCTTGGAGATGTCAAAGGACATTCTCACGACGGGCTCACTGCTGCATCTCCCTTTTCCAGGTGTTCCCGAATGTACTGGAGCACAGTGGATGCCCGCAAGCGGTGCTGGTATAAGTGTCGCGTCCTGGAGTATCGGCCAAAGCTGAGTCGGGAGGAGCCAGATGCCTTGGGGGTGCAGGAAGTGAACCACACCATTGTGCACAGCCCAGCGGCCACCCTTGCAGGTAAGGCCAGGCCTGTTTTGAGACAGGGTCATCTCCCTGTTGCCTGATCGGATGTGGAAAGCCAGAGAACAGAAGGATTTGGGTACCAAGAGAGCTGCTTTGTCTGTCTTTTGGGGCCTGCTGGCCTGACGATGAGGGGAGATCATGCTTTCCTGGTAGGGTAGCTTTCCAGACACACACACACACACACACACACACACTCCACATTTTAAGTTTATTTGTTTTTCACATTTATACTATCCTTCCTCCCCCTTCCTTTTAGCCTCACAACAACCCTGTGAGGTAGGCTGAGCTGAGAGTGTGTGACTTCCCCCCCCCATATAAGCCAGTGAGCTTCATGGCTGAGTCTGTAGTTGAACTCGGGCTTTCCTGTGCCAAATCCACTGCAAAGCCCAGCACGCTCTGTTCTATCCCGTGGAGAATTGGGTGCAGGATTCCACATTGTAAAAATCTCAGCTGTTGTGTTTTGTGTGCAGTTAACTTCTTGCCTTCGTGACTGCAAAAAAAAAAAAAAACTTGAAACGTTGTGGGCAATACATGGGGGGGGGGGAAAAAACAGGGAGCCAACTTGGGAAGATTGGCCTGGACTTCCAGTGTTAAGGGAATAGATGCATAATCTAGCGTAGCCTTAAGAAGCAGGTGGTCCCTTCCTAGCGCCAAGGGAGCGCTGTCCCTTTTGGGGTCACAGTCCGCCCCGAGAGGGTCCCGGGGCTCTTGTGTCCACCGTCCTGTCCTTGTTCAGTCTCTGATGGTGCGCGGAACTCTATTCCAGACCCTAATCTCGGAGCTAAGCACCTTCCGGATGCTCCCCCTCCCACACCGCCGCTGGAGCGTCACTCCCCTGCACAGAACCCAGGGCCTCTGCCGCCCCCAGAGCCTGCTGCCTCCAAGCCCAAATCTCTCTCTGGAGCCCGCATCAAAGTGCCCACCTACTCCCCCACTCGGCGGCCCATAAGTGGGGTGTCCTCCCGCCCGCTGCCCTCTCCTGGTAAGTTCTCGCTAAAGAGCAGCAGCTGCAGGAAGGGAGCTTCCTGACCAGTCACACAGGGAGGGGGTGTGGGCCCGGAGAGAAGGGGACGGAGGCTTTCCCCAACTGCGTGCGGAAAAAGTCTATCCTATCATGCATGGTGTCGAGAAGGCAGAGAGAACCGTTTTTCCTCTCGCACAGGATGGCCGCAGAGTCCCTATGCATGAGACGGTGTGGATTTGGGATGGGAAGCCCAGTGTGGGGACTTGTGGCCACACTACAACAACACAAAAGCAGCCCTGCTGGATCAGGCCAAGGGCTCATCTAGTCCAGCTTCCCGCATCTCACAGTGGCCCCACCAGATGTCTTTGGAATTTAAGGATCAACCAGAGAAGCGATTGACCATTGCTTCAGAACAGGGAAAATCGTGCTCCTGTGCTGAGCTTGTTAACATCTTCATTGCCGCAGGAGGCTTAGATAGCTTTAAAAAGGGGGTTAGGCAAATTCACGGGGTTTGGTCAGGCATGATAGCAAAGTGCCTCTGAAAGTGGAGATTGCGCTTCTTCCCCCCCCCCCCCCACAACTGTGCTCAGTGACTCAGGCTCCTGTCTCCTGGCAGTGCCACTGAATGCCAGTTTTGCTAGGGGGGGGGCGGCCTTGGGAAAGGGCTGCACCTTCACTGCCCACTTCTGGCTTCTCGGAGGCATCTGGATGGTGGTGGCCGGGTGGATCCAGCAGGGCTGTTTTTATGTGGGGTCCATGGCTGGGACAGCTCCCTTCTGGGCTGAAAAGCTTCATGGGTTGTGAGACGTCAGCATCCGCAGCAGGTTTGTGCGCCTGAGTTAGAGGGACGAGATGATAAATGGTGGCTGTGGAATAGGAGGCGATGTGTCTCTAGAGCAGGGCTCTCTGTGAAGCTAGGGAAGGTCTGTCTGTCTCCCCTTAACGTGCTCTTTTTGTTTTGCAGGGAGCACGTCATGCATGTCCCATCACATATTGACTGTAGGCGACCCAGACTTCCCCCCTCCACGTCGTGCTCAGCGCCTCAGCCCCCTGTCCCCTAGCAACACCCGCCGCTCTTCCCTCCCACCCCAAACCGCTGCTAACAGGACTAGTCCCCCCAGCGCCACACTCAGGGCAATGCCTCCTCTCCCAGACGACCCCCCGGCTGGGAGCGACTTCAGGCTTCACACTTCTACCTCAGCCGGGCCTGACGGGCAGCGGCCCCCACCTACCTCACCCCCTCCCTCGCCCCCTGCCGTGCCGCCGGAGCTCGCTTTTGAGCTCAACGTTTCTGACTTGGAGTTTGACGACAGTCTCTTGGACGAGCCTTTCCAGGAAGAGGAGCTGGGGGGGCCGCGGGCGTGCCCCTCTCCCGGCCTGGGGCTGCCGCAGTTGGACGGGCTGGGCGACGCCGGGAGCGAGGAAGAAGGGGAGGCCGGCCGCTACTTCCGCTTCCCGCGCACAGTGGTGACTCGTGAGCCACCCCTCCCCCCGTACCCGCTGGACCTCCCGCTGCCCCACATTCACCAGCTGGACGGCATCGACGACGGCACTGACAGCGAAGCGGATGCCACAGGCGGGCACCCCTCCACCCAGGGCAAGCAGACCGAGCCGAGGGTTGAGCGAGAGCTGGCTGGCCCCGCTCCTGCTCCGGAGGACTTGCCTTCTGACATCGTGGACTTTGTGCTGAAAAACATGGATGCTCCGGAGAGCAAGGCCCCGCTGCCCTTCTGCCTCAATCGGACATCGCCGCCGCCGCTGCCCCCTCCACTGCCCCTTACCTCCGCTAACCTCAACGGGACCGAATCGGCCCACCCCAGCCCCATTCCAGAGCCAGCGCCGACCATAACCCTCAGTTGCGCCCAGGTGCCGGGCGCCCCAGAGGTGAAGGTGCTGGGCCCTGAGGGGCCAAATCCTGGCTCCCGAATCATCCTCGTGAACAAGCTGGGGCAGGTCTGTGTGAAAGTGCAGGGCGAGGAAGGCGCCTTGAACGCTCAGGACGGGGAGCAGGCCTCCAGCGGCAAGGCCAAACCAAACCCGGTACCGGCACAGCCGCCCCCCGCCCCCAGCCTCAGCACAGTCATTCTGCGGGCACCCCTGGGCCTGGCCCCCAGCCCATTGCCCACCTGGACCATTCGGGGCCCCGTGCTCAGCATGGTCCCCATGATGAATGTTGTGGGCACCGCACCTCAGGCGGCCGGGGGGCAGTTGGCCTTGGGCACCCCAGCTCTGGTGACCCCCTCCTTGGGGCTCCCGCAGACCTGCCTCTTGCAGTCTGTGGCCATGAATTCCGGCATGCTGAGCCTCCCCAGCCTGGTGTCCTTGCCGGGCCCGCGCCAGGCCATCCGGGTCAAGAGGGTCTCCACCTTTGTTGGAAACATGCCTCCCAAGAAGGCCAAGCTAGAGGGGGCCAACGCAGAGGAGCCGCTGCCTGTATCTCCCACCGGAGCGCTGGATCACGTGGTCAATAACTGCCTCTCCAGCAGCATGGCGGGTTCTGGGTAGGTACCCTTGTCATGGTCAAGTTTCTCCCATGAATATAACAAAGGGCTACTTTTTTAAAAGGAAAAAAAGAGCGGTGGGGAGGGGGAGAAGCTGGGGGGGGTGCATGCATTCTCCCCCCCCACACACACACACACACTCATGCACACACAAACGTATTAAATGCCTGTAGGAGAATAGGATCGCACTTGCCAGCCATGCCCCCTGACAGCCCCACATTTCAGTATTTGTATGAAAGAGCTCTGCACATGTACAGCTTCTTCACACACATGCCAAATGTGTATCTGCTGGTGGGGGCATGGCTAGCAGAAGTGGGTCACCTCTCCCCCCCCCCCATGCATTCAGTATGCATATGGAAGAGGGAGACCTGCCTTGCCTGCTCACCCCTCCTCCAAAATCCACAGAAAACCAAGGTGGGTCTCAAATGATCTTATCGTGGCTCACTGTTGTGGCGAGATGAGTGTTGTGTGGTGCCGTGGGTGGGTCTGCACAGGGAATTCAGCAGGTGGTGTGCAGCTGGTGGGAGGGGGAAGGGATGGCTGCCTGCCTGAATCTCCCAGGTCTGTGTGTGACTTGTGTAACAAGGAAAGGAAGGCTTGTGGGGGCAGAGCTCTGGGGAAACATGGGATGTAAGGGGCTGAGTCTTGTGGGTGACCCTGATTGGCCCGTCAGGTCTGTTGAGGGGAAGTGGTCCTGCTTGCCAATGCATCATGCCTCAGCCCCTTTTCTGCCCACCCCCATCCTCTTGGCATTCACGTGGCCGAAAGCAGAGGTCAAGGAGCCTTCAGGTTCGTGGGTCTGCTGTTTTTCATACTGTCTCTGAGATCCACAGAATGTAGCCAGAATTAGGGGAGCAGACACCTTCTGCTTGCCCCTGATTCTATGCAATCTGAGGCTTCCTGGGATGAAAGGTGATGGTGGCAGTTGGACTTTTCTGCCCCGGTTTTGCCTGAGGCACCCACATTTTCATGGACATGGGGGGAGGGAAGATAATGATTTTGCAATAGGCTCCTCAGATGAGTTCCTGCTTCCATCACACCATTTCCATTTGCTCCTGGTGTCTGGAGAGCCCTGCCTTCTAATTCCTGTTCTCTGGCCTGTCTCCAGTTATATTGTTTCTATGAGCGAAAAATGATTTGAGAGAAAGTTGCTGCACCTTTGATAATGCTTCTCCTGGTTTAAGCCGGCCTAACACCGCAGGCGTCTTGCTTTGTCACGTCCCGGAGTAGATTCTGATTGGCCCGAGGCATTGCTTTGCGTCCCATCCCCACAACGCCAAACGTGGCCTCTCATTGGCCGAAGCTAGATTTATTCAACTTGGAATGCACCAGAACTTTCGGCCAATGAGAGGCCACGTTCGGTGTTGTGGGGGCGGGTCGCAGAGCAATGCCTCGGGCCAATCAGGGAAGCAACTCTGGGAAGCAACTAAGCGGGACACGTGTGGTCTGATACAGCTTTGAGGAGCGAAACATAAGGCCAACCCCTTGTTCTCTTGTTAACTCAATAAAACGATCAGAACAACCTGGAAAATGCTTCCTTTTATTAACTCATGTTTCTTTGGTCCCATTTTCACCTCTGGTTAAGCAGGTCATGCAGGCCTTTTGAAAACCTGCAATACCTGTTTGCCCAGTGTTACGCAGTGCCAAAAGCGAGGCGCTTGTCCGCAAACCACGAGCAGCAAATTCCCGCTTTCCAAATCACCTTCAGCTCTCTGAATCCACGGGTCACCAGGCTTTGTCGCTTGCAGCCGCACAGTAAGATGAGAATGACTGTGCCAGGCTCGACTCCGGAACTGTGGGAGGTGCTTGAGGGAGCACTAAGACGAGAGCTAGTCTTAGTGCTCCCTCAAGCACGTCCCACAGTTCCGTCCCCAGTGGTGATGCTTTGGTGTGTGCTGCATGTTTCAGCATGCGACTTTTTCCCTTGCAGAACTGGGAGGGTGCGGATGAAGACCCCCACGACAAAGAGCGTCCTCGACCTGGATGCACTCAAAACGGAGGCGGGCTCTGCCGGCGAGAGTGAGCTGTGAGTGTGTGCCTGGGGGTTGCAGAAGTCTGGTGCTGGCTTGCCAGGCGCACATAACCCTCCCTCTTTGTGCCTCTGCAGGTCTCCGATGGAGCACTCCCCCTCCTTGGCACCGTTGCACTCGCGTCCCGGAACTCCAGAGCAGAACCAAGAGCCTATGGTGGAGCCGGTCTGGCATAGATACGCAGGTAACTAGAATCTTTGCCTATCCCTCCTTGTGTTGGAAGTCGGGTAGGCAGGTAAAAGCTAAAGGCGGAGACAACGCAACGCACCCTAGACACACCAAAGAAAACCGCACGGAGAAGGGAAGACGTCCTGCCCCGCCCCCCTCTTTTTTTAGCCAATCAGAAACTAGTCTTTTCAGACTCTATTCTAACTGGCAGTGATGGGGACTCGAGTCAAATGACTCGACTCGCAAGTGTGACTTAGCCACTTTTTCCCTTACTCGTACTTGTACTCATGACCTACTCACTTGCACTCGCGACCCACGGGACTCGTACTTGACGCACTCGTGGGGGTAACGACTTGCCATTTCCGAGTCATTTTCCTTTAATGGCTGGCATCAACACAGACAGGCAGGCGCAGTGGAGACCTCTGAGGAGGAGGGCAGCAGAGAGGGATGGTTTTCAAGGGGGTGGGAAAACAAGCCTGGGTTTTTCCCTTTTTTTGCCGTCTGTTCGCCATTGACCACAACTCCGAGCACGAGGGGTGGGGAGGAGTGAGGGAAGGTGAAGCTGCCGCAGCGGTTCCACCTCCTT
The DNA here is from genome assembly GCA_026170595.1 of Plestiodon gilberti rubricaudatus. Classification (NCBI taxonomy): domain Eukaryota; kingdom Metazoa; phylum Chordata; class Lepidosauria; order Squamata; family Scincidae; genus Plestiodon; species Plestiodon gilberti. The sequence continues at coordinate 2,691,060 of JANXHW010000011.1, forward strand.
GGCCAAAACTCCAAGCCCAAGGGATGCTCAGCTCAGCAAGGGGAGGGGGCAGGGAGGGAATAATAAATGGTTTGAATGTAGACACACTTGTTTTTCCCAAACCAGATGGGTGGTGACAAGACTGAGAGGTGAGGGGAAGGGCATAGGGGAAGCGAAGTGGGTGCTTTAAAAGCCCCAGAGGCACACAGACACCCCCCACACACACACAGACACCCTCACCCACCCCATTTTCAGGGGGGGAAAAGCCATTTGCCCCAAAGTGACTCGACTTGTGACTCATGGTTTTTGGCCTTACTTGCACTCGACTCGTACTCGGGGAAAAATGATGCGCACTTGACTCGTACTCGCCCAAACTTTTTGGCATTGACTCGTACTTGGACTCGTACTCGTGCAAAAATGATTGTACTCGCACTCGCAACCTAGTTACTTAGATACATCCCTGCTAATTGGCCACCGCGTTGCTCTGCATCCTGCCCCCACAGCTCCAAACGCTGCCTAGCCTTGTCTGAACGCGGCAAAAGTCGAACACGGTTGAACTCTGCACGCACCAGAATGCAGCTCTTGGGATTTTTGAGCCCAATGAAGTGTGACAGGATCATGCCTGTCGAACTAGGCGTATATCCATTGACGAAAGGAGGGCAGCTTCCAAATTATTTTACACATGTATGCCTCATTCGACGTGTGTGTGTGTGTGTGTGTGTGTGTGAGAGAGAGAGAGAGAGCTGGTCCTGAGAAGGTGTCTTCAGCTAAGAACTTTGGCTTTAAAGATTTGACCTTTGAACCCGCTTGCAGGAGGGCTGGTGGGGGTTTCTGTACAAAGTATTCCTCTCGCCAACACTTTTTTTCCCCTTTGCTTTCCTCTTCCTGCCTCAACAATAGTTGCCCCCAGGGCCCTTCCCTAGAAACAGCTGCATCCCATTTATCTCACGGGAGCAAGAGTCTGAGCCCCTCTCCCCCTGGAGAAGCGTTGCTTTTTAAAACAGCTTTAGTTCTGCAGGGGTGAGAAAAATCTGCCCTCTTTCCCCTCCCACCCCAGTTTGCTTCCCCTTTGTCACTGACAGTTGTCGTCTCGTGACACAAAGGCTCCGGCCTCCTGCTCCTTTTGCCCCCAGGGGACCTCTCCAGTTCAGACGAAGACAACCTGAACCAGGACGACAAGGAGAACGAGATGCCCCGCAAAACGCAGCCCCACCTGTGCTTCGAGATCACCAGCGAGGACGGCTTCAACGTACAGGCCGACAGCATTGATGGTGAGGGGGAGATGGGAGTTGGCGGCTTCCCTGGGCTTCAGCGGCCTCCAGATCAGCTGCTGTCGTGCAACCAGAAAGAATGAGAGATTGGCCACCTACTATTGGGTTGATGTCTTCCCCCTCCTCCCACCCTTTGGGTACCAGCAGCAGCTAGGTTTCTCCTACCTCAGGGAACCCTTGTGGTTAAAGGAGCAACCATCTTAAATCTTCCTAGGACAAGATATGCATTTTAAAAAACAAAACGAAAAATAGCATTTTTTTCATTGATTTTTTTCATACAGGGAACCCTCGATTTAACAGACTGAAGGGAGGGAGGGGTGTCCATTTAATGCCGAAGGTTCGCTAAATCTGAATGCATTTGTGTCAGCGGACATGCGCGTGCGTCAAACGTGCACGACCAGTTTGTAACAAAGCAGAAAGCATCCATTATTCCCGACGTCTGTTAAATCGAGGGTTCGCTGAATGTCAGCAAACCTCCAACATACAAAACAGCAAATCCAACCAGGAAAGATAGTTTTGCAATGAGCTGAAATGACTAAAGGATTTCTACAATATAGTAATGCGCATTTTGTATGCTGATTGTGTCTGGGAGTGTCTGAGTCACTTGTTTCTATGTATTTAGAACAGGGTTTCTCAACCAGTGGTACTTTGGCTGACTCTTGGTGGTACTCGGACCGCCGGAACCCCGCTCCGACGCAGTGCTTTCAGCGCCACGTTTTCGCTCCCGAGAGACTCCTGCCTTTGGCCGAGCCTCCTGGGAATGCAGAGAAGGTCCCTCCCACCCACCCAGAGCCTCCTACCTGCATTTTCTGGCCTCTGAAAACCTGGAAGTAACTGGCGATTGATGTAATTGCCAGTCACTTCCGGTGGTACGCAGCAGGAGAGTGGCGCTGGAGGTGGTACTTGGTCAGGAAGGGGTTGAAATCCCCTGATTTAGAACATGTATATGATGCATATGAAGCAGATGCTTCCCTGTCTCAACATGGCTCACAGCCTAAGGGAGGAAAACACAAAGCAAGTCATACTGCGGTTGGAACCCATGAAGATGTCACTGGAACATAGGATGTTCCTACCTGGATTCTTCTTTTTCCTCATGACTCCAAATGGCTGCCTGCGATGTTTGCGTGTGTGAGTTTCATTGCACGTCACCTGTGCCTTCTCTTCCCACTCAGGGGCCTGGAAAGCAGTGATTGAGAAGGTGCAGGAGGCCCGCACCAACGCCCGGCTCAAGCACCTCTCCTTTGCAGGTAATGAGAGTGCTGCTCTGGTGAGAGACGCTGAGTGTTTCTGGTACAGCCTCTGCCAGCTCCACAGCTGGCATGCCAGAGCATGGTGAGGTGGAAGGGGAAGCTGCCAGGGAGTACCCACCGCCGGATTCGGTTTTTGGGCTTTGGGGTGGGACTGGATCCGCCTGCGTTAAAGTCAGGGCAAGGTGGCTGGGCGTTGAATCGCAAGGGCCCTTTTTTTTCTGGCAGGCATGAATGGAGTGCGGATGCTGGGCATGCATCACGATGCCATCATCTTCCTGGTGGAACAGCTGTACGGCGCCAAGGCTTGTCACAAGTACAAGTTCCGTTACCACCAACACGAAGGCGAGGAGGAGGAGCTGCCCCTCAACCCTCACGGCTGTGCCCGGGCTGAATTTTATGTCAGGTGGAGAAGAGCTTTGCGTTTCTGTCTTGGGGGGGAGTAGACAGTGGTTTTCATAATGACCAGCAGCTGTTTGGCAGAGGCCAAGATGCCTTGGGTTAGAGTGCTGGAGCAGAGGGTCCTTAGGGGGCCCTTGATTCCAGGTTACATCCCAGTCTGGGTCGCTTCTTGGGAAAAGAGGGTTATTCATCCAGTAGTTCGGGATGCAGAAGTCTGTGTGGGTCACAGAGAGCTGGGCGCAAAAAGAAAGATCAAAGGGTCCAGCTGTGTCCTAATGAGCACTGCTCCTATCTTCCAGGAAATGCACCTTTGATATATTCAACTTCCTGGCATCCCAGCATCGTGTGCTCCCTGAGGGTGGCCCCTATGATGAAGAGGAGGATGAGGTGCAACTCAAATCTACCAGGTAATTAGACCCACCTGGCTTTTGTTCTGGGGCTGGTGGGAATCTCCATGTCATTCATTTTTGACACTCTGGGCCTATCGTGCACAGTTCGCAGAAACCTGTATCTACAGGTGTGTGTCCCATATCCACATTTCTGGTATCCGCGAATCCTCTTATCCACGTGCTCCTGCGCCCATTGTTGCGCTGGTGTTTGTAGTGGCGGCGCCAAGCAAGCCATGTGTCTTCCTTTAAGAAAACGCTACGCGCAGCATGCCAAGCGTCTCGAGCAGAAGCAGGCAAGCAGCCTGAATGCTCAAGAGACTTGGCCCGAATGTTAACTTTCTGCGTTCTGTTGGATGGCTGGTTATGGTGTTTCAGGCACAGGCTGCTGCTAGAACAGGTCCGCACAGCTTTTTCGGGTATTGGGCCAGCTCCGAGCTTCTGGGGGTGAAAAACAGGGCATTCATCACAGTTCTTCTTTCCTAGGCGAGCTACCAGCCTGGAGCTGCCCATGGCCATGCGTTTTCGGCACCTGAAGAAAACCTCCAAGGAAGCTGTGGGCGTGTACAGGTAGGAAGCCGGATCAATCAGCGTCTTGCATGGACACCTCAGGGCTTCCTGCAGAGGCAGAAATGCACTGACAGCCCTCTAGGAACCCAAGAGTACCACTGTCTCTCCCGGTGGCCTGCCTCAGTTCACGTTTGCCCCTTTCGTTAATCCTTTTCTGGTGCTGATGCCTGGCCTTCTCTCCACTCTAGGTCAGCCATCCACGGCCGGGGCCTCTTCTGCAAGCGCAACATCGACGCAGGCGAGATGGTGATTGAGTATTCGGGCATAGTCATACGTTCGGTGCTTACGGACAAGCGTGAGAAGTACTATGACAGCAAGGTACTGATGCATAGAGGAGGAAGAGGCAAGCCTCAAGCTGGTGCAGTTGCCCCAATGCACTTCAACCCATCTTTCCATAATGAATTATTGTCTTCAAACACTACCTTGAGGCTTGCCTCTTTTTCCACTCTTCTGGTGGTGGTGTTGTTTCCGCCCTTGATGCTATTCCCCATGCTCTCCTGAAATGAAGGAGGGAGCCATCTGTGAAAAGTGGAACGGGGCTGGTGGAAGGTTAGAAGGCAGTAACTGAGAAAGGAGAGGCAGAGTCCCCAAATTGATCTCATTCTCAACTCTTGCAGGGCATTGGCTGCTACATGTTCCGCATCGACGACTTTGACGTGGTGGACGCCACGATGCACGGCAACGCTGCCCGCTTCATCAACCATTCCTGCGAGCCCAACTGCTACTCGCGCGTCATCCACGTGGAGGGCCAGAAACACATTGTCATCTTTGCCCTGCGGCGCATCTTCCGGGGCGAGGAGCTCACCTACGACTACAAATTCCCCATTGAGGACGCAGGCAGCAAGCTGCCATGCAACTGCGGGGCCAAGCGATGTCGACGCTTCCTCAACTGAGGACTTGTATTGGACCCGGGTTCTCAGATCCGTACCCTGTCCCAGGCCCCCTCGCTGGTATCAGTCAGGGCAGGCCAAGGGGCAAGCGGCGAACGTGACCTCTCTATGCCTTTCCAGGTAGACTGCTCCTGCAGCACAGACTCATCCCTCCAGTTCCTTGAGGCACACGGAGGTGACTTGCCCCCGAGAAGTATCCGTGGTGCCCGCTTTGTGTGGGAAGAGGGGAGGGGGCTCTTGGCAGTGGCCCCGTTGGTTGAGACTGTGGTGTGAAATTATGAAAAGCAGAGCTGTGGGGCAAGGGTGGGGAAGGGCGATCTCCTGACCCCTTTATTTGTGCCCATCTGCTTCATAGTCCTGATTTTTGTTTTCCCTTGTTGGGGTGAGAACAGCATTTTCTTTAATTTTGTACTTTTTAAATTTTTGTGATTTCCCCCCCCCCCCCCGCTTAGGTTCTCTGTTAAAGTAAAAAACAAAACATCAAACCCAGGAGGATGTAAATATTTGTACAAATTTCTAAACCTGTTTATTTTCTATGCACTTTTTTATTTAAGATGCTCAGTCAACTCAGACGGTAAAGGGTTGGATTCTTGTTGGTATAATTTTAAATAAAACACAATTTTGACACGAAACTGTCGGGTGTCTTCTGTTGCAGTACCTTTTGGCTGAAGGTGAAAAGCTCTTTTTGTAGGGTGCTAGTGGGGGCAGGTGGGTGGAGAAATTCTTTTCTGCAAAAGGGCACAGCAGCTACCTTGTAATTTAATGTCATGTGGCTTGGTTTCAAAATACACAGATGTAGGCTGACTTCTTTGCTCCTGAGAGCAAAAGATAGCAGTCTCTGTTTGTATTGACTACGAAATTGAGCTCTACCTGCTCACGGGACAGCCCATGAAAATCCTTAGTTAACAGTAAGGTAAAGGTAAAGGTGACCCCTGCCAATTAAGCCCAGTCGTGTCCGACTCTAGGGTGTGGTGCTCATCTCCATTTCAAAGCCAAAGAGCCAGCGTTCTCCGGAGACGCCTCTGTGGTCATGTGGCCGGCATGACTCTCCTTGCCGCAGCTCGTAGCATGCGGCTGGAACACGGAGTGCTGTTTACCTTCCAGCAAGCGGTACCTATTTATCTACTCGCATTAACATGCTTTGGAACTGCTAGGTTGGCAGGAGCTGGCCAAGCAACGAGAGCTCACCCCGTCGCAGATTCGAATTGCCGACCTTTTGATCGACAGCTCATGGTTCAGCGGTTTAACCCACTGCGCCACCCGCTGGCCTTTAGTTAACAGTAGTTGGTGTTAAATTCCCAGCCTGCCAAGAGAAGATAAATTCTTGTGTGTAAGAGTGGTCCTGAAAAACAATGGGCAAACAGATCCGTGTATCTGAGCAATTCTTCTCTTACTTTGGAAAGTCCTGAACAAAGCATAGGGAAAAAAAAACCCCAACGGTCTTTCTGGCTTGAAGTGGGAGAGGAGTTGGGAAGGGGGAAAAATACAACAGATGCATACCTGTGGACTGTGCTGAAATTTCACCAACACACATTGGGTTGTGTCCTAAGGTTGATCTTCCTCTGACAGAAGGAGCCTTTCACAAAAGGAAGGAAACTTGAGGCTATAACTCATTTTATTTAATATTTATATCCCACTTTTCATTATAAATAACAAAACAGCATATATATAATGTATTAAAATAATTGTGTTTTTAAAAAGGCAACAATAATGCAGAACAAAGAGAGCAGAAAATAATCCGAACCGCCACTGGGAGGGATACTATGCTGGGGTGAATTTATTTTATTTTTCACAATGTCATACCACCCTTCTTCTAAGGAGCTCAGGGTGATGTATGTGGTTCCTCCCCTTCCTTTTGTTCTCACAACAACCCTGTGAGGTAGGTGAGCCTGAGAGATAGTGACCGGTTCACGGTCACCCAGAAAGCTTCATGGCTGAGCAGGGATTTGAACCTGGATCTCCAACTCCCAAACCACTACACCATCCTGGCTGTCAAGATTTGGGACTTTGCTCTCCCCCTGCTATAAGAGGAGCACCACTTACACATGCCCAGTTTATATCCTGCCTTTCTTGCAGTATGGCATGGCACATATATGGTTCTCATGCAATCTCTTGTCCAGGAACTGACCCACATCCAGTCTGTCTTAGCCTTTGCAGAGGAGTTCCTCCCCTGTCTTCAGAGTATGTGCTGGGCCTACTCAGCCATAAAGCTAGCTGAGTGACCTTGAGCCTGATGTTGGTTTTTATTTTATTTACTAAATTTTATCCCCATAAGAGGGAACCCAAAGCGGCCGCTTATAGGGAATCAATAATCAATTATAATGAATCATCAGTACAAAAATGCAAATTGATTCTCAGCATAATACCTACCTTGCAGTGAGGGCGGCATAATAAATGCAATAAATGTCCCTTCATTTTTTCCTATTTGAAGCAATCAGCTAAATCTTGGGCACAGTGAAGAATCGCTTTGCTTCAGTAGAGTGGTGTGGTGGTTCTTTTATACACACAAGAAATTAATTTCATCATTCCCAAATTTAACAGAGCAGAGAGGAGGTGTTACTACTGGTGCTTTTTTCATGCAGTGGGACTATCTATGTGTACTGTATCATAATCCGGAAATCACACCAGCTAAATGTAAAGAACTATAATTCCCAGGGTGCATCTTCCAAAACCCAACTCCCGACATGCACTGAGGGAAGGGCGTTGCTTCGGGGAACGGTTGACTACAAGTCCCAGGATTCCGTGCGCTTGCAGTTCCCCGTTCAGGAAGTAGCAGCCCCAACGGGAGTGAGTGTTTTGGTGGTTGATGGGAGCCCTACAGCGGCTCCTTTCTTTTTGTGGGTGCGTGTGGGATGGAAGTAGGGAGAGATGGGTGGAGACATCTTCTAAGTGGAAGGGGGCAGGAAAGGCTGGATCCGTGTCACTGCCCGTATTCACACGTTCTCTTTTCTAGCCTCTGGTAGATACGAGCTTCTTCCCTTTCTCCTGCCGCCGCGTTTGGGGAAGGTAGCAGCCAGCACCATGAATCTGGAGCGCGTTTCTAACGAGGAGAAGCTTAATTTGTGCAGGAAATACTATTTGGGTGAGTGAGTGCTGGCAGGGCCTGGTTTTAAATGAAATTTAGCTGTTCTTAACACTTTCGGAGGGGGGCTTCTTCCTTTTGGCTATGGCTTTGAGGCTGATATAACATCTGTCTGCTGTGATTACATGTCTACAGTGTGTGTTCGATTTAAATGTCTGTCCCACCATTCATCCCAGGAGTTCTCAAGGTGGTATCTGTCTGCTCACTATGTTTTTATCCTGGAAAAGGCGTAAAAGAGGGCCAGCAAAATGATCCCCTCTCTGACTCTGGCAAAAGAGAGGCTACGTTACAGATTTGTGGCTTTTCAGCTTGGAAAATTGCATAAACAGTTGGGTGTGTGTATGTAGATTGAGGCTTATGATGCATGGAATGGGGAGAGAGGGGGGGGGTTCTTCCCTCTCTCACAATCCTAGAACCAAACATCTAATGAAACTGATTGGCAGGAAATTTAGGATGGACAAAAGGAGGCAAAATTGTGCGTATAATTAGTCTGTGGAATTTTTTGCCACAAGATGTGGTGACGGCCACAAGCTTGGGCTGGCTTTCAAAGGAGGTTGGACAAATTTATGGAAGACAGGTCTGTCGATGGCTACTAGTCATGATGGCTATGTGCTACGTTGGGTTCAAGAGCAGTTGGCCCCTTAGTCCCAGTTGCAGGAGATCAGTAATGGGAAAGAAGTATGCCTTTATCTCCTGCTTCCCAGAAGCAGTTGATCGATGGGCTACTGTGGGACGCTGGACTGGACCGGCCTTTGGTCTGATCCAGCAGGGCTTTTCTTATGTTCTCACAGCAACCTTTTAAAATAGATTAGGCTGAGAGCTTGTAGCTGAGATAGGATCTGAACCCAGGTCTCCCTGGTACTAGTTGGACACTTTGCCACACACATCCTGTTCTCAGTTGAGGATAACATTTATTTTGTCACTGGCTGCCATTGGGACTCTTTTTTTTTTTTTGTTAAAAGGCGAGTCAGAAATGTTTAAAAATAATCTTTGCATTATTTGCTTAGTAGCTGAACGGATTCGTGTATGGTTCTGGTAAGAGTGGGGTTATGGGTGTGAGATGAAAATGTATTTCTGTTTTATTCATTTTGTATGTCTGCCATCCATCGCCAAAAATTACCAGGTGGTTTATTCACAAGAAGCGAGACAATAAATTTGGGGAAACAAAACACATAACTGTATGACACACACACAAAAAAAACACCACATAATAACTGTAATCAATAATCAACAGGATAAAAACAAGAGCATAAAACATTGTGTCAGCTTAAAGGTGGTTGATGTCATTCGTTCCTTAAATGTTGCTGGTGGTGTTCTGCATCTTTTTTAGATTGTGAGCCCTTTTGGGACAGGGAGCGATTTAATCATTTGATTTTGTCTATAAACCGCTTTGTGAAGTTTTTGTTGAAAAGCTGTATATAAATACTGTTAACAACAACAACAACAACAACAGCAGCAACGGTCATAAGAAAAGTCTTGCTGGATCAGGCCAAAGGCCCATCTAGTCCAGCTTCCTTTATCTCACAGTGGGCCCACCAGATGCCTGCGAGAGCACACAGCCAACAAGATAACCTGTTTCCTGTTGTCACTCCCTTGCACCTGGCATTCAGAAGTAGCCTACTTCTAAAGCCAGGAGGTTGCTTATGGGTTGTAACCTGTGATGGTCTTTTCCTCCATGAATCTATCGAATGATGTGATGGTTTTTTTCCTCCATGAATCTATCCAAACCCCTTTTAAAGGCATCTAGGCCAGGTGCCATCACCACATCCTGTGGCAAGGAGTTCCCAGATATTACTTTGCCCAGATGCATAAAATGGGTGAATTTCTGCTGGCATCTCTCCGCAAATGCTTAATTTGTCTCCTTCCTGTCATACAGTAAGCAGTGTCTTTCCTATGGAAAAGCAATATGGGCAAGCGTGCCCTTCGTTGGGGCGTTGTTGTTGTTGTTCATTCGTTAAGTCGTGTCCGACCCTTCGTGATCCCATGAACCATATCCCGCCAGGCCTTCCTGTCCTCCACTGCCTCCCAGAGTTTGCTCAGATTCATGTTCGTTGCATCGGTGATGCTGTCTAACCATCTCATCCTTTGCCTTCCCCTTCTCCTTTTGCCTCCAGTCTTTCCCAGCATCAGAGTCTTCTCCAGAGACTCCTCTCTTCGCATTAGGTGGCCAAAATATTTGAGCTTCAGCCTCCGTACCTGTCCTTCCAGGGAACAGTCAGGGTTGATTTCATTTAGGATTGACTGATTTGATTGACTGGGTGGGGCATACCAGTTATATTGTCCCAGTCCCTTTAAAACAGAAAAGGCCTTGCTTGAAGGTAATAATGCCGCTAGGGCAATGGTCAGCGCGTAATTTCTTTCTCCCATCTCTCCAGGCGGCTTTGCGCTTCTCCCTTTCCTCTGGCTGGTGAACGTGTTCTGGTTTTTCCGAGAGGCCTTTATGGCGCCAGCATACACCGAGCAGCTGCAGATCAAACGCTGTAAGTTTGGGGGGTGGGGAGGTGTCGCAAGTGATAGGTAGGGGCAGTCTTTTTCGGTAACAATGGAATAAAAACACATAACACCGTTCTGCACAACCCCCCCCCCAAAAAAAAAAATCTGCAAAAAATAAAACCGTTTTCTAACATCTCTACATATTGGTAATGACTGTCTGCACAATCCTATGCATGTCTACTCAGAAGTAAGTCCTATCCAACTCCATGCAACTTACTCTCATGCAAGTGTGTATAGGATTGCTGCCTTCGGCTGCATCTGCTGACACTATACCACCTATATCGCCGGCCTACCTAGTACACTTTCAAAGCGATTTATTAAAGCGATTATCATTTATAAAAATGGAATAGAAACACACAACACCGCTTTCAGCTATTTTATTTTGGAAAACACTGAAATCCGCTTTTTTAAAACACCGTTTTGGACTGCCTCTAGTGATAGGCTGTTCGCTTGAGGGCACAGGTCTGGGTGGGGTCTGATAGAATGCAGCCAGGATGGTGTAGTGGTTCAGGAGTTGGACTTGGACCCGGAAGATGTAGGTTCAAATCCCTGCACAGCCACGAAGCTTCCTGGGTGACCTTTCAGCCTAACTTACTTCACAGGGTTGTTGTGAGGACAAAAGGAGGGGAAGACCTGAGCTCCTTGGAGGAAGGGCGGTATAAAAATGAGATAAGGGGTGTAGTGTACGCAGTTCCCAAGGTGGAGACGGGCACTGCTGGGGAGGAAAAGAGGATGCAACACTTCCTGATCACTCTTTCAATCTGTTCCTCGTCCCAGATGTCCAGCGCTCAGCCGTGGGGCTCCTGTTTTGGATCATCGTACTCACCACATGGATCTGCATCTTCCAGACGCACCGGGCAAAGTGGGGAGCGCTTGGCGACTACCTTTCCTTCACCATCCCCTTGGGCATCCCCTGATGAATCTCTCCTCCTTTGGGGTGCTTAAATTTGTGATATTTTTCCCTGGTGGACTCCGAGGAGCCTGTTAGCCATTTCCAGATCTTTTTTTTATGGGACCAGAGGGGTGGGATTGTACCCATGGAGAACTGCGGTGGGGCTTCTTTCCCATAATCCTCTGCTCAGTGTGCCCTGATAACAGCCTGTTCCGGAGGTGGCCAATAAACCTCCGATTATCTATATCTGCTGGCTCGCAGTGTGGTATTATTATTGGAGGAAAAACTGGGGGAGGGGGTAAGAGATCTCTTTGGTAAAGTGGAATGGAGCTATATGTCAGTGGGCAAGCATCTCTTTTGCATGCAGGAGATCTCAGCTTCAATCCTTAGCAATGTCAGACAAAGATGGGAAAACACACACACACCCCATCTGAAACCCTGGCTAGCTGCTGAGCGAGAGAGATCTGAGAAGTCTGACTTTGTATAAGACCGCTTGATATGTTCCTAAGCATCCAGCGAGCCTTAATCTTAGCTGACTGCTTGCTTTGGTAGCTATTCCATCTTCCCACAGAGCTTGCGCCAAGCAACATAGATCAACCGTGACTCCAAAGCCAGAGGCGCAAAGCCTCACATGTGAGCGTCACATGATGTGGAAGAGGAGAGTATCCACGGCAGATGTGGTTTTCTCTGAGGCTTGGATCTGCTGTTGCTTTGGAGGAGCAGGATAGCAGGGAGTGTGTCGACTCCGGCTTGCAGACGGTCCCCCCCCCCCCCCCCGTTTGCTGGCAGAAAAACCCTGCTGTCATGGAAGTGCGTTAGGGATTCGGGCCGCTACCCATAAGAGGGGTGTAGTGCCTAGCTGCTTGTGAATGAGGTCGTTGAATTGTGCTTTGTGTGGCCGTGGCAGAAAGCCAGCCAGCTGTGTTGCCACACTCAACAGAGCTTGTGTGCGGACACCATCCTGTGTTCAGCCCGGGGGATAGTCTGGGGTGATTACCTCCTCTTTGGACGCTTACTGTAAGGAAGGCCAGGCACAGCCTTAAGCTTTCCTTTCATCCAGCCTAGCGTGTCTTCCCTTCATTGACCCTGCAAAGACGGTGCTTGCATGGAAGCTGGAATATGAATGCTGATGCCAAAGATTGAGTGGTGGGAGAATTAGAACATACAAAAGAAAATACTTCTTGACCCAGAGTGTAACTAATCAGTGGAACTCCTTGCCACTGGATGTGGGCATGGTACCTGGCCTAGATGCCTTTTGAGGGGGATTGGACAGATTGATGGAGGAAAAGTCCATCACAGGTTACAAGCCATGATGGGGATAAGCAACCTCCTGTTTTTAGTAATAGCCTATCTCTTAATGCCAGATGCAAGGGAGTGGCGACAGGATACAGGTGTCTTGTGTGCTCCCTAAGGCACCTGGTGGGGCCACTGGGAGATACAGGGAAGCTGGACTAGATGGGCCTTTGGCCTGATCCAACAGGGCTCTTCTGATGTTCTTAAAGATATCTGCCGACGGGGTTAGGCAAGCTTGTTGGCAAATGGTGGTCACAGATGTCCAGGGCAGATGGCCACCAGTCCTTAGTTGCCCAGGACAAGGTGAAAAACCCCTTCCCTGAGCCCTCCACACATCTCTTGCAGAGGTGGAGAGAATTTTCAAGATTCTTGCTGGGTGGGAGAGGTCAACGGTGCCCCTCTTCCAAATTCTCCGACACTTACTAGTCACTGTGTGGTCACTGTGGTAGGCGGTTCGACTCCGTCGGGCTGCTCCTCTGACAGCTGCACTGGCTGCCGATTCGTTTCCGGGCCCAATTCAAACTGCTGGTTTTGACCTTTAAAGCCCTATTTGGCCTGTGGCCAGGATATATGATAGACCGCCTACTTCTATATAATCCGGCCCGTCTCCTTAGGTCATCAGAGAAGGCCCTCTTGCGGGTGCTGTCGCCCAGGGAGGTGCGAGGAGCGGCGGCCAGAAACAGAGCCTTCTCAATAGTGGCACCAACCTTATGGAATTCCCTCCCCTTTGACTTACAGACTGCTCCCTCCTTGGACACTTTCCGGTGAGGCCTAAAAACCTTCTTGTTCAAAGAAGCCTTCTGAGCCCTTGCCTTTTTTAACATCTCGCTGGTACAGGTGGGGGGTGCTGCTGTTTTTTATGTTCCTGTTTTAATTGTGCTATGACCTTTTTAATCGATTTTTAGATACTGTTTTTATTTTCATTAATTGTTTTTTACTGTTTTAAAATGTGATTATTTTTTGTATTGTATTTTCTTTTTTTGTTGTAAGCCGCCTTGGGTCCCTTCGGGGAGAAAGGTGGGATAAAAATACTGTAAATAAAAATAATAAATAAATACATGAAACGTTGGGGGAGGCAGGGGGTCAATCTCTAATGTCAGGCTTTGGAGAAATTCAGAAACAACAAGGGCATCTCTACAACCTGCCTCCGCTGTGCATTCCAGAGAACTTGGGGGTGATGAAATAATTGGCAATCACAAATAATGACCAACTACCAAGACCAGTCATTGTTTGTGGATCTCTGCTGGCACGGTGGTCAGGTATGGCCCCCAGGGTGTTCAGCATTTTGTCATCGGTTGAATGAAGCAGAGAAACGGGTGCAGCAGAGGAAATGGAAAAAGAGAGAGTAACGTATGTGTATGTGGCTTGTAACGTTCCTGGGCTTTGGCACTAAATGAGTTTATCCAGGAATTTGTTCTTCACGGGAGGTCCTTCGTGTTCTGGTTCACTGTTCTGTGCAATGCGTGTAATTATACTGTGGAACTCCTTGCCACAGGATGTCTGGCCTAGATGCTTTTCATATCACACTGATATGGGAGGGAAGTTAAATCCGCATGTATCCACGCCTGGCTGTGGAAGCCTGATCTCACCGGAGGGGGGGGGAGGGGGAAATGCTCTATATGTGCCCAAATACAGGTTACCCAGAAGAGGCTCCCAGTAGCATCTCTGAATGATTTCCTGCTCTGCCATTGCCGCCTTCCAATAAGCATCCCCTGGAAATGGGTGATACTCTCCAACACTGACATTATCCCCGGCAGCGTACATATTTACAAACCCAGCAGCCCATCGTGTTTCTTTCAAAACTCTTTTATGTTGAGTACTGCATACAGTTCTTGTTGCCACACCTCCAAAAGGATATAGTGGAACTGGGAAAAGTGCAGAAGAGAGCAAAAGGATTAGTGGCACCTCCCTTTTGAGGAAAGGCTACAGCGTTGGGGGGGGGACATAATTGAGACATATAAAATGATCCATAGGATGGATAGAGGGACGTTCTTTTCCCTCTTGCACAACACCAGAACAAGGGGACAGACATCCGCTAAAACTGTATGGCGGGAGAATTAGATTTCTTTACCCAGCATGGAATTAATCTGTGGAACTCCTTGCCACAGGATGTGAGGATGGCACCTGGCCTGGATGCCTTTCAACGGGGGTTGGACAGGTTTATGGAGGAAAAAGTCCATCACAGGTTACAAGCCACGATGGGGATAAGCAGCCTCCTGGTTTTAGGCTCTCTCTGAATGCCAGATGCAAGGGAGTGGTAACAGGATACAGGTTTCTTGTTGCCTTGTGTGCTCCATGAGGCATCTGGTGGGACCACTTTGAGACACAAGAAGCTGGACTAGACAGGCCCTTGGCCTGATCCTACAGGGTTCTTCTTATGTTCTTACATTCATCTGTCCCTATATCCTATTGTAACTACCTTAAACAAAAGAATGAGTACCTGGAATAGCAGCATATTCTACCTGGACTTACCCGTCTCTGGTCACCTCCCCTTCCTTTGCTTCCTTCCTTCCGTTATCTAGTAGATTGTAAGCCCCTTGGGGCGGAGCCCTATCTCCTGATTTCTTTGTAAAGCATAATATACATGGATGGTTTATTATTAATTATTTTTAATAATAATTTTTTGTTGTGATCTATTATTATTAAGCAACAGCAAACCTTTCCCTGGGTGATAGCATCCTGATTGCAAAATAATATAACTAATAATATAACTATAATATTATATAATAATATATAATATAATATGATATAATATAATATAATAGAAAAAGAGGAATGGAACTTGTGGAGCTGTGGGAGGACATAGGAACCTACCTAATCCTCTTCCTAGACTGCCAACTTTCTAGAGGTAGGGAGCCAATGATAAGCTATCCTCCTGGGGTTGCCAACTGGCCTGGAAAACCATGACCCAGTCTGTTGCTGTGCATTTCTCAGCACCTGGCACCGGGCAGCTCTGTGAAGACATCAGCAGGTGACGCTTTTCCCAGCATGGAGATCATGAGCATGCTTTGCACGCGCGTGTCTGCAGATCATGTTGTCGCTGCAGCTCAGGACGCAGGAGCAATATTAGCAAATGCTGGCAAATCAATATTAGCCAAATGCTGGCAAATCCTCAGAATTGTGATAGTGGATGTCTGTCTGGGGGCGTGTCCAACGATTCATCCCTTGAAATTCACATGATTTTCGAAAGCTAGATGAATGATATCAAACTGGGCGGGCCCGCCTTATAGTAAACATGTGTTTCGTTCAGCTTTTGATATGCTGCTTCTTTTTATTTTCCCTTCTCCTTCCTTGCCAAGGCTGGTCACGGGGGCGCCGCGCCGCGCTCAGCAGTTCCGACCCGACAGGCTTCGCGGCAGCAGCGCCAAAGACCCCGCCTCTTCCTTTCCTCCTGACTGACAGTCCCGGAAGACTGCCCGACGATGACGTCGCCTCGGAAGGGAGCCCCGCTGAAGTGCGCAGGCGCGTGCAGGACGGCCTCGTGCGCGGAACGCCGGAGTGTCGTAGTGCTGGAACTTTGGCTCCGCTCCGTTCCGCTGCCCCCCCCCCGACACGTCATCAGCCTCTGCTGAACTTAAGTAGGAGTTCCGAGCAGGCTCTGGCGTGCGGCAGCCCGTGGCGTCACCAGCTAGGACCACCGCTCGTGGTCGCCGGGTCTCTCAGACCAGCGGGTCGAGAGTTCGCGCCTCCGAGACAGTGCTCCGGAGAGCGTCGCCGTAAATGCGGGGGGGTCCTCCTCCGCCGCATTGCGTCGTAGAGATTAACATCACCGTTGAGGACCCCAGTCGCGGGCTGCCGCCATTTTTGTGACTGCCGCTGTGGGGGTCTGAGCTGCTGCCCCCAGTCTGCCCGCCCGCGAGCCTGTGGGCAGCATCGGCAGTTGCTGCTGCTGCTGCTGCGAACGAAGCGCGCTCCACGCCGGCTTGCAGGCGCTGCTGCTGCTGTCAGCCCGGGCCCGGCCTCCCCGCGAGCAAGGTTGCAAGCAACGTGCACAGGAGCGCGGTCCCTTCCAGGCTCCCAAGCAGCTTGGAGAGGCGCTTCCTCCTCGCCCGCGCTCGTGCCAGGCAGCAGGCAGGGAAAGTGCCGCAGCAGCCTTTTGCCCTGCAACAGCAGCTCCACGGAAGATCAGAGCCTCACTGTGCAGGGGCAGTCTACCTCTGGACGGGGACCGCCCCCAGGGAGCCCCTCCCTCGCTCCTCCAGCCAGCCCTCCGCCCAAATTGGGGAGCCAGGCAGGCAGGGAAATGTGGCGTTGTGGGAAGAACCCCCTGATAGATACCGTGGCAAATCATTCACAGGTGTGCAGGCTCACAGTCATTATGTGCGTGCAGTAGGAGTTGGAGGGTGGGAATCAATGGATAACAACATCTCTCATCCCCTTCTTCTCCCATCCAATCCCAATCATCATGGTGATAAAGGTTGCTTAGGAGGACCGAAAAGTGTGGGAGGAAAGAGCAAAATCCCAGCCAAAAAGAGAGTGAATTCTTGGGGGCGGTAGAAGAGTTAACCAGCCCCTTCTACTTACAAGTACAGTATCTGCAGTACTTACTTACTTCCAGAGTGTGGTGGGTGTGATCTTTCAACACACATCCATGGCATGGCATGGCATGGCATGGCATTTGTCTTCCGGGGAGTGAACGTAGGCTCAGACCACTCCCCACACACTCCACCCCTGTTCAGAAAAAGACCTCTGCAGACAAACTTGTGGACAAGAGTGCTCATTCACCAAATGAGCATTCAAAAACCAATAAGATACACGTGTAATTTAAACAAAAATATATACGCTGTCTGTCACTAACATTCCCTGAATAGGGTGGCTTGTGTTTTTCAGGCTCAAGATGACAGCTGCTGGAATAACCTGACTGAGTCATTGTGTGTGTGTGTGTGTGTGTGTGTGTGTGTGTGTGTGTGTGTGTGTGTGTGAGTGAGTGAGTGAGTGAGTGAGAGAGAGAGAGAGAGCACAAAATGGAGAAACGGCTCCCTGGCTACCGCAATGACCAAGCCAGTGGGACGTCCAGGCCTGCTCCCACCAGCTATCCCTGGAAAGTGGGTTTTTGCAAACAACGTTGAAAAGTCCACCATGAGCTGTTTGTTTGAGAAACGGGTGCAAATCACCCAGGCTTCCAGAGTCACACTGATATGGGAGGGAAGTTAAATCCGCATGTATCCACGCCTGGCTGTGGAAGCCTGATCTCACCGAAGGGGGGGGGGAAGGGGGAAATGCTCTATATGTGCCCAAATACAGGTTACCCAGAAGAGGCTCCCAGTAGCATCTCTGAATGATTTCCTGCTCTGCCATTGCCGCCTTCCAATAAGCATCCCCTGGAAATGGGTGATACTCTCCAACACTGACATTATCCCCGGCAGCGTACATATTTACAAACCCAGCAGTCCATCGTGTTTCTTTCAAAACTCTTTTATGTTGAGTACTGCATACAGTTCTTGTTGCCACACCTCCAAAAGGATATAGTGGAACTGGGAAAAGTGCAGAAGAGAGCAAAAGGATTAGTGGCACCTCCCTTTTGAGGAAAGGCTACAGCGTTGGGGGGGGGGACATAATTGAGACATATAAAATGATCCATAGGATGGATAGAGGGACGTTCTTTTCCCTCTTGCACAACACCAGAACAAGGGGACAGACATCCGCTAAAACTGTATGGCGGGAGAATTAGATTTCTTTACCCAGCATGGAATTAATCTGTGGAACTCCTTGCCACAGGATGTGAGGATGGCACCTGGCCTGGATGCCTTTCAACGGGGGTTGGACAGGTTTATGGAGGAAAAAGTCCATCACAGGTTACAAGCCATGATGGGGATAAGCAGCCTCCTGGTTTTAGGCTCTCTCTGAATGCCAGATGCAAGGGAGTGGTAACAGGATACAGGTTTCTTGTTGCCTTGTGTGCTCCATGAGGCATCTGGTGGGACCACTTTGAGACACAAGAAGCTGGACTAGACAGGCCCTTGGCCTGATCCTACAGGGCTCTTCTTATGTTCTTACATTCATCTGTCCCTATATCCTATTGTAACTACCTTAAACAAAAGAATGAGTACCTGGAATAGCAGCATATTCTACCTGGACTTACCCGTCTCTGGTCACCTCCCCTTCCTTTGCTTCCTTCCTTCCGTTATCTAGTAGATTGTAAGCCCCTTGGGGCGGAGCCCTATCTCCTGATTTCTTTGTAAAGCATAATATACATGGATGGTTTATTATTAATTATTTTTAATAATAATTTTTTGTTGTGATTTATCATTATTAAGCAACAGCAAACCTTTCCCTGGGTGATAGCGTCCTGATTGCAAAATAATATAACTAATAATATAACTATAATATTATATAATAATATATAATATAATATGATATAATATAATAGAAAAAGAGGAATGGAACTTGTGGAGCTGTGGGAGGACATAGGAACCTACCTAATCCTCTTCCTAGACTGCCAACTTTCTAGAGGTAGGGAGCCAACGATAAGCTATCCTCCTGGGGTTGCCAACTGGCCTGGAAAACCATGACCCAGTCTGTTGCTGTGCATTTCTCAGCACCTGCCACCCGGCAGCTCTGTGAAGACATCAGCAGGTGACGCTTTTCCCAGCATGGAGATCATGAGCATGCTTTGCACGCGCGTGTCTGCAGATCATGTTGTCGCTGCAGCTCAGGACGCAGGAGCAATATTAGCAAATGCTGGCAAATCAATGTTTTTATTATTATTATTATTTGCATTAGCAAAGGCTGGCAAATCAATATTAGCCAAATGCTGGCAAATCCTCAGAATTGTGATAGTGGATGTCTGTCTGGGGCCGTGTCCAACGATTCATCCCTTGAAATTCACATGATTTTCGAAAGCTAGATGAATGATATCAAACTGGGCGGGCCCGCCTCATAGTAAACATGTGTTTCGTTCAGCTTTTGATATGCTGCTGCTTCTTTTTATTTTCCCTTCTCCTTCCTTGCCAAGGCTGGTCACGGGGGCGCCGCGCCGCGCTCAGCAGTTGCGACCCGACAGGCTTCGCGGCAGCAGCGCCAAAGACCCCGCCTCTTCCTTTCCTCCTGAGTGACAGTCCCGGAAGACTGCCCGACGATGACGTCGCCTCGGAAGGGAGCCCCGCTGAAGTGCGCAGGCGCGTGCAGGACGGCCTCGTGCGCGGAACGCCGGAGTGTCGTAGTGCTGGAACTTCGGCTCCGCTCCGTTCCGCTGCCCCCCCCCGACACGTCATCAGCCTCTGCTGAACTTAAGTAGGAGTTCCGAGCAGGCTCTGGCGTGCGGCAGCCCGTGGCGTCACCAGCTAGGACCACCGCTCGTGGTCGCCGGGTCTCTCAGACCAGCGGGTCGAGAGTTCGCGCCTCCGAGACAGTGCTCCGGAGAGCGTCGCCGTAAATGCGGGGGGGTCCTCCTCCGCCGCATTGCGTCGTAGAGATTAACATCACCGTTGAGGACCCCAGTCGCGGGCTGCCGCCATTTTTATGACTGCCGCTGTGGGGGTCTGAGCTGCTGCCCCCAGTCTGCCCGCCCGCGAGCCTGTGGGCAGCATCGGCAGTTGCTGCTGCTGCTGCTGCGAACGAAGCGCGCTCCTCCGGGCACGCCGGCTTGCAGGCGCTGCTGCTGCTGTCAGCCCGGGCCCGGCCTCCCCGCGAGCAAGGTTGCAAGCAACGTGCACAGGAGCGCGGTCCCTTCCAGGCTCCCAAGCAGCTTGGAGAGGCGCTTCCTCCTCGCCCGCGCTCGTGCCAGGCAGCAGGCAGGGAAAGTGCCGCAGCAGCCCTTTCCCCTCTTGCCCGGCAGCAGCAGCTTCACGGAAGATCAGAGCCTCACTGTGCAGGGGCAGCCTACCTCTGGACGGGGACCGCCCCCAGGGAGCCCCTCCCTCGCTCCTCCAGCCAGCCCTCCGCCCAAATTGGGGAGCCAGGCAGGCAGGGAAAGTGTGGCGTTGTGGGAAGAACCCCCTGATAGATACCTTGGCAAATCATTCACAAGTGTGCAGGCTCACAGTCATTATATGTGTGCAGTAGGAGTTGGAGGGTGGGAATCAATGGATAACAACATCTCTCATCCCCTTCTTCTCCCATCCAATCCCATCATCATGGTGATACAGGTTGCTTAGGAGGACCGAAAAGTGTGGGAGGAAAGAGCAAAATCCCAGCCAAGAAGAGAGTGAATTTTTGGGGGCGGTAGAAGAGTTAACCAGCCCCTTCTACTTACAAGTACAGTATCTGCAGTACTTACTTACTTCCAGAGTGTGGTGGGTGTGATCTTTCAACACACATCCATAAGAACATAAGAACATAAGAAGAGCCCTGCTGGATCAGGCCAAAAGCCCATCTAGTCCAGCTTCCTGTGTCACACAGTGGCCCCACCAGATGCCTCAGGGAGCACACGAGACAACAAGATACCTTTGTCCAGTCGCCACTCCCTTGCACCTGGCACAGAGAAAACCCACAAAAAAAACAAAAAAAAAAACCAGGAGGTTGCTTATGGCTTGTAACCTGTGATGGTCTTTTCCTCCATGAATTTGTCCAAACCCCTTTTAAAGGCATCTAGGCCAGGTGCCATCACCACATCCTGTGGCAAGGAGTTCCACAGATGAATCACACGCTGGGTAAAGAAATATTTTCTTTTGTCTGTTCTAACTCTCCCTCCACTCAATTTTAGTGCGTGTCCCCTGGTTCTGGTGTTGTGCGAGAGGGAGAAGAATTTCCCTCTATCCACTCTCTCCATCCCATGCATAATTTTATAAGTCTCAATCATGTCCCCCCTCAGGCGCCTTTTTTCTAGGCTGAAAAGCCCCAGACGCTGTAGCCTTTCCTCGTAAGGGAGGTGCTCCAGCCCACAAATCATTCTGGTCGCTCTTTTCTGCACCTTTTCCAATTCAACTATATCCTTTTTGAGGTATGGTGACCAGAACTGGACACAATACTCCAGATGTGGCCTTACCATCGATTTGTACAAAGGCATAATGATATTGGCCGTTTTATTCTCAATCCCCTTTTTAATGATCCCGAGCATGGAATTGGCCTTCTTCACAGCCGCCGCACACTGGGTCGACACTTTCATCGACCTGTCCACCAGCACCCCAAGATCTCTCTCTTCATCCGTCACAGACAACTCAGAACCCATTAGCGTATATGTGAAATTTTGGTTTCTTGCCCCAATGTGCATCACTTTGCACTTACTTACATTGAAGCGCATCTGCCATTTTGCTGCCCATTCTCCCAGTTTGGAGAGATCCTTCTGGAGCTCTTCACAATCCCTGCTGGTCTTTACCACCCGGAAAAGTTTAGTGTCATCCGCAAACTTGGCCACCTCACTGCCTATCCCCAACTCCAGGTCATTTATGAATAAGTTGAAAAGCACCGGTCCCAAGACCGATCCTTGGGGTACACCGCTTTTCACCTCTCGCCATTGTGAAAATTGTCCATTGACTCCCACTCGCTGTTTCCTGGTCTTCAACCAGTTCCTAATCCACAAGAGGACCTGCCCTCTTATTCCCTGACTGTGGAGTTTTCTCAGGAGCCTTTCATGAGGGACTGTGTCAAACGCCTTCTGAAAATCCAGATATATAATATCCACGGGTTCGCTCGCATCCACATGCCTGTTGACCTTTTCAAAAAATTCTAACAGGTTTGTGAGGCAAGACTTCCCCTTGCAGAAGCCATGCTGACTCTCCCTCAGCAGAGCTTGTTCTTCTATGTATTTTAAGATTTTATCCTTAATGAGACTTTCCACCATCTTCCCTGGAACAGATGTTAGGCTGACCGGCCTGTAGTTTCCCGGGTCCCCCCTCCTTCCTTTTTTAAAGATTGGCGTGACATTAGCTATCCTCCAATCCTCTGGCACAGTGGCCGTTTTAAGGGACAAGTTGCATATTTGGGTCAAGAGGTCAGCAACTTCATTCTTGAGTTCCTTCAGAACTCTTGGGTGGATGCCATCGGGGCCTGGTGATTTATTGATCTTTATTTTGTCAATTAAGTCTGAGACATCTTCTCTTTTAACCTCTATTTGACTTAATTCTTTAGTCAGGGGAGACCGTTCTGGCAGCGGTATTTGCCCGAGGTCTTCTGCCGTGAAGACAGATGCAAAGAACTCATTTAATTTCTCTGCAGTCTCCAAGTCCCCTTTTATCACCCCTTTCTCTCCCTCACCATCCAGCGGACCCACCGTTTCCCTGGCAGGTTTCCTGCTTCTAACATATTTGAAGAAGCTTTTATTATTCCCTTTTATGTTGCCTGCCATACGTTCCTCAAAGTCTTTCTTGGCCTCCCGTATCATCTTTTTACATTTCTTTTGCCACAGTTTGTGCTCCTGTTTATTTTCCTCATTAGGGCAAGACTTCCATTTACGGAAGGAAGCTTCCTTGCCTTTTATAGCCTCCTTAACTGTGCTTGTTAGCCATGCCGGCATCCTCCTGGACTTGGTCGAGCCCTTCCTCCTTTGTGGGATACACTCCCGCTGGGCCTCTATGACTGTTGTTTTAAACAGCCTCCATGCACTCTGGAGCGATTGGACTCTTTTTACCTTCCCTTTCAGCTTTTTCTTAACTAGTCTTCTCATTTTGGGGAAGTCTGCCCTTCGGAAGTCAAGGGTTTTCGTGTCAGATTTGCTCGGCACTCTCCCTCCGACATGCATGGCGAAACAGATCGCAGCATGGTCACTGTTCCCCAACGGTTCGGTAACATTTACCTCCCTGACCAGATCTTGAGTGCCACACAATATCAAGTCCAGAGTCACCTGTCCTCTGGTCGGTTCCGTGACAAGCTGCTCTAAGGCACAGTCATTCAACATATCCAGAAATCCAGTCTCTCTTTCATGACCTGAGCATGAATTGACCCAGTCGATGTGAGGATAATTGAAGTCCCCCATGACTACAACCCTGTCTCTCGTTGACACCTCCCTGATTTGCTTCCTTATTTCAAGATCCCCTTCAGGTTTTTGATCTGGAGGACGGTAGCATGCCCCTACTATTACATCACTCTTTGAGCCTGGTAATCTAACCCACAGTGATTCTACGGAGGAGTCAGAGCCCCCCTCCAGCTCTACTCTGGTGGATTCTACCCCCTCTTTGATATAGATGGCCACCCCACCTCCAACACGCCCCTCTCTGTCCCTCCTATAGAGTTTATATCCTGGAATTGCAGTATCCCACTGGATCTCCGCATTCCACCAGGTTTCTGTTATACCTACTATGTCAATGTTTTCCCTAGCCACCAAACATTCCAGTTCTCCCATCTTTGCCCGAAGACTTCGGGCATTTGCATAAAAGCACTTATATACCTGGTCCCCCAAGAAGGGCTGCATGTTTGCCCCTTTATTCCTGCAGCCTTCTGTCTTGCTAGACTGGCTGTCATGTCCCATCACGCTACCACTCCCAATTCTTACTCTGTTATTACTTGACTGTTCCCCATCCTCTGCACCCTCATTCCCGAGGGATGAGGAGTCCCGAACCGGATGCCCCTCGGCTCCTGTCGGCTTTCCCCCAGGAGTCAGTTTAAAAGCTGCTCTGCCACCTTCTTAATGTTACGCGCCAGCAGTCTGGTTCCGTTTTGGTTCAAGTGAAGCCCGTCCTTCTTGTACAGGCCCGGCTTGTCCCAAAACGTTCCCCAGTGCCTAACAAACTTAAACCCCTCCTCCTGACACCAGTGTCTCATCCACGCATTGAGACCCCTGAGCTCCGCCTGCCTAGCTGGCCCTGCGCGTGGAACAGGTAGCACTTCTGAGAACGCTACCTTTGGGGTCCTGGATTTGAGCTTCCTACCTAGCAACTTAAATTTGGCCTCCAGGACCGCCCGGCTACATTTCCCCACGTCGTTGGTGCCAACATGCACCACAACCGCTACCTCCTCCCCAGCACTCTCTACCAGCCTATCTAGACGAGAGGTGATGTCCGCAACCTTCGCACCAGGTAGGCAAGTCACCGTGCGGTCCTCACATCCGTCACAGACCCCCCTTTCTATGTTCCTGACTATAGAGTCACCCACAACAAGAAGCCCCCTCCCCAGAGGAGTATCCATAGTGCGACTGGATACGGGCCCATCACCTGAAGAAGGGGTCCCCACTGTGGGATTGTTTCCCTCTTTTCCAGAGCAATGTCCTCCAGCCCTGAGACTCCCTTTCCTGGCAGCTGAGGCGCTGGCCAACTGAGGGTAGGACGATGCCTCCACGTCCCTAGAAGTCTCACCCTGGTTCCTCTCTACCTGTCTCTGCTTCTCCAGGTCAGCAACCGTGGCTTCAAGGGAGCGAACCCGTTCCCTGAGAGCCTGGAGCTCTTTGCACCGAGCACACACCCATGACTTGTGCCCAAGAGGCAGATAGTCATACATGTGACACTCAGTGCAAAACACTGGATAGCCCCCACCGTTCTGCTGGCTGTCTGACTGCATAGCTTTTGAGTGTAAGTTATGGATTTATCAAAGTTTGGGTACATGCCCATCCATGGCATGGCATGGCATGGCATGGCATTTGTCTTCCGGGGAGTGAACGTAGGCTCAGACCACTCCCCACACACTCCACCCCTATTCAGAAAAAGATCTCTGCAGACAAACTTGTGGACAAGAGTGCTCATTCACCAAATGAGCATTCAAAAACCAATAAGATACACGTGTAATTTAAACAAAAATATATACGCTGTCTGTCACTAACATTCCCTGAATAGGGTGGCTTGTGTTTTTCAGGCTCAGGATGACAGCTGCTGGAATAACCTGACTGAGTCATTGTGTGTGTGTGTGTGTGTGTGTGTGTGAGTGAGAGAGAGAGAGAGAGAGAGAGAGAGAGAGAGAGAGAGAGAGAGAGAGAGAGAGAGAGAAACGGCTCCCTGGCTACCGCAATGACCAAGCCAGTGGGACGCCCAGGCCTGCTCCCACCAGTTATCCCTGGAAAGTGGGTTTTTGCAAACAACGTTGAAAAGTCCACCATGAGCTGTTTGTTTGAGAAACGGGTGCAAATCACCCAGGCTTCCAGAGTCACACTGATATGGGAGGGAAGTTAAATCCGCATGTATCCACGCCTGGCTGTGGAAGCCTGATCTCACCGGAGGGGGGGGGAAGGGGGAAATGCTCTATATGTGCCCAAATACAGGTTACCCAGAAGAGGCTCCCAGTAGCATCTCTGAATGATTTCCTGCTCTGCCATTGCCGCCTTCCAATAAGCATCCCCTAGAAATGGGTGATACTCTCCAACACTGACATTATCCCCGGCAGCGTACATATTTACAAACCCAGCAGCCCATCGTGTTTCTTTCAAAACTCTTTTATGTTGAGTACTGCATACAGTTCTTGTTGCCACACCTCCAAAAGGATATAGTGGAACTGGGAAAAGTGCAGAAGAGAGCAAAAGGATTAGTGGCACCTCCCTTTTGAGGAAAGGCTACAGCGTTGGGGGGGGGACATAATTGAGACATATAAAATGATCCATAGGATGGATAGAGGGACGTTCTTTTCCCTCTTGCACAACACCAGAACAAGGGGACAGACATCCGCTAAAACTGTATGGCGGGAGAATTAGATTTCTTTACCCAGCATGGAATTAATCTGTGGAACTCCTTGCCACAGGATGTGAGGATGGCACCTGGCCTGGATGCCTTTCAACGGGGGTTGGACAGGTTTATGGAGGAAAAAGTCCATCACAGGTTACAAGCCACGATGGGGATAAGCAGCCTCCTGGTTTTAGGCTCTCTCTGAATGCCAGATGCAAGGGAGTGGTAACAGGATACAGGTTTCTTGTTGCCTTGTGTGCTCCATGAGGCATCTGGTGGGACCACTTTGAGACACAAGAAGCTGGACTAGACAGGCCCTTGGCCTAATCCTACAGGGCTCTTCTTATGTTCTTACGTTCATCTGTCCCTATATCCTATTGTAACTACCTTAAACAAAAGAATGAGTACCTGGAATAGCAGCATATTCTACCTGGACTTACCCGTCTCTGGTCACCTCCCCTTACTTTGCTTCCTTCCTTCCGCTATCTAGTAGATTGTAAGCCCCTTGGGGCAGAGCCCTATCTCCTGATTTCTTTGTAAAGCATAATATACATGGATGGTTTATTATTAATTATTTTTAATAATAATTTTTTGTTGTGATCTATCATTATTAAGCAACAGCAAACCTTTCCCTGGGTGATAGCGTCCTGATTGCAAAATAATATAACTAATAATATAACTATAATATTATATAATAATATATAATATAATATGATATAATATAATATAATAGAAAAAGAGGAATGGAACTTGTGGAGCTGTGGGAGGACATAGGAACCTACCTAATCCTCTTCCTAGACTGCCAACTTTCTAGAGGTAGGGAGCCAATGATAAGCTATCCTCCTGGGGTTGCCAACTGGCCTGGAAAACCATGACCCAGTCTGTTCCTGTGCATTTCTCAGCACCTGGCACCAGGTAGCTCTGTGAAGACATCAGCAGGTGACGCTTTTCCCAGCATGGAGATCATGAGCATGCTTTGCACGCGCGTGTCTGCAGATCATGTTGTCGCTGCAGCTCAGGACGCAGGAGCAATATTAGCAAATGCTGGCAAATCAATGTTTTTATTATTATTATTTGCATTAGCAAATGCTGGCAAATCAATATTAGCCAAATGCTGGCAAATCCTCAGAATTGGGATTGGGGAGGTCTGTCTGGGGCCGTGTCCAACGATTCATCCCTTGAAATTCACATGGTTTTCGAAAGCTTGGCGAATGATATCAAACTGGGCGGGCCCGCCTTATAGTAAACATGTGTTTCGTTCAGCTTTTGATATGCTGCTGCTTCTTTTTATTTTCCCTTCTCCTTCCTTGCCAAGGCTGGTCACGGGGGCGCCGCGCCGCGCTCAGCAGTTCCGACCCGACAGGCTTCGCGGCAGCAGCGCCAAAGACCCCGCCTCTTCCTTTCCTCCTGACTGACAGTCCCGGAAGACTGCCCGACGATGACGTCGCCTCGGAAGGGAGCCCCGCTGAAGTGCGCAGGCGCGTGCAGGACGGCCTCGTGCGCGGAACGCCGGAGTGTCGTAGTGCTGGAACTTTGGCCCCGCTCCGTTCCGCTGCCCCCCCCCCCGACACGTCATCAGCCTCTGCTGAACTTAAGTAGGAGTTCCGAGCAGGCTCTGGCGTGCGGCAGCCCGTGGCGTCACCAGCTAGGACCACCGCTCGTGGTCGCCGGGTCTCTCAGACCAGCGGGTCGAGAGTTCGCGCCTCCGAGACAGTGCTCCGGAGAGCGTCGCCGTAAATGCGGGGGGGTCCTCCTCCGCCGCATTGCGTCGTAGAGATTAACA
The DNA here is from genome assembly GCA_026170595.1 of Plestiodon gilberti rubricaudatus. Lineage (NCBI taxonomy): Eukaryota > Metazoa > Chordata > Lepidosauria > Squamata > Scincidae > Plestiodon > Plestiodon gilberti. The sequence continues at coordinate 2,718,808 of JANXHW010000011.1, forward strand.
TCACCGTTGAGGACCCCAGTCGCGGGCTGCCGCCATTTTTATGACTGCCGCTGTGGGGGTCTGAGCTGCTGCCCCCAGTCTGCCCGCCCGCGAGCCTGTGGGCAGCATCGGCAGTTGCTGCTGCTGCTGCGAACGAAGCGCGCTCCTCCGGGCACGCCGGCTTGCAGGCGCTGCTGCTGCTGTCAGCCCGGGCCCGGCCTCCCCGCGAGCAAGGTTGCAAGCAACGTGCACAGGAGCGCGGTCCCTTCCAGGCTCCCAAGCAGCTTGGAGAGGCGCTTCCTCCTCGCCCGCGCTTGTGCCAGGCAGCAGGCAGGGAAAGTGCCGCAGCAGCCCTTTCCCCTCTTCCCCGGCAGCAGCAGCTTCACGGAAGATCAGAGCCTCACTGTGCAGGGAAAGTCTACCTCTGGACGGGGACCGCCCCCAGGGAGCCCCTCCCTCGCTCCTCCAGCCAGCCCTCCGCCCAAATTGGGGAGCCAGGCAGGCAGGGAAAGTGTGGCGTTGTGGGAAGAACCCCCTGATAGATACCTTGGCAAATCATTCACAAGTGTGCAGGCTCACAGTCATTATATGCCTGCAGTAGGAGTTGGAGGGTGGGAATCAATGAATAACAACATCTCTCATCCCCTTCTTCTCCCATCCAATCCCAATCATCATGGTGATACAGGTTGCTTAGGAGGACCGAAAAGTGTGGGAGGAAAGAGCAAAATCCCAGCCAAAAAGAGAGTGAATTCTTGGGGGCGGTAGAAGAGTTAACCAGCCCCTTCTACTTACAAGTACAGTATCTGCAGTACTTACTTACTTCCAGAGTGTGGTGGGTGTGATCTTTCAACACAAATCCATGGCATGGCATGGCATAGCATGGCATTTGTCTTCCGGGGAGTGAACGTAGGCTCAGACCACTCCCCACACACTCCACCCCTATTCAGAAAAAGATCTCTGCAGACAAACTTGTGGACAAGAGTGCTCATTCACCAAATGAGCATTCAAAAACCAATAAGATACACGTGTAATTTAAACAAAATTATATACGCTGTCTGTCACTAACATTCCCTGAATAGGGTGGCTTGTGTTTTTCAGGCTCAAGATGACAGCTGCTGGAATAACCTGACTGAGTCATTGTGTGTGTGTGTGTGTGTGTGTGTGTGTGAGTGAGAGAGAGAGAGAGAGAGAGAGAGAGAGAGAGAGAGAGAGAGCACAAAATGGAGAAACGGCTCCCTGGCTACCGCAATGACCAAGCCAGTGGGACGCCCAGGCCTGCTCCCACCAGTTATCCCTGGAAAGTGGGTTTTTGCAAACAACGTTGAAAAGTCCACCATGAGCTGTTTGTTTGAGAAACGGGTGCAAATCACCCAGGCTTCCAGAGTCACACTGATATGGGAGGGAAGTTAAATCCGCATGTATCCACGCCTGGCTGTGGAAGCCTGATCTCACCGGAGGGGGGGGGAGGGGGAAATGTTCTATATGTGCCCAAATACAGGTTACCCAGAAGAGGCTCCCAGTAGCATCTCTGAATGATTTCCTGCTCTGCCATTGCCGCCTTCCAATAAGCATCCCCTGGAAATGGGTGATACTCTCCAACACTGACATTATCCCCGGCAGCGTACATATTTACAAACCCAGCAGCCCATCGTGTTTCTTTCAAAACTCTTTTATGTTGAGTACTGCATACAGTTCTTGTTGCCACACCTCCAAAAGGATATAGTGGAACTGGGAAAAGTGCAGAAGAGAGCAAAAGGATTAGTGGCACCTCCCTTTTGAGGAAAGGCTACAGCGTTGGGGGGGGGGACATAATTGAGACATATAAAATGATCCATAGGATGGATAGAGGGACGTTCTTTTCCCTCTTGCACAACACCAGAACAAGGGGACAGACATCCGCTAAAACTGTATGGCGGGAGAATTAGATTTCTTTACCCAGCATGGAATTAATCTGTGGAACTCCTTGCCACAGGATGTGAGGATGGCACCTGGCCTGGATGCCTTTCAACGGGGGTTGGACAGGTTTATGGAGGAAAAAGTCCATCACAGGTTACAAGCCACGATGGGGATAAGCAGCCTCCTGGTTTTAGGCTCTCTCTGAATGCCAGATGCAAGGGAGTGGTAACAGGATACAGGTTTCTTGTTGCCTTGTGTGCTCCATGAGGCATCTGGTGGGACCACTTTGAGACACAAGAAGCTGGACTAGACAGGCCCTTGGCCTGATCCTACAGGGTTCTTCTTATGTTCTTACATTCATCTGTCCCTATATCCTATTGTAACTACCTTAAACAAAAGAATGAGTACCTGGAATAGCAGCATATTCTACCTGGACTTACCCGTCTCTGGTCACCTCCCCTTCCTTTGCTTCCTTCCTTCCGTTATCTAGTAGATTGTAAACCCCTTAGGGCAGAGCCCTATCTCCTGATTTCTTTGTAAAGCATAATATACATGGATGGTTTATTATTAATTATTTTTAATAATAATTTTTTGTTGTGATTTATCATTATTAAGCAACAGCAAACCTTTCCCTGGGTGATAGCGTCCTGATTGCAAAATAATATAACTAATAATATAACTATAATATTATATAATAATATATAATATAATATAATATAATATAATATAATATAATATAATAGAAAAAGAGGAATGGAACTTGTGGAGCTGTGGGAGGACATAGGAACCTACCTAATCCTCTTCCTAGACTGCCAACTTTCTAGAGGTAGGGAGCCAACGATAAGCTATCCTCCTGGGGTTGCCAACTGGCCTGGAAAACCATGACCCAGTCTGTTCCTGTGCATTTCTCAGCACCTGGCACCAGGCAGCTCTGTGAAGACATCAGCAGGTGACGCTTTTCCCAGCATGGAGATCATGAGCATGCTTTGCACGCGCGTGTCTGCAGATCATGTTGTCGCTGCAGCTCAGGACGCAGGAGCAATATTAGCCAAATGCTGGCAAATCCTCAGAATTGTGATAGTGTGTGTGTGTGTGTGTGTGTGAGAGAGAGAGAGAGAGAGAGAGAGAGAGAGAGAGAGAAACGGCTCCCTGGCTATCGCAATGACCAAGCCAGTGGGACGCCCAGGCCTGCTCCCAACAGCTATCCCTGGAAAGTGGGTTTTTACAAACAACGTTGAAAAGTCCATCATGAGCTGTTTGTTTGAGAAACGGGTGCAAATCACCCAGGCTTCCAGAGTCACACTGATATGGGAGGGAAGTTAAATCCGCATATATCCACGCCTGGCTGTGGAAGCCTGATCTCACCGGAGGGGGGGGGGGAGGGGGAAATGCTCTATATGTGCCCAAATACAGGTTACCCAGAAGAGGCTCCCAGTAGCATCTCTGAATGATTTCCTGCTCTGCCATTGCCGCCTTCCAATAAGCATCCCCTGGAAATGGGTGATACTCTCCAACACTGACATTATCCCCGGCAGCGTACATATTTACAAACCCAGCAGCCCATCGTGTTTCTTTCAAAACTCTTTTATGTTGAGTACTGCATACAGTTCTTGTTGCCACACCTCCAAAAGGATATAGTGGAACTGGGAAAAGTGCAGAAGAGAGCAAAAGGATTAGTGGCACCTCCCTTTTGAGGAAAGGCTACAGCGTTGGGGGGGGGGACATAATTGAGACATATAAAATGATCCATAGGATGGATAGAGGGACGTTCTTTTCCCTCTTGCACAACACCAGAACAAGGGGACAGACATCCGCTAAAACTGTATGGCGGGAGAATTAGATTTCTTTACCCAGCATGGAATTAATCTGTGGAACTCCTTGCCACAGGATGTGAGGATGGCACCTGGCCTGGATGCCTTTCAACGGGGGTTGGACAGGTTTATGGAGGAAAAAGTCCATCACAGGTTACAAGCCACGATGGGGATAAGCAGCCTCCTGGTTTTAGGCTCTCTCTGAATGCCAGATGCAAGGGAGTGGTAACAGGATACAGGTTTCTTGTTGCCTTGTGTGCTCCATGAGGCATCTGGTGGGACCACTTTGAGACACAAGAAGCTGGACTAGACAGGCCCTTGGCCTGATCCTACAGGGTTCTTCTTATGTTCTTACATTCATCTGTCCCTATATCCTATTGTAACTACCTTAAACAAAAGAATGAGTACCTGGAATAGCAGCATATTCTACCTGGACTTACCCGTCTCTGGTCACCTCCCCTTCCTTTGCTTCCTTCCTTCCGTTATCTAGTAGATTGTAAACCCCTTAGGGCAGAGCCCTATCTCCTGATTTCTTTGTAAAGCATAATATACATGGATGGTTTATTATTAATTATTTTTAATAATAATTTTTTGTTGTGATTTATCATTATTAAGCAACAGCAAACCTTTCCCTGGGTGATAGCGTCCTGATTGCAAAATAATATAACTAATAATATAACTATAATATTATATAATAATATATAATATAATATAATATAATATAATATAATATAATATAATATAATAGAAAAAGAGGAATGGAACTTGTGGAGCTGTGGGAGGACATAGGAACCTACCTAATCCTCTTCCTAGACTGCCAACTTTCTAGAGGTAGGGAGCCAACGATAAGCTATCCTCCTGGGGTTGCCAACTGGCCTGGAAAACCATGACCCAGTCTGTTCCTGTGCATTTCTCAGCACCTGGCACCAGGCAGCTCTGTGAAGACATCAGCAGGTGACGCTTTTCCCAGCATGGAGATCATGAGCATGCTTTGCACGCGCGTGTCTGCAGATCATGTTGTCGCTGCAGCTCAGGACGCAGGAGCAATATTAGCCAAATGCTGGCAAATCCTCAGAATTGTGATAGTGTGTGTGTGTGTGTGTGTGTGTGAGAGAGAGAGAGAGAGAGAGAGAGAGAGAGAGAGAGAGAAACGGCTCCCTGGCTATCGCAATGACCAAGCCAGTGGGACGCCCAGGCCTGCTCCCAACAGCTATCCCTGGAAAGTGGGTTTTTACAAACAACGTTGAAAAGTCCATCATGAGCTGTTTGTTTGAGAAACGGGTGCAAATCACCCAGGCTTCCAGAGTCACACTGATATGGGAGGGAAGTTAAATCCGCATATATCCACGCCTGGCTGTGGAAGCCTGATCTCACCGGAGGGGGGGGGGAGGGGGAAATGCTCTATATGTGCCCAAATACAGGTTACCCAGAAGAGGCTCCCAGTAGCATCTCTGAATGATTTCCTGCTCTGCCATTGCCGCCTTCCAATAAGCATCCCCTGGAAATGGGTGATACTCTCCAACACTGACATTATCCCCGGCAGCGTACATATTTACAAACCCAGCAGCCCATCGTGTTTCTTTCAAAACTCTTTTATGTTGAGTACTGCATACAGTTCTTGTTGCCACACCACCAAAAGGATATAGTGGAACTGGGAAAAGTGCAGAAGAGAGCAAAAGGATTAGTGGCACCTCCCTTTTGAGGAAAGGCTACAGCGTTGGGGGGGGGGGGGACATAATTGAGACATATAAAATGATCCATAGGATGGATAGAGGGACGTTCTTTTCCCTCTTGCACAACACCAGAACAAGGGGACAGACATCCGCTAAAACTGTATGGCGGGAGAATTAGATTTCTTTACCCAGCATGGAATTAATCTGTGGAACTCCTTGCCACAGGATGTGAGGATGGCACCTGGCCTGGATGCCTTTCAACGGGGGTTGGACAGGTTTATGGAGGAAAAAGTCCAACACAGGTTACAAGCCACGATGGGGATAAGCAGCCTCCTGGTTTTAGGCTCTCTCTGAATGCCAGATGCAAGGGAGTGGTAACAGGATACAGGTTTCTTGTTGCCTTGTGTGCTCCATGAGGCATCTGGTGGGACCACTTTGAGACACAAGAAGCTGGACTAGACAGGCCCTTGGCCTGATCCTACAGGGTTCTTCTTATGTTCTTACATTCATCTGTCCCTATATCCTATTGTAACTACCTTAAACAAAAGAATGAGTACCTGGAATAGCAGCATATTCTACCTGGACTTACCCGTCTCTGGTCACCTCCCCTTACTTTGCTTCCTTCCTTCCGTTATCTAGTAGATTGTAAACCCCTTAGGGCAGAGCCCTGTCTCCTGATTTCTTTGTAAAGCATAATATACATGGATGGTTTATTATTAATTATTTTTAATAATAATTTTTTGTTGTGATTTATCATTATTAAGCAACAGCAAACCTTTCCCTGGGTGATAGCGTCCTGATTGCAAAATAATATAACTAATAATATAACTATAATATTATATAATAATATATAATATAATATAATATAATATAATAGAAAAAGAGGAATGGAACTTGTGGAGCTGTGGGAGGACATAGGAACCTACCTAATCCCCTTCCTAGACTGCCAACTTTCTAGAGGTAGGGAGCCAACGATAAGCTATCCTCCTGGGGTTGCCAACTGGCCTGGAAAACCATGACCCAGTCTGTTCCTGTGCATTTCTCAGCACCTGGCACCAGGCAGCTCTGTGAAGACATCAGCAGGTGACGCTTTTCCCAGCATGGAGATCATGAGCATGCTTTGCACGCGCGTGTCTGCAGATCATGTTGTCGCTGCAGCTCAGGACGCAGGAGCAATATTAGCCAAATGCTGGCAAATCCTCAGAATTGTGATAGTGTGTGTGTGTGTGTGTGTGTGTGTGTGTGAGAGAGAGAGAGAGAGAGAGAGAGAGAGAGAGAGAGAGAGAGAGAGAGAGAGAGAACGGCTCCCTGGCTATCGCAATGACCAAGCCAGTGGGACGCCCAGGCCTGCTCCCAACAGCTATCCCTGGAAAGTGGGTTTTTGCAAACAACGTTGAAAAGTCCACCATGAGCTGTTTGTTTGAGAAACGGGTGCAAATCACCCAGGCTTCCAGAGTCACACTGATATGGGAGGGAAGTTAAATCCGCATGTATCCACGCCTGGCTGTGGAAGCCTGATCTCACCGGAGGGGGGGGGGGAGGGGGAAATGCTCTATATGTGCCCAAATACAGGTTACCCAGAAGAGGCTCCCAGTAGCATCTCTGAATGATTTCCTGCTCTGCCATTGCCGCCTTCCAATAAGCATCCCCTGGAAATGGGTGATACTCTCCAACACTGACATTATCCCCGGCAGCGTACATATTTACAAACCCAGCAGCCCATCGTGTTTCTTTCAAAACTCTTTTATGTTGAGTACTGCATACAGTTCTTGTTGCCACACCTCCAAAAGGATATAGTGGAACTGGGAAAAGTGCAGAAGAGAGCAAAAGGATTAGTGGCACCTCCCTTTTGAGGAAAGGCTACAGCGTTGGGGGGGGGGGGACATAATTGAGACATATAAAATGATCCATAGGATGGATAGAGGGACGTTCTTTTCCCTCTTGCACAACACCAGAACAAGGGGACAGACATCCGCTAAAACTGTATGGCGGGAGAATTAGATTTCTTTACCCAGCATGGAATTAATCTGTGGAACTCCTTGCCACAGGATGTGAGGATGGCACCTGGCCTGGATGCCTTTCAACGGGGGTTGGACAGGTTTATGGAGGAAAAAGTCCATCACAGGTTACAAGCCACGATGGGGATAAGCAGCCTCCTGGTTTTAGGCTCTCTCTGAATGCCAGATGCAAGGGAGTGGTAACAGGATACAGGTTTCTTGTTGCCTTGTGTGCTCCATGAGGCATCTGGTGGGACCACTTTGAGACACAAGAAGCTGGACTAGACAGGCCCTTGGCCTAATCCTACAGGGCTCTTCTTATGTTCTTACGTTCATCTGTCCCTATATCCTATTGTAACTACCTTAAACAAAAGAATGAGTACCTGGAATAGCAGCATATTCTACCTGGACTTACCCGTCTCTGGTCACCTCCCCTTACTTTGCTTCCTTCCTTCCGCTATCTAGTAGATTGTAAGCCCCTTGGGGCAGAGCCCTGTCTCCTGATTTCTTTGTAAAGCATAATATACATGGATGGTTTATTATTAATTATTTTTAATAATAATTTTTTGTTGTGATTTATCATTATTAAGCAACAGCAAACCTTTCCCTGGGTGATAGCGTCCTGATTGCAAAATAATATAACTAATAATATAACAATACTATTATATAATAATATATAATATAATATTATAATATAATAGAAAAAGAGGAATGGAACTTGTGGAGCTGTGGGAGGACATAGGAACCTACCTAATCCTCTTCCTAGACTGCCAACTTTCTAGAGGTAGGGAGCCAATGATAAGCTATCCTCCTGGGGTTGCCAACTGGCCTGGAAAACCATGACCCAGTCTGTTCCTGTGCATTTCTCAGCACCTGGCACCAGGTAGCTCTGTGAAGACATCAGCAGGTGACGCTTTTCCCAGCATGGAGATCATGAGCATGCTTTGCACGCGCGTGTCTGCAGATCATGTTGTCGCTGCAGCTCAGGACGCAGGAGCAATATTAGCAAATGCTGGCAAATCAATGTTTTTATTATTATTATTTGCATTAGCAAATGCTGGCAAATCAATATTAGCCAAATGCTGGCAAATCCTCAGAATTGGGATTGGGGAGGTCTGTCTGGGGCCGTGTCCAACGATTCATCCCTTGAAATTCACATGGTTTTCGAAAGCTTGGCGAATGATATCAAACTGGGCGGGCCCGCCTTATAGTAAACATGTGTTTCGTTCAGCTTTTGATATGCTGCTGCTTCTTTTTATTTTCCCTTCTCCTTCCTTGCCAAGGCTGGTCACGGGGGCGCCGCGCCGCGCTCAGCAGTTCCGACCCGACAGGCTTCGCGGCAGCAGCGCCAAAGACCCCGCCTCTTCCTTTCCTCCTGACTGACAGTCCCGGAAGACTGCCCGACGATGACGTCGCCTCGGAAGGGAGCCCCGCTGAAGTGCGCAGGCGCGTGCAGGACGGCCTCGTGCGCGGAACGCCGGAGTGTCGTAGTGCTGGAACTTTGGCTCCGCTCCGTTCCGCTGCCCCCCCCCCGACACGTCATCAGCCTCTGCTGAACTTAAGTAGGAGTTCCGAGCAGGCTCTGGCGTGCGGCAGCCCGTGGCGTCACCAGCTAGGACCACCGCTCGTGGTCGCCGGGTCTCTCAGACCAGCGGGTCGAGAGTTCGCGCCTCCGAGACAGTGCTCCGGAGAGCGTCGCCGTAAATGCGGGGGGGTCCTCCTCCGCCGCATTGCGTCGTAGAGATTAACATCACCGTTGAGGACCCCAGTCGCGGGCTGCCGCCATTTTTGTGACTGCCGCTGTGGGGGTCTGAGCTGCTGCCCCCAGTCTGCCCGCCCGCGAGCCTGTGGGCAGCATCGGCAGTTGCTGCTGCTGCTGCGAACGAAGCGCGCTCCTCCGGGCACGCCGGCTTGCAGGCGCTGCTGCTGCTGTCAGCCCGGGCCCAGCCTCCCCGCGAGCAAGGTTGCAAGCAACGTGCACAGGAGCGCGGTCCCTTCCAGGCTCCCAAGCAGCTTGGAGAGGCGCTTCCTCCTCGCCCGCGCTCGTGCCAGGCAGCAGGCAGGGAAAGTGCCGCAGCAGCCCTTTCCCCTCTTCCCCGGCAGCAGCAGCTTCACGGAAGATCAGAGCCTCACTGTGCAGGGAAAGTCTACCTCTGGACGGGGACCGCCCCCAGGGAGCCCCTCCCTCGCTCCTCCAGCCAGCCCTCCGCCCAAATTGGGGAGCCAGGCAGGCAGGGAAAGTGTGGCGTTGTGGGAAGAACCCCCTGATAGATACCTTGGCAAATCATTCACAAGTGTGCAGGCTCACAGTCATTATATGCCTGCAGTAGGAGTTGGAGGGTGGGAATCAATGAATAACAACATCTCTCATCCCCTTCTTCTCCCATCCAATCCCAATCATCATGGTGATACAGGTTGCTTAGGAGGACCGAAAAGTGTGGGAGGAAAGAGCAAAATCCCAGCCAAAAAGAGAGTGAATTCTTGGGGGCGGTAGAAGAGTTAACCAGCCCCTTCTACTTACAAGTACAGTATCTGCAGTACTTACTTACTTCCAGAGTGTGGTGGGTGTGATCTTTCAACACACATCCATGGCATGGCATGGCATAGCATGGCATTTGTCTTCCGGGGAGTGAACGTAGGCTCAGACCACTCCCCACACACTCCACCCCTGTTCAGAAAAAGACCTCTGCAGACAAACTTGTGGACAAGAGTGCTCATTCACCAAATGAGCATTCAAAAACCAATAAGATACACGTGTAATTTAAACAAAATTATATACGCTGTCTGTCACTAACATTCCCTGAATAGGGTGGCTTGTGTTTTTCAGGCTCAAGATGACAGCTGCTGGAATAACCTGACTGAGTCATTGTGTGTGTGTGTGTGTGTGTGTGTGTGTGAGAGAGAGAGAGAGAGAGAGAGAGAGAGAGAGAGAGAAACGGCTCCCTGGCTACCGCAATGACCAAGCCAGTGGGACGCCCAGGCCTGCTCCCACCAGCTATCCCTGGAAAGTGGGTTTTTGCAAACAACGTTGAAAAGTCCACCATGAGCTGTTTGTTTGAGAAACGGGTGCAAATCACCCAGGCTTCCAGAGTCACACTGATATGGGAGGGAAGTTAAATCCGCATGTATCCACGCCTGGCTGTGGAAGCCTGATCTCACCGGAGGGGGGGGGAAGGGGGAAATGCTCTATATGTGCCCAAATACAGGTTATCCAGAACAGGCTCCCAGTAGCATCTTTGAATGATTTCCTGCTGTGCCATTGCCGCCTTCCAATAAGCATCCCCTGGAAATGGGTGATACTCTCCAACACTGACATTATCCCCGGCAGCGTACATATTTACAAACCCAGCAGCCCATCGTGTTTCTTTCAAAACTCTTTTATGTTGAGTACTGCATACAGTTCTTGTTGCCACACCTCCAGAAGGATATAGTGGAACTGGGAAAAGTGCAGAAGAGAGCAAAAGGATTAGTGGCACCTCCCTTTTGAGGAAAGGCTACAGCGTTGGGGGGGGGGACATAATTGAGACATATAAAATGATCCATAGGATGGATAGAGGGACGTTCTTTTCCCTCTTGCACAACACCAGAACAAGGGGACAGACATCCGCTAAAACTGAATGGCGGGAGAATTAGATTTCTTTACCCAGCATGGAATTAATCTGTGGAACTCCTTGCCACAGGATGTGAGGATGGCACCTGGCCTGGATGCCTTTCAACGGGGGTTGGACAGGTTTATGGAGGAAAAAGTCCATCACAGGTTACAAGCCACGATGGGGATAAGCAGCCTCCTGGTTTTAGGCTCTCTCTGAATGCCAGATGCAAGGGAGTAGTAAAAGGATACAGGTTTCTTGTTGCCTTGTGTGCTCCATGAGGCATCTGGTGAGACCACTTTAAGTCACAAGAAGCTGGACTAGACAGGCCCTTGGCCTGATCCTACAGGGCTCTTCTTATGTTCTTACATTCATCTGTTCCTATATCCTATTGTAACTACCTTAAAGAAAAGAATGAGTACCTGGAATAGCAGCATATTCTACCTGGACTTACCCGTCTCTGGTCACCTCCCCTTCCTTTGCTTCCTTCCTTCCGTTATCTAGTAGATTGTAAGCCCCTTGGGGCAGAGCCCTATCTCCTGATTTCTTTGTAAAGCATAATATACATGGATGGTTTATTATTAATTATTTTTAATAATAATTTTTTGTTGTGATTTATCATTATTAAGCAACAGCAAACCTTTCCCTGGGTGATAGCTTCCTGATTGCAAAATAATATAACTAATAATATAACTATAATATTATATAATAATATATAATATTATATTATAATATAATAGAAAAAGAGGAATGGAACTTGTGGAGCTGTGGGAGGACATAGGAACCTACCTAATCCTCTTCCTAGACTGCCAACTTTCTAGAGGTAGGGAGCCAATGATAAGCTATCCTCCTGTGGTTGCCAACTGGCCTGGAAAACCATGACCCAGTCTGTTCCTGTGCATTTCTCAGCACCTGGCACCAGGTAGCTCTGTGAAGACATCAGCAGGTGACGCTTTTCCCAGCATGGAGATCATGAGCATGCTTTGCACGCGCGTGTCTGCAGATCATGTTGTCGCTGCAGCTCAGGACGCAGGAGCAATATTAGCAAATGCTGGCAAATCAATGTTTTTATTATTATTATTTGCATTAGCAAATGCTGGCAAATCAATATTAGCCAAATGCTGGCAAATCCTCAGAATTGTGATAGTGGATGTCTGTCTGGGGGCGTGTCCAACGATTCATCCCTTGAAATTCACATGATTTTCGAAAGCTAGATGAATGATATCAAACTGGGCGGGCCCGCCTTATAGTAAACATGTGTTTCGTTCAGCTTTTGATATGCTGCTGCTTCTTTTTATTTTCCCTTCTCCTTCCTTGCCAAGGCTGGTCACGGGGGCGCCGCGCCGCGCTCAGCAGTTCCGACCCGACAGGCTTCGCGGCAGCAGCGCCAAAGACCCCGCCTCTTCCTTTCCTCCTGACTGACAGTCCCGGAAGACTGCCCGACGATGACGTCGCCTCGGAAGGGAGCCCCGCTGAAGTGCGCAGGCGCGTGCAGGACGGCCTCGTGCGCGGAACGCCGGAGTGTCGTAGTGCTGGAACTTTGGCTCCGCTCCGTTCCGCTGCCCCCCCCCGACACGTCATCAGCCTCTGCTGAACTTAAGTAGGAGTTCCGAGCAGGCTCTGGCGTGCGGCAGCCCGTGGCGTCACCAGCTAGGACCACCGCTCGTGGTCGCCGGGTCTCTCAGACCAGCGGGTCGAGAGTTCGCGCCTCCGAGACAGTGCTCCGGAGAGCGTCGCCGTAAATGCGGGGGGGTCCTCCTCCGCCGCATTGCGTCGTAGAGATTAACATCACCGTTGAGGACCCCAGTCGCGGGCTGCCGCCATTTTTGTGACTGCCGCTGTGGGGGTCTGAGCTGCTGCCCCCAGTCTGCCCGCCCGCGAGCCTGTGGGCAGCATCGGCAGTTGCTGCTGCTGCTGCTGCGAACGAAGCGCGCTCCTCCGGGCACGCCGGCTTGCAGGCGCTGCTGCTGCTGTCAGCCCGGGCCCGGCCTCCCCGCGAGCAAGGTTGCAAGCAACGTGCACAGGAGCGCGGTCCCTTCCAGGCTCCCAAGCAGCTGGGAGAGGCGCTTCCTCCTCGCCCGCGCTCGTGCCAGGCAGCAGGCAGGGAAAGTGCCGCAGCAGCCCTTTCCCCTCTTGCCCGGCAGCAGCAGCTTCACGGAAGATCAGAGCCTCACTGTGCAGGGGCAGTCTACCTCTGGACGGGGACCGCCCCCAGGGAGCCCCTCCCTCGCTCCTCCAGCCAGCCCTCCGCCCCAAATTGGGGAGCCAGGCAGGCAGGGAAATGTGGCGTTGTGGGAAGAACCCCCTGATAGATACCTTGGCAAATCATTCACAGGTGTGCAGGCTCACAGTCATTATATGCGTGCAGTAGGAGTTGGAGGGTGGGAATCAATGGATAACAACATCTCTCATCCCCTTCTTCTCCCATCCAATCCCATCATCATGGTGATACAGGTTGCTTAGGAGGACCGAAAAGTGTGGGAGGAAAGAACAAAATCCCAGCCAAGAAGAGAGTGAATTTTGGGGGGCGGTAGAAGAGTTAACCAGCCCCTTCTACTTACAAGTACAGTATCTGCAGTACTTACTTACTTCCAGAGTGTGGTGGGTGTGATCTTTCAACACACATCCATGGCATGGCATGGCATTTGTCTTCCGGGGAGTGAACGTAGGCTCAGACCACTCCCCACACACTCCACCCCTGTTCAGAAAAAGATCTCTGCAGACAAACTTGTGGACAAGAGTGCTCATTCACCAAATGAGCATTCAAAAACCAATAAGATACACGTGTAATTTAAACAAAAATATATACGCTGTCTGTCACTAACATTCCCTGAATAGGGTGGCTTGTGTTTTTCGGGCTCAGGATGACAGCTGCTGGAATAACCTGACTGAGTCATTGTGTGTGTGTGTGTGTGTGTGTGTGTGTGTGTGTGTGTGTGTGTGTGTGTGTGAGAGAGAGGAGAGAGGGAGAGAGAGAGAGAGAGAGAGAGAGAGAGAGCACAAAATGGAGAAACTGCTCCCTGGCTACCACAATGACCAAGCCAGTGGGACGCCCAGGCCTGCTCCCACCAGCTATCCCTGGAAAGTGGGTTTTTGCAAACAACGTTGAAAAGTCCACCATGAGCTGTTTGTTTGAGAAACGGGTGCAAATCACCCAGGCTTCCAGAGTCACACTGATATGAGAGGGAAGTTAAATCCGCATGTATCCACGCCTGGCTGTGGAAGCCTGATCTCACCGGAGGGGGGGGGGAAGGGGGAAATGCTCTATATGTGCCCAAATACAGGTTACCCAGAAGAGGCTCCCAGTAGCATCTCTGAATGATTTCCTGCTCTGCCATTGCCGCCTTCCAATAAGCATCCCCTGGAAATGGGTGATACTCTCCAACACTGACATTATCCCCGGCAGCGTACATATTTACAAACCCAGCAGCCCATCGTGTTTCTTTCAAAACTCTTTTATGTTGAGTACTGCATACAGTTCTTGTTGCCACACCTCCAAAAGGATATAGTGGAACTGGGAAAAGTGCAGAAGAGAGCAAAAGGATTAGTGGCACCTCCCTTTTGAGGAAAGGCTACAGCGTTGGGGGGGGACATAATTGAGACATATAAAATGATCCATAGGATGGATAGAGGGACGTTCTTTTCCCTCTTGCACAACACCAGAACAAGGGGACAGACATCCGCTAAAACTGTATGGCGGGAGAATTAGATTGCTTTACCCAGCATGGAATTAATCTGTGGAACTCCTTGCCACAGGATGTGAGGATGGCACCTGGCCTGGATGCCTTTCAACGGGGGTTGGACAGGTTTATGGAGGAAAAAGTCCATCACAGGTTACAAGCCATGATGGGGATAAGCAGCCTCCTGGTTTTAGGCTCTCTCTGAATGCCAAATGCAAGGGAGTGGTAACAGGATACAGGTTTCTTGTTGCCTTGTGTGCTCCATGAGGCATCTGGTGGGACCACTTTGAGACACAAGAAGCTGGACTAGACAGGCCCTTGGCCTGATCCTACAGGGCTCTTCTTATGTTCTTACATTCATCTGTCCCTATATCCTATTGTAACTACCTTAAACAAAAGAATGAGTACCTGGAATAGCAGCATATTTTACCTGGACTTACCCGTCTCTGGTCACCTCCCCTTCCTTTGCTTCCTTCCTTCCGTTATCTAGTAGATTGTAAGACCCTTGGGGCAGAGCTCTATCTCCTGATTTCTTTGTAAAGCATAATATACATGGATGGTTTATTATTAATTATTTTTAATAATAATAATTCTTGTTGTGATTTATCATTATTAAGCAGCAGCAGCAAACCTTTCCCTGGTTGTTTTGCAAAATAATATAACCATCGAGAAAAAGAGGAATGGAACTTGTGGAGCTGTGGGAGGACATAGGAACCTACCTAATCCTCTTCCTAGACTGCCAACTTTCTAGAGGTAGGGAGCTAATGATAAGCTATCCTCCTGGGGTTGCCAACTGGCCTGGAAAACCATGACCCAGTCTGTTCCTGTGCATTTCTCAGCACCTGGCACCAGGTAGCTCTGTGAAGACATCAGCAGGTGACGCTTTTCCCAGCATGGAGATCATGAGCATGCTTTGCACGCGCGTGTCTGCAGATCATGTTGTCGCTGCAGCTCAGGACGCAGGAGCAATATTAGCAAATGCTGGCAAATCAATGTTTTTATTATTATTATTATTTGCATTAGCAAATGCTGGCAAATCAATATTAGCCAAATGCTGGCAAATCCTCAGAATTGTGATAGTGGATGTCTGTCTGGGGGCGTGTCCAACGATTCATCCCTTGAAATTCACATGATTTTCGAAAGCTAGATGAATGATATCAAACTGGGCGGGCCCGCCTTATAGTAAACATGTGTTTCGTTCAGCTTTTGATATGCTGCTTCTTTTTATTTTCCCTTCTCCTTCCTTGCCAAGGCTGGTCACGGGGGCGCCGCGCCGCGCTCAGCCGTTCCGACCCGACAGGCTCCGCGGCAGCAGCGCCAAAGACCCCGCCTCTTCCTTTCCTCCTGAGTGACAGTCCCGGAAGACTGCCCGACGATGACGTCGCCTCGGAAGGGAGCCCCGCTGAAGTGCGCAGGCGCGTGCAGGACGGCCTCGTGCGCGGAACGCCGGAGTGTCGTAGTGCTGGAACTTTGGCTCCGCTCCGTTCCGCTGCCCCCCCCCGACACGTCATCAGCCTCTGCTGAACTTAAGTAGGAGTTCCGAGCAGGCTCTGGCGTGCGGCAGCCCGTGGCGTCACCAGCTAGGACCACCGCTCGTGGTCGCCGGGTCTCTCAGACCAGCGGGTCGAGAGTTCGCGCCTCCGAGACAGTGCTCCGGAGAGCGTCGCCGTAAATGCGGGGGGGTCCTCCTCCGCCGCATTGCGTCGTAGAGATTAACATCACCGTTGAGGACCCCAGTCGCGGGCTGCCGCCATTTTTGTGACTGCCGCTGTGGGGGTCTGAGCTGCTGCCCCCAGTCTGCCCGCCCGCGAGCCTGTGGGCAGCATCGGCAGTTGCTGCTGCGAACCAAGCGGGCTCCACGCCGGCTTGCAGGCGCTGCTGCTGCTGTCAGCCCGGGCCCGGCCTCCCCGCGAGCAAGGTTGCAAGCAACGTGCACAGGAGCGCGGTCCCTTCCAGGCTCCCAAGCAGCTTGGAGAGGCGCTTCCTCCTCGCCCGCGCTCGTGCCAGGCAGCAGGCAGGGAAAGTGCCGCAGCAGCCCTTTCCCCTCTTGCCCGGCAGCAGCAGCTTCACGGAAGATCAGAGCCTCACTGTGCAGGGGCAGTCTACCTCTGGACGGGGACCGCCCCCAGGGAGCCCCTCCCTCGCTCCTCCAGCCAGCCCTCCGCCCAAATTGGGGAGCCAGGCAGGCAGGGAAAGTGTGGTGTTGTGGGAAGAACCCCCTGATAGATAACTTGGCAAATCATTCACAGGTGTGCAGGCTCACAGTCATTATATGCGTGCAGTAGGAGTTGGAGGGTGGGAATCAATGGATAACAACATCTCTCATCCCCTTCTTCTCCCATCCAATCCCATCATCATGGTGATACAGGTTGCTTAGGAGGACCGAAAAGTGTGGGAGGAAAGAGCAAAATCCCAGCCAAGAAGAGAGTGAATTTTGGGGGGCGGTAGAAGAGTTAACCAGCCCCTTCTACTTACAAGTACAGTATCTGCAGTACTTACTTACTTCCAGAGTGTGGTGGGTGTGATCTTTCAACACACATCCATGGCATGGCATGGCATGGCATGGCATTTGTCTTCCGGGGAGTGAACGTAGGCTCAGACCACTCCCCACACACTCCACCCCTATTCAGAAAAAGATCTCTGCAGACAAACTTGTGGAGAAGAGTGCTCATTCACCAAATGAGCATTCAAAAACCAATAAGATACACGTGTAATTTAAACAAAAATATATACGCTGTCTGTCTCTAACATTCCCTGAATAGGGTGGCTTGTGTTTTTCGGGCTCAGGATGACAGCTGCTGGAATAACCTGACTGAGTCATTGTGTGTGTGTGTGTGTGTGTGTGTGTGTGTGTGGGAGAGAGAGAGAGAGAGAGAGAGAGAGAGAGAGAGAGAGAGAGAGAGAAACGGCTCCCTGGCTACCACAATGACCAAGCCAGTGGGACGCCCAGGCCTGCTCCCACCAGCTATCCCTGGAAAGTGGGTTTTTGCAAACAACATTGAAAAGTCCACCATGAGCTGTTTGTTTGAGAAATGGGTGCAAATCACCCAGGCTTCCAGAGTCACACTGATATGAGAGGGTAGTGCCGCAGTGTTATTTCAATTGACCAGTGTGTAGTTAGTTTGTGGAATTCCTTGCCACAGGATGTTGTGATGGCACCTGGTCTAGATGCCTTTTTTAGGTGATTGGACAGATTTATGTAGGAAAAGTAAGCAGTAATAGGCTTATGGTTTTAGTAATAGGCTGTCCCTTAATGCCAGATGTAAGGGAGTGGCGACAGGATACAGGTCTCTTGTCTTGGGGTGCTTCCTGAGACATCTGGTGTGGCCACTGTGAGATACCAAAAGCTGGACTAGATGGGCCTTTGACCTGATCCAGCAGGGCTCTTCTGATGTTCTTATGTTCTAATGCTAACCTTTTCCACTAGGTGGCAACTTGTCGCATGTGGTAAAATACAAAACATGCGGTTCTTTTCAATTCACCTGGTTTTGCTGATCTGCCCAGTTATGGGGTTCTGCCCCCACGGCCCCACCTCATACCAATCCTTCTGTCCCATTGTTTCCCTTGGCAGATCTAACTGTGAGGTCCGTCTGTTACAGGACTCACCCAAGTTGGGCAGTGTGGCGTCCCAATCCTTTTTTATGCTCCCATTCTCCCCATTGGCCTTCAGAAACGGAATGCATGCAGACAGCAACCAGACGTACGACCTTTAAGATGTGGTGACCACAACTGCGCACATCCCTTGTACAAAGGCAGTGTGGGTTCTATTAGCTTTCCCTGTGTTCCAGGGCTCTTGTGTTGAATCTTGACTGGCTCCTTGTATTAATTTGTCCCGGCCTAGTAATGTGATATATCTGTTTTCTTCCTCTTGCAGTGTTTGGGGTGTGTATGAGTTTGACAAAGGCCCACAAAGGCTGATGCCCAAATAGCTTGGCATTTAAGGTGACACAATATTCTTGCATTTTAGACAACACTCTCTCTTTTTACAGGCCAAGCTCAACATGCTTGGGCAGGCACCCTCTACCTGAACAGAAAGGTGTGCCTTGGAGAAGATCGAATCGTTTGCAGTACACAAGGGTTCTTTGGCAGCTGATAGCCTAAGTGGGAGCTTCCCTGGAGTTAGAAAGATTGGTGGGTGGGCTTCAGCCTATAGCAGGGGTGGCCAAACTTGCTTAATGTAAGAGCCACATACGATAAACTTCAGATGTATGAGAGCCGTAAGAAAGATGTTTGAGAGTCGCGATATTTAAGAAGCATTTAAATTCTTAAATATATTTACTCACCATGAACATGTTAAAACTTATGTTTTAATCCAGTGGACTCTCAGTTTACTACCTGGTAAATAATT
Organism: Plestiodon gilberti rubricaudatus; assembly: GCA_026170595.1. Lineage (NCBI taxonomy): Eukaryota > Metazoa > Chordata > Lepidosauria > Squamata > Scincidae > Plestiodon > Plestiodon gilberti. The sequence continues at coordinate 2,737,782 of JANXHW010000011.1, forward strand.
AGAAAGCTTCAAAATTTCTTATTTACCTTTTATATTAATTGTGATGCAAAAAGGAGCTGGGAAAAATTGAAGGCAAAAGGAGAAGGGGAAGGCCAAGGATGAGATGGTTAGACAGCATCACCGATGCAACAAACATGAAAATGAGCGAACTCAGGAAGATAGTGGAGGACAGGAAGGCCTGGCGGGATATGGTTGATGGGATCACGAAGGGTCGGACACGACTTAACGACTGAACAACAAAAAAGGAGCTCAGCCCACAGCTTTCCGAGAGCTGCAAAATTATACGCCAAAGAGCTGCATGTGGCTCAGTTTGGCCGCACCTGGTCTATAGCATGGTATGTTTAGCTTCTGTGTCCTTGTGTACACTGTCCATTTCAGCTTCCTCCCCCCCCCCCACAAGCCCTAGCATTGTGTTACAGCAAACAACACACTGAAGCAGATATGAAATTGACCCTTTCCGTTATCCTTAATTGGCTACTCCAGTGAAAATGTGGTGTACTTAAATCCTATTGGAGTTAATGAGGCTTAAGTGCTTAATCATGTTTAAGTTGGATTTTGATGAAGGCTAGAATACTCTGTATGAGAGCGAGACAGACTCACTGACTTCAATTCTAGCATTTTTAGAAATCCTAAAATTGGAGGAGCCTACACAGAATTCTGAGACTATGCGCTAGCCATGCTCTGTTCTTTCGTCTCCCTGAACATCACTCAGCTGCTGGGGCTCTCTGTATCACTTTACTTCAATTTAAAAGAAGAAGAAAAACCCCAACCTTTTGTAAGAACTGTTCTGTCTTTACCCAGCATGGAATTAATCTGTGGAACTCCTTGCCACAGGATATGATGATGGCACCTGGCCTGGATGCCTTTCAACGGGGGTTGGACAGGTTTATGGAGAAAAAGGTTTATTGGCGAATACCCCAATCCTACTTACTATCAGCTCAGAGATCTGATTGTTACTGAAAAGAACTTCACCGGCACCCCCAGCCCACAAAAAAATAAGCATGAGAAGCTTGCCTTGGGCTAACCCAGCAGGATATAAACATTAGAAATACATGAAGAGATCCTGGTTCTGAGCTAAGTGATGACCGGAAGAAAAGCTTTCTTGCTGCGGGACTGCACAGGAGCAGGAGGGGAGAAAAAGATGGCAACTCTGCAGGAAAAAAACGTTTTACATTTGGGGTACAGGATGATGTGATGAGAGAGCATAATGTTTCCTGGAGACCAAAGTGTTGCGCAAACATTTAAATACTGTCACTCCAGCATGTCTGCTGTAGCTGATTCTCTCCTCGCCCATCCCAGGTTGTCTTGGAAAGGGGTGGGAGAAAGCTCTGTGGTTGCTAGGTGACAGCACCCTGTTTTGCCATCTCCCGAGCAGTCTGGGTGTGGAAGGAAGGAAGGGGCTGAAGAGCAGCTATGCCAACAGTGCAATGAGAAGGTGGGGCAAATTAACCATGATGTTGAGGAGCCTGTTGCATAGGGGCTCTGCCTGGGCTGGCCCATTCATGAGCCTGACTGAGACATTTGCCTCAGGAAGCAGATTGGCCGGGAATGGCCACTTGCATCCACTCACTCAGCCTGTGATGTCCCCCTCCTTCATTCCTGGGTTGAAAAAGGAAGAGGAAGTGTGGAGGAGGAGAGTGTAGTGGGCTAGAGGGTCAAGGATGTTCTAGTCACCACTCTCTTCTGACACTTCCTCTCCGTTCCAGTTGCTGCTTGACCATTATGTTTTCCCAGCTTATCTCAGTTTTAAAACCGTGGAGGACCAGCGACTCTAGAGTCAATCAAGGCAGCAGAGGCAAGTATTTATATTATACACGTCAGCAGTGTGCCATGGGTGTGGGACAGCCACCCTTTTTTTGCGAGCGTTGGAATGTTTCAAACATGTTGCTCTCTTCATCTGTGAGCTGAAAAATGCTGGGAGGCACCTCTGTTATCAGCAGGTCTTGATTATGTAGAGAGACGCTGTCGCTGCCTCGCTCCTTGCCCGGAGCTTCTTTTTAATGCGACTGGAGCTCACTCCAAGGTGGCTGTTGCCTTATCAAAAGAGAAATCAAGGGCTGTTTTTCTAGAGTGGCAAGGCAAATGTTTTTTAAAACGACAACGCTGCAGAAACTGTGGAGGAAAAGGCTGTGGCTGGGATTGAGGGTAGTTGAGGCTGATGGATTCAGCATTTGTGCCTCAGTGGGGCAGCAGGTGGGACCCAGTGAATTAGGGACCCGTCGGCTATCAGGACAAAATGTACATGTGCATGCACACAAAGTGACAGGGCTTAGAATCTCATTGTTCCATGGTGTTTTACTGAGAGTGAGAGGGCAAGCCTCTGCCCCGATGAGCTTACAATCTTGAAAGAGGTGCGAGGGAAATGGAGGCAGGGGAAGAATACCTGGTGGGTTATAGGTTCAACAGGGTACAGGGACCGGGGGGGACGGGACGACCTAGCAGCTCTTTGGCAGAGCTCTGAGCTACTACAGCTGAGGTTGCAGCTCATTTCTGGACCTGGAAACTCTGGTGCCTTGAAACAGCGCAGCAGGCATAAGGCAGTGGGTGTCTAGAGGGGGAGGGATGCCACTTGCTGAATGTCCCGGGGCTGTGAAAGCCATCAAGATGCTTTCCCGAAACATAGCAGCAGCGGCGACTTGAACAACAGGCCTTGTTTCCCTCTCGTCTGAAATCTTTCCTCCGGCCTTGCTACCGCCGCTTCTTGTCTTCCTTGCACTGTCCCACGCCTGCTCGGGTGCTGACATGAAGCTGTCAATCCCCAGGCATGGCTTTGGAAAAGCTGGTTGCTAAAACCAGAGCCGAGCATGGGATTGTCCCACCCGGGAGAGACGAAGGCATCTTGTCTGGCCGGATTCAAAACTGCTCCAGTTTTTCATGTGGCATTTGTGGGAGTTCTCCGCTTTCTCCCCGGCAAGGTTACCTGAGCTCTCTGCCATTTAGGTTTTCCACTCCTTTGCTGCAAGTATTGCGTTGGTAGCTAAGGCTACATACACAGCAACACACCCTCTTAATCTGGATTAACTCCCTCCTGCAAGGAAACAATCGCTAACCCAGATGGAAATAAGCACATCCCCTATGGATGTGTATTTAAAGAACCAGGAGGTGGAATCCAACTTTTTAATTGCCTTGGATGGGCATGAAAGAGTGCTTCACATGGAAGTGTTCTTTCACATTTATATCCCGCCCTCCTCCCAAGAGTGCATGGCTCCTCCCCTTTCTTTGATCCTCACAACGACCCTATGAGGTAGGTCAGACCAAGGGAGAAAAACTGACCCAGGGTCATGACTGTAGTGATGGTTAAGAAGGGCATGGAGAGCTAGACCAGTGTTTCTCAAACTGTGGGTCAGGACCCACTTGGTGGGTCACGACCTGATTTCTGGTGGATCCCACAGCGCTTCCAATGAAAACACAGGTGATGGAAAGATCAAATAACTAATTGCCTCAAGCCTGGGCAGGACGTCTGGCTCAGGACGTAGAGCGTTCGTCTCATAAATCTGCCTGAAGATCTAATGGACAGCAGTTCAAGACGGCCGGAACTCTGTCGGAGAGCTGCTGGCACGCCGAGCTGATAAGCTGCAGAGTCTTTGTGGGGGAGTGAAGCTGCAGCTGCAACATTTGAGTGACAATCAAGGTTGCCTGTGTTGTCTGAAGCTGAAGCGTGCTGAGGCGAACACCAGAGAGAGCGAGAGAGCTGGACTGTGAAAGTAACATCTCGAATGAAGGGTTCTATGAAAGACTAGAACGTTATTATATTGTAAAAAAAACCCTTGGGGTTTAGAACAGCCTGCCCATGTACACTGCCTTGAATAAAGTCAGAGGAGAAATCCAATGACCAGAAATAATAATATTATTATTATTATTCAAAAATCAGATACCCTTCAAAGAGCTGAGCTCCTGCAGTTTGCATGCTTGTGTAAATATAGGGAGATAAATGTTTGTGTCTTTTTTTTCTGGTGTTCAATGACAGGTAGTGGGGGGCAGGTGAAGATCTTAGTTAGATCACATAACTAAGCCCTTCAAGCCTTGAGGCTATTCATTAGGGCTGCCTCATTATGAGAAATAGATTGAGGGTTTTGTTTTGTTTTTGCAAATAAATAAATATTAGATACAATTTCAGGTTTGCATGGCCAGCAATTGAATAAAGTCATACATGAGTGAATGGAGTTTACGGGTTTATTTGCCATGGTCCAAATTACAAACGCGACGTTTCATCCAGATTTCACTGGACCTTATCAAGCAAAAGCTGGTCAGAGCCCTGGCACAGCCTGGTGTTAACTGACCTTATCAGCTTTTGCTTGATAAGGTCCAGTGAAATCTGGATGAAACGTCGCGTTTGTAACACTTAAGTTGCTATTGTAATTAATTTGGACCATGGCCAATAAACCCGTAAACTCCATTCAATCAAATAAATGTTACTTGTTAAATAAATTAAATTAAATATTATTTCTTTCTAGATCACTTTTTTTTAAAGCCTCGTAAAGCTAGGTGGGTCCCCATAGTGTCATTTTAAAAAGTGGGTCCCGGCGCTAAAAGGTTTGGGAACCACTGAGCTAGACAATACGGAGCTAGATAGATCAGCGGTCAAACTTAGGAAATAAGATTGCCAATTCTGACAGAAGTTATTCATGGAGATTCCCCCCCCCCATGTGACGTAATGTGACGTAATGCCAAGAAAGCCTTGTTAAAACCTCCAGAATTGCTTTTCAGGCGACACCTAGAGTCCAGTGCAGATTTCTGGAGACTCGCAGGCCAATCCTGGAGGGTTGGAAACCCTATCTGTATAAAGCAGCTTTCTGTTTTGCTTAGGAATAAGTCCTACTGTGAATTCAGGCTGTATTCAGGCTACACATTTTGGCCAATGAGCTTTCCCAGTAGCCCTTCTTTCTCCTGCTGCATAATTAATCTGTGGAACTCCTCACCACAGGATGCTGTGATGGTACCTGGCCTCGATGCCTTTAAAAGGAGATTTGACACGTTTATGGAGGAAAATTACAAGCTATGATAACTGTATGCCATCTCTGGGTTTTAGAGATTGCCGATCTCTGAATGCCAGATGCAAGGTATCTTTTTGGTCTTGTGTGCTTCTAGAGGCATCCGGTGGGCCACTGTGAGATACAGGAAGCAGGACTAGAGGGGCCCTTGGCTTGATCCAGCAGTCAGGGCTCTTCTTATCTTGTCCCCCACTTGATTTTCATTTGGTCTGAAAGATTCCACCCTCTTCCTGTATGGGTTTGACTGTTGTCTTCTCATTCCTCCATCATTTGACCTATCTGCAGCCAGTACATCTTTTCAGCACCTCTATTCCTGGGGAAAGATTCCCTGAGTCATTCCGCCTCATCTGGGCTGCTGACACCCCTTCTCGGGATCTCCACTTCTAAACCCTTTGACTGCACGTATTGTTAAATTCAGGTTACATGTGGTTCTTCTCCCCTCGGAGCTCCAGTACGCAACTTTGATTTAAGCTGTTATGGATTGATGGATTTAAAACATGATAGATAGATAGATAGATAGATAGATAGATAGATAGATAGATAGATAGATAGATAGATAGATAGATAGATAGATAGATAGATAGATATAGGTAAAGGTATCCCCTGACAATTAAGTCCAGTCGTGTCCGACTCTAGGGAGCAGCGCTCATCTCCGTTTCAAAGCCGAAGAGCCAGCGCTGTCCGAAGACGTTTCCATGGTCATGTGGCCGGCATGACTCAACACCGAGGCGCATGGAACGCTGTTACCATCCCGCTGACGCGGTACCTATTAATCTACTTGCAATTTCTTGCTTTTGAACTGCTATGTTGGCAGGAGCTGTTGCACGGATTCGAACTGCCGACCTTTTGATCGACAGCTCATGGTTCAGTGGTTTAACCCACTGCGCCACTACCCCGTTTCAAATGCAGCATCTAATAAAAATAAGACTGCAGCAAACCAATCACTCCATAAACAGCAAGGATGGAAAGAAAGTCTAGCATCCTGCTTCCCAACCAGAAGGCCAACTAGATGCTCCTGGGAGAACCCCACAAGTGGGACAGGATGGCAGTCGCCCTCCCTCGCTTTTGCCCCCTTGGAAACTGGCATTGAGGTACAGTGCTTCGGAACATGGAAGTTCAATTTTAGCTATTCTGACGAATACCCTTTAATAGACCTCCATAAAGGTTACCTTACCTCATCCCGTTCAGAAGCCATTTCAACCCACGCTCACTGCCGCATCTTGTGTCAGCGAGCCTCAGAAATGAACGGAATGTATTTCCATTCATTGGAAAGACTCCATCTTCTAAAATGGTGGGGAGTGGACTGATGGGAACAGAAAATTCCTGCTTTTTCTTCAGGCAAGGGAGGAGGCTTGTTCGGCCTCTTAACTGCAACAAACCTATGCATCAACACAGGTGAGAGCATCTTTCTAGGCTTTTGATGTAGTTAGGAAGAAGCTCTGTAATCACCCGCACCCCTTCCCTAATTGAGGAGTCGGCTCCTACGCTACACAAGTCCTCTGTACTCCTCCATTGTTCTGGAGCTTCATTGTGGAAATGGTTACAGCTGGTTGACCACACCTGGCTGGTTACTTCCCCACCCAGCCCTGCAGGCAGCAGCTGGATAGCACAGCTGAGCCAAGCAGTCCTTGCCCTGTATGGTTTGGGGCCTATTAAAAATCCACCAACATATTCTAGCGGGGACAGTCGGTGCCAACGGCTTCTAAAAAATTTTTTTAATAAAAAGAAACCACGGTAAGCTCACCTTGGTCATTTTGTTGTTGTTGTTTTAAACTGGCCTCCAAGATGTAAAATTCTCTGCATTGCAGAACAGTGTGTGGTGGTGTTTTCACACAGCAAACCCGCTCTCCAAATCTCTGTTTTCAGAGTTTCCAAATGAGGGAAAACATCATAAAGGTGGACGATTCAGGGTGCAACCCTCTGCCCCAAATATGCCAGGCTAAGCAAAAACTGATCGGCATGAGATTCGGGACAGACAAGAGGAGGGACATTGTCACACCGCACATAATTAGCCAGTGGAATTCATTGCCACAAGATGTGGGGACTGCCACTGGCTTGGATGGCTTTAAAGGAGGCTTGGACAACTTCATGGAGGGCAGGTCTGTCTGTCAATGGGTCCTACTCCTAGCCATGATGGCTATGCTCTACTTCCCAGTTCAGCAGCATGCCTCAGAATACCTGCTGCAAGGGGGCAATAACAGATGCCTTTTTCTCCCACTTGTGGGCTTCCCAGAGACAATTGATGGACCACTGTTGGAAACAGGAATGCTGGACATGAGCCTTGGGCCAGATCCAGCAGGGCTTTTCTTATACTCACAGGATTTGGCAAGAACTGTCTTCTTTCAGCATATCTTCAATTACGGCATCACCTTTACTCCTCCACAACTGTGCGGATGCCCTCTTGCAGTGGTGACAACTGGCATCGCTGCCCCACAGGAGTTCCTGCGTTGTCAGTTCCCAAAGCAGGACTGATGAAGCTGACTCGCCAGTCGGATCCAGAGGTAAATTCCAGTGCAAAGTCCATTTTGCACATTCTGTCTTGTTGTTGTCCACTCTTTAGCAATCCCAGGGGGAGGGTGCTTGAGGGATGAACTGGAGAAGAGAAAAAGGTGGGGAATGGGTCTTCCCCCCCCCCTTGCTGCTTCTCCATTCTATTTTTTTTCCTTCCAACACTGCATTTCTTTATATAAAAAAGTGGTATCAGTGGCTCAAAATGCAATCCTGTCTACATTTAGACCACCTGTCTAGGGTGTCACAAAAGTGCCGTAAAGCACGTTTGCAGCACCCGACACGTAAGCGGCACTGGCGGAGAGGCTTGGGCCACTCCTCTGTTGCCGCGGGATGGATCGCCACCATGGGTGTATGTGTGTGGAATGGGGCATTTCGGGGAGGTGGGATTTGGTTGGTCGGACCCGGGAAGGAGGGAGGGACCGGCGACAGGATATGGCGGAGGAGGCTACCTCCCTTCCTGGGCCTGGTCAGCATTACATGGCCGGCTCGAATGTGCACCAGCAAAACAGCTGGCGCACATTCAAGTAGACCCATTGGGAAGGCTGGGGCTCTACTCGGGGTAAAGGGACCCTTTACCTCGAGGAGGCCTCCGGCTGTGCGAGAGAAGGCCCATCCTGTACAGGATGCGGCAGGCGCCTTATTTGTGCCGCCGCATCCTGCTAGACAGGATTGGGCTGTCAGTTACACATTGCAGGTAATATCTGTTTAATTGCTTTTTCTGAGTAAACATGCTTAAGAATATTGCATATTCTGTTGATTTGGATTGGGAATCAAGTTTCCCTTGAAATTGGAGTGCTAAACTTTGGCTGGGTTGAGCTTGTTACATAATGGATGTCTCTCTTATTATCCCCCCCCCCTCCTGAGTTCTTTCCAGTACTGTATACAAAGAGTTGTATAATTCCCAAGCACAGGCATAAATGCATGTTTGCAGTTAACCCCTTAGCATGCTACAGTTCTTGTTGCATCAATATTAGACAGTCATGCAGGGGTGGGGTTGGGGGTTGGGTCTTCCCCCCATTATCTACTTGGAGACCAGTAGATTCCCAGCTGGCACCATTTGGGATTATCCTGTTGCATGAAGTGAATTCGAAAACTGCATTTGTAAGCAACCCTGTGCAAGGAAGAGACTGCTGAAAGAGCTGATCCCTCTTTGTGCATCATGGACTCCTCTTGAGCTTCCTGCTTCTGCAGTGGCTGGTTCCAGGGCCCTGCCCAGAGCTGGGAAACGGCAGGCAAGCTGCAACACATGCCAAGGGGAACAGAGGTTGGGTGGTTCAGTTTTAGACTGTATAATAATAATCAAGAATCATCATACTCAGCGTTCATGTATCATTATTTTTAATGCTTAAGGCTGCAATCCTAAAAGCACTTACTAAGGAGTAAGCCTCATTGGACACAATGGGATTTAATTCTGCATAAACAGGCATAGGGATTGTGCAGCGATGCTCTCCATATATATACATGTACTCAGAAACTCTAGCAAACTACCTTCACTCCCAGAATGCTTCTACTACCCACCTTTGACTGATGTGCCAACATGACCTATTTCTGCTTCAGGCAGACCTGGCGATGGTGACTCACGTCTTAGTCACCTCATGAATGGATTGTTGCTATGCAATCTATACGGGGCTGCCCTTGAAGACCCTTTTGGAAACTTCGGCTGCTCCCCAATGCAGCTGCTCGGACGCTGGCCAATGCGAGATGATTCTGTCATGTCTCACCATTGTTGTTCCAGGGTCCAGGCAATGACTCAAAGCGCTTGTGATGATGACCTTTTAAAGCCCTACATGACACGGGGCCAAGATTTATTTATTTATTTTTCACATTTTTATACCGTCAGAGCAGGGAGGGAGGCTGTCTTGCGCATCCCACCATCCTCTCTGGATTGGTCGGTGGTGACACATGGCAGAGCTTTCTTTGTGGTGACCCCCCCCCCATCATGCATAATTCTCTGCCTTGTGCTGTGCAGCTGTCTCCCTCCTTCCCAATACAGGTGGGCCCCCATATCCACTGATTCGCTATCCACGGTTTCAGTTATCCATGGATCGTGGGGAGCCCCCCAGACTTTTACTTTTCCCCCCAGTAAGCTTCGTTTCTTCCTTAAAGAAACAGGAGAAGCAGCCAGGCTGCTTATTGCAGGCAAGTAGAACGAGACTAAGTCCTAGGGAGGCTCTGCAAGGTTAAAAGAAACCTTGCAGAGCCTCTCTAGGACTTAGTCTTGTTCTACTTGCCTGCAATGGAGGCTGCTTCTCTATTTGTTTTAAGGAAGAAACAAAGCTTGTTGAAAGAAAAATAAGAGCGGGGGGGGGGAAGCATGCCTGCCTGCAGGGGAGACAGGGTGGGGGGCCCCTCAGGAAACCATGGAGGGGGTGTTCGCTCTTATCCACGGTTTCAAGTATCCACAGAGGGGCCTGGAACATATCCCCCGCGGATATGGGGGCCCACCTGTATTTTGCTGGTTAGTGATCCAGATCCTGGATCCTTCTGAACCTATTTACTGTGTGTGTACCTATGTGAACTGTATTTTAAAGTGCTACCACGTTTTATTGTGTTTTTGTACTGAGAATGCTTTCTAATTGATATTGTAAGCTGCCAAGGAGAATGGCAGAGTAATCTTTAAAAAGAAATAGCAACCTGCCATTGAGGTAGATCAGTATATCCACCTTCTGTTGCAGATATGAGAGAGGCTCTGATATGGGAGACTGAGGAGGGGAGGTTGCCTAAGGCCCCCCTGAGTGAGTTTATGGGCAAAGGTGACACTCGGCTCAGGGACTCTGAAAAAGGTGCTTCTGTCTGCAAAGTAGCGGATCTACCCCTAAACTATGGACTCGTCCCTTTTTGTTAGCACCTCATGTTTGGTGCAGTGCAGGCAGTTGAAGGTGGATTAAGGATGCAATCCCATGCATGTTCTCTGGGAGTATGCACACCATTTAATACAGTGAGATTTACTTCTTCTGAGTAAATATGCATGGACTTGTGGTGCAAAGGCTAGCTGTTGTATGATATTCCAGAAGATCTGCCTCTTGAATCTTGATGGTAGAGAATGCTGATCCATTTGTCCATACTTTTTCTTTTAAAGGACGACTAGTAGAACCCCCCCATTGTCCTATGTATACATAAGGGGGGGGGGGGAAACGTACTGGCATTATGTTTTGAAAGATTTCCCTTTGTTCCTCTCCATAAACGATCGTCTGAATGGGTGACACACTGAAGAGCTAGTGAAATACGAACTAGTGGGGAAAAATAATCGACGTGCAATTTTTCTTCTTCCTAATCACAGACGTCACCGTGTTCCCGCTTCGTGACGCCGCTCGCGCGAGTGGACCCACCACAACGAGCGTCGCGTCGTGAGAGAGGTTATTTACAGGGGTCTCCACGTGGACACGAGTTCGGGCGGGGGGCTTCTAGCTCAGCAACGGCTGCATGCATCCTCATGCCCAGGGAAACACCGAGAGGGTTCTGGCTCTTTGGACGCCTGTTCTGGAATAGAAGGATGACGTCGCGCCGGACCATGACAGCGATTTTCCGCGCTCCCGGCACGCTGGTTGGCAAAGGAGGACTCGCTGCGCTGCCCACTCACGTGCGTCGATGCCCGGAGCATTCAGAGGGGCCACGCCTCCAAGTCCCTGCCGCCCCGCCCCGCCGGGCTCTCTCTTGAAGGCTCCCAGTTCTTCTAGGGAGTTCCAGGGGGCGGATCCGTCCCGCTTATAAAGCGGCTGCGGCGGGACAGAGGCGGCGTCTGCGTTTCACGGTCTCCTGTTGTCAGCGGTTCTTGGAGAGGAAAGCGGCGCTTCTCTTCCTTCCTTGCGCTACTATGGACATCGCCATCCACCACCCCTGGCTGCGCCGGCCCTTCGGCTTCCCTTCGCTGTTCCCTCCCCGGCTCTTCGACCAGCGGTTCGGCGAGGGGCTGCTGGAGAGCGACTTGTTTTCAGGCTTGCACCTCAGCCCCTACTGCATGCGGACGCCAGGCTTGTCGTCTATGCCCCCGATGCCCAATTTGCCGGACACGGGGATGTCGGAGGTAAAGTTGTCTGGGGCTTGGGTTTGATGGCGAGCTCTCTCTCTCTCTCTCTCTCTCTCTCTCTCTCTCTCTCTCTCTCTCTCTCTCTCTCTCTCTCTCTCTCTCTCTGTGCGTGCAAGGAGCTGTGATCAACCGAGATCCAGCCTGCTTTCGATCTCGGGAGTCTAGCTAAGCAAAGCTAGGCATGTGTAATTTTCCATCGCTGAGCATCTGCAGAGCGATGCTAGCCCCTGCAGGCTGCCTCCCCACCCCGGCCGTCTCCCAAAGCTTTTTGACTCTTCATTTTCTCGACGCTAATGGCCAAGAGAGGGGGCCTTGGTTGGCGCTGGGTGCCCAGCTCGGCCTGGGTATGTGTCAGAATGGTGGAGAGGAAGCTGTAAAGTGGCAGTGCCAGGGGCAGGGTGAAGGTGAGCGATGGAGGAGAGGGTGCCAACGGGTAGACTGAACAGGCGGCAGTGCTACCTATTATGGTAACATTCCTCAGCCAGTCCCTGTAGGGAAAACAATGCCAGCTGGGTGGGTTTGCCCTGTAGATGAATGGCTTGGCTCTGCCTCTAAACCCCTACAGGAGACCCTAACAGTCCTGCTAGATCTCTGCCTGCAACTGCTTTAACGATGGGGCTTGAATTTCTTACAATTAAGACGGGGGGGGGGTGTTGGTTCTGCTTTAAAGGCTGATAACATTTGCCCCATCCCTTAAGCCAGCCACTTACCTGAGCAAGAGCTCTGTGTAACCTTGCTGTGTTCCACCTCCGCTCCCTGCCACTCGACCCCCCAGCGACTTAAGTGGTACTTGACACCTTCTCTTCTCCTCCCTTCTGTCTTTTTACTGCTTTCTCCAAGTTGCAGCATCATGTTCCTTGGCAGAGGTTTTGCTGCTGTGTTTTCGAGGCTGTTGGCTCTATATTTAGAGCCGGACTAGTTGTGGGGTGTGTTTCTGAGTGGAGAAAGCTGCATGCTCTTACCCTAACAAGGAAGGATTCTTTAAATAATAATAATAATGAGCTCTTACCCGTGGTGCTCCAAGGGGCAGTGGAAGCCTCGGGAAGTGTGCGTGAGTACCTTCTCGGACGCTGCGGCCCTGGCGACACGCCGGTTGTCTGAAGTCCTTTGCCAGTTCACAGCAGCACCTGTTTCGCGCAATTGCCAAGCTTCTGCAAGGAGGGTGGTCATGTCGAGTTTGCTACGGCGCTGTGAACCTGCTGGGCTATTTCTAAGTGGAAGCCCAAATTTGAAGTTGGTGACTCTGCAGCTTAATTCCCTGCATGTTTTTTTTTTCCCCTTCCTGCCACCAACTTCAGTTAAGACTTGCTCCGTAGAAAATACATATAGGGGGGTTGTAGCCTTGGAGAAAGACGGGCAGGTGTCCGGGGCACTAGCTTGTTCCTCGATCTGTTAGCAGGGGAAAGGGGCTCAGGGATGGTGGAAGCTTTATGCTTGAAAAATTCTGAGATACGATAATCTCAGAGGCCACATGAACTAGTACATGTTCTATGACCTTAGGTTGCAGGTCTTTCCCAGCTTCTCTCTCTCTTCTCTCTCTCTGAGATAATTAAAAGTCAGGGATGCCAGGCATTGAATTGGGTGTGTGTGTGTCTACCTGCAAAACAAGCGCTGTTCAGGAATTATCCCTCTCCACACAAGTTTATCTTGGGAGGTAAGAAATTCTAGCGGTACTGACACAGGGCATGATTGTGGGATACACACAGCTTTGGCTCCAGCCTAAAGCTCTTCCACCTTGCTGCTGCAGCTACTCTCAAGTGATCAACCCTACCGCCTAGCTAAAGAAAGAAGGAAAGAATATCCACCTTGGCACCAACGTGGATAGAGGCATCCAGACTGCCGTTTTGGTAACATTAACTTTTTTCTCTCCCCCCCCCTTCCCAGATGAAGATGGACAAAGACAAATTCTGCGTGATGCTAGACGTGAAGCATTTTTCGCCAGAGGAGTTGAGTGTCAAGGTGGTGGGTGACTACATCGAGGTGCACGCCAAACACGAGGAGCGCCCGGTACGTATCCTCCCCCAGGATCTGTGGCATGACATGGTATAGTACAGAGGTAGCCAACCTTGCTTCATGTAAGAGCCACATACATAAACTTCAGATGTTTGAGAGCTGTAAGAGAGATGTTTGAGAGCTGCAATATTTAAGCATTTAAATTCTTAAGTTTATTTTTACTCGCCGTAAAAGTATATTTACTCGCCGTAAACATTACTATGTATTAATCCAGTGGACTCTCAGTTTATACTTGGTAAAATTATAATTTATAAAGCTTGAAAATTTCTTATTTACCTGTTAATTGTGATGCAAAAAGGAGCTCGGTCAACATATTTCCAAGAGCTGCACATTATACGTCAAAGAGCCGCATGAGCTGCAGTTTGGCCACCCCTGGCATAGTATTATAGGTGGAAACAGCAAACTAAGGCTGCAATCCTGACATGGAATCCTGACTGTTGTATTGCCCTTGGTAGATGCAGATAGCAAAAGGCCATAAAGTTGTCATTTCTACACTGGCTAAATTCCAGTCCTCAAAACCAGCCAGAACAGAAGTTGCTGAACCCATCTATCTGAAAGATTCTTAGACGTGAGCCTGAATCCCCAAAGATTTTGTGTGTGGGATGCTGTGGGATGCTCTTCTTGCCAATTGGTTGCTCTGCCACAGAGGAGTAGATGGTCCTTTGGCCTGTTGGAACCAAGTTCTTCTTGGGTCAAATGTGCTGGGCGTTGGTCATAAATTTATTTTAAAAATTTATACCCCGCCTTTCTCCCAGCAAGGGCACTCAAGGCGGCTTACAATAAAAACATTAAAATACATATATACATTAAAATAATTAAAAACAAATAATTAAAACAAACAACCCCAGGACAGGTGTCTAATATGCTCCTGACAACCCATCCCTGTCGGGTGATGCTGGGTCATGGAAAGATCTGGACCCATTTCAGCTTCTGAACAGTCAAAGGGTGTCCCTTCCTCCTCCGGGGCTGGCCCACCCATGAGGCAAGGTGAAGCAGCTGCTTCAGGTAGGCAGCTGGGTAAGGAGGCTGGTAGGGGAGGGTGCCCTGCTTGCACCTAGTGGCCCACTCTTGAGCTGGCAGGAGTTCAGCCACCGCCGTAAATTCCTGGTCACTCTCCGGCACCTAGAGCACGATCAGAAGGATAGCACGTGGTCGCTGAAGCTCCCGATAGCTGAGAACCGCAGCCGTTACCACTGCCATCTTTTCCTGGTAGCGCAAGGGTCTGGAGAGTGAATGGGATGTGTGCAGCCATGCGAGCACACACACACACACTGCCCAAAGGGGGGGCAGTGGTCTGGCCCATGGTCTCAGGCATGCTGGGGACTCAACGCCCTTGTCCCCATGGAACACAAGAAACAGTTGCCTCTGCTGACCCACCAGGAATAGCAGTACCTAGAATGTATTTTTTTTTTTTTTGCTCTTGCCTGCCTAGTTTACAAGGTGGAAACTTCCTCTTTAAGAATTACGCCCTCATTTGCCTGTCTTTCTATCACTTCTGCAGGATGAGCATGGCTACATCTCCCGGGAATTCCACCGCCGCTACATGATCCCCAAGGGCATTGACCCGGCAGCGATCACCTCCGCGCTGTCTCCAGATGGGGTGCTAACCATCACCGCACCCACTGTTCCGAGCATCTCCTCACCGGAGCGCACCATTCCCATCAGCCGCCAGGAGAATGCTGCCATCGCTGGAAAGTAATCTGCCTGGGGGCTTGGCTTGCTTTTGTCCCCTGTAGCCAGCATCTTGGGCCTGCTCTCCCCTCACCTGTAGCTCCAAGGGCTGTTTACTCTACGCCTTTAAGGAAGTGACATTCTCCTCCTTCCCCTGCTTGGGGTCATGATGGCAGAGACTATTGCCCGAGGGCATTCTTGCAGGGCACTTTCCCTGCTCTTGAGTAGGATCTTCCAGGAGTAGATGAGGCCTTCTCTATACTACCTATTCATGCTGAACTCCCTGCTTTTTGTATAAATATGGATACTTACATGTATTTTGCTTTACAAACCAAAAGCCATTGCAAAACCTAATACGGATATTTGCTAATAAACTCCATGTAACTGCCCTTGAGTGTACAGTTGACTGTGTATCCGCGGAGGTTCCGTTCCCAGAACCCCCATGGATGTGAAAATCCGTGGTTGGGTGGAAGGGAAAAAAATGCAACTGGAAGAGACTTCTGGTTGCATGTGCAACTGGAAACTGTTTCTGGTTGCGTTTTTTTTCTTCTAACAGGCATTTTACACTATTGCAATGTGGCGTTGGATGGAAGGAGCAGGCGGCAAGCCTGCACAGTTCTTCAATAAGGTACAATGGCGCTGCCCCCAGTGGGTTCCCTCCCTCTGAATGGCCATCCGCAGATAGTCAAATCCGCGGATAAGGAAGGCCCACTGTATTTTGCAAAAATTGCATTTGGTGGAGTAGACATTGCGTGCTGGGATGGAGGTGCAGCTGTGATTCATGGGACAAGGTTCTTGGGCACTGTGTTTGGGGGGGGGGGAGAGAGAGACGGGACATGCACATTTTCCTAGCTGGACAGCCAAGGTTCTAGAAGCTTCTGGGGAAATGAGGGAGAAAATGGCTTCTAAAGAGGTGGATAACTATTAATTGTGCAAATATTGCCTATTGTTTGAACTCCACTCAGAGATTTAGGTGCAGGAGCTGCAGTTTGTACTGTCACAGGTGTAACTATGGGAACTTTAAGCTGATGAGAATACGGATCAGACTGACTTCAACTACAAGTTTCTGGATTAACCAGGGTTAGGGCCCAATCCTATCCAACTTTCCAGTGGTGATGCAGCCGTGCCAATGGGACGTGCGCTGCATCCTGTGGTGGTGAGACAGTCACGGAGGCCTCCTCAAGGTAAGGGAACGTTTGTTCCCTTACCTGGGGGCTGCATTGCAGCTGCAACGGTGCTGGAAAGTTGGATAGGATTGAGCCCTTAAGCTTCTAAACAGCAAAAGTTAAATGGCAGGAGCTTGGACCGTGGGTAGCAGACTGACCCCCCCATACCAGCTTTTATTCAAGCTTCGGTCTAAAGCAATGAAGACAAAAAGAGCTTCAACCTGCAAAGATTACAGAACCTTAAACCCTGTCAATCCCTGCACACATAGGGGATGTGGCAAATCTCAACTGCATGCCATCTATACTTTAATACTAACTACGGCAATATGGCAGTTCGAATTCGCGATGGGGTGAGCTTTCGTTGCTTGGCCAGCTCCTGCCAACCTAGCAGTTCCAAAGCATGTTAATGCAAGTAGATAAATAGGTACCGCTTGCAGGAAGGTAAACAGCGCTCCGTGTTCCAGCCGCATGCTACGCGCTGCGGCAAGGAGAGTCATGCTGGCCACATGACCACGGAGGCATCTTCGGACAACACTGGCTCTTCGGCTTTGAAATGGGGATGAGCACCACACCCTAGAGTCAGACACGACTGGACTTAATTGTCAGGGGTCACCTTCACCTTATGGCAATATTACACAAAGCCCATTTTGCACCCTATCCCAATTGCACATGGTAGGCTGCCTTCTGCTATGGGTGGTAGCCAGGATGACGTGGATACAAGCAGATCGAGGGTGGTACATCTTGAGCGAGCTATGCAAAGAAAAAAAAAGCCTCTCTGGAAGCTGGTGTTGTGCTTCATTGCTGGTTAAGCAAGGGAGGAGATAGGGGAACAGGGACGGGCCGAAACTTGAATTAAAAGGGATGCATTACACAGCATTATTTGTAGTGCCAATCCACAGCAAGACAGGCTTTTTAAAGTAAGGGCAGCGGCCACAATGGGGGGATGGGAACAGAATAGCACTGAAGCTGAGCTGAGAGCAAGCCTTGGACAGAAAGCCTCATGCATCAGCATGCCCCTCCTAAGAAAGGATAAAAAGAAAACATTCAGCCTGTTTGTCAGTGCTTGCCTGTGCTAACTTAATTAGCTTCAGCACGAGGACAAGTCAGAGCTGCTGGCCTCTGCCCAAGTGAGAACGGGAGTCAGTCTGTTCTGTACTTAAGACTTGCTGCACAGAGATTTAAGGGAGCAGCTTCGAAAGTGCAACTGTGGGACGGGATGGTGGCGGCTACTTTTTTAAATTAGAACAGTGGTTTCCAAAACCTTTTAGCGCTGGGACCCACTTTTAAAATAGCACTCTATAGGGACCCACCTAGCTTTACGAGGCTTAAAAAAAGGTGATCTAGTAAGAAATATTTGCAAAACTCAATCCATTTCTTGTAATGAGGCAGCCCTAATGAATAGCCCAGCTGTTTTAAAACTGTGGTTCGCAACACACCATTGAGAATCACTGCTGTCCCCTGCCCCCTTAAGGGACGGTGACACCATGGCGGCGACCCAGGGGATCACCGCCACCAAAGTATCTGAAACCGCCCCCGCTGTATGTACCGGGGTTTGGGGAGGCCTGTGCGACCTTCTGCAGGCCTCCCCGATCTTCGGATTGCTGTTTTGCAGCAATCTTCGGGTACATCTGGTTTTCGCGAAAACCGGAAGCGCCCGAAGATCGCTGCAAAATAGCAATCCAAAGATTGGGAAGTCCTTCAGTAGGTCGCGCAGGCCTCCCCGAAGGGCCCCCCCAAGCTCTGGTAAGTACAGCAGGGGTGGCACCGGTGATTCCCCAGATCACCACCACTGTTAGCCCCGCCCCTGCAAACACTCAAAGTTCTCCCCACCTTGCAGGGAGAACTTTGAGAACCACTAGAATAGCCTCAAGGCTCGAGGGGCTTAGTGATGTGACCCAGCCTTCACCTGCCCCTACTACCTGTCATTGACAGACTTGGAAAAAAAAAAAAACACCGGATAAAAGATGCTCAAATATTTATCTGCCTATATCTACACAAGCTTGCAAACTGCAGGAGCGCAGCTCTTTGAAGGGCAATTAGCAAGCTGATTTTTGAACAGCCTCAGGGCTTGAGGCAATTATCTGATCTTTCCATTCCCCGTGTTTTCATTGGAGGCTCTACGGGACCCACCAGAAATCAGGTTCGGACCCAAGTGGCAGTGATGTAGACTTGAGTCTATTGACTTGGGACTTGAGTCAGACTCAAGTCGCGTCAACGACGTGACTCGGACTTGAGTTAGCGATTGTAAAAGACTCAACTTGAGACTTGGAGCCTTTTACGACAAGTCCAATTTTATTCAGGTTTAAACCCATTTTCCCCATTAAAGAGATAGGGACTCGCAATCAAAGACTCGGGACTTGGGGGCAAAGACTTGGGAGTGAGAAATTTGATCCACATCCCTGCCAAGTTGGTCCTGACCCAGTTTGAGAAACACTGAATTAGAATATTTGACACTGCAATGGAGGCTGCTTCTGTTTGTTTTAAGGAAGAAACAAAGCTTGCTGAAAGAAAAATAAGAGCGGGGGGGGGGGCAAGCATGCCTGCCTGCAGGGGAGACAGGGTGGGGGGGGGCCCTCAGGAAACCATGGAAGGGGTGTTCGCTCTTATCCACGGTTTCAAGTATCCACTGAGGGGCCTGGAACATATCCCCAGCGGATATGGGGGCCCACCTGTACTGCTTTTCTGCAAGAGACTTTGCCAAAGCAACATACCCGTTCCCTTTCCCAAAGGAGCCTGCAACTTCGATACAAGCCGCCCCTGGAAAGAGATACTATGCTGGGACCGAGAGAGAGACGGTTGCTATATAGCAGATCCCACCACTTTGACAGGACTCTTCCTGCCCAGTGAGCAGGTGGGACATGTTTAGCTTCCTGCTGCATCCGATTCCCCAGGCTGCTACAACCATGGAGGGCGCGGTGACCCAGCTGTTCTCTGCAAAATAAATGCAAAAAGTCAGAGCCCAACATTAGACAGGGTTTTGGCTTGGGCTGCAGGGAAGTCCAGGTGGAACTATTTGCTCAGTCATGGAGCCGACACAGAGTGGGTGGGCGAGGAGGCAGTCCGCTGGCGCTCAGCCCAACTTCCTCCACAGGGTAAGTTGAGAATGCCATCTAAGCCCCCGAGTGGTTTGGAGTAAGGGCAGCAGCAGGCACATTTGACAAATCGTCTATATATAAAAAGCAGCAGGTCTTTGGTTCTGTTGTGTCACGTTCTATTCTGACCTGGGGCAGGGCTGTTGAGCAGGCTGCTCTAAATGGGAATAGGAACGGGCAAACGTCTCTGGGGAGGAGCAAACCCAGCCCCCTGGAGGTAACGGGACTATTTAATTGTCACCTCCTATTTTTTCCCTATGAAGCCGAACAGCTGTCTCTCCTCCATACAGGAGGTCAAGTGGCACACATGGGGGGGGGGGGGGAAGATGTCTAGTCTCCCTCAGCAATCTTATGGTGCAGCAATTTTCAACCACTGTGCCGCAGGAGTTTGGGGAGGGTCATTTATTAGTACATAGGAAGAGCCCTGCTGTTTCAGGCCAAAGGCCCATCTAGTCCAGCTTCCTGTATCTCACAGTGGCCCCACCAGATGCCTCAGGGAGCACACAAGACAACAAGAGACCTGTATCCTGTCGCCACTCCCTTGCACCTGGCATTCGGAGGTAGCCTACTTCTAAAGCCAGGAGGTTGCTTATAGCTTGCAACTTGTGATGGACTTTTCCTCCCTCAATCTATTCAATCCTCTTTTAAAAGGCATCTAGGTCTTCAGGTGCCATCACCACATCGTGTGGCAAGGAGTTCCACAGATTTTGTCTGTTCTTTTGTCTAGTAGGGCCATTGGGGGATGTGAGCCCCCTGCTGGCAGTGCAGTGTGCCTTGTCAATTATCAAAAAACCCTGATGGTGTGCCTTGACAATTTCAGCGCCTTGTCTGTGTGCCGTGAGGATGCAAAAGGTTGAAAATCACCACTAAGGTGGGACCACAGGCTCTTCCTCCTGTGCCGCCTCCACCACCATTTCTGTCGTTACCATTTTATCACCCTTTTGCAAAGGCGCTCAGGGTCATGCATGAGATACCACCCTTTCCTCCTCACAACAACCCTGCGAGGCAGGCTAGGAAAAGAGAGGAGACTCTCCTCTCCCCCCCCCCCTTACTTAGCAAGCATTTACAAGCCAGCTGTGGCAGGCTGTGTCACACTTTTCCGCAGGCCGCCACAACATGTGGCCCACCAGGCCTGCAACTCCCAGTCCTGAAGGCACTGGAAGAACCCAATGCACCCGTCGGTGGGGGTGCTATGGGGGGAGACAGTGCTGAACTTTACCACTGTTCCCGATTCATCTCTAGAGGTCCGTTCAGGTCTGGGAAGCCTTTTTACTCACTGGTTGGACAGACAGATGCACACGCTCACATAAACAAATCCAGCATGTATTGATACACAAAAACAAGGCAAGGGCAGTAACCCCCTCCAGGGGGTTACAAGCGACTCCAGGAGGACACGAGATGCCCAAGAATGAGGGAGCTATAATGACGATCAATATCCCACCCCTCACTGCCGCTCATACATCTCCTTCAGGATCTTCATGCTCTCAGCATAGCGCGACTGATTCTTGTGCGATGCCTCTTTCCACCTGTCAATGGGAGAGGGCGCACGTCAGCTACATTCCACATATGGGCTTCCTTGACTCGAGATTTCCCATAATCCCCATGCCTCAAACACAAGCATTCCTGCTTCGGCCTGCAGCTCTCATGGCCGCCCCGTTCTGGGTACCTACCTTTGCCGGATCTTCTTCCACCGTTCCATGTTCTTGTAGATGAGGGAGGACATCGACGGCACTGTGTCAGGAGCCTGTGAGAAAAAGACAGCCTCAAGGGCTCAGCAATGTCCGATGACGAGTAGAAAAAGCAAATCTACTCGAAAAAGCAGTCCAGACTGCTCTATCAGCAACTAAATCAGCACATCAACCCATTCAATGTTTCAATGGAGACGTCCCTCGTCCCACGTATCAATGGAGTCGTTCCTCTTCACACATTGCTACATGCTATGCATCTGTGAGCACCTTTTTGAAGTATACAGTGGACCCCGCTATCCGCGCATTCAGCATACACGGATTTGTCTCAACGCGGATACGCGAGTCCACTGTAAAACGTCTAAGAAAAAACAGAGTTTCCTTACCTTTTAAATGCAAACCGCAGCGTATTCTTCCTTTTACAAGCTGAAATAGCACTCTGGAAGCCTCTTCCAGGTCGCGCAACTCGTGACTCTCCCAAGAATGCCCCAGAATGCATTCTGTGGCGATCTTGGGAGAGTGGAATCACGTGACCCAGAAGAGGCTTCTGGAGCACGATTTCAGCTTGTGCAAGCAAGAACACGCAGCGGTTTGCATCTAAAAGGTAAGGAAACCGCTGTCTTTTTAGACATTTTACAGTAGGCCCTTCCGCGGATTTCCGTATCTGCGGGGGTTCCGAGAACAGAACCCCCGCGGATACTGAGGGCCAACTGTACCGCTTTCTGCTCACATGGGTGGCTGAGATAGCTCCAGCATCTTAAGAGTTTGTTGCTTGAGCTGGAGTCCGTAACTCCAGAGGCCACGTTACAGAAACTGGTGTAGCATTCACCTATTAAAGCACAGCAGGAACTCTTGTGCAAGCTCTTGCAC
Organism: Plestiodon gilberti rubricaudatus; assembly: GCA_026170595.1. Classification (NCBI taxonomy): domain Eukaryota; kingdom Metazoa; phylum Chordata; class Lepidosauria; order Squamata; family Scincidae; genus Plestiodon; species Plestiodon gilberti. The sequence goes on from JANXHW010000011.1 coordinate 2,759,808, forward strand.
AAGCATTGGTGGAATGGCACTAGATAGAGGTTCGATTTGTTCTGCTCGTGCTTCTTTGGATCCCAACCCAGACCCTCCGGTTCCAGACAGAGAGCCAAGGATGCCTTTGATCCGACACCAGAGACCACCCATTCTCCCCTCCGGCCCCAGCTAAAGAGTGCCCTAACCGTGGCAGTAGCGACTTTGGACTCCTCCGGCTCTATTGGCGATGGAATGCGCAAGTTCACGGGCTCTCCCATGGGGTTCATCTGGCAAGGGGTCGGTGGCGGAAGCTTGCACACGTCCTGGCTCTTCCCGTTCAGTCCTTCAGCCCCCTAGGATCAAACACATTAGGAAAGAAGTGGTGCAAGTGCAGTCTCTGTTGATGGGCTCCCTTACTTGAGGTTTCCCATAATTCCCATGCTTCAAACACAGCGCAAGCATCCCTGCTTCGGCCTGCAGCTTTCATCGCCACTCCCATGTTATCCTCACAACCACTCTGCAAGGTAGGCCACAGAAAGTGTGACTGGCCCAAGGTCACGGAGCCGGCTTCATGAAAATGGGGCTTCGAAATTTGATCTCTCTGGTCGAAGTCCAACAGCCTTAAGCGCAGCATCACATTGGCATTGCAAGTTGCTATCACAGCCGGTTAAAGTCTAGACTTAGCTGAACCACAGGCTCCAATTTGGGGCTTTTAGTCACTCACTCAACCACAGCTTGCCCATAGGAGATAATACCAGTGGCCTACCTTTCAAGGCTGTCGTAATGTCTAAGGAGAACATACACAAAGAACTTTTGAGTCCTTCAACAAATGCGCTACATAAATAAATATCATTGGTGCTTAGCCTTTGTTCTGGCGGTCAAAAGCCCTGCCACTGCCGCCCCTCCCCCTTTCCAGCCAAGAGCCTCCTATTTTGTACCTCCTCGTCCTCCGGTAGGGTGGGCAAGTTGGGGCTGAGAGAACGCTCCTGTTCCCGCACCATGGGATTGTTTCGCATCCAGGCCCGGCAGATGGGGTACAGTGGGGTGCCCTCAGAGAACTGAGCTAAGTCCACGCTCCGGTCAAACAGCTTGATGACATAGGTATCTGGGGGATGGGGGGGGGGGGACAGGACAGGAGAGCAGGTTTTATTAAGGTAGAGACCCAAAAGGCGGTCCCAGGATGTCACCCTCAAACAAACTAGTCCCTATAGAGCAGTGGTTCTCAAAACTTTTTAGCGCCCGGACCCACTTTTTAAAATGATACCCTACCAGGACCCATCTAGCTTTACGAGACTTAAAAAAAAAGTGATCTAGAAAGAAATAATATATTTATTTACTTACAAGTAACATTTTATCTATTTGTAAAAAAACCTCAATCTACTGCAGGAGCTCAGCTGTTTGCAGGGTAATTAGCAGCTATCTGGTTTTTTAGAAGAGATCGAAGACTGTTATAACCAGCAATAATGTAGATTGAACGAGGCATCATCGGGGCATCATCGGGATTCAAGGTTATAGAAAAGCTGGTTTTTGAATAGCCTTAGGCTGGTTTTTGAATAGCCTTAGGGCTTGTGGCATCTACTCATCTTTCCATCACCTGGGACCCACCAGAAATCAGGTTGCAACCCACCAAGTGGGTCCCGACCCAGTTTGAGAAACACTGCTATAGAGAAAACACAACCCCCACCCCCCGGGCTCAATTTGGTCACGTACCAGCGCCATCATTCCTCTTTTTGAAGGGCAAGGCCTCAAGAGCAGCTCAAGACAGGGCAGTCTGAAAAATGCCACCTGTCTGCCTTACCAGGTGCAGTGCCAACCACCACCCTCACCCCTCCTCACCAAAGGTGCTCGAGCCCACCACTCTTCTCTCCTCTACGTGTTTCATCCTGCTCCATTCCCCGCTTCCTTTTCGAATCCAGGAAGTGGGAGCGGTGGAGGCAGGTGCCCCACCACCATGTTGCCTGCGGCGACTGCCTCAGCTGGCCTCATGGATTGGTAAGGCCTCAAGGCCCTGTTACTCTAAAGTGTACAAACAGGACAACTATGCTGAGCAAAGGATTGGAGGGAGGGGGCCATTGGGCTGCGAGGGGGCGGGGATATTGGCCTTGAGTTGCACCGATAGCCTGCACCGCTTACACCGAACGTCCCCCTTCCACTGAGGTGCGCCCGGGCCACGTCGGCATAAGCCATAATGCGCACAGGACGCAGCAGCCATGCATACTTGCGCAGGATTGCACTGTTATTTTGCGACGTAAACCGCTTTGTGAACTATTTTTTGTTGAAAAGCAGTATATAAATATCCTTAATAAATAATACGTTGCGGGATTCCCACTAGCCACGATTAAGGACAGAGTGCCAGATAAGATGGATCGTTTATCTGATCCAGCCAAGCCACCGCCATCTTTTCACTCACTCGGCTTCTGCAGTCCGCCTTCAGTAAGTCCGTCATCCGTCTCCTTCCTCTTCTTGCGGCGGTGGTGAGAAAACCGGGCCGAGGGCCTAACAGCACAACAGAAGGTTTTTTTTCTTAAGTCCCAGTCCCTCATGCTGTTGTCAATAGGCGGACAAGACACTGTCAAAAACCATACCTCTTTCCCGTGGCCGTTGGAGAAGAGTCCCTGTAAACCACAAAGCAGAGACATTAACGACCCAGAATGCAACAGCTTTCCCCCACCCAAGCTGTGAATGTGACACACATGACATGAAAGAAGCACATGATGGCCCAATCCTAACTAAATTCCCCTGCACTGATGCAACGGTGCCGGCTACGCTGGGAGAATTTAGCAGGCAGGAGGCTTCCTTGGGGTAAGGAGACATTTGTCCCTGGAGACAGACATGCTCCCCGAGGCATCTGGTGGGGCCGCTGTGAGATACAGGAAGCAGCTGGACTAGAGGGGCCCTTGGCCTGATCCAGCCAAAGTATCTCTTCTTATGTTCTTGTTTGGAGGAGATCTGGACTGAGGAGGTGCCCGATTCTGGCTTTTTGCCATTGGAATAAAAATACGCATCGGGGTCTTGTGATCCCCAGGCATTATCTGAAAATACAGAATGCAGCCCCTTTGCTGAAGCTGAATAGGTCGGGGTCTGGTTAACAGGAGGAGACTGCCTGCGAACCCCATATATTTCACCTTGAGTTCCATGATAGACGAAAGGTAGGATACATATGTAAGAAACAAATGCACATCCACCTATGGGGACACAGCTGGGCAGAAAAACCAGAAAAACACCCCCAAAGTGGCTATTTGAGTGAGATAGATGGTTTAAAAAAAAACCCCCCTCTAGAAGGAGAATGCAGAAGGGGAAAGAGCTCACTGCCCCCTACGTATAATCCTGGTAGGCTCTTCCTTCAAAGAAAGACTCTGGCGGTCTTTCTTTTTTGTGTGAAAGAGGCAGTTCTGGCCTGATCCAGCAAGGCTCCTCCGATGCAAACAGGAGGCGATGGGAACCTGAGAAGCCTTTCCCTCACTTCAGGAACAACTGCCTACCTCCGACACACAGCATGTGTCCCTGGAGGAGAGAGCAGCACTTAAAAAGCCCTGTCATAAGCAGCCACTACAGCTAGCCTGGGTCTGGTTTCTCAGCTTAATTAGCATCTCCAACTGGGCCTTGGCAGTCACTCTCTCCCCCCACCGTAGTCATGGGAAGCGACAAAGGCTTCTTACTTGCTGAGTGCATCAGACGGCAGCTTTCCAGAGTCTTCTTCCATCTGCTCCCTGAGGAAGGAGCAAAAGTTAGAAAAAAGGAGGGGGGGAGAGAGAAAGAGGATGCCAGCAGCCTTGTCCAGAACCTGGCTCCTCACCTGAGCCCCTGAGGGAGCTCCCCCCCCCCAGTTCTAGTTGCAAGACACTCACAAGCTATTCAAGGCCTCCCTCCCATTGCAGCTCGAACAGCTCCTAAGGGAGGAGATGCAACACCCACGATCTAGAGAACACCACGATCTGTTTTCCATCCTTGTGCTTCCCATCCTTGTCCTTCCCAACTCAGAGAGCCTTCGAACTACTAGGAAGCAGAGCCAGCACTGGAGACCTCAGAAAGGCCCCACTGCCGACTGGAGACCACCTCTGTAACTACAGCTCCATGTGGTGGTGGAACAACATGCAGGGCCCAACCTGGTAGGCCGGAGCCCACGGAAGGCGGTCTGTAGAGGGCTCCCTGAAACCAGGAGGTAGCTCTGCCAGGAGTTGCAGATTGCCCAGCTACCTGGGTAAGAAGCTGCCTTCCCCCCCCCCCCATGACAAAAATATCTGCTGCTTCCTGGTCCAGCTTGCTAGGTGGCACACTTCCAGGGAAGGGGGTTTACTTCTCCCCCATGGTCATAGTTGAACGTTTGAAGAACAGGGGTTGGAAGGAGCCCCAACAGCAGCAGATATACTGTCTGAAGAGTGGATATTTTCCACCACTGTTTCCTCCCCCAGAGCCTTTTATCAGGCACCATTTTCTTGTCCCCCACCCCACTTTTTTGTTGTTGTTGTTGTTTAAGGGTACATTCAGTGGGCCCTCATTATCCGCGGGGAGTTGGTTCCAGAAAACTCCGTGGGTAACAAATTCTGTGGATGGTGACATTGCACCGCAATGCCTTATCTGATCGAGCGAAAGGGGCCTCTGGAGGGCACGTCCGGGCTGCGCCGGGCCTGCGACTCACTCCATTGGCTTTTGCTGGCCACAGGACATCTTGGGGAAGCAACTGGAAGTTGCGTTCGCGAAACTGTGGGCCTGTGGAATGCGTCGTGGGCCCAGCGCAACCCAGACGTGCCCTCCAGAGGCCACTTTCGCTCGATCAGATAAGGCATCACAGTGCAACACCACCATCCACAGAATTTGTTACCCACGGAGTTTTCTGGAACCAACCCCCCGCGGATAACTAGGGCCCACTGTACCCACTGAAAGTACTCTTGTTCAAACCGCGGATGGTGAAATCTCTGGATGCCAAGCCCACGGATAAGGAGGGTCCACTGTATTCTGTTGTGTCTTATTTTCAGCTGCCTGGGATGCCAATTGCCAGGACATCAATATATGAAATAAATCAATAAAAAGCTTCAGAGTTATTCTGTGCTTCAACAGCAGGGAGTAACGGCACCCTTCCCACTCTTGACACCGAAGTCCCTGGCAATGCTTACCGATCAACGTCGGTCTTCTCCAGGAGACCTTGCAGTACGGCATCAAGCCGGTTCCGAGCATTGGCCATCTCTAGATCTGTGGCAAGGCAGCAAGGGAGAGGTGTCGTCATTCTGGGAAAGACCATCCATCCCAACCACCCTTAAAGGACATCACTGGCTCTTCCTTTCCCTTTTGCTGCCCATCCCGCCCCGCCACTGAATATCCTTGCATTATTTTAAGATTAATATCCTGCCTTTCCAATTCTGGAAAAGGGAGCTCAAGGCAGTTGTTACCATTGGACAATAAGGAGGGAAGGAACCATGTACACCACCCTGAGCTCCTTGAAGGAAGGAAGGTATGAAAATGTGAAAAATAATAAATAAAAAGGCCAGCGCAGCAAATAGCAATAACAATTCTAAAAACTCATAGGTGGTGGTAGGTAAAAAGGCAATACACAACAAGCTAAAAATACTAAAGCAGCAAACATATAAGTACCGTACACAGTAAAAGCAACAGGCCGGATAAAACCGGCCAGGAGTATCCCACCCTTACTCACTCCCGAAAGCTAATGTAATGGGGCTTCCTCGCTGCTTTTACGAAGACCAGGCTATACCAAAGGCAGTAGAGAACACTGCCTTCCATCAGACCCAACTGAAATTAGCAAATCCATGAAAGCCTTCTGCTTTCACAGGACTCTTCAATCAGCACAACAGAAAGAAAAATGTCAGCTCTCTCTCTCAGCACTCTGCACAACTGACGTACACCTTTGTTTTTGCTTGTGGTTTAGCTGGAGACAACTGGGGACCCTCATGCAATGTGCGATGGACACGTTTACAAAGCTTTTGGGATTCCTAAGCAAGGCATGAGAAGCAGCATATTTTACAAGCCTTCTTAAGGTCTGGCAAAGGGTGGGGTACAAATAAATGAAAAGGGAAGTAGAGGCCTGTGAAATAAAATAACCCACACAGAAGGATTCCTAGGTCTGATCCTGGCATTCTAATGATCCCCTGCCTAGCTGTTCCATTTGAAGATGAGAGGAAGAGGACTCAGCTATGCAAGAAGTGGTGCCCCTGGATTTGCAGTGGACAAGACCTGTGCAAGTTACAAAATAGCAACTTCCCTTTCCATTCATACCATGCTTCCATGGCATCCTACCTGGTTTCTCTGTTTTCACCTTTGTGTGCAACATGTTTCCCAGAGCCCGATTGCTCTAAGAGAGAGAGAAAACACACAAAGAGACAAAATTAGGAACAGATACCAGCAGAAGAGAAATACAAGATTCAAAGTAGGCAAAGATATACAGGTGGGCCCCCATATCCGCTGGGGATATGTTCCAGGCCCCTCCGTGGATACTTGAAACCATGGATAAGAGCAAACACCCCCTCCATGGTTTCCTGAGGCCTCCCCACCCTGCCTCCCCTGCAGGCAGGCATGCTTGCCCCCCCCAGCTCTTATTTTTCTTTCAGCAAGTTTTGTTTCTTCCTTAAAACAAACAGAGAAGCAGCCTCCATTGCAGGCAAGTAGAACAAGACTAAGTCCTAGAGAGGCTCTGCAAGGTTTCTGTTAACCTTGCAGAGCCTCTCTAGGACTTAGTCTCGTTCTACTTGCATGCAATAAGCAGCCAGAGGCTGCTTCTCCTGTTTCTTTAAGGAAGAAACTAAGTTTACTGGGAAAAAAGTAAAAGCCTGGGGGGGGGGTCCCCACGATCCGTGGATAACTGAAACCGTGGATAGCGAATCAGTGGATATGGGGGCCCACCTGTATTTTCATATGAATTATATCGCTGCAGTAGTATGCAAGTTTTCTATCTACACAAGATGCTTTATAGAAGGGCAGTCATGTCAAGGTTCCAGGGGAAAAATGCAAGACTGGAGCACCTAAAAGACTAACAAATGAAAACATGATGCATGCCAATTGCAGGCTAGAAAATTATTGGATAGATCCAAATATGAATAAAGACAGAGAAAAAGACAGACAGACTTTTTAATGCTATGCAGAGGGGATCTAAAATGCAAAGATACACAGCACACAACCAGAAATTTCCAGATCTCTTTGCCGACTTAAACATGACACAATGAGCTCTGTGTAGCTCAAAAGCCTGCACATTCACAACATTTGGCCTTCAGAACTAGTAATCGCAGCGTGTGTGCATACACAAGTACTACCCTTTTAAAGACCAACAGAGGCATTGTGGCACAAAGTGCTATGAACTAGAAGAACCCATTTCATCAGATACACTGAGTGTTCTGCATTATGGTACATAATTCGTGCATGCATACATGTAGAGAAAAACAGTTGTAAGCAGTGCAATCAACAGGCCAGGACTAGAGGTCTTTAAAAATGGTGGTTGTTTTTTTTGAAAATTTGTTGAATTAAAATGCAAAGTGTGGTGTTTTGTCTTTTTATTCACAGCTGCGAATTCTTAAGCATCAATATCTGGTTTAATATCATGACATGGCAGTCTTCAATGCAAAAACAAATTATTCAATTGGTTCTAACCGGAAACGTAATCCATTTCAACCAGATGCATTCCACAACCAGTAGAGAGTTGGTAATTTGGGTCCAATTCTGTTTTGATAGTGTGGTGTTGTGTGTTTTTATTCTGTTTGAAAAGGTGGTTTCTGTGTTTTTATGCAGTTATCAACAAAAACAAACACTCCCCAGCCATGACAGGCAAGAAATAAAGTTGGTGATATTTCCTTGCAAAACCGGGTGGGGCTGTAATTTAGTGGTAGAGCACCTCTTTTGCATATAGAAGGTCCGGGGCTCAATCCCTACCCTCACCAGGCATTATTAAGAATATTTACATGCTGCTTAAAAAAAAAATTCACAAGGCAGTTTAACATAATAAAACAAACAGTACAGGTGGGAAAACCCCTGAAATTCTAGACAGCCACTGCCAGTCCAGTAAGACAATACTGAGATAAATAGCCCAATGGAGTCTAAATAACTACGGGAAGCAGACGAACAGCAATAAAATAACCCACACAGAAAGACTCCTAGATATTAGTATTGCTCTGATGGCCTGACTCCAAAGGCAGATTTCCTCTGTAACTAAATACATTTTGATTAAAAGATGCTTATCTTATACCCATTTGAGCTTTGCACAGAAATATCATACCACCTTTTTGCATTTTATAGCCTTTTAGTTGCACTGTTAGTTTACTCTTTTCCCCCCTCTGCACCTATCATTCATGCACCTGATGAAGTGCACTCTACTCCCCAAAAGCGTCTGCCTTAATTAACAAACCTCGTCGTCTTTCAGATGCTACAAGACTCTTTTTCAGCGTTTGCTTTTCCAGCCTAACAGGACCACCCCTCTGCGTTGTCCCTCTTCTTACAGCACAACGTCAGCTTCCAAAGATTTGCAGGTCTGCAAAAGGATTGGACCACCAATACAAAACCCAAGCGTGGGGGAGGGAGCGGTGCTTGTAGATTCTTCTGTCTCGTGCGATCCCGGACACCTCCAACAAAACCGAGCAGCCAGCCGCCTCTCCACCAATTGCCCCTTCTCCGATTCCCGTTTGCACGAATGCAGAAAAACCGCCTCTGCTGCACTGCATGCTGGGAATTGTAGGCGATCGCTTAGGGAGGGAAGCTTCGACTCAACAGCTTTTGCGCATAGGCAAACGCGCGATCGTTTGGGCGAGTGAGAAAATCTGCGTGTCCTTATGGGAGTTGTAGTCGCTTGAAGTTTCTTTAACAAAACCGTGGGGCGCTTGAGAGTCAAGTAATGGGATTGCAATCCTTTGGAGGTTACGTGCAATCCTTTACGCGCGCTTACTAGGAAGCAGAACTAGGGTGACTTTTACGTGCACTGCGAGTCAATGTTGCACAGAACAATTCTGCAAAAACCTCACAGGCTGAGGTGTAGAGTTCATCATGTACAATACATATACACACCCTCCCCGTAGCTACATCTCCCCCTCACCTCGCGCTTAGAATCTTGTTCCTTTTTTTTTTTAACACGACAGGCAGAAAATAAAATTTCAAACACCCAGATCGCTCTGCGGCTCACCTAAAAATCGTCATTTCATCCCAATGCTAGGAGTGGGTTGCAATAGTTTTCAAACAAATGTAAGAATTGAAAAATGGGATTAACAAATATCGTATATATTATAGAAGGTACAGTATGTTAGATTGCTAGTCTATGAAAGTTCTCTTAGAACAAGTCCCACTGTGTTTATTCCCAGGTAAATTTGCATAGGATTGTAGCCTTAATATAACATATGCTAATTCGCTGTTTCTCAGCCAACCTTGAGACTTACTTCCAAGTAAACCTACAACAAAAGCCTTGGGCTATTCTGTGCAAGGTTCTGCTCTGTTCAATAGAATTCACTGCCAGGAAAACATGCCTACTGCAGTCCGAGTCTACAATCCTACACATTTAAGAAGGCTGCAATCCAATGCACGTTGACCTGGAAGTAAGTCCCATTGAAATAAGCAGGTGTTAATTCTTACATATAGGGTGGCACTGCAGGTTTTAATTTTGAGCACGTGCGCACATACTGATTGCGTTGCCCGTGTTTCCTTCTCGCTTCCCAAAACTGTTTAGCCTTGGCGTGAATTCCTGCAACTGCTTCAGCTCTTTCTCCTTCCCTCTAGTCTTAGGATAAAGAAAAAGAGCTAGCGCAGGGCATGATGGTATTTGTAGTTTATGCCACGCCCAGAACGTGCCGAGCATCGGGGTTTTTCACCTAAGTCGAGCGTGCCGCATGGCATTATGGGAATTGTAGTCCCGAAGCTATACAGGGTTTGGTGGTGGAAAAAAAGCTGTTTTTACCCGACATCCTTTACACACAGCGATTTCCTGTTTCGGTTGCTAAGTGATCGCAAAGGCGGTAAGTTTAGCGGGGCGATTTTGGGTGCTTCTCGGATCTAAGCTGGAGAAGGAGGTTGTGCATGTCAGAGAAGAAATGTTGGGTTTTCCTGCACAGGGGAGGACGAAGTTTAACTGTAACTGGAGGAGCTTCAATAGATTTCACAGCACAAGTCTGCTCAGGCGTAAGCTACTGTGCATTGTCTTCAATGGGGCTTACTCTCCCCCTAGTAAATGTGCCTAGAATTGTAGCCGTAGGAAAGCTTGCCAGCAAGCACGCTCCTACTCAAAAGGAAGCCCCACTGCGTTCAGTGGGATTTGTTTCCTAGTAAATTGTGCTTGGGATTGTAGGCTGCTGCTTTGGTATACTTGCTATTGTCGTGTTGAGCATGCGCCTCCAGGGAACATATATAGCACACGCCTCAAGCCTGGGTATGTTTACTCAAAAGTAAGCCCCACTGCGTTCAATGGGATTTGCTTTCAAGGAATGCAAGTATGTACAGTACAGTGTATAGGGATCTTTCCATATGTTTAGTGTGTTGTAGCAAAAACAACAAAGTGTCTTGTAGCCCCTTAAAGACTAGCCTTTAGGTCTGCAACTATTTCAGCAAATGCATCAGTTCTGCATGTATGTGTAGGGTTGTAACCTTACCTTTTTTTTTGGGGGGGGGGAGAAATTGAGAGAGAGAGAGACTTGCCCTTGAGTACACATGCTTAGGGTTGTGTTGTAAATACTGAAGGGCTTCATGGATTAGCATTATTGAATAGCATTATTGCTATTCCTCTCAGCCCTTTGGGTCAATTAATGTGGTCTCTGTGTTGATGTCTTTCTTCTGCAGACACTCACAGTTGATATTGCTGATCTCTTCAGATGAAACAGCTGTTAAAGGCACAAGAGCAGGGCAGATTGTGTTTTCTGGTCAGTTGGCAACCCTGTCTTAGGCTAGGACTTGGCAACCATACTGCTATCACTATCAAGTCTTGTCCAAATGCTTTCAGGGAGGGTTGCAAAACCATATTAGGTTGCCTTTTGCTTGCCAGGGTTGAGATTTTAGTGGAGTGGGGTGGTTAGTGTTTCAGTCTGACGGTTTAAATAATAAACTGTCATTTTTTTTTTACCTGCTCTGAGCTCTACAGTTGAGTGAGGCTAGTAATTAATTTAATAAATAGAAATGTGTTGTCTCACTTTAATAATTTATGTTCATATCTGTGTAGTCAGTCCTGGCATTTTCTATCTGTTTTAAGTTGACAGAAATGTTAAATGTTTTGTTCCCCCCCCCCCCCCCGTGATGGCTTGTTTACTTTGTGGTTATGTCCTATCCCTCCCTATTTTTGTTTTGAACTCAAAGGAGTCTTGGCTGCTTAGAGTAAGTTCACATTAACCTTTCTTTCAGGGTTGCCAAAGCTTTTCTGGCAGGCCTCCTGTGACTTTGAACACCTGCACTACCGGCAGAATTTCACAGTCAGTCTTTTCTTGGCAGGGGCACATGGTGATGGAAGACATTTCAACCTGCTGAATTTTTGCCTGTTATGTTGCTTTTAAAGGCACAGGAGTTCGGCCAGGAAACGAAGTCGACAACCTTAATCTTGTCATGTTTCAGTGGTAAGGGAGGCTGGCTTAGTTCTCTCCTTCAGCTAGAGTTGACAGACGCTCTACGCACAAGGAGTATTTGTTTACAGAAGTGTAGGTGTAGGATATCTTTTTTGGCTTCGGATTTCAGCTTGGGTTGGAGATTATCCCAGATCTCTCTTCCATGGAGCAGAATGGATTGTGCTGTGTGTCAAACTAAGCCAGAGTTTTATTCGTTGCTTGACTTGCTAGTTCACTTAAAAAAAAAAAATGATGCTGGAAATGTACTGCATGTCAGCCAGTTCACACATTACCTGGCACCAGATCTGGGTTTGCCAGTGAGTGTGAGCCTCACAAGGATTTGTAGTCCTGTGTGACTTTCAGACAAGTGTACCTCTACAGCAGGGGTTCTCAACCAGTGGTACCCGTACCACCAGGAAGGGGTTGAGAACCCCTGCTCTACAGTATGTATTTGCAAATACACACCAGTGGTACTTTGGCCGACTGCTGGTGGTACTCAGACCGCCGGACCCCTGCTCCGACGCGGTGCTTTCGGTGCCATGTTTTCACTCCCGAGAGACTCCTGGCTTTAGCTCAGAAGGGGCCTCCCACCTGCCCAGACCTCCTACTCGCGTTTTCTGGCCTCCGAAAACCCAGAAATAACTGGTGATGATGTCATTGCCAGTCATGTCTGGTGGTATGCAGCAGGAGAGTGGCGCCGGGGTGGTACTTGGCCAGGAAGGGGTTGAGAACCCCTGCTCTACAGTATGTATTTGCAAATACACATTTGTTTCATTCACACACATTGGTGTTTTTTTTTAATCATAGACCTAAAAATATAATGCGTGAAACAGCGCTCTGTGTGTGTTTTGGCAGTGTTTTGATCACCAAGTTGCTTGGATGTGTTTGAATCAATATAACTTTGCATAATAGCATTTTGCTCTGCTCTGCAGCTCTTTCTGACAAGAAATTCTTCTCCAACTAGGCTGGATAAGGCTGTGATTCTGGGCTGTGGTTCAGAGGGCCCCTAACTCTTTAGCTAGGAAGTGTTAATTTTTTTCCCTTGGAAGCCTCTTCCGGATGCTTCGCTCATCTGCTGCTATTTTATTACTCGCTTAATGCGCTGCATCCTTAACGCTTGTGGTTATTGCTAGTGCGTAGTTCTAGCTGTGTGAACCACTGAAAGCTTTTCTTCTCCACAGTCTTGCCCCTTGTGGTTTTTAATCTGACCCTTGTTAATGCTGAAAGTGTCCATTCATCAGATCTGCCTTGGGGCAAGTTCCTTAAAAAAAATCCAATGATTTCTACCAACAAGACAGGGACGAACTCATTTGTGGTGAAATGGGGCCCTGTGTCAGAGGCTAGCTGCTAATTTGCATGTATCCTCATCGGGATGCAAATCACATTGTGGTTGTGATCCGGATCTTCTGCAATGTTAAGCGTGCAATTAGCTGCATCCAGAGTGAACGTTCCAACGATGACATAAAGGCAATTGTCTGTAAAAGACCCTGGATGGTTTAATGGTTCTGGTGTTGGACTTAGACCTGGAAGATCCAGGTTCAAATCCCCGCTCAGCCACGAAGCTTCCTGGATGACCTTGGGCCAGTCGCTATCTCTCAGCCTAACCTACCTCACAGGGTTGTTGTGAGGATATGACATCATCGCCAGTTACTTCCAGGTTCAATCAGGTTTCTGATTGATTTAATCAGATTTAAATCAAGAAATGCTATTTGGAGCTTGGCTTGCAATCTTATGCATGTTTCAGCCCCTAGATTAGAACAATAGCACCAGAAGAGGAACAAAAATCTGAAGATGCTGAGGTGCTTTTCTTTTATCTCCCTGAATGCTGACAACTGGGATTTTGGGAGCCCGAAAGCAGGGCAAAACAAACGAGAGCATGCATCTTTGGGCAAAGCAGTGAGTCAGCCATGAGCAGGTGCCCTAAAGCAAACCACAACAAGCCATTCATTTAATCCCATCTGGGCGGGAGATGTTCTCGTCTTTGTACCACCGTCTTAAAATGCAAAGCCAGCCTGCTTGACGTGCCAAGCCGCAGTGGCATTCTTCAAACCTGCCAACCTAAAGGCGCCACTTTGAAACCGGGCGCTGGAAGGAAAGTCAATGCAGCTGTAACTCTTTGGCAGCCCACGATGACAAGCTCCGAGCCGCGAAGTCTTCGGATGCGTTCTCTCGCTCTGTCGGCAGCTGCGTGAGAATAATTGGTCGCCCTTTCCTCGGGTTCATGCGGACCGTGGGATGCTAGTTTGTCAAGATGGACATGCCGAAAGGGTGACGAGCTGGAGCAGGGAGCCAAGCTGACATCGTCGTCTCCAGAACCCATTTTCCCCACCAGCACAAAGATGGCGACGATCTGGAAGGAGTCCTGAGTACCAGACAGGTCTCTCGTAACTGTCTGGTGAAATTATCGCTGCCTGGACCAATGATGAATGATGCACTTCTCTGTTTTTGTTGGGTGCTAGGATGGTCCGAACTTCAAAGAAGGATTTCGCTGGCCGACGAGACTAATGTAGGAGAGAGATGATCTTTGAGGAACAGGGAAGATTTTCGTAAGCAGCGTGGATGACGATATTTAAATGGCTGCTTCTGTTGAAACCTTGCTTCTCCAAGCCTAGGCCATATTTCTGCACCAGTTTTGGTATGGCCACACCAGTGGCCTCCTGAGGCATGCAGAGCACTCATTTGATTTCCTTTTCGGCACTGTGAGCATTTGCCAATCCATGTTGGGGTATTTTTTGCAGTGCTACAAATGGGGTGTCAAGAGACAGATTTCCACTCTTTTTGTCCACAACAACGAGGGGAAAACGTGCAGGTGGGACGTGGCGACTGCTTTCCACGTTGGAGCGGATTACGTTCTGATGCCCTCCCCCAATTGACTTCTCCCCATTCATGCTGCATCCAAATACTGTGGGCTGCAGTTGCGTGGTTACTGGCTGCCTGATTTGGAACTGGGGAGGGGGAATTATTGTGGGGGGGGGGGAAAGATGTGTGGTTGTTTTGTATAACGTCCAGAGAATCGGTTGTTTTGGATTGTGTTACTTCTCCTGTCCCCAAGTCTGCTGTCTAGCCTAGGAAGGATCAGCAGAATCTGAAACCGGCTTGGTTGTCAGGTGTTGTGCGAACATTGTGACATCTGGAAAATCTGCTTTGGGAGCCCCCTAAATGGTGCTGGTGCACGGTATTTAGTGCATGCACTCTATTTAGGTATTTTGTGCATGCACCCCTTTTGGATCTCTTTCTCTTTACAATGCGGTCCACCTGTAGTTGACTCCTTTTCAGTGCGCCATCATCACCATTTCATCCCAGATACCCTGTGTAGTTATGAGCACGGTTTGAAGAGGTGCAGAGGGGACTGTAAGCGCTCCCATCCTCTTTCAAGGCGCAGCAATTGACCTGTTGGTCTCTGCTAAAGGAAGTGGCACTTAAATCGTCTTGTCTGTGAAGCTTGCTGCTTTATTTCTGCCTGCTATTGCGCTTTGTTAATAAAGAGAGAATTCTGGCAGGGCCAGCTTCTTCCATCAGAGTGCTAGAATGGCAAGGAAAGTGACAACCGAGGCACATGAGGAAGCCCCCCCCCCCAGCTGAAACTAAGCAAAGTCTAGATCGGGTCGGTGCCCAGATGGGAGACTACAGTAGGGCCCTGGTATCAGCGGGGAATAGGTTCCTGCCCCCCCCAGCGGATACCGGGAACCATGGTAATTAGCTATCATCACTTCCTGCTTCCTGTTTAATGGAGCCTCTCTAGCATGTAGGCTGCTTGCCTGCTTCATCGCTATAAGCAGCATGCTCTATGAAGAATAACAAAGGTAATAAAAGCCGGGGGGGCACGATCCGCGCATAAGTGAATCCGCAGATAGCGGATCTGTAGATACGGCCCCCCCCCCCCCCGTACTTGGGAACTGTACGTCACACAAAATAATTGCATTTTTGTCAAGACTCAATTTGAGTTTTTGCATGCTCTAGGGAATCTTTTCAATTTTCTGCCTTTGGAAAAATGACTAAAGAGATAATTTCCTTTTTCCATTGAGAGGTGCTGCCTCCTCTCCACTCCCCAAGCACCAGGAGACATTTTATTTGCCATACATACACCCCCACAGCTGCATAAACTGCTTCCCGGTTCATTTTGTCTGCTGCCACCCGTGTCAAAAAGCTCATCCTTTTATATTGGTTTGGAAAGCGCCCCCCCCCCTTTGCGTTGAGGACGACGACGCTGACACCCTGTGGTACTGATGCTATCGGACTTTCTTTGCAGTTAGCATCCTTCTCTCCATTCTTTGTTGCTGTTTGAACACTTTCAAGATGTGGTCCATTGCCTGCTCAGATTCTCTCTTTTCTTTTTTCAAGTGCCGACGAGGGATGTTTTTTGCTTTCTTGACACCTAGACGTCCTTTCTCTGCCCCTCCCTCCACCCAGGAGAGTCAAGATGTTGTTTTCAGCCAAAAGGGTGATTTGCAACGTTGCCATTCAGTCGCTGCTGATCAGGACAAGGAAGAGTACATGATTCCGCGGCTACAGAGTCTCATTATAGCCCCCCCCCCATAACGTCCTGTAGTGACTAGGAAAATAAACCCTTCTGTAAGTGTTCCCCGTGGGAAATGGTGACTCTCCTCTTTGTTCTCCAAAGCCAGAGGTTAATGCAGATGGGACTCTGTGCTTCTCGTCAGAAAAAGCTATTAGAAAAATCTCCTCTCTTGGGACAAACTGCTGGGATCCAGATGCAGCCAGGGTCTGCGGTCCTCCTAAATGGGGGAGGCAAGAGAGCCCATGACACACCGCATACGGCGCATTGCGTTGCGTAGAGCAGCGTCTGCGTACGGCTCAAACATCTCGGTGTGTCTTTTTTTTTTTTTTTACAGATTGCACCGCCATGCAGGAGCGCTGCATGGCCGTGCGAGCAAAGTTGAACCAACTGTGGCCAATGAGAGGCCGCGTGCAGTGCTGTGGGGACGGGACGTAGAGCAATGTGTTGGGCCAATTGGAGTTGAGGTGGTTTTTTTTTTTTTAGCCAATCAGAACTGAGTTATTTTTAGCCAATCCGCAATCAATTCTGTAGTCTTGGCACCCCTCCTCCTCCACCGCAAGCGACCAATCACTGGGGACCCGCAAGCCCCCACAAGCGACCAAAGCATCTCTGGTGTAGACAGGTTGCGGTGCAGTGAGACACATCATCTACTCTCACGCTGCAATGAGATGCACAGCAACACAGCCGGTGTGTCCCAGACTGAAGGCTCCTTGCTGGGAGAGAATGGGCTCATGTCTGGTCTCTCCTTCCTTGCTAAACATGCACACAAGACAAATACAGGTGGGCCCCCATATCCGCTGGGGATATGTTCCAGGCCCCTCCGTGGATACTTGAAACTGTGGATAAGAGCGAACACCCCCTCCATGGTTTCCTGAGGGCCCCCCCGCCTCCCCCGCAGGCAGGCATGCTT
Organism: Plestiodon gilberti rubricaudatus; assembly: GCA_026170595.1. Lineage (NCBI taxonomy): Eukaryota > Metazoa > Chordata > Lepidosauria > Squamata > Scincidae > Plestiodon > Plestiodon gilberti. The sequence continues at coordinate 2,776,702 of JANXHW010000011.1, forward strand.
GCCCCCCCTTATTTTTCTTTCAGCAAGCTTTGTTTCTTCCTTAAAAAAACAGAGAAGCAGCCTCCATTGCAGGCAAGTAGAACGAGACTAAGTCGTAGAGAGGCTCTGCAAGGTTTCTGTTAACCTTGCAGAGCCTCTCTAGGACTTAGTCTAGTTCTACTTGCCTGCAATGGAGGCTGCTTCTCTGTTTGTTTTAAGGAAGAAACAAAGCTTACTGGGGGGAAAGTAACAGCCTGGGGGGGGGTGTCCCCGCGATCCGTGGATAACTGAAACCGTGGATAGCGAATCCGTGGATATGGGGGCCCACCTGTACACACTTGTCTTTACTGGGTAGGCTTTTGTTCCCTCCAGGGCCGTGCAGAGTAGGATGTGGCTTATACTACAGATCGGAGAAAATGAACATGAATTCAGCAGCGGCCCAGTCCTGTCTCCTAGGCCAAGGAGTCTCAGGGGAGTGTCCTCCACGTGGCCCCAGGGCGGCTGCAGACGGTCCCCTGATGTGTCTGCAAGCGGCAGCTTGTTTAAATTGTCATGGCAAGCTGCATAACAGGCTCTCTGGTAGCTACTTGGGACTCAACTACACAGGCTGGCTTCAGCATGCCTCCTTTTTCTTTGAAAAAGCAGCTGGAGGTGGATAAGGCTTCAACCTACCCCTCACGGCTGCTGTTGTGTCGAGGAAGGAACACGGCAGTTGCCAGGAGCCATTTCTGTCCAGCCAGTGCCGGCTGAATTCCCTAGGAAGGGCTGTTCCACTCTCGCGGCAGTACAGCCCTCCCCAGCGTGCGACCCCAGCAGGTCTGATGCACAGGCCTAATTAAACGAGAACTTGCTTTGGCCGCAAGCACGGCTCCGTTTGACAGCTTGCAAATTGGACTCCGTTTGCGGACGGAAGCCTCCGGATTGTTAGGCAGGAAGATGAACAGGAAGCAATACGAAACACAAGGTACAGGGATGCTCTGGCAGAATAGCCAACTGGTTGGAGCCCTTAGCAGTTTTTCCCAAACTTTTTCGACCTGCGGCTCCCTTGACCGTTGGCGACCACTAGCCGCGGCTCCCCATTACAGTATTTTGGATGCCTGCCAATTGGCATTGCACTGTTTTCCGAGAGGATTCCGTGGCACTCCGTGGCTCCCCTGGCTGGTGTCCACAGCTCCCCTGGGAGCCACGCCTCCCAGTTGGGGAACCACTGCCTAAGAGAATGGAGTCCTGGCAGCTCTGCAGTGATGCTAGTGGTGGGTGTTTTTTTTAATGGGATTATTCTGACCCAGTTGCAGAACTCCTAAGGTCTGGGGTAGCCCTGGAGGTCATTTCACCCCAAACCAGTCAGGCCAGTTCCTTGCTGTGTTAGAATTGTGTGTGTGTGTGTGTGTGTGTGTGTGTGTGTGTGTGTGTAAAAATGTCCTCGGAGCAAGGGGGGGGGTTTCATGCTGTTTGTTGCTCCATGGTACAGCAGGGTTGGTGAATGGGGCGCTTTCACAAGAAAAACAAAACCTGTTGCCTCAGCAACTGCATGCCGGAAAAAAACAAGCACTGTGGAAATTTCCTCCCCATCAGCACACAGGACCAACCGCCCCCCCCCCCCCAAGCCTGGCTTCTGCAGTGTTTGTCGCCTGTTGAACATCCAGTAGCACAGAGCCAGTTCCAACAGCTGAAAAGTGGCCTGAGCTGGATTAACCAGCACACGAAACACACTGTAGAGTAGTGGTTCCCAAACTGGGAGCCGCGGAGTGCCACGGAATCCTCTCGGAAAACAGTGCAATGCCAATTGGCAGGCACCCACATTATGTCATGTGGAGCCAATGGTCAAGGGAGCCGTGGTCGAAAAAGTTTGGGAAACGCTGCTGTAGAGTCACGCCTGTGGAAGGTAGACCACTCCCACAGCGCTTGGATCTTTTACGTATCTTTCACAGCCGAGAGCAAGGCTGCAGTTTCCTACGCCGCTCTGGCAGTCATGCTGATTTGGAGCAAAGGTCCATCCAGACTAGCATCCTTTCATCATACAGGACCATGGAGTAGATTTTAGAGGCGGCTTTCGCATGACACGAATCTGTTCTACATTATGTCTACCGCGGTATGGGGTCTCCAAGCATCTCCCGTCCAGGCTGGCCAGACTCGTCCTTGCTATGCTTCAGTAAAGTGACAGCACCTTAAGATGGTGCCTCGGGGTAGGAATGTCCCCCCCCCCCCCGCATTTCCTCTCTTCCTAAGCAAAATGTCTTGTCGCAGCTCTGCCTGAGTGCCTGTGTGATGATCACACAGCGTGGCAGAGGGAACTGCAACTCCCTCTGCAGCTGCAGGGAGCATGTGGCTTGCGCTGGATTGTTACAAGGCCTCAGAAGAGGGTTCCTCATTGGGCTTGTGGGTCCTTTAACTTATGGCACAATCCTGAGCGGTGCTGGCACTGCAGCCTTGGCACCGGCCAAGGGTGTCGCAAACGTGCCGTAAAGCATATTTGCGTCACCCGGCAAGTAGGCGCTGCCGAGGCCTGCGCCGACTGCCAAAGATGGAGGCCAGTGCCATGGAGCAGGTACGTCCTGCTCTGAGTGGGGCTGGGGGAGAGTGGGGAGGGGGTGTAACGGGGCGGGGGAGGGCAGAGAAGGGGCGGATCCGGCCTGGGAGGGGGGAGTAATCTGCATCCTCATCGGACGCCATATCCTGTCCTCTCTCCTAGGTTGGATTTAATCTTGGGTTCAAATCCTTGATTCGGCTGCAATCCTATGCAGACTTTCCTGGGAGTAAATCCCATTGAATACAATGGGACTCTGCCTCTGAGTAGACATGGCTAGGATTGTGCTGTTAGACATGAAGCTCGACGTTGTGGCTTTGGATCAATCCTTTCTCGACTGAGTCCGCTTTACAGGGTTGCTGTGAGGATAAAGGACGGGTTGGGAATTCTGAACTCCTTGGAGGAAGCGTGTGATTAAAATGTAAAGAAGCAACCAGTATGAATTGGGAGACGTCAGTTCAGCTGTGGACCCACTAGCTGGCCTTAGTCAAGCTGATATCTCTCAGCCTCAGCCCATCTGTAATGGGTGTGTGTGTGTTGTAATGTCACCCTACCTTGCAGGCCTGTTGTGAGGACTACTGAGATAATGAAGTACTTTTGCACACTTAGGGGGAGAAAAGGATCTATTTTTTTTTAACCATAGTTTTGATTAGGATGTTATCTTATGAATTCTATTTAGGTAGGGTGATCTCTAAACTGCAAAGTTTGCCAAGGTTGGTAAGATTTAGCATCTTAACTTTTTATCTTGGGACTCTTGCATTAAGGAGAAAATCTTGAGATTAAGAGGGTTGTTTGAAGGAAGGCTAAGAAACCGGCAAGGGGGGCGAGACAAGAAACTTGAGTAAAAAATGTTTTTATCTTTTGTTAAGTTTGTTCCTCCTTCATGCCTTTCTGTTCCTCCTTGCTTGCCTTCGGCTAAAGGCTGTAACAGACCGCATGCCAAGGTGAACGAGCGAGCGCCGAGGCGAGCGAGCGCGAGAGGAGTAGGAGTGTCTTCCCGCAAATAGTCCCTCCTTTTGTCCCGCCTTCTTGGAAGAAACCTCCATGGTGATTGGCTAGCACACCCGATTGGCAGATAGCCACTCTCCTCCCCCTTGGTGGCTGCAGTAGCTCCGCGATGCAGCCCCCTCAAACATGGCCCAGGAAGATTTTCGATCCTGCCGGAAATCGGGAGACCGCTCGCTTCCGCTGTGGTAACCAGACACCCCAGCACACCTCGACTAAGCTCCTCAGGCGTCCAGGACGAGCCGAGATTCGTGCGGTCTGTCACGGCCTTTAGTCATTAGGTGAAGTATGGAAAGAAAAGGGGGGAATGAGGGAAAGAGAAAGGGGGAATTCCCTACAAACTCTTGGAAGTCAAATTATAGAAAATAAACAAACATGCCAAAATTCATCTCCTGGAATCCTCTTGTTCAGAGCGCAAACGTGGGGCAACCTTCCCAGTGGCCCATGGAGAAAGCGGGTTGAGTCTCCTTCCCCCAGCACTGTTGGGACAGAGGCCCGGCAAAACTGATCACCTTGGCGTGGAGTGATGGATTCCAAGCACGAGAACTGGTGTGTATCTTTGTCAGGGAAGTATGGGAGGGGGGATGGCTTTGGGGAGGAATGGGTTGGGGGCTGATTGATGCTTGGCTGGAACACATCTAGGGAGAAGCAAGCGCAGATGGCATGTGGAATTCTCTGTAGACATGAGTCGTTGGTTTTTGCCAGATCAGACCCATCTAGTCCAGGGTTTCTGAAGGTCTGCGGCGTGACGTACCACCTCCCCCGCTGCGGACCTCTTGGCATACCACTGGAAGTAACTGGCGATGACGGCATGCATTGCTAGTTACTTCCGGGTTGGGGACCTCAACATGAGTCTGCAAACACTGGTAAGAGGCTCCGGGTGGACGGGCTGTTTCAAGCGCACGAGACCCGCGTGCTGGAGCTCTGCTCGCCGAGCCTCCTACCGGTTTTTGCAGACTTGCGCTGAGGACTCCATGACACGAGGTGGGTATCCGCGGGTGTGATGTGTACCACTGACACCCACCTCAGGTACCACCGATGGTACGCGTCCCACCGGTTGAGAACCTCTGATCTAGTCCTGCATTGTCCGCACTGAATGGCAATGACTCTGCAGTGTTTCAGACATGGTCTTCCCAGCCCAGCCTGGGACTTTCTGCATGTAAAGCATTTGCTGTGCCACTATGGCCTCTCCCCAGCATGTGCCTTAATTTGTCTCTGTATAAGGCCACATATAAGGGCCCTTGCTAACTAGGATTCCTTGCTTGCCCACAGTTTGGCTGTTTTCTCCACCCAGGGGAGCCCCTTCTTAAAGGCAGCCAGTTCCCGGAGTCATTACCACCCCTCCCAAGCCCAGCCACTAAGCCAGGAGCAGCAACACATGGTGAGATGGGATATTGAAGATGTGGTGGGCATAGAAGGCTATGGGGGTTACCAGGGAGGGCAAACATGGCAGAAGTGTCAAGCTGATTTTTTTTTTTTTAATCGCCTGGATCCCTGATGAGCTAGCCTTGTGAGTTTGGGCAGAGGGAACATTTGGTTCTTGCCAATTGTTTAGAATGCAGCCGATCGTTGTGAACATGAACTTTGTTCCCCTCTAGTTCAAGCCTGAATGTCAAGCATCTTCCGTACTTGAGGTCTATCGGTTGGCTTGCCTCAAGGGTTGGACTAACCGTGGAAAGAGCCAGTGTGGTGTAGTGGCCAGAGTGTTGGAGTTTGAACTGGAGAGACCTGAGTTCAAATCCTCACTCAGCCCTGAAGCTTACTGGGTGGCTTTGGGCCAGCGCCCCCCCCCCTCTCTCTCTCAGCCTAACCTACCTACCAAGGTGGTTTTGTGAACAAAAGGAGCAGGCACTTCATAGGTGCTGCACTGCGTTCTTTGGAGGAACGGCCGGATAAAAATGTAATAGAGTTGCTGGCCAGAGTCAGGCAGTTGTGTTGTGGCTGGGTTGAAAGGCTTTTGGAATGTAATACTGTATCTCACACACACCCCTGAGCACTTTTCTCTTCTGTTTTGACCCATTCCACCCCCCAGGTTTTGAGCCCATCTCGTCTACAAGCCGGGACTCTCCCTATGCCTTCCAAGAAGGCGGAAACTTTGAGCCCCCTACGCCTGAGTTTCGTGCCCAGCTCCAGCTACCAAGGGGTTCAGGCTCCTAACGTGGATTCCACAAGCCCCTTCAGTGAATCGTGGCCCTCAACGGAGCGCAGCTCTTCCACCTTGACCCCCGAGGGAGGAAACGCACTCCCTGCAGTGCAGACATCGGAGACCAAGGCACTGGCCTCTCCGAAACCCCAGGAGTCTGCCTCGGACAGCGAATCAGTGATTGCCAGGTATGTCCCTTAGGGCAAGGGTTCTCTCTGCAGTGGCAGGAGGGGGCGGAGCAATGAGGCCCTTCACTGGGCATCATGTGCTTAAGGCCATCTTGGGAATTCATGGCAGAGGTGAGATTCGAACTCGCAGTTCCTTGATTGGTAGCTCACAGCCCAATCCTGTCTAACTAGGATGAAGCGCGGGCGTAGAGACGTTCGTCCCCTTACCCCGAATAGAGCCCCAACCGCCCCGATGGGTCTACACGAATGTGCGCCAGCTATTTTGTTGGTGCACATTCGAGCGGGCTGTGTAACAGCAGCCAGACCCGGGAAGGGGGATAGGATTCGGAGGAGGAGACCACCGACGATCCTGGGCCCGGCTGCCCGTCTCTTAGCACATCAGCTTCCACATTCACGGTCCCTTGGCTTCCTGGGCCACTGTTCTCACTTACTAATTTGCACCCAATTACTTGACCTTTAGGCTTGGGGTGATCCCAACGTGCAGAGTGAGGCCGCCAGCCATGTAGGTGATGATGTGGCATCTCCTTTCCCTTGGCAGGTATATCGAGCGGTTCCGTTACGGGCAGCCCACAAACCGCCAGGAGCGCTGGGCCTCCAATGGTGGTTTCCCTCAGTTATGGTGGCTCGACCGCTCGTTCTCCCCTGATGGCAACCTCTCCAAAAAGGAGGCATCACCCTCTTCAGGTACTTGGCTGGGACAGGAAGGATGGAGACACCGATGGACCCTTCCATCAGGACAGGTCATCGAGTGGATCCTGATTTCTCTAGCAATATTAACCGATGCCCAGGGGCATAAGCTGTCAGTAGGAAGAACTTTGTATCTGGAAGTTTGCAGGCTTGGGCAAGGAATGGGCTGTTGTCTTTGTCCAGTACCTCCTGTCCTGTGGATTCCAGGTCGTAACAGGAAGTGGAACCTCGTGGTGGGTGGTGCACAAATTAAGTGCTTCCCCTTTCCCAGGTGCTCCCTTCCACCCCCTCCCCACCATGTGGGGGTATTCTAAGAGCAGCCCCTCTCTGGGGATGGTGGAGCTGCTTCTCAAATGACGTTGTCTCCTTTCAGACAGTGGCAAGAGTGAACCCAGACTATCGCCTTTCAGTTCTGCACTGGACCAGTCTCCCTCGGTGAGTAAGGCGGCACACCCTAGGAGCTGATCGCCTGCCCCAGTTTCCACAGGGCCTCCCATGGGACTGCCCCAGTGTAGCTTTTTTCAGAGAGACCATAACGTGGTCTTGCTGGATCTCCTCGTATCCTCTTTCTAGCACACTGGAAAACGTGCTGCCGCAAGAGTGAGATGTGTTGGACTTGGAAGGGGGAGGTCTGCGTTCGAATTCAACTCAGCCATGAAGCTCACTGGGCCAGTTATCGTTTCTGAGCCTACCTCATAAGCTTGTTGCAAGGATGAAAGTGAGAGAACCCTCTGTACACGGCCCGGAGCAACTTGCAGAAAGAGCAAGATGCAGATACACAGAAAAAGTCACCTGTGTACGTGACTCTTGTCCCACTTGGTGGGCTTGCTCAGTTCCAGACACAGAAAATGTGGGACTCGTGGACGGATTTTTGGCCATCAAATCTCAGCGCCGTACATACCCACCAGTACCCCGAACTGGTGAACCTTTTAGGCTGTGCTTCATTCCCACCCCGCCCTGTTGCCAGCATCTTGACACTCTCCCCTTCTAGAGTAGACCGTTTTGACCTTTTTGTAATCTCTCCTGTAGGGAGAATCCCAAGAAACTTCCAACCTTGATCTGGACACCGTGAACCTGCAGGAACGGGCAGCCAGGCTCCTGCGCAGGAGGTACTGACCTGGTTTGTCTGTCGCCTAGCTGCCTACCCCAATTTGCACTTTGCAATCTTGCTCTGTGAACCGGCCCGTTTTTTCAATCTGTTCTCTTCCTCATTCACCACTTCTTCCTAATAAGCTGATGCTGTCACTTTTGTAACATTTTGTAGCATTTGTGTAGCATATTTTGAGTGCACGGAGAACTGTGTTATCTTGATGTAATCCTTCACAACAACCTTGTAAGACAAAGCAAGCATTACACAGGCCTGAAAATTTGAGGGTAAAAAAAACTCCCCCCCCCAAAAAAAATTACGGTGGTTTTATATGAATTTGGGGGGCTGATTTTAAAAAAATGGCATCGGTTTTGCCCTATCACAACTAGTTTAGGGGGTACGGTATCGCCACCTCAATGCAAGTCAGGCAGCTTCCTTGTGAGGAAGCCATGGCGTCAGATGCCTCACGAGGAAGCTGCTTGACTCACATTATGAGGTGGTGATGCCGTACCCCCAAAACTAGCAGTGATAGGGCAAAACCAATGCCATTTTTGGAATCAGCGCCCCAAATGTTTCTAAGACTAGGCCTCACTTTTAAAAAAGCAAAATGTGGGCAGCGGTGACAAAATGTGTTGCAGCTGTGGCTGAGAAGGAGCAGCTTGGCTAAAACCACCTAATGAGTTAGTGGCAGTGGCAAGATTCGAACTGGGGAAGTTCTGATCTGCAGCTCAGGCCTTTAGCTGCTATGCCTTCCCCATTGTTGCCAAATATGCTGCCTTTTCCCAATGTGTCTTTTTGCATCCAGCGCGTCCCCTTCGAGCAGTTCCAAGCACATAAGCTCCGAGGGACTGAGCTTCACCTCCACCATGGCAAATGCTGAAATGGATATGGCTGGGTATGCCGCACAGCACCTTACTGGGCACCCACGCAACGGTAAGATCTGGGCTTCTCCTCTCAAAGGGGTGCCAGTGCTATTGTAAACCCAGAGGTGTCGCTGGAGGGGGGGCGGTACTGTAACTTCCGCACCATTCCACTCCCCGTTTACGAGGTGGCCCCGCCCGCTTGCCGTCGGAGCCATTCCGTGCGGCCGCTGCGGCGAAGGCAACGGGCAGGAGACTCCCTGCACGTTGTCTTCGCCGCACGGAATGGCTCCGACGGCGAGGGGGCAGGGCCACCTCGTACCGGGATGTAAACGGGGAGTGGAACGGTGCGGAACTTACAATTCCGCCCCTCTCCCCTCCAGCGACATCTCTGTGTAAACCCAGGACAAGTGCAGAGATATGAAGTGATGGAAAGCCCATGTTGTTGGGTGGGATTTCTAGCTGGCTGAGTCTGGATGTCCCAGAGGCACATAGGAGTTCTGATCCAGCTCTTGTTGGGGGGGGAAAAAGCTGCCCTAGAGCGGAACTTGGTAATTTCCCCACTAAAGTACAGAATTTGGTATGGAGCACAGAATGGAGTGTTTGGAGAACTTCAGCTTTCTTTTAAAAGCATACATAATACAAATTGCTAACCCGTCAGGCTGCATAGCTAAGCTGGAGAAATGTCTAGACAAATGCCTGCTGGAGTATTTAAAAAAAAAAAAGTGTGGGAGGGGGGCAGAATTTCCAGGAATGGAATAAATGGAGTGGGGGGAAAATGCATGCAAGTGTGCATGGTTTAATTTATTCAGCTTCCAGTTCTTATGCAAAAAAAAATCCAGTTCTTATGCAATAAAATGTGAGATGTCTTGATGCCAGGTTTCACTGTTACTTTTGCGTGTTCTTATGCCCGTGAACACACCCAATTACTTGACCTTGACCTAATTATGCTCATGTTGACTTGACTTGACCCAATTATGCTCATGTTCTTATGCCCGTGAACACACCTTTCTGTCTCTGCAGGTAGCATGGGTGCTGTCCCTGATCGTAGCACCCGGATAGCTCAGTCATGCTCTTCTCTGAAACCAGAGGAGGACATCTTGTTCCAGTGGCGCTTGAGGCGGAAGATGGAGGAAGCGAGTAAGGCTGTCGCGGTGCTGCCCCCTGCCGCTTGGAGGAATCCATTCACGCTACCAACCTGTGCTCCCAACGCGGTAGGAGTTTGAGATGAATAAATGTGATTTAGAGCTGGGTGTGGGGATTAAGGAGCCAGAGAGCAATGGAGAGATCCTTGGTAGTGCTGGACGACGTAGACCAGGAAAATCCAGCTGTAAATTGCCACTCAGCCACATGTGTCCATGGAAGCACTTGTCTCTATGAGTACGAATAAATGTACCATTTTAAAGGAGCCGCAATAGTATTTTCTTCCTTGGGCTGGTTCTGGTTTCACAATACTTCTGAAAGATGTACTTCTTAGCAACTCCACCCTTCATTCAGTCTTGCTTCTTCCTCATCCTTCAGGTAGATTGTCTTGCAGCCTTGTTTTCTTTTCATTATTTAGAACACTACTTGTATGTTTTTAAAGGATCAAATGGTTCATTCATCAATTGACAATGTTTAAGGAATACGGGAATTAAAGCCATGTAGTAAAAGAATCTTGAACTTTAATTGGAATAAAAATCACATTAAAATCCAAGGAACTGAGCCCAACGTTTCGTTCCAGCCCCGTGGAACCTCTTCATAGGAATCTTGAAAGATCATAGATGGTGCTGTCCTCAATTCATCATAGTAAATTTAAACCAAAAAACGCAGGGAAACCCCAGCGGTCTTCACTCTCCCTTTCTTTCCATGCTGGATAGTTCATTCATCACTTTGTTTAAAAAAAATGGAATTAAATGAAACACTGAAAAACTGCCCTGGGGTTGTGATGTCATAAGCGCTAGTCAGTCAGTGCTGTGCACAGTGCTGCAGACTAAAAGCAGGGGTTCTCAACCCCTTCCTGGCCAAGTACCACCTCCGGTGCCACTCTCCTGCTGCGTACCACCGGAAGTGACTGGTGATGACATCATCGCCAGTGACTTCCAGGTTTTTGGAGGCCAGAAAACGTGGGTAGGAGGCACTGGGCAGGTGGGAGGGCCCTTCTCACCGTTCCCAAAAGACTCAGCCAAAGGCAGAAACCTCTTGGGAGCAAAATCATGATGCCGAAAGTGCTGCGTTAAAGTGGGGTTCTGGTGGTCCAAGTACCACCAGCAGTCAGCCAAAGTACCGCTGGTGGTACTAGTACCACTGGTTGAGAACCCCTGTCCTAAAGTGAATTAGATATGTTTGACAAGAACATGCTGAGCCCACTTCCGGAGCGCAGTGATGACTCTTTTAATGTAGTTGGGTACCTGTATGTAGGCCAGCGGGTGGCGCAGCGGGTTAAACCGCTGAACCATAAGCTGTCGATCAAAAGGTCGGCAGTTCGATTCCCGCGACAGGGTGAGCGCTCGTTGCTTGGCCAGCTCCTGCCAACCTAGCAGTTCCAAAGCATGTTAATGCGGGTAGATAAATAGGTACCGCTTGTGGGAAGGTAAACAGTGCTCCGTGTTCCAGCTGCATGGTACGCGCTGCGGCAAGGAGAGTCACGCCGGCCACATAACCACGGAGGCGTCTCCGGACAACGCTGGCTCTTCGGCTTTGAAATGGGGATGAGCACCACACCCTAGAGTCGGACACGACTGGACTTAATTGTCAGGGGTCACCTTTACCTTTTTTACCTGTATGTACCTTATCTTACAGCCCAATCCTGACTAACTCTAGGCCTGCCTAGATTGTTGTAAATGTGCCATAAAGCGCGTTTTCAGCACCCTGGGAGTAAACGGTGTGCCGGCACTGTTCACTCCGCTGCCGTCCCGAACCTGCGCTGGCTGGCACAGGTGAGTGCTGCGCCGGACAGTGCAGGGGGCGTAGGGAGGGCAGGGATGGCAAGGGAGGGGGGCCATTGGCCTGCCCTGGCTGAGAGGGGCAGGAATATTGGCGCTGAGATGCGCCGATATCCTGAGCCCCATCACAGCCCAGGCCGGCCTTACATGGCCTCCCCAGAAGCATGCCTGCTTCAGAGGAGGCCCATTGTGGCCCATGCAGCTTACACCAGGGAAATGGGATGTTTGTCCCCTTCCCGCGAGGAGAGTCCCGGCCACGCCGCAGTGCAGGCCGCAATGGGCTCAGGATACAGCGGCCTGCCCTTAAGGCCAGCCGCACAGACTTACGCAGGATTGTGCTGTTAGCTGCCTTTTGGTTGTGACCCAAATAGCAGTCGTGACTCCTCTGTGGCTCGGCATGCCCTCTGATGAATAAAGAGGGTACCTGTTGCGAATTCTTTTTTCCTTTCCTTCTTGCCTTGTGCGCTATAGATAGGCAAGGGATAGGCTGTTCTGTTCAGTGTGGCAGGGCACCTAGTGAGAGGTGCACCTTGTGTGAGCAGCTTGCTCCTTGCAACATGCCGGGAAGTTGGGTTGGTGTCGTTTGACCCCCCTTCAATCTGATGTGTTTGTTCTCTGCAGGTGGAAGGATCAGCTCTGAAGTTGACAGAAGCCACCGAGTGGGGGAGCAGTGGCCAGACGTTACCAGCAGCATCTAGGGTAGATGTGAAATCAGCGCACGACGAACAGCCCTGCTGTTGCTGCTGCTGCAAGGGAAATGCATCAAGCTCCAAGCGGCCCATAGAAACCACTCCATTCAAGACCCTGGATGTGATGGTTGAAAGTCCTGAACCCGATAGAGAGCAGGGAGTCGAGGAACCAACCTCACAAAAAGATCCTGTCCCCGTGATCTTGGACTCTTCTTCCCAACCAAGACCTACAGAGACCAGCGGGACTTTGGATCGGAGCACTTTGCACTATGCTCAACGGACAGCACAGCCTGCAGAGAGACCCTGCGCACACCCTAAAGGAAGCCAGAGCTCATTCCGAACCGAGCAGGACAGAGCCAAACCCGCCAGAGACTTGGGAGAGCCGTTGGTCAGCCCCTCAAAAAGTTCTGTTCGCCGTGCCTTAGGAGAGGTATAGACCCCAGGATCTGGGAATTTGTGAGGCTGTCATCGCAGTTAGAGCAGGGCCTCTCATGTAGAATCTGGAGTCCTGTGGCTTTTAATTAGTGGAGAGCATACTTCTAGTCCTCATGGCTACAGAGACAAAAACTCATTGGCTAAATGCCTAGAAAGGAGGGCTAGGCTGGGACGTCTGTGAATCCCAGATCAGACTTCTGTCTAATGCTCCATGTATGCTTTCCGCCCGCCTTCTCCTTCCCTCTGGTTTTTCATGAGTTCTAGTCTTCCTTCTACAACGCTTGCAGCAAAAAAGCTAAAAGCAAATTATGCTGCAGTGTCACGTTTCACTCAAGTCGTGGTTTTTAAACCATGTCGTGGAAAACGCTGAGGTTTCCTGGAAGCCTATCTGAGTTTCTCAGTCAGAAGATCAATTATGGCAGACAAGATTCTCTGAAAAACTGCTCCCGTGCCAATTTTTTCCCTGCAATAAACAGCCACAAGAGTGTGGTGTGGGTTCTAAGGCACACAAGGGTTCTAAGGCACAACCCTTGGGTTCTAAGGCACACAAGGGACACCTGGCCGGTGTCCCTTGTGAAGTTACTGTCTGCTCTAGAACACGCTCCAGGATCCTTCTGCAGCACGCAGGGGTTCCACGGCAGATGCTTAGGGGTGCTCCAGCAGACACGTTGACCTGTAAAGAAAGAAAGAGAGAGAGAGAGAGAGAGAGAGCTTCAAGAATAAAGCAAAGAAGCAAAATGCATTCTGATCGCATAATCTTAGGATCCAGAAAGAGAGACTTTGACCTATCGAAAACAGAAGTGTTGAAGGTGGTGCGGCGGGCGGTGGGGGGCCTGTGGCGAAAAAAGGCTCGTGCTGCTTGGCCCACCCACCTTGGAAGGCGTTGAGCAGCAGAGGCAGCGGCAACGTCACCTCCGGTGGGGGGCGTAGCACTTTAGTTCGCGGCCCCCCTTCCCGCCGGGCGTAGGTACATCACTGATCGAAAAAGGAAGTTGTATCATTGTGGAACATCCCCATGTAGTAGCACAAGGTGGCTTGGGACTCCTAGAAAGGGCAGCTCCAGGTTCTGCCACCTCTGCTCTTGTATATCGAGTATATATATGCTCTTGTATATAATATGCGCTCTTGCTTCCAGGTGATTGCTGAAAGACTCTTCTCCTCACCTGAACCTCCAGCTCCCCACAGGGATGAACCTCAGAGGAGCACAAAGACCCGGGGCCTGGAGGAGGCTGCACCGCAGACTGTCGTCTCTCCCTCGCATCCCCAGCTCCTGAGCATGGCTGCTCAGCTTTTGGAGCAAGCCGAAGGTGGGGTAGCTAGGGGGCGCCAGCAGGCATATGAATGTTGCAGGGATCAAATCGGGGTTGGGGTTGGGTTGGTGCTTCTGCATGCGAAGCAGCTGGTCGACCACTAAGCCAGAGCCGTTTAACCCTTTTGGGGGGGGGGCAAGGACCCTTCTTTTGTGGGCACACAGTCCTGCAAGCATTGTTGCTGCCATTAGGGATAGCATCTGCGTTATAAGAGCGACGGCTTTCCCCACAGTCGTCCTTGCTGCGAGGGAATGGCGGCTTCAGTTGCTTTCGCCTCCTGATCTCTCCTTTGCTCTGCACCCTCCTTCCCTAGGCCTGCCCTCTTTGGAAGGCCTAGGCAGTTGCACAGCCACATATTGCTCACTGGTGTGTGCACATGCACACGCATGCAACCACACATGCACGTGGCCACCACTGCAGTGGGGCCAAAAGTCAAGCACTATTGGTTTGAAAAGGACTAGACCAAGGGTTCTCAACCCTTTCCCGGTCGAGTACTACTTCCGGCGCCACTCTCCTGCTGCATACCACCGGAAGTGACTGGCGATGACATCATCGCCAGTGACTTCCAGGTTTTTGGAGGCCAGAAAACACAGGTAGGAGGCTCTGGGTGGTGGGAGGGCTCTTCTCAGCGTTCCCAGGAGGCTCAGCCAAAAGCAGGAGACTCTCAGGAGTGAAATCCCGCTTCCAAAAGTGCCGTGTTGGAGTGGGGTTCCGGTTGTTCAGCGGTCCAGGTACCACCAGCAGTCGGCCGAAGTACCACTGGTGGTACTAGTACCACTGGTTGAGAACCCCTGGACTAGACTAAGCTATCTTCCTTTGCTGGAGTTGGAGAGAAGCAGGTGTGTGTGTGTGTGGGGGGGGGAGATGGATGAGCATCAGGGAAGAGCACCTGATTTCCTGAGAAGCTCAATCATGCCTCCTTGATGGGAAGATGTCTGCACAGATGGATGGGGAAGCTCCACAGACTTGGGAGGGGTGAGGAAGGAGGCGGTGCTTGAATGTGTGTGTCTGTCGTTTTGCAGACTCGGACGGCACAGAATTTGAGGACGACCCCTTGTTGCAGGTGCTGAGGGGCCAGAGGGAGTCTCTGCGCAACCAGCTGCGGTAACTAATTTCAGCTTGAACCAAGGTCTCGCTGCCTGCCGCCGACGCTTGTTCAGATTCTTTTTTGCCTGCTGCTGGGGAGCGTTGCCGTGCACAGCATGGGTTGGGAAGAGGGACTCTTGTCAGTTGACCTTCTGCCTTTCTCTGGGCCTCAGTTCACGCTGTACACCCCGGAGCAGGTGAGAGGGATGAATAGAGGGCATCTCCCCTCCAAGTCATAGGGGCCACGTACTGCACCATCGAGGCGTGCTATACTATGGACGTCTCCCTTTTTTTCCCCCCGTATCACATTTTTAAAAAGTGACTCCATGAAAAGGTGTAGTAGTTAAACATCTCAGAAGTGGATGTGTTGGGTACCGTTAGGCAGAAATGTGAAGATTGGTGGGCCCAATGTAACCTGATTCCATCTTCTCTGAAGTTGAAGACAGACACACACAGGCACAAAGCCCCCCTCCCCCCAGAATAGAATATGGCTCTGGGGCTGCAGAATTCAGCTTCCTGATAAGCTGTGGTGGTCATTTTTAAAAACCAAGTTTCTAGTCCTTATGACTGCCAACGGAAAGCGTGAAAGCACACAGGAAATGCCGGGTAATCTCCCAAATCGGAGACGTGACTGAATCACATTTTCAGAGAGAGGTGGGGTCCGGCACCCTCTGTGACGTTTTGCTCCTTATGTCTAGGAGCAAGATAAATTTGTGCACATTTTGCCTAATTCATGTAGGCTGTTAGTCTTCAGGTCGCCTTGGTACAGAACATTGCCTTTTCTCTCGCCAGTGTAAAGTCGATGCAAGTCGATGTAAAGTCTGGTTTCCTTCTATGGTTTCCTTCTCTTTTGACACATGCTGTGTTTCTCAGTGCTGTTCCAAACAGGAGTCCAACACTTGCCGAACAGTTAATCCTCCGACAACGTTCATGTGCGGCTGCGTTTTAACTCCGGCCTCGTGCTCTGTGTTGCTCTGGCGCCCTCTGGCCCTCAGAGGTGGCATTGCATTTGTGCTCTTTCGTTGCAGAGCTGTGGATGCCCAGGCAGCTCAGCTAGAAGGTGGCCATTCTGATCAGGACTCTTCCCATCGATGACGGGCCGGTTCCTGTGTGCCCATCTCTACATCTTGAGTGTGCCTGAGGGTCCCTTTCCAACCTGTTCCAGGGCTACGGCAGAGGACTGTCCAGGGCACCTTAGCCTGGCTTCAGCCATGGAATTTGGGAAGCGGTTCTCACTGACCTGGACCGCCTTTTCTGGTTTGCCTGGGCTACCTGCACTCGAGTAAGGCGGCTGCCATGAACGCATCAACCCAAAATGCAGCGCAACGGGGCACCGATGCAAAGGGCATGTCTTTCGTGCCCAAGCGGCGCCTTGTTCCCATGGTTTCTTTGTATAATTTTGTGATGAGATTAAAATAAAAGTGTATTTTTGGATCCGAATGAATGGGGCTGGTTTGTAGCAAGACGACAACACTTCTCCAGCATTTCCTATCCAACGGGGGTGGTGGTGGTGAGTGGTGGTGGTGGGGGTGTCCAAAGCTTTTTGATTTCTGGGGAGGGGCCATGGTGGAGATGAAGATCTCAAAATGCTTTGTGTTTCTCCTTGTTCCTCTCTTCTCCCCCCCCCCCCCCGTCTCTTCTCCTGTGTCCAGTCATGCAATCCTAGTTTTGTCTATGTCAGTTCTTTTAAGGCAAGGTTGGGCCAAACGTGGACGGGGGGATTTACTGGAAGATCTATGGGGGACTCGCAGTAGATTGGCAAGGGTTTCTGACAAGAAAAAACCCCCCCCCCATCCACCCCTGCCAAATTAGTCTGCTGAAACAAAGCATCGTTGAAGCGGTTTGCCTAGCAAAACGAATAAAAACGGTTTCCTGGCCCAGAAGGGCACACAAAGGAGACAACGGAGGGAAGTGGAGGCAGGGGGGGAAAAATGTTCTTCTTTGATGTGTACATGTATTTAAGTTTAGTTATATAGGCAATCCTAGTCGTTGCCAGGCCAGTGGAGAGAGCTTCTGGGTCCTCCCTCTCCCTCCGTTCCTGCTATGTGGAAAACAGTTGCTGGATGACACCGTTCTGGGAGGGGAGGGGCCAAAGGACAGTTAGTCCTTGCCAGGCATGAAGCCTTAACTCTAGTTTTGTAGTACTGTCAGTTCTTGTTATCCGCTAGGATTAGGTTCCTGGAAAACCTAGTGGATACTGAATCAGCGGATACTGAGTCATTGAGCCTATGGGCAAAATGGGGTTAGGATCCAGGGGACCCTCTTCACCATACTCTATATGAACTTTGTGAACCTGAATCTTACCTTGAAGTCTATGGGCTGGGTGATAGCGGGGGCAGCATCCAGTATGCCACGTTGGCTCTTTGTTATGGAACAATTCCTAACTCTAGCAAATTCATTATTATTCCTTCCTAACAACATTATGCAAATATAAAAAGGTGTTGTACAGTATCCTGGAAGCCCAGAGAGCACAAACATTTCCCATTGTGTTGCAAATGGCATTCAACAGAAAACATGCACCTAGTAACTCCAGAAGAGACAGATTACCTTTTACAGTAAATGCAACAAGGCAGGGAAATTTGCTCCCAGAGCAATGTGGAGACCCACAAAAAAAAGCTAAGTACAACCTGTGAGAACAATGGCCCCGACGAGATCACAGATAACGAGAACACACCGGACACGGAGAGATAGGTGCCAATGATAAGCGAATTCGCATATAAGGGGAACTGACTGTATAGAACAGCCCTGAGCGTAGGATGGGTCAGAAATCCAAATAAATGCCACGCTAATGTTGTGAGCCACGGATCAAAATTTGGCCATTCGGCCTCCTCAAGCTCACTTGTCCTTAGGCAGGGCCTGCAGCAGCTCTCTAATGTGAACAGTGACTGGAGAAGCCATTTGAATTATAGTGATGCAGGCCAAGGGGGTTGAACAGTCACAGCTGCGATTTCCTAGGTAGTGCCAGGGATAGAACTGGCTGGGTGTGTCCAAAAACAAGGTTCTTCTTGTTGCATCGGACTGCCCGTCTCCTCCTCGGCCATAGTCTTGTCCTCTGCTCTTTGTTTGAATATCTGTCCGTATCATCATCATCATCATCATCATCATATTATTATTATTATTATTATTATTATAATTATTATTATTATTATTATTATAATTATTATTATTATTATATACAGTATTTACTGCCTTTCTTGGTCATTGAATTTCTCCTCTGACTTTAATCTAAGGCGGTGTACATGGGCAGGCTTTCATAACCCCCCTAATGGTTTTGTTTTTTTAATAATATATATAAGTGTCCAATTTTTCATGAACAGCTACATTCCAGGTGGTATCCTTTTGCAGTCTGGCTTTTTTCCGCTGGCCGTCGCCTCCCACACTGGGCTCCCACAGCTGGGAGCTCTTATCTCTCCTCACGGAGGCTTTCACAGCTTTTTGTCAGCAGCATGTCTCAAACTTGCCATTCGCCAATCTTCAGGCTTACAAGGCCGACTGAACCAGACCCCTCTGCCCGGCTGTTGATCTTCCTGAACACTGCCATCGTGTTGTCTGTGTGCACTCTGAGGCATCTGGTGGGGCCGCTGTGAGATACAGGAAGCTGGACTAGATGGGCCTTTGGCCTGATCCAGCAGGGCTCTTCTGATGTTCTTAGGTAAGTTTGAATCTTGGAAATCCATTCAACAATCTGAGTAGAACATGGCCTATTGGCCTTAGCTAGCAGGAAGAAAGAGAGGTGGTCTTCATTGCTCTGGAAGTTCAATTATAAAGATACTGTGACTGATTTTCAGGGCAGGCCCCTATCCATGAGGTTGACTTGCCATGGAGAGAAGGGGCCTACCTCATGTGCCTCTTCCCCTCTTGAGGAAAGAAACAGTGGAAGTGCAGAGGAGAGAAGTAGTGGGCTAGAGCAGCAGCAGACACTCTAGCCCACTACTCTCTGCTCTCCGAATGAGATGCTGTTAGGGCAGGTACACATTCTAAAACATGACTGTTCGTTGTAGATGTGACAAAATTGATCGCACTGACAGTTGAACGGTGACATGTTTTGCAGGTATTCTGCTCTTGGAGCAATGCCCTGTTTCCCCAGAAAATAAGACCGGGTTTTATACTAATTTTGGCTCCCCAAAAACACGGTAGGTCTTATTTTCAGGGGAGGTCTTATATTTATGAGTGTCAGCAAAAATCATGCAAAAATGATGGTAAGTCTTACTTTCGGGGTAGGTCTTATTTTTGGGAAAACTGTATAAACTCTTCATTGGTCTTGGGCTCCCAGGGACAAGTACAGTGGGGTGATGCATACATGCCTAAATGGGAGGAAGGGCATCACCTACCCCAGGCAGGAATATCCTGACAGCAGAGGGTACCATACAGGCACTAGCTCTCTGGGCTTGCAGGGGAATTGTGTTGGTTGTATGGGATGCGTACTTGTCACACCCAGCAATTGCTTGTGTTACCGGTACCCCTGGCTGCGCCTTCCTGTTGGTTCCCCATAAAAGGATCATTTGAAATGGTACGGGAAGGGCTATCCTTTCAGTCCAGAGACAATTGTGAGGGGGAAGTTGGCTGTGGGAATGTGCCATCCCCCCCCCCCCCACTTTCCTTTGTGGATTTTCTCAGGTACTCATTGTCAACGCTACCCTAACCAACCTTCCAGCGCCGGTGCAGCCGCAATGCAGCCCCGAGGTAAGGGAACAAATGTTTACCTCACCTTGAGAAGGCCTGCATGACTGCCCCCGCATTGCAAATGCAGTGTGCGCCCTGTTGGTGCGGCTGCATCGGCGCTGGAAAGTTGGTTAGGATTGGGCTGTGTGTGTGTGTGTGTGTGTCATACTTGCAATGGTTGACATCTGTTACCTTATAGCTGGTGTTTGGGGGGGGACTCAAGAACCCCCCCCCACTATATACAGAAACCTCCTGCCTCTGAAGGATTGTTTTGTCTGTAGCGTCTGTGGAAGAGAACATGAGCCATCCATAGGAGCAGACAGTTAGCACAACTCCGGGGTGTGTGTGTGTGTGTGTCTGGACTCTGTTGTCAACAGCCTTCTCTGACCTCCTCCACGGGTTGGTTACCGGTGGGGAGGCCTGACAGACAAGGCTTCTGCACCCCCCCTCCTTGAAAAGCAATGCTGACTGTTATGTAACACAGTAGTCCACTGTGGATTTGTGGCATTTTTTGTGATGTCGGATCAGCGCCGCTGGTTTGTGGGGAAGGCAGAGCGCAGCAGTGTGTATACTTACCACCTAATGACAGAAATGTGTGCCTCATAAACAAGGCTTCAGAGTGCAGCACCTACAAAGGGAGGTGAGCCTCTGGGCTGCTTGTGTTGTATTCTTGCATAGCCCTTACCACAGCAGGGGTTGTCGGGCTGAAGTTGATGCCTGACTCAAGCTGAGGAGCCCGACTCACCTTTTCCCAGCCCTACAGCAAGCAGTCCCCACTGGGAGCCCAGTGTGAAGACTCTTCATTCCATGTGCACCCCTTAGGCCAGAGCCGTATCCTGGATTAACCCACCTGCCTTGGCGTGGAAAAGGATCCTACCTGTCTAGAGGGGAAAAAAGAGAGAACTGGGCCACAGGGCCTGGCCTGTCTCCTTGTAGGTGATTTTCTTGAGTGGAGCTACACACACACACACACACACACACACACACACACACACACACGAGGTCTTCTTTCGCAACTCCGATCCCTGCCCTGGCGAGGGAGGTGGCTGATTTGCACGGAGGAGGGGAGGGAGAACGCCTCGGACTCCTGGGTCCTATATTCGTCGTTCCTTTAGGAAGGGGCCCCGATGATTTAATGCGTTAGAGCCAGGGAAGCGCAGCTACACCCCCCCCCCCCATTTGTAGATGGGGGCGGAAAGGCAAGAATTGAAGGCGTCTATAATATATACATATAATGGGGGGGGGATGGAGAACCAGCAACAGGACGGCGGGATCCCTCCTATGCCTAGCTCAACGTTGCTGGGCTAACAGAAGCCCCTTTGTGCTGTCCCTTCCAGCTGCCTCGCCGGGTGCCCCTTTTGTTTCTGTGTGTGTGTGTGAACCCGCTTCACTGCGATCGCACACCACAACAGGGAAAGGGGGGGTGAGAAAAAGGAAGGGGGGAGCTGCTCTTCCCTCTCTCTCCCCCCCCTTCTTTCATTCCCTTGCTTGCACCTTTTTTGTTGCAAGCCGACTGGGCGGCCGCCCCCACTTCTCGGCCCCCCTCCTCTTCTCTGAGCCCGCCCCCGCTAGCCAGCCAGCCAGCCAGCCAGCGAGCGCTCGGCTGCCCGCCCGCCCCGCCGCTGCTCGGCTCGGGTCTGCTGCCCTCCCGGTCGGCTCGCGGGCTGGAGCTTCCCTGCTAGGGAGGAGGGAGGAGGACGGGCCATCATCATCGAAGGGGCCGGGCCGGAGGGGAGCGGCTGGCAGCGGCAGCAGCGTCGGGCGGCCGCGCTGCTCCCTCCCCTATTGTCTCCGCTCGGCCCGGGACTGGCTCGGGCTGCCGCCGATACCGCCGCGGCGCATCGGGATCGCGGCGCCATGGTGGTGAGTGGAGAGGCGGGAGAGGGGGGGGCTCTCTTCCCTGGCTGGCTGGGGGGGGCATGGCCGGGCCGGGGGGCTGCTGAGCCCCCTCCTCTCGCCACATGCACCTGTTACCATCGAAACCCCGATCGGGCGCCCCTACAAACAAAACCCCGCCCCATGACTCCCGATATTGGAGGGGTGGGGAGGGGGGAAGACAAAATCGACCCCCTCCATCATCCTCTTGCGCTTGTCCTTCCACACGCTGCATGGGGTGGGTGTCGAGAAGCCCCCCGTTTCTCCAGAAATCGAAGCCTGGACATTTCCGATGAGCCCTTGATCCCCTCCTTCCCAGTTTCTCGTTTTGTCATGCGTGTGTGTGCGTGTGTGTGTGTGTATATACGTATAATTCCCCCCCCCCCGGCGTTTGGGGGATTAATAAGACCTGAAACTCGGAGATATTGGAGAACAAAACCCAAGCACAGCCCCTCTCAGCGCCATCGATCAAGGATCATAATACGCTGGAAACAGGAAAGCCATTAAAAAGCAAACAATACAAAAAAATGGGACCCCTGCAACCTTAGATCATATGGGGTCGCGTCGCCCACTGTAATGAGAATCTTTGAGCTTCTTCTCGACGTTGTCCGCTCTGCCCCACATCAGCAATAGGGGTAGGTAGGAGGGTGTCAGGGGCCTGAGCATCTGGATTTGCTGGGATATAACCAGGACAGAAGTCAAAATCAGGAAGCAGGGCTGGTTAAATCAAGAGATCAGCCAGGATCAGATTTAGGATGAAACGGTGCTGGGTGGGATCTAGGAATATATGACCACAAATGGCACCGGACTGAATTTATAAAGGACTGGCCAAGGAGAACGGATTTTCTTGTTAGGGGGTTGTTTAGAACCACCAGCGCATGGAATGGCTGTTCTGCGTGCCCCAGGTTGGGAGAGAGGGGAAAAAGGCGACCCCATCAAGTTTGGAATCCAAAGTTTTGTGTAAAACCCTGTCTACGATGGAACTGTGGTCTTCATGCTTGGTTAGTGCCACTCTAGTTAAGCTTTGACTCAGGCCCTCAGAGTCTGGAGACAGACAATAGTTTCCAAGAGAAGTGGAGCGGAGAGAGGCTTTAGCTTCACGTGAAGTACACAGCTTATGTTCTTTTTGTCCTTCTGTGGCCTCTGACCCAACAGGTCTTGTAGGCTTTGGAACCAATGCAAAAACCTGCAAGACCTGTCTGACTAAAAGTGAAAGTAGGATGAGTGTCCACACGCCGCGAACAGCAATCCCCTCTCGCAAACAGCCTTCAGATGTTCACTGAAGTCTGTCTCCAGCCTTATTCCTGTAACTCGAAGAGTATCCGGTATTTAGTCAGTGCTAGGTCCTCGGCTGTCATCGTGACTAGCCCCAGAGTTTGTCAGACAGTTTGCCTCCAACATCCAATCCCCCCCCCCCCCCCCGGCTTTGCTGGCCTTTCTCATCTTTTTGCAAAAAGATGTAGCATTTTTTGTATAACAATGTAGCATTTTTTTTCTAAAATTCATTTAGAAACGGGAAGTTGTGCAACAGCAATTAAAAAAACAATATCTTGCACGTTCACTCCAGGAACAAGTAAAAGCTAGAAAAATGCAAATGATCTGAGGAATCAGCTCACCTGTATACTGAGTCACTGTTTTGCTAGGTGAGGGAGACAAAGACCGTGCAGGATAGGCGTGGGGAGGGCACACGTGGGGAGGGCTGGCTCGCTCCACTCGGGGCAGCCGTGATGGATATATGTTTAATTTTAGTATTTATGTGATGTTGGAATGCACAGCTTCTGTCTTCAGTCTCGAAATCTGAGGCTGCTAAAACCTGTCAAGGGATTGGAACTGCCAGGGGGCCAGTGTGTGGCTTAGCTTATTCAGTGATGAGCTAAACTTTATGTCATCCGTTTTGACTGCCAGATGTCAAAAGTGCCCCATTTTCAGACTGGTGGTATTGACTACGTGCCTTCTGCATTCAAGCTTTCTAGGTAGCACAGAAGAATCCTGGTTGCTTTCTTCTTTATGGCTCCTGTTTAGAGGGAAAGATCTCCTTTGGTGTCTTGTCTTCCATGCAATGTGTGCAGTGCATCAAATTTCTGTGCTCCTCTGGGAGTATCTTTTGGGGTACACTTTGTGTCACCCGGTTTGGGGACAAGAAATACAAAACCAGCCCTCTTTTCTGAGCCATTGGTCTTACAGCACCTAGTTGTTTAGGCACTTAATACAGGTTGAGTATCCCTTATCCGGG
The DNA here is from genome assembly GCA_026170595.1 of Plestiodon gilberti rubricaudatus. Lineage (NCBI taxonomy): Eukaryota > Metazoa > Chordata > Lepidosauria > Squamata > Scincidae > Plestiodon > Plestiodon gilberti. The sequence goes on from JANXHW010000011.1 coordinate 2,800,392, forward strand.
CTGCTTGGGATGGGAAAATATCTGGATTTTGGAATATTTGCATAAATATAATGACATATCTTGGGGATGGGACCCAAGTCTAGATACGAAATTAATCTATGTCTCATATACACCTTATACACATAGCCTGGAGGTGATTTTATACAATATTTTAAATAATTTTGGGCCCCAGCATGCCTTGCACTGTGCCAGTCAGGTGCTGGGAAAAGTGTCCACTCTCTTACAGTGCAATCCTATACATGTCTACTCAGAAGTAAGCTCCACTGAATTCAATTATGGGGCTTACTTCCAAGTATCTGTGTACTAAGAAGCCCTAACCCTAACCAGTACAGTACGTTTGTAGCACAAGAAAGCATGCTTGCGTCAGTGTGTGCAACGTAATATGTGAATAGCACCTAGAAACTTCGGAAGTTCCCTTATACCCAGTCACACCATTGGCTCAGCAGGGTTTCAGACTGGAATTTTTCTCCGCCTGCCTGGGGTGGACCAGCGTTCCACTTCTTAGCCCGATACTGAGTCTGTGTCTGAGAGCAGATCTACTCTCCTAGCAGCCCTAAGCCTTTCGCTCTCGTGAGTCAAAAGCCTTCTGGGGATTTTGAAATAGCGAAAGATTTTGAAAAAAAAAAATTGCTGATGGAACAAGTTTAGCTATTAAGTGCAGAGCGAAGTCAAAGGTAGTTCCTTGAAATCACGGGGGGGGGGGGGGAAGCTTGCGAAAGGAAGTGGCGACTTGATCTCCTAAAGCTGGCAATAGCTTTTGTGAATCTGTTGTTGCTAAGGTGGAAGGGCAGATAAAGGTTTCTATCTATCCAGGTATTTATACCCCACCTTTTGACAGGGTAGACAGGGGAGGCTCACAATAATAATAAGACTATATTTTTAAATACCTTTTAAGAGAGGCATTTAAAAATAACATTTGCCTCCCTTGCAATACGGCTCTTCTTTTAGGACGTTTTGGGCAGGTATGGGACTTAAGGAGGGCGGAGTTCCTGGCAGCTCCTTTTCCTTATGGGCACCTGATTCCCGTTCTTAGTTCTTGGGCAATACTGAAATCTGATCAAGAAGATAAGACTTGCTGCTGCTGTTCATGGGGAATGAACACCTTAGGTGCTTTTCACAGGTGCTCCAGAGTGTTATAATCAGATTCTGTACTGTACTTTAAAAAAGGAGGAAGATTTTGTAAACAGGAAAAACCATCAAATATGTTATATTGGAATCCATCCAGAGAGCAAGTCTGGTATAGTGGTTAGAGCTTTGGTCTTAGATGAGGGAGTTCTGGGTTCAAATCCCCAGTCAGCCACTAAGTTTACTGTGTGATCTTGGGCTAGTCAGTCACCATCTCTCAGCCCAACCTGTCTTGCAGGGCTGTTGTGAGCAGAAAATGCTGTGACCCCCGTGTGCTTCAGAATCAGATCTATAGAGATAGAGATGTGGGTAAAACTTTGGGGAAAGAGTTAGATAATTAACTAACAGCGCAATCCTGCGCAAAAAGAGGCTGGCGGAGCAAGCGCTCCGCCGGCCTACGGTGTTGCGAAAGTGCCGTAAAGCACTTTCACGACACCCTTGGAGTAAGCGGTGCTGACGCCAAGGCCTGCGCCGCTCACTTCGTCGCCAGCCCTGGCCGCTGGATGCAAGTAAGGGCTGCGCTGGGTGGCGGGAGGGCGGGCCGAGGTGGCGGGGGAGGGGACGATTGACTGGCCAGGGAGGGGGGAGGGGAATATCGGTGGCATGCTCCGCCATTTCCTCACCCCCTTCCCGGACTTGGCCGGCCTTACACGGCCTCCCTGGACGTGCTCCAGCAAAATAGTTGGTGCGCATCTGAGAGGGCCCATTGGGGCCGCTGGGGCCGACACTGAGGGAAAGGGACGAAAGTTGTGCCCCATTTCCGCTGGCATGGGCCACATCTTATGCAGGATTGGGCTGTAAATGCAGCAACACAACCCTCAGAACTCTGAGATGTCCACACCAAATCACTCTGGGCCTTAGCAAGTTCTGCAAATGCCGAGGTTCACATGGTCTAGAAACTTGTCCTGTGTTTAAATGAGATGATTTTGACACACAGCACATTGGAAGCGGAGCACGTTTCTAATGCTGGCCCTTCAGCTGGCCTATCTATCCAGGATCTGTCCCTCACCCGATTTTCTAGCAAGTTTGAGGGAAATCGGCAGCTGTTGCTGCTGCTTAACACTTATCTGGAGCATCAGTCCCGAGTGTGCTGACCACTGAAAAAGGACAAAATCACCCAGGTTCCTGCCTGAGCGCCTTGCTCGTTCCTGCCTGAATAAATATTGACTTCTCAGTTTGGCCCAGCTTCAGAGACGGCGGCCACTCTTGAGGCGCTGTGCGCGATTCGTTACAGTGTGGGTAATACAACTGACTCAGCATAGTAGCCCCAGATCGAGATGAATAGTGACTCGGCATAGTGGCCCCTCTTCCCTCCACAGTCTTAGACAAGGATGGTTATGCAGGCCCAGTTTCCTCGGAGGCGGCAAACCAGCGTCTGGCCTGCACCTTTTCAGGCTGCAGCAGGGGCAGCCTCGTGGCTGAATGCTTCTCCTTGCTCAAGAATGTAGGAAAAAGCCCTGCTGGATCAGGCCACAGGCGCAGCCAACCCAACGTCCTGCTTCCCACAGCGGCCCATCAGGATGCCCCTAAGCAGGAGAGAAAGGCAGACCCCTCTCCCCCCACCGTTGTTCCCTTGCAACTGGTGTTAAGGGTCATACTGCCTGCTGCAGAACCCAGAGGTAGCACATCACCTACAGTAAGTAGCCATGGATAGAGCTGGAGCTGCTGTCTGGAGGCGGTTAGGGATTGGATGCGGGTTAAGAAGCTGAAATGACATCCAGACAAAACAGAGACCATGTGCAAGAGTTGGATTATCAATTTTTTTCTGAATGGAGTTGCGCTCCCTCTGCAAAAGCAGGTTTGTAGCTTGGGGGTCATTCTCCACTGCTCCTGGATCTACAGGTGGCCGGGGGGGGGGGACTTGCTTTCGTCGTCCGGAATGGCTCCAAAGGCGAGGGGGCGGGGCCGCTTTCTCCCGTCGTGTAACGGAGGCTCAGAGCCCGACGGAACTTGGAGCTCCGTCCCCCCTGCAGTGACGCTACTGGGGGGGGGACTTTCCCCAGTTTTAGCAGGTGCGCCAGCTGCAGCCGTTGCTGAGCTGATTTGACCTAGCGGCGGTGGTCTACGCCTTGGTGACAGCATGGCTTGACTACTGTGACACAGTACATGGGGCTGCCTTAGAAGACTGTCCAGAAACTGTAGTTGGTGCAGAATATGGTGACCCGTGTGGTCTTGGGGGGTTGGCAGTGTCACTTGGTTCAGCTGCTGCTTCTGCAACTACACCGGTTGCCGGTTCATTTCTGGACACAATTCAGGGTGCTGGTTTTGAGCTTCCAAGCCCTTGACAGCTTGGGACTGGAGTATTTGAGGAACTGCCTGTTTCTGTATGGCTTGTCCCCTAAGGTCATCTGAGAGGCGTCTACTGCACTTGGGCAAGATTGGTGGTTACAAGGAGTAGGGCCGTCTCTGTGGTGGCACCACAACTATGGAATTCCCTCCTGCTTGAATTAAGAGATGTGCTCCCCCCCCCAGTATGAGCCTCCTGGTGGGGGGCTGAAGACATTTCTTTTTCAGTTGGTCTTCCCTCCTTAGTTGGTGTTTGCTTTTGCTTTGCTATGGTTTTTGGTTCTGATTTGAGATTTTGATGTGTGTGCTTGCTCCTGTTTTTAAGGTATAATTTGATTACCCTTATTTGTCCTGCAGATTTTTCTGTTTTGTGGCTTACCTTTGAAGTTTTAATTTTATTTAATGTTCACATTTCTATATCTCCTTTCCTCCAAGGAGCTCAGGGTGGTGTACATGGTCCCTCCCCTCCTTTTGTCCTCACAACAACCCCGTGAGGTAGGTAAGGCTGAGAGATAGTAACTGGCCCATGGTCACCCAGGAAGTTTCATGACTGAGCGGGGATTTGAACCGGGATCTCCAACTCCCGAACCACTACATCATCCTGGCTCTCATCCTGGCAGTTTTTTTTTATGGCTGCTGCTTTTATATTATTGTATTTATTGTTTTATTATATCTTAATGTTGTAAGCTGCCTTGAGCGTGCAATGTTGGGGGGAGAAGGGGCATAAGCATTTTAAACAAATAAATAGACCTCTCCTCCATGAATTGGTTCAATTGCCCTTTAAGGCTATCCAGGCTATTGGCCATTACCACCTGTTAGAATCATAGAGTTGGAAGGGTACCACAAGGTCATCTAGTCCAACCTTCTACCTGTAGCAGGAAATCCTCTATAGCTTCTCCAGCAGGTGCCTATGAGCCTCTGCTTGAAGATCTCCAGTGAGAGATCTCCACCACCTCCCTCGGCAATTTGTTCCACTGCTGAGCTTCTCTTACCGTCAAGAATTTCTTGAGGACCTCACATTGTGCACGGGGGGGGGGGGGGAGAGGCACTGTAGAAATCTTTAATAAACATCTTGTGGCAATGAATTCCACAGACTAATTATGCGCTGTGTGCGAAGAAGCACCTCTTCTTGTCCATTCTAAATCAATTTCAAAAATGACACCTGGTTCTGGTGTTGCAAGAGAGGGAGAAAAGCTTCTCTCCATACTATGCATAATTTTATAGGTCTCAATCGTGTGGTTGTATGTCCCCCTTAATTACTCTTTTTTTCCCCAAGCTAAACAGCCTCAAACACTTTTTTCGTTCCTTCTAAACAAGGTGTTCCAGCTCTCTGATCATATTTGGTTGCGCTGCCTTGCACCTTTTCCCAGTCTACAATATCCTTCTTGTGGTGGGGCAACCAGAGCTGTACACAGTATTCCAAATGTGACCGTACCATTGATTTATATAGGGGCAATGTAATATAAGCAGGATCATTCTCGATCCTTTTCCTAATGACCCCTAGCAAGGAATCTGCCTTCGTCGCTGCTGGAACGAGAGGGAAGTAGATGGAGACTAGACATGAGGAAGAATTTCCCAACTGCAAGATCTGTCCAGCACTGGAACAGTCTGCCTCGGACAGCAGCAGACTCTCCTTCCTTGGAATTCTTCAAGCAAAGGCTGTACAACTGCCTGACAACTGCCTGACAGGAAGCAGCATCATTGGGATGGGTGTCACCCAGTGCGGTAACTCGGACGTTTTGGTGGTGACGTGAGGACATCATCACATCACCCCCAAACTTCAATTCAATATCATGAAGCAGACGGGAGGCCACAGAGTAAAGGTTCGGGTGTTTTGGTGTCAACCTCCTGAGGGTGACACCTGGTGCATGCTGCACCAGCCGCACCCCCGTTGTGACACCCATGCTGCCAGAGATGCTGTAGCAGTTGCCCTCACTATGCAGGGGGTTGGACTAGATGACCTCCATGGCCCCTCTCAACTCTAACATTCTATGATTCTATGAAATGAGATGCTATTTTTTGTGTTATAAACATGAGAAAAAAGGTTGGTTAAACATGTGTCCTCCTCTTCCTCCACCCCTCCCCGCCGTGCATTTGCAAGGATCGAAAATTCGTTTTCAGCAGAGGGTTCCGTGAGCATCACAGTAATCTGGGCAGAGACGTAAGGTGGAGAATGAGGGCAGGAAGCTGAGAGGTATAAATTAATAAATGCAATTATAATGTATAGGAAGTTCATCATAAAGTGAATTTCCTAGTAGCTGGTGCAGGGAGAGATAAACAAGGAAGAAAACAGAAGTTCTTTTCCCTCTCGCACAACATCAGAACTAGGGGACATCCACTAACAACGCAATCCTATGTAAGGATCCGGCCGGTGGCCCAGGACCGCCCGCCGGATCCTGAGCACCGGCGGCCAGGAATTTACACTTCCCCGAGTGTAAATACCGGCTGGCCCGACCAGCCTCCTCGGATTTATGCCAGCAAAATTGATTGGTGGAAGTAGGAGGAGGACATGTAATGGCCCAGCCGCCCGGCGGGGGCCGGGATATGGCCAAAGCCATCCCCCGCCCCCTCCCGGACCGGCTGGGCCAATGGCCCCCCTCCCTTGCCCGCCGAAACGCCCCCACTGGATCCTTACCTGGGTTCGGCGGCGGCCGCAGGGGTGCTCCATTGCCGGAACAAGGGAGGCCGTCCTCTGCGCCGGCCTTCCTTGCTCATAAGTAGTCGCAAACGTGCTCACGTTTGTGACTACTGCTGGTGATGGAACGCTCGTTCCGTTGCCGGCACGTCCGGTAGGATTGCGCAGTAAAACTGAGTGGCGGTAGAATTAGAACAGACAAAAGAAAATATTTCTTTACCCAGTGTGTAATTGATCTGTGGAACTCCTTGCCACAGGATGTGGTGATGGCACCTGGCCAGGATGCATTTAAAAGGTTGTTGGTCAGGTTTATGGAAGTCCATCACAGGTTACAAGTCATGATGGGTAATAATATATCCTGCCTTTCTCCCGACAGGTCAATCAAGGTGACTTACAAGATTAAAACATGTTAAAATATACAAATACAATAATAAAAACAAGGTAATTAAAACAATTAAAACAAACAAACACCACTGGGTCACCTTACCATTACATTTGATGAAAAATGTATCTTGTTCAGCACAAGATACCTGTACATACCTCTGATTCAGAGGTATGTACAGGTATCTTGTTGACTTGTGTGCCTCCCTGAGGCATCTGGTGGACCACTGAGATACAGGAAGCTGGACAAGATGGGCCTTTGGCCTGATCCAGCAGAGCTCTTTTGATGTCAGTGGTTCCCAAACTAGGAGGTATGGCTCCCAGGGGAGCCACGGAAACCAACCAGGGGAGCCGCGGAGTGCCACAGAATCTTCTCGGAAAACAGTGCAATGCCAATTGGCAGGCATCAACATAATGTAATGAGCCGCAGTTGCGGCCAATGGTAAAGGGAGCCGCAGGTCAAAAAGGTTTGAGAAACACTGTCTTATGTTCTTATGTAAAATGGGGAAGTGGAAGGGATATTAGAAAATGGGATCTTTCTTTTAGAGAATTAGAGGAAAAGAACATCTCAGCTGATTGTACTTCTCATTTTGGCACACCCGTCAGCTAGGAATATTGTCCTCTTGGGTTCGTCACCATTATTAGATGTAGAGACGGCACACATGATTGTCAGTTTCCTGGAAGCCATAAAATTGCATATATCAGCTCCCTGCCCCGTGGGTTGGACAGTTGTGTGTAGTCATTGCCATTCACTGAGCGAACCTTTGCATCCGCTGCCACAGTTCTGTTAATTTGGGTTAATTGCCTGGCCCATAATTGCGGGCTGCAATAATCCAGAAGAATGGGTGGGAATCAAGGATACTACAAACCTCCAGAAGGACTGGTTAGGGTTTCAATCTGAATCAGGCCTGCCTTTAATTCTGCCGGGCAAGTAAGAGTCATGAGCAGGCAAGTTGTAGCCAATTTTCTGCATTTGTTGGGCTGAAAACAGGCTGGGATGCCTGCAATGCTTGCACCATTTTATTGGCTATTTAAATTCTTAACCAACCTTTCTTCAAGGTAGCCTACCACAGAGAAATGGAGAAACAAAACAATCAATCTGGACAATAAATACTTTTGTAAGAAATGATTTATTTGAAATGGAATATTGTGCCCTGCTCTGGGTGCCACTGTTTAAAAAGGAGACTGGAGAACAAACTGGAGTTGGGCCAAGATATGAGAGAGAGAGAGAGAGAGAGAGAGAGAGAGAGAGAGAGAGAGAGAGAGAGAGAGAGACTCACAGCTGCAAATATTTTGCACATACTGTATTTTTTATACAGTAAACATTCTTAGAAGTTATGTACAGAATGTATGTATTTTCTATAACTGACCTGCTCTGGCCCATCATAAGAACATAAGAACATAAGAAGAGCCCTGCTGGATCAGACCAAAAGCCCATCTAGTCCAGCTTCCTGTATCACACAGTGGCCACACCAGATGCCTCAGGGAGCACAAGACAACAAGATAACCTGTTTCCCGTTGACACTCCCTTGCACCTGGCACAGAGAAAACCCACTTCTAAAACCAGGAGGTTGCTTATGGCTTGTAACCTGTGATGGTCCTTTCCTCCATGAATCTGTCCAAACCCCTTTTAAAGGCATCTAGGCCAGGTGCCATCACCACATCCTGTGGCAAGGAGTTCCACAGATGAATTGCAAGAGTGATGCGATGTGGCCCTGGCGACTGAAAGTTTGGGGCCCCATGGTATGGGGGAAGATGGTCCTTTAGATATCCTGGACCTGGAGTTATAGGTCAAGCCCAGGTGAAGTACACCTGGGAAAATACTAAGAACCAATGATCTCTCAGCACAGGTGAGAGGTGTTTCTTGTAGTGGGTTCTCTGTTAATAGGCTGCCTGATGTGTTCTGAACCATTTCAGAGCACTCCAAAATGCGCCCGGAAACAATTAAGCCGGGGACACACTGGCCACGTTGTGGTGAGCTGTGTTGTAGTGCGAGCAAAGTTGGAAAAATGGAACTTTGGCTGCGTTCGGCCAATGAGAGGCCGTGTTCGGTGCTGCGGGGGTGGGACGCAGAGCAAAGTGTTGGCCAATCAGATTCTAGTCTAAAAAGACTCGACTCTGATTGGCTAGAAGAGAGCAGGGGGCGGGGCAGGACATCTTACCCTTCTTCGTGTGGCTTTCTTTGGTGTAACCAGGGTGCATTGCATTGCGGCACATCGGCTACTCTCGCAATGCACCGGGATGCAATGCCCCCCCCCCCCGACGGGTGTGTTCCAGGCTTTAGAGAAGGAGCATGAGTCACTTTCCGCCAGCAGAGGCCAAGTTACTCCATCCATTGTATTCCTTGTCATTGTTGTCCAGGCACCTATTGACTCAGGTGGGCTTCAGCCTCTGTCGAATGCTGAAATTGGATATTACAGGAGCCACATGGCTGCCACCCAAAATGGCAGCTCCACATCACCTTCTCTCTCTCTCCCACCCCATATCGTGTAGTAAACCAGAACACAGGACATGACATCATCTTGTTTGGCATTTCCCTGGCCCCCACAAGTAGCAGCTGGTGTAGTCGAAGGAGGAAACTCAGGGCCACGATGACAGCATGGCACAGTTTTTTTTTATTTTACTACATGTTACCCGGGGAGAAGGGAGCTTTGCAGTTGCTGATTCTGATACAAGCTGTTGTGTCTAGATCAGTGATGGCGAACCATTTAGGCTTGGTGTATCAAAAATTTTGAAAATGCCTAACTTGACTCTGCTGGTGTGTCCCCCCCCCCCCCACTTTTAATAGTACTTTGACTATTGCTACTTTTAATAGTAATTTTGAATTGACCTGAATTAAAAACAACTATAGAAGACATTGCATTTTATTTAACATCAATGGCTTTTTTTGTTGCTGAGTTTTACTAGAGAATCATTTGAAGGAGGTCTGCCAAAATCCCTGCCCTAAATGTTCAAGACAAGCCTGTAAAACGTTTGCGAAAATGTAAGGTGTGTCGGGGCCTTGAGGGAAACACTGGTGTGTCACCCAAAATGACCTCACGTGTCACCTGTGACATGCGTGTCATAGGTTCGCCATCACAGGTCTAGATTTTTTTTTTAAATGTATTTTGTTATGCTAGGATCCTGCTTCTTCTTCCAAGGAGCTTATGTGATAGTTACCTGTGGTTTTCTCCACCCTCTTTTATCCTCACAACAACCCTGTGAGGTAGAGTAGGCTGAAAGATACGTTAGGTAGTGAACCATGGTTACGTAGGGAGCATTCTGGTGACAAATGGACAGTTGAGCTTGGTTCTCTGTGGTCGTGTAGCCCTAGAGTCTAGACCCTCACGACTAGACCCATAGGTGGCATCAGTGTTTGCCAGATGGGACGCTTGGCTGTGGGCCTGTGCCTGTCAAATGGCTCAGCCAAGTGGGTCAATTCCTGAACCCTTTGTACCAGTTGTGGTGGTAGGTCACAATGTGTCGTTGGGGGGGCCCAGTGAAGGGATTTGTCCCAGGGTCCTTAGCAGCTGGCACCGGTGCCAGCACCGAGTAGACCACGCTTGTCTAGTTGTGACAATAAAGGTGGCAGGCCATGTGGCTCAGCCACAAAAGTCCTGATGTAGATGAATGTCTGTATGCGCTCCTAGTGAGCAAGATCGGACTGGTTCAAAGCCCAGCTGCCAGCGACACCCAAGACTAATAGCCGACATACGTAGCTCCTACAAAGCTCAGAGCACAACCAAGCCCTTTGCAGTGATGGGGACTCGAGTCAAATGACACGACTCGCAAGTGTGACTTAGCCACTTTTTCCCGTACTCGTACTTGTACTCGTGACCCACTGACTCGCACTTGCACTTGGACTCGTGACCCACAGGACTCGTACTTGACTTGCACTCGTGGGGGTAACGACTTGCCATTTCCGAGTCATTTTCCTTTAATGGCTGGCATCAACATAGGCAGGCAGGCGCAGTGGAGACCTCAGAGGAGGAGGGCAACAGAGAGGGAGGGTTTTCAAGGGGGTGGGAAAACAAGCCTGGCTTGGAGTTTTTCCTTTTTGTCTGTTCGCCATTGGCCACAACTCCGAGTGCGAGGGAAGGTGAAGCTGCTGCAGCGGTTCCTCCTCCTTGGCCAAAACTCCAAGCCCAAGGGATGCTCAGCTCAGCAAGGGGAGGGGGCAGGGAGGGAATAATAAATGGTTTGAATGTAGACACGCTTGTTTTTCCCAAACCAGATGGGTGGTGACAAGACTGAGAGGTGAGGGAAAGGGCATAGGGGAAGCGAAGTGGGTGCTTTAAAAGCCCCAGAGGCACACAGACACCACCACCCCCCACACACAGACACCCTCACCCACCCCATTTTCAGGGGGGGAAAGCCATTTGCCCCAAAGTGACTCGTGGGTTTTGGCCTTACTTGCACTCGACTCGTACTCGGGGAAAAATGATGCGCACTTGACTCGTACTCATGCACAAAAGGATCCATATTTGACTCGTACTCGCCCAAAATTTTTGGCATTGACTCGTACTTGGATTCGTACTCGTGCAAAAATAATCGTACTCGCACTCGCGACCTAGTTACCTAGCTACATCCCTGGCCCTTTGTATACCAGAGAGGTTTATTCTGGCTCCACCTCTAGCTGCTTACCTGTGAGATTTCAAAGGGACAGAGACCTTGTTTGGGACTGTGCGCTCCTGTTCTGGGTTAGTGTGTGTGCGTGTGTGTGCATGTGTGCGTGTGTGTGCATGTGTGCGTGCGTGCGTGCCAAGATTGACTTACCTTGTGGTCTTCCCCCCCCCCAAAGGAATCTAAACAGTGGGGCTGTGGTGGTTTAGTGGTTAAGTCACTGAACTGCAGACCTGAAGGTCAGTAGGACAGTAGTTCGAGACCCAAGTGCTGCATGACGGAGTGAGCTCCCGTCTCCTGTCCCAGCTCCTGCCAACCTAGCAGTTGGAAAGCAAGAAATTGCAAGTAGATAAATAGGTACTGCTGCGGCGGGAAGGTAACAGCGTTCCGTTAGTCATGCCGGCCACATGACGACGGAAGCGTCTTCGGACAGTGCTGGCTCTACGGCCCTAGAAACAGAGATGAGCACCGCACCCTAGAGTCAGACACAACTGACTTTCGAGCAGGGGAGACCTTTTACCTTAAAAAGGATCCAGCAGAGTATTTTGGGATAAAAGTCACTCTGGTAAATTTAGAGAGAGTGAGTGGCAGTTTAATGAGGCTTTCATGATGTGTACTCACTAAAATTTCCTCCCATATATTTGAAGAACTGGCACTTGTTTAATCTCATTTCCATTAGATCTCTGGTCATGGCTCCTCCCGAATACCATCTTCTTTCTTTCGGTGTAATTTATAGAGAGCTGGTCTCTCTTGCAACGGTCCTCACATTTTACCAAGAACCTTATAAGACCCACCTGACTCACAGAGAATAGGACTGTATCACCTGCATATAATAATTTGGAGTTATTTTGGCTACCAATGGATGAGAGGGAAAAAAAACACCCAGAATACGATAACGTTTGGACCACTTATCCGTGGTCTGTCTGTATGTGGACGGTCATTGTTGTGTCTGGTATTGTTAAATATTTTCACCAGTTATCCAGATAGTGGAGGAGCAGTAGGAGTAGTGATACCCGTAGTAACAGTGTTACTCTTAGTAAACTGATGATGATGATGCAGCTTTGGAAAAGACTGCAAACAGTGTAGAGAAGATAGGTTGATTATGACAAAATACGTCAGTAAACTGGGGAGATGGGCTAGACAGGACATCAGCCAAACAGAAGAAAATGTTGGACAGGCTCTTCAGGGAGCTTTTGGTATGGAGAAATTATTATTATTATTATTATTATTATTATTATTATTATTATTATTATTATTATTAACAACAGTATTTATATACCGCTTTTCAATAAAAAGTTCACAACGTGATTTATAGACAAAATCAAATGATTAAATGGCTCCCTGTCCCAAAAGGGCTCACAATCTAAAAAAAGATGCAGAACACCACCAGCAAAACAGCCACCAGAAAGACACTGTGCTGGGGTGAACGGGGAGCAGTTGCTCTCCCTCTGCTAAATAAAAGAGGAGCACCAATTGAAAAAGTGCCTCTTGCCCAGTTAGCAGGGGTAAATCTCACTTCAGGGGTGGGGACTAGGTTAGAAATTCATCCATTGTTTCCTTTGCAGCTTGGAGGATCTGTGTGGCTATTGCTCAACAGTTGAGCATATCATTTGCATGCAGAAGTTCCCAAGCTCAATCGCTGATGTTTCCAAGCGGGGTTGGGAATGAATGATCCTTGTCCACAACTTGGAAAGAGCTGCTGTGGTCAGTGTGCACAGTATTGAGCTAGAAAGGGCAATGTTGGGATGCAAGGATACCTGTGGAAGATACCATGAAATATCTGTGGCGCAGGGTGACCGGCTGTAGGGTAGAATTGCCTCAGGACAGCCTTGAGTCTAGAGAGTGATATATGTGGGCGACCTTTCTGCATCACTCTCTTGGGGTGGTAGTGGCAACGTTCTTAGGGTTGCCAATCCTCTAGGGTTGGCCCGGAGTCTCCAGGAAGCAGCAGCATCGTTCGCTGGGAGACTACTGAAAACAATCCTACCTGGAGATCTGCTTAATGATATTGCATCACGGTGGGAAGAAGAATCCTGCAGGAATTGCTTCAGTCAGAGTTAGGCAACCCTAAACATTATTCGCACCTTCCTTGTGTTAACCGTACAGGCCCGGAGCACGGACAGCATCGATACAACCGGAGATGGACAAGTGTGCTCGTTGGGGAATGCGACCAGTAACATCAAAGGAAAGCCGACCAAGAGGTAAAATCAGGAGGGAGGGAGAAGAGGTAGCCCCAGTCGGGTTGTAGTGCTAGATTCAAGTGTCCAGGATTGGTATGTCGTGTAGGGGAGAGTTGCCAACCTCTGAACCAGCCCCCTGTAGCTCTGCCTTTAGCAGTGGTTTGATGTGGAACCATGTTAGCGGGTGATCATGTTGATCTCTAGCGCTGTCAACAGCTTTGCTTGTTGATCTCTGCAGATCACACTGCTCTTAAAGGCACAGGCCAGCTAGTGTTTTTTTTCCCCCTAGTCGGTTGGCAACCCTAAGCTAGTGGCAGAGGAACTGTGGGTTTGTTTGGCGCCTAACACTTTCAAGGTAGGGTGGCCATGCATTTTAGAGGGAGGGAAGTAGCTGTGGGATGAACCAGGTGCCAGGGGGCAATTCAATTGGTGCCAGGGGGCAATTCTTACAGGTGGCACTAGGCAAGGCTTGGGAGGGGGGGATACGTTGCCTTTCAGGGCCCACTGCAGTAGCTCTCACTGAAAGGCTGGGACAGGGGTGAGTAGGGGTGAAAGAGGCCTTCTTAGCAAGAGGGTTAGAGAGTAAATACAAGTTTGGAGAAGGAGAGGGGGTTTCTTAGCCCTGGAGACTGCAGCTGACTTCACTATGTGGGGCAGGAGGGGACAGTCTCTTCAAATTTTGCCTCGCGCCCCAGAACGTTTGACATCCTGATAGGTTTGAGCCTCTTGCTTGTTGTGTATGGCAATTTGCCCCATATTCCCCCCCCCCTTTTGCAGGCTTTCCATCACACGGGGCCACTTCCCCAAACTGACTGAATGTGCCCATTTCCACTACGAAGCAGTGGACTTCGGACATATCCAGGTGTGTAAGCTCCCCTGCCTTTCCGAGGGCGCGGAGATTGAGGCGCTCTTGTCTTGGACGCCGGGGGGCCCATGGCGAGCTGGGGCATGCTTGAGCGCTCTCTTTCCCCGCAGCTGCAGTTCACACCTGAGCAGAACGAGAATCTCAGCACCAGCTTGGAAGAGGGAGAGCTCCTGTTTGCTGTGCAAGTCACTTGCCAGGTAAGGAGGAGAAACAGAAATAGGAGTTTGCTAGCAGCAGGTGTGGCTTCCCACAGGTTGACCACAGAACATTGACTATAGAACATTGACCACAGGTTTGGTGGCCTGATATGGGCTTTCTGCCTGGCTCTGCTGTCCATTTTATCTATCTACCTACCTACCCCACAGTATTTATATCTTCTTCTTCTTCTTCTTCTTCTTCTTCTTCTTCTTCTTCTTCTTCTTCTTCTTCTTCTTCTTCTTCTTCTTCTTCTTCTTCTTCTTCTTCTTCTTCTTCTTCTTCTTCTTTCCCGCTTTCTCCCCCCATGGGGGGAGGAGACTCAAAGCGGCTTACAACAATAAGATACATATATAAAATAAAACTTTTAGAACATTAATAACATCTAAAAACACAGCACAAAAATGTAAAAGCAGGAGTAAAAAGAGTAAAAAAAAAACAGGAGTAAAAGGGGCTGGACCACTAAAATAGTTAGGCTGGGGGGTTAACTCAGAGGACTTGTTGAAAAAGGAATGTCTTTAGGCCCCGCTAGAAGGTCCTCCAAGGAAGGAGCAGTTTGTAAGTTTAGAGGGAGGGAATTCCATAAGGCCGGTGCCACCACTGAGAAGGCCCTATAGAAGTCTTTCTCATAGACTCAAGGCGGTTTACAGAGGCAGGCCAACCATAAACCCCATTTTTTCAAATTGAGTTTTTACAATGTTCTTCTATGAGAGAAACTCCTACAACCCTCCATTTCTCAAGATGTTTCCCTTCCTAGTGCTGTTATCATTCTGACCGGCTCTTGCCTCCACATACAACTGCATATCAAGCCTCAGATGGGTTCCCAAGGTGTTATCCATTTCTTGCCAGCTGATACCCCCACAGTCTGCACTCCTCCGCATTCCTTCACGAAGCTCCGTTGGCTCCGACACTCCATCAGCGGCGTTTGTTGCCCTTCCAAAGCGTGACCGGGGCTGACTCTACTTAGCTTCTTCAGGCAGGGCAGCAGCTCAACCTCCAGACCACACCTCCTGCCCTGCTCATTTGTGTCTTATATTTGCATTTCTTCCTGCAGGGGAAGAGCTGGCAGGTACACCGCTGCTATGAGGAATTCCGCACTCTGGACGCTCACCTCCATTGCTGCATCTTTGACAGGCGCTTTTCTCAGCTTCCTGAACTGCTGTCCGTCAGCCACATGCGGGCTCACCCTGAGGTGACTGTCGGAGAGCTGTGTTGGCCCATCTGTAGGGAGGTGATAGGCTGTAGCACCCCTGCTTTGAATGCAGAAACCCCCGGATTGAATCCCTTGCACTGGCGTTGCTGCAGGGGGGGTGGAGCTCTAAGTTCCGCCGCGGTTCCGACCCTCCGTTACACCGGTGCACGAAGCGCCCCCGCCCCCTCACTTTCAGAACCATTCAAGGCGGTGAAAGCAGCGCCTTGAATGGTTTCACCGCCTTGAATGGTTCCGAAGGCGAGGGGGCGGGGCTGCTTCGTGCTCCGGTGTAACGGAGGGTCGGAGCCGCGGCGGAACTTAGAGCTCCGCCCCCCCCTGCAGCGACGCCAGTGATCCCTGGCATCTCCAGTTTAGCCTGGGAAAGACCTTGCTCTGAGAGCTACTGCCAGTCAGTGCAGACGATACTGATTAGACCAATGTCTGACTCAGCTGGAAGTAACTTCACAAACCTGTCTTGAAAGAGGAACAGAGACTTCCCTGTGTTAGCCCACCCTTTCCTGCCACAGTTCCATATTTGTGTGTTTTGAAAGCAAAAAGATCAAGGTGCTCAGTTTAAGCGGATGTACGACAGGTTGTTATAGCTGTCAGGTGAGGCAATGACCTTTCCTTTAGCCCGTAGGTCAGTGATTTTCAACCAGTGTGCCGCGGCACATTGGTGTGCTGCAAATGGTCCGCAGGTGTGCTGCGGGAGTTTGGGAGTTTGGGGGAGAGTCTTTATTAATAAGGCCATTGGGGGATGTGAGCCCCCCACCGGCAGCGAGGTGTGCTGTGTCAATTGTCAAAAAAACCCAATGGTGTGCCTTGACAATTTTAGTGCCTTGTCAGTGTGCCGTGAAATGAAAAAGGTTGAAAATCGCTGCTGTAGGTAAAGATGGGCCACTGATCCCAGCCAGCAGATGAACTTAAAGCCTGTTGGAATGTAAGGATGCAACACCCTTTATGGATTTCAACAAGGGTTTGAGCTTCCTTACTTCTTCGGCAGTGGCACAGGTTCTATTCCTGATGTAAAGCAATAACAATAAAAGCAATAATGTTCCTGATGGAAAGTAAGCAGAGCAGCTGAACTGACTGGCAATTTGGAGGGAGTTCAAGGAGGAGGAGGTGACCCAGTTCAGCTATGTTTGAAAATCCCTGTTTGGAGCCAAAGTGCTCTCACATAGTTGCTGATTTCTGCTGGTTCACGCGGATCCAGGAGACGGCCAAACAAGTGATGCCATGCTCTTTGCTGGATCACGCGGATCCAGGAGAGGGCCAAACAAGTGATGCCATGCTCTTTGCTGGTTCACGCGGATCCAGGAGAGGGCCAAACAAGTGATGCCATGCTCTTTGCTGGATCACGCGGATCCAGGAGACGGCCAAACAAGTGATGCCATGCTCTTTGCTGGATCACGCGGATCCAGGAGAGGGCCAAACAAGTGATGCCATGCTCTTTGCTGGTTCACGCGGATCCAGGAGAGGGCCAAACGAATGATGCCATGTTCTTTGACCCCCTCTCTCCCTCTCCCCAGCTTCTGGTGCCCCTGCTTTCCCAGTACCTGGAGAAGCTCTCGGCCATTGTGGACAGCAACATCAACTGTGGACCTGCCCTCACCTGGATGGAGGTGAGAACTAGTCCTCGGGAATGTCACAGAGCCTGTCTAGCATCATACCATCAAACTGGGGAGCTCTGTGGGGGAGTGCTGCACGTTTTGGCATGCGGAAAGTCCCAGCTTAAATCTCCGGCGTCTCCAAGTAGGGCAGTGAAAAATCCCTGGCTTGAAAACCCTGGAGAGTTTTTGCCAGTCAATTTGGACAATACTGAGCTCTGTTAACCAATGGCTGGAGTCCACTTCTTATGTTCCTTGCTCTGCTCAGACAACCGTCGCTGCTTCCCATCCATGCCCGGAAGCCCCCCCCCGAACATTCTAAGGCTCCTCCCCTTTCAGCTGTAATTCCTCCCCCCCACTTCATTTCAGATTGATAACCATGGCAACCGTCTGCTGGTGACCGAGGAAGCCTCTATCAATGTTCCTGCCATCGCGGCCGCCCATGTTGTCAAACGCTACACAGCCCAAGCATCCGATGAGCTCTCCTTTGAGGTGAGCCCCGCCCTCTAGCGCATGCTTTTCTGACTGGCCTTTCTTTGCAGGCACATGGCGCATACCATAAGTGATGACGTTTCCATCCCTTTTTCCAGTTGAACTGTTGCTTGGGTAGACAAAGAGTTACTTTTCTCTTAATGTTGTGCATTCAGGAGACTCTTTTCTCCATTGACTTGCCTGCTGAAGGCCCCAGTGTGTCTGCCACAGAATTCCATTGCTTTTTGCAAAGGATTCTGGGGCAAATGTTTGGGTGCCATGTTGGTTCAGCGCTGGCTAGGTTTGTTGGGCCTTATCGTTACCTCAGGTGCTCTGGTGATCGAGAACATTTTCCAGAACGTACGTCATTATGATCTTTATGCCAAGCTCAGGAGGAAATTCACTGAGTCACTTGATTCTGGCAAATGAGTTAAAATAATTTCACACACACACACACACACACACACACACACACACACACACACACACACACACACAAGTTGCCAGCATGTGTTGCAGCCTGTAAAAATGTTCCTGTACATTAAGATGTGCTACACTTGGTTGGAGTGTCTGAGATGCATCTTATGCAGGCCGGACCATCCATGAAGCCAACTGAAGCAGTCGCCTCAGGCAGTCGTCTCTGTCTTCCTACTTGCCTCCATTTCTCCTTCAATTCTCTGGCTTGGAAAAGAAAGAAGGGGACAGGGAGGAAGAGAAAGTGTGGAGGGGGGGGAGAGTGCTGAGCTAGAACACTGGAAAGTGGGAGAAGCAGAGGCTAGAAGCATTTGGCCTTCTGTCTCAGGCAACGGGAAGACTGGCCCTGATATTGTATGTGTGGTTTTCCAAGATTCCAAGTCTAGCTTTACTTCATTTTCAGTGAGGAGTTAGTAGCAACCTAATTAGTTAACCAATAAAATCATTGATTTGATTTCTGTTACATAGGGAGATTCACCCTGGCCTACCTTACAGGGTTGTTAGGGAGGTTAATGTGATTTACATACCTCAGTGGCCATGCAGCTGATTTACATGCAGAAGATCCCAGGTTCAGTCTTTAGTATCTCTGGGGAAGCCCCCCCCCTGTCTAAAACTCAGCGTCTGCTACCAGTCAGTGTAAACAGACCTATGATCTTACTCCATAGAAGGCCGTTTCATATGTATAATCCTGAATGTGAATGACTTTGGAAATGCTCTGTTTAAATCTTAAGTCTATTAATGCACAGCACTGACTTCCCAGGAAGACGACATCTCTGAACCCAGCTGCTGGCAGACCGGGACACAGCATGTCTCTGCGCACTGACATTTGTCTTTGTTTCATCTGTCTGGCATAGGTTGGAGACATCATCTCTGTGATCGATATGCCCCCCAAGGAGGACAGGAGCTGGTGGCGAGGGAAGCATGGATTCCAGGTGGGACTTGGGGGACTAGCAGTGTTGTGGCAGGAGGGACTAGTAGGAGCGTCTGGCTCTGGCCAGAATTTCATATGAATTGCCCACCTTATGTATGGTCAATGGTCACCTTTTCTCTGCAAAGCGATGGCAAGAAAGGTGGTTTTGCAGCAGACGGGTGGCAGGAAGGTGAAAGGGTACTGAAACCTTCCCCTGCTCACCTTTTTCTCCCTGCAACTCATCTTTCCACTGCTTTCTTCCTAGTTGGGCTTGTAGTGCTTCTTTCCAAACATGGACTGGGTACTCTGTGGGAGTGGTGTGTGTGGAAGAGCTACCGGCGGGGGGGGGGATAACAGGCAGGGGGGAGGGTTAAGCCACCCTCCCTCCAACTGTGTTTCTGCTGCAAATCGTCCTCTCTCAAAGCCCCTTTGCAGAGAAGAAACAGCTGCTGATTCCGAGAGGTGCAAAATTCTGAGAGGTGCAAAAATACAGACTGTACAGTGGGCCCTCCTTATCCGCGGCTTGGCCATTCGCAGTTTGGACTATCTGCGGATGGCCATCTGCGGAGGGAGGGAACCCACTGGGGGCAGGGGTAGTGCCACTGTACCTTATTGAAGAGCTGCGCAGGCCTGCCACCTGCTCCTTCCCTCTGGCGCCATGTTGTAATAGTGTAAAATACCCATTAGAAGAAGAAAAACATGCGACGGGAAGCATGCAACCGGAAGTCGCTTCCGGTAGTGTTTGTTTCTTCTAACAGACATTTTACACTATTACAGTGTGGCACCGGAGGGAAGGAACGGGCAGCGGGACCGCGTAGCTCTTCAATACGGTACAGGGGCGCTGCCCTCGTACCCCTCAACCATGGACTTGAGCGTCTGCGGATTTTCGCATTCGCGGGGGTTCTAGGTACGGAACCCCCGCGGATACGAATGGCCAACTGTAATATAGACATGTATTCTTCTGGTGCACAATGAACAATGTGGATTTCAAGAAATGGGGGACTATCCTGGCAAGTCTTCTGTAGTTCCAGTTCATGGGAATCCACACTGTGGAAAGGAATTCTCTCTCTCTCTCTCTCTCTCTCTCTCTCTCTCTCTCTCTCTCTCTCTCTCTCTTCCCCCCTTAAATGCAGTGTGGATGCTGCCCTCTTTTTCTGTGCATGATCACAATGGACTTTTGATATCCCAATCCAATTTTGTGCAACCTGTAGGTCTGAGCTCTGGTGTAGTCCGATTGGCAAAGGGTTCAAACGTTGTGCAGGAAGGTGAATCTCGGCAGTCGTACACTGCATCCTTATGGTGGGAGAAGCTGCGTGTGCGGCAACGCTCTTGGCACGGATATGTCACACTTTTTCATGTACCTCTGCTGCCCTTAACGTTGGCTGTTGGCAGATAATGAGTTTTGCTTATAAAACACACAGACGCTTGGTTGAAACATGCAAGGACTGGTGACAGCTGGGCACATTTTCAGAGTGTTGCAGGAGGATTGCAAGAGATTTTGCTGCTTCCAGTTTGTGCAGACTTGTGCCTCTGATCAACCAGAGTTTCGTGTCGTTTTCAACAGATCAGATCAGATTACTGTCTGATCGAAAGCAACAGTAGGCCAAAGCGATCCGTGGCCCCCGTAGTTTAGGATGCCTCTCTCAGATGACTTTCTCCAGTGGTCTCTTCCAAACCGGTGTCTGCCTCCAGCCCCCAAAAGAGTTTATAAAACAAAATGATGAATATGAATCCGCAGTCAACCTCGTTGCCAGATAATATAATTTCCAGCAATTGGTGTGATAAATGAATATCCACTGTAGATCCAATGCTATAATAGTGATGGTGACCAGTGGTGTACTAAGGGGGGAAGCAGTGGTGCGGGCCGCCCCAGGGCGACACACCACCCAGCCGGGGGGGGGGGGGGAAACAAAGCCGAAGACGCGGTCGCCCCAGTCCCTACCTCCTGCCTCGTAGCTGCTCCGAAGTGATGTCACTTCCGAGCCAAAGTGATGTCACTTCCGGGCCAAAGTGATGTCACTTCCGAGCGTCACCAGGTAGGGTACGCTACTGATGGTGACCTGATTTTCTGCTCTGGGAATTCTGTCCAGTAAGTCTCTCTGTGCCCAACTCACCAGAGGGGACATACATTGGGGCAAGGCGAAGGGCTTTGGGGGGGGCTTATCTTGGTGCCTCTTGATGAGGGTGAAAGAGGAGAGTGCAAAAGTTGGCTTGAAACTCAACATTAATAAAACTAAGATCATGGCATCTGGTCCCATCAATTCCTGGCAAATAGAAGGGGCAGAAATGGAAGCAGTAACAGATTTTACTTTTTTGGGCTCCAAGATCACTGCAGACAGAGACAGCAGCCATGGAATTAAAAGACGCTTACTCCTTGGAAGGAAAGCTATGGCAAACTTAGACAGCATAATAAAAACCAGAGATATCACCATGCCAACAAAAGTTCGCATAGTCAGGGCGATGGTGTTCCCAGTAGCAAAGTATGGTTGCGAGAGTTGGACCATAAGGAAGGCTGAGCGCCGAAGAATAGATGCTTTCGAACTGTGGTGCTGGAGAAGACTCCTGAGAGTCCCTTGGACTGCTAGGAGATCAAATCAGTCAATCCTAAATGAAATCAACCCTGACTGTTCCCTGGAAGGACAGGTACTGAGGCTGAAGCTCAAATATTTTGGCCACCTAATGCGAAGAGAGGAGTCCCTGGAGAAGACTCTGATGCTGGGAAAGATTGAAAGCAAAAGGAGAAGGGGAAGGCAAAGGATGAGATGGTTAGACAGCATCACCGATGCAACAAACATGAAAATGAGCGAACTCAGGAAGATAGTGGAGGACAGGAAGGCCTGGCGGGATATGGTTCATGGGATCACGAAGGGTTGGACACGACTTAACGACTGAACAACAACTTACCTTGGTGAGGTGGATTTTGCCTTGTCGGAAAGTTTTTATTTATTTTTTATTATTAGATTTTTATCCCGCTTTCTCCCCCCCCCCCATGGGGAAGGACTCAAAGTGGCTTACAACAATATAAAACTCTTAAAACGTTAGTAAAATCTAAAACCACAATACAGAATATAAAAGCAGGAGTAAAAGGGGCTGGACGACTAAAATAGTTAGGCTGGGGTAGCTAACTCAGACGGCTTGTTTAAAAAGGAATGTCTTTAGGCCCCGTCGGAAGGCCTCCAAGGAGGGAGCAGTTTGCAAGTTTAGAGGGAGGGAATTCCATAAGGTCGGTGCCACTGCAGAGAAGGCCCTACTACTAGCCGCCGCCCCTCTCACCTCTGAAGGCGACGGCCTTCTCTGATGACCTAAGGGGGCAGGCTGGATTGTACGGAAGTAGGCGGTCTCACAAATAGCCTGGCCCCGAGTTGTATAGGGCTTTAAAGGTCAAAACCAGCACCTTGAATTGGGCCCGGAAACGAATTGGCAGCCAGTGCAGCCGCCGGAGCAGCGGCCCGATTGAGTCGAACCGCTTACTTCCGGTGATTAGTTGAGTGGTCTTCCTCCCCCCCCCCCGTGTGTTGTAACTCCTGTTTACCTGCCTTTTATTTCCAGGTGGGTTTCTTCCCCAGTGAGTGTGTGGAACTATTCTCGGAGCGTCCCAGCCCAGGACTCAAACCGGGTAACACTCTCCTCCTTCTGTTATTCTATCTATGTAGTTGCTGGTTTTCTTAAATCTGTGCCTCAGGAGTCTGGAAGTGTTATGCTAGCCATAAGCTAGCCAGAAGTGACCATCTCACAGTCTGTGTGTTTTCCCTGTAGATGCCGAAGGGATGACCTTCCTCTACCCAACCTCAGGTGAGACACATGGTCGTCTAACAAGGAGAGCTGATGCAGGCTATGGCACTTGGAGAGCTGACTGTGATGTGCTCCAACTCAGTAACTCTGAGAATCTTACTTCCATCTTGGGTTTGCTCACATGGTAGAGGGAACCTCGTGAGGGAACACTGGTGTCTGAGTCTATATCAGTGGCGTCGCTATGGGGGGCCGGGGGGAACGCAATCCCCGCAGATGACAACCGCGGTCTCCTTGCAAGGAGGAGCGTGGCGGAATTTTCGTGTTCCGCGGCTGCTTTTTTTGCAGTTTGCAGCTGCGGAGCATAAATGTGCTGAAATCGGCACATTTTGTGCATCCACCTGCCCACCCTGTGTCCTGGAAGACTTCAAATGGAGCCTTCTGGGAGTGCAGGTGGCGGGGCGATGGCGCGAAACATGTCATCGGTCCCCCTCTCCGGCCGATGCTAGCAACGCAACTGGTTCATATCTATTTTACAGTGCAGTCCTATGCATGTCTACTCAGAAGTAAGCCCCATTTAATTCAATAGGACTTACTCTCAAGTAAGTGTGTAGAGGATTGCAGCCCTAGATTCATCTTTGGAGGTGCCCATCCTCAGAGCCGTACCTGACCATGTCAAAAAAGCCATACCTTGCTTGCTTGCTGTATTCATTCATTCATTCGGTGTATTTATATACCGCTTTTAAATGACAAGCTCTCAAAGCGGCTTACAAAAGGAAGGAGTGAGACCTTTTCCCAGAAGAGACACAGGGAAGCAACAGAAGAAGGCGAGGGTCGTGCAGGTGGAAGAATGGGAAAAAAGTAAAAGAGTACCCACCCCACAGCTATGTGGATAACGGGGGGGGGGGAAGGGGGTAGCCTTCATCTTTGTGTCACCCCCAAAGTCGTGATGCCAAAGCAGCTGTGTCCTTTGTTGTTATCCTTTTGGGGTCGACACTGTTGGGGGTGAACCCCCTGCTCCAGAAATGCCCTCTAGGGCCCGATGTTTCAGATTTCCCTGAGGGGGCAGGGCTGCTCTCATCCAGGTCTGAATGGACGAAATGTGGCTCCCTCTTCCGCCTCTCTCTGGCTCTGGCTATTGATGACCCGGCCGTGCCCTGATGGGTTGCTGCTCCTACTACGGGGCTCTCGCCGCCGCATCAGGCCTGGACACAGCTGGTTTTGCTCAGTCACAAGAGGAGAGCAGCTGCGAGCAGAATAAACAAGGTAGCACTGCTTTCAAGACAGCTCGGTGCTGCTCCTCTGAGGACCGGTTGCTGTGGGGCAGCCCCTCCTCCTTCTCCCTGAGGACATGGAAAAAGCCCTGCTTGAGCCAGTCCTGAAAACCTCTCTATCCCTCAGGGATGTGGAGTCTCTGACTCCAAGTCTCAAGTCAAGTCCAAGTCTTTGCCCCCAGGTACCAAGTCTTTGGTTGCGAGTTGCGAGTCTCCATCTATTTAATGGGGAAAACGGGTTTAAACCTGAATAAAATTCGATGTCGTAAAAGGCTCCAAGTCTCGAGTCGAGTCTTTTGGGTCTTTTACAGTCGCCGAGTCGAGTCCGAGTACAGTCTCAAGTCTCTGGGTCCAAGTCTCAAGTCAAGTCCCAAGTCTCTGGGTCTAAGTCTCAAGTCAAGTCCAAGTCTTTGCCCCCAAGTCTTTGGTTGCAAGTTGCGAGTCTCCATCTATTTAATGAGGAATATGGGTTTAAACCTGAATAAAATTCAATGTCGTAAAAGGCTTCAAGTCTTGAGTCGAGTCTTTCGGGTCTTTTACAATTGCCGAGTTGAGTCCGACTCAAGTTTCAAGTCTCTGACTCCAAGTCTCAAGTCAAGTCCAAGTCTTTGTCCCCAAGTCCCAAGTCTTTGGTTGCGAGTTGCGAGTCTCCAACTATTTAATGGGGAAACCGGGTTTAAACCTGAATAAAATTTGACTTGTCGTAAAAGGCTCCATGTCTCGAGTCGAGTCTTTTGGGTCTTTTACAATCGCCAAGTCAATTCCGAGTCGAGTCATTGACACGACTTGAGTCCGAGTCGAGTCCAAGTCAATAGACTCAAGTCTACATCACTGCTATCCCTGCCTGCTGTTGGGGGCAAATCTGCTCCCTTTCTTAGGGACTCTGAGGGCTAAACTACACATTGCATTAATGTTGTCATTCAAAGATGGGTAGAGGTGTTTGAAAATGGTTTTATTTTATTTTTTTGCAGATTTCGGTGTTTAACCAAAATGAAAATAGCAGAAAGCGTTGTTATGTGTTTTTATTTCGTATTTGCCATTTTCAAACACCTCTAAAGATGGGTTAAAAAAGGAAGTGCCTCTGTTTTGTTAATTAAAAAAAATGAGCCCCATTGCATATAGTGGGACTTACTTCTGTATATGGTGGCGCTGTAAAGCAGATATTTGCTGCAATAGCTACTTCAAAGGGGGGGGGGGTTGGGGAGGAAAATGAGGAGGAGGGAAAGTGTTACCCCCCTCCCTTGCATATGTGCCAACTCTGATATGGAACACACACACACACACACACACACACACACACACACACACACACACACAACGCACTTCCTTTTTAAGCACATCTCTTAATTATGGTCTTAACTTCATGTCTAGTTTGGTGCTAAGACAGGCAAAGGGGGACTCAAAGCACATGACCGAAAGTCTTCACGGTGTGGGCACGGGGGGGCAGTGCTGTGGGTGGGTGTTTAATTCCCCCCTCCCCTCCTGCAAATTCCTCCCATCAAGTGACGACTGTAGAGGAGAATCAGCAGGTGGCTGGGAGGAGGGGTGCTGAAGTTGACCTCCAGCAGGCACCAATTCCCCCTGTGAATGCCTTCCTCCCATCTTAGGGGAAGATGGCTGGGGGAAGGCATTCACAGGGGGAATTGGTGCCTGCCGGAGGTCAACTTCAGCACCCCTCCTCCCAGCCACCTGCTGATTCTCCTCTACAGTCGTCACTTGATGCCTGGAAGTCGTCACTTGATGTCTCAGTCAATGCACAGCAAATGTGCTGGTTTGAGGAAATGCAGTACTTTGGGAGCCTGAAGTGCCAAATAGCCTCCTATTGTGTCAGGAGTAAGATTTCAGCTGTGAGATTCGGGGCCCAGTCTTGGATGTGTTTTCTCAGAAGGGAACGCTGCTAAGTTCAGCAGGACTTGCAAGCCAAGCCTGTTTTGGATTTCAGTCTCTAGGGGGGCAGGGAAAAGGGGGTTTGTCTCTGTGAATGTTGCACAGCTGTATCTGTGAATGCTGATAGAAGTGAAAAGGGGTTCTCAACCGTTTCCCGGTCAAGTACCACTTCCGGCGCCACTCTCCTGCTGCATACCACCGGAAGTGACTGGCGACGACATCATTGCCAGTCACTTCTGGGTTTTCGGAGGCCAGAAACGTAGGAGGCTCTGGGCATGTGGGAGGGCCCTTCTCAATGTTCCCGAGAGGCTCGGTCAAAGGCAGGAGCTTCTCAGGAGCAAAAATGCGCCACCGAAAATGTTGCATCAGAGCGGGGGTTCCAGTAGTCCGCTGGTCCGAGTACCACCACCAGTTGTCTGAAGTACCACTGGTGGTACAAGTACCACTGGTTGAGAACCCCTGCTCTAGAGTATTCTTCAACACTAGGTATTGTTGTCTCTTCATCCAGCACCCTTCTGCCCAAAGTTTCGCTATGCTCCAGACAACAGCCAGTCTCAAGTAGCATTGCTGTGGGTACAGTACAGTATATACTTAAGGTTGCCAACTTCAAACGCTGCAGGCAAGCTCCTGTGCTTTAATTTTTGTGTGGCTAGAAGACATTGGCAGGCAGGCAGAGCTGAGGAGATGCTGCCCAAATCGTGAAATACTGTCGTTAAGGTATGGGGGACACAGGAGCTCCCATACAGTCTGGAGTTGGCAACCTTCCCTGCTCCTGTGCTCGGTTCTGCTCAGATGCCTCCTCCTCAGCCTGCCTTTCTTCTTCGGTTCCAGTGTCCAAGAAACATGGCAAGCTCATTGGGTTTCTTCGCACCTTCATGAAGTCCAGGCCCACCAAACAGCGTTTGAAGCAGTGCGGCATCCTCCGCGAGAGGGTATTTGGCTGTGACTTGGGGGAGCACCTCAAGAACGCAGGCAGCGATGGTGAGCTCTCTGACACAAGCCCTGTGGTCTCACCTCGAGCAGCAGAAGTGGCGTGGAGGGCTGAGGGTTCTTCAAATGCTGCGTTGGGCCAAACTGCATGTCGCTTAGTCAGAAAGGCGGGTACTTGCCACTGCTTCTGGGGTGGAGAGGCATTTAAGAAGGGAGGGGAATATTCCGAGGGAAACTGTCATCCTGCCGGAAAGTACATAAGAACATCAGAAGAGCCCTGCTGGATCAGGCCAAAGGCCCATCTAGTCCAGCTTCCTGTATCACACAGTGGCCCCACCAGATGCCGCAGGGAGCACAAGACAACAAGATACTTGTATCCTGTCACCACTCCCTTGCACCTGGCACAAAGAAAACCTACTCCTACAACCAGGAGGTTGCTTACCCCCATCATGGCTTGTAAGCTGTGATGGACTTTTCCTCCATAGATCTGTCTAATCCCCTTTTAAAAGCATCCAGGCCAGGTGCCATCCCCACATCCTGTGGCAAGGAGTTCCATAGATTAATCACACACTGGGTACAGAAATATGTTCTTTTGTCTGTTCACCAGCGGGTGGCGCAGTGGGTTAAACCGCTGAACCATGAGCTGTCGATCGAAAGGTCGGCAGTTTGAATTCGCAACGGCGTGAGCGCTCGTCGCTTGGCCAGCTCCTGCCAACCTAGCAGTTCCAAAGCATGTTAATGCGAGTAGATAAATAGGTACCGCTTGCGGGAAGGTAAACAGCGCTCCGTGTTCCAGCCGCATGCTACGCGCTGCAGCAAGGAGAGTCATGCCGGCCACATGACCACGGAGGCGTCTTCGGACAACGCTAGCTCTTCGGCTTTGAAATGGGGATGAGCACCACACCCTAGAGTCGGACACGACTGGACTTAATTGTCAGGGGTCACCTTTACCTTTACCTAATTCTCCCGCCACTCAGTTTTAGTAGCCTGCCCCATGCCCCCATTGCCTCCCCCCGCACCTGCCTACTGCAGTTCCTTTTTGACAAAAAAATAGGCACTTCTTATTTAAAGCCCCTCTCTTCATGATGGGCTTAGCATCATGTTTATTCTGCGTGCTGTCAGTGTTGACACCGTAGCAGGATATCGACAAAATGCCAGCCAGTGGTGGCAGTAACACTGGGCTCCTTCGCAGGGTTGTTGTGCGGCCGATTGAGATCATATATGGGATGTGCTGGAAGCACTTAGGAAAAGCTGTTGCTGACCTGATTATTGTCACTGTCGCCCCAGTCCCCCAGGTACTGCGCTCCTGCTCTGATTTCATTGAGAAGCACGGCATTGTCGACGGCATCTATCGCCTCTCTGGGGTCTCCTCCAACATCCAGAGGTTACGGTGAGCCCTGATCCGGAGCAGAATTTGCGGGACAGGCCCTCAGTTAGGACAGGAAGTCCGAAAACGAAAGGCAGGGCTGAGTCGGTGAAGTGGGAAAGAACTTCTGCTGTGGGTCAGACATTTGTGTAGTTTTTTGTAACGTTCTCCCCTTCCCCTCTCTCTTTCTCTCTCCAGGCACGAGTTTGACAGCGAGCGTGTGCCCGAACTCTCCAGGGATGTCTACTTACAGGACATCCACTCTGTCAGTTCTCTTTGCAAGCTCTACTTCCGGGAGCTGCCGAACCCTTTGCTCACCTACCAGCTCTATAACAAGTTTGCTGTGAGTCTTGCAAAACCTGGGGGAAGTACTGCTTTTGATCGCTTCGGTCCCATCAGCCAGCAACTGCTTCCTCTCCATCCTAACTGTTTTGACCGGATTCCAACATAGTCTCCCGCGATGATTTTGCTGGGTCCAGTGGCGTTCCTGGAGGTGAGGCGGAATGCTAAGTTCCGCACCGCGCTGAACCTCCGTTACTCACCGGCACGAGGCGGCCCTGCCCCCTCGCCTTCGGAGCCATTCAGTGGGGCGAAGGCAACGCGCAGGAGACCCACTGAATGGCTCCGAAGGCGAGGGGGCAGGGCCGCCTCGTGCTGGTGAGTAACGGAGGTTCAGCGCAGTGTGGAACTTAGCGTTCCGCCCCACCTCCAGCGACGCCATTGATCGGGTCGCCATTTCCAGGTAGGGCTTGGGCCAAAACGTGTCTGAAGCCCTAGAGAGCCACCACGTTTAATCCTGGATGGGGTGGAATGGTCTGATTCTGCACCAATTGCTGTTCACCTGCGTGTCCAGTTGTGTGAATATGCTGTTATGATGAGGGTTCAATTCACAGGACCTTTCTGAGCCGGAGACAATGTGGTTTTTAGCTACAGAGTCTTTCAAGCACCCATCTCCAAAGTCTGAGCTGGCTGGCTGAATGAGCATTGTTGCATTTATATCCTGCTGCTCAAAGCATTGTATGACCATATTAAAAAACAACAACAGCAGTAGAATCCCAGAATGCTACAGTTGAAAGGGTCCTTTGGAGGTCATCTAGCCTAGCCTCTTGCTCTATGCAGGAAACTGCTACAGCATCCCCGACAGGTGGCCATCCGATCCAGCCTCTAGCGTGTACAATAAAAGCAGTCCATCCTCCTTCACCCCACTAGATCCATCCTCTGTGCTACCTGCCAGATACCATTTCTGCACTCCTTGCAAAGCCACATGCCAGAACTCAGGCCTGGTCTACAGATGCAACAGAACGAGGTAAAGGGGACTGTACCACTTCAGGTTGTGGGTGGCGTTTTAAAATGCTCTTTTGAATCAAACAAAAACGCTTCCCGACCAATCGAAATCTAAATCGGGGAGAAAAGTTCTCACTTTTCTTCTCCTTGGTATGCTAGCTTTCTACATGCAGGGGAGCTTTTTTCCATCGACATTCAGAAATGGACTCTTCCTCCTGCAGCCTGAAATTGTACAGTCCGTGCTTCCATCTCTGAACTCTACCATTCCGCCTTCCACCCCACCCCCGCTCCCATTTCCGTTCGCTGCATGTTGCTGCATTTGTCCGTCGCTTTTGAGAATTCATTGGAGAGGTGAAAGCTGGCACAGGCCGACCCCAAATGGCAGCTGCCACAGGCTCAAGGCATCAAGCGAGAGTTGGCCCGGAGTGTGCCTTGCCCAGCCCCATGTGTTGACTCTGTGTGCATGTTCCCAGGCTGAACAATGGGGGTGGAAGCTTTAGAACAAAAGGAAAAGGGGGCGGAGGAGCAGGGTACAAGCACATCCTCCTGCAACACTGCAGCCTACACAATGATCTGTGCAGCAGCTCCACCTCCTTCCTTATTCTTTTGTGTTACCTGCTCTTTGTGCTGTGCTATTTTCAGCTCGGTTGCCTCCAGCTCCCCCCTTTCTCTTTTCCAGTCCTCATTCCACCCTCATTGTTTTTGATCCTCATCGTGCGACATTCAGGGGCGTGGCGCCTGAGAAGAACCAGTCAGTCCCATAAAAGGCATAACTTTTAAAGTTCAAATTAGAAGGGCAGTGTTGCACAGTGGTGGGAGCAGTCAGACGAGCAGCACAGAGACCCAGGTTCACAACATCCCTGGGTAGCTCTAAAGCCATTGTAATCAGCCCTCCCTGGGATGTCACCCGGTGCGGTCCGCACCCCCCATAGTGACATCCCTGGTGAGGGAAAAGCCCGATTCTGCTCAGCCTGCCAATCAGTTATAAGTTGATAAATACATTTTTTCCTGTAACAGAATAAGAAACTCCTTTCTAATTGGTAACCCTGGCTTTTCACCAGGAGGGGGAAGCGCATTCCAGCTAGCGATGATTCGTATTTGTGCTGAGGAAAATATTCAGGCAATTAAGGAAGTATCAAGCCGTCTGCTTGGAAGGCTGAGGATACTGAATAATATATACTTCAGTACAAACGCTGCCAAAACCCACCACTTCTACCACAGTCTCATGAGTGTGTGAATAGGGCCAGCGGCATATCCCAGGGATGGTCAACTGGCCGTCTACAGACCAGATCCAGCCCTCAAAGCAATTTCATCAAACCTCGAGCAGCCCTGCCAAATTTTAAATTAAGATGCGGTGGAAAGGTTTGCCCACAGTTTTCCTCACAAGGGAAAAAAGAAATGGTTTGCAGGCATTGTTGAAGAGAGATTCCTATGCTTTTCGTGCCAAACTCAAAGATAAATTCTGAACATGAATGCTCAAACTATGCTTGAGTGTATGCACTCCTTTCATTGTGGGGCTTGTACAGCTTTGCTTGTCCGCCTGCAAGGTTTGTGTAGCAAGATACGTTTCTCAACCCAGAACGTGGTCTGATGGATAGAATAGCATCCAAGAACAAACAAGCTTGTGTGTTTGCTTATTTTATTTCATTCGTTCATTCCATCCTCACCTGCTGCTGCTTCTCCAGCTAGTACTAGGCCCCTACTCCCCACACAGAAGCAAACAGAACTTCCGGTAGTCACAGAACCGTCCCATCCATGTGGCCAACTGACTCACCTCCTCCTCGCTGCTGCTGCTGCTCTTTAACTTCCTGGATTTGAAAAGGTGTTGGGGAGAGAGTGGAAGAGGGAGTAGAGAGTGGTGGGCTACAGTGTCACTGACTCACTGAGATGTTCTAGCCCAGGGGTTCTCAACCTGTGGTACGGGTATCCCTAGGGGTACGCGGAGCATCGGGCGGGGGTACCCGCGAGGCTTCCCCTTATCAGCTAAGATCAGCTGATTGTCGGCGCCCAGAGGATTTTTTTTAAAAAAAATGCCCCGCCCCCAAGCCCCCCCTTCTGTCACTCTGATTTTGTGTTGGGCCTTCCGCTCACACACACACACACACACACACACACACACACACACACACACACACACACACACACACAGAGTTAAATAAGAATTTTTTTTCACATTTCAAATTGTTTTAATACTTTTTTATTTTTAAATGACTAATTAGCTAATTTATTGATTAATCCAATTAATTAGCAATTAATTAGCAGGGGGTACTTCAGAAAATTGGACCGTGATAGGGGGTACCCAGGCCTCCAAAGGTTGAGAACCCCTATTCTAGCCCATCACTCTCTCCTCACCACACTTCCTGTTCTGCTGTTTTCTTCTTCCTTTTGGAAAGCAGAGAGGAGGAGGAGCAGCAGCGGAGGAGGTGGATGGCGCCCCCTTCCATCAACCCACATTTGGCTCATGGATGGGCCAGCCCTGGGACAGGCCATAAATTAGCAGTAAAACATATGCTTTGCATGCAGAAAGTCTTCAGCATCTCCACTTAAAGGCGCTCAGGTAGCAGAGCTGCAGAAAACCTTTTCGGGACAGACGAAAGACCAGCAGCATGACTGCAGGGGGGGCGGAGCTCCAAGTTCCGCCGGCTCTGAGCCTCTGTTACATGACGGGAGAAAGCGGCCCCGCCCCCTCGCCTTTGGAGCCATTCCGGCCGACAGTGACGCTGCTGCGAAAGACGGTCCTTCTCGAGCCGATGCATAATTGATGGCTTTCGAGGGAGGTTAGACGGATTCACGGAGGAGAAATCAATTGACAGCTTGCCAAGCCGATCCTCTCCTTTATCTTCTTTTCTCCTCCCTCTCTGCAGGAGGCCGTGTCGGTTTCTGGGAACGAGGAGCGCCTGGTGCGTGTTCACGACGTCATCCAGCAGTTGCCTCCGCCCCACTATAGGTACAAGTGGTTCGGGATGTGGGCAAAAAGCAGAGATAACGTTTCCCAATGGGCAGGGTGGATGGATGGAGAGTATTTGCAGGGGGGGGGCAGTGGTGGCGGAGACTGGGGTGCTACGAGGGGGGTGGGCAGCCATTGAAGCAGACTGCAGGTGTAGTAGCCTCTGCTCTGTCCCCACAGGACTCTGGAGTTCCTGCTGCGACACCTGGCACGCATGGCTATGCACAGTCAAAATACCAGCATGCATATCCGCAACCTAGCCATCGTTTGGGCACCCAACCTGCTGCGGTGAGACGCCCAGACCAATGGCCCTGCACTGGCACCCTCCCTATACTGCCTGGCACCCTCTCCAGCTCTTGCCTGCACTGCTCTTGAAACCTTCTTTGTGCTACCCTGGCATTATCCCCCTACGCCGACACCACCCCTTAGCCACAGGTCTCGGGGGCATCAAACGTCCTGACACCAACCCCCAAGGATAAGAATTTGCAACTCTTGGGCATAACTCAACTTCCCCAGTTCTTCGTCCCCACAGCCCTGGCACTCGGCCCCAAACCCCTTGTCCAGACTGGTGTGGGGTTCTGTCCTCGCTTTCCCTCTTAGGGGGTTTAGCTCTTCATCTGAGCTTCTGCCTGTGCTTTTGCGAACATTTATTCCACCCTCTTCCTCTTCTTCCCCACTGCTCTGTTCCTGACCTGTTCCATTTCCTTGCACTTACCCATAATGCCCTAGGGTTTCTCCTCCATCATCTTCTCCCTACTCCCAGAGCCCTGCCCATGTTCTTCATGGTCCATAACCATGTTTTTTTTTTTTTCTGGCTCTAGTCCTCGTTAGCCAGACTACCTCAGGGCTATGCATTGCCCCCTCTAGACCAAAGGTACAATGTCCGAGGTAGCCAGTGAGTACAGTGGGACCTCGGTATCCGCAGGGTTTCTGTTCCTTCCAGACCCCCTGCGGATACCGAGAACCCCCGGATACCAGAGACCATGCTAGGAAGGTTTTTAAAAATAGGAAAAAAGCCCCCAAATTGCCATTTCTACCTTTGTGTGGGTGAACTGCACGGTTTCTAAGCCTCTGTGGTTCACATGAAGGCTCTTCTCTCCTCCCAGGTTCGCCCCAGAATGCATCCTGGGGCATGGGTGGGAGGAGAGAGGATCCTTTGTTCAACCCGGAAGTGGGTCGTTCAGCTTGAAAAAGCCCTGCAGAGGCTTGGAAACCATGCGGTTGTTTGCCTGCGGAAAGGTGAAAATGGTGATTTGGGGGCTTTTTCCTATTTTTAAAAACCTTCCTAGCATGGTATCCGGGGATTCTCAGTATCCGCAGGGGGGTCTGGAATGGAACCCCTGCAGATACCGAGGTCCCACTATACTGACTGGCTACCTAAGATTTTAAAAACCCTAACTGGACCCCACGGATCTGGGATCCGCAGTGAGACAAATCTGCGGATCCGCGGATAGAGAGAATCCACTGTATATTTATACCCTCTCCAGGCTTTTCTTACGTCTCACAGAAACCTCTGCCTGCTTAATCATCTCCACCCCCCTTTCTGCGGCAGATCAATGGCTCTGGAGTCTGTCGCGCAGTGTGGAGCAGACGCCTTCCAGGAAGTCAGAGTCCAGTCCCTCGTGGTCGAGTTCCTTCTCAACAATGTTCAGATTCTCTTCAGTGACACTTTCACCTCCGTCGGCAAGGACAGTGCAGGTACCTCACCCGGCTGGAACGTTGCAAGGATGCTAAGAATTCCATTAGGCCTCCTCAGCATTCCCCTTACAGAACGACATAGCCCGACGTTCCTGAGGGGAGCCTGAGGGGACGTTCCTGAGGGGATTCCTGAGGGGACATTCCTGAGGGGATTCCTGAGGGGACGTTCCTGAGGGGAGCCGTGGCGGTTGTACTTGTTCTCATTGTCATATACAGTGGCGTACCCAGCTCCCTTGTCGCTTGGGGTGGCAAGGATGAGTGTCAACCCCCCCTCCCCAGCCTGGTGACACCTCGAAGTGACGTCACTTCAGCCCGGAAGTGACATCACTTTGGAGCAGCCACGAGGCAGGAGGTAGGGACTGGGGCGCCCACGTCTTTGGCTTTTTCCCCCAATCGCTGGGAAAAGATGTGGGTGCCCCAGTCTGCCGGTGGCTGTGCCTTTGTCGCCCCTCCTCTGGCTGGGTGGCGTGTTGCCCTGGGGCAGCCCGCACCACTGCCCCCCCCCTTAGTATGCCGCTGGTCATATAGGTGCCACTGTGTCCATGATCTTCTGTTGCCATTCCAGGCAAGGAACTGTGGCCGTTTTCTGTTCCCTTGACACAGAAAGTCCCATTGTGACATACTTGGATTTCGGAAACTCAGCAAGAAGCTTCCTTAGGGGATAATCTTTTATCTCAGGAACCACCAATCCAATCCAGAATCTTTTGATCCAGTGTGGAATTCTGTCCTTAAAAAAAAAAAATTGCAGATAGAAATCCCCTAATTATGTGATTAGAATGGATGTAATCTAGCGGTTAATATCTGAGGCTAGGACTGAGGGCGACCTGAGTTTGAATCCTTGCCCCACCAGGAGGGTCCCTGAATGGTCTTGGGCTACTAGTCAGTATTTCAGCCTAAACTCCTGCACAAAGTCCCTATGAGGATAATAGGGGGCAGCCACCCTGTGCTATAAGCGATCATAATAATACCATATAGTGTATCTCTACCCCTTTCCATATTAATATTATGGAAGCTCCAGTGTAACATTGTATCCACATTTATCAGCTGCGGGAAAGGAATTATTTTCTCTTCTGCAATTGCCAATTGGTTGTCGCACCAATTCCGTAGTAGGGCAAGGGTGTGGTGTGGGACTGTGGGACGTCTAGATCAGAGGTACTCAACCTTTTTCGGTGGCGTACCACGTCTGCAGCCTCCGACGCAACCACGTACCACTGGAAGTAAGCGCTGATGACGTCGTCGGCACTCCTGAGTTCGTGGTCGCGCCGGAGCACAGAAAGACGCAGGTAAGGAGCCAGGGCAGGCGGGAAGGCCCTTCCCCGCTTGGAAAGCCCACGTGCTTGAGTTCTGCTGGCTCGAGAGAGCTCAAGTCGTTGCTTTTTTGCCTCCAGCGCGAAGCGGGCAGTGTCATAAAGGGTCGGGCCCCCCAAGCTCAGGTCCGGCACAAGACAAGGCCACACAACCTTGGCACTGAAGGGGCTTGATCCTTTATGGTGTTTGAATCCCAAAATGGAGACAGACCAAAGAATTAGAAATCTTCACCACAGGCAGCATGGCGGCCGCCATCTTGCCACCGTCCGCGTACCACCAGCCTGTGGTCTGCATACCGCAAGTGGTACGTATACCACAGTTTGGGAACCACTGGTCTAGATAATGTAAGAGGGTGTTTCTGACAATGGGGGTCTGAGATCCTGCCCATACGATACGGGACATGTTGCGTGCTCTCTCTCTCTCTTGCTCTCTCTGCACTGTCCCTGCCTGTCTCCCACAGGGCGCTGCTTCCTTCCCCGACCCAAATCTCAGCTGGTCAGCTGCCCCTCCACCCGGTTGTTGTCCCTGGAGGAGGCTCAAGCCCGCACTCAGGCCCTTTGCAAGATCACCAAGCCAGAGGCCAGGCACGGATCCACGGATCTGCAGGGACCAGGGAAACTCTCCTCTGTATTGGGCTCACCTGACACCAGGTAAGGGGTGCGTGGGCGTGTCCAGGAACCTCCATGCACTGAGGCTGTGCACCCCTGAAAGCCAAATGAGGGAGCAAACAAACAATTGCAAATGTTCCATGCCCTTTGTGGCGTCCAGCTAGGTGCTGTTGGAAACAGGAGGGTGAACTAAAGAAAAGATTCTTGAGGGGTTTGGTCCAGTGCTGCAAGGTTTGTGATCTGGTGCCAGTGTGGTGTAGTGGTTAGCAAGATGGACTAGGAGTTCAGGCACCTGGGTTTGAATCCTGACTTGGCTACGGAGTTCATCAAGTGACCTTGGCTCAGCCACTCTTTCTCAACTGGACCTACTCAGAGCAGGATGGGAAGAACCTTGTACAGGTTCTTGGAAGAAGGGCAGAATAGAAATATACATTATTATTATTATTATTATTATTATTATTATTATTATTATTATTATTATTATCAACAGTATTTATATACCGCTTTTCAACAAAAAGTTCACAAAGCGGTTTACAGACAAAATCAAATGATGAAATGGCTCCCTGTCCCAAAAGGGCTCACAATCTAAAAAAGATGCAGAACATTACCAGCAAACAGCCACCAGAAAAGACACTGTGCTGGGGTGAAAGGGGGGCAGTTACTCTCCCCCTGCTAAATATAAGAGGAGCACCACTTGAAAAAGTGCCTCTTGCCCAGTTAGCAGGGAAAAGACATACATTCAACTTGGGAGTCTTGGGAGATGAGTCATGGGCTAATAGCAGGGATTCTCTTATTTAGGGACACTAAAAAAGACACTGTGTTGGCGTGAAAGGGGGGCAGTTACTCCCCCCCTGCTAAATATAAGAGGAGCACCCATTGAAAATATGCCTCTTGCCCAGTTAGCAGGGGCCAGATTATGTGGTTATGACGATCAGCGTGCCATGACCCTGCCTCAGCGGAGGTGTCCAAGGGAAGTTGCTTTTTAGCTGCACCCCCAGATGTGCTTTTTGAGGCTCGACAAGCAACCAGATGCAGACTGAGCTTCCTGGGCCCTGAGCTCACCTGTCTCTCCCCTCTGTAGGCAAAAAGCAGAAAGCAACGGGAGGCTGCGCAAGACGTCTGGCCCAAGCTGGAAGGCCTTTTTTGCCCTTGGCAAAGCGCCAGTCACGTTCCGTAAGAAATCGCATCGGCTTGGAGAGCTCTTCGGACTTGGGGAGTCGTTGCCAGGTGAGAGTGTGCTGCTTGAGGTTGCTCTGCAAACCCCCCCCCCCCTGTGCCATCACCCTCCCCTCCTTAATCAAATTATAGTCACGTGGTTCTGGCGGGTTTGTCCGTTCACGTATGAGACAGCTCTTTAGGTGCTCTCCACTCCAAATTCTCCATTAAGATGTTGCCACAATTTTTGCAAGATAAGCTCTAAAGTAGGAGTATAACTTGCGAGACAGTGTGGTGCAGTAGTTATAAAAACATAAGGAGAGCCTTGCTGGATTAGGCCAAAGGCCCATCTAGTCCAGCTTCCTGTGGCCCCACCAGATGCCTCCGAGAGCACACAGCCAACAAGATAACCTGTTTCCTGTTGTCACTCCCTTGCACCTGACACAGAGAGAACCTACTTCTAAAGCCAGGAGGTTGCTTATGGCTTGTAACCTGCAATGGTCTTTTCCTCCATGAACCTATCCAACCCCCTTTTAAAAGACATCCAGGCCAGGTTCCATCACCACTTCCTGTGGCAAGGAGTTCCACAGATGAATTACACGCTGGGTGAAGAAAGTTATGGTGTTGGACTGTGACTGGAGAGATCTGAGTTCAAGTCCTGATGCACCCATGACGCGTGCTGGGTGGCCTTGGACCATTACGGTCTCTCCGCCAAACCCACCTTACAGGTTCGTTGTGAGAATAAATGGGAGGCAGAACTGTACGTTCACTGCTTGTACTGCTCGAAAGAAAAGTGTGTTTAATAAGTAAATAGAAAGCGTGTGAATACCTGTTAATGAAATGTCCAAATTCCCTATATGTTTTGAATTCTTTAAGGTCTTCTCTGGGGAAAATAACTACAAAAGTAACTCAGATCCAACCCAGAAAGCAGCATAAACTTGATCTGTTTCCATGCAGACCGCCTTGCCTTTTCAGCATTCGATCATGCATTGAAGCAGTAGCGTAGCTAGGTCTTCTGGTGCCCGGGGTGGTAAGTCGTTCTGTCACCCACCCCCCAGTTCCAGAAACCCGGAAGTAATTGGCGGTGACTTGATGATGTCTACTCTACCCTCTACTCTAGCACTGAATTATACATTAAAATGCTAATCTAGCACCCAACAGCTGATTGGTGCTGGAGCTGTCGGGTGCTAGATTAGCGCTTTGATGTATAGTATCCATCAGCTGTTCCAGCGCTAGAGTGGGGGGGTGGAGCTAGGGGACAATGGGGGGGGGTGATCACGGAGCTCGCCCCCCCAGGCAGCGAAGCCCAGAGCAGTCCACACCAGCTTCTATGCTGTTGCTACGCTACTACATTGAAGTACATTTAATTGGAAATTCATCAGTAAGTCTCCAACCACCTATTAGAACACTTTGTTCTTTACAACTTCTGGGGTGTGGCCTTTCGCTGCCTGAAAGCCCAAATCTGTGCCAGGAAAATCCGGATTTTGCCTTGAATAAATTATGCAAAAATATAAATCATCCGTGCATTATATCTACGTCTTTTGCATAGCCTGTTCTACTCCTGAAAACCTGCTGAACAATGAAGCTTTATCTTCTCAGGCTTCTGAGATTTTCGTGAAGCAATTCCTATGCATTTTCAAGCTTATCTTCAGAGTCATGTAGACTAGAAACCTCCCTGCTTGAAAAGAAAGGAAATGTTGATGTTCAGGAGCTGAATTCTGGCAGTGCTCAAATTGTAGAAGTAGGGGGGCACTGACTGAAATCCAGAAGCCCATCCCCTTGATTCCCCCCAATGTTAGCTACATTATGCCACTCCTGTCCCCTTTTAAACACAGTAGAGTTCCATCGCAAGAGGCAGAAAGGTAGGCCCCCTCTGCCCTCTCACTCAGTAATTCAAGCACTGTTTGCACCAGATCAAGGCTTCTCAAACTATGGGTCACGACCCACTTGGTGGGTTGTGGCCCAATGCTGAGGTGGGTCGCCAGCTGGGACCGCCTGCCCGTACCTCTGTTTGACTCTGAATTGGAGCCAAACAGAAGCAAGCAACCAGAAGCCACTTCCGGGTCAGTTGTAACTCACCTCGTCCTGCTGAAGCAACCAGCAGCCACTTCCGGGTCGGTCGCAACTCACCTTGTCCTGCTGCTCCCACGTCACACCGGGCCTGGGACAGCCTCCGCAGGCCTCGGAAGGTTTCCGGAAGTGACTTCCGGGTTGCTTCCAGTTTCGCCGATGCAACTTCTGGTTGCGTCTGTAGGCCTTTCTGAGGCCTCTGGAGGCTGTCCCGGGCTTGGCACGACACGGGAGCAGCAGGACAAGGTGGGTTGCGATGGTGGTGACTTTGAGAACTGCTGCACCAGATAATAAATTTCGCATTCGTGTGATGCAGTTACAGATGTGCAGAATGCACTTAATGGGATCCCAGAGCCACTCTGCCAATAATACTGCCTCTGTGCATCGTTAGATCTCTCCCTCTCACTCGTTAGATCTCTCCCTCGTTAGATCTTCTCCCTCGCACAACACCAGAACCAAGGGACATGCACTAAAATTGAGTGGAGGGAGAGTTAGAACGGACAAAAGAAAATATTTCTTCACCCAGCATGTAATTCATCTGTGGAACTCCTTGCCACAGGAAGTGGTGATGGAACCTGGCCTGGATGCCATTTAAAAGGGGGTTGGATAGGTTCATGGAGGAAAAGACCATCGCAGGTTACAAGCCATAAGCAACCTCCTGGCTTTAGAAGTAGGTTTTCTTTGTGCCAGGTGCAAGGGAGTGGCGACAGGAAACAGGTTACCTTGTTGTCTGTGTGCTTCAGAGGCATCTGGTGGGCCACTGTGAGATACAGGAAGCTGGACTAGATGGGCCTTTGGCCTGATCCAGCAAGGCTCTTCTTATGTTATGTTCTTATCTGTTACTATCATGTGAAATTGATGAGGCTTAGATGGATCATGGATGAGGATCTGGGCGTGGGAGAGGGAGGGCGAATTGTGCTCTTAGTCTAAGACTCTTTCGGAGGGATCCTAACTGGGGAGCCTCTTTTGCTGCAGGGGGACAAGCTGAGACCGTCACCCTGCGATCCGCCAAGAGTGAAGAATCCTTGACATCACAGGCCAGCATGACAGGTAACTGGGGGTGGGGAAGTGCAGAGAAGAGGGCACCAGAGACTGGAGCTGCATAGGCTTTGCCATCTTTGTGGTGACTTTTCCCTGTGAAAATGAATTGCACGAATGCCCCCTTGGAGCTGTAGCTGGCTCTCTCCTTATACCATATTCCCCTGGCTGGTCCCTCCCCCCCCCCCTTCCTGGTTCTACCTTCCCTGCCTGGTCGCCCTCTGGGTCCTAAGCCTCCTCTCCTGGGAGGTGGGAAGGCTCGTGCAACCTTATTGCTCCTTGTCTGCTCCAGTGGGTGCAGGCAGGCGCGCTCCACTCAATGGGCCAGTGGCTCACGCCCTGCATCTGAGCGAGCTGCTCCCTGGGTTGGGTAAGTCCGGTCCCGGTTCCGGACACGGGTTCAATCCTTGGCATCTCCAGGGCTGGGAAGGAAACCCTCTCTCAAGCCCTGTCGAGTCACTGCCAGTCAGTGGAAACAGGACTGGCTTAGACGGACCGATGTTCTGACTTGGGATAAGACGACTTTGTCTATCTTTGCTCCCTCTAACCTCTCTCTCTGTCTGTCTGTCTGTCTTTGGCCTAGGCCTCCCCAAGCTGCCCTGTCTGCGACGACCACACTCCAGCAGTGATGCCTTCCCTACTCTGAAACCCTGTCGCTCTTGTTCGTCTCTGGGCTCCTCCGTGTCGGGCCGGGGCGAGGGCCTGGCCGGGGCAGGAGACGTGGCTGCACGGCGCCGTTCCTCCTGGCTGGAGGGCGACTCGGAGCTGGACTCGGAGCTAGAGCTAAGCCCTCCTGGCCTCCGCGGCTTGGACTTTGACCCTCTCACCTTCCAGTGCAGCCCCCCTGCTCGACAGACCTCTCTGTCTGATGACTCGAGTCCATCGAGCCCCGCTGGGGCCCTTTCGCCCTGCTCACCCCCGACGATGGGCAAGGATACATCGGAGCCTCTGCCCATCTCCCTGCCTGACAAGGTGCTGGAAATGTTTGCAGGGGGCGAGGCCAGGGGGCTGAATGCATGCGCCTCCCCGCCACAGATGATCTCCATGCTGCTTTGTGCTGCTGGCGGGCAGCTCAGCGACAGCTGCAAACGGGAAGTCCACTGCAAGCTCACGCAAGCCAAAGGCCGCACATCGCCGCGTAGTGAGTACCCTTGCGCTTTCGCTCTGACCGGTGCATATATGTACAAGATCACATCCTTGTAGGCTGTAGTCATTGATTAGGAAGAAATTCATAATGCTGTCTTTAGCACAGCGGTTAGAGACTGTCGGGAGACCGCGGACCAGTGGATCTTGAGGAGGGAGTTGAAGGAGCAATGAAAAGCAACTTGAGGGCTGGAGTTGAAGTGGGCTTGAAGGTGGGATAAGGCGGCGAGTCGGAAGGCTGATAGGAGATGAGCCCCCATCCCCTTTACAAAAAGCGCAACTGTCAGCAACAGTCAGCCTTGCACCACCAAGGATGTCTCTTCCTGCAGGGCAGGAGTGGGTTTTCAAGTGGACCTGGTGTGGTCCCGCCTTATCATCTTGGAGTCTCAGTATTGGACCATACAGCCCAATCCTGTGTAAGATGTGCCTAAAGGACAGCCTGAAGGGCCGGCCTCCACATCCTATTACGTTTCCCGGGTGACCATCCCCTTCCCCAGGTGTAAGCGGCCTGAGGCCCAATGGGCCTCCTCGAATGTACGCCAGCTTTGGAGCTGGCGTACTTTTGAGCCCTCCATGTAAGGCCGCACCAGGCCAGGAGAGGGCTTTGGATATTGGTGGAGCTCGCCGTCAATATCCCCACCCTCCCCCTGCCTGGTGTAGCCAATGGCTGCCCTCCCTCAATGCCCGGTCCGGCCTTCCCCC
This sequence comes from Plestiodon gilberti rubricaudatus, assembly GCA_026170595.1. NCBI lineage: Eukaryota > Metazoa > Chordata > Lepidosauria > Squamata > Scincidae > Plestiodon > Plestiodon gilberti. Next base: position 2,842,454 of record JANXHW010000011.1, read on the forward strand.
GCCCCTACACCGGCTTACCGGGTCCAGCAGGCGCAGGGACATGGCGCGAGGGGAGAGAGGGCCACCAGCTTCTGCGCCCTCCCCCTGCCTGGTGTAGCCAATGGCTGCCCTCCCTCAATGCCCGGTCCGGCCTTCCCCCGCCCCTACACCGGCTTACCGGGTCCAGCAGGCGCAGGGACATGGCGCGAGGGGAGAGAGGGCCACCAGCTTCTGCGCCCTTACTCTCCAAGTGCTGTGAAGGTGCTTTACGGCACTTTCGGACACCCAGCGCCGGGGAAGCGCGCGCTCCCCCAGCGCTCCATTTACATTGGATTGCGCTGATAAGTAAAAAGCGAAGCATTTAACAACACAATGGAAAACAAATATTGAGGGAAATGCAAACTGCAGTGTGTGTGTGTACACACACACACACACACACACACACACACACACACACACACACACACACACACACACACACTGCAGTTTGCATTTCCCTCAATATTTCTGTTTTATATATATAAATGTTGTTGTAATCAGTATCTCTGACTATCTGCCTCTACACACACTCACACCATTAAATCGACCCCTGCAGCCTCCGGAGCAGCTCAGGGTTTACATTGTGTGTTTTGTTTGGTTCTCCTCTTGTCTGGCTGCCGAACGATGGGTCTCAAGGCCTCCCTATATCCTGAGTTACGATTCCATCCTTGCTGCAGATCAGAGTCATTCTCAGATAGAGCATCTCTATGCCCGGCTGGGACAATCTGCCATAAGCATTTTGGCTCTGCTTCCTCCGACAGCCTTTCTCCTGGGTTAGCTACCTTGCCTTCTCTCATAGGACTCGCCGCCGTGATCTTACCCCCCTCTCTCTCCCCCCCTCTCTTCAGGTCCAAAGGCCAACACGGCGCCCACATCCCCTGGCACGCTGTCTGTGCTGCGGCATATCCCGCCACCTCCTCCTCCCAAGAATCCCGCTCGGCTGATGGCGCTGGCGCTGGCGGAGAGCGCGCATCAGGCAGCACTTCTGCAAAAGCAACAGGCCAGCCTTGGGCAGAGCCGGGAACCGCGGACGCATTTCCGACGCTCCCTGTCGCTGGAGTGCAAGGCAGGCGAGCTGTCGAGTGGAGCGCGGGCGCTCTACTCCATAGTGCGCCCCAGCCCCAAGGCCGCTGGCCCCTCCTCACTGCAAAGCCAGGCCAGGGGCAGGAGTGTCGGCAGCCAGTGTCGCGACCGCCAGGGAGGAAACCAGGTGAGAGGTCGGGAGACGGTTTGCGCTGGAGTGGGAGGTTGTCTGGAAGGGGCAGAGCTGGACTAGGCAGGCCCTCCCGTTAGGTAGGGTGAGCGGGACTAGGCAGGCTCTCCCGTTAGGTAGGGTGAGCGGGACTGGGCAGGCTCTCCCGTTAGGTAGGGTGAGCGGGACTAGGCAGGCTCTCCCGTTAGGTAGGGTGAGCGGGACTGGGCAGGCCCTCCCGTTAGGTAGGGTGAGCGGGACTGGGCAGGCCCTCCCGTTAGGTAGGGTGAGCGGGACTGGGCAGGCTCTCCCGTTAGGTAGGGTGAGCGGGACTGGGCAGGCCCTCCCGTTAGGTAGGGTGAGCGGGACTGGGCAGGCTCTCCCGTTAGGTAGGGTGAGCGGGACTGGGCAGGCCCTCCCGTTAGGTAGGGTGAGCGGGACTGGGCAGGCCCTCCCGTTAGGTAGGGTGAGCGGGACTGGGCAGGCTCTCCCGTTAGGTAGGGTGAGCGGGACTGGGCAGGCTCTCCCGTTAGGTAGGGTGAGCGGGACTGGGCAGGCTCTCCCGTTAGGTAGGGTGAGCGGGACTGGGCAGGCCCTCCCGTTAGGTAGGGTGAGCGGGACTGGGCAGGCTCTCCCGTTAGGTAGGGTGAGCGGGACTGGGCAGGCCCTCCCGTTAGGTAGGGTGAGCGGGACTGGGCAGGCTCTCCCGTTAGGTAGGGTGAGCGGGACTGGGCAGGCCCTCCCGTTAGGTAGGGTGAGCGGGACTGGGCAGGCTCTCCCGTTAGGTAGGGTGAGCGGGACTGGGCAGGCCCTCCCGTTAGGTAGGGTGAGCGGGACTGGGCAGGCTCTCCCGTTAGGTAGGGTGAGCGGGACTGGGCAGGCCCTCCCGTTAGGTAGGGTGAGCGGGACTGGGCAGGCCCTCCCGTTAGGTAGGGTGAGCGGGACTGGGCAGGCTCTCCCGTTAGGTAGGGTGAGCGGGACTGGGCAGGCTCTCCCGTTAGGTAGGGTGAGCGGGACTGGGCAGGCTCTCCCGTTAGGTAGGGTGAGCGGGACTGGGCAGGCTCTCCCGTTAGGTAGGGTGAGCGGGACTGGGCAGGCCCTCCCGTTAGGTAGGGTGAGCGGGACTGGGCAGGCTCTCCCGTTAGGTAGGGTGAGATGGCCCATCTTAGTTGGCAGATTTGGCATACTGTTAGAAAGAAGACAGAGCTGACAGTTGTCTTTGGCCCAAAATTGGGGGGGCGGCGGCGGCATGTGTGTGTGTGTGTGTGGGGGGGTGTAAGAGTGGCCAAAACCACCCTGCCTTCTGATTTCCCTTTTTAAACTGCTGCTTGTTTTACAGAAGTAGGTGGTGGTGGTCCTCCCAATGGCCAATGGCTGACAGCCACCATTTTTCCCCAGCAGTCCCCTCTGAACAGCGCTATGTGATGATGACATAGCATCGTTCTAAGGAGAGGTTCGGGGGAGGGGGAATAGTGGCCAGCAGCTTATAGGAAGTGGTGAAATTGGGGGTAGGGGGTTGGGGCAGGCAGCCACTTTTCCAGTGTTTAGTTCATGTTTACGCGGCGGGAAAAATCTAGAGAGTGGGGGCGCTGCCATATTTTTGGCCTCAAGGCCCCAGTTCCAGTTCCCTGAATTCTTTCTCTGTCGGGGTGGCAGAAGAGCCCTTAGAGCCGTTGCAGACCGCATGCCGAGGCGAGCGAGCGCGAGAGGAGTAGGAGTGTCTTCCCGCAAGTAGTCCCTCCTTTTGTCCCGCCTTCTTGGAAGAAACCTCCACGGTGATTGGCTAACACACCTGATTGGCAGATAGCCACTCTCCTCCCCCTTGGTGGCTGCAGTAGTTACACTGTGCGGCCCCCTCAAACATGGCTCAGGAGGATTTTCTATCGTGCTGGAAATCAGGAGACCGCTTGCTTCCGCTGTGGTAACCAGACACCCCAGCACGCCTCGACTAAGCTCCTCAGGCGTCCGGGACGAGCCGTGATTCGTGCGGTCTGCAGCGGCCACCTGCCCTCTGGCCTGGCCACTGTACATATGGCTCGGCTGTTTCTGCTGCCCCAGGGGAGGGTGAGAACAGGAGTCTTATGTAGCCACCCGCTAGGCTTGGCGTTTTCCTTTTTAAATGCTTCACATGTCCTCCCTCTTCTTCTCTCTTCTTTTGCAGGTGCCATCCAGCCAGGCCTCTGCCCCGGGCAGCTCCGATTCCTTTTCCCCCTACCGGAGGGTCCTTGCTGATTTGCCCCAGAGAGACCCTCAGCCACACTCCCTATCGGATGCCTATCACCTGTCCTGCCAGTCTCCTGCCTCACCAACTGCCTACAGTTTTCACCACCAACCAGCCCCATATTCTGCCCCTCGCCAGCCACAAGACCCCTACCCTTTGTCCAGTCAGTCGCCTGCCCCACCAAAGCCTCCCCCCCCTCCACACTTTCCCATGGTCCCCAGTCACTTGCCCCTTAAAAGCCGACTCCCGACCTTCCAGCCGTACCTCCCGGATCATCAGCTCCAGCAACACAGCCGCTTCCCAGTCTCCGCCCGGGCAGGTGTTAATGGGACCCCGCCTCCCCTACTCGAGCATGAGAACCTCTATTACGAGATTGTGGGGGAGCCTCCCGCTTACCCAGGTGTGGCACGGCCCTGGCCATCCTGCCCACCCCCCGAGTACTTGGCCACCTTCAATGCCTCCTATGGGGTGTTTGAGCGGCCCTGGCGCCAGCCCTACCTCCCGCCAGCCTCCTCCTCCCTCCAGCCCATCTTGAAGAACAGCCGGGCTCAACACCATCCCATGCCACCTGCAGTCACCCGGCAAGAGCCCATCTACGTCAACGTGCCCTTCCCCGAGCCCCCCTCCATCACCCCCACTCCCTCTCCTCCCCCCGAAACGGTGCACCCCCGCAGTCATTCTGACCCTGGGGCTGCCCAGCCTCTGTCCCACCACAGCAGACCCCCGTTGCCTCAAAAGCAGAGGCTTGGCTGGGGATACCCACCCCCTGGGCAATACCGCCAGATCATGGATGTCTTGCCCTGCAGCCGCACTGTCTTGCAGTTCTACCGCCCACCGCCAGCTTGCTGGGGCCGTCCCCCCTACGGGCCAGAGCCGATCATCACCTACGATGGACCCCCTGCCCGCCCAGGCAGCCAGGCCTCCGCCGCGCCGGTGTCTCTTCGGAAGCTCGAGGAGTGCTGTCCATCTCCCCCCCAATATGGCAATGTGGAAAGAAGGGAAGGGTCCCCGCCTGGCTGCTACCTGGGGCCCAGTTGGACTGTGTACACAGAGGGCCAAACGCACAGCTACTGCTGAGACGACACAACGCCCCGTGTGGGCGTGCACCTTGGATTCTTGGGGCTGGGCTCCGGGTTTCCGCCCTCCTCTCGTCCCCACCTCCCTCCAGTGTTCATGGAACTATCTTGTGTACTGTTTGCTGTGAAAAAGTGGGGGGGCTTTGGGGGAAGGAGGCGTTGCCGTGGCTCCCAGTGACGTCCCACCTCATTGGCTGCTGAGCCTGCCTGTTTGATGACGACTTACCTGTGGTTGTTTTAAGAGCACACGAACCCTCTGACTCCAGCACGATGTCCCGCCCAGGAAGTGGAGCGTTGGATTGCATCACTTCCGCCTCCTCCACGCCAATTGCATCACACTCCTGTTTGTCCCATGATGCATCTCTGCCTGCCAGCAAGGGATTCCTGGCACCCTCAAAGGAGATCTTCTGGTCACAAGGCAAAAGGGCACAGTGATGTGGCTGGACGTCCCTGGTCTTATCACCTGGTTTGCGTGGAATGTCTACACTGCCCTTAAGATACCAGCCCCAGCCAATATCTGTGGCATCCCCAGGTTGCTTCTGGCTGTGCCCACAGAAACACACGTCGACCTTGCTGTGCTCATGCAGAACATCACTGTGTGATGCCGCTGAAGTCTGCAGAGAGGGCTTTACCAAGGGGGGGGGACCCTTGTGGGGGGGCAGGATTTAATGTTGCAGCAGCCACTCCCGTTTGAAAATATTTTCTTCCACGTTTGCAGCAAGGAAGCGTTTCTAACTTGGTTAACCCTTGTTTTTAACCCAATTAAAACATTAACAGCATCCCCTTTCTCCTACCTTCCCAGAGATTCAGCGAACAGTGGGACACAGGGGCCCCTCTTTCCCATGTCTCGGGGGGGGGCATAAGGTAACTAGACCCCCACATCCAACATTCTGTTATAGCCCATCTGCTTGTGGCATTAGACCTGGGCAGAGTGTGGTGTGTTCAGAGGATTTTGGGGTGGGTGGGTGGGGTTGGTAACACATGTGTGTGTTCATTTAGGATTGGAGGGTCTTTGTACATGTGCGCATGTGTGGAGTGTGTATTTTCCCCCCCTGGTTTTTTTTTTTTTTTGTAAGATGCATGTGTGCCTGGCATGGGATGCTTATGTAAATGTGTGGATGGGAATCGAGATTTGTGCGCTTGGGAGGATAAGAGCCGGTTATCCCTGTCTATTTGGGATGTGTGTTTGTGTCGGGATGTGACATGAGCTTTGGTGTATGTGTGTATGTGTGTGTGTTGGTGAAGATATTTCTCTGTGTGTGCGTGTGTGTGTATTTCACAGACAGTATTTTAGGTATGGGAGAAAGGAGGGAGGGGAATCTATGCCTTATTCCCCTTGAGCTGGCAGCCTCTGCTGTCTCAACCCCACCTTGGCACTAGGGCAGGGGTGGGCACCCAGCCAGCCCCATGTGACCCTTCCCCTCCTGAAGCACTTTTATACGGCCCTTGGGCTACCTTTGGAAGCCTCGAATTTCATTAGGAGAAAGAACAAAAAGGAACGAGAAAGGGGGGGGGGTGCCTGGCTGGCTCCCACCTCTGCAAAAATGATGCTTTTATCTGCATGCTCTTCTAGACAAATATAAGCGCTTAGACGTCCTACTGATGTCACTCAGGGAGGGCTCTCTGCACATGCTCAGTGGCCTCCCGTTGAAATGGGTGGTGGCTCAAAAGTGTTTAATTTTGCCTGGCTTCTGCCCTTTTCTGACACCAGTGCAGGTTTACTCAGAAGTCAGTCTGACACGGACTGACTGATCCCCAAGCACATGATGCACACATCCCTATATGCACATTTACTCAGAAGTAAGCCCCCCACTGCGTTCAGTGGGGTTTAACAACCCTCCCCCCCTAGGACGAGTGTTTCAGATTGCAGCCTTAATTTCATAATTTCTAAGACTGCCTCGTGGTTTTGTTTTTTCTTTCCCTTTGAAGGGGCTGAAGCCCTCCTGAGTTTGACCATTTCGGACTAGCCATCCTTGGATCTTGGCCACCCCAGCTGGCTGGACGTCTCCTGTGGTGAGATCCAGACCATTTTCTGCTCCAGCCAGGCATAGACTATATTCATGCAATTGAAGTTCATTATGCGGAAAAATGGATATGCAACTGACCCACAGATCTCCAGCTCCAATATGGTGCTCGGTGTGAACCAGGCAGCCTGCCCCCCCCCCCCCGTGCTACTTCCCCATAGGTGGGCACGTTTGATATTTCTTTTTACCTGCAGAAATTGCACTAACTTCACTGCGTTTTTGTACTACTACTGTGGTAATGACCTCCCGGCTTCCTCCCCTCCCCCAAATCCCTACCCCCTTACATTCCTTGGCTCCCCGAAGTGGAATGTTGGAGGCATCATATCCTTTTGTGTTGCCTTTCAAAGATGTGTGTGTGTGGGGAATCTGCTTAGAAAGACCTACATCTCTAACAATCCAGGTCAACCATAATGTTGGAACTAAGGGCCCTGGCTATGCGCCTCACTGAATTGGGGCACTTTATGTGGGGGCGACAGTCACCTCCACCTCTTTGAGTGTTTTGCTACAAATCAATGTATATGTGTTGCGGTGAATGGCCAAAATGTGGGAAATGCCCACGTTTACAGATCAATGCCAACCAGCAAGCCTAGTTGAAATGTTGTAAGTAGATGTAGATTTCCTCACTTTCAGGGCCAACCCACCCATGATATCAACTAATTTAGTTGCCTCAGGCAGCAGATGAGTTAAAGGCACCCACGTCCATCTGCTCGCTTGCCTCCGCTCCCCCGCCCCCATTTCCCTGGGTTAGAAAAAGAAAGATAGGGACAGAGCAGAAGAGGAAGTGTGGAGGAGAGGAGAGTAGTGGGCCAGAGGGGCTGTGACGTTCTAGTCTGCTGCTCTCCTTTCCTCCACACTTCCTTTCTGCCCCCACTTCCTTTTCTAATTCACAAAACAGGAGGAGCAGAGGCTGGCACATCACCTGGTAAGGGGCGGCTAGCAGTTGGCATGGTGGTGGGCAGAGGCATCACTAGGGTTTGTGTCACCCAGTGCGAGAGCTCAGCGCGTCACCCCCATGGTGGACTCCAGAGGTGAGTAGGGAGAAACAAGGTTGGGCTGAGCTGGGTTCTACGAAAGATGCCCATCAGGCAGGACTACCAGTATGTATTTTTAGAGATTACTCCTGGTCAGTAGTGTCACTAGGGTTGGTGTCACCCGGTCCAGTAACTCATGGTGTCACCCCCACTAACTTTATTTATTTTAATATATAACAGTACAGGTCACCCAACAAATCAGTCTCATTGGTCTGTTTTGAGTCGAAATCCACATTTTGTGACATAAGGCAGTTGTGTTTATTTTTTCTGGTTATTTGTCCATAACTTTTTCATTCTGCATGAAATTATGCATCGACTGATATATAACATGATGGTATTATTCATAAATACAAAGTTTTCACAATTTTGGCCACTAGGGGTGTCACACACCCCTGAGGGTGTCACCCGGTGCGGTCCGCACCCACTGCTCCCCCCTAGCTACGCCACTGGTACTAGGAGGTCTTGGGCTGGCCCTAGTCATTTGGAAGATCCGTCAACAGACGCAGGCTTTGTCTGGAATTGTTCATCATAGGCACACGTGCCATGAATGTAAACAGCCATTCAAGTTTGGCCATCCACAGCAACATAATATGACGATATCCTCATGGAGAGCCAAGGCACATCTTGTAGTTCTGACATTATGCATGATCAGATTTTAGGCATGGGTGCAAGTTGCAGGGCAGGCTCTCTGCGCCTTTTGAATCTCGTATAGCCTGAGATCCTGAGACAATTCTGACCTGGGAGACAGATTGGAACATGTTTTGTGCAAGTCACTTATGTGCAGAACTGAGTGCGACCTGGTCTACCCCTCCCACAGAATGAGGCAAGAGGGTTCTAGAATGGACTTGCTGCTTCAGAGGGTGGGCCACATTGTTAATTTAAATGCTTCCCTACATTAAAAAAAATATCCCCAACATTGGCACCCAGGGAGCAGACTGGTCTAGAACTCTTTCCCTGATGTACTAGTTTTCTGCTTGCCTGGGTGAGGAAGCATTCAACAATGGTAGATTCCCATCCACAATGAGAAGTGGTCTAGTCCATGCTGCTACCATCACCAGATTTTTCACCCACTTTATCTTGCTGTCGGGGGGGGGGGGTCATCTAGAGTTGCTTCCTATGGTCTCTCTTGAGTGATGTCTCCCAGGTTTTGACGTCAAAGGCAACTGGCAACACGGGGGGGGGGGGGAGAGACGTGGTGGAGGGATCAATGCCACATCCTCCGATGCTGTGAAGCTCTCACTGCCACACGTGTCTGTCTGTCTGTGCCTGTGTTTCTAAAGGCCAATGTTTTCTCATTGCCCCTGATGTGCTGCACCCTTCTTTTTTGGAGATGAATTGACCTTCCTTTCTTCCTGGACTCTTGTACTAAATGGCTTAAAACAAAATCCAATTAACAAATAAAGGCAAACTGGCAGCTTGGGCCTGTGTCTCACTGGTTGGAAGGAGATGATGGGATAAAAACGTTGGAGGTTACGGTTTTTCCCCATACCGAAAGTGTTAGGAGTTTTTACCAAGGCCTCAAACTTGGCTGGCAGTTGCGTCCTCTGACCTGAAAGCAGTGATGTAGACTTGAGTCTATTGACTCGGACTCAAGTTGGACTCAAGTCGCATCAGTGACTCGACTCGGACTCGACTCATCAGTGACTCGACTCGGACTTGACTCGTCAGTGACCCAACTCGGAATTGACTCGGCAATTGTAAAAGACCCCAAAGACTCGACTCGAGACTTGGAGCCTTTACAAGTCAAATTTTATTCAGGTTTAAACCCATTATCCCCATTAAATAGATGGAGACTTGCAACTCGCAACCAAAGACTCGGTACTTGGGGGCAAAGTATTGGAACTTCACTTGAGATTTGGACCCAGAGACTTGGGACTTGACTCGAGTATGCATTGCAAGGGACTCCCTCTGTCTCCCAAGGGGCTGGGTAGCCATCTCTACAATGTTTAGAAGGGTATAACAAAGAGACCTTGCTTGACTGCATTCTGGCGGGGGGGGGGGGAAGAGAAACATAACAAATAATTGGCTGGAAGACACTTCATTTAAAACCCCAGAAAGATCAGTTGGCAGCTCTCAATGCAACCGTCTCAGAATGCTACCACATCATTATAGAAGGCAGAATTTTCTAGCTGTGACCTTAGTGTGCCATTTTCAAATCTTAAAACTGGGTTGGGACTATGGAGGGTGTTGGGACTATGGAGGGTGTTTCACCCCTTGATGAGGAGGGTTGGGACTAAAGAGGGTTGGGACTATGGAGGGTGTTGCACCCCTTGATGAATCTATGGTGGTTTTTTCACCTACCCTCAAAGCTTGGAACCCCAAAGGTGCTATTAGCTGTAACGGCACCTTCAAGGTCCATAGCAAACTCAGCAGCGGACAGGGGGCTTTCAGTGGGGGAAAAATGGCACTGCATTGGAGGGTTAGACACCCTCTACTTCTGTGCCATGACCCCAATCTGGAGTGAGCTCCTGTGCAGCTGATTTAAAAGTGGAAAATCCAAAATTGACAACTGCCAAGTTTATTTGTCTGCACTGGTCCCAATGCAATGTCAATGCAATGTTGTCCCCATTATTTATTATTATTATTATTATTATTATCATCATCATCATCATCAGCAGCAGCAGCAAGATGGCTCCCTTTAGTGCTAATCCCAGAAGGTGGGGGGTACTGGTTGTTGCTGTCCATCCATAATGAAATTGACTTTGTGGTTATAGCCATTCATTTGTATACCAGTATCTAAACACTGAGGCCGTGGTTTTGCCAGGTTCATAGCAACTGGGCGAGCTACCCATCAGCTGTACTCTCCTCTGAAAATCCTTGGAAAGAAATTAAGTCTGTAGGACAGCCCAGAACTTGTACATCTACCCTGTCAGTACAATTCTCCTGTCAAGAGCCTGTCCTAGGGGGTGGAAAGGAGGAATTCAACGGGGGCCTGGCTCTCCCTTCAGAAGAATGCAGTCTTGGGGTGTGGGAGTGTGTGGAACTAAGATGACCTTCAGATCAACCATCTATCTTCATTTCCACTTTGCTTGTCTGGCTCCATCGTCCTTTTCGGAAGGGGAATCCACTCCAGTGCCATGTTCTGGTTTTGCCCAAAGGGAGCATTGGCCTGTCAGAATGCATGTACCGGATGGAAGATCTAGCAATGCTCCCACACTAGAAAAACCTGCTAAAAGCCCACCCCACACACAAATTCACCAGCGATGCAATCAGTACTTCTGGGTTCTGGTGTCTTTTGCGGTTCTCAGTGCAAGGGAGGTGAATCGCATCTGCAGCGCATGGACTTCAGCTCTGCCGCAATGGAACATCAATGTGCATTTTTTGCCATAGGCAGACACCTGTTTAGAGTGGTTTTTTGCGGGTGTCATTTGGAACCTCTGAAAACAATAAGCGCGCACACACATTAATGGCAGGGAGACGGTTCCTATGGCAGCATAGCCTGGTCTCTCTGGCAAATAGTTTAAGAGGTGGGGAAGATAAGACATAGGAACGGGACTGGGTGTGGTACATACCTCTGTCTTAGCAGTTCAGTCTCCTAGCGCAGTGTTACCCAATTTTTTTTCAACCTGTGGCTCCCTTGACCATTGGCGACGGCTCCCCATTACATTATGTTGATGCCTGCCAATTGGCATTGCACTGTTTTCCAAGAGCATTCTGTGGTGCTCTGTGGCTGCCCTGGCAGGTTTCCATGGCTCCCCTGGGAGCTGCACCTCCCACTTTGGGAACCACTGTCTAGCGCCTGGTTGCTCATTGTAGGAAAAGTAAGTACTGTACTACTATTGCTTACATATAGCCAGAGGCGGGGAAAGAGTGGAGCAAGCGGAGCAGCGGCTCTGGGCGGTTCCGCAGCTCAGGTGGCATTCCTGGAGACTGTCAAGTCACTGACAGACGTGGGAAAAAAAAGATACCAGAAAACACGCTCAAACATTTTTCTCCTTATATTTACATAAACATGCAAACTGCAGGAGCTCAGCTGTTTGCAGGGCAAGTAGCAGCTATTTTTGAATAGCCTCAAAGCTTAAGGCAATTACTTGTCTGGTCTTTCCACCCAGGACCCACCAGAAATCAGGTCGGGACCCACCAAGTGCATCCTGACCCACAGTTTGAGAAACACAGGCTTAGGCTATTGTCTTGACTGGGTCCCATCAAGTACTGTGCTCCCAACCCATTCACTGGGCCTTCCCTAGATACATCTTCAAAGTGTGAAGGAAGAGCGCAGTTGCTCCTCCTAAATTGAGCTAGCTAGGGGATTGCCTGCTTTTTCTCCAGTAGAGGGCACTATTATTCAGGAAGAAAACAGCAGCAGAATGGAGTGAACAGCCACATCAGGCAAGGTCAGGATGATGCAGTCCAAAAGGTGTGTGTTCTCTCCAGAATCTCTTGCTAGTATCGGTGATTGTCCCCCAGCATCAGTAGCCAAAAGGAGAGGGACCAGCTTCCCATTTTCCAACTCATGGTAATCATCATACAGTTCTCAGTTGCAGCAAAGTTGTGAAAAATCCAGATTAAAATTCACAAGGGGCTTTCATGCATTGCAAGATTGTATTTATTATGTTTTAAGAAAAAAAAACCCCAATGCATTAACAGGTTGGGAAATTTCCTCCATAGGGGATTCAAGTGCCACGTTGGTGGAGAATTAGAGGTTCCCAACAGCGAGGCCGGCCACATCAAGGGCGCTGGTCAGCCTTGGAGCAGATACCGCGGTACGGAGGGAGAGGGCCCAGAATTGCTTTGCCTAGAAGAGCAAAGAGAGAGCCCTCCTTCCTTCATCACAGGACAGACATCTTCACCAGCTGGGGTTCCTCACATTGTAGTGTAATGGTAAATGGCCAGCAGAACTACAGGACACTGGGTGGAGTGGGTGGGGGGAAGGAAGAGGAAAAAAGAAACCCTCATTAGATAGAATTCCACATCAGCTCCAAAACTAAAGTTTTCAATCTTGTTCTTCCCGCAAAACACATTATCAGCATAATTGTTATAAAAATTGATGAGCTACCTTTCTACAAGTTGTATCCCGATGAGCTACCTTTCTATAAAGTTGTATCCAAGGCAGCTTAGAGCAAGGTATACAAAACACCACCCCTCCCCAAAAAAGGTATTAAGCGATTCCCTGCCCCAGAAAGCCTCAACTTTTCCATTGTAAACTGATCTGTGCTCTTTTTGGTTTTTGCTGTTAAAGCAGTGCATATATTTTAAAACAGAGTACAATACTGTATACACACTACTTTTCAACAAAATATACAAGGAAGACACCAGCAACACCCGCTGGGAGAGAGGCCATAAATATTTCCAGTATAATTAATAGTATTTTTAGAGTCTCCTCACAACAACCCTGCGAGGTAGGTTAGGTAGAGAGATGGCAACTGGCCCAAAGCTACCTGGTAAGTTCATGGTTGAGCAGGGATTTAGACACGAGCAGGGATTTAGACATAGATTATGGTGGGATGGGACCTATCGCCTTCAGGAGGTAAGAGGCGGCAAGAAACAGGGCCTTCTCAGCAGTGGCACCGACCTTATGAAATTCCCTCCCTCTAAACTTACAAACTGCTCCCTCCTTGGAGGCCTTCTAAGCAGGGCCTAAAGACATTTCTTTTTAAGCAAGCCCTCTGAGTTAGCCTATTTTAGTGGTCCAGCCCCTTTTACACCTTTAATATTTTGTGCTGTTTTTAGATTATGTTAATGTTTTAAAAGTTTTATATTTATATGTATTTTATGGTTGTAAGCCGCTTTGAGTCCCTCCTATGGGGAGAAAGCAGGATAGAAATCTAATAAATCATCATCATCATCGCTCCAGCTTCTATACCACACTGGCTGTCGACCCAGTCTCTCATCGCTGCCTCCCAGCAAGCTCTATAGCAAAGACTCACTGTGAGCATAAGGATGGCAAATCCGAACCAGGAGACTCCCCAAGCATAGCTGTCAACTGCGTTTTTGATGTGCTCAAAGCAACCCTAAAAAGGAGGAAGGAAGAGCCAGTTGAGGAAGAAAGAGCAAAGACAACTGTTTGACCCACAGTGAACCCAGTTCAACACATCCAACAAAGACAGACCAGGAATGGCAAGCAAAAACGCAAGTAGGGTCCACCCCAGTACCTGTGTGTTGATGTAGTTCACATGCCCCAGCCTGCAGCCCTCTTCGTTGAGGATGATGAAGTTTGGGTCACGCTTGCAACAGTAGAAGGGCCAAGGGGCCACCACTTCTGGGTACCTGCTACGGAAGACTGAAGTGTAGTTCACCCAGTCCATAGGATCATTGGTACCACAGCATTTTTGCTAGAGGTGGGAGAGAGGAGGAGGAGGAGAAAAAGAGAACATGCTTGCTGGCTCTTGCGACAGGGAGAGATGAAGCTCATCTCTACCCAGGCATGTGGAATGTACAGTACTTTTTTATTATTATTATTACATCCCCCAAGATCCACCAACCATTTTTGTTGTTCAGTCGTGTCCGACCCTTCGTGATCCCATGAACCACATCCCGCCAGGCCTTCCTGTCCTCCACTATCTTCCTGAGTTCGCTCAGTTTCATGTTCGTTGCATCGGTGATGCTGTCTAACCATCTCATCCTTTGGCTTCCCCTTCTCCTTTTGCCTTCAATCTTTCCCAGCATCAGAGTCTTCTCCAGAGAGTCCTCTCTTCGCATTAGGTGGCCAAAATATTTGAGCTTCAACCTCAGTACCTGTCCTTCCAGGGAACAGTCAGGGTTGATTTCATTTAGGATTGACTGATTTGACCTCCTAGCAGTCCAAGGGACTCTCAGGAGTCTTCTCCAGCACCCAGATTCAAATTTGTGCTAGGGGCATCAATTTAGAATTAAATAATAAGAGGCTCTCAAGCAAACACTCAACCCAGGTTTCGGTCTCACAGCTGACAAGTTAACAGCAAAACACGCTGCGAGTACCATAACAGAACCATATTGGAATCTCTCCCACCCCATGGATGTGTGCTGGCAGCCCTATATAGACCCTCTGGCTTGGTTGCAACAGACTGATGCCCTGCTGGGGTATATTACCGGGTATATTACCGGCTGGGGTATATTACCGGCTGGGGTATATTACCTCCATCATGAAGCGGTCCCACATACGGGTAAGTTCTCGGCCCTGGTCTGTGTCACTAGCGTAGAAGGACAACATCTGTTTGGTTATTAACCTGGAATTCGAAGAGATCTGGGGTGGCGAAAGGAGGGAGAAAAATGTTGGTCAGTCACATTCCTCCCGCTGAACTCCTATATCTTTGCAAGTCCCATACCTTCTGGGTGTCTGTGCCAAAAGAACCAGGTTGGGTAAATATAACTGCATAATTATACAGTTAATTTTGTATAATTAATCCCAAGCGTAGGATTTCACAGTGTCCCCCTCCCCCCCAAAAAAAGCCGAGAACGGCTACCTTGCCTTCTGTTGTGGTCCTAGAGAAAGACAAAAATCCAGCATATTTTTCAGTTGGTCCACCAGAATGGACAAACTGAATTTCTAAAGGAATCCCATTCATTAGGTCAGATGTTCTAAAGCAGGGGGTTCTCAACCTTTGGAGGCCCAGGTACCCCCTATCACGGTCCAATTTTCTGAAGTACCCCCTGCTAATTAATTGGATCAGTTAATTGATTAGGTAATTAATCATTAAATAAAAAGTACTAAAACTATTTTAAATGTGAAAAATGTCTTATTTAACTCGTGTGTGTGTGTGTGTGTGTGTGTGTGTGTGTGTGTGTGTGTGTGTGTGTGTGTGTGTGTCACACACACGGATCTCTTTTTTTTCCTCCAAGTCACACTTCCCAAAATCAGCTCCTCCCTCCCCCACCCCACCAAAGTCCATTTTCCAAAGTACAAAAATAAGCCCCAAACCAAAATCAGAGAGACAGAAGGACTCCGAAAATAATTACAATTTAAAATCCATGTTAATTAACACGCTGCTGATGGGGCAGATAAGGGGCAGGGCTTGGCGTACCCCTAGCAAGAGGTTCGCGTACCCCTAGGGGTACCTGTACCACAGGTTGAGAATCCCTGTTCAAGGTAAACAAGCCTGTGAGAACTTTAGATAAGGTTCTGCAACAACAGAGAACTTTGGCCCTCAGAAGATGTGGCCTAATTAGGACACACACTAAAAGATACAGCGTATCTCCAGTGAATTTACCCTTTGCCTCAAGATTTGCCTCCCTGAAGGACCACCTTGTAAACACTGCAAGCATGGAGCCTTACTAGTTGGCCCCATAAGAGACCTTGTAGAAAGACAGACGTCACATTTAATGCTCGATTGCTGTAGCCACAGAGAAGTGGCCTTCTGTAGCTTCCAACCATGTGGAAGAACAAACATTACCACACTCCCACAACCCTGTAGAGTTTGGGGGAAGTGCCACACGCAGCTCTTAATATCGTTAGTGGTGCCACAAGGGGTTCTGAAAGGCCACCACATGGACAGTGGTCCCCTATGCTAGGTAAGAATGATGCCATGCTATGCCAAGGACCTGTAAGGAGAGCAGAGGCCAGAGCCATGAGATGGAAGACAGTCCAGCTTGCTTCCCCCAAGGCAGTGGTCCCCAACTTTTCTAGCACCGGGACCCCCTTTTGTAGAATGACAATCTGTCAGGACCCCCCTAAAACTTAGGACCGGAAAGTGATGTCATTAAGTAGGAAGTGATGCCATTTATTAAAAAAAACAATTACCCACTGTTTATAATAAACCATTCTTGTTAAACATAAAACCATTTAAAACATTTTTAAAGTTATAAGCAGCCCCATGGGGGGGGGCGGGCGGAGGAGTGAGCGAATGTTAACAGAGATGCTAAAAGGCAAGCAGAAAGTAACACAAGGTGAGCAAACATGTCCCAAGAGAGCATCAGCCATCTTGGCAGTGGCCATCCAGCTGACATCCCGTGAATCCCCAGAAACCACTTCAGTCGCAGCCCCCAGGTTGGGAACCACTGCCCTAAGCGAAGGCATACTAAATGTTGCACGGGTTCTAGTTTTGATGAGACGTTTTAACATTTTAGCAGATGCGATGGTCTTGCCTGCGGTGGCAAAGACCAGGTAGGTTGAAATATGGCTCAGATCCATCAGACGATCACACTGAACAAGGGATCCCAAGACTCTGCTAGCTGGAGACTGGAGGATGACCCTCCCCATACTTACAAAGTCCCGGTGTGTGTAGGAGGTAATGCATGAGGCACACTCAAACAGGTAGACGACCAGGATCAGCACCAGGTACTGAGGATATGGAAAACAGAGAGTGAGAGTCAAATTATCAACGCCGCAGCAAGGCAACCAGGCCTTCTCCACTCAGGAAAACCAAGGTTGGAGGCCATCGTTTTGCTGGGCTTTCCATTTTGTGCACATGCAGTTATTTTGTTGCAGTTTGCAGTCACAACAAGGTATGGTTATGGGAACCAACTTAGATGGCTCTCTCAAGGGATCAGACAAATTCAGGGTTGAGGCGAGGTCTATCAATGGCTATTCGTTGTGAAGGCTATAGAGAACTCTGTCTACTCAATACCAGTTGTTGGGGAATCATGGCCAAAGA
Organism: Plestiodon gilberti rubricaudatus; assembly: GCA_026170595.1. NCBI lineage: Eukaryota > Metazoa > Chordata > Lepidosauria > Squamata > Scincidae > Plestiodon > Plestiodon gilberti. Next base: position 2,859,525 of record JANXHW010000011.1, read on the forward strand.
GCGCAATTGCTTCCAGGAAGGTCCCACAAACAGGCCTTCAGGGCATCTGGGTTGGCCATGGTGGAAAGTAGGATTCTGGACTAGATGAATATTTGGTTTGATCCATGTCTGGTCTTCTTAGGTTCACAGGGTCGGCCCACCCATGAGACCAAGTGAGGCAGTAGCTTCAGGCAGCTGGTTGGTAAGGGGCCTCCATCTCCGCCCTTCCACTTGCCTCCACTGCTCCTCCTGCCAATTAGGGGGAAGAGGGGGTGGAGCAGAAGAGGAAGTGTGGAGGAGACTCCTCTAGCCCACCATTCTCCTCCCCCCCACACTTCCCTCTTCTGCTCCCCTCCCCTCCAATCTAGGGAGTGGCAAGAGGAGTGACTTACACATCACAGGTAAGCAGGGGTAGTACAGCAAGTCCTCATTTAAAGTAGTTTCATTAGAAGTTGTTTCGTTTTAAAGTTGTTGGAAGAAAAAAAAAATCGATTCCTGGCCAGGGCCGCTATCTGTGTGGAGTTTGAACGTTCTCTCCATGTCTGCGTGGGTTTTTCTCTGGCCCGGAAAGCTCACTTTCATTTCAATGTTTAATATTAGAAGTGTTTTTTTTGGGGGGGGGTATTTAGAAGTTTGGCGATGTTTTTGTGACCAGAAATATGCCGTCGTGAACTCTCGTTTATGTATATCAATTAGGCCTATGGTGAAATTGGTTTCATTATAAGCTGTTCTCGCTTAAAGTTGCAGTTTCCAAGTACCTGTTGACAACTTTAAGTGAGGACTTGCTGTATGTTGGCTCACCACCTCCAGTGCCAGGAGATCTTGAAGCCACCCTGTAGATTCCCATCTGTCACCTCTGGTCATCATAACAGGTTTTTGGAACACCCCCCCCCCCCCAATCTGTTAGAACAGAGGAGACAACAGGATGTACGCAACACATGTACGCAACACATATACCACAGACAGCTGCCTCTCCTTCAAATGGCCTTCAGCTTTCCATTTCTCTAGCCTTATCTTTCCACAAGCAAGGGAAAATATTTAGGTCTTAAAAATAGGATTTTTGCAAAATGGTGGAAAGCATCAAAGCTATTCTCTGGCACCTCCCAATGCAGGACTAAAAATATCCTAGTCCAGGGGTTCTCAACCTTTGGAGGCCCGGGTACCACCTATCATGGTCCAATTTTCTGAATTTTCACAGTCCTGCTAATTGGATCAATCAATTAATTAATTAGCTAATTAATCAATAAAAACGTACTAAAACAATTTTAAATGTGAAAAAATGTCTTAACTGTGTGTGTGTGTGTGTGTGTGTGTGTGTGTGTGTGTGTGTGTGAGAGACACAGACATAATGCATTTAAGTTCTAATTAACAAGTAATTAACTACTGATTGATGCTGATAAGGGGCAGGCTCTGGCGTACCCCCTGCCATTGGTCTGGCGTACCCCTAGGGGTACACGTACCACAGGTTGAGAACCCCTAGTTTAAAAGAAAAAAAATTGCGTCCAAGGAAATCGACCCCTTCCTCCTTACTCACCAGCAACACCATGAGGCGGTCGTTGCGGACGAGGCTGATAATACCGAAGACACAAACACAGAAGAAAGCAAAGCCGGTGAAGATGGAGATCCAGGCACCCGCGTAGACGTCATCTTTGCCCGTCACCCCCATGATGGGGTACACTTTGTATGGATCGGCCGTGACCCAGACAGACTCAGCATAAAGCGCCAGCCCTGCGAGCTGCAGACACATTGCAAGGGTGTCAGGGAGACGATGGCAAATCAGGTCGCCCCACCCTTCATCCACGTTCTAGGGCAGGGGTGGCCAACCTTTCAACATGAATGCTCCTGGCCACTGGCGTAGACGGAGCGTGGCGGGTGACGCGCGTCATGGTCGGATGCTCCGAGGCCGGCTCCGAGGCCCAGGAGCCAGCCTCGGAGCGTCCGACTCCACCGACGCTCCAGGGCCTTCTGAAGGCCCGCTGCTTGAAAACGTAGTTCTTACGTTTTCGCGCATGTGCAGTACTTTTCTGAGGGCAAAGGGGCAGCCCTTTGCCCTCAGAAAATGTACTGCGCATGCGCGAAAAAGGTAAAACTTTACGTTTTCAAGCAGCGGCCTTCAGAAGGCCCTGGAGCACCGGCGCAGCCGGACGCTCCGAGGCCGGCTCTCCGGCCTTCAGGTAAGGGGGTATTTTGGGTAGGGCTCACCCTAGGGCGGGGGGCGGGTGACGCGCACACCCCCTCCCCGCCCTAGGGTGTCCGTGTCTAGTGACGCTACTGCTCCTGGCCCTTGAATGGGTGTCTAGGTGAGGGCATTTCAGCAGGTGCAGCTGCTTGAGCAGCACCATCAGCACTTGCAGCTGCCAAGATTCCGTCTTCTACACAACTCTTAAGAACGCAGAGGCCCTCATGGTGGAAGGTTGGCCACCCTTGTTCTAGGGCAAAACCCAGGAGTCTCCTTCCATCAACGGGGAGGAACAGTGCCACTTTCACCAGCCGTTCAGGACTCTCACCATGATCACAACGTTAGCCATCACCAGCAGCCCCAAAACAAACGAGGATCCCTTCTCGGCCATGTTTCCTTGTGCCTCTCCAGCTGCTTAGATTCTGCAGGAAAGAAATCAAAAACCAAGGGGATGAGACCAACTGCATGGGGATCCTCTGGGATTAGGAGCCCTGAAGCTTAAGCTTCATTCATTACCTAGTAGATCCGCCCCCGTGTCTCAGGCTCGCTCCCCACCAGGCATCCGTTCTTGCCCAGTTGGTTCCACAAGGGACAGGTTTAACCTGTCCGGTTAGAAACACCCATGAAGACAGCATTGCTGGGATTCCTGGGGGTCCAGATTGCTGCAAGCATGGGACGACGAAGACCAGGCCAGAGCCCTGAGGCCACACACACACACACACACACACACACACACACACACACACACACACACACACACACACACACACACACACACAGAGTCCTGTGGAGGTCACATCCCATGTTCAGTCACACCCTACCTTCCAGAGAACACCAGTTTTCTTATCACATGACTCCGAACTAGGGATACGGGCAGCTTCTAGTCAACGCATGGGGAAGTCGCTCTCCTTTCCATCAGTATTACCTTATTTCTGGAGTAGGAGGGTCTTCTGGGTATTGCTCCAGAACACACGACTTGGGAATTGCTCCAGAACACACGACTTGAACTACCAAACTCGACTGTCAACAAGTGATTGGGAATTATGGGTAAAAATACAGTCCAATCACCCCCCCCACCCTGCAGTTTGGGGGCTGGATCAGGGACCACAACCAGTGCTCTCCCATAATAGCAGGGGGGGATACCTGGATCATGAACATGGCAGGGGGTTAAACACCCCTCCCCTCATGTCATGCTCCCAATCATCATCATCAGTATTTATATACTGCTTTTCAACAAAAAGGTCACAAAGCGGTTTACAGACAAACTCAAATGACTAAATGGCTCCCTGTCCCAAAAGGGCTCACAATCTAAAAAAAGATGCTGAAGCACACCAGCGAACAGCCACCAGGAAAGACACTGTGCTGGGGTGAAAGGGGGGCAGTTACTCTCCCCCTGCTAAATATAAAAAGGAGCACCAATTGAAAAAATGCCTCTTGCCCAGTTAGCAGGGGATTTTTACAGCGTAAGAAACAAGCACATGCTTTAGACAACATTTGATTTGGTTGGAGTCTATGGAATGCCAGACCTGTTCCAGGAACAGGTCGAACTGGAGGTTCAAGGCCAGAAGTAGCCTTCAACAAAGCCAGGAGATCCTCAAAACAAGGTAGGAGGATGTGAAAAACTCTGAAAGACAGCTTTGCCAGTTCCTTCGCCATTAAACTCATCTAGGCATATGGTATCAGTGGCATTCCCAGCGGCGTTCCCAGCCCTTCCGGCACCTGGGGGGGGCGGGGTTGGAGCGCCCCCACAAGCAGCCAGGCTTGGGGCTGAGCGCCCCCGCGCCACGTCCCCGGCCTTCGGAGGCTCCGCTCCGGAGACCGAGGATAAGCCCTCCAAACAGACCGCCCAGTTCGGCGGTCGAGGGCTTTCTGAGAGGGATGAACGCAACGCCGGCTTTTATAGGGTCTGCGCATGTGCGGAACCTTTCTGAGGGCAAACGGGCAGCCCGTTTGCCCTCAGAAAGGTTCTGCACATGCGCAGACCCTATAAAAGCCGGCGTCGCATTCATCCCTCTCAGAAAGCCCTCGACCGCCGAACTGGGCGGTCTGTTTGGAGGGCTTATCCCCGCCCTCCGGAGCGGAGCCTCCGAAGGCCGGGGGCACACCAGCTGGGCTCCGCTGTCGCGCCGCTCTGCGCAGCCCCGAGCTCGGCTGCTGCGCCCCCGCGCCCACTTGGCGCTTGGGGGGGGGGAGCACACCAGCTCCTCCCATGTTAGAACGCCTCTGTATGGTATCCAGTTAACCATAGCTCATGCAAAGACAAAACCAAATTCCAAGGGTGGTGCCAGTGGTTGGCCATGTGCTCAGGCTTTGCTAGAAAGCAGCTGGCCATGCCATCCCTGAACCCTCAGAGCTGGTGGCCATGGTAGCACCTAATATACCATCGGGAGCAGGTAGGGGAACCATGGGAAACCCAGTGCAGCGCTTACCCAAGGCCCTCAGCAACCTGCTGCTGGCACTAATTCTGCCAACAAGCTGCAGCCCAGCCTTTGACAACAAAGCATATAGTCATATCGTGGAGAAGTTTAAAAAAATCCAGGGATGGGACCTGGTTGGTACAGTACTCCCACAATATCCGCTGGGGATATGTTCCAGGCCCCTCTGTGGATACTTGAAACCGTGGATAAGAGCGAACATCCCCTCCATGGTTTCCTGAGGGGCCCCCGCCCTGTCTCCCCTGCAAGCAGGTGTGCGTGCCCCCCCAGCTCTTATTTTTCTTTCAGCAAGCTTTGTTTCTTCCTTAAAATAAACAGAGAAGCAGCCTCCATTGCAGGCAAGTAGAACGAGACTAAGTCCTAGAGAGGCTCTGCAAGGGCCTCTCTAGGACTTAGTCTCGTTCTACTTGCCTGCAATGGAGGCTGCTTCTCTGTTTATTTTTAAGGAAGAAACAAAGCTTGCTGGGGAAAAAGTAAAAGCCTGGGGGGGGGTCCCCCCGGCGATCCGTGGATAACTAAAACCATGGATAGCGAATGCGTGGATATAGGGGCCCACCTGTATATCAAAGTGTATTACTGGGTGAGCAATAGGACTCAGTCTAGCTCGAGAAGTATCAGCTTCATTGTTTTTATCCCGTAAACCTGTCTTGTATGTCAAGTCTATTTCTGTGCAGTTTATTCTGCCTTTATTAAGCTATGCAAGCATAGGTTTAAAAACACCTATATGTTATCTACCTGGTGTGTTTATTGTAAGGAATTGGATGGGCCAATACCACGCCTCTGTGCTACGCTATACTATAAAACCAGACAGCAAATGCTGTACTGCTAAGTTCAGCCGTTTGTACCGTGTGGACCGACACCCTTGTCCAGGGGTCAGCCTCACAACGCAACTCACCGACAAGACCTGCAGAGCCTGAGGCTGCGTGGTCTGGTGGAAAATCCTCAGGTGGTGGCAGCCTATTACCCCCTGGTTGGGGGGTGTTTTGGTTCCCTGGTTGGGGAACCGTAAGGGATCTGAAAGGGGTTAGACCTGGGGTCAGGGGTGCGGTCTGGAGAACCGACTTGACTCTCAGCAATTTAAGCCCACAGTCCCGACATGATGTTAGCTCTTCACGTAATCATGTTGTTCAGAGTTTACAACCAGAACTTCCTCTTTCACACACAAAAAGTGTGTGTGTAAGCGAAGGAAGAGCCTACCAGGATTACAAGCAGGGAGCTCTTTCCCCTTCTGCATTTTCCTTCTAGAGGAGATTTTTTTAAAAAATTAACCATCTATCTATCTCGCTCAAATAGCCACTTTGGGGGTGTTTTTCTGGTTTTTCTGCCCAGCTGTGACTCCATAGCTGGATGTGCATTTATTTCTTACATATGTATCCTACCTTTCTTCTATCATGGAACTCAAGGTGAAATATATGGGGTTTGCAGGCAGTCTACCTATTCAGCTTCAGCCAGGGGGCTGCATTCTGAATATTTCATTTCTGTATTTTCAGATAATACCTGGGGATGACAAGACCCTGATGCGTATTTTTATTCCGATGGCAAGAAGCCAGAATCAGGCACATCCTCAGTCCAGATCCTGATGAACAAGTCTCCTCTATACAAGAACATCAGAAGAGCCCTGCTGGATCAGGCCAAAGGCCCATCTAGTCCAGCTTCCTGTATCTCACAGTGGCCCCACCAGATGTCTCAGGGAGCACATAGCCAACAAGATAACCTGTATCCTGTCGCCACTCCTTTGCACCTGGTATACAGAGAAAGCTTACTTCTAAAACCGGGAGGTTGCTTATCCCCATCATGGCTTGCAACCTGTGAGGAAGTTTCCTCCATACATCTGTCCAATCCCATTTTGAAGGCACCCAGGCCAGGTGCCATCACCACATCCTGTGGTAAGGAGTTCCACAAATTACATGCTGGGTGAAGAAATGTTCTTTTGCCTGTTCCAACTCTCCCGCCACTCAATTTTAGTGGAGCACAGAACTGCACCAGTAGCAGCTACCGAGTCCAGTGCTCAACGATTTCCCTGGCCTTAAATATACATACAGCACAATCCTATGCATGGCTACTCAGAAGTAAGTTTCATTGTATTCAATGAGACTTACTCCTAGTGTATAGGATTGTAGCCTTCCTTGCTTCCACCTAGTTCCAACCACTTGGCTACTGGGGTTTCTGGAAGAGGTATCTGAATCTACCCACGGCTGAATTTACAAAAAGATTTTAAGATCATGGCAGCCTCAGAAATACACCTGGAACTGCATCCCAGCATAGTGTTTTCTAAAATGTTCCAAGCATTTCACTTTTTCTTGTTTTAATCTTTACAACAACCCTGCAAGGAAGGCAAACATCATCATCCCTGGTTTTCAAGCCTTGAAAGATGCTATAGGAACACTAAATACTTTCACTATGTCCTGCTAGTTGGCTACTAGAAGTTCTGCCCGAGACTAGCGTACAATATATTGCAAGCCTTTCCTCATGCAGTCCTTGTGACTTTAAGAATAAAATTCAGATATCTTAACACAACATTCAACTGAAAGCCAGTGTGATGGTGAAGACAGAGTGTCCTACTAGGGCGGGGGAAAGAGACCTACCAAGGGACACCCAGTGAGCCTCATGACCACTTTCATGACCACTGGTCAGCCACTTTCTAAACCAGACCTACCTCAGAGCGTTGTTACAAGGACAGAATGGGGGGTAAGAGAACCAGATTCTCTGCTGCAGGCTCTTCGGAGGAAAATCAGGAAATAAATCAAGGAAATGTGCGTTTTGAGGAGAAAAACTTGCAGCTAAAGGATCAATATTTGAAATTCAAAAGAGCAATGGAGGGGTTCCTCTGAACATGTGCCAAGTACATTTGCCCTATGTAAATAGTCAAGTCAGCCCCCCCCCTCTCATCATTCCATTTTCTACATGTGTTTCTGGGCAGCCCAACACATTAAGTTAAAACAGCCCTGTCCTATTCCCAGCAGCTCATATTCAGAAATACTGTATATTGCTAGCAACTTGCTGAACCTCCTTTTTAAAGCCATCTCAGTTAGCAACGATCACTACACGCTATGGCAGCAAGTTCTGCGATTTAAGTTACACACCCTCTGCAAAGTAATCCTTCTTCCCCATCTATCTTTACCCACCTGTCTTAGATCACTCTTCTAGGAGAGCGAGAAAACCCATCTCTCTAGTAGCCACATTATATGGGAGCCAGGATGGTGTAGTGGTTTGGGAGTTGGACTTAGACCTGGAAGATCCAGGTTCAAATCCCCGCTCAGCCATGAAGCTTCCTGGGTGACCTTGGGCCAGTCACTATCTCTCAGCCCCACCTACCTCACAGGGTTGTTGTGATAGCCTACCTCAGGGTTGTTGTGAGGACAAAAGGAGGGGAGGAAATATGTACACCACTCTGAGCGCCTTGGAGGAAGGGCGGTATAAAAAAAAAGTGAAATAAATAAATAAAATATCTGTTACAGGGGTGGCCAACCTTTCAACCTGAATGTTCCTGGCCCTTGAATGGCTGTATTGGTGAGGGCATTTCAGCAGGTGCAGCCACTTTAGCAGCACCATCAGCACTTGCAGCTGCCCAGATTCTGTCTTCTACACAACAACTCTTAAGAACGCATAGGTCCTAATGGTGGGGTGGCCAACCCCTGATCTATCATCTACCTAAGGAGCCCACAATATTTTATTCACTCCTCAGGATAGGCTTACCAGATCTCCAACCGGGACAGAGTGCTAGACCTTTAGGAGAAGGAATGTGGGAAGGTTTAGCTTGTTAAACCTTGGAGCACAATCCTAGACATGTCTACTCAGAAGCAAGCCCCACTGAACACAATGAGGCTTGCTTCTGAGTAGACATGCTTAGGATTGTGCTCTAAGGTTTAACAAGCTACACCTGCCCACATTCCTTCTCCTAAAGGTCTAGCACTCTGTCCTGGTTGGAGATCTGGTAAGCCTACCTCCTTGGTCTTGGAAAGGAAAGTTGTCCTTTCCTAGGTCTGTACCATTTTGGAGTTTGGGGGGGGGGGGAAAGAGGACAAACCAAAACACATCAACAAGACTATGTTTGAGCATTTCTCCTGTTCCAAGTTAACACGGCTATTGACACACAGCTGGTGTGGCTCTTCAACCTTCCACCCCATCGTCCTCCCAACCATTCTCCACTAGCCCTACACAACCATCCCACCCACCTCAAGGAGGACAGCTGGTGGTGGACCAAGCAGAAGTGATGGAATTCAGCCAAAGTGTGTGCAAACACTTCAGACAGCTCCTTCATACCAAACCAAGAAGAGATGACAATCCACAAGGAAGCCTCTTAAGTCCTCTCAGAAAGGACCTCATCGTGCAGAGCTACACACATGTCGGTGAAAACAGGCCGGGGCCAGCAGCTCTCTAAGAAGCAGTCATCCCCCAACCCCAAAGGAGTCTTATTTACTCACCTGTTAGCCACACATGCAAGTCACCCACAACCTGTTTTGCAGCTGTCCTACAGGCTGTCCTTTATACATGTTACCCAGGTAAGGGGGGGGGGATGATGGGGTTAGAAAGCTGGACTGGATTTTCAGGATTGGAGTCTGGAAGAACCAGCATGGAGGGGTTGGTCTCTCTTCTGTTATCTCCCAGTCCGTGAGGTCATGTGCCCCACCCAGGAATACCTTGACAGAGCAGGGGTTATCCTGCTTCATTGTAGGAACCAGATGGTTAACGGGGGACAGGAATTTGTCCTCCAGGGATTTGTTGGAAGCCTGCAAGGTGGGGTGGGCAGGGCAGAGGAAAAAAGAATAGGGGAACCTGGATCCAAGAAGACCTCCTGGTACCAGAGGTGGCCCATGATAGGAGAAAGGCTTCTCCCTTTACCTGATGATGTGCCAGCCCCTGCTCCTCCCACTCCCCAAATTGGAAAATGAAGGGGGGCTGGAGCAGAAGAGGAAGTGTGGAGGAGAGGAGAGGAGACACTCCTGAGCAATCTGCGTAGAACCCTGTAGCAACAGGAACGGGTTGATCTGTCCATGCAAAATCTGGAACCATGGATGGTAGGTGGGTATTGCCCTGGTCAGTGGCCTGGGCAATAAAATCAACTGATTTATCATTGAGAAAAGATCAGATGAAGTAGCCTCTTCTGTTAGGTATGTGTGTGTCACCTTTCCCAGCTCCACCTTTCATTGGTTAATACCTGGCCTTTCTCTATATAATGTTGCCCTCTAGCCCGGCAGGGCAGAAAAGGTTGGGCTGTTGAACATTCTAAAGGACACCATTGGGGGGTCCTCGCAACATATTGGGCAGTTTTGGCACTGGGGGGGGCAGAGGGTTACATCCCCTTTCCTTTTCACTGTGGCCCCAATCTCATCCTCCCCAGTCTGTTTTCGAGACAGATGCCCAAAGGCAGAATCCCCATATCACAGCCAGTTTGGCCCTTTCTCTGGGCATTTATCACAGAAAACTGCACAATTTATCAAAGCCCAGCATAAAGGACACACAACAGGCGATCCTTAGGCAGAGCCACCTGCTCTCCTCCTGAATACCTTATCACAGGGGTGGCCAACCTTTCAACATGAATGCTCCTGGGTGTCTAGGTGTGGGCATTTCGGCAGGTGCAGCTGCTTTAGCAGCACCATCAGCACTTGCAGCTGCCAAGATTCTGTCTTCTACACAACTCTTAAGAACACAGGGGCCCTAATGGCAGAAGGTTGGCCACCCCTGCCTTATCACATAGCCAGGTCGTGCAAAATTTAAAGGAACATTGCATAAAAATTTCAAGAGGACAGGGTTATTCAAAAAGGATGATGCGAAAGGTAAAGCTGATTTCTTCTTAAATGAACCGACATAACCACAACCGTCATGACATGAAAAGACAGAAAAACTGTCCAAGTTTCACATGCACATTACAAATGTTCGATGTGGGCACTTGCGTAGCTACACGTTGGGGGCAAACCTACAAGGGGGGGCCAAGCCATAAGGGGGGGCAAAGGGGTCTCCTCATGAGGAGACCGCAGCTGTCACCTGGGGCATTTGCCCCACCTTGCCCCATTGTAGCTACGCAAGTGCCCACATCGAACATTTGTAACATGCATGTGAAACTTGGACAGTTTTTCTGTCTTTTCATGTCATGACGGTTGTGGTTATGTCGGTTCATTTAAGAATAAATCAGCTTCATCTTTTGCACCATCCTTTTTGAATAACCCTGTATTTAGGGCCACAACTAACCCCAAGGTACATGGATATCTCATGAAAGCTACTGCTAGGATTTTACTGTTGGCAGTGGAAGCCATTGTCTTGCACAAAGTATAGTACTTTGTTCGTATGTTACCTTACCAGCATAATCAGGATTAATAATTTGAGAGTGGTTGTTGATGACATTGGTAATATTAATTCTTCAAAGGAGCTGCTGAAGGGGCTCTTTGCGATAAACAACATTCAACTTAGGGCAAGATCAAAGAGCAAGTCTTACTGATCCTGGGATACTGGAGGTAACTGGTGGGCAGCCCAATTCTGCCTAATGTTAGGCTGGCAGAGCGAGTGCTCTGCTGGCCCAAGGCGTCGCAAAAGTGGCGTAAGGCTTGGGCCCGCGCTGGCTGATGTGGGTAAGGTCTGAGCTCTGCACCAGGCGGGTGTGGGGAGGGCGTGCAAGGGAGGGGGCCATTGACTGTCCCAGCTTGGGAGGGGGCAGGGTTATCGGCGCTGGGTTGCGCCAATATCCAACACCCCTTCCCAGGTCAGACTGGCCTTACACAGCCTCCCTGGATGTGTGCCAGCTAATGAGCTGGTGCGCATCAGAGGAAGCCCACTGGGGCCTCCGGTGCTTACACCAAGGGAAGGGAACGAATGTCCCCTTCCCTTGAGGCACTGGCGTCACTACAGGGGGGCAGAGCTGTAAGTTCTTCCATGATCAGAGCCTCCATTACACGGAAGAACGAAGCGCCCTGCCCCCGCGCCTTCCGACCCATTCAAAGCAGTGAAATAACGTGCAGTGCGAGTTGTTTTCACTGCTTTGAATGGGTTGGAAGGCGCGGGGGTGGGGCGCTTCGTTCTTCCGTGTAACAGAGGCTCCGATCACGGAAGAACTTACAGCTCCACCCCCCCCCCCCCGCAGTGATGCCAGTGTCTTGAGGTGAGCCCGGGCTGTGCCGGTGTGGCCCATATCCTACTTAGGATGTAGTGGCCAGCCATTTTGGCCAGCTGCCACATCTTAGGCAGGATTGCGCTGGGACACATATATGGTGTGTGTGTGTGTATTTACATATCCACAAAATGAAGCATCGCATCCAAAATGTCTTGGCCAGAGAAGCATGAAGTGATCCAGTGTAAACTGCGGTCAAGGGTTTGGTCAAATGAGCTTGTGAAAAACACAACAAAACAGCAGCCATCTTGAAGAACTGGGCTTCTCTCGGAACCTGCTCTCTGTCACTTCCTCGACCAAGAGCTGGTGTCTCTAGGTCTTGTCTTTGTAGGTCATCTATCCCATTCGCCAGCTCCATAGGTTACTGCTTCCCTCTGCTGGATCAAGTGAGAGAATACACTGCTCATTCATTCTTGGACGGAACTAGTGCTGGTGGAAGAGAAGGGAGGGTTGTCCATTGCTTTTTCTGATGCTCTATTCCTGCTTTGAAGGGATGAATCTCCCTTGACGTCAAATGCATGAACTGCCTCGCTTGAGCAGCATTGTGTAAAGCTGCTCAATTGTTTGAGAGATACAAGTCCTTGGTGGATGGTGCAACCGTCAAATGCTGCAGCTCACCCTCTGGTCAGACCTTTCTCTTTGAAGAGAGCCTGATTCAGATGTAATGGCTAAACTATAGGTTGGCCATGGCCAATGGGCTCCAGGCTCACTGTGACAGCTGCTCAGGGCTGGGCCAGGACCACCAACCAACTAAGATAGTGGTTCCCAAAGTGGGAGGCCGCGGATACCAGCCAGGGGAGCCACAGATTCCAACCAGGGGAGCCGCGGAGTGCCACGGAATCCTCTCGGAAAACAGTGCAATGCCAATTGGCAGGCGTCCAAATAATGTAATGGGGAGTCGCGGCCAATGGGCAAGGGAGCCGCCGGTCGAAAAGGTTTGGGAACCACTGACCTAAGGTGATGCACCAAATATCCTTCCTTCCTTACACAGCAGCATGCCAGTGTGCACCTCCCTGATCACCCTCCCACTCCCTGAATCTGAAGAGGACAAGGGAGCAGAAGAGGAAGTGTGGAGGAAGAGAGAGCAGCTACAGCATCAGAGGAAGTGTGGAGGACTTCAGTCCAACACCACAGAAGCAGTGGTGGAGATAGGACGGACACAAGCAGGAACCCCCTGACCATCTGCCACCCAAGGCAACTGTCACAGTCTGCCTCACAGATGGGCCGGCCTTGCATGTGCCCCACTTGCACAATTCACCAGCAGTCCCTGATGGGCAAACACTGGTTTGTGTCAACTGCATTTTGCCTAATTTGAATGCCACAGCAAACTAGGGTTTGTTCAAACCAGGAGGGAATTTGGGAGGGTTTGAGAGAAAGGGGGACGTGGAAGCCCAAAGCCTGTTCACAAATGGCTGGTTTTGGCGGTTGTAGCCAAGACAGGCCAAAGCGTTTGGGTGACCGAAACCAGTCTCCTAGACTAGGCTCTCTCACACCTCTTCCTTCTAACATTCACATACAGTTCTTGCAAGGAATGGCAACAGACTCCATTTTTAACATATTTTCCCTCATTTCCCGCCCCACAGTTCTCACCTAGGTAAAAAAAAAGAGGCCAAGCCCAGTGCTAGGGTTAGAGAAGTGACAATATTTTATTAGTTTGGTGGGAGGGCTGGCAATTGAAATCCATCTCCTGGTTTTGTCTTGTATTGACATTTGCATCTTGATTTCAAGAGTGTCAGCTTAAAAAGGAACACAAATTAAATCAGAAACAGGGCAAGAAAGGGGCAGGGAGTGAATCAGCCGCAATGGGACAAACTGAGCAGAGGTGCGTTGAGGGTGCAGACCCCAAATGCAGTGTGGATGGGGCTTGGGGAGGGTTGCAGGGGGGCTGGCTCGCCTGTGGGACTGCCAGATTCCACAGGACAGGAATCAGCTTCTCCTAAGGCAGGAAGAGGTTCTCCAGGGGCGCAAACTCCCATCGCAGCATGGAAAAGAGAGAACCTGCGCTTGCCAAACTTCTCCCTCCCATGCAACTCAGAAAGAGCCAAGCACCCTATGTGAGGTGGGATCTGGCAAGTCTTCAGTGCCCAGACTTTAATGGCTGGCCAGTGGGGGGACCCCCACCAAAATCAGCCCCATGGACTTGCCTTCCAATCTATCCCAACATCCCTACAAATATATACCAGCAAATCTGGGCTGTTTCTCAATAGGTCACCCAACTGCAACTCTATACAACCGAGTAGAATGGTACAGTCCTGAGGCAGTATTAAGAATCTGTCCTGCTTTTCCCCTCTCCCCCAGTAGTGGCAAGAACATTTGGAGGACTGGAGAGAGGACTCTGAAAAACACCTGCCCCCCCAACACACACACGCACGCACGCACACAAAATCTACTTTACTGCCATCAGAACCAGGAGCCACAATACAGAGTTGTTCTGTACTGTCAGCAACAGTAGCTGAGAAATCTGTTGTTGGGAGGGCAGTGCCAACCCATACATCTGGCATGTTTCCCCATTGTGAACCCACTTTCAGAACCATGATGGCAGAAATGCAGTATGCCACAGTTGCAAAAAATGAAATACCAGTATTTAATAATGCCAGTATTTATCTACCGCCTTTCTCTGGTCATCAGATTTCTCCTTCAAGTTTAATTCAAGCCAGTTGAAAGATGAACAAACTTAGCGTGGACCATAAGAAGGGCTCGCTATCCCCCACCCCAATTTCAGATGCCAAGATGGTTCTTTCCCAAAACTGCTTTGCTTTTTGGCCATCGGGTCATATGGCACCCCTGCCCCCTTGGCACTGTCAAAGTTCAGCCGTAAGAAAAATGTCCCACTGCAGCTGGCAAAGAGTCAGCATATGCCTGCTAGTCTAGCCCAATAACAGACCCACCCCGCTCCCCCCATCATTGCTGAACTCCCAGCCTAGGCCTTGCTGGGATGGACAAAGCAAAGACTAGCCCTTCAATAACTTCAGCAACTTCATCCCCTTACATCCTGCAAGGCTGGAGTGGGAAAGAGCTGAAATCCTTGCTTCTCCCTTCTCCAACCTAGTAAGTAAGGTGCTGATGAACATTAACTGGGTCAAAGGAAGAAGAGGGTTTTGTCTATTCCAGTCCACCCTCTTAGCTGGCTTTCCAATAAATTAAGTGCAACTAGTGAGGAGGTTTAAAGGAAGCATAACATACAAAAATGACAAGCAAGCCGAGGTGGCCTTTGAGACCTACGCTGGAGGCAGGCTAGGTTAGCAATGAGCTATGCGCGGGTGCATGGCACTCTTGTCTCACACGTAAGCGATGGGCATTTAAGATGTGTGTTTTTTTAAAAATAAAATATCCTGCAAAAGAGAGAGTAGCAAATGGGGCTCGCAGTGGACGGAATGTGCGGAGGCTGCAGCTCTGTGGAATACAGCGCGATGCGCATGGTGATGTACAGGGGTCACGGTGTGGGCAGGGACTCCAAAAACGACAGTCAGCCCTGTTAGGACGGTGCGCATGGGAGAGTCCCGCGTGAACAGAGCATTGGTTAGTGATGTGCACAGGTGGAGCTTTGAGGGCTGTGGGGGAGGGTGGGGTCTGGGTGCTCCCCTCTTTTTCGGGACGAGGCCACAAGCCCTCTACCTGTGCATAGTGTGGACGGATCCGGGTGACAATGGCAGAGACACCCAGAGATGGCACCAGGTACCAGCAGCTCTGGGGAGGACCCTAGGAATTGGGACAGGGGATGGAGACCGGTGGGGGGGCAAATGGAAACAGCAGGCCAATGATCAGAGCTGTAAGCCCAGCAGAAAATATGGCAAATGGAAGAACAAAAAGAGAAGGGAAAGGGGGGGGGGGCGCAAGGCTCAGTCAGGGAAGAGGGAGAGGGGCTCAGTGTGAAGCTGCCTGTGGAACCTACCCCCTCTCCCTCTGAAGATACCGCCCCCCCACCTGCATGGCCACACCCACCTCCCCAGTGACACCACATTCCCCGCCCCCTCCCTTAGCACCGAGGAACTCAGTTCATCTCTTCGAAGAATTTGTAGGTGGGGTTCTCGTAGCCATGGTTCTGCATCTTGTTCAGCTGTCGCTCCTCCGGACTGACCATGGGGTCCACCTGCCAGGAAGTGGGGGGGGGGAATAAAGAAGGGGTTAAAGCACAGCATTGGGATCATTATGATTCCACTAGGACCACCCCAGACCCATGGGAGGGAGTTGCCAAGGGCAGGGCTGGCTCAAAACTTCCCGACACCAATGACGGTGTGCCGAACAGCGCCCCCCCCATACCTGGCGAGATGATGGACCAGCCTCTGCTCCTCCCACTTCCTGGACTGGAAAAGGAAGAGGTTGGTGGAGCAGAAGAAGAAGCAGGGAGGACAGGAGAGTAGTGGGCTAGAGAGTCTCCTGAACCCAACACTCTCGTCATCGCCACACTTTCTCTTCTGTTTCCTCCCCCCTTGTCCTTTTCCAAGCCAGGGAGTTAGAGGACCACCAGCAGCAGGAGAAATGAATCTGCAGGTGGAGGTGGCTACTCCCCGCCGATCTGCGCCCCCCCCGGACCACCTTCTTTGGTCAAATAGATGGGCCGACCGTGATCAAAGGTTTAAAAGACATTTCCTCTCTTCAGAGATCAATGGGAACTGAATTTTTGAGGTAGGGGCAAGGAGGACACTACCGAAATACTCAGGACCCTCACAAAACTATAATTCCCAAGTTCCTTTGGGGCAAAGCCAAGATTTTTTTTAGAAAAAGTTAACAATACAAGTTTGTCATAGGCAGGTTCACATGTCACGAGAGTTCTACACAGAAAGCACCCCCCTTTCTCCCCCTCTTGGCTCATGGGACCGTTTACATCCAGGGTCAGCTCAATTGCTACAGTATACTTGGGGAGGGGTGTCTGTTTCAGAATGAAATCTTTCCTCAGGTCATTTTGGCTAGAAATCTTGCACTCTCTGTTCATGTTTTTCCTTCTCCCTTTCCCTCCCCCCCTTGCACTTTGCAACTTGACTCGCTAGCACAAGCCGTCTGCCCTGCAAGCGCTTTCTGGATGGTCGAACTGCCCTGCGCTTGTGACCCGCAAAGACCCGGCCTGTGTAGGCTGTCAATCTGTGGAGAACGCTTGGGCTGGATTTAGACGGTCCGTTCCAACTGTACCTCAACAATGCCGTGGCTGATGGTCCCGTAGGGCTTCCGGCGAACCATCAGGAGGCTAATGATGATCACCATGGCAACGGCCACTGCCACTACAAGGAGGCCAATTAAGGCACCCCGGTTGATGGTTACCAAAGTATCTGGCTCCTGTGGAGGAAGAAAGTCAAATCTGAATAGAGTCACTCCCCTTTCATCGACTCCAGTTGCTCACAAAGCCAGAGAGGGCGCCCCCTTGTACCTAAAACGCTATTGGGGGAGGAGAGAGCACTTCTGAAAGTAGCAGGTCTCTACAGGAGGAGCGGATAGCCACATTACTTTGGGAACTCTTTTCAAGCTCAGGAACCCAGGGACGCCTCGGAGGGCCCCTCATGGTTGGGCCAACCCCTGAACCTTCATGCACCATCAAGGGGGGGGCAAGGGGTAACTTAGGGGGCCGAGTGCAGGGCTCTGCTTCTGGGCCCCCAACAACTGGACATGCACAGAAACCAAGGACATTATAACAGAACAGAAAGTCAGAAAAGGAAGCAAGAATTGCACTGCTCGGAGCTGGCGGTATTGGAGGACTGATCCAACGGGGGCCGTGACTTCCCGACACAATTGCATTCCACGGAACGCTCCAAAAATGTATGGGGGGAACTGGCTGCGTTCTCTCCACCTCGTGACAAGAATTGGCAGCTTTGAGCGCAGAGAAAACGACAACATCCCTGTAGCAGGAGTGTGGCCTTGAGGGAAGAAGTCTGGATCCCATGAAAGAAAAGAGAAACAGCTGTGCATTTCTACAGCCACGGGGTGAAATTGTTCAGGAAAATGCCTAGGTTCCTTTGTGAGCGATCCGCAAACAAGTTGGGTGATCTGTAACTGGAAGTGGCAACAAGGTGATGGCCATTTTGGGTGTGTACACACACCATTTTCTTCAGTTTGAAATGCTGACCGAGTCTGTTTTCTGTCATTACTTTTGTTTTATGGATACATGTGCAAAATGTTTTACACAGAATAAAAAACCTAGTTTGAAGGATACAGCGGTGGGGTGGGCCCCGCATGGCCATTCTGGATCCGTTCCCTAAATGTTTAAGCTCTCATTACAAAAGGAAAGAAAAAAAGAGAAAGACTCCATTCCTCTTTCTTATTGGAGATACATGGAAAAATGCAGGTGATATTCTGCCTAAGTGCTGATGAACTAATAAGAACACTCAGCATTCACCAAGTATATTCAGATTGTGGACAGCACTTCATGTGGGACCTGGTTAACTGATGGACCACCTTTCCTGTACGTTGCCTTGCCTTGGATGCCTTCAAATGAGGTTTGACTGGTGTCCACTACAGCAGGGTCTTCCTGGGAGTGGCACCGGTCAGACACAGTTAAAAAAAAAACAGCACTGTATAACTGAAAATAAAATTAATTCCTGCCATGCAGTACATGTCAGGGCACAGACAATGAGGCCAGGGACAAGTCACTCACCCTCTCACCTGTAAAAGTGAGAATAGTGACCTAGTTCACAAGGCTGTCACAAGGATAAAGACGGGCAAGGAATCTGCACACAAAAGGTGCGCCTTAATCAGAAGGAAAACGGATTAGGTAAAGATTACATCGCCTGTTGCAAAAGTTCAAGAGAGCTCGGTAAGCTTTTGATCCCAACAGTATTCATCAGGCGTTCAGGGCAGAAAAGAAACTGGATTTCTTCATATGCCCAAGGCCATTTGCACAAAATGATACTTAAGTCAGTGCTTTCAGTCCTTGCCTCCACAATTCAGCTGTAAAACCTACATGGGCTCGAACAGAGATTTGAGTTTAAAAGCCGCTTTTCCGCTTTCTGTTCCATTCCCACCTTGTTTGGAAAGTCCTGCAGAAGAGACTCAAACACTTTCTTAGCATCACCTGTCAAAACAGCCTACACTTGGAGGTTGTCGTCACCTGCTATTACCGAGAACAAAATATGTCTGTGGCCAAGCTAACTTAGAGGACTCTTTCCAGCTTTGCCTTTTCTGAGCGGCTACAGCGTTTGATTTTTCCAAGCCCTCTAGGGACCAGAAAACAAAGGAACGGAGCAGAAATGACCTTTCCTTCCATCGCGATTCCCAAAAAGCCATAACCGAGGAAGTGAAACGTGACATGAAGCAGAGGGTGATTTCAATCGCAGAAATGAGGATACCCATCATAAAGAAAAATGCCGCTCCCACAGGATAAATTGACTCGGTCTGGGATTCTACCGCGAAGCAACCGATTGCTGCAACTTCTCAGCTTCCCGCCGAGTAATCTGATGCCAGCTATCCTCTTGAAGGAAGAAAAAAAAAAAACAGAGCTGAACTAACAACCCGCAACAAATGGAGAAAAGAAAGAGGCCAAGGTGTAGTTGGAGTTTTATATTACAACAGATGTACGTGCAGGTTGCAGAGTCAAAAGATTTTTATGGGGAGCTGAAATTCTGCCTGGAACCAAGAGAACAGGAGACAAACTTAAATAAGAACTCGATGGGCTAGTGGCACGAATAAATAAAATCATGCCTTCTTGCCGAAGAAGCCTTTTCTTTGAATATCAGGCGAGTGTGGCTCCTTGAGGAATGACACCTCTGTACATGCTCAGAAGTCTTCTCTGACACGTCTTCACATGTCCCAGTACTGACCCCTGGCAATGGAGAAAAAACCGCCCAGCGCTGAGCCCCGGCAAACTCATAAAAGTTTAACAATATTAGGAACTATTGGGACTCATTGATACGACTCTATTTAGACATCACACCAAGCCTTGATTTGTGCCAAACAGTTTAGAACCTAGACTATGGTTTGAGCAGGATGTGCAGGAAAACAATGGCTTCAAATTGCTTTCCTATTCCACCTGCTCAACACTACTACCATCTCTAAGGGCAATGGACTTTGAAGGTGGAACAGAGGCCAAAACTATGTTTTAGAATCGCGTTGTAACCGCAGTTAGCGTAGGTCACAGTTTTGCAATTCCCTTCAAACCATGGTTTCAGATTCTGGGTTGACGGTTGCTGACTGCCCACCATGGTTTTTTTTTTTTAAATTCAAACATACTCAGCTTTGGCAATAAAAAAAGAAAAATCAGAAATGTATACAAAGTTAAGCCAAACAACATTCAAAATTGAGTCGGTGACCACTGAATCCATTAAGTCCCCCTGCCCTCATTTCACTTGCTGAGATAAGTTCAGTTTGGGCCGTTTGATAAACTGTTAATTTAAATTCAGGCTGAACAGTATTAACTTCATATAACCCTGAAGCTCCATGACAGATTGGAACCTCCCAACTGAATTTCCTTCTTGCAAAAGTAGCTGCAGGCTCCACCCATTAGGACTGGGGCAAGGGGAGTGGGGAACCCTAACCCTTTCCCCCCACCTCATGGCAGCAGCGTCACTGCACGGTCGTCGGCCGGAATGGCTCCAAAGGCGAGGGGGCGGGGCCACTTTCTCCCGTCGTACGGAACTTGGAGCTCCGCCCCCCCTGCAGTCACGCTGCTGCATCATGGTTCTAATCCAGATCACTCCCACCTGGAAGCTGCTATTAGCTGTGAAGAGAAAACCGACAGGCACGATTGAAGTGACAGAATCGGTAGAGAAAAAATGGGTTGGACTCTTGACTGCCAGACTGATCCAAGTCTGGGCACCCTGCAGCTGCTCTTACTAGGAACAAATTAGTGCATTGGGAGTTTCAGTCACAGAACTCCATCATAAATGTGTCATTTAGCCCCCAATACGAAGGTTTCCCATAACTTTATTAGCTTTTTTCTTTTGAAGAGAATTTCCAGAATCTGGCATAAACTAATCTGATAGCAACTAGTACATTTAATAGGACTTCTAAAACAGTATGTGCGCCCATCACATTCTTAATGTTCCCCAATAAACCCCTACATGTTAAAAAAAAAAACTCTAGCAGTTTTCCCCTTCTGTGTCTTGCCAATTTTAGCCTCTCTGCTTTGTTCTCCCTGTAACTTAATAGGCATCCCTGCGAACCCAGACGGCTCTCATCTGCACAGTCTCAGCTTTGGGTTATATTTCTTGAGCAGAAGGAGACAAAGACAGAATCCAGCACTGGGCTTTTATATATTTCAAGTCCAGGGCCACAGAGAGGTTAGGCGGGCCCCGGGGAAGATTTTTAACAGGGGCCCTTTGACACCTGCACACCTGATCCTCCTCCATCCTTCCTGTTCTCGGATGAAGCGTCCCTGTTTGCCCGGCAACCAAGACGCGCTTCAGGGAGTTTGGGAGCCATGTGGGTTGTTCTCGCTTGGTTCCCATAGGGTACGTCCGCCCCAGACCCTGTCAAAGGCCAGGTGGCAACCCTTCTCAGGGACCCATTTAATGTTGGGGCCCTGGGGAATTATCCGCAGCAACCCCACCCTCTCCACAACCCTGCTGAAAACAATGGCATTCAAAGGAGGTGCTCAAGAGAAGGCTTGAAAGAGAAAGATGTTGGGAAACATCCCATTGCAAGTCCCATTGTATTCAAACAGAGCTTATTCCCAGGAAGATGTGGAGCCCTAATTCATCTTGTAACGTGGATCACAACAAACTGTGGCAAATTCTTAAAGAGATGGGGGTACCAGACCACCTTACCTGTCTCCTGAGAAACCTGTATGCGGGTCAAGAAGCAACAGTTCGGACCAGCCATGGAACAACCGACTGGTTCAAAATTGGGAAGGGAGTACGGCAAGGCTGTATATTGTCACCCTGCCTATTTAACTTATATGCAGAGTACATTATGAGAAATGCAGGGCTGAATGAATCGCAAGCCGGAATCAAGATTGCCGGGAGAAATATCAACAACCTCAGATATGCAGACGATACCACCCTAATGGCAGAAAGTGAAGAAGAACTAAAGAGCCTCTTGATGAGGGTGAAAGAGGAGAGTGCAAAAGTTGGCTTGAAACTCAACATTAATAAAACTAAGATCATGGCATCTGGTCCCATCAATTCCTGGCAAATAGAAGGGGCAGAAATGGAAGCAGTAACAGATTTTACTTTTCTGGGCTCCAAGATCACTGCAGACGGAGACAGCAGCCATGAAATTAAAAGACGCTTACTCCTTGGAAGGAAAGCTATGGCAAACTTAGACAGCATAATAAAAAGCAGAGATATCACCATGCCAACAAAAGTTCGCATAGTCAGGGCGATGGTGTTCCCAGTAGCAATGTACGGTTGCGAGAGTTGGACCATAAGGAAGGCTGAGCGCCGAAGAATAGATGCTTTTGAACTGTGGTGCTGGAGAAGACTCCCGAGAGTCCCTTGGACTGCTAGGAGATCAAATCAGTCAATCCTAAATGAAATCAACCCTGACTGTTCCCTGGAAGGACAGGTACTGAGGCTGAAGCTCAAATATTTTGGCCACCTAATGCGAAGAGAGGACTCTCTGGAGAAGACTCTGATGCTGGGAAAGATTGAAAGCAAAAGGAGAAGGGGAAGGCCAAGGATGAGATGGTTAGACAGCATCACCGATGCAACGAACATGAAAATGAGCGAACTCAGGAAGAGAGTGGAGGACAGGAAGGCCTGGCGGGATATGGTTCATGGGATCACGAAGGGTCGGACACGACTTAACGACTGAACAACAACAACATGTGTTAGCAAAGGGTGGCTGAGGCAATGACCAAATACTATCACCCCCATTCTGCAAATCCTTCCCCCCTTTCCAGTTGTGTGCCAGACACGACCTCCACTATTCCTCCGTCTCCTCTCCTCCTTTCTGTCTCCTCTCCTCCTTTCTGGACTTGAAAAGGAAAAGAGGAAGTGTGGAGGAGAGGAGCTAGAGTATCAGACACTCTAGCCCACCACTCTATTACTCTCCTCCACATTTCCTCTTCTGCTTCATTTCTCTCTTTTCGAACGCAGAGAGAGGGAGGAGGAGCAGTAGAAAAGCGAGGAGCCCCCCCCATCCACTGATTGTGGCATCTATTTCATGGATGGGTCGCCCCAATGCTAGCCATCTCCTCTCATCACCTGATCCAATGAACAAAAGAGAACGTTCCAGAAACAAATGCCCATGTTGCAAAAGGAACATTTAAAAAGAGCAATTAATCAGGAGACGTGCTTGAAAACAGCATGGAGGCCAAATTTTAAAATTCTGTCATAAGAATGATCCAGAAGATGCACGCACCGCTGAACAGAACTCAGAAGGGTCCTTTCTAAAAAAGGAAACACAGCCCAAAAGGAAGGAAAGGGCTGAAATTCTATCAGCTTAAACATAATAAAAAGCTTAATAAGCTTGGACTAAAGGGGGGGGGGGGGAAGAAATGAGAAGCACTGCAAGAGAGAGAGAGAGATTAAAGCCAAGGAAAATAATTTTAAAAGGACTGCATTAGAAGCAGGAAGGCTGCCAGGGAGACTTGCTGGGGTCATTAGAACATCAAGATGTAAAAAGAGCACTTAAGGAAGACAGAAATATTGCAAAGAAGTTAAATGAGTGCTTTGCATCTGTCTAAGACAAAGACAAGGTTGGCGAGAGACACCCAAACGGTTTCTCGCGCAGGCGATAAATCTGAAGAAATGACACAAACTGAATCGTCTTCGGAGGACATTTGAGAGCAAAACAGATAGATTAAACTCATAAATCACCCGGAGCAGATGGAATTCTCCCAAAGAGTTCTAAAGGAACTAAAAAATAAAATATATATATAAAAAATGGAAATGAAATAGCTGCAACATTAGCACCTGGAGCCAGTACGAGCAAGATGTGCCTAGAAGCCCAGATTCTGCATGAGGATTGCCTTGCTGAATGCTGGCCACAGGCAAATGGGATGCTGGGCATGGCAAGGAAATCATGTGCCGAGCATTGTTCTATTGCTGGGGAGGGAGCTTGTACACACCTTGCAGACAGATGCTTGGCACTGCCAATTATGACAGCATTCATTACCCTGTGGGAGTGGAGGTGTGTGTGCGTGTGTGTGTGGGGGGGGCTCATTCCAAGCACTCCCTTCCCCCAGGAGGTGATCGATCATGTCAAAGTTGACAGTGCCAAACATCTGTTTGGTAGGAAGCCTCGTCCATACTGCTGCACATGACGGTTTGTGGATCTGAGCCTGGGTGCTTTTATCAGACAGCCATGAGACTGCTGATATTCTCTAGTTTCTCTTTTTCCCCCCCCTGTATATTTATATTAAAACATAAAAACAATACATATTTCATAAAGTTCTAGCAAGCACGAAGCAATACATCCTACTAGCATACTATTCACTATTTTCTACATATAAGATCCAACTAAGCCAAACTAACACCCACATTCTATTCATTAAATCTACATATCATCACTTCGTTCTTCTCTCTCTCTCTCTTAAAAACGACACGTTTTCTCATGCTTCTCTTGTGCGTTTGGATTTATGATATTTATGATTTAAAGTATCATTTTAGGATAAAAAAGAGAGGTGAAAATCCACAGGCATCACATGGTGAGCAGCTAGCTTCCCACAAACAGCTTTCTTGCAGTTCGGGTGAAGCAGTTCCACAATTCTTGCAGTTCCAGCTGTTGTGTGGATCGGGCCCAGCTTCCTTGCTAAAAGCCAGAATTGGCTCCAGGGCGGCTCATTATTCAAACGCAAAACGCCTTCAGGGGCATGCTTCAGTTTCCACCCTCATCCCCTCCTCAGACAGACAGACAGGCAACAGAACAGTTGGGGGTCACTGCAAGAAACGAAGGGTTGGGGCGTGATGTGCAGCAGAGCATGTTGCGAATGGATAGAAAGAGAAGGAAAATAAATTGCAGGTCTCAGGTTGCGATAAGAGGAGTTTGGAGGGGTGAGTATGGGGGGGAAGAAGGGGCAAGCAATGCAGACAAGGGAAGGTACGGGGTTGGATGCACACCTGGCCAGGTGGGAGGGCGAGGTGCAGTTGTTTCTGGCTGGCTTCAGAGCCACTTACCAGCTCGTCACGTTGGATCTCTTGGGACTTGTATACCATGCCTTTGACGTCGGAGGCGGACACGTTAACCTAGGGCAGAGGAAATACTTTTAGAGCTAGGGGTAGCCACAAGTGGAAGACAGCAGCCTTAAGCATAGGCTTACCATCGTCCCGGAAATGACCGGGAAAGTCCCGGCAAGCCCCTTGTGTCCCCCCCGTCCCCCCGAACTGTAGTAGAGTCCCGGTGCGACGAGGCTCCCATCATCGGGAAAAAAAAATGGCTGCTTCCACATGTTAAGAAAAAAATGGCCGTTTGCGCTTGCGCAGACAACCGCTTCAGCGCCAGCACAACATGTGCTTTTTTATTGTTACTAGTATTGGTCATTTTTTCAAGCGGCAAATGCGATTGGTCCTTGCGCGGAGAGGTGGAGGCGGGGCACCCTGCAGCCTACAAGAAGATGAAGCTGGCAGCCAGCTTCCTTTTTCGACTCCACAGTACTCTTGTTGCTGTTGTTCTGTGTTCTTTGTCATCAGACAGAATCGGATTTCTTCGGTTTTTTAGCTGCCTGCTTGTGTTGCTTGCCTGCCTGCCTGCCAGCCTGCTTGCCTGCCTGCCTGCAGCAGAGCCAGCCAGCCCGTTCTCTTGCTTCTTCCGTTCTGTTTATTTTGTCCTGAGTTCGTCGTCATCGTTTGTTGTTCCACGTGTGCTGCCGCTGCTGCTGCGCTGCTGAACGAACGGAGGGGAGCGGAGCGGATTAAAAGATTTTTTACTAACTACAACAACTGGTAAGCTGCAGCAGCACCTGCATGTCTGTGTGTCAGTGTGTGTGTGTTTTTGTGTTATTATTTCGGCTTGCTTGCTCTGCTGCCTGCACCCGGTACGTCCGAGGCGAAACTAGTATCCTCCTCTCCCCCCCCATCCCTCCCTCCCTCCGTGCTCCCAGTGTTTGTGGCAAACTGACAGCTGATTTTTTTTCTTTACTTTAAATTGTCATTTATTTAGAGGTTTTCCTGGCCGACACGCCCCTTGTGATGTCACAAGGGGGCATGGCTGGCTGACCACACCCCTGTGACATCACTTCCTGTGGAAGTGACATCATGGTTCCTGGGCCCGCCCCCCGTGATGTCACTTCCGTCCCCCTTGGGGTCCCAGAAAATCTGGTAAGCCTACTTAAGCATGTACAGGGAACCCCCCCCCATATGTGGTGATTTGGCATCCGCGGTTTCACTTATCCGCGGGTGCCGAATCCTCCCCCCGCAACCCTGGGGAGGCAACACTCTGGGGAGGCAAGTCCCGTCTTCTCTGACCTCAAAACACCACATCAGCGAGACGAATCAGAGGCAAGCTCTTTAAATGGCCCTTCCCTTCCTAGAGACATAAGCTAAACAGCCAGCATGTCCCTTTTCGAGCCCGACAGACCCAATTAAACGGCACAGGCTCAAACATGGTACAGTCCTCCACACAATGGCCACACTCCAGACTTCACATGGTGAAGCCCCCTCCAAACTCAACTCGATAGCGACTGCAGAATTTAGAAATGGTGTGGAACTGCTGCTGTATGCTAATGAGTTATGACATTATGCTTGCTTCTTTACCCAGCATGTAATTAATCTGTGGAACTCCTTGCCACAGGATGTGGGGATGGCACCTGGCCTGGATGCCTTTAAAAGGGGATTGGACATAGAGGTGTCGTTAGGGGGGGTGATGGGCCCCCAGGCAGCGGGGGTGACGAGCGCTGGAGGGGGTGCACTGCTGCTGCAGCGGTGCCAAATTTCAGTGGGACCACAGCATGAATGCAACCCCCCCCACCGGATTTTCGCGGCCTTTTTTAGACTGCATGGAGCCTGGGAGGGCAGGAGGATCGGCCCTCCCACCGTCCCTGGCTCCATATGGCCCAGTAAAACCTTCTAAAATGCTTGGGGGGGGGGGCTTTGCATTTGCTCAGTGGCAGCAGTTACCGTATTGTCCCGCATATAAGACGCACCTGATTATAAGACGCACCCTTAAAGTTTGGTGCTATTAAAATTTTTTAATTAAATCACTGGCATTATTGCAACAGCCTGATTATAAGATGCACCCCTAGTTTAAAAACTTAAATTAGGAGAAAAAAGTGAGTCTTATACTCAGACCAATACGGTACGTCAGTTCCGGGGGGCCGGGCTTATGGCATCACGTCGGGGTGTCGCACCAACCGCCCCCCACAGGGATGTAGCGACGCCTCTGATTGGACAGATTGATGGAGGAAAAGTCCATCACAGGTTACAAGCCATGACGGGGATAAGCAACCTCCTGGTCTTAGTAATAGGCTATCTCTGAATGCCAGATGCAAGGGAGTGGCGACAGGATACAGGTCTCTTGTTGTCTTGTGTGCTCTCTGAGGCATCTGGTGGGCCACTGTGATATACAGGAAGCAGCTGGACTAGATGGGCCTTTGGGCTCTTCTGATGTTCTTATGACATGGGTGCAATTCATAAAACATCAAGAATAAAAGAGGAACCCTAAGCAAGACTCACCCCCCAACCTACCTTGCGCTCGTACTCATACAGCAAGGCCTTGTCGCTGGTTGGGTAGTCGTATTCTGCCATCCCTGAAGCTGTTGAGAAAAGGAACTTGACTGAATTATGCAGGATCCGTAGTCCCACTTCTTACGGGTTCAATATGCCCCCCCACTTTGGGCTGCAAAGCCTCTGCCCACCTTCCCCTCCCTCCCAACCCAGAGAACACTCTAAAAAGGAGACACTGAGTGTGAAGCTCGGCAGCACTCACCTTTCTTGTCCACTTGTTCGGAATCTGCCCGTTCCCCCACAGAGCACCAGAAGGAGAGAGGGAGAGAGAGAGAGAGAGCGGCAGAAAGAGAGCAGAAAAAGAAAGACAGGTTTGAGATCAAGAGGAGGAAAAACAAAACAAAAAACCAGAACAACATGGGCATTGAGCAGTGGTTCCCAAACTGGGAGACATGGCTCCCAGGGGAGCCCTGGATTCCAGCCTGGGGAGCCGCGGATACTAGTCAGGGGAGCCGCGGATACCAGCCAGGGGAGCCACAGAGTGCCACGGATCCCTCTCGGAAAACAGTGCAATGCCAATTGGCAGACATCAACATAATGTAATGGGGAGGCACAGCCAAGGGTCACCAATGGTCAAAGGGAGCCGCGGGTCGAAAAAGTTTGGGAAACACTGGCATTGAGGAAGCAGGGGCCATGCTAGCAACTAGGGATGTTGCCGAATAGGAGCTTTAGGGAAGGACTTGGCTGGTGGTGGAGCCCCCCCGGTACATTCCAGGCTCCATCCTTGACCTCTCTGAGTAGCACTAGGAGAGACCAGCGTCTGACATCTTGGAGAGTAGACAAGACGTAAGCTAGGGGGTAGTGGTCTGATTAACAGCCCGATCCTGCCTAAACTGCAGCGGCCAGCCGCTGCATCCTCGTCAGGATGCAGGCCATGCCGGCACAGGCTCACCTCAGGGGAAGGGGACATTCATTCCCTTCCCCCAGTGTAAGCATCAGAGGCCCCAATGGGCCTCCTCGGATGCAGCTCTTTAACTGGCGCGTGTCCGGGGAGGCCGTGTAAGGCTGGTCCAGCCTGAGAAGGGGCATTGGATATCAGCGCAACCCAGCGCCAATATCCCTGCTCCCTCCCAGGTTGGAGGGGCCAATGGCCCCCTTCGCTGCCACCCCAGCCCACCCAAGGGTGGCCTCTGTGCCGTAAGTAAGCTTCAGACATCAGTGGTTTTCAGCCATACTCCAGGGAAGGGTGGAAGCTTGGGTCCCTTCGGGGAGAAAGGCGGGATAGAAATACTGTAAATAAATAAATAAATAAAATAATCAGGGGCTCCTCAAGAAGATCTTCAGTAATGGTGGACAATCTCCAAGGAGGAGGCCTAGAGCACATAGGAAGGCTTGGCCAGAGGTATGAGCTTTTTTAGAACATGCCCCTGAACCGTAACATAGTGCACAGGGATTCCATAGCTGATGTGCCAGGAGAGAGAGAATCTCTCTCTCAGGCTGCACCCCTACACACACTTTCCTGGGAGCAAGTCCCATTGACCAAAATGTGGCTCACTTCGGAGGAGACATGCCAGGCTTGTGCAGTCATTCACCTACACACGCTCAAACGCTTGGGTCATTTATGAATGAAATTCCAGGCACAGTTGCGTGACCAACTTAGGCAATTTACTCTTACAGGATGCAATGATGGCTACCAGGACAGATGGGCTTTATAAAATGGCACTGTCACATCCACGGAGGCTAGATCTACCAAGAGCGTCTAGCCACGGTACCGAATGGAACCTCCATGTCTTGTGGCAGTATCTCTGACTACCAAAGTACTGAGGAACACAGCTGCCACATCTCTATTCTTGGTCTCATCACTGGGACAGCCTGGGAAGAGCAACAGAGTAGCCACTCGGTCCCGTCCATCAAACCTCCCAGGACATCCAACTGACCAATGATCAGAGAAGCCTGTTAGACAAGATGGCTGCTTTGTCGGACCCAGCATGGCGGTTCGTATGTTCTCCCAACCTCTCTTCCTGCTAAATCAGGGGTTCTCAACCAGTGGTACTCATACCACCAGTGGTACTTTGGCAGACTGCTGGTGGTACTCGGACCGCCGGACCCCCGCGCTCCGATGTGGCGCTTTCGGTGGTGCATTTTCACTCCCGAGAGGCTCCTGCCTTTGACCGAGCTTCCTGGGAACACTGAGAAGGGCCCTCCCACCTATCCAGAGGCTCCTACCTACATTTTCTGGCCTCTGAAAACCTGGAAGTAACTGGCGATGATGTCATTGCCAGTCACTTCCGGTGGTATGCAGCAGGAGAGTGGCGCTGGAGGTAGTATTCGGCTAGGAAGGGGTTGAGAACCCGTGCTAAATCATTCACTGGTCTCTGAAGGAGAGGATTGGCTGCTTTTTATAGCTGTCCTCTCTCAGATTCTCATTATTTCATTCGTTGAAGAAAGGATTAAAATCCCTTCTGCAGGCTTATTACTATCTTACTCAATGAAAGATGTGCCAATTGCCACGACGGGAGAAAAATCTCAATGGTTGAATGCTGAATGATCAACAACAAAAAGGCTGATCTCATTATGGAGTTTGGCCCCCTGGGATGGGGGTAGAAGCATTACCATATCCCCTAATATGCTTTGTGCTGGCACAGCCATACCCGCCTGCCAGCAGGAGGCTACCCACCAGTGGATACCCTTACACTGGCAGCCATGGGACGGGCAGAGCTGGAGACAGCCAGAATTATACACGGCTATGGAGAGGTCGGTCCTGTCCCCCAGCAGTGTTATATTACTTGCAATGGCCTAGATAAGGAGTTCTCAACCAGTGGTACTTGTACCACCAGTTGTACTTCGGCCAACTGTTGGTGGTACTCGGACTGCCGGCCCGCCGGAACCCCGCTCCGATGAGGCGCTTTCAGCACTGCATTTTCACTCCCGAGAAGCTCCTGCCTTTGGCTGAGCCTCTCAGGAACGCTGAGAAGGGCCCTCTCACGCGCCCAGAGCCGTTTTCTGGCCTCCAAAAACCCAGGAGTAACTGGTGATGATGTAATCACCAGTCACATCCGGTGGTACGCAGCAGGAGAGTGGCACTGGAGGTGGTACTTGGCCAGAAAGCGGTTGAGAACCCCTGGCCTAGATGTAGAGCCCTGATTTGGGGGTGGTGGTGGATGTCTATAGATAGGCTTACCAGAGCTCCAACCGGGACAGAGTGCTAGACCTTTAGGAGAAGGAATGTGGGAAGGTTTAGCTTTTTAAACCTTAGAGCACAATCCTAGGTATCCATGGGGCTTGCTTCTGAATAGACATGCCTAGGATTGTGCTCTAAGGTTTAACAAGCTACACCTGCCCACATTCCTTCTCCTAAAGGTCTAGCACTCTGTCCTGGTTGGAGATCTGGTAAGCCTATCTATAGAGAGGGCTTAAGATTGACAGCAAACCAAAACATACCAAAGTCACCTGATCCATGCCAACAAATGGATCCGATCAGAAGATTCTGGCTGACTACTGATGCATCACAGTCCATTGGGACAGGGGTGTCACTAGAGTTGGTGTCACCCAGGGCGAGATCTCATGGCATCACCCCCATGGACGCCTATGTGGAAGTTAATCTTGGGAAAAGTCTTAAACAGAAAACTCTTCTAGCTGCAGCTCCTGTAGTTGTTAGTACTGAGAGCCAGAATTGGACCAGTTCTGCTTGCTATTTGTTGCGTAGACTCTAAAGGCAACACTTTTTAAGCCATTTCCGTCAAAGCAGCCAACACTGCCTCTACCTCAAAAGCAATAGATCAAAGGCTAAAAAAAAAAAAAAAAACGCAATCCACAGTGATGATTGCTTCCTGGGACAAGTAATCTCTTGACTGGCTGAGCAGGAGTTCAAACAAAAGACGATTTAATTGCTTCGGCAGCAGCTGCAACACCCGCAGATCAAAACTAGGGCTGAAACTTTTCTGGTAAGCAAGGACCCAAATCCCCATTTTGAATGTGAATGACCCCCCCCCCCAATTGTAAAACCTTTCACCTTTTTCAGTTGGGGCCACAGTCTCGCATTGTGATGAGATTTTCAGAGTCTAATGTAGGACTGGACATGTCAGCTCCTCTTTGGGAACCGTATCTAAAATTCTGCAACAAAATGCGCAGTGGAAACAGGGTGACCTGCGCATTAAGAGCATAGATCTTCACCTGAGTGACTACACATTGAAGATGCCCAGTGGCGTCCTTACCTTTGGTGTCACCCGGTGTTGTAACTCGTGGTATTACCCCACCCAGTGGGCAGACGTGGAAGTAATTGGCGGTGATGCGATGACATCATGTCACGGCCAATTACTTCTGGCTTGCCGAGCCTCTGCAGAACAATCCGCACTCTCCGCACCTCCCTTCCGTTACCCCCGATGCCAACACAAAACTTGTAACACTGGACAGTAGGACTACACAAATTCCCATTGTTATCAACGGCAACTACTTTAAAAATGTACTAGGTAGGTGGTATAGGTCGTACAGTGTCAGCAGATGAAGAGTGATGCAAAATGACATGGTTCTATTTTATCGCAGATTTTTTTTTCCAGCAGAAAGTGGTGTTATGTGTTTTTATTTCGTTTTCACCATTTTCTCCTGCCCCTATTTATAGGAGACTAGCACCAGGACCAAGACTGAGTGATCCACACAAAGCATACAATGGCAAAGACCTTTGTTTTACTTGTCTTTTGTTGACTATTTTTGTTCAAGATATCCTTGCTGACGTACTGCAAACCGCCAACAGTAAAACCAGAAGTTTCTCATCTGCCTGCCCCTGTGCTAGACAGCATAAGCATTAAAATATGCATTTACAGGACCTGTATAGATATTATGAATTTGTGGACGTTGTACCCAGGAGCGTCCACAGATGCATGAACTGAAGCTCCACCCCCTGCACCGACATGCTCCTTCAAGCCCTGCGTCCCACTCATCATGTTTACAGCATTTGCCTGGATGCTGGGTGGGGTAAGAGATCCCCCCCCTGCTATTAGGGATTTTTTTTTTGCAGAAAACCTGCATCAAAGCCACACAGAAACACATCAAACTACACTGCATCAGTGACCACAAATGAAATTACAGTAGGGTCCCCCCTATCCGTGGGGATACGTACCAGCCCCCCCCCCCGTGGATACATGAAAACTGAGGATAGGGGCAAACGCTCCTTCCACGGTTTTCTGAGGGCCCCCGCCATGTGCCGGGCATCTGCACCCCCCCAGAGAAATGAATTTGCGGATAGCGGATCCGCATATAGCGGGGGGAGGCCCTGTACTAGAAGGTGGGGAGTACAGTCCAAATTCAAAATGGGGAGAAAAGAGTAGCTAGTGAGGGATGGGGAGGGGTGTCAGAGAGCAAGCACCACATCCATACAGTCTCCTGCAACGTCCCAAAACGTACACATCAAGAAGATTCTTGCAAAAGAACGAGGAGGGTGGGAAAGAGATTGACGGGGGGCACCACAACAGCATCAGCTACCAAAGCCAAGATTACATCATGTGATTACATCAGAACATTCTCGCTCGCTTTCAAATCAAGATGAGCGGGCATCGTGCAATCATGACGGCTTTTCATTTTGCCCTCATCCGTCCCGGTTTTAAAGTTTAAAGGGCTTATTCAGGCTTTTTTGGGGGGAAATGGGGCTGAAAAATCTCCCTAACTGCTGCTCCGCCCAACAAGCTGCTGAAAGGAGATGCTCAAACTGAATTTCTATTCCATGCGTGAGATGTTTAAACAGCCCCATGAGGCCTCTCTCCCCGAGGCCTCTCTTAACACACACACACACACACACACACACACACCTACCTAAAAAACAAACGGCTTTCGGGACAAGTGAGAGGCGATATGGGACGTGTCCTTAAATCCGGCGCTTGGCATTCCCCAAAGTGGCTTTTCTCCCACTAAAAGCAGCCGTGGAGTGAAACTGATCCAAACTGGACCGTGGCAGTAGCGTCACTGCAGGGGGGAAGCTCCAAGTTCCGCCAGGCTCTGAGCCTGTTTCTTTCGTCGTGTAACGGAGGCTCAGAGCCCGGCGGGACTTGGAGCTCTGCCCCCCCCCTGCAGTGACGCTACTGGACCGTGGGGTAGGAGTGAACCCATTCCACCCATTCCACTGGTGCCCCGAAGAGCTCCTTGGTGCAGGGGATTTTCAGCAGGAAGGCAGTGTGGGGAGATGAGCGTTGCCCCCCCCAATGGTTATTGTTCCAATCTAGACTGAGGGCCCCTCTGGGTGCTTACGGTGCCTTGCCACCGCCCAAGAACCCCAAGCCTGGGATTCAGTGATGGGTTTGACACTTAGAGCTTTATTTCAGGATAAAGATTTACAAATTTGACAGAGTGGGAAGAAAACAGAGCCAAAGAATCCAGTCTTGGCTTCAGAACAGGCTGTCCCAGAAGAGGCCTAGACGTCTCCCTCGAAACACATTCTCCCCAAATATCTCTGACCTCAAAAGCAACACCAGCTCCTGCTGATTTTCCCAGCAAGCCCAGTGAACCCTCCTCTTTGGTAACATGCAGGTTTTCATGGCTTGTTACAATGGACAGAGAAACAATGTTTATGGGATTTCCAGCCATGTAAAAATTTTGAATTGAAGAAATAAAGAATTGTTCAACACAAAACTTGCCTGGAGAAATTCTTCTTCAAACGTATCTGCCACCGGTATGTATGCAGGCATCCTGGCTTCGGATAATCTTTTCAGGACGCCTGCATACATACCGGTGGCAGATACGTTTGAAGAAGAATTTCTCCAGGCAAGTTTTGTGTTGAACAATTCTTTATTTCTTCAATTCAAAATTTTTACATGGCTGGAAATCCCATAAACATTGTTTCTGCTCCTCTTTGGCCCTGAAGCTTGCAGATCTGACCGATCCACTGAGTCCACTCCATTGACATCCACTGGACCATCACATAACTCCAGGTCAGTTGTGCTTCTCTGGGACTGAGAAAGGGGGATGTCAACCACTTCAGCCAAGCTCCCTCACTCGGTGCCAGGGTCTTGCTCACCTTCTCCGTCGCGTGGGTAGGAATGGCTCTCAGCAACCAGGTCCTCGCTACTGTCCATCGGCAGGAACTCCTCAGTGGTGCGAGTCTCCGAAATGGACGTGGTGAGCAGGTCGTTGGTCGCTATCCGTTCCGATCGCAGCAGCTCTTCTGCAAGAGCATTGCATGGGTCACGGGAGCCTAGACAAGGTTGGCTAGTCCCCTATGGGAACCAAAATGGCCGCTGGGGAGGGTAATGCTGGTAGGGTGGTGGGGAACCTGCTTCCACATGGATTTCATCCCCCTCTTTTAATTTGTTGGGGGGCGGTGGGGAACCGCAGCTTGGCTCTCCTGTTCCGAAACGACCCCGCCACCGATGGTGCAGGCTGGCCAAGCTCAGCACGATGAGGCTGCTGGTGCTAGGGCGAGGGGTGGTGATGGGGTGGGGGGTGGGCAGATTGGGTCCTGGGAGTGGCAGGATCAATGGTGAGTCCCCAGTCTCATACTTAATTTATTTTTGGGGGGTCGTGGCACAAAGAAGGTTGAAGACCACTGACTAAATAAATAAAATGAATGAATAATCTGGGCCATGAGGGCCTCGGGGTAACACACCAATGTCTCCTCGAAGCTCCTGAGCAAGCTGGGGGTTCTTGTACAGCAACGCCAAGCTCTGGTTCATCCGTTCTTCAATGACGTGTAGGTGGGTGTACACCTGGGGGGGGGGGAAGAATTCGGTATGGGTTCTGTTGTCACTCCCCACGAGAGATGTGGTGACAAGAGACCCAAGATGGGGTGGGGGCCAACTGGGGAGAGGAAGGAGGGCAGGGGAAGCAATCACACCTGGAACTTCATTTGCTCCGCCTTCTCAGGATCGGCGGCAGCCACGTGCTGGTAATGGCGAAGGGTGTGGCGCTGGTCCTTCTGTTCGGCCCGCACGTATCTCTTCAGAGCTGACAAGACGCGCTCCGGCTGCATCAAAAACAGGGGAGCATAAGATAAACGGGACAAAAGGTGGTAGTGAAAAAAAAAAATGAGCTGTTTGTACAAGTTGTAGCAGCTGCTGAGTAAATAGTCGGGTAGAAAGCCGGCAACGGTTTCCGTAACCCGCCCCACGAGTCCCAGGTGGTCACCTGTTTAAATGCCAGCCTTGCAAGTCAGGCCTTAGAGGCCACTTTCCTGCTTCCTGAATTTGAACATTTTGGGGCTTTGTGGCCCTGTAAGGCGGAGTTTGTAAGTTTGTTCCTGGCACTGTGTCGCATAGTACTTTATCCGCGGGCTAGTCATCCACGGATTTGACAAACTGCGGGTGGCCTCCCTGCACCTCAGAACACCTCCTGAACATGACCAAAAGTTACATCTGTGAACCAGAAGTGGCTTCTGGTCGTGTCCAGGAGACGTTCTGAGGTGCAGGGAGGACCAAGGAGAGGAGTGGGGGGCCCCATGAAACCTCTGGAGGACCCAGCGCAGTCGCAAAGTTTGCAGCACCATGACCTCCCCCCCCCCGTGGACTCCATAATCTGTAGATTCGTGGTATCCGAGGGGGGGGTAGACCCAACCTCCCGCGGATACCGATGGACCTCTGTATTGATCTATATTGCTTACAGCAGGTTCATTTTGAGTAATTTATGTCCTAGATACAGGACGACGATGAACATCTTCTCTCCTGCGCACCTGCCTTGGGTTACTCCAGGCTAACTGGCATGCGCCCGCCCACCCTCCCGGGCTCAGAACACATTGACCAGGGCCCGTCTGCTCTCCTCCTTGATCAACCTTTGTTTCAGTCTCTAACAGTCGCTGAATTGTGTATTCACGATCCCCAACAACACGCCTGACGCTATGCGCCATTCACTCAGCATCAGAACATTGATGCGGGGGCAGAACATCGGAGAGACTTGAGCCCCATCCAGGACGATATTCTCTATTCGACAAACAAGACAGAAAGCAGAGCTGTGGGGGGGGGGGGCGGACGAGCAGGAGGCTGTGGTGATCGGAAAGGCTTTGCAGAGCAAACAGGTGCCAGGAAGGGGCTTCAAGGGAAGAGGGTGAAGCAACTCACAGCTGTCCCAAGGTTTGTTTAGACAGGCCCCACCCTTCCTGTGTGCCGACGAGCACAAACAATAAAACGTTACAATGAGCGGACTGGGCAACCGTTTTAATCTGTAAACATCTGTCACTTGGTCAGTTCCAGCAGTGGACGCAACAGAAAATAAATGCCAGGGGGGCGGGGAGGGCACAAACTCTGTTCCGTAAGTTAGATTTCCAAAAGCGTATTTCACATTCATCCTAAAATGAAAGCAGAAGTGCGTCCATGGGAAACCAAATACCCTCTCTCTCGGTGCTAAAATATCGACCTACTGCATCACTCTCGTCTTTAACTGCTCACCTGGTCGGACCAGTAGGCTTACCATCGTCCCGGAATCGAGCCTGGCTTTGGCCTAGTCCGGGCCCGAGAAGCTCCCAAGGATGCACTGCGGCTGTCTAATGGGCTTCCGGAACTTTGGCCACGTCGTTGACTGGAAGTTCCGGAAGCCCATTGGGCAGCTGCTCGGGTCTGGACTAGGCCGAAGCCAGGCTAGATTCCGGGACGATGGTAAGCCTATGGACCAGTGACTGCTGGAGGGAGTTTTTAATTCTTGTTTAAAGGAAACATTTTGTCACGCCTTGGGCACCTGCAGCTTTATCAGTGTATCTGAAGCCCCTCAAATCTGCTCACCTGCTAGGGTGTGCGTGTGCGCTTATTTATTCTTGTTGGCAGGAGCAGCAATAGGATCTTCTCTATTTTTAATTTTTGCACTTTTCCCTGGGCTTGTATGGGAGGTGGCAGCTTCAGCAGCTCCTAAAGTGCCAATGGCACTCCTGATGGGGCATCTGACTTTGCACTGATGCTATTGCCCGGCCTCTGCAGGCAATGCTAACTGTATTGCCTGTACATCTTCCTCCTGGACTCCACAAGCTCAAGGGCTCCCCCCACCTTTGCTTAAAATGAAAGAAGAGATGTTCAGAGTTTCTACTGGTCCCTGGCCTTGCCTTCATTCTACAGTGGACCCATTCTATCCGTGGGTTTGGGATCCGCAGTTTTGACTCACCGCGGATCCCGGATCTGCGAGGTCCACGTAAAAAACACTGAAAAAAGAAAAAAGGTAACCCCCCCCACATTTTTACTTCCCCTCCCACTTTTTTTACACAGACTCCAGTATCCGCGGATCCTCGCTATCTGTGGGAGGGGTCCGGAACGAATCCCCCGCAGATAGCAAGGTCCAACTGTATCTTTATCCTGTCCTTCCTCCAAGGAGCTCAGGACAGCACGTGCCCCTCTCCTTTTTGTATCCTCACAACAACCCTGCAAAGTAGGTTAGGTCAAGAGGGCAGAAATAGGCTCCACGGTCATCCAGTAAACTTCAGAGTCAAAGTGAAGACCTGAACCTGGGTCTCTCCAATCCTAGTCGGATACTCTAACCATGACACCACCACGCTTGAGTGAGGGAGAAGGAAGATCTTCCTGAGAAAATGGTGTCCAAACGATTTCAGCAGACCCGCAAGCCTCCCTCCTTTGCTTACCTGGGGATTATCGCTCTGCACGGCAGTCAAGTAGCTCTCCAATGCTGCACGGCGGTTATCGTTGAGGAGGGCCACCACACGGGCCAAGTGAGTCTCCACCAGTCTCTGTCGCTCCCGGGCCACCTGCTCCTCCAGCGTCTGAAGGATGGACTGGAAATGCTGAGATGTTGGAAGCAAGAGGCACAATAAGTTCATGTACGTGACGGGGCGGATGCCGCAGCACCACCACAAGCAAAGCAATTGGACCAGAAACTCGGGCAAAGCTGCAATCTTATACAGTGTGGCCTTAATATCCGCGGGTTCGGTTCCTGAACCCCCCCCCCCCCCCGCGGTTGAGGAAATCCATGGATGTTGAAGTGCTGGTCAATCTCATTCCAATCTCACCTCATTGAGTGCTTGTCGGTCAGTCTTGGGCAAGTTCTTCGCCTGGTTGTCAGCCTCGGCCCACTCTTTCATCACCTGTCAAGGGGAAGAAAGCAATGAGGTTGCGATGATACCTCCACAGCTGTGCTTGGCTGGGATGCAGGAGAGGGCTTCTCAATGCCTGCATCCCAGCTGTGGAGCTCCCTACCGAGGGAGGCCTGACGGGCAACTTCTCTGTGGCCTTCTGCTACCAGACCATACGTTTATCGGCCAGGGCCTTTACAGCAGCAATCCTAGGCAGGTCTATTTAGAAGTAGGCCCCACTGAGTTCAATGGAACTTACTTCTAGGTAAGTGTGCGTAGGATTGCAGCCTGGCAGCGCAATCCTCACTAACCATGAGTAAAAGGTAAAGGTGACCCCTGACAATTAAGTCCAGTCGTGTCTGACTCTAGGGTGTGGTGCTCATCCCCATTTCAAAGCCGAAGAGCCAGCGTTGTCCAAAGACGCCTCCATGGTCATGTGGCCGGCATGACTCCCCTTGCTGCAGCGCGTAGCATGCGGCTGGAACACGGAGCGCCAGTGGCGTCGCTGCGCCCGGAGCGGGTTGGTGCGCCCCCCCGGCGCCCCGCCCCCCGTAAGTTTTTTTACTTTTTTTTAAACTGTTTTCGGGGTTTTTAAAGTGTTAACGGGGCATGTGTTTGTGTATGTATGCTTTTCCCCCCACTTATCTTGAATATGGAAGGCTTCCAGCGACGATCTTCTTCCTGCGCCGGGCACATTCTTCTCCCTGCGCCCGGCGCGAACTCCGTAAACCACCCAGTAGCGTTCTGCGCCTGCGCAAACTCTGGAAAGCGCTGCAGGGGGGTTTACAGAGTTCGCGCCGGGCGCAGGGAGAAGAATGTGCCCGGCGCAGGAAGAAGATCGTCGCTGGAAGCCTTCCATATTCAAGGTAAGTGGGGGGAAAAGCATACATACACGAACACATGCCCCGTTAACACTTAAAAACCCCCGAAAACAGTAAAAAAAAACATAGAAAAATTCGGAAAAAACCCGAAATCTAAGGAGCCTCACCCCACCCCAGGAGCCCTGCGCCCTGGGGCACCCCGCCCCATATCAGGCGACGCCTTTGTAGAGCGCTGTTTACCTTCCCGCAAGCGGTACCTATTTATCCACTCGCATTAACATGCTTTGGAACTGCTAGGTTGGCAGGAGCTGGCCAAGCAACGAGAGCTCATCCCGTCGCGGATTTGAACTGCTGACCTTTCGATTGACAGCTCATGTTTCAGCGGTTTAACCCACTGCACCACCCGCTGGCCTAACTATGAGTAGCCGGCCTAAAGGGATGGCCGCTGTATCCTGAGCCTCAGGAGACATTCGACCCCTTCCCTGAGTGTAGGGCTGCCCGGAGTCTATGGGCCTCCTCAGATGTACGCCAGCTCTGAAGCTGGCGTACATCCGAGGTAACTAAGTAAGGCCAGCCCGGGCTGGGAAGTGCTTAGAATATCCCTGCCCTTTCCCAGCCCGGGCCGGTTTAGTTAATTCTTTTTATTTCCTCATTGTTTCTTGGGGGAAGTTACCTGGAGCACTTTCAGTAGAAAGGTGGGGATAGACATTTTACAAGATAATTATTCATGATGCTAATTGTACGCCCTGTTTGGGAATCACTGGGATACAGTGATTCCCAAAGAGTGATAAAGAGCCAGGATGGTGTAGCGGTTTGGGACTTAGACCTGGAAGATCTGGGTTCAAATCCTCACTCAGCCACAAAGCTTCCTGGGTGACCTTGGGGAGTCACAATCTCTCAGCCTCACCTACCTCACCCTGTTGTGAGGACAAGAAGGAAGGAAGGAAGGAAGGAAGGAAGGAAGGAAGGAAGGAAGGAAGGAAGGAAGGAAAGACACCACCCTGAGCTCCTTGGAAGAAAGGTGGTATGAAAATGTAATAAATAAAACAGGTGCTGGGTTACGGGGGTCAAAAGCCACAAACCAGGACGGGGGGGGGGTGTCGCAATGTAGGGGAGGAATCAGGGAAGGGAGGACAAACTCATAACCTCATTGATCTGTCTCATGCGTCGCTCCTCCAGGTCCATCTTGGCACGCAAGAAGTTGGCGTGTTCACTCCCGTCCCCGGGCATTTCAAAGTACACGTCAACCCCGTCAGTGGGCCGTGGGGTCGGGGTCACTGCAAAGAGCAGCAGAGATGGTTACACAAGTTCCACATCTCAACCAATGCACAGGCATGCCCCGCATGACAGGGGTGGTCACCGAACTGGGGAGGCATCAACCCGGAGCAGCCCCACACTGCAGAAGCAAGCCCACCTCTTTCAAGATGGTTCCCAATGTCCCACAATCCAGCTTCCCCCCCCCCCCCAGCATACTGCAGCGTGAGTGCCCCCTCGTGCGCCCTCTCCAAGCTGTCGGGCGAGGGATGTGTCGGCTGGATACGCCTGCCCCGGTCGTGTCAGGAAGAGCCAGCTTCCAAGCTGCCTGGAGACAGATGCTCCATTGTGAGGAGGAGGAGACGTGATCAAGACAACCAGCTGAGCATTTCCTCCTCTCCTCCCCCGGCGGTTGCTGGCTCCGTGTATCCCTGCTTCCAGGCGCCAAGAGACACTTGTCCTCCGACTGCCGCAGGGATTCCGCTAACTTCTCCCTTTAGCGCTGCCCCGGACTGGTCACGCGGATCTTACCGGCTTACCTTTGACATCCTCCTCCGTGGTCTGCGTTGTGGTGGTGATGGTCGTCTGGGTGATGCTATCATCGTAGTAACCTGGCTCCACAAAATAGTCATCCCAGGTGGCATGGAAAGGATCTGTGTCAGAGGCGCTATCTCCTGGGCTCTCTTCCTCTTCCTCCTCTTCCTCATCCACCTCTTCCTCTTCCTCCAGGTCCCGTTCTTCCTCCATTTCCAAGCTCTCTTCCTCTGTTGGGATCTGCCCCGTCGGAACCTTGTTGCTGTTGAAAGAACCACCGGGGGGGGGGGGCGGGGGTCAAGGAAGGAAACACACAGGGGAGGCATCGTGTGGAACAGGAACAAGGCAGAAGATTCCCTGTGGGCAGGACTCTGGTGCGAATCTTACCAGGATGAAAGCAATTGCACAAGGGCAGTGCCTTGAGCTACAGATGACATGGGGCGGGGAAGAGAATCCAGGAGTGCTGGGATTATCTTGAAAAGCAGGAATGGTTTTCAGGCACACTACTTTGAATGCAAGAACAAACAAGAATTTGAACGTCGAGATTCAGCCCTCGAAGAAAACACATTTGTGATTGTGGGGATGTTGGCGAAATGCGCACAAGCGCAAATGAACCCCTGTGCAACTGTGCAGAAGAAAGAAGGGGTGTGTGTGTGTGTGTGTGTGTGTGTGTGTGTGTGTGAGTGTGAGTGTGAGTGTGAGTGTGAGTGTGAGTGTGAGTGTGAGTGTGAGTGTGAGTGTGAGTGTGAGTGTGAGTGTGAGTGTGAGTGTGAGTGTGAGTGTGAGTGTGAGTGTGAGTGTGAGTGTGAGTGTGAGTGTGAGTGTGAGTGTGAGTGTGAGTGTGAGTGTGAGTGTGCGAGTGTGTAGGTACTTAGGAAACTCCTGAGATGTAGGCTTTTAAATCTGAGCTTGAGAGACCAAACATTTTCCTCTGAAGCAAATTCCAAAAGCAAGTTTCAAAAATCATAAGAACATAAGAAGAGCCTTGCTGGATCAGGCCAAAGGCCCATCTAGTCCAGCTTCCTGTATCTCACAGTGGCCCCACCAGATGCCTCCGAGAGCACACAGCCAACAACTTAACCTGTTTTCCTGTTGTCTCTCCCTTGCACCTGGCACAGAGAAAATCTACTTCTAAAGCCAGGAGGTTGATTATGGCTTGTAACCTGCGACGGTCTTTTCCTCCATGATTCTATCCAAACCCCTTTTAAAAGGCATCTAGGCCAGAAGCCATCACCACATCCTGTGGCAAGGAGTTCCACAGATGAATTACACGCTGGGTGAGGAAAATTCTGGGCATTCCATAAGCCGAATTCAAGCCTGCCAAAGTTTCACGTTTGGGCAAACCTTGTTGTGTTCTTGCTAGCAGGTGCAAAGCTTCTCCCAAAAATTTTGGGCCAAAATCCAAATCAGGATGTAGCCTGTACCTGGGAAACCCCTGCAAGGGGGGGGGGGGTCGCAGCAGGGGGCTGCATGCTCACCTGCGCAAGGCGTCCTCCCTCAAATGGGCAAGGATCTGGGGGGCGTCGGTGGACTGCTCCACTCGGACCGGGGGAGGGCGCGAGGGGCAGCAGACATATTCCACGCCTCGGAAGTGGTCAGCCCCACAGGGCAGCAACATCCCATAGCTGTGAAGCTCCAGCTCCTCACCGTTGCAGGCCTAGGAATTGGAGAACAATGTCAGAACCTCGCAGAGCAACACCCCTTTTCTCCACCTGGGTCACGTGAACTCTAGGCTCAAAAGACAAAATAAATTTTTAAAACTGTGCATCGACATAACAAACTCTGCAACAAAGATGGCCGAATTTGTTAACCTGGTGCTACCACCACATCCTGTGGCAAGGAGTTTCACAGATTAATAATTACATGCTGGGTGAAGAAATATTTTCTTTTGTCCATTCTAACCCTCCCTCCACTCAGTTTTAGTGCATGTCCCCTGGTTCTGGTGTTGTGTGAGAGGGAGAAGAATTTCCCTCTATCCACTCTCTCCATCCCATGCATATTTTTAAAACATCTCAATCGTGTGTGTGTGTGTGTGTGTGTGTGTGTGTGTGTGTGTGTGTGTGTGTGTGTGTGTGTGTGTGTGTGTGTGTGTGTGTGTGTGTGTGTGTGTGTGTGTGTGTGTGTGTGTGTGTTCCCCTTTCAGGCGCCTTTTTTCTAGACTGAACCCCAAATGATGTAGCCATTTCCTCATAAGGGAGGCACTCCCCCTCCAGCCCACTTATTGTCTGCATTGTTCCAATCATATCTCAGTCCTCATTAAGGGCCAGAAAAATCAAACTGAAAAATCAAAACTGATGTTCTTAAGTTGAATTCCATGCCTAATACCACGTTCTGTTGCTTTTCTGTCAGCAGGCAGACACACGCACAGGGCATTGTGGCACCTCTCAGGGATTTTTAACAGGAAACTTTCAGCAAGTTGCAGTTTCTGGCAACCCACTCAGAGGAAGCTGTGACTGTGCAGTCAGTAGAAACCCCTTTGGTGCTGGCACGGCCATCTGTGCTGTGCTCTCAGCATCTTTTAAATGGACTTGGAGGCTCTTCGCCCCCAGCAGAGTTTGCTTGATGGGTAGACACCCTCTGTCCTTCAGTAAGAAAATCAAGACAGGAGAGAGCCAGAGTGGTGAAGTGGTTCGGGAGTTGGACTTAGACCTGGAAGATCCAGGTTCAAATCCCTGCTCGGCCATAAAGCTTCCTGGGTGACCTTGGACCAATCACTCTCTCTCTCAGCCTCGCCTACCTCACAGGGTTGTTGTGAGGACAAAGGGAGGGAAGGAACCATGTACACCACCCTGAGCTCCTTGGAGGAAGGGTGATATAAAAATGTGAAAAATAAACTAAATTAAGACCACTCACCTCTTTGGCCACACTGTGCCAGTACAAGTAGCTCTCACACGAGTCCATCTTCTCCTGGTGCAGGAATTTGCACCTGTCAGGCACAAGGAGGGCTTCACTCACAAATTCGCCCACTGGGGAAGAGAGAAAGCAGGAGTCAGAGCTGTTGTTTCCTTCATAGCTCAGTGATAGAGGACAGGGTCGGCTCTTCCATGAGGCCAACTGAGATAGATGCTTCAGGATGCGGATTGGCAACGGGTGTCTGCCCATATCCACCCATCTCTGCCACTCCTTTTTCCACTCCCTAGATTGAAAGGGGAACAGGGCAGAAGAGGAAGTGTAGAGAGTGGTGGGCTAGGGTGTCTCTTCCCAAGGCCTTAGAAAGCCACCGCCATCCAGAGTACAGTTGGCCTTTGTTATCCGCAGGGATCCATTCCGGGATCCCCTGCGGATAACGATATTCTTGGGTAATGAAACCAGAGGAGGGACCATCTTCAGAAAAACTGGAAGTGCCCTTTAGAAGCCTCCAGGAGGCCTTCTGAGGCGCGGGAAGGTTGCACGCAGCC
Organism: Plestiodon gilberti rubricaudatus; assembly: GCA_026170595.1. Classification (NCBI taxonomy): domain Eukaryota; kingdom Metazoa; phylum Chordata; class Lepidosauria; order Squamata; family Scincidae; genus Plestiodon; species Plestiodon gilberti. The sequence continues at coordinate 2,903,678 of JANXHW010000011.1, forward strand.
TCCACGTGCCTCGGAAGACCTCCTGAAGGTTTCTGAAAGGCAATCCAGTTTCTTGGAAAAAACGGAAGTGTCTTTCAGTCAAATCTGGGTTCTGAACCCGCGAAAAAAAAGGGTCAACTGTATAAGACAAGATGGTGCACAGCCATCATCAATACCAATTTGTCAACAGAACATATACAAGCATCTTTGCAAGAAGCCCTATGCATCAGAAATACTCCCCGGAAGTGATTTCACAGCCGTCCACAAGGGACTAAATCTGCAATCCTACACACATGTAACTGGGAGTAAACCTCACTGGGCACAGTTGGACTCACTTCTGAGTAAACAAGGGTAGTCTACTACCAGTCTACTACCAGGTTGCAACCCTATCCCTCCATACTTTGAAGTGAACCTCACTGAACTCAGGAGCACTTACTTCAGAGTCAAAAACATGTAGAATTGCCCCATAAGGCGTGTGTAGAATTGCCCCATATGGCATAAACACTCGCAGCACCCTGCATGGCACAGGCTTTATCCTCATAACACCAGAAGTTCATCTTCATGCCCATTTTACAGACTGAGAGACTAATGATCCACAGAGTGGAGATGGAATAAGAATCCAGATTTCACCGTCCACTGGACCACACCGGTCCATTCTGCATCAGAGGCACCTACCCAGACATCGATAGGGCACGACAATGTGCTGATGACCCTTGCAGTTGGGCCTCCCCTTCTTGCACCAGTTGTCGATTGTGACTGGCTGGGTCCCCTCCACGGCGTTAGTGATTTGCAACTCGGGATACACCTGACGGGAAAGATCATCATCATCACAGCAGGAAATTGAGGAATGGGGTGGGGTCAAATGGGGTCCCCTTTTCCTTCTCTCTTGGCCCTTTCCAATACGACACGACAAGGAACAAGGTTACATTTGTATGCTGAAAGCCTCTAAAGAGGCTGAGAGCAGCATACCTGGAGTCCGCTAAATAGTTTCCCATCCAGCTACTGGACAGGTCCAGACCTGCTTAGCTTCAGAGACGGGGGTAACTCAGGCTCCTGCAGAAAGACTACACACTGGGCTCAGCATTATCAAATGAGGCCACTTGGACTTCCAGAATGAGGTGTGGTTAGAGCAAGGGTGGCCAACCTTTCAACCCGAATGCTCCTGGCCCTTTAACGATTGTATAGAGGAGGGCATTTTAGCGTTGCACTATGCAAAGACTGTTCGACGCATCAGAGAGTGCATCAGTAGCAGAAAAAGGAGCAGGGCCATTCAGACACAGGATGCTACCTTAGGACAGGGGGCTGATGAGCAAGACTCTGATGTGTCAAGCAGAGCATGCGTGCCTCAAGTGGGGGTGGCACTGCCAGTAATGCTCACATGGGGGTGGTGCTCGTGCGCCAGACCGACACTCATGGGAATAAGCGCGGGCAGCGAGAACGGTGTAATGTGTGGATTGTGAATGAAGGGGGAATGGTTGTTCCTTGTGCATGGGGCAGGCATTGTACAGAAAAGCATCACTGCTCGCTCTCTCGTGTGTGTGAGTGCGAGTGCGTGTGAGAGCTACCACGTGGCAACAGCTTGAGAGGTTTGCATACCTGGAGGGGCTTCATATCAATGCATTTGAGATGAAATGTGCGCACCCCTAACTAGTGAACACCTGACCCAAGCTTTCTATTCTGGCAAGTCTTGCATAGCCCAGTTGTCCCAAGAACATGCTTCTGAGCATGGGAACATTCCTACAGGCGTGCAAAGCAACGACAGTGTCGAAGATAAAGCGAGTTCCTTTCTTTTACAACTGGGCCTGTTTGCAGCTCGCCTATCCTCCAAGGCGCTCAGGTCACCATACGTAGGGTTTCCAGTTGGCCCCTCAGCCAGGTATCCTGACCTGCACAGCTTCAGAGGGGCACCTATATCGAGCACCACCAATGCTAACAGATCCAATGGAGCGCATTGGCAGAACAGGCAGGAAGAGCCGTAGCTGGGACGAGACGGACAGTGTGGGGGTCCAATGTTGGGGGCCGAGGCAGAAGTGCCACAGGAGGAGGCAAGGCCTGGCGTACGGGTGGAGGTGAAGGAACGGAGGGAGGATTTGAAAAGGGGACGAGGGGAAGAGGAGAGGGCCTGAGTGAGTGTTGGGAGTCCGACTGGGTGTTTGGTGCGGTACCTCTTGGCAGTAGCTGCGGATCTCCTCGTTGGTGTGGAAACAAGTGTGGGTCCCAAAGGCATCAGACTCCCAGTGCCCCGTCTGTACATTGAGATGCAGGACCAGTTTCCCACAGAACATGGCCACTTGGGGGTCTCCAAGTGTGGGCCCAAGTGCTGCTCCCATCCCCTGCAACACACAAAGGGGGGGGGAAAGGAGAGAAACCCACATGTTTCACAAATCACCAAATGCTCATCGGCCACGTCCGCCACCCCCCCTCCTGTTGCTCTCACTGGAAAGGAGAAGGGGAGGCGCAGCGCACGTGTGCACACGTTCGCAAGTGCCCGCAGAGTTTGAGGTCCAGCAAAGGGCGAGGATGAAAAGGCACCCCCGGCTGCTCCCCCCTCCGCCCCCCAAACCTCCGCATCTACCTGCCCTTCCACTCCCTCTCCTCCCTTCCCCCGCCTTTGTTTGCACCGCCATCACTTGGTCTGTCTTTGCTCCTCGGCAACCACGGGGATGTTGTTGCTGTGGCAACCGCTCCCCATGGAGTTGCCAGATCTTCTCTGTTGCCATGGAGACCAGCTCCCAGATGGAAATTAATACTGCATCACCAGCCCCTCCCTTAGCAGTTTCGCAGCTTGGGCCCACTCCCACTAGCCGGCACCTCCTTTGCTCCCCCCTCCACCATTCCCCTCCGCCCTTCTCCCGACACCCCCATCTCCGGTCCGTTCCTCCCATCTTAATGAGCCTTCGTTGCTCAGAGCATCTCCCCGTCGTCACAGGGCATCCTCCCTCGGGGCAAGGCCAAACGGGGCCTCCACAGCTGCGCAAGGGCCGAGAAGCAGGTGCCTTCTTTCCCCCACCCTGCCGAGGGGTGCCAGTCTCCCGCCGCCTGCCTCTGGAATTAAAACTGTTTTCATGACTTCAACCTGCCTGGACCAAAAGATCAACAAGGAGCTGCTGATACTGGGAGCTGCAACAAGGAGCTGCTGATACTGCAAGAGCCGGAGCAAAAACGGGCTGCAGATCAGGAAGCCCCAGAATGCAGAAGGGAAGAGAAGAGCTCCAGTCTGCGCTAGGCAGAGAATTTGGGAGGCGAGGGCACCGATGCCAACAACCAGTGGCAGCGTTAGGGATGGCTCAGAGCCAACGCTGAGCACCAGCCGGAGCAAGGGCCGAGAAAAGAGAAGGAGGCCGGAGAATTAGGTTTCAGGGTGGGGGTTGCAGCAGCACCCAGTGATGGGAGGCGGGGAGGAAGTGAGGGGGCCGTGCAAGAGGACCAGTGTGGGCTTGGGACTGGTGGGCCACGGAAGAGGCACAGGACGGGTGTGGATCAGGCTGGCAGAACTGCCACGGGTTCGCGCCACTCCCACTTCCCCCGCAGACTTGGCTCTTCTTGGATCGAACTCAGGCTCTCAGCCTGAGGAATCCCCTCTTTGGCCCAAAAACACAAGGCGGGATAGAGACAGAACACAACGGGGGCGTGTGCAATGCACGTAGGGGGCCTGGAAAGATCGAACGGGGCCGGGCGGCGGGTGTGTATTGGAGTAAGGGGGAGGACAATGGAGAAGCCAGGCCCGGATTAAGTTGGATCCCCTGGCTAAGCTGCTGCTCTGAGCCATTAAACAGCTGTCGGAGTTGGGTTGCAGGTTGACCTCCCTCCAGGCCAGGGTGGAGCGGGGTCAGACATCCTGATAAAAAGGGGGCGTGGGGGGGGAGAACAAAGAGGGCCGAGGAGCCTCCCCGATATGCACCCTGTCCAAGAATTTAGTACGTACATGTGGGAGGGGAAGGGGGGGGAGAACAGTGACAAAAGGAGAGCTGGAAAATGGAAACCGGAGCGGCAGGGAAGTGGTTAATTGGCACCGGAATTAATAAGTGCAGAGCTAATCCCCCCTCCTGCTCCCCCTGCTCAGCACTTAGCGAGATGAGATCGAGATAGAGGGGAGAGGAAGCCTCCACCTGTTCGTCCCCCCCTGCCACACACACACACACACATATATAAATGGGAAGCGCTACAGGAAAAAAGGCAAGGTGGAAGCGAGGGGGGGCAAGGCTACCCCAAGCCTGCCTCTTGCAGGAGGAGGCTACCAAGGGAAGATTGCAACCCTGGAAAAGCAGAAGGGCAGAGATGTTGAGGGGGGGCAGGGCGGGTGTCAGGCTATTTTGCGCCCTAGGCAAGGCTAACTACATGCGCCCCCTCCCAAAAAAAACTAGGGGTGCATCTTATAATCAGGCTGTTGCAATTTTTTAAATATCTTTGATCGAAAGCTTTCATGGCCAGCAATTATTTTCAACGAAGTAGGATGTACGAGTAAATCAGCCATGTACAAAAATAGAAAATCCAGCAAAGATAAAAACAATGTCCAAAACCACAAGCGTCTTATCCAAATCATTAGAGTCAACACTCATGGACTGAGATTATTAAAATCCACAGCTGGGCTAGAAAAGTATCCCGACGTTTCGTTTCTTACTGCAGAAACATTTTCCAGGGCAATCCGAGGATTGATAGATGGACCATCTATCAATCCTCGGATTACCCTGGAAAATGTTTCTGCAGTAAGAAACGAAACGTCGGGATACTTTTCTAGGGCAATCCGAGGATTGATAGATGGACCATCTATCAATCCTCGGATTACCCTGGAAAATGTTTCTGCAGTAAGAAACGAAACGTCGGGATACTTTTCTAGCCCAGCTGTGGATTTTAATAATCTCAGTCCATGAGTGTTGACTCTAATGATTTGGATAAGACGCTTGTGGTTTTGGACATTGTTTTTATCTTTGCTGGATTTTCTATTTTTGTACATGGCTGATTTACTCATACATCCTACTTCGTTGAAAATTTTTTTAATAGCACCAAACTTTAAGGGTGCGTCTTATAATCGGGTGCGTCTTATGCTCGGGACAATACGGTATATAAGTTATCAGTTGCATTTTTTGCATGGGTTAAAAAAACTAATCTGCAGCAGAAAACGGTGCCCCTCAAAGGTCAGCCCTGTGCCCCTCTGAGGTCTGCGCCCTAGGGCGGCTGCCTAGTTGGCCTAATGATAGCACCGGCCCCCTGGGAGGGGGGGGCGGTGCAGAGAGGAAGACAAGGGAAAAGGGTTGTCCTTTTTTCTCTGCCTCAGGCTGAGCTCCCCCAATCTCATCCCTGTCCTCTCCAGCTGATTCAGGCTGCTGAGAGCATCACAGCACCAGCTGGCTGTGCTGAGATGGAGGCAGGATGGGCTTGTGGCCAAGATAAGGCGAAATGTGCAGGGTGGGGGGGTGGCCAGGCGGTCAGCATCACCATCCTTCACTCCTGGCAGCTGAAAGAATAGAGGATGGGAAGCACCCCACATTCTGGAGAATCACACACAAAGCATATTTTTCTTTCCACCACGCCGAATACAGATAGCGACTGGGATCTATGCAGCCTGGCAGCAGGCTCTCCAGAATTTCAGAGCCCTACCTGAAGATACCCAAGCAGGGGCTCTACCACTGAGCTATAGCCCCTCCGGGGGGGGGGGAGCATCCATATGGCATGTTAGCTTCAGCCCCAGCAAGACCTGCATGGTGGGAGGGAGACGTTGACTTGACTGACAGTATGGCCAGAGCCCCAGTGGTATACCAAAGACGACAGGTGAATCCCTGGTAGGTTTTTCTCTCTCTGTGTGTGTACATGGGGGGGGGGGATATTAGAAATTGCTTGCATTCCAAATACCCCAAACTATGCAAGAAAAATGGTCACAACATTGAATCTAAAACCATAGGAACAGGGTGGTGGCGTGTGGCCTTGTTTGTTTGTTTTTTTAATGGAGCCACTCAGTCTAAGCTGCAGACAATCCCCCCCCCCCCACCAGGAAAACAAGATTAGTCCCCAAACACTATTCAGTCAAATAGGGCCATCTAAAGGAAGCGAGGCTGTCCCTGCTGGGCCCTGCTGGGCAGGGTGCCCTGGGCAAAGCCCCTGTTGATCCTGACGTTAATCTGCCCCCCATGCTCCCGTGATGGGGAAAAAGACGGAAGGCCCATCTGGTCTCCTCCCTTCCTAATAAGAACATAACAACGGCTTTGCTGGATCAGACCAAGGGGCCCTCTAGTACTCTCTCTCCCAGACCAGAGCCGGCTAGCCTTGGGAAGCTCACAGGCAGGGCATGATGTAATCGACATGCTCTGTTTGTGCCTAGCTTCTGCCAATGAGGTACACTGCCTCTAATCAGGGAGGTTCCATCGGACTTCTCATGACCAATAGTCATCAATAGGCCTATTTTCTCTGAATCTAGCTACATTTCTCTTTAAAAAGACATCTGCGCTGGGGGCCCTCACCACACTACGGATGCAATGAGGACCAGCTTCCCTTGGGGCTAGAGGTAGCCGATGTCTGGTCACAGCGAGCCAGAATCTGCTTCAAGAGCAACAATCCACATCCCTTCCTCCACTGCTATCCACTCACTTTTGAAGAGATGTCCCTCCACACCTGAAATCTGCTATAGAGTGCAAGGAACGATCACCAGGCCGCTTCTGAAGCTGGCAACCAGCACTGTACATTTCACCACAATTGCAAACACAACCAGGACTCTACTGACGCAATGGTAGAAGCCGCAGAACATGGTCTCTCAAGGAGCAAAGCAAGAACTGCAATCCTAAACACTCTTTCCTGGGAGTAAGCCCCACTAAACACAATGGGATTTACTCCTGAGCAGACATACATAGGCTTGTGCTGAAAGGCTCCGCCGCACCCCCCCCCACATAAGATTACATCAAAAGCTGGGGGCCTCATGCTACACAGAGGACTAAGTGCAGTGGTTTAACCAGACCCAAGCAGGAGTTCCCACTCCTGAATCACATCCCAAGCAGGCTGTAAAAAAACAACAACAGGACTTTTATGGGACTCCTTTGCACCCGACAGACCTGCAGCCTCCCAACCAAAAGACTAGAACATCTTCTCGGAGCAACATGGAATGAAGCAGTTTTGGGCTGAGAGAGAAGAAAAGGCTGTATGGACTGTGATCGACAATAATTTAGCCCAGCAGCACCTGCTTTCAATGTCAAAGGCCCTAGGCTCAATTCCAGCAGCTCCAGGTAGGATTGGCAAGGATCCCTGTCTGACACTCTAAGAGCTACTGCCAGCCAGTGTTCAGTATCCAGTGAGCACTGCCAGCCAGTGTTCAGCATCCAGTAACCAGTGAGCAGACTCAGTAGAAGGCAGCTATGTTCTTATGACAAAGGACCAAGTCACATGTGACATGGGAGATCCATGATCATATTGGACTGTAAAACAAAAACACAGAACAGGAACGGGGGGGGGGGGGGACGGACGGACTCTGAATTTGATCAGCTCAAAGGCACTGAGAAAGGGGGTGTTTAATCCTTCCCCCATCTCCCCCCAACTAATGCTCCCCTCCGAAGATGCTATGGGTTGCATAGTGGGGAATAATACAGGGACAGAAGACTCCAAAAGGGCAGTGACCCACCCAATACTGGATTTTGGACAGGGAAGGCACGGCATGATCTTGTCTTGGCGATGTGGGCGGAGGGGGGGGCTATGCTGGTCCCCGAAGAGCACCGCAAGTTGACAGCACAGACAGGAGTAAGATGGATGGCTCTGATCGGCACCAGACACACATCGGCCTGCTAGGCTGTCCCTGCCACGGAGTCGGGAGACTCTGCAGGCCCCATCCGTATAGGATGGAGGGCATCTCACCTCCCTCCAGTGGAGCCTTGCCTCGGGTACCCGGGTCTTCTTCAGGCAAGGCAATGCCAGCTCTGCTCTAAAAAGGAAGTGTTTTGCTGAGGTGCCAAAGGGGGTCTGCCAATCTGGGTGGTGGTGAAACATTTTCCTACATGGTCGGGCAGTATATGCAGGCAAGCAAAGACCAGAGGCTCAAAGAGAGGGAACCCCCCCCCCCCAGGCCCCAAAGGAGACCAAGTGACTTCTTCCACAATGCCCCACCAGCTGACAAGGCAGCGATGGGGCCCTTGACCTATTCTTCGCCCCGTGGAGAGAAAGCTTGCCACGTCTGGGGTCAAGAGGAAACCCCCTCTGCACTGGTACCGCTCTCATCACCTTGGAGACGCCCCACCTCCCCGCAGAGTAGATCTGCTCCGTGCCTGCCTCGGCTATACACACAGCTGCAAAAACGATACCAGCTCCCCCCCCCCCCCCCCGCTTGGCAAGGGGAAGACAGGAAAATGCTGAAGATGGCTGCCCGAGGAGGTGGGTGGGGAGGTGGGCTCCCTCTCCACCTTCAACAGCCGCTTGCCTGGCCATCGCTCCTAAAAGACGCCCCCTCCTCCCCGCCAGGCACCACACCTTCTTAGCCCTTCATGGGGGGGGGTGTAGGGTAAACACAGGTCCCTGCCTGTGGTCGTCAACTCGGGCAGCCCCCTTTCAGCGCGCCATCCTCGCCCCCTCCCCAGCAGAGGACGCCCCGTCGAGGCTCCGCAGCGCCGGCAGCCAGGCGGCTTTTCCGCCAGCCCGCCCCACCCCCTCCGCGGGGCTCACCTGGGTGTTGGCTGCAGAGCCGGGGCCGAGGCAGGAGCATAGCAAGAGCAGAGGCGCCAGGAGGCAGCGCGCAGCGACGGCGCATCCCGCCGGCCCGGTCATGGCCACGGCTCGCCCGCTCCGCTTTGGCCGAGCTTTTGCCTGCGCCGTGGGGATCGTCAAGGAAGGCGAGCGAGCGAGCGAAGAAGCGGAGGAAGCAAAAGCCCAGCAAGACGAGCCCCGGCGTCGTCGAGATCCGCGAGTCCCCTCCCTCCCCGTCGGACGGAGCTCGGCTGCACCAGTTCAAGCGCTGCGGCTCCCAGCTGGGCTGTGACAGGAGGAGCTGGCCCCGCCGCCGCTCCCCCAGCTGCCGCCACCGCGCTGCAGCCTCCTGCTCGCTCGGCCCCTCCTCCGCTCGCCTCTCTCCTCCCTCCCGCTCTGCCTGCAGCCACAATAGCGGCGACGTAGCGCCCAGCAGGGAGGAGCCGAGCCGCAGCAGCCTGGAGGCGGGCCTGCCTGGCGTGCTGGATGGAAGGGCGGGCGCCCGGGCAGAGGGGGACGGCGCTCACCAGCACCTTCGCCGGGCTGCTTGTTGTTCGTGTCTCGGGAGAGGCGCTTGGGTCCCAGCTCCAGATGACTGCAGGGATTCCGGGAGAAGGGAGTCGCGCTCTGTCCATGCTCAAAGGCACTCTTTTTCACCCTCTTAAAGACGTTGGGAACGCGTGGCTAATCAGCGGGCCCTCTTTGAGCCGAAGCGCACACGCGCTAGCTCTCCCTCCACCCCCCCCCCCGCTGCACGCGTGATGTGGTACGTGTGTACAACTACAGGGCGCACAGGTGGTCGTTGATCCGTATTATACGCGTGTACTTGCGATTTAAGTTGTGATTTTAAGAGGTGAGAGTGCTGGCCCTTGTCCCTCCTGTTGCGCAGGACGGTTGGGGGAACCGGTTTGGACCACCCTCCCCTCCCAGGATTTGAACATAAGAAGAGCTAGCTCTGCTGGATCAGGCCAAGGTCTCATCTTGTCCCAACTTCCTGCTGTATCTCACAGTGGCCCACCAGATGCCTCAGGAAGCAAACAAAACAAGATACAGTATCCTGTTGCCACTCCCTTGCATCTGGCATTATAGCTAAGGTGCCAGATTCAACAAGGGACAGGGCGCCCCTATGCCCTTCCATGATGAGCTGCACCTGCCCAAATTCCAGTGATTAAAAGTATAGGCACCCTGTCCCTTATTGAATCTGGGCACCCTAATTATAAAAAGGTAAAGGTATCCCCTGACAATTAAGTCCAGTCGTGTCCGACTCTAGGGTGTGGTGCTCATCTCCATTTCAAAGCCGAAGAGCCAGCGTTGTCCGAAGACGCCTCCGTGGTCATGTGGCCGGCATGACTCTCCTTGCCGCAGCGCGTAGCATGCAGCTGGAACACGGAGCGCTGTTTACCTTCCCGCAAGCGGTACCTATTTATCTACTCGCATTGACATGCTTTGGAACTGCTAGGTTGGCAGGAGCTGGCCAAGCAACGAGCGCTCACCCCGTCGCGGGAATCGAACTGCCGATCTTTCGATCGACAGCTTATGATTCAGCGGTTTAACCCACTGCGCCACCCGCTGGCCTTGTATTATAATTATGGCCCTAATTATAGCCTACTACTAAAACCAGGTTTTATATACCCATCATGGCTTGTAACCTGTGATGGACTTTTCCTCCATGAATCTGTCTAATAACCTTTTAAAGGCATCCAGGCCAGGTGCCATCCCCACATCCTGTGGCAAGGAGTTCCACAGATTTGGCACACGTCTTTACAAATGTGCAAAGAAGGGCCACTTGGAAATGTGGCATCCATAGTGACCCAGGATGCCCGTTCATGGGCAGTCTGTAGTACCCTACGTTTGAGGGCTCCAATACCCAGGTTCACTTTTAACATGAACTCATCATATGTACAGTACAGCTGATGGCGCAAAACAACAACAACCCAACAACAACAAAAAACCACCCATGCACACACCTGTTGTGAAGGTACGGCATAATGTGGAAATAGGGAATTTCTGGGAGGGGGGGGGGGAAGATACTGGTGCCACAAGCCTTCTTAGCTCCTGTCAATTTTAGCCAAACTGACCCCTTCTAAAAACTGCAGCTAAGATGTCAGGCCCCACTGGTCTCCCTGTAATTTGAGCACCTCCGGCAGATGTGCAGATTGGGTACAAGAGATTGTACCCAATATGCAGATGGGATTCAAGAGTACCAGGGAGGGGAGTGATAGGTCAGCCCAAGATGCTCTGGTGTCTGAGCTGGTGTGCCAAATGCTGCCTTTATGGTGTGCTTTCCACTATCCCTTTACTCTGGATTCACAAAGGAAGAGGAAGTGTGGTGGAGAGAAGAGTGGTGGGCTAGATTGTCCATACTTCCTCTTCTGCTCTGTTCCCATCTTTCTTTATGAATCCGAGAAGTGGGCACGCAGGCTGCAGCAGAGTCCCCCATCTGCTGCCTGAGGCAACCTTCTCAATTGGCCTCATGGATGGACCGGCCTCGAGTAGCATTCCTACAGCAGGCCCTGCCCTCAACCTGAATGTGGGAAAAGTACAGAGTCTCATTGATGGGAAGCCCTGCTTCTTGGCTACGAGGGCGGCACTTTCTATTCTTCTCAGCAAGGCTGGTGCCAGGGGGCATCATCCGGGGCCATCAGCAGGGGCTAGTGAGTGATCCTCAGACTCTATCAGAGCCCAGCCAGGCAGCAGGGGGCGCTATGGTGCGGAATTTGCTGACGGCCTCCTAAAACCTGCAGCCAGCTCTCCTCCTGACCCCTGGCAGAAGGGTGGGGGTGATGCCAGCAGTCGTTCCGAACCATCATTTTCCTGCTTCCTTTGGAGGGCCTCTGAAATATTGATGTGGTGAGCCCCACCCACTTCCGACTTTGTGCTCACCTGATGGTAAGATACGCCCCCCCCCCCCCGGCAAGCTGCAGAGTGTATTTGTGGAGCCCTGTTTGTGGTTTTAGGCTGGTGGAGAAGCTTCCATCCCAGCCTTTCCTGTTCAGTCTCGTCTTGCCAGCTTGTCATCTTCAATGTCCTCCCTGCAGCTCAAACCGCCCGTGGCCAAGAAGACAGGCTCCGAATCTTGGCACCCCCAACTTTTTTTTTTTTTTTTTTGGTGACTGGCAAAGATACCAGTCTCTTCCCTGTTTCCCAAACCTGCAGCCCTGGGTGGTGTGAGATCGTCGAGTTTGGAGTGTGTGTGTGTCACTGAGGTCACCGAGTGAGATCACTGTGTGCTCCATCGATTCCACGAGGCTGGCTGACCGTATGCCTCATATATGAGATCACAGTGTATCTGAGATGTGGTGTCTCATGCTAGTTTTGTGCTGTGCGATCAACCCCCCCCCCCCCAAGACATTGAAATGGGATAGGACTGCCAAGAGCCAGTTAGAACCACTGCCCTCCTTCAGAGGCCTTCCAAAGAGAGACCAGTCGCTTGAACCTTTACTACTGGTGCCGACAAGATTGCAGGATGCGCTCTGGTAGCCTGAATGAAGTCCCCGCCTGCCAGCTGTTGTGGAAGAAGCCCTCGGGGAGGACTGGGTTTTTTCCAGATACTAAATGTTGCATTTCACTCTTCGCGTTAGGTTTGTGCCAAGGGGGAGTGGCGCAATCTAGGCCTCATTAATGGAGCAGAGAGGAATTAAGAGAGATGGCATTGAAGATTGCCAGTTGGTTCCCCCTCAGCAGAAATTCAGCGTCTTTTGAAAAGCTGCCCCAGGGGGGACCTCTGGAACCAAACCAGGGTGTAACTTGCAGACTTAGAGCACAATCCTAACCAACTTTCCAGCGCCGGTGCAACCGCAATGCAGGCCCGAGGTAAAGGAACAAATGTTCCCTCACTTTGAAGAGGCCTCCGTGACTGCCCCTGCACCCGGTTGGCTATGAAAGTTGGTTAGGATTTATTTACAGTATTTTTATCCCGCCTTTCTCCCTTAGTGTATTAAGTAGCTTTCTATGTTCCTAATCAGCAAGTGGCAATGCTCAAGGCTGACCTACACCAAATCCGTTGGCGTCTGGGGGGTCGCGAGCGTAGGGAATGGGACGTCCTGCCCCGAGACTCCTGCCCCGAGACGCTGCCTTGGCTCCACCAGATATCTTCCCCTCCAAGTGTCCCTGCGTGTCCCTCCTGATTGGTCGCACATGTGTGCTCCGATTGGCTGAAAGTCCCCTCTCCTCCCATTGGTGAATGCATCACACTATGTCCCGCCCACACGGCCAGACATCAGCATGGTCCACGACCGAGTGCGCCGGAACTCAGGAGAGCGCTGCTCTTCCGCGTTCCATTGCGGTCGGTTAAAAAGGAAGCCACGCCGTGCCGTACGCGCCGGAATTCGTGCGGTGTAGATCAGCCTTTACCACTGCTGTGAACATTTTCTTCTTCTGATTTCTGTGCCCTAAGCTGATGTTAAAAAGCACAAGAGCAGCCCAGGTTGCTGTTGTCTGATCAGTTGGTGAATGATCACCATTGCATTAAGGGGCTGTGGGTGCTCTGGACCCGTTTCCTGGGGCACATGTCAGAGCAACTCCCACAGCTGGAAATACCCATTTCTTATATGCAAATGTTACAAGGTGACAGGTGCAATTGAACACTTGTATGTTCTCTCTCATTTTTTTTTGTCTTGCAGGAAAGTCGTATCGTGGCAGCTCTTGACTTCCAATGCAGAAGTTTTCAGGCACTAGGCTCACCTGTGAGATGTTGCAGCGATGACACTGAATATTTTGGGCATGTAATAAAAAAAAATAGGTGGGAGTGAAATAATTTAAACGTTATAAGGAGGGGGGGGGGACTGATAACACTAATGAGAAGCAGAGACATGCTGCGATTTCCAACCCGCTTTTGCAAAGACAGTGTGACACCAACTCATCTGGTTTCAGAAGACGCACTGCCACGTTGGAAAAAGCTGTGAAATACTCAACGGGGAATCTGGAGCCTGGGAATGGCTACAACAGGGAAATGTGTGTGGGCTTGTGGTTTGCGCACTGCTACGACCTGTGGCCAGAGAGGGTCGAAAAGGAGGAAAGGGAGCATGTGCCTCTAATATTAGAGGAGAAATGGAGCCAGGATGGTGTAGTGGTTTGGGAGTCGGACTTAGACCTGGAAGATCCAGGTTCAAATCCCCGCTCAGCCACGAAGCTTCCTGGGTGACCTTGGGCCAGTCACTATCTCTCAGCCCCACCTACCTCACAGGGTTGTTGTGAGGACAAAAAGGAGGGGAGGAAATATGTACACCACTCTGAGCTCCTTGGAGGAAGGGCGGTATAAAAATGTGAAAAATAAACAAACAAACAAACAGAATTTTGCAGGAACGGCTAGGGAGTGGTCACCGGGAGCTGTCTTCTGTTCTATGCAGTTAGGGCAGGGGTTCTCAACCTTTGGAGGCCCAGGTACCCCCTATCATGGTCCAATTTTCTGAAGTACCCCCTGCTAATTAACTGCTAATTAATTGGATCAATTAGGTAATTAATCGTTAAATAAAAAAGTACTAAAACAATTTTAAATGTGAAAAAATGTCTTAAATAAGTAAGTATGTGTGTGTGTGTTTGTGTGTGACACACACACACACACACACACACACACACATATGCAAGGATCTCTTTTTTTCTCGAAGTCACACTTCCCAAAATCAGCTCCTCCCTCCCCCACCCCACCCCACCCAAGTACAAAAATAAGCCCAAAACCAAAATCAGAGAGACAGAAGGGCTCCGAAAATAATTACAATTTAAAATCCATGTTAATTAACACTTACAGTAATTAGCTGCTGATGGGGCAGATAAGGGGCAGGGCTCGGCGTACCCCCAGCAAAAAGTCCTCGTACCCCTAGGGGTACCCGTACCACAGGTTGAGAATCCCTGTTAGGGCCATGTTCATGCTTATATTCCACAGACATGCAAAATAGGGCATGGTGCTGCATTCTTGAGAATCTCAGCTTTTGGTTTAAAAAAAAATCCAAGGTTCTAGTCCTTATGGCTGCAATGATATGCGTTCAGTAATGGCAATAGTAAAAAGGCAACTGCCTAGCCTAGCAAGATCCTAGCCCATATGCTGTCAGTTTGAAAAGGCAATGTGGCTCCAAAGGTATAGTCAAAAAGCACATAGGCAATCCCTGCTCAAATGCTCCAAGCCAGAGGTGCAGCTGAACATTTCCAATATGTGGGGTGGAGCTGCAGCACACCATGGAATTCATTTCTCATTGCAAATTGGGAATTGGGCACTGCAATAGAAATGTCAGAGTAAATTGGGAGAAAAATGAGCAATTGCATAATTTGTTGAATTTCAATTGCTAGGGTGCTGACGTTTTTATTATAATATGGCATACATACTACCCAACATACGATTGTCTTGGGTAGCTGGGCTTCAATAAGCTATAGAAAAGGTATGCCAGGGTGGTGGGTAGTTCATATATCCGCAGATAGGAGGGCTGTATTTTTAATAGCTGAAGTAAAATTGTAGGTTGCGTAAGTGGGGGAAAAATTCAGGTGGCAGAGAGGATCGTGCTTGTCTGGGCATACCTGTATAAGAACATAAGAAGAGCCTGGCTGCTGGATCAGGCCAAAGGCCCATCTAGTCCAGCTTCTTGTATCTCCCAGTGGCCCCACCAGATGCCTCAGGGAGCACATAGGACAACAAGATAACCTGTTTCCTGTTGTCACTCCCTTGCACCTGGCACAGAGAAAACCTACTTCTAAAGCCAGGAGGTTGCTTATGGCTTGTAACCTGGGATGGACTTTTCCTCCATGAATCTATCCAAACCCCTTTTAAAAGCATCTAGGCCAGGTGACATCCCCACATCCTGTGGCAAGGAGTTCCACAGATTAATTCCACGCTGGGTGAAGACATATCTTCTTTTGTCTGTTCTAACTCTCCCGCCACTCAATTTTAGTGGATGTCCCCTGGATCCCCCCCATATTTAGTGGATCACCCCCCATATTCCAGTTGGGGGAACAGACATTTGGTTAGCCAGGCTTTCAGTGGCTGTGTAGACCATAAGAAGAGCCCTGCTGGATCAGGCCAAAGGCTCCTCTAGTCCAGCTTCTTGTATCTCACAGTGGCCCCACCAGATGCCCCCGAGAGCACACAGCCAACAAGATAACCTGTTTCCCATTGTCACTCCCTTGCACCTGGCACAGATAACCTGTTTCCTGTCACCACTCCCTTGCACCTGGCACAGAGAGAACCTTCTCCTCCAACCAGGAGGTTGCTTATCCCCATCATGGCTTGTAACCTGTGATGGACGATTCCTCCATAAATCTGTCCAAACCCCTTTTAAAGGCATCCAGGCCAGGTGCCATCACCACATCCTGTGGCAAGGAGTTCCATCAACACATCCTGTGGTAAGTGTGTATGTGCTTTTCACACTGTCTGCTGCTATTCAGATTGTGGGTTTTCCAGTATACACCCCAGAAATAATAAACGCTAGTCACTCTATTCCCACTTTTTAAATTAAATATAAATATTTTTTTTTGAGTTCTGCAATAGGCAATACATTTGCAATTTTCCCCTTCCGTATATAAAAATGCGCAAAAAACTCAAATCAGGCATGATGATAAGTGTGCCAGTGTGGAAACCCATTCTAAAAAAAAAAAAAAAGCAAAATACAAACAAACACCCCTCCCACCAGTGATCCTGGAAAACTGAAACAAGAAAACAAAAAAAATATCCACAGCAGGAAAATACATTTAAGGCAAAAAGTAACAAGGAATAACTTATTTTTCGTATACAAAAATTAAGTCCCCCAAATCAACAGATTACAATGGCTTTTGGCATCCTGCTTTCTCCCACGGTCTGCCCTTGCTTGCTTTATTGGATTTTCATTCTTAACATCACCATGCTATCTTTTCAATATCTGTTCCCCAAGGAGTCTGTTCAGAGCTTCAATGGCAGAAAATGTTGAACGCTACTGCCACCTGCTGGTCCAGTTGGTTTAGTGCAGGCGCCTCTCCATTAGAAGTTTTATGAAGGGCGGGGTGGCGGTGGGGCGCTGCACTTGTAACTGTCCAGAGGCACCCCTGCTAAAGAGGATGGGGAGGGAATAATTTAACCACTGCGTCAAGCCAGGAAAATTAAAATGCAAGCCTAGCACCCATGCTTAGAGATTTCCCAAGATCATGCGTCTGCAGTAGGGTCTGAAGTCTTTCCCTTCAGGGCAAGTCTGCCAAGTGAGCAGAGAGCGAGAGCGATAGCCCCATTGCCGAGTCCGTGTCCTAGCACCTCATCGCGCATCGTTCTGAAAGTGCTGACCTGCTGGCTTCTTCCACTAGTGCTTTTGCCTGGTAGCCAGTCACGTCTGCCATTTTGAATTCAGACATAGGCCAAGGCTTCTTATATGATATAAGCCATGTAAACCTGTTTCCAGTTTCAGCAGAAATGTACCTTTGGCCATCCAGAATCCACTTTCCATGTCCTGAGGCAGAGGTGGCCAATATTGGTTTCCTCACACTCCCAAAGAGAGATGGACCTGGCGACGGTTGAAGATGACTTACAAGCAGGCTGTCGGCCATCTTGGCGGCAACAGTGGGTTGCTAAGTCAGCCAGCCATCTTCCCCAGAGAGGATGAGAATGGTGCGTCCCAGCCTAGGTCTTGGACACCAAGTCTATCTGGCCGTTTCGAGTCCGTTAGCCACAATAAGTGTCCGTTCCCTGTTCTCTCCCTTCTGAAGATGACCGGAGGTTGACAGGGGACAGGCATGAGTCATACATGGGTCTGCATGCGCTGGTGGCCAGGGCGTCCATAGTCAGACTGCTGAGACAGGGATGTATAAGAGAAGCGGGAGCAGCCTGAGGTCTTACTGGCCTGGTCCGACTGCTCGTATCCACTCTCAGCCTTTTCGTAGCTGCTAGGCTTGACATAACTGGTGAAGGCCCGGCTGTAGGGGGCTGTGAGGTAGGCCGTCCCGCTGTACATGCTTTCCTGAGGGAAAAGTCGCTCATGTGGGTCGTAGGCCGAGCGAGAGCCAGGCGTACCCAGGGTGTACCGGTGGGCATATTCATACAACTTAGGCTGGACGGGCCCAGCAGAAGGGTAGAGAGAAGATGCCCCAAACAAAGGCCGGGGAGCTGGCGTATAATCCGAGAAGCTGCTTCCCAAACATGGCTCCTCGTGGGCCCGGACCTTGTAGTAGCCATTGGTGGGATCCTGGGGAGGAAAAAGATGGAAACGCCAATGAAGCAAGGTTAAGATACAACCAAATTACATTGAGGGCTCCCTCACAGTGTGGTGTAGTGGTTAGAGTGTTGGACTACAATGAGGGAGTCCCAGGTTCAACTCCCATAACTGTTTCAGGAGAGAACTAAAAGAAGGGACTTCAGCTTATGGAGAAGTTAACTTGTAGGCACCTTTGCCGCCAGGTGTGCTGGGCATTAGCTGAGATGGCTTGAAGAACGAATGAGACCCACCCTCCACAAATTCCCCTATCTTGTTAGTTAAGAATAGAACTTTCATGTTTCAAAGGCAGGATGCCAGCAAGTCCCAGCTGCTCGGAACAAGATGCCAAGAGATGATGTTCGAGTTCTAAAAATACTGGAAAGGCAGGGTATAATGTCTTAAATAAATACATAAATAAATGTCACCATCACACCCCGCTTTTGAGCTTCTCCGAGGCATCTGGTTGACACTAGTGGAGACAGAAGGGCCTTTTGGCGTCACCCAGTAAGGTCATGCATCTTTGGGGGTTCAAAGTGTACATTACACATCTTTGCTCGACCACTGACTTGGGGTCTCAATTCGGGGAGATGTGCTACCAGTCTCCCCCACTCCCAGCTGAGCTCACCTTCAGCTCCTGGCTCCCTTCATCGTCCTCCAGGATCTCGCTGTGCTCCGTGTGGGATGTCGCTGGAGACTCGCTACTTGTAGCCTGGTGGGGGATGAAGGGGGAAGGGTGAGCATGGTATAGGCGATTGCCTCGTCCCAGTTCTATGGGTCCCTTTGGGTCAAACTAGATGCGACGGAAAATGCACCATCACCTTTCTGTCTTTCAGTCTTACGCTACGTAAAGTGCGACATGTGTGGATGTTGCTAATTTCCTAACAATGTTTTATAGTTCTGGACCTAAGGTTCTGCAAGGGGGGAGGATTGTTAGCCCTTCCCCCCCCTACTGCATTTTCCTGAACCTGCCCCCTCCAGTTGCTATTTGCCCCAGGAACAAAAATCATATGTTCCCAAATATTGATTTATTTATTTTTGTCCTGGTGGGGGGAGCTGCTTCAGGGAGAGGGTTAAGGTTTCCTCCTCCCCCATCTAGACTGGAGCTCTCCGTGATTGCCATTAAAAAAAAATTAAGATGAAAATGCGAGGACACATTTCTCGTTGTGTCTAGTTTGACTTGTTGTCTTGAATAATAGGGGACACGGGTTTTACCAAAAAGTTGTACAACAAAGCTGAACAATTGGGGAGCCAGCTCTCCAGTACGGCCTCATCTAGAGAATTTCATTTTCAAAAGAAAGATACAAGTTTCTTGCCCTCATGGTTGTGAGAGGGGAAAAAATAAGAATGTGTTGGCAACATCCAGTACAGTGTTTCTCAAACTGTGGGTCTGGAACCACTTGGTGGGTTGTGACCTGATTTCTGGTGGGTGATGGAAAGATCAGATAAGTAATTGCCACAAGCCCTGAGGCTATTCAAAAATCAGATAGCTGCTAATTGCCCTTCAAAGAGCTGAGCTCCTGCAGTTTGCAAGATAGCTGCTAATTACCCTGCAAGCAGCTGAGCTCTTTACTGTAAATAAATATATTTATTTATTTCTAGATTACCTTTTTTAAAAGTCTCGTAAAGCTAGGTGGGTCCCGACAGAGTGTCATTTTAAAAAGTGGGTCCCGGTGTTAAAAAGTTTGAGAACCACTGATCTAGTAAAAGAAGCCAAATGGTCAGATTCTGTGATCCAAAGGGTTTCCTTTCCCCTTCCCTGTCACATATACTGTTTTGTCATCTGCGCAAGGCATTGGGGGGGGGGGGAGGATCTCCCACATCACCACCTCTTACCAAATTACCCACCACAGTAGATTTTTATGTGGAGCACACACACACACACAATTAGCGCATGGATTGCACGAGTTCTGGCAGCAGTATCTGATGCTTTTCAGTGCAGGGATTAAAGCGTACCAAATGATGTGCTGACGGGGGATGTGGGTACAGGTGGCATGGAGGGAGGGGAGGGATGATGTGCCTAGACTAAGGGGACGGGACAAGACGCTAAAAATTATAAATGGCATGGAGAAAAGGAAGAGAGAGAGAGATTTTTCTCCCTCTCTCCTCATATTAAAACTTTGGGTCAGCCAATGATGTTAATCAGAAGTAGGTTCAAAACAGTCAATGGGAAGTTGGATTTCAAGACCATGTCGCTAATGGATGGAGCGCTCTCCCACCAGATGTGAGAGTGGCCACTAGCTTAGATGGCTTTTTTCCAAAGGTTAGACGAATGCATGGCGGATAGAGCGAATCAATGGCTATGAATCATGAGAGCTCGAATGGAACCTGCAATGTTCAGGGCAGTGTACCTGTGAATACCAGATGCTGGGGACATACAACGGGGGAGGGCTGTTGCCGTCATGCCTTGGCTTGGAGGCTTCCAAGAGGCATCTGGCTGGCCACTGTTGGAGAAAAGGATGCTGGGCTAGATAGTCTTTCCACTTAATGTTCTCAGCGGGCAACCTGAATTTGGTTATGGGACGCTGCAGAAATGGGGGCCTCCTCCGGGATAGCGGGAGGAGAGCCCCGCAGGGCGCTTTTGGCAGGGAGGACCCACTGAAGCCTTGGGCAAAGATTGCCACACTCTGCAGACCCTCGGTCACGCTCACCATGGGCTCCTTCCCGTCGTCTTCTGTCTCGCTCGGCCGGCTCGGGCTGCTCTCGCTCGTGGTGATCTGCACTAGGATGTCGGCCTTGGAGAGCTGCGTTCCCCGCTTGGCTGCAGGAGAGACGGACAGACAGAGGCATGAGCTGCAAACGTTTTCTTCTATGATTCCAGTGCAGTGGATTTCAACGATGGCGTATTCGCGCATAAGAACATCAGAAGAGCCCTGCTGGATCAGGCCAAAGGCCCATCTAGTCCAGCTTCCTGTATCTTACAGTGGCCCCACCAGATGCCTCAGGGAGCACACAGCCAACAAGATAACCTGTTTCCTGTTGTCACTCCCTTGCACCTGGCACAGATAACCTGATTCCTGTTGTCACTCCCTTGCACCTGGCACAGAGAAAACCCACTTCTAAAACCAGGAAATTGCTTTTGGCTTGTAACCTGTGATGGACATTCATAAATCTATCCAATCCCCTTTTAAAGGCATCTAGGTCTTCAGGTGCCATCACCATATCCTGTGGCAAGGAGTTCCACACATCCCAGATCCGGAGAACTCTGGGGTTTGGGACGGGCCTGCGAAGGCACTAGGAAGTGGCAAGATGCATGATGCCCTTCTCCTACGTATCCTGCTGTAGACAGGGTAGCATGATTCAACTCAACGGTGGCAAGGGGAGCACCAATATCCCCTTGGGCAGCTAGCTGGGAGAAGAACAGGCCTGTATATCTGCTGGTGGCTCAGTTCTGGCCACTGGGTTCTCCCAAGTAATTGTGCAGGCACAAGCATCTGTGGAACCCCCGGAAAACAGCTGAAATGGTTGCACCTGTAGCAGGGAGATGTCAGGACAATGGGAAAAGAGGGGCAGAGGCTTCGAGGACCAGCTGTGAAGATTCAGTCGGCCTAACCAAGTCCACAGGCCAGGGGTGCTCAAAGAAAGAGGGAATCATCCTGCATCTGTCCAGCGTTCGGAGGATGCGCCCTTAACTATCGCATGCTGACTATGGCTGGCAACAAACAGATCAGTGATGGAGGCTGCAACTCGGTGGCAGAAACACCTGCTTTGCATGCACAAGGCCCCACGTCTGATTTGTGGGCAGGCTGAGAATGACACGTCTGCAAACCCTGGGGAGCCACTGTCAGTCACTGTGGACGATACTGAGCTATATGGAACACTTCTCCCTTGCAATATGGGTATGTGTGGCTGTCTGTTAAAGGTAGGCTTACCAGACCTCCAACCGGGACAGAGTGCTAGACTTTTAGGAGAAGGAATGTGGGCACGTGTAGCTTGTTAAACCTTAGAGCACAATCCTAGGCATGTCTATTCAGAAGCAAGCCCCATGGATGCCTAGGAATGTGTTCTAAGGTTTAACAAGCTACACCTGCCCACATTCCTTCTCCTAAAGGTCTAGCACTCTGTTCCGGTCGCAGATCTGGTAAGCCTAGTTAAAGGGATACTTTCTCAACTTCTTCCACCTGGTTTTCCCCAGTACCCTCCAGCTGAGATTCCCAGATGGGATCTATGCATGGTGCACCTAGTGGGGAAAATTAGCTTGGGGCAGGGACAAAAGGCTGCAGAGAAAAAGCGCAAACCTCCTTCATTGAAAATTGCCCCCTCCCTCTCTCAACACTGTGCCGCCGTTGAGCTCTCCCGTCACTGTCAGGGCATGAATGTCTGCTCTTGCTTCCCTCGCAACTGGTACTCAAAGGTATACTGCCTCTAAACATGGAGGTTCTACATGGCCACTGTAAAGGCCTCTCTCCTCCACGAATTGGCCTACTCCCCTTTTAGAACCATCTCAGGGTCAAACGACATGCGATGTGAGCCCCTCTTTAGAAGGAGAGCTTAATACCGAAGTGCATTTGAAGTGATCCCTTTTATGGCTAAACACTCCTGGGACACATTACCCCCCCCCCCCCGTGGCTAAGTGTGATGAGTGGCAAGGGTTAAAAAAAAAAACTTCCCCTGTCCCATTTTCATGCAGAAAATCACACACACACACACACACACACACCTCTAAGTGGTGGTTTGCCCTCAAATTGAACCGGCTGTTTTGGGGGCAGACCGCTGCTTTTGGGGGAATTTTCAGCAGAAAAAAACTGCAGGGTGAAAGAGTCAAGTCCCCCTTGCTGCACGCTACATTCCTGGGGTGGATTCCCCCCCCTCCTGCCATGGCTCGGTTTAACGACGAAGGGATTGCTTCCTTCCAGTCCACTTCTGCATTAAATTTCTCTTCTAATGTCATGTGTCGTTTGGCCTTAAGCTGGTGCCATAAACCACATGCTGTGGAAGAAGCAGATGGCATATATACATTGGCGGCTTTTTTCCCCCAGCCCTGTCTGAATTGCAGGAGGATGGTGGGGACAGAAGCAGGGTCAGTCTGCATCCAAACCACGTGTTGTTCTACTGAGCGACAGCACCTTCCCTTTAAAGACAGGAACTCCCCCCCCCCACACACACATTCCTGGGACTTGAACT
The DNA here is from genome assembly GCA_026170595.1 of Plestiodon gilberti rubricaudatus. NCBI lineage: Eukaryota > Metazoa > Chordata > Lepidosauria > Squamata > Scincidae > Plestiodon > Plestiodon gilberti. Next base: position 2,926,573 of record JANXHW010000011.1, read on the forward strand.
CATACCTGCAATTCCACAGCCCACCTCTCCTCCTCCCCCCCCCCCCGTCCTATTTCAGCTGGCGCACATGTCTTCATCTTGAAACACAAACACGTGCCAGCCTGGGATTGCCGAGTCAGCTCCGTCGAATCCTCTGGGCACATTTCTAAAATATAAGCGCCTGCAGGGTGCAGTCTGGGTCCCTCACCTTTCCCACAGCGCTTCCGGCGGTAGCAGAAAGAGATGACGACAACCAGGAGCAGGAGAGCGGCCACTCCGGAGGCAGCTAAGCCCCCCATGATCAGCACGGACAAGACCTCTGCTGGGAGAATTCAGGACTTTTAATTATTTGGTTAATGTTCGCGATCACATCAGTAGCCTGCCCTTCCCCTCCAGGACCTCAGAGACCCGTACAGGAGATTTATCCCCTTTTATCCTCCCAACAATCCACCCCAGGTATGCTGCTCAGAGAGACAGTGGTGAGTGTCACTGCTCAGCTCTGGACCCAGATCTTCCCACACTGAAAACCAACCAACCAACCAACCAACCAACCAATCAATATTGGCATAACACACAAAAACAAACATAAAACATAAATAATAATAATAATAATACCGTATTGTCCCGAGTATAAGACGTGCCTGATTATAAGACGCACCCGTAAAGTTTGGTGCTATTAAAAAAAATTAATTAAATCACTGGCATTAAATTGCAACAGCCTGATTATAAGACGCACCCCTAGTTTAAAAACTTAAATTAGGAGAAAAAAGTGAGTCTTATACTCAGACCAATACGGTAATACATAGCACAGTGAACAAGCAAAAAAAAACAACAACACCCAAAGTTATGGGGAAAAGGGAGGCATACCAAAATAAACAGTTAACATCCTTTACCTAAGTTCCCTAATGTCGGTCACTATAGCCACTCTACGTTCTATGGCTAGTTGAAAAAATTTAGCTAACTGATTGATGGTCCAATTGTTGGTAGAAGAAAGTAAGATCAGGACGATGTCAGAATCAGACCTCCCTTGCAAATTTACTAACAGAGAGTTGAGGATATTGTGCCAGAGGTCGTTATACCAGGTGCAGCCACACTGAAAACAATAAACCAAGGGGGCTGGCAGGAGTCCTAGCGGGGCCCGAGGGGGGCACACCAGGATGCTGATCCTGGAGAAGTTAGTAGAGGAGGTTGGGCATCTTACCTTGGCGGCGCAGGCTGACTGTGGCAGAGCGGGCACCAAAGCGGTTCCAGGCGGTACAGTTGTAGGCAAGGGTGAAGTCGCTGTCGTGCGTGGGGTCGATCAGCAAAGCCGAGAGCACCCCCTGGTCTGTCACGATGGTGTCCACCGTGAACCGATCTAGAGAGCCGGCATCGAGCACCCATTCACCCCACGCCCAGGCCTGTGGCAAAGAGCAGGGAGGAAAATCAGAAGCCTGGATAGGGAGAAGAGGATGGGTGCCGAGCCCGAAAATTGATTCAGGGCACAACTAGATGTAATGGGGGTCATTTGCGATTCAAGCTCCTACAAGGTTTTGTGGGAAAAACGAAACTTGCCAGCGCAACTCCGCCGGTGCAGGGGGCATTCCAGGGGCGTTCAGACACCCCTAGAATACCCCCTGCATTGACAGAGTTACGCTGGAGTCTGTCCTGCGTCCGAACTGTGCATGTGAGGCGTCTGAGGGGGGTTATGCTGGTGTCCGTCCTGTGTACGTTGGCGTACAGCAAGTTACACTGGCATAAGTGCACTTACACAGGTGGATCTACTGTTACACCAGTGCAAGAGTTACACAGGATTGCGCTGTACGTTTTGTGCACAAAACTAAGCTACGATGGGTATAAGTAACCTCCTGGACATAGTAATAGGCTATCTCTGAATGCCAGCTGCAAGGGAGTAGTGACAGGATACAGGTCTCTTGTTGTCTTGTGTGCTCCCTGAGGGCATCTGGTGGGGCCACTGTGAGATACAAGAAGCTGGACTAGATGGGCCTTTGGCCTGATCCTGCAGGGCTCTTCTTATGTTCATAAACCAGGGTTTCTTAACCAGGGGTATCCATACCCCTTGGGGTTATGGGAACCGAATGATGGGGGTATGGGATTTGATCTCTGAATAATTTAAAAAAAAAAAGGTTATTAGATGATTAACTATTGCCATTATCAATACGGATTGAGGTGTTCTGTTCCTAGCTATCCATATGTAATGTAAAACCAAGCTATTGACACCTTTGGAAGTCCTGCAGGTACCTAATAGGACTGGTGGTGGTGGTGATGATTTCAACAGTCTGGCGAAGGGGGTATGGGGACATATTGGGCAATCCTTGGGGGGACTGTAATGGTAAAAAGAACCCCTGAACTAAACAGAGTGCATTTAAAACCATGGGTCCAATAACTGCACATTCTAACCACTTCTGCACACGAGCGTTCTGGCGTTCACCTTTTGTCCGACTTCACAAATAATATTTGTTGCACTCTGGTTCCTTTTGCATATCACGTACTCTACTGCAGGGGTCTCCAAACTACGGCCCGCTGGATTTTATCTAGCCCGTGGCAGGCCAGACAGTGTGGCCTGCGGTGGCCTCCAGCTACCCCCCCCCCCCGCCGGCTCCCCACGCTTACCGTGAAGGCAATGGCAAGCAGCTCCATACTGGCTGCAGCAGCCACACTGGCTGCAGCGGCCCCACTGGCAGCTCATGTTTCACTGACGCGGTCGGAAGGGGCGGGGCCACCTGAAGGGGCGGGGCATGGGCCGGACGGCCTGTCAATCATACCCATCTGACCTGTGGCCGACTTTGGAGACCCCTGCTCTACTGCACTGGCCCTTCTGTGTCCATCTGGACACTGCAAGGAAAATGCCACCCCAACAAGGAGCTCCATTGCTGCTCCTGTAAGGGTCACTTCACCACACTGGTGTGGTTACTGCACAAGTCTAGGTCAGTCTACTCAGAAGTACGTCGTCCACGTCCTGACTCACTCCCAGGTGAAGTGTGTATAGGACTGTAGTCTTCATGTGCTCAGGTGAAATGAAAGAGTCCACCTTACTAGAAATGTCAGAACTTGGTGCCCAGAAAAGCTGAATCCAGTGACCTGTACCTGGAACCTCAACAACTTACATACACACAGGTCTGGTTAAGGCATGAGAATCAAGAGGGTGGAGGGCACTTACAATCCTGTCGGGGGGTGGGATGCTCCCCACCAAGCACTCCAGCCGTGCCTTGGCCCCTGCCGCAGTCTGCTGGCTCGGTTCTGCGCTGATAATGGGTGGCCCTGAAAAAAGGAACAAAAACGAAGGACGCAATCAGGTCTTGCCACGTTTTTGAACATCAGAAGAGCCTTGCTGGATCAGGCCAAGGGTCCCTCTAGTCCAGCTTCCTGCATCTCACAGTGGCCCCACCAGATGCCTCAGGGAGCACACAAGACAACAAGATACCTGTATCCTGTTGCCACACCCTTGCACCTGGCATACAGAGAAAATCTACTTTTAAAACCAGGAGGTTGCATATACCCATCATGGCTTTGTAACCTGAGATGGACTATTCCTCCATCAATCTATTCAATCCCATTTAAAGGCATCTAGGCCAGGTGCTATCACCACATCCTGTGGCAAGGAGTTCCACAGATTAATTACAGATTAATTATTTCCTTGGGAAATAAATATTTTCTTTTATCTTTTCTAACTCTCCCTCCACTCAATTTTAGTGCACGTCCCCTGGTTCTGGTGTTCTGTGAGAGGGAAAAGCACTTCTCTCTATCCACTCTCTCCACCCCATGCATAACTGTATACGTCTCTCCGTGTTCCAGCCGCATGCTACGCGCTGCGGCAAGGAGAGTCATGTCGGCCACATGACCACGGAGGCGTCTTCGGACAACGCTGGCTCTTCGGCTTTGAAATGGGGATGAGCACCACACCCTAGAGTCGGACACGACTGGACTTAATTGTCAGGGGTCTCCTTTACCTTTTACCTAACATGTCCCCCCCCTCAGGTGCCTTTTTTCTAGACTGAAGAGCCCCAAATGCTGTAGCCTTTTCCTCGTTAAGGGAGGTGCACCAGCCCACTAATCACTTTGGTCGCCCACTTTGCCAGGCTCACTGTGATAGGTTTATTTATTTATTTATTTTTATTTTTTCACATTTTTATACCGCCCTTCCTCCAAGGAGCTCAGAGTGGTGTACATATTTCCTGCCCTCCTTATTTTTTGTCCTCACAACAACCCTGTGAGGTAGGTGGGGCTGAGAGATAGTGACTGGCCCAAGGTCACCCAGGAAGCTTCGTGTCTGAGCGGGGATTTGAAACCTAGATCTTCCAGGTCTAAGTCCAACTCCCATACCACTACACCATCCTTGCTGTGCTCTCCCACACCACCCGTTCCCAAGACCCCTCACCATTCACAGCTAGCGCCACTTCCTTCTCAGCCACTCCAATGCGCGGCACGATGGCTTTGCAGACGTAGATGCCGGCATCCTCTTGCGTCACTGCCTTGAGGTGCAGCGTGTTTCCATTGCTCAGCACCTGTGGGTACAATTCAGATTCGTTTATTGAAATGAAAGGGTCAATGCTCTTTTTCCAGCCAAAAAAGGACAACCGGACTCCATAATTTATCCAGGGAACGGATAATCCTAAATTGAAGGCCTGTTTGAACAGGAGGGTCTTCGTTATTTTTCTGAGGATTCAAAGTGGGGTGGTCAGATGGGCCTCTTGTGGGAGGGAGTTCTATGTTCTTGGCGCCACAATCAAGAAGGTTCTAGGTGACACAACCAGAAAGTTTCTAGGTGCCACAACCAAAAAGGTTCTAGGTGCCACAACCAAAAAGGTTCTAGGTGCCACAGCCTGCATGTTCACCAAGCTCACTTCAGGTTGGTTGGGATGCAGAATAGAGCACCCCCTGGTGGTCTTGGCAAACAGGCAGAATTAAGCAGGAGTTCTGTGCCCCCTATGCTACAACTGGAGGGGGTAGAAGCTGGTATTCCCAGATTTGGGAATGGATAAATTAGACAAGATTTGGGAACCTGGACTCCTGGTTTAGGTCACTTACCACACTAGATCCCTTCTTGGTCCAGGCGAGGGTGAGAGGTGGATTCCCAGTCCAGGTGCAGGTGAAAGAAGCGTCAGCACCAACATCTACAGTCAGGGGCTTGGGCTGGGAGACCAGTCGGGGTCCAACTGCAGGAAGAAAGAAAGAGGAAAAGAAGGGGTTATGGGGAGCTAGAGTACCAGGAGGGGGCCCCTCTCACTCAGTGGTAGAGTCCTACTTTCCATGCAGAAGGTCCCAGGAGCAACCCCTGTCAGAAACCGCCTTGAGTGCCCTTGCTGGGAGAAAGGCGGGGTATAAATCCTTTAAATAAATAAATAAATAAATAAAAATAAACCCTGTAATACACTGATCTAGCTATACTGTAGCAATGGCTTGACTCTAAGGCAGCTTTATATGGTCCTAGTTAAAGGTAAAGGTATCCCCTGCTTGAAAGCCAGTTGAGTCAGACTCTAGGGTGCGGGGCTCACCTCCATTTCTAAGGCCGGAGAGCCAGCGCTGTCCAAAGACGCTTCCGTGGTCATGTGGCCGGTGTGACTAACGGAACGCTGTTACCGTCCCATCGCAGAGGTACCTATTAATCTACTTGCAATTTCTTGCTTTCGAACTGCTAGGTTGGCAGGAGCTGGGACAGGAGCTGGGAGCTCACTCTGTCACTCGGCACTTGGGTCTCGAACTGCTGTCCTACTGACCTTCCGGTCTGCAGTTCAGTGCCTTAACCACTAAGCTACCGCGGCCCCTATGGACTTAGGCTCATATGGGGATTTGAACCTGGATCTTCCAAGTCTAAGTCCAATACCAGAACCACTACACCATCCTGACTCTCGTATACACATGTACATCTGTGCTGTTTAATACAAGTACTTATAAAATTAATCGGGGGTACTTTTTTAGTCGGTTACAGGTCTGCAATCCATGTGCATAACGTAAAAACAAATCAAGCATGCTTTCTCGCTTCGGAAACATTTATTTTTACCCGTATGCAAATGGATGTAAAGGTAATTGATATATTAGTCACCTCTCTTTAATTGGGTGCGAATGTGTGAATGTGTCAAATGTGTTAAAACATTGCATAAATGCCAAATTTTACTATCATGATGGTCACAGGTGGGAGGCCTTTGAGGTATATCTGCTTGAAAGGCAAGGGGGGGCTATATGAGAGGAGACCCCGGGGGGAGACCCTTATCTGAACTGACCACAATGGTCAGGGTATGCCCCAGTCCAGCACCAGGGTCACCCTCATAGTTTCCTTGTCCATCTTCTTCTTCCGAAATGTTCCCACCTATCCCAGGATATGCAGACCCCCCCCCCCCCTTCACTTACAGTGTACATCCACCAGTGTGCTGACATTGGTGCTGCCTACAGCATTTGAGACCTCGCACGACACGGGCTCCGTGAAAAAGGACTGATCGACTGTGGCTTCGTAGCTGTCTCCGTTGGCCTCCGGAATGGGCACACCTCCTTTGGCCCACCTGCAAAGACACATACCAGCATCAGAAGAGCCCCAGGATGCAATCCCCAAAGCGGCCAGTAGAGGGCACCACAGCAACGTCGCTACTGCTGTGTGATCTCTTGGAGGGGTTGGAGTCTGTTGACCCTTTTTTACCTGTAGCCTGTCACCTCGGGGTTGGAGGTCGCCGTGCAGAGAAAGCTCACTTTGCCACCCTCGGCGACAGTTTGCGGCTGTACCGACAGCATGACGACAGGAGGATCTGCAAGAAAGAGGAGCATCTCAAAAAGGGAGATAGAGCTCAGCACCCTTCCTGCATCTACTCAGGGCCTGGCCTACATATTTGCCGAAAGTTCCTGCACCTGCATTTGCCTCCATTAGTGGTGAAACAAGGGTGGAGCGAAGGCAAGTAGTTCTGCAAGACTCCGTTACACTGGAGTCAGCGGCCCCTCCCCTTTGCTGTTGGAGCCATTCCAGCAGCAACAGGGGAGTGTCCTGCGTGTTGCCTTTGCTGCCACATGGGTGCTTGAGGAGGTAGCTGGCTGGCTCCACACCCCTGAGCAGGGTCGGCCCAAGCCCTCCTGATAACTGATGCGCAGAGGCGAAACAAGGGTGGAGCGAAGGCAAGTAGTTCTGCAAGACTCCATTACACTGGAGTCAGCGGCCCCTCCACCTTGCTGTTGGAGCCATTCTGGCAGCAAAGGCAACACGCAGGACACTCCCCTGTCACTGCCGGAATGGCTCCAACAGCAAGGGGGAGGGGCTGCTGACTCCAGTGTAACGGAGTCTTGCAGAACTACTTGCCTTCGCTCCACCCTTGTTACGCCTCTGGCCTCCATTTCCCCTTCCTTGCCCTTGTCTCTCCCTCCTTCTCTGGCCTTCCCTATCATCTTGCAGTGTAAGCTCTTTGGGGCAGAGGACCTGTCTAATAGTCTGCAACTCTGCAAGATGTCATAGAAGCAGATGTTGAGGTATGAATAATAATGGACGGTAACCCACATTCCGCACCAAGGAAAAACAAACACTGTATCAATTATGCAAATACAGCCTATTTGCTTACTTTGGCAGATTTCGTTGGCTGCTGCTGCTGCTGCTGCTGCTCGCTTCGGGGAGAGACAAGGGCATTGAAGCATCACCTCCAGAACCCTGGAATTCCCAATTTATACTCCCCCCCCAATTAATTGCACTGAGGCAGGCTGCAGGTAGGGGCTTGCATGATGGAATTCCTCCAGATAGGGAAAAATCCACATACAAAACGAGCTTGTCAGAGAAAAGGGCTCTAGCATAGCTAGAACTGCACTAATTTTTTTTATGTGCAAAGATTTGCTTTCTTGCTATGAAGGGGCATCTAGATAATCACATGTGCCTTGCACCGGCAGTCTTTCAATGAGAACTACTGTCAAGATTCCACCCCGTCACTGACAACACACTGGCAGTTTGTCTCTGAGTTCATAAGGGCTAGAAACTTGATTCAAGCAAAATGAACAAAAACTGAGATTCACAGGATGCTGAACTAGGCACCTAACAGCCAATGCTGCGCTCATGCTAAGTACACAACATCCTGGGCGAGAGCTGGTGTGGGGTTCTTCAATCTGCAGAGATTCAAACTGCCCCCACTTGGTCATGAAGCTGGCTAGGCGACCTTGGGTCAGTCACCATTTCTCAGTCTAACCTACACCACATGTTCTTGTGAAGATAAAACTCGTGTGTGTGTGTGTGTGTGTGTGTGTGTGTGTGTGTGTGTGTGAGAGAGAGAGAGAGAGAGAGAGAGAGAGAGAGAGAGAGAGAGAGAGAGAATATGTGAATATTCTCAGTATTCCCAAGATGCTCGGCCAAAGGCAGGAGCCTCTTGGGAGTGAAAATGTGCCATCAAAAGCACCGCATCTGAGCAGGGTTCCAATGGTCTGGCGTTGCGAGCACCACCAGCAGGCGGCAGATGTACCACTGGTGGTACTAGTACCACTGGTTGAGAACCCTTGCTGTAGTGTTGTTCCTTTCCCACTGGAGTGATTTGCTTGTGTTTATGGGATGGTTAAGGATCACCATCCGTCAGCAATCTTTGGGAGATGAACCTTTGTGGTGCTCGTTGTGTCTTGATGGTACTCAGCGATCCCTCCACAGCCACGGCTCTACTCCCCACAAACGTGGCTCTCCTAACGCCAAATCCGGAGCCTGCCCCCTGCCCCTCAAAGGTGGTCCATCACAGCAGCCAACTCCTCTCCTCTCCACCCGGCGCACCTTCTCCCCGGCAGATCCCCCTGCTGACGTGGACTCACATTGCACGTTGAGGGTCACCGTGGTCTGCTTGCCGGCTGGGGCCGCGGGGTTGCTGACCCGGCAGGTGAAGGAGCTGCCCATGTCCCTGCTGCTGGGGGTCAAGAGGAGGGTGCTGACCGCCACCTCCCGCTTGCCATCGTCCATCAGCGCCTGCAGGGGAGAAAAGGGAGGTGTCTATAGATGCTCCATCTTTTTAATGCCAGGACCCACTTTTTTAAAATGACACTTTATCAGGACCCACCTAGCTTTACAAGATTTTTTTAAAAAGGTGATCTAGAATGAATTATCGGGGGCTGTCACTGCAGGTTGCCACTTCCCTTAAGGGAGAAGCGACCCATTGTTCCAGGCTGGGGCGTCGCGATGCCCCAGTTTGGGAACCTCTGTCATACAGGGATTGGTTGTGGCTCCAGGTGCACTGTGGTGGCCATCACAATGTGCAAACACAGCCCTCTTCCCACCTTCCAACTTTCTATTATTCACTATTTCTACAGAGCTTACATTTTCCTACCGAGAAAACGAAAGGCGAAGGATCCATTAGAAAACAAATCCAGTCTGGTAAAACCTTTATTATTAGGGTCAATTGTCATGAGCAGCAAGCTTCAGAGTTTTGCAGGACTCTTCACCAGCCTGGAGAGCTCTGGAGAACTCACAAGCTTGTTGGTAAGTTCTCTGTGGAGGTTTGGTTGCTCCTCAAACTACTGGACAGCCAGCGCCGCAATCCTATCCAACTTACACCACCGGTGTAACCGGTGGTGCAGCGAGAACGGGGGGCCCCAGAATGGAAAGGGGATTCAAATCCCCTCCAAAGAGGAGTTCAAAGAGGATTTGAATCCCCTTTCCGTTCTGGGGCCTCCTCGCTGCACTGCTGGTTACACCGGTGCTGTAAGTTGGACAGGATTGCGCTGCCAGTGTGAGCGTAAGGAAGAAAGGAAGGAACAATATGAGAGATTTTTACATTTAGACCGGTGGTGTAAGTTGGATAGGATTGCGCTGTGTGGCTTTTAAAGTGTTCTAGGCGCTGCACGTAGATGAAAAATGATACAAGCCTGGCCTGGGTCAGGGAAAGGGAGGGAAGGAGAAAAACCAAGTTATGCAGGAATGAAACCTTCAAGTTGCATCATGACTAAGGGGAATGACTGCTGAAGAGATGGTGTAGTGGTTTGGGAGTCGGACTTAGACCTGGAAGATCCAGGTTCAAATCCCCGCTCAGCCACGAAGCTTCCTGGGTGACCTTGGGCCAGTCACTATCTCTCAACCCCACCTACCTCACAGGGTTGTTGTGAGGACAAAAGGAGGGAAGGAACCATGTACACCACTCTGAGCTCCTTGGAGGAAGGGCGGTATAAAAATGTGAAAAATAAATAAATAAATAAATAAATAAATAAATAAATAAAATAAGAGACAGATTTGGGGAGGGAAGGAACGAAAGGAGCAGGCTTAGTTGTCTCCTGTTCCCCGAGCAACCACTTGATGGAATGGTTTCACCACCGTCTTTTCTTCCTCCGCTGGCCCCAGCTCACCTTAGAATACACCGCCGCCTCTTGCCTCTGTCCATCCCGGTACCAGCTGATCTCAGCCGCTGGCTTGGCACCACCAGCACGACAGGAGAGGTTGTAGGGGATGTTGGAGATCACATGCACAATCGGCCCATTCTGGATCTCAGGGTCGTTGGGGGGGACTGGAAGGAGAGATGCCGAGAGTGGAGATTAGGTGAGCTGTTTGGGAAGGGAGCCAGGTGCCAGGGATTGCGGGAAGGCAAGCCTCAATCGCGCAACGAGGGATGGCATGAGGGCGTTTAATCACTTGCTACCAGTGATGTAGACTTGAGTCTACTGACTCGGACTCGACTCGGAATCAAGTCGCAGCAATGACTCGACTCAGACTTGACTCGGCGTTTGTAAAAGACTTGAAAGCCTCGAGACCTGGAGCCTTTTACGCCAAATCGATTTTTATTCATGTTTAAACCCATTTCCCCCAATAAATACCGTAAATAGGGACTCGTGACTTGCAACCAAAGACTCAGGACTTGGGAGCAAAAACTTGGGACTTGACTTGAGACTTGGACCCAGAGACTTGAGACTTGGACCCAGAGACTTGGGGTCAGAGACTTGATCCCCATCCCTGCTTGCTACAGAACAATCAGCTGCCGTCAGTACCATTTCCAGATAGTCCCTGTTCTTCAGGGGCAATGCAGCAGAACCTGTTTGTCCTGGGGGGGGGGGTGTCCTCCTGCCCGGAAACCAGAACGTGAGATCCAGCAACAAGGCCATTTGCAAACAAATGAGATGAGACACCTGATCGAAGCCCAAAGACAAACCCATCTGACGGCAGGCGAACCAATTATCTTACTCCTGCTACAATCGTCTTTCAGTTTATTAGATGCCCAAACAGCCAGGCACTTAATCACTAAAGAATGGCAAACATGTGACCATTTCAAGCGTGCAATCCAATATTTACTTTTCTGGGACTGGCCCACCCAGGGACTTTGCTGAATGCTCCTGCAACACACACAAACTCCATTTCAAGCAGGCTCGAGCCCAAGCACCACTGACAACGGTTGGAATGGTCTCAAAAGGAGGCAGTGAGGTGCAGTGATTAGAGTGGTTCAACTTGGACGAGGGAGAATGAGGTTCAAACTCGCACTTGGGTCATGACCCTTGCTGGGCAACCTCTTAGCCTGGCCTACTTCACAGGGCTGTCATGAGGATAACAACATAGATGGGGGAGGGCAGGAAAAGAAACACACACACACAAACACACACACGAGAGAGAGAGAGAGAGAGAGAGAGAGAGAGAGAGAGAGAGAGAGAGAGAGAGAGAGAGAGAGAGAGAGAGAGAGAGAGAGAGAGAGAGAGAGGTCCCCTTAGAGGGCGGGTGGGGAACAAAGTGTGAGAAAGAACAACATTTTAGAAGAAGCAGTGCAAAGCAGTGCAAAGAAGGTGGAGTGGGGGGGGCAAGGTCAGACCTAGACCTCCTAGTGTCTGAGATGGCATGCCAAATGCTGCCCCCCTTATCTGATGATGTACCAGCCTCTGCTCCTCCTATTTTCCAGTGTTCAAGCTCAGCACTCTCCTCCCGTCCACCTTTCCTCTTCCTCTCTCCCCCTCTTCCTCTTCCAATCCAGAGAGCGGAAGGAGAAGCAGAGGCAGTGGAGGCAAGTCAGTGGAAAGAGCTGAGCGCCACCCACCGATCTGCTACCTGAGGCGACTGTTTCAGTTGGCCTCATGGATGGGCCGGCCCTGGGTGGGGGAGAAGGGAACTCACTGAGTACGGTGAGCTTGGCCCGCTGGGACCGTAGCGCTGCCTGCGTGGCCTGGCACTCGTAGACAGCATCATCGTCCAGGTCGGCATAGTCGATCCGTAGGTTGTGCTGCCCGGCAGAGGCGTCCCCAACAATGGAATAACGGGACCAGCCTGCAAGGACAAAGGAGTTTTAGTATTGGCTTAGTTCACAGAACCAAAACAGAATGGTGTGGCACGGCGCCCCCTGGAGTTTCATCGGGTCACTACCGTAACCAATAACTGTCATGGCCAGCACAGGGTCAAAACAAACAGCCAAACACGATGGTCGCTTTTCTAACCGCCCCATAATCCATCAACCCCCCCCCTGCCAATAACACATTTTAAACATACCAGGCAGGTCTCTTTCTCCCCCCAAAGCCAGGCCATCCTTGGTCCACTGAACCATGCCCCGGTAGCCCATAATCACACAGTCCAGCGTCACCGACTGTCCGGACACAATCACCTGGTCCATGGGCTGTTGGAAAAAATAAGCAGCTAGTCCTGTGGAGAAAAAGGTGGTGGTTAGGTCAAGCCCTGAGGTGGTAGCACAGGAAGTCTTATAGCAGGAAGTCAGAATTTTTAGATCTTAGAGGTCTGCACCGGGCCGGGGGGGGGGGGGATCTTCCTTATTTCCACCAACCCAGCAACCTGTTTTCAACCGTTTACAAACAAAAGAAGCTGCCATACCGTGAGGTGGACTAGGTTGAGAGAGACCAAATGGCCCAAGGTTGCCCTGTAAGCTTTGGAACTGAGTGGGGATTTGAACCTGCATCTCCCCAATCTTAGCCTGACACTCTAGAGCACATCAGAGAGAAAATTACCAGTCAACTGGAATGAGCTGCTGCATGTGGAGAGGCCATTAAAAAAAAAAAAACCTCACCGCATGTAGAAAACTAGCACATCAGGAGACAGTCATCTCCTGATGTGCTAGTTTTCTACATGTGGTGAGATTTTTTTCTTGATGGCCTCCCCACTTGCAGCAGCTCATTCCTCTCAAGAGCCTACCACCCCATCCTCCACATGGATGTGTAGACCAGGCGTAAGCTACTGGCCACGTCCCCCTCTTGCGCACGTGATGCAGTAAATCTGAGTCCACGTTGATCCTCCTTAACAATCCTCCCATAACCGGTGAGGTATGTGCACATCCCCAAAGCATTAATTTTAGCCTCTCTCTCTCTCTCTCTCTCTCTCTCTCTCTCTCCCTCCCCCCCCCCTTTGAGTGAAAAAGGAGACGCAGAAAAGAGCTGGGAGAGGAGGGTGCATGGGGGAAAATAAGGCTGATAGAGCATTTTTCAATTTGGAAGCAAGGCAGCAGCCCCCCTGGGTCCCTGGCATGGCCTTATCTCCCTGCCGCAGACTGTCAAGGTGCCAGTTTTGTGTGCTCTGCACATGCCCTTCGGCCAAGAAAACTTCCGTTCCTGCTCCGCGGTGCCCTCATCCAACTGCTGTTCCCCTTTTCCCCCCTGGCACCAAACACTTGCATGAAAAGACACTTTGGAGGGGGGAGAGAGCGAGCGAGCGAGCAAAAGAGTGGGTTGCTCTGGAATCCAAACCCTCTGGGTCCTATATCTCAGTTTTGGATGGAAATAGGAGTTGGGGATGGTTCGAGCAAGAGAACAGATGGAGGGCAGGAGAGGTAGAGCGTTCTAGTATAGTGTATAGCTAGTATAGTAGAGCCAGGATAGTGTAGTGGTTTGGGAGTAGGACTTAGACCTGGAAGATCCAGGTTCAAATCCCCGCTCAGCCACGAAGCTTCCTGGGTGACCTTGGGCGAGTCACTATCTCTCAGCCCCACCTACCTCACAGGGTTGTTGTGAGGACAAAAAGGAGGGGAGGAAATATGTACACCACCCTGAGCTCCTTGGAAGGAAGGGCGGTATAAAAATGTGAAAAAATAAAACAAATAAATAATAAATAGTAAGCCAGAATCCAGTTACACAAAATGAAAGGACTGCCGTACACGTGTGCACTCTTTGCGGGTCGCGCCAAGGCTCTTCCCTCCTCCCAGCCTTGCGGGAGAGCCTTCACGCAAACCGAAAGTGGGTCATTAAGCTTCCAGAAGCCCCTCAGAGGCTTTAGAACGGTGTGGTTTGCTGCTAAAAGGTTAAACACACACACACACACACATCATGTCCCCCCCCTTTTCTTTTTATAGTGTTTTAAAGCGGACCCCAGTATCCGCAGATCCTCGGTATCTGTGGTGGTGGTGGTGTCCTGGAACAGGTCCACGCGGATAGCGAGGTCCAACTGTACTGCCTGTTGTGCCAAAAATAAATGCCACATATGAAACTAGTGCCACTGGTTGAAAAAAAAAATGCAAGGATAGGTTACTGAAAGATAAATAATTGGGAATTTCATATTGACCTTCCCAATCCAATCCTAAACATAGCTTCTTGGAAAATGAGGGCCTTCCTTGCGGCCTTATTTCTAGTTTATGAGTCAGCAATGGGTTCAGGAATGGGGGTATGGAAGGCAATCTACTTGTCTAGGGGGATGCTTCCTCTCCTCTAGCGCCACCTACAGTCTGGGAGGGAAGCAAATGAACATCGACTGATTCCATTTGAGCTGCTGGAGTGGGGCAAAGATTGCCGCTTCTCTCCCTCTGCGAGTAGAACTGGGATTTCAAGGATCATAGACACATCCTGGACATGCAAGGAAGTTATGGTCAACGGCACCTCTGCTACACCACATGTACAGGCAGTGAAACAAACATGCTTCTGCTCACGTGTACATGCGCAAATACTCAATCCCCGTTGCACAAATTGACCTTTGGAGCAAAGCAGAAGAGCCGTTGATCGCATCTCCAAGTGGCTTAGAAGCATTAATAGCAGCCGTGAGTGTGTGTTGTGAGTGTGTGACGGTGAGGGAATCCGGATTGAGACCATGGGGCTGCTGGGGGAAGAGGCGATTTAACCCTTTCCCCCCCACATGAACACATGTGAAATGGCTGCAACAGGTCAAAACGAGAGCCTTACATCCCTGGACATCACCAAAGGCTTCTTAAAACTCTTAAATCCTCTGCATGGCACTGAGTGATAAATATGTAGGTATGTTTGAATTGACCTTAAGAAATATGGGTTGAAGGGCTGGTGTGTTTTCTTTCCTGCTTCTCCTTTTCTGGAGTCCAGAGTTTCTCAAACTGTGGGTCAGGACCCACATGGTGGGTCCTGACCAGATTTCTTGGGTCCCGCAGAGTCTCCAATGAAAACACAGGTGATGGAAAGATCAGATAAGTAATTGCCTGGAGCCCTGAGGCTATTAAAAAATGAGACAGCTGCTAATTGCCCTGCAAAGAGCTGAGTTCCTGCAGTTTGCAAGATAGCTGCTAATTGCCCTGCAAAGAGCTGAGCTCCTGCAGCTTGCAAGCTTGTGTAAATATAGGGAGATAAATGTTTGATCATCTTTTTTCTGGTGCTCCCCCCCCCCAGTCTGTCAATGACAGGTAGTCGGGGCAGGTGAAGGCTTGGTCCCATCACTAAGCCCCTCAAGCCTTGAGGCTATTCGTTAGGGCTGCCTCATTACGAGAAATGGATTGACTTTTTTTTTGCAAATCAATAAATATAATATTATTTGTAATAAATAAATAAATATACTATTTCTTCCTAGAACACCGTTTAAAAAAAGTCTTGTAAAGTTTAGGTGGGTCCCGATAGAAAGTCGTTTTAAAAACTGGGTCCTGGTGCTAAAAAGTTTGGGAACCACTGATCTAGTTTATACAGTTGCTGTTGTGAAATTTAACACAAAAAGGCACTTCTTTTCCTTTAACCAAAAATTGCAAGGTATCTTCAACCTCCCTGCAAGCTCCATCAACTTATGTCCCTCAAGCCCACTGAGGGCTCCAGGACCTGTTTCATGCAACCTCCCAGATTCCGCTCCCTCCCTCCGGCTCCTCCCTCCGCCCTTTCAAGGGAGGTTGTTAAGATCCAAGAGACTGAAAGAGCCTTTATTGGCGCACAGATCCCTCCATCTTGAGGCTCTTATCTCCTCACTAAAGCCTGCTTAACTGCAATCCAATAACGCCAGCCCTTTGTCCTATTGTTTAAAAGTTTACCCACTAAACTAGGGTCTGAATAGAGGGATAATCCCCTCAAGAGGGTCAAGAGGGGCGAGACACAGAGGGAACTGAAGACAAAGGCCTGGCAAAGAGTCAGAAAGGCAGGTCCATTCTGCACACCCCCCAACGCTAATCGCTTAGCAGTACCACCATGTCTGGTACTGACCCGAACCTCTGCTCTGGAGCATCGGGGTGCCCTATTTTCCAAGCACAACTCGACAGCAGGGAAGGGGAGGAGGGCAGTACAAGTAACGTTTGGGATGTTATTTTTTCATCTCCAATGCACCATTTCTGCAACAGTTGATCATGACAACAGAAAAAGTCATAATCAAATAAAACAATCGTAATAGTAATAGTACCAGAATTTATATACCGCCTTTCCTGGTCATCGGATTTCTCCTCCGACTTTACATTCAAGGACCATAGTCATTCTTGTGTTGACAAGCCATTCTTTGTCATTCATATCCTAAATTGTAAGCTGCTCAGGGCAGGGATCTACCCCTCTCACTCTTTGTAAAGTGCCATGTACGTGAATGACATATAACGACAATAAAATATTTTTTCCGGAAGCAGGTTGCAGCCCCCTCCCATACAGCTAACTGCCTTTGCTATGGTTGAGCTTCTCCTCGGCTGGGGTCTTGGGGAGGGGGAGGTAAGTGCTCATAGAGTGTTCCAAAACCTACCAAAAACGCTAGAGTGTTCCAAAACCTTTATATGGCCCTGCCTGAGGCAGCGGCTTCACCCAAGGCCCATCTTTGTATTTTAAAGCTGAATTTATGCTCTAATCACTGGTGTGCCCTTTTCATTTCATTTTTATCCTCCCTGCCTACAAGAAGCTCAGGTGACATATTTATCACGCTCTCCCTCACATCACCATTTTATCCTCACAACAACCCCGTGAGGTAGGCTAGACTGAGGGACAGTGACCGGGGCCCAGGTTTCACCCAGTGAGTTTGCAAAGCTGAGTGGAGATTTGAACCTGGCTTTCCCCAGTCTTGGTTTGACGCTCTAACCACTACACCAAAGAGCTTCTTACTGCTCTCCCCCATCCATCCAGAAAGCCCCAGAATCATAAGAACATAAGATGAGCTTGCTGGATCAGGCCAAGGGCCCATCTAATCCAGCTTCCTGTATCTCACAGTGGCCCCACCAGATGCCTCAGAGAGCACGCAAGTCAACAAGATACCTGTATCCTGCTGTCCCTCCCTTGCACCTGGCATACAGAGATAACCTAAAACCCGGAGGTTGCTTATGGCTTGTAACTTGTGATGAATCTAACCCATTCCCTTTTAAAGGCACCTAGGCCAAGTAATATCACCACTTCTTGTGGCAAGGAGTTCCACAGATTAATTATATGCATGAAGAAATATTTTCTTTTGTCTGTTCTAACTCTCCCTCCACTCAGTTTTAGTGGGTGTCCCCTGGTTCTGGTGTTGTGCATAAGAACATAGGAATCCTGCTGTGGCAATGTTTCTAGCCTCTCCTGAGCCTACCACTGATTTCAATCCATCTCTGCCTTGAGAGTCTAGCTAGAAGCAGAGCAGGGGTTAGTTGAGGAGCTGGTTGGTTCTCCTGTCCTTCAATCCCTTTCCAACAGGTGGCCCTCCGTGAACACTGGTGGTGGGGAAGACTTGGCTCCTTAGCTGGGCTTCCCAGCTCTCATCACCTCCCCTGCCTTGAGCGATGGAAGATCCCAACCATATTATTTTATGGGGCAGCCAATAATGAAATAATCACAGCATGCTTTGTCCTCATAAAAATTGCTATGGACATAATCAGTAATAAAAAACCCAGGATGGAGGAGGATCATAACCCACAAAGGAGACGCGTGAAAGAACATTCAGGGGGAAAACAAACACTGATTGGAAAGGAGAAGCCACAACAGAGCTGGAACCTAATTCAGGTACAACAGAGCTGGTATCTAATTCAGGTGCTACTGCAGCTGAAGGGCTTTGCACTGGGCAGAGGCTGGCACCTGCCTGGAACCCGCCTACTTACTCCTCTTGTGGAACTCCTTGCCACAGGATGCAATAATGGCACCTGGCCTGGATACCTTTAAAAGGGGATTGGATAGATTCATGGAGGAAAAGTCCATCACAGGTGACAAACCATGATGCGTATATCTCTATCTACAACCTCCTGGTTTTAGAAGTAGGCTATCTCTGAATGCCAGGTGCAAGGGAGCGGCAACAGGATACAGGTCGCTTGTTGTCTTGTGTGCTCCCTGAGGCATCTGGTGGGGCCGCTGTGAGATACAGGAAGCTGGACTAGGTGGGCCTTTGGCCTGATCCAGCAGGGCTCTTCTGATGTTCTTACGTATATTCTATCCATTTATTCTAGCCCCCGTCATCTTCCTGGGCTGAACGTTAGATTGTTAGCTCCTCAGGGCAAGGACCTGCCATCTTGCTGTCACTCTCCAAAGTGCCATGTACCCTGATGGTGCTCTGAGAACAAGGCTACGAGCTACGAGATGGACAGGAGGCAGTTGCCAAGGCAATGGACCCTCCATGGGCACAGAATCCTCTTAATGGAAACCAGGAAGCCAATTCATACTGGCATCCCTGCCATTTCCAGCCAGCCCCTCTGTGATCCTCTTTGCAGACCCCAATTGCAAACCCTATGTTTGCATGTGGGCAACCCACAAGTTCACTGCCTTTCACACCCTTGCAACTGTGTTCATTCAGTCTCTGTCTCTCTGTCTCTCTCTCTCACACACACACATCCTTACTGAACACACACAGCTGCAGGAAAGATTCCTGCCACAGGCCCACAGGGAGGTGTCCATATGGGCTCCCATCTGGTGACATCCTCGAGAATGTCTCCACTACAAGGCAGCATTCATAAAGGCCAGTGTGACTCCATTAAAATGACGGGGTGGATCGGTTCACCTCCCGACCTGCCACCCCAGAAGCCGGCGCCTGCCCCACAAGTGTGTGGGCACGCACTTGCTGTGCATGGTGGCTGCTGGTGCACCGGACTGGGCAAACGTCTTGCTTTGCAACGCTGCAGATTTACGCACTGTTGGGATCGAGGTTCCAGCGGCCGTTGCAAATAGCAGGCAGAAGGGAGTCAAGGCCATGGTCCTGGGACAGAACGTGGCAGAGAAGCAAGGAGGCAATGAAGAAAAGACTCAGTGGCTGAGTGGCGAAGTTCACCCTTCTTATGTAGCCACAACTGCTGAATCCCTTATCAGAGCCAACGTGCTCAAGAGTGGTGATTGGAAGCAAATGGGCTTCGAAAGAGCACTAAATCAGGAGTTCTCAACCCCTTCCTGGCCGAGTACCACCTCCGGCGCCACTCTCCTGCTGCGTACCACTGGAAGTGACTGGCAATGACATCATCGCCAGTTACTTCCAGGTTTTCAGAGGCCAGAAAATGCAGGTAGGAGGCTCTGGGCGGGTGGGAGGGCCCTTCTCAGCGTCCCCGAGAGGCTCGGCCAAAGGCCGGAGCCTCTTGGGAGCAAAAGCACGCCACCAAAAGTGCCATGTCAGAGTGGGATTCTGGCGGTCCGGCAGTCTGAATACCACCAGTAGTCAGCTGAAGTACCACTGGTGGTACTAGTACCACTGGTTGAGAACCCCTGCACTAAACCATTTTTCTCTACAAGGGAAAGATAATGATAAGGGATAAGTGCATGGATGTAGCCAGTCATGCACAGAGGGCAAACTGGTAAATAATTGGTATGGGGGATTAGGTGCTACAATGCCACATCTGCTCCACCTTCTAAGGTGGGCACACATTTTAATCCTCCTCCTCCCCAGAACCATGAGGTCTAGAAACTTAAAACATTCAAAACCTGGCCGACACTTAATTCAGGATTGTGATGGAAGTCAAAGAGGGGATTTACATTCTGGCAAGGATGGAGGAGGAGAGGATTCCTGGGTTCTGTTGGCAGCTCTGGAGGGGGGGGGGGGGAGAGAGAAAGCAATCAAGACAGGAAATTTGTCAGCAAGGCAGGAAAAGGGCTGGGAGAAGAGTTGTCATGTGCCTTGCACAAGTTCCTTTCTTGCAATGCACAGGGGCAGTTGCCTCATGAGAGCTCAGTATTGTCTACATTGCCCAGCAGTGACCTTCCAGGGCTTCAGAGGGGGGGTCTCTTGCCCAGCCCTACCTGGAGAGGTGAGAGCACACAATTTAATTCTTCTCTTCCCAAGAACCATGAGGTCTAGAAACGTGCCCAGCCCTACCTGGAGAGGTGAAGGATTTAACCTGGGACCTTCTCACTACAAAAATGGCGTTCTATCACTGAGCTATGGCCCTTTCTGAGAAAAAAGGAGAGACAATGGAGAGGGCTCTCACATGCCATTTTTGGGTTAGCTCTCACTCAGTGCCCCCCAAATGGAGCCCCTTTAATCCGGAGACAAAGCTGCAAGGGGGAAAGATTAACAGAAGAGAATTCTCCTGGCACAAATCCCCTGCTCCACCTGAAACCCCCCCCCCCCCCCGCACACAAGTTGAAACTTGGGACCCAGACAAGGTTCTCTGGCCCCCCATTGCAAAAAGCATTGTTCTGCCTCTTTCCTCTGATTCAGGGTCCCTGCAACATCCCCACTGGCACAATCAGAACTGATGTCTGAAGAACATCAGAAGAGCCCTGCTGGATCAGACCAAAGGCCCCTCTAGTTCAGCTTCCTGTATCTCACAATGGTCCCACCAGAGATGCCTCAGGGAGCACAGAAGACAACAAGAGACCTGTATCCTGTTGCCACTCCATTGCATCTGGCATACAGAGAAAACCTCCTTCTAAAACCAGGAGGTTGCTTATGGCTTGTAACTTGTGATGGACTTTTCCTCCATGAATCTATCCAATCCCTTTTGAAATGTATCTAGGCCTTCAGGTGCCGTCACCACATCCTGTGGCAAGGAGTTCCACAGACTAATTACACGGTGGGTGAAGAAATATTTTCTTTTGTCTGTTCTAACTCTCCCTCCACTCAATTTTAGTGCATGTCCCCTGGTTCTGGTGTTGTGCGAGAGGGAAAAGAACTTCCCTCTATCCACTCTCTCCATCCCATGCATAGTTTTATACGTCAAGGGCAAGGGTCTTTTAAGAGACAGGAAGGGGTCCCCAAGGGCCAGTGTCAGCCACCCCAACTAGCTGCAGGTTAGACACACAACCTCTTCAGCCTGTCTCCAGACCTACGCTGGAGCAACACTTCAGCCTGCTTTCATAGTAGCATTCAGTCAGGTCTTTTCTGTTTCCTGTTGTAGCTATCCAAGGTCCTGAACCCTTTCATGGCCTCTTGCCCTGCCTGAACTTTTGCCTCCCTTCGGAGTTGTCCAAGGACTAAATTCTCTGCCTGCACTCTTGCCTCTGTATGGACCCCAGCTCTGGTTCTACTGCTGACCTGGCCAAATTCAGCTTAAAAAACCATGAACATTTGGTACTGGGAACTCTTGTGGCATCCAAAGTTTTGTGTGTGTGTGTGCGTGTGTGTAACACATCACTCGCACACGTTGCTCGGGGTTGGGGGAGCAACACAAGCGTTGCTTGTCTAGTAAATATCTGGGGTGCTTCTCCATGTCCCCATAAATCTGACTTTGCTACCAAAACCATTATTTTGGTTTTATAAATCTGACATTGCTAACCCCTCCCCCATCATGCGCAGGTTGGCAGGGTTGCCAACTTCTGAAAGGGCTCCTGCAGCTATGCCTTTAATTGCTCTGCAATATTCAGGGCTTAGCGACCAACATTTCTGTGGCATGGAGATATGCATAGCCATCTGTTCAGCGGTGGCTATGCACAGGATGGCGCAGCGGGTTAAACTACTGAACCATGAGCTGTCGGTCGGCAGTTCAAATCCGCGCAACGGGGTGAGCTCTCGTCGCTCGACTCAGCTCCTGCCAACCTAGCAGTTTGAAAGCATGTCAATGCAAGCAGATAAATAGGTACCGCTTGTGGGAAGGTAAACAGCGATCCGTGTCCCAGCCGCACGCTTTGCGCTGCAGCAAGGAGAGTCATGCCGGCCACATGACCATGGAAGCGTCTTCAGACAGCGCTGGCTCTTCGGCCTTGAAACGGGGATGAGCACCGCACCCTAGAGTTGGGCACGAATGGACTTCAATGTCAAGGGATACCTTTACCTGTGCACAGACCAAACGGTGATTAAAAGCAATGCCCAGGTATTGGGACCTGCTTGAAAACACTGGCAAACCTACTGTAGAGCGATGAGCCTGTAGATATTTTCTGTCCTTTCAATGGATGTTTCCAAGCAACAAAGCAGGAGCTCGTACCATAGGACCTTGTAGTTGGAACACTGAACCAGAGCGAAAGGCATCTGGGATGAATGCAGAGTAAACGTTGTGACCTCGCATACGTAGCGCAGTGGGGGAATCAGACATTCTGTCTTATAATCAGGCCATTTACGAGATCCCTTATCGAAAGGCGAGGAAGAGGAATTGCAAAGGAACTATAGTCCAGTGGTAACATAAGAACAGAAGAGACCTGCTGGATCAGGCCAAAGGCCCATCTAGTCCAGCTTCCTGTATCACACAGTGGCCCCACCAGATGCCTCAGGGAGCACAAGACAACAAGATACCTGTATCCTGTCGCCACTCCCTTGCACCTGGCACAAAGAAAACCTACTCCTACAACCAGGAGGTTGCTTATCCCCATCATGGCTTGTAAGCTGTGATGGACTTTTCCTCCATACATCTGTCCAATCCCCTTTTAAAGGCATCCAGGCCAGGTGCCATCAGCACCTCCAGTGGCAAGGAGTTCCACAAACCAATTATACACTGGGTGAAGAAATATTTTCTTTTGTCTGTTTTAATGCTCCTTCCACTCAATTTGAGTGGATGTCCCCTAGTTCTAGTGTTATGTGAGAGGGAAAAGAACTTTTCTCTATCCACTTTCTCCATCCCATGCATAATTTTATACGTACAGAACATGCTCTGCATGGAGAAGGGGCTCAGATTCAATACTCGGTATCTCCAAGTAGGGTTGGAAAACACCTCTCTTTGAAACTCTTTGAAACTCCTAATCCATATTGATACAAATTGGGGTATTTGCTGGCACTGAGCAGGGGGTTAGACTAGATGACCTCCAAGTTCCCTGCCAGTTCTAACATTCTATGAACCAACGGTTCTGACTCAGTAGAAACAACACCACATGCGCCCATGGTGGCTGATCCAAGGAAAGAAGAGAGTTGAGAATCCTCTATGTGGGCGTATTGGAAGTTGCGTTCAAACATTCTAATGGGCAAGAATGAGCATGTGTTTATGTCTGGATGGAGTATCATGGCTGGAGGCTCCGCCCCAACCTGCACATGTCCATTTAATATGTCTGAAGTGAGTGAACATGTAGGTATGCTTTAGACCTGTGTGGCAGTTGTCCAAATAGGGGTGTGTACGCATTCACGCATATAGTTAAAGCCTACCACAGTCCCGATTGGGCTGATATTAATGAAAGAACAACTGCGGTAGCCCTTGAAATGCCATATGCAGTTTTTATCCCAGTTGAACAATCTGGCTGCCCCAAAGCATCCTGGGAATTGTTGGTTGGCGGGAGTACTGATGATGCTCTGCTGGAGAGCCCTAACCTCACTGCCTCTGTGGAATTTGCAGTTCCCAGACTTCTCTGGGGAAAGGAAAATCAATGCAAAGTCTATGGCATAGCTAGGGAACAGAGAAGAACAGTGGACATGAGGGATGTAAAATCCCAACTCAGCCTAAGTAGCAGTTGAGTTTGTGCCTGTTGGATGGGGGATATTTTCTCCTCCGCCCTGGCTCCCTTCCTTGAACTGAACTCATTTCGGTTCAATTCAAACATACTACACTGGCATCCTTTTTTAAATATACTGTAGAAAGGATAGGACTCTGATGTTTCTATCCTTTCTATATAAAAAAGGATGCCAGTGTAGTAAGTTTGAATTGAACCGAACTGAGTGGATGGCCTAGTGGTTAGAGTAACCAGGTCCTGATGGGAGGCAGGGCCCTGTCTTCTGGGGAAAAACCAAAGCATGCCAGACCCTTCCCCCTTCCACCTCACCACTTGTTGGCTCCCCTTTCTTTCTCTCCTTCCTTCCTTCCCCATCAGCCGCCCTCAGGCTCAGGGACGCCTCCGCTTGTATTTCCACGCTTCACGGCAAATCCTTTTTGAAGCCGCGCAGAGGCAGAGGCAAACGGCTAAATTCCTGCCTGCTAAAAGGCGTGAAATCGGCGGTCCATTGTGCCAGAGCTGCAGGGGGAAGGGAGATGAAAGCCTCCCAGAAAACACAAATAGCTCTTGCCAGGCTCCTTGTCCGCCCAGTGGAAATAGGGCAAAATCACCAGGGAGGTAAGGATTGCTCCTCCCCAGCAAAGTCTGCCCACAGGAATAGAAGCCGAAACCACGGGGGCCGAGAATAACTCACCTATATGCAGGAGCCAATTAGAAGCAAGAGCAGGTAGGGCACCTTGGCTGTCCCATCTAACTCTGCCACGGACAATGCGTCCCCAGCATGATTTTTGTACAAGAGTCCTGTTCGCCCGCTGCAAACTTTTCAGCCCCTCCGACTCTGAAGACAGCAGGGAACCCACCTCCTCTCCTGAACCGCAAAGTACAGAACACAAAAACACAGAGCGCACGGCAAAACGTACAAAAGCCAATCGGGACGTTTTGCATGGACTCGTGTCGATTATTATTTATTTTTTTGATGTTCAGCTAGCCTATGGCTCTGCAGTGGCGCGGCAGCTTCCCCGCCATGCTGCGTAATTAAGAGAAACTCCGAAGACATTCTGGGAAAAGCGTTCGAGGCTGAGCCACGTGGGTTTGGAAAAGAAACAAGCGATGCGAAAAAGAAATGTTAAAACGGCAGGAGTGGGGAAAAAAAGCATAGGAGAGGAGTTTCTGTCAATGACTTTTTCTAGACACAATCCACAATGATGCGGCAGGAAGTAGGGATGGCTGCTGACATCAAAGACCTGCGGGTGACCCATTCTGACAATAATTGAACAGGTAACGAAACACGCAGAGGCCCGGTGCCGGTCCTCTGAAAAAAGCACATGTTTGGTCCAATGAGCTACAGAACCTTGATGCCCAGTCTCCACGACACTGGAAACTAAAGGAGATTGGCAAAGCCTGAGATGTAGATCGGCTCCAATGCCTATTTTTTTTTTAAATCCTTATCGGAGAAGAACGTCTTCCAGAAGCAAGCTAGGAAGGAGGAGAGTGGAGAAGAAGGCTAGAGCAGTGTTTCTCAAACTGTGGGTTGGGACCCACTTGGTGGGTTGCGACCTGATTTCTGGTGGGTCCCAGGTGATGGAAAGATCAGATCGGTAATTGCCAGAAGCCCCAAGGCTATTGAAAAATCAGATTGCTCAGCTAATTGCTGAGCTCTTGCAGTTTGCAAGATAGCTGCTAATTGCCCTGCAAAGAGCTGAGCTCCTGCAGTTTGCAAGATAGCTGCTAATTACCCTGCAAGCAGCTGAGCACTTTACTTGTAAATACATTTATTTATTTCTAGATCCCTTTTTTTAAGTCTTGTAAAGCTAGGTGGGTCCCGATAGAGTGTCATTTTAAAAAGTGGGTCCTGGTGCTAAAACGTTTGAGAACCACTGGGCTAGAGGGGAGCCATCAGCGTGTGTGTGGCACAAACCCCATGTTGTGGTTTTGCAAGCAGGGAAAGGCGGGGCGCTATCGGAGCTGGCAGCTTGTGAGTGCCTGAGCCGGCAGTCGGACAATGAGCACTTTGTATTAGAGCCTCATTCAATTGCCATCAGTTCCGCCACCCAGCCAACTCCATGCTGTCTGGTCTGCCCCCTTCGTGCTCAACAGCTCTTCGAGAAGCCTGACCCCTGGCTTGGGGACCCCCCCCAAGCCCTGATTTCTGCCCGACAGGCAGTAACATGAAATAGTCCAACATGCTTGTCTACCCCAGAAAAAGGGGGAGGATAAGAGCCCGAGGGCAGGGGTAGCACAGGTGGTTTTGCAGGCAGGGGATCCTGAATCCAATCTCCAGCACCTCCGGGTTAAAGGATTAGGAAAACAGGTGATGGGACTGAGTTCTTGGAAAGCTGCTAGCCCAGTGGTTCTCAAACGTTTTCGCACAGGGACCCACTTTTTAGAATGACACTCCAGCAGGACCTACCTAGCTTTACAAGACTTTAAAAGGTGCTCTAGAAAGAAATAATATATTTATTTAAAAGTAGTTATATTTGTATTTATTTCTTTATTTACAAAAAAAAACAACAACCCACCCCTCAATCCATTTATGGCAATGAGGCAGCCCTAACGAATAGCCTCAAGGCTTGAGGGGCTTAGTGATGTCACCCAGTCTTCATCTGCCCCCACTACCTGTCATTGACAGCCTTGGAAAAACACCCCA
The DNA here is from genome assembly GCA_026170595.1 of Plestiodon gilberti rubricaudatus. Taxonomy (NCBI): domain Eukaryota; kingdom Metazoa; phylum Chordata; class Lepidosauria; order Squamata; family Scincidae; genus Plestiodon; species Plestiodon gilberti. The sequence goes on from JANXHW010000011.1 coordinate 2,952,947, forward strand.
GAAAAAAAGACACTCAAAACACTTATCTCCCTATATTTACACAAGCTTGCAAACTGCAGGAGCTCAGCTGTTTGCAGGGCAATTAGCAGCTATCTTGCAAACTGTAGGTGTTGGGCTCTTTGAAGGGCAATTAGCAGCTATCTGATTTTTGAATAGCCTCAGTGCTTGGGGCAAGAATGTATCTGATCTTTCGATCACCTGAGGCCCACCAGAATTCCCACAGTTTGAGAAATACTGTGCTAGAGAGACCTTGGAGAGTAGACAACACTGGACAAGATGATCTAACTCGGAGCCAAGCTACATGTAGCTGTAAGCTCTTTGTTTGAAGGGCTGATTCCGACAGAGACCATGGCATGGAAGATTCAGCCCCTTATTCCGGCTATGTTTCAAATCTGGCTAGGGGAGCCTTGCGGCTGCTATTTATGCTTGGAAAACAGCACACAAGCAAAGCGAAACATTTCACATAACACACAGCTCAGCCATCGAGGTTGAGCAATTTTGTACATTCAAGGAACACTGGCCACTGTTGGACGTCATGGGTGACACCCGCCACATGGGTTATGGCTAGAGATGTTTGAAAATGGTGGGTTTTAAAAAAATAATAATTGTTGAACTAAAATGCAAAATGTGGTGTTTTGTGTTTTTTATTCACCGGTACAAATTCTTAAGCATCAATATCAGGTTTAATATCATGACATTGCAGCCTTCAAGGCAAAAACCAACAAATTATTCCATTATTTCTAATGGGAAAAGTCATCTGTTTCAACCAGATGCATTCCACAAGCAATAGTGAATTGGTCATTTGGTTTCAATTCTGTTTGAAAAGATTGAAAAGGTGGTGTTTTGTGTTTTTATGTGGTTAGCAACAAAAACAAATACCCCTAGTTATGACTTGCTCATGGCGAACACGTCCTGGGAAGGGGAGATGGCTCAGCCTGGACATTTTTGTGATGTCACAGCTTGTTTCAGCTAAGACCTGTGGTGGAGACCTCACGTAAAAAAAATCACAGTTGGGGGAACAGACATTTGGTTAGCCAGGCTTTCAGTGGCTGTGCAGACCATAAGAAGAGCCTTGCTGGATCAGGCCAAAGGCTCCTCTAGTCCAGCTTCCTGTATCTCACAGTAGCCCCACCAGATGCCTCTGAGAGTACACAGCCAACAAGATAACCCGTTTCCTGCTGTCACTCCCTTGCACCTGGCACAGAGAAAACCTACTTCTAAAGCCAGGAGGTTGCTTATGGCTTGTAACCTGTGATGGTCTTTTCCACCATGAATCTTTCCAAACCCCTTTTAAAGGCATCTAGGCCAGGTGCCATCCCCACATCCTGTGGCAAGGAGTTCCACAGATTAATTACATGCTGGGTAAAGATAAAGACCGGCCCACTGAAAGGGAGACAGGCGTGGCAGAAAACCACGATAAGTCTCTTCCAGTTAGGGTCCCTTTCCTATCATAACCGATTCTTCTCCCAAACTTCTCCTTGGTGTGGAGAATGGAAGATCTTCCTGCAGAGGAGGACACTGGCTCTCCTTTGAACTTCCTGCCGATCGGTTGGCGTGAAGATGCCCACACCCCCTTCAGTGCGTGGCACCCACAAGAACAGATCATGGCGACAGGGACACACCTCCCTCATTTACCAGCCCATCGCACTGACAGCCTTGGCACTGAGCTTTGCCCACCCCTACAGTTTGTTGCCATAGCTGCCTGGCACCAGCTCAGCTGCCAGAAATTAGGTCATTCCCAGAAGCCAACAGATGTTAATTTTGTGCATTTGTTGCTCTAAAGCTGGCCACTCCTTTCCTCTCCTCCCCTCTGCCCCGGATTGCAAGGCCTGTGAAAATCCGCTAGGAACATCTGCCCATCCCTTCTACTGCGACACACACGCTAATGTTTGGGATGGGGCTACAGTATGAACAGAAGTCATCTCAACTCGCTCCTGGTGTCCAGGTGTTTTTTCCCAGATGTTGACCCTGGTGATCTCGCTCTGTCCGGCTAACTCACAGCTGGAGCGCATGTATATATCTCAAACGTATAGAATCTGGTCTTACTTATAAACTCGTTCCAGTTCAGACACATATTCAGCAGTATTCCCTGTCAAGAGAGATAGTTATGGGTGGGAAGAGATGAAAGGGAAGCGAGTGTACTTTCTGGCACATTTGTGCATCGCAAGACATCCATTTTTAAAGGTATTCCCAGAAATCTCCCTTAAAAGCAAAAGAATATACTTGGGACAAGCATTAAAAAAATAGGAATTGCTCCTGGTAAACTAGGACAGTTGAAGTTTATGCTAAACACGTTTTAGAGCTTATGTCCCCAGTCATCTAACCATGGTTTAGGACAGGTGGTCATGAATGAGCTGCAGTGAAACTTGAGTTGACACGGCCCTTTGTTCCCTCTCTTCCTCCCTCATATATGTGGAGAAGAGATTAAAAGCTTCTACGTTCGGGTTTGATTAAACGACCATTTTCTATTATGTCCAAACTCGAGAAACCGTGGTTATTCTAATTGCAGTTAGTTGACAAACCAGGATCTGAAACCATGGTTTTATCGCAGCTGGTTTGAATGAACTACAGTTGGAGAATAAACCAGTTTCCCAAGTTTGGATACAATGGGAAATAGAGGTTTATTCAAAAGTGGAAGCAGAAGCTTTTAATCGCCTTCGCCACTCCTCACAAGTGGATGAAAGAAGATGGAGGGTTGTGTGAGCCTGAGGACCACCATAGTTCATTCATGGTAATCTAAATTAGAGTTTAAATGATACTCTGAACCAGGGTTAGCCAATCCAGGAGGCCTCCTGAGGCAGTGCTTGCCACTCCTCCTCCTCCCTAGATTTGAAAACGCAAAGCAGAACAGAGCAGAAGAGTGTGAAGACACTCTAGCCCACTACTCTCTTCTCTTCCACTCTAGCCCACTGCTCTCTACTCTTCTACATTTCCTGAACTTCTTAGTTTCCCTTCCCCTTTTGAATCCAGGGAGGAGTGGAGGTGGCTAGTGCATCACAGAGTACAGAGAGGCAGTATTTGGCGCACCGCCTTAAGCCCAACCATGGGTCAACCATGACTTCAACTGGGCCAGCATGTCCAACATCCGCCCTTTCAAGTCAACTACAAAGATCGTGCAGCAGCGCCCCCAGGTGGAGAAACACAGGGTGATCATTTTGGGCCTCCTACATCTTCCGAGCGAGTTGTGTGTGTTTGCTTTTGGAAAGCAAAAGTGTTTTCGTGGACATGGCAAAAAGCCCCATGGATTGAACTGAAGACGGGACATTATAATGGAGGAAACTGGAGTTTGGCAAAGGGCAGCTCCATTGAGACAAGCCAAAACGGAGAGCTTGGCGTCTTGCCATTGGACTAATCTCTGTCGATAAAAGAATATGCAAGGTTTCAGGTTGCACAAGATGCTTCATCAAGTGGAACAGAAGCATTGCAATGGCTCAATGATAGCCTGGGAGGCTGGAAACGACGACATCAGGGCAGCTTCTTGCAATGGCTGAGCTCTTGATGCACAAAAGGATCTAGAACCGACTGAAAAGGATCTAGAACTAACTAAAAAGGATCTGGAACCGACTGAAAAGGATCCAGAACGGACTGAAGTGCTATCAAAAATGCCAAGGATAAGGGGCTGTGCAACTTCCCTAGACAACTTAATTCCATTAGCCAACACCTCTTAGAACATAATCTCACCCCCCACCCCACCCTCCGCAAAACAGCCAGGACTGGGCTTGGTAGCAACCGCCTGGGGTTGACAGAAGAAGCCACCTTCTTCTGTCAAGATAGACCCTTGATCCATCTAGCTCCATAGTGTCAACAGCTCTCCAGGGTTCCTGGCAGGGTATTTTTTTCGACCCTATCTGGATTGAGCCTGGGACCCCCTGCAAAATATGTGAATCACCCACTGAGCTACCACCTCTCCCAAGCAGGGAGGGTAAAGCTGGAGTGGGCATTATGGGAAATCAGGATATATATCGATACACTTCTGGGTGCTTTGTGGTAGATCAGCAAAGCTCTGGCAAGTTGCGTCTCTCAGAGCCTCAGCATTCCCCTGCTGTAAAATGGGACTGTATGCTTATGAATGCTGATCCAACTTGCTGTTCCTTCAAGGTGCGATTTAAAAACAAAGGAAAGAAGGAAACATTCTCTACGACAGCCGGCCTTATATACCAAGCACTGACCTATCAGTATTCCTCAATGGTAAACTGAAAGTATTGATTGCTGGCCTGCTGCCCGGGCTTTGAGAAACTCTGCCGGCCAGTTTCAGAGCATCGTGTTCAAATCCCTGCTCTGAAGTCACTAATGTGTAGATCTGTATGTGTAGGTATATAGTTGGACCTCGCTATCCGCAGGGGATCTGTTCCAGACCTCCCCTACGGATAGCGAGGATCCGCAGATAATGGGGTTTATCTTCAAACTGCTGTAAAAAGGGGGAAAAAGCCCCCCGTTTCTACCTTTAAGTGGCCAAATCATGCCGTTCCCAAGCCTACCGGTCGCGCGAAAGCTCTTCCCAGTCTTGTCCCAGAATGCATCCTGGGACAAGTCGGGGGGGGGGGAGGAGAAGAGCCTACACACGACCCAGAAGTGGGTCAGTAAGCTTGCAGAAGCCCTCCAGAGGCTTGAAAACTGTGCAGTTTGGCTAATAAAAAGATAGAAACAGGGGGCTTTTCCCCCTTTTTACAGTGTTTTTAAGGTGAACCCCGCGGATCCAGGACCCACGGTAAATCAAATCTGCGGATCCCAGATCCGCGGATAGAAACAGTCCACTGTACACAAGTCATCCTGGGCTTATGGGGTGGAGTTAAGCTCTGCCCCCAGACCACCATTTTCATATGGCTCCACCCCCCGCCACGATTTTACCCCCAGCTCTGGCTGTTCACTCCCCTGGGGTAAAGGGTGGGTAGACCCCTGCTAGCTGCAAGGTAGCCCTCTGAAGGTTGGTTTTCCCTGCAGACAAACTACTACTATGCACTGATCACTTCCGTTCCTTTGCATTAGCCACCCCCCTTCCCCACACATGAGCCGCCACCCCCCTACACACATTCCAAAACCCACAAAGGGAAAGAAAGGCAGGCAGGCAAATCACTCAGCACCGCTCCTGCCAATTCTCACACCTTCTTCCCTTTCCATCCTGACAAAGAACAGTCGGCTGAGCTGCTGTGGTTTGGGAATGCGGAGAGAGTCCTGATAAGGGACATGTGCCAAACAGTTAATGGGCTGGGGGAAGGAAAACAAAAGAGGGAGGAGGTCAGATTCACCCCAACACATGCTTGACACATTGCATGTGCTCTTCCTGAAGCTATTTGAAATGCTAACTAGGGTGGATTAGGGGGCAGAATCCTGGCCTGGAGGGGCTTTGAGCATTCAATCTGCATGGGGGGGGGGGGTTTGAATGAAAATATTATGTGAACATGATATGCATTATATGAAGCGGTATATAAATATTCTTAATAACAATGACAACATGGGGAGCTACCAGATCCTGAACTGGACACAAGTCCTTCATTGTGCTCAGTGTTGTCGACACCTCTCCAAAGGTGTTTCCCAGTCCTGCATGGAGATGTTCAAATTCGAACCCGGGACCTCCTACAGGCAAAGCAAAAAAATGACTCCACCCATAGGACCAATCTGGTCCCTTGCTGGACCTGAGGCCTCAGCACACACAGAGGGCTCTTGCCATGCTTATCAGTGGAGTTTGTATTGAAGTTTTAGGATGTAGTCCATCTTGGAATGTTGCAGACCACGTAACTTTGCATATAATAGATGCACTAACCACCTGGGGGTGGCGATTTGGTGCATTCCAATACGCTCTTTCGCAGGCCATGCGCAACAAGCACCGTGGGCCCCTTTAGACGTGGCCTCCACAATCCAGGCTCCCAATCTTTCCAGATAATGGACTTAGTGAATTCAGCCGAGAATGACAAACACAGAGATGAATTATGGAGCTTCAGAAATTGCAGCAGCAGCAGCAATGTCATCAATATAATGTAGTCTGTTGCATGCTGGGAAGACAAACAGACCGCAGAGGCCCAGAGCAGAGGAAGCAGAATGATGAGCAAAGTTCCACTCGTCCGGAGTTTTGTGGATCGTCACCGTTCGCAAAACAATTTTAGTTTTTTTGTCTCTTGCAATTGTACAGCACCCTGAAAGTACAAAATGAACCCATACAGTTTGGCTGTTATTCCCAAAGGAGAGCCTTCTGGACATAAGTGCTTTTTTGAAACACACACACACACACACACACACACACACACACACACACACACACACACACACACACACACACACACACGAGGGTTTTAATGAGCAATGGGAATTGGGGTATTTTTTCACAAGCGTCTTATTTCGAGCCGATACAATTCTGATCTTGCCATTTGCTCGGGGTTTATATTACTTAAGGCCACAGTGCCTGAGCAAAACTGATGATGGTGGTGGTATTTAATTAACATTCTAAATATATACAGGGTGATTCAAAAAGGATGGTGCAAAAATAAAGCTGATTTCTTCTTAAATGAACAGACATAACCACAACCGTCATAACATGAAAAGACAGAAAAAAAGCGTCCAAGTTTCACATGCGCATTACAAATGTTCGATGTGGGCACTTGCGTAGCTACAATGGAACGGGGGGGGGGGGGGAGAAACAGAAGTGGTCTCCTCCCAGGGAGACCGTGGCTGTCACCCAGGACATCTGCCCCCCCCTCGCCCCATTGTAGCTACGCAACTCTTTTCATGTCATGACGGTTGTGGTATGTCAGTCATTTAGGACCATCATTACCTTTGCACCATCCTTTTTCTAATAACCCTGTATTTATATTTATATATAATTTAACCCTTGCTAACTGGGCAAAGAGGCCCCTTAGTGGCGTATCTCTGATTTAGCAGGGGGAGAGCAATTGTCCCTATTCACCCCAGTGCAGGGTCTCTTTTAGGGGCTGTTTGCTGGTGTGACTTCTGCTTTTCTGCTTCTTTTTAAGACTGTGAGTCCTTTCGGGATGGGAGACTATTTTTGCTACATTTTGCTATTAAAGCGTTGGGAACTTTTGTTGTTGTTGTAGAAAAGTGGTATACAAAATATTTGTCATTGTTGAAAAGCGGTATACAACTACTTGCAATATTTATACAGAACCACTATAAATGACACTTTGCAGAGTGAACACAAACTATTTCCTTTGCCCAGTGGAAGGGCTGTGGGTTAGTCCCAGCAGGTTTGCCTCGCATGCAAGAAGCTACCAGGTGCAATCCTTGGAATCTCCAGCTAAGGCAGAGACAAATTCCAGTCTGAAAAGCCACTGGCAGCCCGTGTTGACAATACTGAGCTGGATGGTTCAAGGGCCTGACTCAGTCTTGTAGCGTCCTACGAGGAGGTTACATTCTCACAGCACAATCCTATCCAACTTACACCACCAGTGTGTAACCAGCGGTGCAGCGAGAACGGGAAGCCCCAGAACGGAAAGGGGATTCAAATCCCCTCCAAAGGGGATTCAAAGGGGATTTGAATCCCCTTTCCGTTCTGGGGCCTCCTGTTCTCGCTGCACTGCTGGTTACACCGGCGGTGGTGTAAGTTGGATAGGATTGCGCTATCAGAATCAACGTAAGGGGAGCAATGGAAGAAAAAAAAAAGAGAGAGATGGCGATCAAGGGAAAATATTTGCGTTCAGTTTGCATGTCTTTAGGATGAGTTTACTTTCATGGTAATGTAAATTGGCTACGGAGCTATGCCAAGAACTTCATGGAAGAGAGAGTGAAGAGGCATGAAGGAGATTGAGAAAGCAGTTGTGGGCCGAACGGGCAGCGAGGGAAAAACTTGTGATCAGATGAGTACTTTTCAGCAGCTGATACTGCTAGGGGTCGAGGCAGATGTTTAATTCTTCTCCTGCAGCTGGTCTGCTTCAGAATGAGATAGCAGAGGCTTGTCTTTAACTTAGGCTGCAATTCTATGCACACTTTCCTGGGGGAAAGGTGACAATCCTATATACACTTTCCTGGGAGTAAGCCCCACTGGACACAATGGGACTTACTTCTGAGTAGACATGCATAGGATTGTGCCTGCAAGTCTTGCTGTACATAATGGGATTTACTGCTCAGTAGACATGTATAGAATTGCACTATAAAAGTCTTTTTTCCGCTGAAGTCTTTTGACTTTCTCCCGGAATAGCACTACAGTTTCAATCAAACCACCGAGGAGAGGATGCACTTCTTATCCAGCCCATCTTTCTTCCAAGGAGCTCAGGGCAACGTAGATAGATTTTCCTCCTGTTTTATGATCACGACAAATCAGGAAGGCTGAGAGCGCGAGCGTGGCTGTCTCCAGCTCACCTACCGGTAGCAGACTTGAGGACATGGCGGTGGGGACTCTTGAACCGCCACGCGGCACCGGATCTCAAGCCTACGCTACTTTTAGGCATCTGTCAGACCTCTGCGCTTGCCAATGAGGGCGACTCTTTTATTTAAATCTGCCCACTGAAACAAAGGGGGGGGGGAAATGGTACCAGATTGGGAAGCTTAAGGGTTCACTACAGCAAATCCCCCGCCATCCCCCTTTTTCAGATTACAAAAGGGCCTGTATATTCTGTGGCTCAGGCAGAAGCACCTGCTAACCAACTAGAGCAGCCCCAAGTGGGAGATTTCAACAGGTGTAGCCTTTATAGCGATTGCATAATTCCCAGACTTTACACACATCTCTTGTGACCGAGTAAAAGTGTTCAGTTGAAAAATACAGGGACTAATTCATTAACTCTCTCACCTCTGTTCTTCCCCAAACATTTATCTAAGCCAGTGGTTCCCAAACCTTTTAGCACTGGGACCCACATTTTAAAATGACCCACTATCGGGATCCACCTAGCTTTATGAGATTTTAAAAAACAAAGGTGATCTAGAATGAAATAATATTTTTATTTATTTATTTGCAAGTAATAGTTCATTTATTTATTTGCAAAAACATCACCCCATTTTTTGTAATGAGGCAGCCCTAATAATTAGCCCCAAGGCTTGAGGATCTTAGTTATGTCAACCAGCCCTCACCTGCCCCCGCTACCTGTCACTGACAGACTTGGGAAAAAACACACACCAGAAAAAGACGCTCAAACATTTATCTCCCTATAGTTACACAAGCTTGCAAACTGCAGGAGCTCAGCTCTTTGCAGGACAATTAGCAGCTATCTTGCAAACTGCAGGAGCTCAGCTCTTTGCAGGACAATTAGCAGCTATCTGATTTTTGAATAGCCTCAGGGCTTGAGGCAATTAGTTATCTGATCTTTCCATCACCTGTGTTTTCATTGGAGGCTCTGTGGGACCTACCAGAAATCGGGTCGCGATCCACTTGGTGGGTCATGACCCACAGTTTGAGAAACGCTGATCTAAGCCCTTCGTATCCACGGGTTTAGGAACGCATGGAGGGGTAAGGGGATCGCACCAGTAACTCCACTCAGAATCTCCATGCAACCAACAGCAGGAAAAAAGGAGAAAGACTGGCTTCTACTCATGCGCCAGGGTTCCCAATGTATGTAGAGCCCCTTCTCGCCACCTGCAGTGTGCCTGGAGACCAGAGATGTAGCCACGACTCACTCAAGACACAACTCAAGAGCTCTATCATGAACTTGTGGAATCACAGAGTTGGAAGGGACCCACAAGGTCATCTAGTCCAACCCTCTGCCTCTAGCAGGAAATCCTCCTAGATAAGCATCTCCAGCAGGTTCCTGTCGAGCCTCTGCTCGGAGATCTCCAGTGAGGGAGAATCCACCACCTCCCTTGGCAATCTGTTCCACTGCCGAACTGCCCTTACTGTCAAGATTTTCTTCCTGATGTCCATCCGGAATCTCCTCTCCTGCAGTTTGTACCCACTGGATCTAGTTCTACTCTCAGAGGCAGTCGAGAAAAAATTTGCTCCTTTTTCCATGTGACAGCCCTTCAGGTATTTGAAGACTGCTATCATATCTCCTCTCAGCCTCCTCTTCTCCAGGCAAAACATACCAAGTCTCCTCAACCTTTCCTCATAGGGCTTGTTCTCCAGCCCTGTGATTATCCTCATCGTTCTTCTCTGAACCTGCTCACTTCGTCAGCCTCAGTCTTTCCCATCTGCAATATGGGGGTAATAACACTTATTTACTTAATCAGGTTGCTGTAAGGACTAGGAAAATAGGAAGCTGCCTTATACTGAATTAGAGCATTAGCCCAGTCTTATCAATGCTGCCTTGGCAACAGAGACGCTCCAGGGGTTTAGGACTCTTTTCCTGCCTTACCTGCAGAGGTTCGACATTGAACCCGGGGCCACCTGTGTGCAAAGGAGGGGCTCTGCCACTGAGCTACAAGCAAGGCAACATGCCTACATGTTCAAAAAAGCAATGCAAAGGCTATTAATAGATATGAACACAAGAACAGGACTAAATACTTGGACACGACTCAAAGGAACGTAGAGAGTTGGCAAGTTTGCACCCAGAGTGGAGAACTCTAAATTCACTCAGCAGGGCACCTCTGCAAGAACTGTTTATAGGTCCTGACAGATATCTTTATGCGGCCACTGTAGAACCTGGGGTTGCACGTGGAAGGATAGTCACACGTGCATAAATGCAAACGAGATAAGTTTCCTGTACATGCCAAACGGGCATGTTTGCAGTGCTGCATTCTCTGGAGTGTGAAAAGCGATTCATGTTCATTATCTTGATGTAATCTTAACAATGACCCTGTAAGATATTGCAAGTGTTCTTATCATCCTATATTACAGCTGAGGTTGAGAGGAAGTGGCTGCCCTCAGGCCACACGGCGAGAGACGAGATTTAAATCAGGAAAGTCTCAATTTGCAGCTCAGTCTCTTCATCAGCTCCATTTACCATCGGACACACCGTGCAAATTCCGTTTACAGCAACCTTAAAATGTAAGGCATTATGCCCATACTCTGGCTGGGAAAGGTTGAGTAAGCTTTCCTACCGAGTTTATGGCAGACACAAAATTTGAACCAGTCCCAATTTGCAGCTCAGTTTCTATACTACACCACAGAGGCGACGTGGCAGCTAAGGCTGCCTGGAGCACCTCCGTGGCGCCGCCCCAAAGGGGTGGCGCTGCCGCCGGGGAGGGGGCGACTGCGTGCACGCCCGCCTTCTCCCCCAAAAGCCCTGGAGCGTCCGCCACGACCGGCGGCCAGAGCTTTCTGAAGGCAGCTGCTGCGTCGTGGCCTTATTTATACTTTTTTTTCTGTACATACGCAGAACGTAACGTTTATACGTAAAGTATAAATAAGGCCATGACGCAGCGGCTGCCTTCAGAAAGCCCTGGCCGCCGGTCGTGGCGGACGCTCCAGGGCTTTCTCAGGTTCCGAGGCCGGGCAGGCGCTCCAGGGGAATGCTGCCCGAGCTGCGGAGCCGCTGCGTCACCGGGTGGGCGCACGCGCACGCTCCCCCGGAGTGCCGCCCAAGCCGCGGAGCCGCCCGGAGTCACCGCTCCGTTCGCTCCGCCCTCTGTACGCCTCTGCTACACCAGCTCTCGTTGTCATCAGGCACACTGTGCAAATTCTGCTTACATGCAACAAAGACTTTGTCCTGTACACGGGGGTTCCCAACCTCTTCCTAGCCAAGTACCACCTCTGGTGCCACTCTCCTTCTGAGTACCACCGGAAGTGACTGGTGATGACATCATCGCCAGTTACTTTCTGGTTTTCAGAGGCCAGAAAACACAGGGAGGAGGCTCTGGGCAGGTGGGAGTGCCCTTCTCAGCATTCCCGAGAGGCTCGGCCAAAGGCAGAAGATTCTTGAGAGCAAAAATGCACCACCAAAAGCGCTGCGTTGGGAGTGGGGTTCCAGTGGTCCGAGTACCACCAGCAGTTGGGCAAAGTACCACTGGTGGTACTAGTACCACAGTTTGGGAACCCCTGCTGTACGCAGTCACGATGTGCTATATTTTTTATCATTTGTGATAAGAAGTTTTTCACTGTGCATTTTTGCATTTTGACATCATGCTTGTGAAGGAAGATATTTATAGCGAAAGGCTTTGTGGAGGAATGCAGTTTGCTTTTCTATTTTTGGTGTACTCTGAATCTCTCAATTTGGGTCTCTCCCCTATTTTTTCTTTCCTCGGTTTCCAAGGGCTTCAGCAGACACCAACTGGATGTCAGCCAATTCAGCGCTTGTAAGGTCTAAGAAGTTTGATACAGTAGGCGGCTAGTCGAGACATGGCCCACTTACTACAGAACGCAACGGGAAATACTGATGCCTCAGTGACAGCAAAACCACATTTGCCCAAATATTTCAGAATCCCTGCGCACCGTAGGGATAGCAGCAATTGCACATGTATCTTGATGCTGCTTTCCGAGTTGTGAGCTGCCTCTGGCCATGTGCCAGCTGACCGTTGCACCCTAGCACCCTCTACGACACTAAAGGGGATCTGTGCAGACTCGCTCACAAATCAGTCCTCCTGGGGACGGAGGGGGAAGACAGGTGCTCATAGATAGATTGGCAGGAGACTCAGGATGGACAAGAGGCGGTACTTCCCCCCCACACATGTAATTAGCCTGTGGGACTCATTGCCACAAGATGCCATGATGGCCACTAGCTTGCATATTGCAGATGGGAAAGATGGAGGCTGAGGAAGTGAGTTCAGGGCTTTAAAGGGGAGAAGACAAACTCGTGGAGGTCGGTTCCCTCATTGACTTCTAATCATGATGCCTATGTATTACACCTCCAGGCTCAGAGGCCGTGTGCCTCTGAATACCAGCTGCAGGAGAGCACAGGTGGGAGAGGCCTTCATTTCCTGCTTGCTTCCCAGAAGGTACCTGGCTAGCGACTGTGAGAAACAGGATGCCAGATGTCAAGAATCGCCAGGAAATCGCAAGTGATCTTGCATGGAATGGAATGGGGAGCCTTACACTGAGGGAAGCACAGCTGGAGCCATCTACCAATACCATGGATCCTACGGTCTGCAAGATCTCTCCTGGACACGGCCCCATGAGATCCAGGATGCCAGATCCAAGTACCTCAGGAGGAGAGGGAATCCCAGGGCCCAGAGTCAGCTACCTGGTCAACAGAATGACCTAGAACAGGGATTCTCAACCAGTGGTACACATACCACTAGTGGTACGTGCACTGACAGCTGGTGGTATGTGGCTCCCTGCCCTCGAAGATGGCAGCCACCAGGGAGTCCGCCTCACGTAGGAGCCTTGGAACCAGTGCCTCGAGCTCTGCAGAGTAATTAATCTGTGGAACTCCTTGACACAGGTTGTGGTGATGGCACCTGGCCTAGACGCCTTTAAAAGGGGATTGGATAGATTGAGGGAGGAAAAGTCCATCACAAGTTACAAGCCATAAGCAACCTCCCAGTTTTAGAAGTAGGCTCTCTCTGAAATTGAATTCCAGATGCAAGGGAATGGCAACAGGATACAGGTCTCTTGTTGTCTTGTGTGCTCCCTGAGGCATCTGGTGGGGCCACTGTGAGATACAGGAAGCTGGACTAGATGGGCCTTTGGCCTGATCCAGCAGGGCTCTTCTTATGTTCCGCAGCAAAACCCAAGAAGTAAATGCCGATGATGTCATCGGCCCTTACTTCCAGTGGTACGTAGCAGGACATCAGTGCTGAAGGTGGTACATGGTCGTTAAGATGTTGAGAACCCCTGACCTAGAAGACCCAGGGAAGTTGCAAAGAGATGGATTCAGGTGCAAACTTTAACCCCCTCTCCTGCCTCCAACAATCCCTCCTTCCAATTTGAGGCATTGTGGGAGAAAGGTCGGGATTAGAACTGGGAGAGAAACCCCAGGGAGAAGGCTCTTCTTTCCATCCCTCCGCGGAGAGGCGTGTATGGGGAGACTTCCACCAGACTAGACCTGTCCCTGGGTCCACACTGGTAAGACTCTTCTTACGCCATGTTTTTTTTATTTACACAGTCCAGGTACCTAAAAACATCGTATTGGGTAAACCAGTCCAATCGGAAGGGATGAACCAAAGGACAAAAGCAGGAACAGTACTCTTGTTCTAGCTGTTAGCTGGCCGCGTAACAAACTATAGCTGAGCAATCGTGTCGGATTCCCTGAGCGCCGACCAGTTTATGAGGCAGGTAATTCCGCTCTGCCTCTCTGCGTGCCTCCGTACAGTAGGAAAAGCAATATTTTCAGCACAGTCAGTGTCCTCTTCTCTGGCGAAGGCATTCATTATCCTACAGCTACTTGTGTTCCAGGGCTTGGGCCTAAGCAGTAGAGAACAGGTTTGGGGGCTAAACCAATACGTCAAGTTCAGCCCTGGCTCGGGAAAAAGCAATAACTGCATGGAAAAGCTCGTCCTGCCTTTCAGATCCTCCCCGTGAAATATGTTCAATGGTGACAACATCTTTGGGACTCTGCCAATCTCTCCAGCGGCCATCAAGCATGTAATAACTGCAGTTTTTGAAAGCTCCTGTGTCTTTTTCTCCCGTCAGAAATTCAATTTTCCCCGTTTCCTCCAACAATTTGAGCTGGTAATAATCAATGGGTATCTTAAAGCATCTCTCCAGACTAGTTAAAGAAATCAATCCAAATGCTGAGAGCCGCAGGAAATTAAGGGATCAGACAATTACTTTGTGACAGAGGATGAGACTCGGGGAAAGGAAGAAAAAAAAAAAGGAGAGCTTTATTTTATTTTTGTTTTTAATAGCGATAGCTACTTCATACAGCGTAAGGGCCATTACATTCAGAAAAGCACGCTGGTCTTCAGAGTGGAGTTTTGCTTTACACTGCATTCATTAAGCGGACTTAGCTGTTCATTAGTTTGAGTCTGAATCAATAGGAGCCCCCCCCCCCAACATTAGCAGCTTGCGTGATTGCAGCACACACTGATTGACATCAAACGACATCTGCAAGCAAAAGAATAATCCATCAGAGCCTCAATGCTTGGTGACGGACCCAGTGGGGATCCTTAGCGGCATTCCAATACCGCAGTGGTTCCCAAACTTTTTAGTACCAGTACCCACTTTTTAAAATGACACGCTTATCGGGACCCACTTAGCATTACGAGACTTTTTCTTTTTCCTTTTTTTTTTTAAAAGGTGATCTATTTATTTACAAGTAATATTTTATTTATTTATTTGCAAAAATTTCAATCCATTTCTCATAACGAGGCAGTCCTAATGAATAGCCAAAAGCCTTGAGGGGCTTATTTATGTGACCCATCCTTCACCTGTCCGTCACCGAGACATGGTGGGGAAAAAAAGCTCAAACATTCATCTCCCCCTATACAGTATTTACACAAGCTTGCAAACTGCAGGAGCTCAGCTCTTTGCAGGGCAGTTAGCTATCTGATTTTTGAATAGCCTCAGGGATTGAGGCAATTACTTATCTGATCTTTCCATCACCCTTGTTTTCATTGGAGGCTCTGCGGAACCGCCAGAATGAAATCAGGTTGCGACCCACCAAGTGGGTCCCGACCCACAGTTTGAGAAATACTGCAATACTGGAAAGAAGGCAGGACCCCTCTTGCCCCATCACTAAGCTGGCAAGCGGCTCTGCCCGGCAGTCAGCCCCTCATAGGGAAAATCTTCCTTTAACATTTTTTTGTGTGCACATGGTGTCCCATCAAAGACCCTCACTTTGATGGGAGGGGCAGAACCGAGGTAATTCCCCCCCCCATCCCAGCGGATGCCAGGAAGTGAGAGGAGACGCCTGCTTGGACCTCAACCTCGTCCTCTTCCTCTGCGCTGCAGTCTGAGCATCTGCCCATTTCATCCCTTGGCTCTTGGGCGGTAAGGTGGGTTTCCCCCAGGCTTGGCATTCAAGAACAGGAAGCGAAGTTATAAGCAGGAAGAGGCAATTTTGGGACAACCACTGCCACCACGGCCTTCCCACACAACGTGGTCAGGGCCACCAACAGAAAGCAAACAGGAAACTCCCCAATGTACAGTTCGTATGGAGCCAGGATGGTGTAGTGGTTGGAAGTTGAACTTAGCCCTGGAAGATCCAGGTTCAAATACCCTGCTCAGCCATGACGTTTCCTGGGTGACCTTGGGCCAGTCACCATCTCTCAGTCTAGCCTACCTCACAGGGTTGTTGTGGGGATGCGGAGGAGAGGGAGGAGCCATGGTCACTTCCCTGAGCTCCTTGGGAAAAATGGGCAGGATAGAAATGTGAACTGTAAAGTCAGGTCGTTGCTCATCTGAACATACAGCAGAGTCGGATGTCCTTTCATGGCAACTTGCCTTCATGCCAAAAGGGAACCCAAAAACAGACAATCCAAACTATGCAGGCAACTGCGACAACATCCCTGACAATCAGTCATCCAGCCTCTGCTTGATAACCTCCAAAGAGGGACAACAGCCCCCTGAGGCAAAGGGTGTTACATCACAACGTCCTTTTCTTGTGATCTTGCTTAAGCGTCTGGTTTGGAATAAAGGCATCACGCCAGATGGACGTCCCCTGACCAGGATTGGGACCGCGATGGGGGAAAAAAGGGTTAAAGCCCTCCCTCCCCTTATAATCCTATTCCTGATCCCCCTCCCCCCCGCCACCGCAATTTAAGTTAGAAGACATGATCGCCAAGGGCCAAATGATGCATTTAATGCAATGTGCCGTTTGGCCCACTACAACAGGCTGTGGTGATGGCCGCTAGCTTAGCTGGCTTTAAAAAGGTAATTTTAAAGGAGCCACATTCACGGAGGAGAGCTCTACCCACCACCATGATAGTCAACCAAAACCTCCATGTTTAGAGGCAGTATACCTTCAAATCTTGGGAGGTGATGGCAGAGAAGGACTATTGCTTTAATGACCAGCTTGTGTGTTTTATGAAACCATCTGATAGTGGGGGGGGGGGGGAGAAATGATGCTAGACAAGTCAAGAGGGACTTTTGACCTGATCCAGCTGGGCACTTCTTACGATCTTCACTGGATCATGGGTTTCGCTGGCTCATGCAATGTATATCGGTGGAGCTGTTGTGCATACAAAAGGTCCCAGTTTCGATCCCTGGCATCTTCACATATGGCAGAAAACAATTCCTGCTTGGCACTCTGGACAGCTACTGCCAGTCAGCGCTGGGGGATATTGACCTAGATAGACCAATGGACTCAGTAAACAGCAGCTTCCTCACTGGAGTGCGCCCTCCACTCCACTCCCCCCAACAGCACTCCTGGCATTGAAGATAACTATAGAAGCACCCCGGAGCACAACAGATTTCTCAGCAACGTTAATGATTTGTTATCCAGTCCAGAGAGGGGAAGGAGGAAGCCCGTTAGCTTCCTAAAATATGCTCTAAAGATCACCTTGTGTGTCCGCGGGGCTTATTTGCGGTTGATCGATGCCTTCGTTAATTGTTTGTCAGCCTGACCGAGCAGCCCTCTTTCCCCCTCCACCTCCACCGCCCCTGGAGTTGCCAACCAGTCATTTCCCCCCTTTTTTCCCCCCAGCTCTGTGTCAGCGATAGGCAGAGGGGGTAGTCATTTGCATAAACTTAATACAGGCAAGGCATGGCATTAGTATTCAGTTAAATGCACTCCTTGCAGTTTTGCCAACTTGAGATCACTGCAAATTTGAGTGGATTCCTACAGAAACAACAGAAGGCATATCCCCCCAGGCCAGCTTTTGCTCCTGCCAAATTTCAGTCAAACGGCTTCTCAATGGGATGACTGGATTTTTTATTTTTTATTTTTAAAGATGAAGGAGGACAAAAAAAAAATTCCTTTCCTATCATTCTTGGAGCCAACTGGAATTTGTGTGTGTGTGTGTGTGTGTGTGAGTGAGAGAGAGAGAGAGAGAGAGAGAGAAAGAGAGAGAGACCCAAAACCACCCTAATGCAAAGGAAACAAAAAGTAGATAGGCAGGAAAAGTGTGATTGTTTGACAATAGGAAGGTTCATTATTGTACAGTTCAGTACTTCTATTCCTGATCAAACATTAAACACACACGCAACCAGGAAGGATCAAGGACACAATGTGCTCAGCAGGCTCCCGACCCCTTTGACTTGGCGAAGAATTGCATGTGGTTTTGAAAGCTTTCTGAAATAAAGTTGTCTCTTTTAAAAACTAGAAAGCAGAAAAAAAGAAAAGAAAAAAAGGAATGCTACCTATTTTATGCCACGATAATACAGCTTGCTATACAACAGTAGCATTCACATGGCATTCCAGCAAATGCTTCTATGGAAGCTCAGTTGGGATTCCTCAAATGAGAAGGTAACATTTGGGAGTGGGGGGGGGGGAATGTCCCAGTACTGATGTTTCCCTTGTAATGAGCAAGGGGTGTGTTCCCAAGCACATGTTCAGTTTGTGTAAGCTGACATGGTGAGGGGAAAACGGATTTAGGAGGTGCCTCATCATATGACCAGAGCGCAGGCCTTAGAACGGTTCCCAGAAGCCTTTGCAACACACAAGGGTAGCTCAGCAGATTCCGCTGACATGGGGAGGGTTCCATCTTGAAAGCCACCAATCAGGACCGTCGTTTCCATTGGGCACGTTGGGCAGCTGCCCGGGGACCCTCGAGCACAGAGGGGCCCCATCGTGCCACCACCACGGAAAAAAAGAGTTTTAAAAGGTGTTTTTGCACTGCCGTGCTTTTTGAACCTCCCCGAGAGGTGTGCTGGTCCCCCGGGGGATGCAGGGAGCCTGTGGGGCCCTCTGCAGGCCTCCCCGCACCTCAGAAAGGCCCTCCGACGTGATCGCAACCCACTTCCGGTTTAGTCAGAAAACCAGAATTGGGTCTCGATCATGTCGGTGCCCGGGGGCCCACGATGCAGTTAAGACTGCTCTGCCACCAATCTAGGAAGCTGACATCTCCCAGTGAAACCCTTGGCCCTTCTAGGTCACTATTGTCAACTCTGACTGACTGTATTTCAGAGAGGGGTCTTCCCCAGCCAGACTGGACCCGGAGATGCCAAGAATTGAACCTGGGAACTTCTGCCTGCAAAGTGTGTGTTTCCTACCACTGAGCCATGATTTCTCCACCTTGGATCCTCAACTGGTGAATTATGATACTAACAGCGCAATCTTATCCAACTTACACCACCTGTGTAACCAGCAGTGCAGCGAGAACGGGAGGCCTCAGAACGGAAAGGGGATTCAAATCCCCTCCAAAGGGGGATTCAAAGGGGATTGAAATCTCCCCTCCCCCTTCAAAGCCTCCCACCCTTCGCTCCCCACTGGTTACACTGGTGGTATAAGTTGGATAGGATTGTGCTGTAAATTGGTGTTGGTATCATTATTTTGTCAGTGATGGTATCATTATTTTCTTCAGGAGGAGGAATAGAGGATTTTTTTTTCCAGGTGCATGTGTTTTAGAGAAGAGAAAAACAAGAGAGAAAAAGTCGAACGACAAATGTGAATTAAGAAAACATTTATATAAAGTCAAAGGTCAATCCCAGGTCTCCCAGGAGCCAGGATGGTGTAGTGGTTTGGGAGTTGGACGTAGACCTGGAAGATCCAGGTTCAAATCCCCGCTCAGCCACGAAGCTTCCTGGGTGACCTTGGGCCAGTCACAATCTCTCAGCCCCACCTATCTCACAGGGTTGTTGTGAGGACAAAAAGGAGGGGAGGAAATATGTACACCACTCTGAGCTCCTTGGAGGAAGGGCGGTATAAAAATGTGAAAAAAAATAGATTGCCTGAAAATGAGGGTTTCAAAAAAGCTGCAACTCCTGGATAAAGCAGCGAGATGACAACCGACTTCACCAGCTGTTCCGTCCATCTCCCACTACACAATAACCCTGCACGTGTTCTGGAAAACAGGTGACAGCACTAGTTTCTGCTGAACCAGAGGATGTCTGCAAACGTGTGTGCAAGCTTTTGTATTACACAGAGCTCTTGCATCAGGCCCCAAAGCTGCAACGGCAGTATTTCAGTGTCTCGCTGTGGCTCACACAGGGTGGTCACACACAAGGATCTTCCAGGGAGAAGAGCTCAAGGAGCCCCAATAAGGAAATGTGAGGTCCTGCTTCTGTCCTCAAGCTGTGCTCTCCCCCGCCCCCGCCCCCCCCCATGTTTCTGCTGCTGACTCTAGCTGCCGGCTCAGGACACATCATCATTAGACGGTGCCCTCCCATCTCTCCCCACCCTTGTGCAGAGGTTGATTCAACGCCAGCCAGCAAAGAGAAGGAGCCCCAGGGTAGGAGCAGCAGCGCAATCACTCAGGAATTATTAGCGTTACAGCAAAGGGAACTTGTAGCCCGGGGCAGGTACTAAGCCAGGCGTGTAAGTGTGAACTTGCTCGTCCCCTGACACATCCGCTCCCCGCGCATCTTGACACCCCTTAACCCTACCCCAGGGGCATCTCTCCGAGCTCCCATCCTTGTCACTGAAGGCATCTGACAGCAGATGAGCCAAGATGCCCGGCCACCTCTGCAGGAGTGCCAATGCCTGGCTCCGAAAGGCGTCTCCTGTGCCTTTAAGAGTGGCCCTGCACGGCAGGGGGAAGTTCAGCAGGTGCATCTTCTACCATCACTGCAGCACTGCGACTGAAGGAGCCCCTCCCGGCAAACAGCAGAGTCCTTAAAGGCACAGGATCCCTCTTGGCGTAGGAAACCACATGTGTCTGGGGCTCCTCCCAGTGACCCACTGCCAGAATGACCCAGGGTCGTGTGGGCTCAGCCTCTCCTGCACAGGGGCAGGCAAAGGGAAGTTATGGATTTGGGGCTGTCCTCCAGAGCAGCGAGAGTGGGGTGGCCGCGTTCGACCCCCATCGCAGATGCAACGGGAGGGGTCATTGCTCCGTGATGTGGAGCACATGCTTTGCATGCAAAAGGTTGCAGGTTCAAACCCTGGGGCTTCCAGGTCAGGTTGGGAAAGGCGGTAATATCAATACCCCTGCGAGCAGCTGACAGTCAATCTATGAGGCTATTTGGCTACTCGGCTCCTGTTGCTTGTGCAGGAGAACTTCCCTAGCAGATTAGGCTGCATGCTAATTAGCAGGGAGGGAGGGGAAATGGGCTATTTGCATTTTCTGCCTCAGGTACCTGTGCCTATAGGCAGCAGCGGCTCCCCCCTCCCTGCTCAAAACCAGAATTTCTAACAGGGGAGACCAGAATGTGATGGCAGCCCACCTAAGCAAACAATACGTCCTACAATACGTGGCTCCATTTGGACCAGCCCCGTCCACCCCGAACCTGCAATGCCAGTTTTGTGACATGTGGTTCAGAACACCTAAGCATGTGCAGAGTGCTTTTCTTGCTCCCTACTGCTTAACCCCAACCAACCCGAGTTTGTATTGCTGCAATCAGGGGTTGAGGGTATCCCAAGAAAGTTAACCCTTGATGGAAAGGACATGTAGGACATTCAAATGAGGAAACTTGAGTTCTTGAAGAAGGGGGATGCTTTCTGTGTGCGTGGACACACACACACACACACGCTACAATGTCAGGAGGAGGACCCTTTAATTGAGAGGGGAATTTCAGAGGTTCTTCCAGCTGTGTACAGTGCATCTCCCTGCTGCTCAAGATGGAAAGCTATGTTAAATAATAGAATATCTCTAGAATTACAGGGAAGTGTAAAGGCTTGTAAAACTAAGCGTGGGGTGGGTAGGGAGAGAATTGGGGTGGGTGGGGGCGTGAATAGAGACTGTTCTTTTGTGGTTCAAGGTTAACCACGAGGGGGAGTCGGCCCATGGAGTGGAACCTACAGCAACCCTAACCCCAACCCCCCCTCCCCAAAAACATTTTTTGGGGGAAAAGACAGGATGGTGTCAATCAGCCCTTTTCAGGTTCAGCTCCCACAGCCTGTATGACATTAATTAACCCCCCTCCCCCCCAAAAGCCCCCCCTGTTCCTCTCCAGAGAGATAACTGCAATACGTAGTCTAGGAGGGTGGAGGAATGACCCTCCCCCTCCCCAAGAGAAGAGAAAGCCTCTGGTGCAATCAGCAGGGAAATTATTTGCTTAACATCGCCCCCTTCCCTGCCCCAGATAACAGGGAGCGGCCAAGCTGGAGGTATAGGGTGAATTTTCTTCAAGGTCATACATACATAGTCAAGGATCACTGGCACAGCCCCCCCCCAGCAGTCTTACATCCCAGCCCCTTGCCCATTCCCAAGGGAACCCAGGAGTCCTGGCCATCCACCTCCATCGTTGCCCTATGATCTCTCCAGAGTTAGGAACACAACGCAGAACCCTCAATATAACAACTCGCTTGGAGAGACCCTTGTTGTCCTTCCCTTGTAGCCAGAAGAAAACCCGCTCATGCTCCGCACCGCCAATAACACACCCCAAATACTACTCCATTTGTGGGTGAGCTGCACCTAGCCCAAAGTGCCAGACTGGAGGTGCGGTGTGGGGTAAGGGGGTCCCCTTAAAATTGAGAGGTTCCCACTCTTCCCGCCTCGTCCCGGCTCCATCAAAGTTCCCAAAGCAGCCGCAGCTCTTACCTGTGTTTGCAAAGTAACTCAGGGACACGATCCAGGTCAACAGGAGCTCCGTCCTCATAGTGGAGGGCTTGTGAAGAGAGGTCAAGTGGAGCGGGGCGGGGGACACAGATGCACGCACGATGCGGGGTGGTGGGTGGGTTAGGGTATGTATGAGCCAGAGCCTCCGCAGCAGCAGCAGGGCTGGCTCTCACTGCAGGAGTCTCCCCCTTCACACGACCGTCCTTCCCCGTGTCCGCTTTGGATTCCTCAGCGAAGCAGGTCGTGAGTTCCACCGGGGGAGGGTTTTTGGTGTGGCTTCTTTTCTGACCTTGCTTACTAGAGCTGCGGGGGGGGGGAGGGAAAGAGGAGGTCTAGAGGAGGAGGGGGGTTTCGTCCAGTCGCAAAAGGAGAAATCCCGGGGCGGGCTTCTTTCTTTCGCGACGCCGCAGCACTTTTCCTCGCCCTCCCCAGCGCCACTTCTGCCTGCTCCGGCTACTTCCACAGTGTAGCCCTTCACCTCCAGGGATCTCCGGCTCATTCAGCAGGGCAGAGCATGGCCACGCCCACCCCGACTGCTGATTGGCTGCCTCGGAGGCTGCGTTCTGAAGGAGAAAGGGATGAATTAAAAGAAGAGGGACAAAAATCCCAGGGGGGGGGGCACCGAGGAGGAGCCCTCCCGCCGCCCCAGCTAAACAGAAAAGTGCGATCTCGGCCGGGGGGTGCGGTAGGAGAGAGCTTATCCTGAAGGCAGCTGCCTGCGGGAGTAGGGTGTGTGCCCTACACGGATCGTGCCTCGCTTCCCACGTGATGATGTACCAGTGGTTCTCAAACTTTCTAGCACCGGGTCCCACTTTTTAAAATGACACTCTATCGGGACCCACCTAGCTTTACCAGACGCTCAAACATTTATCTCCCTATATTTATACAAGCTTGCAAACTGCGGGAGCTCAGCTGTTTGCAGAGTAATTATCAGCTATCTTGCAAACTGCAGGTGCCCTGCTCTTTGAAGGGCAATTAGCAGCTATCTGATTTTTGAATAGCTTCAGGGCTTGTGACAATTACTTATCTGATCTTTCCATCACCTGGGACCCACCAGAAATTGGGTTGCAACCCACCAACTGGGTCCCGACCCACAGTTTGAGAAACACTGCTCTAGTCTATTAGTTGGAAAGAGTGAGTGCAAAGTGGGAAGTTGATTATTATTATAAATATAAATATAAATATAAATATAAATATGCCGCGTTTCAACAAAAAAGTAGCTTACAAAACGGTTTCCATAGCCAAATAAGTCCATTAATAGTTCTCTGTCCCCAGGGCCTCTGAGAGGAATTTTAGCAGGAGGTACAAAGTTTCTTTTAGGCCCCTTCTCAAAAGGGGAGGGGGAAAAACAGGGGGGGGCAGCAATAGCTGGAAAAGTCTCCAGAGCCCAGGTCTACCAGGCTTCCTGATGTGGTGCCCAGGTCTACCCACCCGGTAGACCTGGCCCAGCCACTATCTTTACTCTCCATGATTAAACCAGCTGAGATCCCAGGAAATTCCTGGGGCCCCTCCTTTGGCTCCTGGGCCCCCTTATTGACCCTGGGCCTGGGTACAATTTACCCCCTTTACCCCCTCCCCTTTCATGGGCCCTGTCTGTACCCAAAGGGCTTACAATCTTAAAAAAAAAAATGCAGAAGACGAGACACCAGCAGCAGCCACTGGAAAAGGCTCTTCCCCTGCTAAATTTAAAAGCATGCCACTTTAAAAAGAGCCTCTTGGCCCAGTGAGCAGGGTTAGGAGTGCCAGGTGCCCTCTTAACTGTAAAGGAAGCAGATCGCCTTATTCCAGAAGCCTCAAATAATCCCATAGCCCTGTAAAGGATGCACCTGATCGCTTCCCATACCTCACCCTGTCTTCCATAAATCCTTATTAATCATCCTTCTGGTGTTATTTTTTTTAGTTGTTTTTTTTTTTTGGCACAGTGCCCCTCAAACGTCTCTTATTTCTGAAGCTCAACCCTAATCCTCCCTGGGATTGCCTGTACTCTCGTTCTAGGCTCTCAAACTGAAAAAGTGTGGGAAGTTGCATTATTTATTTGTGGCTGTGTTATGATGATCCCCTGACCCGCTTGCAGGAAAGGGAAGGCGAGAATAGCAAGCCAGGGCCCTGGGGAAAAACAGGCTACACAACAACCTGATGCAACTCCCAGTATTAAGGATGCTTCCTGACCGGGCTCTGCCTGTCCCCAAGAGAGGTAGTGGCTGCCCCATTTGCACTGAGCTCGGTCGGTTCCCCATCCACGATTTAGATCTATGCGCTTTGGGAGCCTTGGAAAAATCAGAATTAATAATGGAGAGAGTGTCTTTGCTTGTGTGCAGGGTGTATTTTCTCTCAGTGCTGAGCACCCATGTATGTATAATTCCCCTGGGATTAGGGAGGAGCCTCCAGAGAAGAGGGGATCGCAGCCAGGATGTCTCCTATGAAGCTGCCTCCTGAGTCAGACCCTTGATCTGTACTGTCTACTCTGACTGGCAGCGTACTCAGGGTTTCCTGCAGAGAGATTTTACACCCTGTTCCCTGAACTACTGTCACTGGAAATTCAACCTGGAACTTTGCACATGGCTGAGCATCAGTGTTGTAGACTTGAGTCTATTGACTCGGACTTGAGTCGGACTCAAGTCGCATCAGTGACCTGACTTGGACTTGACTTGGTGATTGTAAAAGACTCGAAAGACTCGAGTCTTGGAGGCTTTTACGACAAGTCTAATTTTATTCAGCTTTAAATCCGTTTCGCCCATTAAATAGAAAGGGACTCGCAACCAAAGACTCGGGACTTGGGGGCAAAGACTTGGGACTTGACTCGAGACTTGAACCCAGAGACTTGATCCACATCCCTGCTAAACATCTACTTGGCCACCAAAAACCTGGTCTTTTCTCAAGGAAGTGAAACAATGTCAAGGTCTAACAGGTTTGGCAGATGTCCTCTGTGAACAGGGTATGTGCAGCGTACATCAGACTCTTCTGGCACATACAAAGAACATTGCAGGCAGGAGAAGGTGGTGTGGCAAGGAGGGGTGTATGTAGTGTGCATTTTAACATGACACTTAATTTTTTTTGGGGGGGGGTTGCATTTCACATGCCTGTAATGTGTGTGTGTGTGTGTGTGTGTATTACACATACACACACATACACATGTTACAGGCATATGAAATGCAACCCCCCCCAAAAAAATAAATAAATTAAGTGTCATGTTAAAATTCACATACAGTCGGACCTTTTTATCCACTTTTTTTAATCCACGGATTTGTCTCAACACAGATAGCAAAACTGTCGAAGAGGGAGTCCAACCACACTACTTTACCTCCTTTTTCAGCGTTGTCGGGGCCCTGCCAGCTACTTCCAGCCTCTTGCGCGTGTCGAAATTGCTGAAAAATGCAGCCCTGGAGTCTCTGGCGGCATTTACAGGTTGCTTCCAGTACTGGCTTTTGTTTTTTTCAGTCAGTTTAAACAAACTCAGGGGGAGGGAAGCGGCGAAGATGCTGGAAAAAAGGTAATGTGGCACTGCTCCCGACCCCCCACCCCCCGGATTTCATATAACACTGATTTTCTTATCCACTGTGGTTCCAGGAACAGAACCCCACTGGATAAAAATAAAATATTTCTTTACCCAGCGTGTAATTCATCTGTGGAACTCCTTGCCACAGGATGTGGTGATGGCACCTGGCCTAGATGCCTTTAAAAGGGGTTTGGACAGATTCATGGAGGAAAAGACCATCACAGGTTACAAGCCATAAGCAACCTCCTAGTTTTTAGAAGTAGGTTTTCTCTGTGCCAAGTGCAGGGGAGTGGCAGCAGGAAACAGGTTATCTTGTTGGCTGTGTGCTCCCTGAGGCATGTGGTGGGGCCACTGTGTAATACAGGAAGCTGGACTAGATGGGCTTTTGGCCTGATCCAGCAGGGCTCTTCTTATGTTCTTATGTTCTTAACCGTGTGTGTGTGTGTGTGTGTGTGTGTGTGTGTGTGTGTGTGTGTTATAATCTAGAAATATATATGTCTCAGAATGGCTCCCTTTTGCTTTTTATCTGGCATGACACCTTTCACACCTGACTACAAATAGCACAGAACATTTTCCACTGTATTTATAGTATCATGTGTGAAAGCGCTCAGTGTGTTTCAGGCCTGTGTGTGCCAGATGACAGGGCCAGTTCATGCAAATGCTTTTTACAGGGCGGTTTTTGTGTAGAAAGGTGCAGCGGTTCACTCTGTAGGACATTCTGGGGTCAGATTTTGGTTTGAAGATTTTGGTTTTGTGACTGCAGCTTTCAGCCGAGACTGCACTCTTCTGCGCGTCCTGAAAAACAACCTGGGGGTGGGGAGGGTGTTGAGCAAGGATGGTTGAGGGAGAAAGTTTTGGTGTGTTGGGCTTGTTATTATCACGCTGTCAACCTGAGCAATTTCGAAGCGGTGGTTACACAGGGCTGATGATGCAAACTGGCACGGTTTGTCTCCGAATTCCTGTTAGCTCTTCCACTTTCCTGGCATGCTGCAGATTTGACCTGTGAGATGGGGAAGCTGCGGTCGGTCGGCAAACCTGATTGATTAGGCCTCAGTTCTTCTGGGTCAGACACACCTGACCTGTGACTGAGATTGGATCAATCAGCTTTGCAGAGTGCATCTTCCACATCCCGTAGATCAGCCCTGTGGCTTATCGGGAACCTGGCAGAGCTCACAGTCCGGTGTATGAATCACGTCTAGGGAGGAAAAGCATTGAGAGACAGGCAGGCTGAGGAATATATATGGGCCATCGTAGTGCCTGCTGTCCTTCGCTCCAGGCCTGGCGCTTGTGTTTTCTCTCCCCTCCATGTGTGAGCCGAACACTTTTGTGCATGTAATAACCTGCTCAATGAAAACTGGGATTGCCCCATTGCTGGCCTTCTCCCCCCACTCGTGGGCGAGATCTGCAGCACAGAACCGTTGGGCTGTGGGCCCCCCTTTTCCTCAGCACACGCTTTTCCCGCTAGCATCTGTTCCCAATTATCTCTTGGAAGTGTATGCAACAGGCAGCTGGGGGTGGTGGGGGGGTAGGGTGGGGGGACTCACTGAGCTGGCTTGCCCCCTACATCACAGTCACTGCATTTAGAGCGACGCCCCTCGGTCTTCATTTTGCGTCACCCATCCCTTTCCATGTTTCACAAGTGAAAATAGGGACACGCTTGTAAAACACCCCGATTCTCACACCAAAGAGCACCCACTCCCTCTTCGCCACTGCTGGAGATTCTGCTCATTGCGTTGCATGCCATGTCCTTTATTTACTCCGCAATAGCTCTGTCCTCCACAGGTTTAAAAGGTGCTTGTTACTTGGATCAAAAGAGATTTGAAAAAAGAAGCATAAAAATAATAATTGTTGGACCATGTTAGGCCAGAGGCGTTGTTGGGGGGCGGGGCAGTGGGCCCCAAGGCGACGGGATCCCTTGTCCCCTCCGCTGCTTTTAATCTTCTTTTAGTCATCTTTGGCCGCAAGATTGGCCCACCCGCCTGCCCGGGCTCCTTCAACTCCGAAATGAGGTTGAAAAGCGCCAGGGTTTGTGTGTGTGTGTGTGTGTGTGTGTGTGTGTGTGTGTTTTCATGCCACGCCACTGCCGAATTTCGGTGGCGGCATGCAAAAATAATATTCCGTCCCCAGGGGGCAGGGCTTGTGGCAGCACGTGGGGGTATTGCATCAGCGGCCCCCCCACGGGTTGTGTGTGTAGGAACGCCACTGTGTTAGGCAGCTGCTCCATGAAACACTGACCAGCAGCAGCTCCCCAGAACTTTGTTCTGCCCTAGTTGGAGATACTAGAGATTGAGGCTGGGTCCTTCGGTATACAAAGTCGGTGCTTTTCCACGCGCTTTACCACAACTGGGGCTGCGGTGGCTTAGAGGCTAAGACACTGAACTGCAGACCGGAAGGTTGGTAGGAGGACAGCAGGAGGACAGGAGGGAGTCTCCTGCGCGTTGTTTTCACTGCTTTGACTGGTTCGGAAGGCGCGGGGGCAGGGCGCTTCGTTCCTCCGTGTAACGGAGGCTCGGATCATGGAGGAACTTAGAGCTCCGCCCCCCCTGCAGTGACGCCAGTGAATATAAAAGGTATACCAAAGTGCTAGTCAGAAGCATCGTACGGGGTGGTGCCTTGGTGCCCAGGAGGCCCCCAGGTGCGGACCCCTGAAGGGGCAGAATCGCGGGCTGAGGAGGGCGAAAACGTACCTTCCTCGGGCCGCGTTTCGGCCCTCCTGCCTAAAATGAAGTAAAAACGGCACGGAGGGGGGTGTTTGGAGGCGGGGCGTGACATCACGTGCCCGCATCACATGGGGGCTGCGTCGCATCACGTGGGGGCGTCGTCGAGTCGGCGGCCCCCCCCTGTGGGGGCGGAGCAACACCACTGGTGCTAGTCTCTGCATGTTTACTCCTGTAGCATTTACGCCCGGGTGAATTTGCACAGGATTGCAGCCTTAATGTAACAGGAGCTACGTACTGTCAGGCAGCCCATGGGAAAGTTGATGGCCCCTAGGCAAATTTCCCAGTTTGTCTCCTGCTAAGCCTGATTCTTCTTCTCGTCTCAGGTTCTTTTGAAAAAAATCTGAAGACAGCGTCTGAGTGTTCCTGCTGAAGGAGAAGTTATGAAGCTCCACTCACTCCCCCCAGCTCCCTTTCGATTTCCCTTTCCACAGTGTTCTGTCTGGTGACTGTCATGATGCTACATGGGGCGTTGGGAGGGGAAAATATGGTGGGCAGCTGGGGGGGTGGTCAGTAAGACATCGTTGCTGCTTGCCTGTTGAGAATGAAGGAAACCTGTGTCTGTTGCCAAAGTAAGGGGGCCAGGGCAGGCATTGGCAATGGGCCCCTGAGGCCTGGGGCCCTCAGCAGCTCCCCAAGGGTTCTGCTTGGGCTCTCAGGAGAGAGGAGTTCAGATATCCACAGAGCACCATTCTGCTCTGCAGGCCTCATGTCCCCTTCTCCATGGCTGAAGTTAGAAGAGTTAGAATGGACAAAAGAAAATATTTCTTCACCCAGCGTGTAATTCATTTGTGGAACTCCTTGCCACAGGATGTGGTGATGGCACCTGGCCTAGATGCCTTTAAAAGGGGTTTGGATAGATTCATGGAGGAAAAGACCATCACAGGTTACAAACCATAAGCAACCTCCTGGCTTTAGAAGTAGGTTTTCTCTGTATGCCAGGTGCAGGGGAGTGACAACAGGATACAGGTTATCTTGTTGGCTGAGTTCTCTTGGAGGCATCTGGTGGGGCCACTGTGAGATACAGGAAGCTGGACTAGATGGGCCTTTGGCCTGATCCAGCAGGGCTCTTCTTATGTTAAGTTTACAGGTGCTGGTATTATTCTGTATCCCTCTTTCCCAGCGCTATGGGAATGATTCCATGTCACAGGTTAGTCCCCTGAGTAAAGCTCAGCGGATGAAAAGCAGATTGCCGATGGAGGGCTGGGAGGGGGAGATTTAAAGCGATTTCTGCTGGTTTATATTTTTTCCTTTTGTGAGGTGGAGATTTAACCAGGCCAGGAAGATTGGCTGAAGGCAGAATATGCTCCAGCATCATAACCTCTTAAATCCCCATATGCATCTCTGGCCGCCAACTGAACGCCATTTACACGCAGGTCGCCAGTGGAAACTAGTTGAGAGGTGGATGTGTGTATGAATTCTGTGCCTGGGATTCGATGTTTATAAATGTGTGTGTGTGTGTGTGTGTGTGTGTGTGTGTGTGTGTGTGTGTGTGTGCCTGCACACTGGTGTGCATGTGTATTTGTATATGTGTAAGTCAGATTGCGGGTAGGCATTGCAGCTGGCCTGGGGGAGGGGTGCTGCAAGACACCAAGTGAAGCAGTCGCTGAAAATCCATCCCAAGAGGATTTGAAAAGAATATTCTGAAGATTTGGGGATTAAAGAGAGAGAGAAAAAATTGGCATCTGTATGGGATGACGGAGTGGCGGCGGCGGGGGGGGGGGAAGAGGATTGTCTTTAGGCCCTGCAGTGGCCTTCCTCTTAGTGAATGGAAGTCTGGATTCTAGCCCATTGTCCTGGACTGTGTTTACATCAACAGAGGAATGTGTGGCGGCAGTTATTCAGGAATAGCGCACCACTTGGTGCATGTCGAGCGGAGCACATTCGGCCTTATGCTGTTTCCTCTCCAATTGAGGATGGAAAAAGCGTCGTCTCGGACTCTGGGCTGCTGCATGCATTTGTGCTAATGAAATGCATTTTCTATATTGCTGGGGGGATGCGAGGGAACAGGCAACGACAGGCAGGAAGGAGGAACAGGCGGTAACGCGATATTTAGGGTGTTGATATATATATCTATAGTAGCCACCTTGCACATTGAGGGCCCTCTAGTTTGGTGTAAAGTCCCCCAGCTTGATGATATAGGGGTACTATGAAGCCCCCCTTTTCCACATGCATAATCTGTCCACTGCACTTGAAATCTCCCCCCCCCCCCGAAGGACTGGAAACAAGGTATTTTTGGTCCTAACACTGCTTTCACAGGCTCTCCAAAATTTCACAGATGAGAATAGATACGTTTGCATATTTGTAACACCTATTCTCTCTCCAGACATCCTGTCCGCCTCCCTCCCTTCCCCAGAGTCTGCTGTACATTGTATTAATTGAATTCAGAACAGCACGTTTTGAGACAGGGTATATTGGTAAAATGATCATGATAGGTCCCATTCTCCTTTTCTTTCTTACCATATTTAATATAACAAAAGACACTTAAAAAAAATTAACACTGTATTAATCACATTACATACAAAAAACTGGAACGTACATACTGAGCATATTCTAGGGACAGGAGAAAAAAAAATCCTCTTCCTAAGCACGTAGAGTTACAGTGCAGTTCTGTGCATGTCTATACAGAAATAAGTCCCATTTATTTCAATGGCAAGTGTGTACAGAATTGTAGCATAGTACCGTATTGTCCCGAGTATAAGACACACCTGATTATAAGACGCACCCTTAAAGTTTGGTGCTATTAAAATTTTTTAATTAAATCACTGGCATTAAATTGAAACAGCCTGATTATAAGACGCACCCCTAGTTTAAAAACTTAAATTAGGAGAAAAAAGTGAGTCTTATACTCAGACCAATACGGTACTTAGAATTCCAAGTCGACTTCCTATGTATTTCAACTCGTATCGGCTGCAGGTCCCAATCACTTCCTTCCTCATAAGTCAGCTACTGAATATCTTATTAAATCTATTCAACTCTCAATGATATCGGAGTCTCCCCAAACCCATAAATAGTCGTCAATTATCATTAAAAGTCGCAACTTTCAGTGGCGTAGCTGGGGGTGTCGTCATAGCACGCAATGACAAACCCCCGTGATGTCACACCCAGAAGTGACGTCACTGGCCTGCCTCTGGAAAAGGCGCCCAGCGGCGCGAAATCATACCTGGGGGTGGGCAGGCACATCATTTTGCGCCACCGCCCACCCACAGGAGCGGCCGAGTGCTGTGGTTCTCTTTTCTTTCTGTCTTTTTCGCTGCCGATTTGCCGCCGATGTGGCCATTTTGTCACCCCCCCACTTGTCACCAGGGGTGGTCCACCTCCCCGCTCCCCCCCCAGCTACGCCACTGGCAACTTTCTACTGGCTCACAGGCACATTTTCTCTGCTAATTTAGCCATTCCTGCTCTTTTCCAAACCTTAACTAACCATCCTTTTAATGACGGTGCCGGAGCTTCATGGTTTTTTCTTCTTCTTCTTTGCAATGATTATT
Organism: Plestiodon gilberti rubricaudatus; assembly: GCA_026170595.1. Lineage (NCBI taxonomy): Eukaryota > Metazoa > Chordata > Lepidosauria > Squamata > Scincidae > Plestiodon > Plestiodon gilberti. The sequence continues at coordinate 2,984,938 of JANXHW010000011.1, forward strand.
TTAGCTGCTGTTTTTTTTTCTTTCAATTTTTCAAAGAAAGATCTTTAACAGATTGTCGAATGTCGTAATGGGGCTGGCGGCGCTTTTAGCTGGAACTGAAACACGTTCTGTTCCGTGACATTTGCTGCTGGGATAGGTGGCTGTGGTGGTGGAGGTTGGCACTAGGTTGGCACTAGGTTGGCACTAGGTGACTGGGGGCCGCGGTGGCTTAAGACACTGAACTGCAGACCGGAAGGTTGGTAGGACAGCAGTTCAAGACCCGAGTGCCGTGTGATGGAGTGAGCTCCCGTCTCCTGTCCCAGCTCCTGCCAACCTAGCAGTTTGAAAGCAAGAAACTGCAAGTAGGTAAATAGGTACCGCTGTGGCGGGAAGGTAACAGCGTCCTGTTAGTCATGCTGGCCACATGACCATGGAAGCGTCTTCGGACAGCGCTGACTCTATGGCCCTAGAAACGGAGATGAGCACCACACCCTAGACTGTGTGCCATGACTGGCTTTCGAGCAGGGGAGACCTTTAGCTGGATCCTTTGCCATGGAGAGAAGCCTTGGATCCTTGCCCTTGATGGCGCATTGGGTGCTATTTTATTTTATTTATCTAGGTATTTATATCTTGGCTTTCAACCCCTCAAAGTGCCCCCCAAGGCAGCTTACAAAATTTATTTATTTATTACATTTTTATACCGCCCTTCCTCCTAGGAGCTCAGGGTGGTGTACATAGTTCCTCCCCTCCTTTTGTCCTCACAACAACCCTGTGAGGTAGGTGAGGGTGAGAGATAGTGACCCAGGTCACCCAGAGGACGTTTCGTGGCTGAGCGAGGATTTGAACCTGGATCTTCCAGGTCAACTCCTGAACCACTACATCATCCTGGTTTTCATTAACCTACGGGCGTCACTGGAGCGTGGCGGGGGGGCCGCCTGGGGGTGACGCGCGACACCCTCCGGACGCTCCGAGGCCGGCCCGGGAGCCGGCCTCGGAGCGTCCGACCCCGTTGGCGCTCCAGGGCCTTCTGAAAGAAGGCTTTTTGCCCTCAAAATGGGTCTGCGCATGCGCGAAAATCCGAAAAATACCCGGATGGACGCGCTGCCTGGGCCTTCTTTCAGAAGGCCCTGGAGCGCCGACGGGGTCGGTCGCCCCCGGGTGACGCGCGTCCTAGTGACGCTGCTGCATTAACCCAGGTCCCAACCCTATCCAACTTTCCAGCACTGATGCATGCAACCATGCCAATGGGACGTGTGCTTTATCCTGTGGGGGAGGGGGCAGTCACGGAGGCCTCCCCAAGGCAAGGGAACGTTTGTCTTATCTTGGGGCTGCATTGCAGCTGCATCGGTGCTGGAAAGTTGGTTAGGATTGGGCTCTCAATGACTGCCACCAATGTCCATGTGGACCCTTTAATGGATGTAAGCCCTTGGAAAGGACCTTACCTGGCTCACCTCTGACCCCAGCCCTGTCGGCAGATGTTGTCCCCACACCCTGTTGCTGAGATTTAATGTCTAGAAACTGGACAGTCGGCGGGACCCAAACCTGAAGCACAAACTGTGCACCTGTATATCCATACCAATATATTCAAAAGCCCCCCCTCCCAGCAATACCCAGACCATCAATGCTGTCTGCTGATGTCGTTGCAGCAGGGCCAGACGCCAGAAATACGAGACTGTCCATTGTGAATGGCGACGGTTGGAGCACATACTTTGAGCTGGAATGGCACCCAGGTGCTCTGGTTCTCAAGCCCCCTCCTTCTTTCCCCCATATACAGGCTCGGTCTGCTAGGCCTGGCTCCTACCCAGTCGGTCCCTACCCTTGACCCCAATCTCAGCTCTCTCAGCAGTATGGTGGGTGGTGGCTGTTTGATGGCAGCTGGGCTGCGGAGGACCCGGCCTCGGATCTGGTGGGAGAACAGCCACATGTTGCCAGGGCTGGCGGGCGAGCAGCGTGGCTCTGTCTCCAGTCGCCGCCGCCTCTTTTTCCTCCACTTCAGACACTTTCAAATAGATGCCTTCAAATAAACTTGGAAGTGAGGGAGGAGCGTTTGCCTTTTCACACATCCCTGTCCGGTTTTTGTCTTCTCTCCCCGCACCACCTCCCCTTCTGTCGTGCTCTCAATAGGGACACAGCAGGCCCCGTAACCAGGGGAGACGGGGCCTGTGCCCGGCTTTTGCTGGGCCTGGGAATTCCAACAGCTTTTTCTGATGTCTTTGCCAATTGATGGGCTCCCTTCAATGTGAGCGGAGTGGGACGGAAACCAGTGAGAGAATCCAGCTCGAGTGTCCCTGGTGACCGGGACCCATCCTCGGGGGACCCCAAGGGAAAGCTGATTAACTTCTTGTTATGCGCTGTGACCTGATCTCATACCCAGTCAGCGCCTGTGTTGGCAGTGGGCACACCCTGGCCAATCGCTGATAGCCACAGCAGGGAGGCCGAGCGATGAATGGGCTGGGAAATGTCTGAATGCCCTTTTGCATTTGAGTCTCTCCCACATCTCACCACTCAGAAGGGGGTGTGGGACAGAGAAAAACTGCCTGGGCCCTTATAACATACTTTTTCTGTGTCCCCCTCCCTGCACACCCAAGTGTGTGGATCCTCCAGGTTCAGTGGCAGTTTGCCTTTGAATGTCAGTTGCAGGGAGAGGTATCAGAGGTGTCATTTGGGTTTGCATCACCCAGTGCGGGAGCTCATCGTGCTATGGTCCTCTCTCCCACTGCTTGCCGACTTCCCTGGTGGGCCATAGTGGGAAACAGGTGCTGGACTAGATGAAACTTTGGCCTGATCCAGCAGGGCTCTTAGTGCCCCCCAAAGGTATATTTTCAGAGGCCCTTCCAACAGCAACTGTTGTTTCTAACGTGGTGAATACTGGGCTAAACACAGAGTATCTGGAAACTGCCTGCCAGAGTCTGATCCCTGGCCCGTCGGTCTAGCCAATGTTGTGACTCTGACCGGTAGTAGCTCTTCCTAGGGTTTTTGGCAGGGTTTTTTCACCAGCCCTACCTAGAGTTGCTAAGGATTGAAACTGGGACCGTCTACATAGAAAATATGTGCTCTAACACCGAGTAATGGCTACTTCCTGAAAGGGGCATGATCCGCCACTAAGGTGCCAATTTAATTTGCGAAAAGGGATCATGTTGAGTCTGTCTGGATGTAATATTTTGACCTGGAAGCCCTACCACCGAATCCCCGAAGAATGGGAAATTGGTTGCGCTTGTTCTGCCAGGGAGGAATGATGTTCCAACTCTGCTTGCCTGCATGGTATTTTTTTCCCCCTGATATTGCAGGGCTAAGCTGTGGTCTATAATTTGGGGCGGGCTGAAGGGAGGTTGGGATCTGCTAGTTGATCTCTGGCGCATTTGCTGTAGATGAGCATAGCTTTCTGACTCCCAATAATTTAATGACAGCAACACCAAAGAGGCTTCCTTAAAATTAGCTTGGGGAATAACCAAGAGTCACAGTGCTGCCATGGTGCTGGAAACAAATTCCTAGGCAAAAGCACCTTAACTCTATGGCTCTATGGCTGTCCCCCACCTTGAGCCAACATTTTGCATCTGGCTCCAGTTGGTGAATCTTGAGGTTCTAGCAAAAAAGAACGTAGATCCCACAAGTCTGTTTATCCCTGGTAGGGATAACAGCCAGGTAATAAGAAAAGAAAAGGATGGTGCAAAAGTAAAGCTGATTTATTCTTCAATGAACTGGCATACCACAACCGTCATGACATGAAAAGACAGAAAAACTGTCCAAGTTTCACACGCACATTACAAAGGTGCAGAAGAGAGCGACCAAAATGATTAGTGGGCTGGAGCACCTCCTTATGAGGAAAGGCTACAGCACTGGGGGCTCTTCAGTGTAGAAAAAAAGGCGCCTGAAGGGGGGACATGATTGAAACATTGTGCATGGGATGGATAGAGGGAAGTTCTTTTCCTTCTTGCACAACACCAGAACCAGGGGACGTGCACTGAAATTGAGTTAGAACAGACAAAAGAAAACATTTCTTCACCCAGCATGTAATTAATCTGTGGAACTCCTTGCCACAGGATGTGGTGATAGCACCTGGTCTAGATTCCTGTAAAAGTAGATTGAATAGATTCATGGAGGAAAGTCCATCACAGGTTACAAGCCATAAGCAGGGACCCAGTTGGCCTCTACCCCAACTCACAAAGTGCAAAAGTCACCTCATGGTGGGACACCCCCCCCCCCCAGCATTTTCAGTGGGGAAAAAGCTGCAATGTCAGCCCTGTGTGGTTTGCTTTACTGATCTGGAGCCCTGTCTCGCCGTTTGCGAAATTCCTTTGAAGCCTCCCCCCTTCTGGCAAAATGTAACTGAATTCTAGTTTAGACCACACTGTGTGGGTGTCAGCCACAAAATGACAGTGACGCAATGAAGCCAGCTTAGAACTTCGGGGGTAAGAGGGTAATTAAATCCTGTGCATATATTTAGTCGGAAATTTGCACAAATTGGTGGTGTGAATGGGGGAATTCGCACATTGCCAAATCGGCAGGCATGCAACGTCTTGAAGTTAAGCGGGAACGAGCACCAGCAGATGATGACAATGTCAGGCAGGTAGCACGTGCATTGGCTGGCCAGCGCATGTGCTCTCTGATTAAAACTAGGTCCATGCGCTGGGTCACATACAGGGAGATTCTGCATATTAACCAGACAACATGCAAAACGCCTCTCATCAATTTGCACTCTCTGCCATCCGTTGCTGGTTATCCGTTGCCTTGAAGACCATCTGGAAGCTTCAGCGAGTACCAAATGCTGGTGCCTGTGCAGAGCGGCGCAAGGCATGTTGAACACATTGGATCTCTGCTTCGTCAGTGGCACTGGTCATTACTGGTATATTTCAGGGTGCAGTTTAAGGCACTGGTTTTGACCTTACAAGCCCTAAATGCGCGGCTCCCAGGGGAGTCACGGATACCAGCCAGGGGAGCCGCGGATACCAGCCAGGGGAGCCGCAGAGTGCCACGGAATCCTCTCGGAAAACAGCGCAATGCCAATTGGCAGGCATCAACCTAATGTCATGGGGAGCTGCGGCCGATGGTTGCCAATGGTCAAGGGAACCGCGGGTCAAAAATGTTTGGGAAACACTGCCTTAAAGGGCTTGAGATCAAAATATGTGAAGGGCTGCCTCGCCTTATATGAATTGTCTGTCCCTTGCGATCAATGGAGAGGGCCTTCTTGCATGTCCCGCCACCGGCAATGACATGTGAGAGAGCCTTCTCGGTGGTGGCACCCAGTCTGTGGAACTCCTTGTTCCAGTATGTGAGTCTGTCTCCATTTTGTCACTGTTCCTGCAACAGCTGAAGACTTTTTGGTTTCATTCAGCTCTGGGGACCTAATTGTTGTTGCTGGTTATGGCAGGGCCGCTTGGCTATTTCTGTCAATGTGGGTACTGCTTCTGTGAGAATTTGTAGTTGGTGTGGCTTGCCATTGCTTTTTCATGTTATTTTGAGTTTAGTTTTGTAGTTTTTTTATAGTGTTGCTTTTAATATGTTGCTAGCTGGCTTGAATACCTCCATCTTGGGAGGGAAAATGCAAGATATACATATTTTAATAATGGTCATAATAATAATAATTTTCCATCTTGATCGCCCAGCATGCAAATGCCCTCCAGTCTCATGGTGTTCAAGGTGGCTAACATAATGTAGGGATAAAAATAGCATGACGATACGATGATTAAATACAACTAATGAGAGAGAGTCACAGTAAAAAAACAAACTGGGACTGAAAAAGCAAAAACCAAAAAAACCAAAACCGTTTTTCAGCTAGAGATGGAACATTGCCATTGAGGAACTGAATCTCCTGTGGCAGGGAGTTCCACATGCTGGGTGCCACCACAGGGAAGGTCCTATCATGCAACACTGCCAACTTCACAGTGAGTGAAGGAATGTGCAAGAGGTCCTCTTCAGATGATTGCAGGGGGTGGACAGTTTCATTTGGGGGGTGGGGGTGGGGTCGGCGGTCTTTAATTCCTCCTAAGCCATTTTGTTCGAGTTCTCCCTGCTTTCGTGTGACCGCGTACAATTGCCAGTGTTTCTGCACATTTCCTCATCGCACAAGGCTGCCCAGGGGCTGCTCTCCTGGATCGTGAAAGGTTGTCGATAATTATAGCTGTCTCGGAGGCGGGTCAGAGGATAACAGGCACCAAACAGCGGCCACTAAATGACAGGACAGAGAGATTGGCTGTGCGTTGATGGAATGTGTTGGGAGGTCAAAATGACACTAAATGATTTTGAACTGAGGCGCTTGTTAGCTGACATGAAAATTATTGCTGTACCTGGGAAGTGCGTGTTACGTCAGCGAACATGGTGTTTGAACCCAGGGTCAGCTGCATAAGGAGAATATGTGGGTGAAGGAGGGCATTTTCAGAGGACAAGCAGGGGGCAGGAGAGAAGTGTTTAATTAAACCCATTCCCAACCCACAGCTTTCATGGCACCCCCCCTCCCTGACCATTTGCTTCTGTCCGACCCCCCCCCCCACAAGTGGGGACTCTGAGAATGGAAATAAGCCTGACTGGGGTGGGAACCCACATAGAGTTATCCTGCCCACATAGAGTTATCCTGGGGAGGGAACCCACATAGAGTTATCCTGTTATCCTGTTGACTGAGGCTGTTGGGGGCGAATGGTGGCGAACGGGGGTTACCCACATCTGCCCACCCACCCACCACCACTGTTCCTTCTTCTCTTCCTCCCTGAATTTGAAAAGGAAGAGGAGAATGAAGTGGAAGAAGTGTGGAGGAGAGGAGAGCGGTGGGCTAGAGTGTCTCTGAAGACACTCTAGCCCACCTCTTTCCTCTCCTCCACATTTCCTCTTCTGCTCCATATGTTCCCCTCTTTCTTTTTGAATCCAGGTTGTGGGCGAAAGTGGTGACTGGAATATCAGTGGGTGGGTGGGTGGGTAGGGGGCATTTGACATGCTGCCCCGGGCACCAGGAGGTCTACGTTGTTGGGCCATCCCTGGAAAAACATCAGGGGGGGGGGGTTATGAGGGGGAATAGCAAGCAGGGAAAGGGTTAAGTACCACTCAGCTATCTCAGTCTTGAAATGCCCCTCCAGCCTGACATTTCCATTATTCAGCAGACACCAAATTCGAAAACATATTTGCTAATGCAATGCTGCAAATTATCAGTACAGTGGCCCCTGATCCAGAGATAGTGAGTCACTCTTACGTCCCACTGAAATCAAACACATCTCAACGAAATCAAGGACCTAAGTTGGTCCTGACCCAATGTGGCACTGATTTTTTAAAAATGAGACTGAAGCACAAGCCAACTTTTTTTGGAGTTAGGCCCATGTGTGAAAACATTGACTGAAAGACCTGGGCTGTTAGGCCTGGCAGAAGGCCATAGGACTGGGGGCAAAGTAAGGTCCTTTCCAAGGGCCGGCCCATGCATGAGGCCAACTGAAGCGGTTGCCTCAGGAGCAGATTGGTGGGAGGCACCCATCTCTTTCTGCCCGCTTGCTTTCACTGCGCCTCCTTCTTGGATTAGAAAAGAAAGATGAGGACAGAGAGGAAGAGGAAATGTGGGAGGGAAGAGAGTGCTGAGCTAGAACCTTGGAGAGTGAGAGGAGCAAAGGCTGGCAAATCATCGGGGAAGGGGGGGCAGAATTTGGCATGCTGTCTCGGGCATCAGGAGGTCTTGGGCCTGCCCTGCATCGAACGTAAAAGTTGCATTAAGTTGGTTAAGTGCCCACTTTCACTCGCCTGTGTTTGTGCCAGCACTGTAGCGGGCCCAGGGGGATGCCTGGGTGAGCTCATGGAAGGAAACAGGGAGAGCCAAGACCATAATTACCTCCAGGGGGAGGCAACCTGGGTGCCATGAATGGAGGTGAGATTCTGGCATAGACAGCAGCTGTGGAGGAAGACAGGAGCATGAACATCGGAAAAATAAACAGCATGCTAACGAACTGCTAATTAAAGCTTAATTTTCCAGACAGTAATAACCTGCAGACCTCCTGGGAAAGAAGATTTTCCATTGCAGGAGTTGTGTCTATGCTTCTTGTAGACTTGGCTACAGAGTTGACTGCAGAGTTAAATACACAACCCAAACTACTGTACTTGTCGGGGATGTGTTCCCCTAGGTTGGAAGCATCCAAAGAAGGCGAGATTTGGGAGGAGGGGCCGGGGGTGTCACAAGGTGATGTGACAAGGCTGCCAAAGTGAAGGACCTTATAAAAGGGGGAAGAAAAATCTGGGGGGCGGGCAGGGCCCAGCATCAAAGGGGCAGAGCCCAGTGACCTCAAATGAACCTTTACTATCTGTTCCCCTGAGAAATGGGGGAAAAGGCTGGAGATACAAGGTCACAGTAGCATACTAAGGGGGGGCAGTGGTGCGGACCACCCCAGGGCAATACACCACCCAGCCGGAGGGGGGGCAACAAAGGCCATGGCTATTTAAGCGGCTGGGGGGTGTTCGTGTCTTTGGCTTCTTTTCCCTGTGATCGGAGAAGATAAGCCAAAGACACGGCCACCCCTGTCCCTACCTCCTGCCTCATGGCTGCTCCAAAGTGACATCACTTTCAGGTTGAAGTGATGTCACTTCAGTTTGTCACCAGGCTGGGGTATGTGACATCCATCCTTGCCACCCCAGGTGGCAAGGAAGCAGGGTACGCCGCTGTCTGGGAGGGCAGTGCTATCATTGAGTTAAAGGGCGCCTGGCCGTATATATCACACTCTCAAGTGGTAACACAAAACTCGAATTATGGTGGGGGGAGGTAAAAGGGGGACTTTAATGAAATCTGCAAGTTGCGTTCTCAACTCTCCCTTAATTTTAGCACATTATGACCGTCCCCCATAGGTTTCCGAAAACAATCGCTAATGGACCTGGCACCTAAACTAAAGGGCTGGACGCTCTCTGCCCTCTATAATTCCAGCATTAAGGTTCATAAAAAAACCTGGGAGGTTTTGAAACCAGGAGGTTTATGGAGGATTTGAAGCTGCAAGGACTGTGTTGAGAGGAAGAGGGAAGAGCATTTGGTGAGGATGAAAAACCTGTATTGCAGTGTTTTCTAAACGTTTTCGACCTGCGGCTCCCTTGAACATTGGCAACCATTAGCCGCAGCTCCCCATTACATGTTGTTGATGCCTGCCAATTGGCATTGCACTGTTTTCCGAGAGGATTCTGTGACACTCTGCAGCTCCCTTGGCTGGTACCCGCGGCTCCCCTGGCTGGTATCCGCGGCTCCCCATGACATTATGTTGATGCCTGCCAGTTGGCATTGCACTGTTTTCCGAGAGGATTCCGTGGCACTCCGCAGCTCCCCTGACTGGTATCCGTGGCTCCCCTGGCTGGTTTCCCTCCCACTTTGGGAACCACTGCTGTATTTGGATTAGTGATCTAAAATGAATTTGATGAGTTGACCAACGGATGCCGGCATGCAGAATGTGTCAATTCAACAGGGATGTATCTAAGTAACTAGGTCACGAGTGCGAGTGCGAGTACGAGTCATTTTTGCAAGAGTGCGAGTCCAAGTGCGAGTCAGTGTCAAAATTTTTGGGCAAGTACGAGTCAAGTGCGAGTCATTTTTGCACGAGTGCGAGTCGAGTACGAGTAAGGCCAGAAACCACGAGTCAGAAGTCACGAGTCGAGTCACTTTGGGGAAAATGGCTTTTCCCCTGAAAATGGGGTGGGTGGGTGTCTGTGTGTGGGGTGTATGTGGGGACCTCTGAGACTTTTAAAGCACCCACTTGGCTCCCCCTATGCCCTTTCCCTCACCTCTCAGTCTTGTCACCACCCATCTGGTTTGGGAAAACAAGCGTGTCTACATTCAAACCATTTATTATTCCCTCCCTGAACCTTCCCCTTGCTGAGCCGAGCATCCCTTGGGCTCGGAGTTTTGGTCAATGAGGAGGAACTGCTGCGGCAGCTTCGCCTTCCCTCACTCCTCCCTACCCCTCGCGCTCGGAGTTGTGGCCAATGCCAAACATACAGCAACAAAGGGGGGACGACTCAGAGCCAGGCTTGCTTTCCCACCCCCTTGAAAACCCTTCCTCCCTGCTGCCCTCCTCCTCCGAGGTCTCCACTGAGCCTGCCTGCCTGCCTGTGTTGATGCTGGCCATTAAAGGAAAATGACTCAGAAATGGCAAGTCGTTACCCCCACGAGTGCAAGTCAAGTACGAGTCCCGTGGGTCACGAGTGCAAGTACGAGTGCGAGTCAGTGGGTCACGAGTACGAGTACGAGTCAGGGAAAAAGTGGCTAAGTCACACTTGCGAGTCGAGTCATTTGACTCGAGTCCCCATCACTGCAATTCAAACATGTGGTGAGGAGGATTTTTTTACCCCATGTTTTGGGGCAGATGCATGGTAGAACGTGGTCTCTCCGTCATCATGTGCTTGGCACCTCCCATCGTTTTTGTACGGTGGAAGTCTTCGAGAGTTGACGTGCTGACTTGATGCCTCTCCAGTTGGCCTGCCATACTTTGCAGTGGGGCTACATGTGTTTCTCAGCCCCATGGCTCGCTGTCCCCTTCTCCCCTTTCTTTACCCTGTTCCAATGCATGTCGCTCCTTTCCTGGTCCCCTCTGCCTGTGGCCTGTTCCCTGTCGAGGACTTCCATACAGCCGTGACAGGCTGGATGATGGACGGTGTGCGTGGCCGGTCACCCATCTGCTTCCCATACGGGGACAGCATGGCAGAGAGCGGTCCTCTCTGTTGGGGATGGAACGGTATGAAGCTATTCCAGATGGGACTTCTCCTCCTCCTCCTCCACAGCCCAAGCAGCCATTTTTGCTTGGGGTACACAGAGGGAGGGGAGAAAGGGGGGCGGAGAGGCGGTGATCCTCATTGGTCAGACTTTATTATCGGTATTCATGAGAATAGAGCAATATGCCATTCCTGAACTGGGGGGGGGGGGGAATTATAGTACCGATGTGGGAGGCAGAGATGAATGGTTTGAACTGTGCAATTGAGGCAGGGAGGGAAGATTCCCAAATCCTGTTCCCAGCTTCCTCCTCCGTACAGATGGAATTGCTAAACATTGGGAAAGGTGACTGGTGTAATATAAGTTTTCAGGTTTAAAAGCCATGGCTTTTAAACCCAAAAACTTATATTTTCAAGACTCCAGTGGCCATGAAAGTCTCAACATCGCTACAGTGTAACTTTCTAAAGAACTTCAGAGAAAAATGTCATGCGGTTTGATGAATGGTTCAGAAGCTGGGTTCGCAATGCTGTCTGAGCATTACTTGCAGAGAGAGCTGGCTGGATAATGTCTTTTCTTTTCTCTTCCCCCCCCCCCTTTTTGGCTCCAGCGGGCCCTCGAGGCAACATACAATCATCTTTATTACCGTCGTTATGATGGCACATCAACTTGCGCCATCATAAAGTTGCGCCGGACCCCATAGAATGCAAACACGACAAGTCCTTGCTTATGGTTTGTCATCTATAAAGGCAAGGCACGGAGGCACAAAGGCAGGAATGGAAGAGGGAAGGGTTCATATATCCTAAAAGAATGTAAAGCAAATTTAAAGCACAAACCAGCCAGCATAAAACAATAAAAACCCGGATAGAAATGAATGAAGAATGGATTGGGGAGGGCTGGCTGAGAGTGCTCTAGTTTTACACTTGTTCTGCTTGGGCTGGCTGGGCTCCCACTGTGAGGAACTTAACTCACTCCTCGCTCGAATGGCGTTTCCAGGGATCCAGGCCAGCGTGCCTGCCCCTGTGGCTTGGTAAAGCCTCTCTCTGGGCTCTGTCTGGACAGAAGGGAGGGGGGAGGAGGAGGAGGAAGAGGAGACTGGGTGGGGAAGGAAGAGGCAGCCTCTGCGCTAACCAAAGGCACTTCCAGTCGTCTGAGCATCAGAGCCCGGCTATGCATCCAGCAATCAAGTGGTAGAGTTTTTCTCGGACTGTGCCAATAATTTCAGGGTGTAGTGGTGGTGGGGGGAATGCATGTCTGAATATTCCACCCAAAGGGGGGGGGACTCCTCTCTACCTGTGTAGTGCCGCATAGGTGGTACCTCATTGCTGTGGTGTGCAGGAGAGCTCTCCTTCACCTGCCCAGTTTATGGGCAGTTGGCAAGGCGGGGGGAGCTGGTATGCACATGCCTACAGTACACGCTCTTGGATTCCCCACCGTGTGTCCCTTCTACACAGGAATGTAAAGTTTGCATAGGGCAGGGGTGGCCAGCTTGTGAGCGAGCCACATGTCATGTGGCTCTTTGACCTATAATGCGCGGCTCTCGGAACGATGTTGACTAAGGTCCTTTTCGCATCACAATTAATATAAAAGGTAAATAAGAATTCTTCAAGCTTTATAATTACATTTACCAGGTATAAACTGAGAGTCCACTGGCTTAAAACATAACTTTTAATGTTCATGGTGAGTAAATATATGCAAGAATTTAAAAGCTTCTTAAATATGGCGGCTCTCAAACATCTGAAGTTTATTGTATGTGGCTCTTTTGTTAAGCAAGTTTGGCCACCCCTGGCATAGGGCTTCTTTTTTCCCAAATTTCGCAGGGGCCCTGATACAGATTGGGATCACAGCCCCCTGAGGCGGGCGGGCGTAGGGGGGGGGAGAATATAAAATATTTTCCTATGCATCATTTCCCTGCCATTTTCCCATTAAAAATGGCCACTCCAGGGTCAGATGACACAGGTGGAATTCAGGAATTCAGAAACGACATCAGGAATGTGGAGCAGGGGCAGGGAAGAAGTGTTAACCTCCTTCCCCATCATCACAGCCCCACATCACCCTCCCCCCCCCATCCATTGCTGGTTTCTGCAAGAACAGAGTCACTCCGACTTTAGGTCCATCTCTTAATAATAGTGGACTTACAGTGCAATCATGTCTAGAATGCAGCGGCAGTGTACCTAAGGTGGCTGCTGCATCCTAGCCAGGATTATGCCCGCGCCGGCGGAGTTGGAGCGCTCCTCAGGAGAAAGGGATGTTTCCCCAGGGTACAGCCCCAGCAGGCCCAATGGATCTTTGGATCTGCACCGGCAAAATGGCTGGTGCAAATCCGAGGAGCCGGTGTAAGGCTGGCCCAGGATGGGGGATAGGATTCAGTGGAGCGCGCCACCAATGATCCCTCCCCCTGGGCCCAGTGGGCCAATCAACCCACCAGAATGCCCCATTCTGCCCTCCCCCACCCCTGCCCTCACCGGCGGAAAACTTACCTTCCCCAATGGGCGCAGCTCCAGATCTGGCAGAGAGTGAACAGTACCGGCCTCTCTGCTGGCGTCACTTACTCTCTGGGTGTCGAAAATGTGCTTATGGCACGTTTATGACACCCAGCGCTGGTGGAGCCATTGCTCCACCGGCGCTTCTTTAGGCAGGATTGCGCCCTTAATGTTTATTTATTTTATTTTTTTTATTTAAAGAATTTATACCCTGTCTTTCTCCCAGCGAGGGCACTCAAGGTGGCTTACAATAAAAACATTAAAATACATATATACATTAAAATAATTAAAAACAAATAGTTAAAACAATTAAAACAAACAACCCCAGTGGGTCACCTATATTTACATTTGTTAAAAGCCATTTGTTAAAAAGCCAGCCCACCATGTCAGACATCGAATGCTAACCTAAATAAAAACGTCTTAAGGCCCCGCCGAAAGGTCTCTAAAGAGGGAGCCGTTCTTAATTCCAGGGGGAGGGAATTCCATAATTGGGGTGCCCACTGCTGAGAAGGCCCTATTTCGTGCTGCCATCCCCCTCACCTCCATCAATGGCGGCACGGTTAACAGGGCCCCCCCTGATGACCTCAGAGTACGGGTTAGATTATAAGGAAGGAGGCGGTCCCTCAAATACCCTGGACCCGAGCCGTATAGGGCTTTAAAAGTCAAAACTAGCACTTTGAATTGTGCCCGGAAACGAACCGGCAGCCAGTGTAGCCGCCGAAGCAACGGTCCGACTGAGTCGAACCGACAAGCCCCGGCAACCACCCAGGCCGCTGCATTCTGCACTAGTTGCAATTTCCGAACAGTCTTCAAAGGCAGCCCCACATAGAGCGCATTGCAGTAATCTAGTCTAGATGTCACTAGGGCATGGGTCACTGTGGCCAGGTCTGCACGATCCAAGTACGGTTGCAGCTGGCGCACCAGCCGAAGCTGGGCAGAAGCCCCCCTGGTCACAGCCGCCACCTGGGAATCCAGGGCCTTCTCGGCAGTGGGCACCCCAATTATGGAATTCCCTCCCCCTGGAATTAAGAACGGCTCCCTCTTTAGAGACCTTTCGGCGGGGCCTTAAGACGTTTTTATTTAGGTTAGCATTCGATGTGCATCGAGGATAACCCCCAAGCTGCGGACCTGCTCCTTCAGAGGGAGTACAACCCCATTCAGAGCAGGACGATGATCCAATACCTGAGTCGTAGACTTCTGGACCAGAAGAACCTCTGTCTTATCAGAGGTTGGTGTCATTTGGCTCCTAGAGCCTGAAGTGGGACAGCCTAGAAACCACATCGCCATTTGATTCTGCCAAATGTATAAACCGATCCGCTAGTGGTGATGCTCTGCAAGTTGGTTGCCGCCACTAACCCAAATGGGAGCCTGCGGAGTGGCAAAATCAGCAGTGCGGATGAGCCATCGCAGACACCCACCCACCCTGTTGCAGTTGTCACTCCTTCGCTGAGATCATCTCTCTCCCCTTTTCCAATTTAGCGTTTCAGCACTATATTAGCTGTGGGGGAAGCTTGACATCGGGACAGCCACAGGGGAGATGAGCGATGGGGATGGCTGAAAGTCTACCGAGACACGTCAAGAGAGAAAGAAGAGGCTGCAGGAATTGGGTACGTTTTGCCTGGAGACAAGAAAATTAAGGGGAGGGCCGGTTGGCAGTTTTGAAATGTTTTAATTTAAAGGATGACAGGCAAGTTGGAAAGGAGCACATTTACACTGTCCATTGAGGATAATCAAAGGAGCCAGGATGGTGTAGTGGTTTGGGAGTCGGACGTAGACCTGGAAGATCCAGGTTCAAATCCCCGCTCAGCCACGAAGCTTCCTGGATGACCTTGGGCCAGTCACTATCTCTCAGCCCCACCTAGCTACCTCACAGGGTTGTTGTGAGGACAAAAGGAGGGGAGGAAATATGTACACCACTCTGAGCTCCTTGGAGGAAGGGCGGTATAAAAATGTGATAAATAAATAAAATAAAATAATTTTTGAGTTAAAAAACCCACATATTTCCAGGTAAGACTAAAATAAAATAAGCTATAGCAGCATTTCTCAAACTGTGGGTCGCGACCGGAGACCGGATTTCTGGTGGGTCCTGCAGAGCCTCCAATGAAAACAAGGGTGATGGAAAGATCAGATAACTCAAGCCCTGAGGCTATTCAAAAATCAGATAGCTGTTCATTGCCCTGCAAACAGCTGAGCTCCTGCAGTCTGCAAGATAGCTGCTAATTGTCCTGCAAACAGCTGAGCTCCTGCAGTTTGCAAGCTTGTGTAAATGCAGGGAGAGAAATGTTTGAGCGTCTTTTTTCTGGTGTTCCCCCCCCCCCCAGTCTGTCAATGACATGTAGTGGGAGCAGGTGAAGGCTGGGTCACATAACTACACCCCTCAATCCTTGAGGCTATTCATTAAGACTGCCTCATTATGAGTAATGGATTGATTTACAAAATATTACTTGTAAATAAAAAAACACATTTCTTACTAGATCAACTTTTTTAATGTCCCGTAGAGCTAGGTGGGTCCTGATAGAGTGTCATTTTAAAAAGTGGGTCCGGGTGCTAAAAAGCTTGGGGACCACTGAGCTATAGGAATGTATAGCTATAGGAATTTTCTCCTCTGCTTTGCAGGAGAAGAAGCACCCGGGTTCAATCCCTGCTTCTCCAGGTAGGGGTAGGAACGATCCTTGTCTGAGAAACCTGGCAGGCAACGTTGATCATAGTGAGCTAAATGGAACAATTGTCTGACTCAGTTTTTTTTTTGTTTTTTAGAAGCACAGGTCCCCTGTCCTTTTAAGAATTATGGGGTTGGGATTACAGCCCTAGATGACGTTGCTGGGCTATATTAATGAAGAGAACACGACTGATTCCTATTAAAAGCAAACACAAAATATGCTGTTAAGCAGCCCGGATGCTCCTTGCTCAGCGCTGGAAATCGACGAGCCTGCGAAAACGAGACAGGTTGGGATTTATAAGTGATGGGATGTATTGATTGTGGGACACAATAAATTTGGGGAGACAAAAAAAAAGGGACAGTTTTATGAGCTCCAGCTTTGGAGGATGACCAAGCTCACATTATAGGTAGCATATGCAGAAAGATGTATTCAGATGGAGCGGCTTTATACTGAGTCAGGACCTTGGTTCAGCCAGCTCTGTGTTGCAGGCACTGACCGGCAGAAGCTCTCTAGAGTTCCAGACACGAGTCCTTTCGAGCCTTGCCTAAAGTTGCCAGCAGGTTGAATCTGGACCCTTCTGCCTGCAGAGCTACACTGCACCACTCTGAGCTCCAGGGCATGCTCTGAGGCGCATGAATGCAACATGATGATGAAGATAAATGATGATGAAGATAATTGTTGCATGTCAGGCCAGTACTAGATGACAAACCCAGTGGGAGCTCTGTGTGCACAGCCTTGATTTTCATGGTGGAAGAAAGAAGGGATAGAAACGTAATAAACATAGCTTTTAATATACGCTTGTTGGATAGATAGTACAATAGATTTAAATAAGGCAGAATGTCCTTCATTCATTTCAATTTATGTGCAGTATATATATCCCACTTTTTTTGGCAAATGCAACCCAAACAGCGTGCAAATTTCAAAGACACACATGCGCACACACAAAGCCAATCGTTCAAAGAACCATCATGAAGCAACAATCAGAAGCAATTAAAAACACTATAACAAACAATTAAAACAGAAAAAGAAAAGAAAGCAGACATTGAGAGCCCGATCCTGTTTATCTTTGGGCTGACAGAGCACGCGCTCTGCCTGCCTTAGGTGTCACGAAAGTGATAGGTGGCTCCAGAGAGTAAGTCATGCTGTCCCCCATCGGACACAGCTAAGTCCTGCACCTGTTGGCGGGAGGGGGTGGGGGAGGGGGCCATTGGCTGGCCAGGCCTGGGAGGAGTGGGGATATCAGCGCCAGGCTGCACCGATATCCCAAGCCCCTTCCCGGGCTGGGCCGGCTTTCCACAACCTCTCCAGTTGTGCGCCAGCTAAAGAGCTGGCGCGCATCCGAGGAAGCCCATTGGGGCCTCCGGGTCTTACACCAAGGGAAGGAGACAAACGGCTCCTTCCCACAAGGTGAGCCCTGGCTGTGCCGGTGCAGGCCGCATCCTGCCTAGGATGTAGCGACTGGCCATTTTGGCCGGCCACTGCATCTTAGGCAGGATTGGGTTGCCTGTGCCTGTCCAAGGAAAAAGGTTGTCTGAAGTTCCAGGCAGAAGGGGCAGCAAAGGAGAACGAACAGAGTCCATTGAAGGAGCAGGGGACCTTCGAATCATTGACGGTGATGGATAGGCTTACCAGATCTGCAACCGGGACAGAGTGCTAGACCTTTAGGAGAAGGAATGTGGGCAGGTGTAGCTTGCTAAACCTTAGAGCACAATCCTAGGCATGTCTATTCAGAAGCAAGCCCCATGGATGCCTAGGATTGTGCTCTAAGGTTTAACCAGCTACACCTGCCCACATTCCTTCTCCTAAAGGTCTAGCACTCTGTCCCGGTTGCAGATCTGGTAAGCCTAGCGATGGAAATGCTGGAGCAGTCCTTGCCTTTCTGTCTTGCATCTGATCCTGCGACTCCCTTTCCAGCTTTTTTTGGGGTGGAGTGCTCATGCTCTATTTGCTCTCAATGGCCGGTCCCTATGGGATGGCTTTTTCCTTGCATAACAGGGCCGTACAGCAAGGGGGAAAACAGGGGCTTCATGCGGCAGATTCCAGAGGTCGCATTTTTTTGTGCTTCCCCACTGGATACATCATGTGAAAATGAGCTGGAGGGAGTGTGTGGGTTTGTCTTTGATTTTGATTTTTTTCCTGCTTTGGTGCAAAAGAGTCTACAGCAGGGGTGGCCAACCTTTCAACCTGAATGCTCCTGGCCCTTGAATGGTTGCATAGGTGAAAGCATTTCAGCAGGTGCAGCTGCTTTAGCAGCACCATCAGCACTCACAGCTGCCATGATTCTGGCTTCTACACAACTCTTAAGAACGCAGAGGCCCTCATGGTGGAAGGTTGGCCACCCCCGGTCTACAGATAGAGCCTTGCTACCTAGGAATGCTACAGGCCCACATGACTCGTCAAATGTAGCCTATCTGTCAGCGGCGTCACTAGGGCGCGCGCCGCCCTGTGCGAGGGCGCGTGCGCTGCCCTAATGACCCCCGTGCCGCCCGACAGCCAGCCGGCGAGGATGTCTCCGGAGCCGACAGCAGCGGAGCCTCCGCTGCTGCCGGCTCCGGAGACATCCTCACCGGCCGGCTGTCTTGGGCAGGAGGAGGCCTTGGAGCGTCCGCCCTCGGCGGAGCTCCAAGGCCTTCTGAGGGAGGCCCGATGCGTGACGTCATATTTATAAGTTTTCGCGCATGCGCAGTACGTTTCTGAGGGCAAATTTGCCCTTAAACGTTCTGCGCATGCGCTAAACCTTGTAAATATGACGTCGCGCATCGGGGTTCCCTCAGAAGGCCTTAGAGCTCCGCCGAGGGCGGACGCTCCGAGGCCTCCTCCGAGGCGTCGCTGGAGCGCGGCGGGAAGGGAGGACCACCTGCGCGCGACGCGCGGGTGCACGCGCGGGTGCACGCGCGGACCGCGCGTCACCCATTGCGCGTGTCGCCCCCAGGCGGTCCGCCCTTCCCGCCGCGCTCCAGCGACGCCTCTGCTATCTGTTATGAATGGCAGTTCACTAGGGAAGTGTGTGTGTGTCTGATTAAAAGAAGCTTTGTAGTTTTGCTGCCTGCCTAGGACTGTCAAACAAGGGGGTTGTCAAGCACCGCTCAGGCAGGCAGCTGCAGTGGGCTGGGCATGCACTGGCGTCACTCGAGGTGGGGTGGAAAGCTAAGTTTTGCAGCTTTCCGTCCCACACTCTCCGGTACGAGGCGCCCCGCCCCCTTGTCATAGGAGCGCGTCAGCGGAGAGAAAGCAACGCGCAGGAGAGTCCCTGTGCGTTGCTTTCTCTCCGCTGACGGGCTCCTACGACGAGGGGGCAGGGCGCCTCGTGCAGGAGAGTAATGGTGGGGCGGAAAGCTGCAGAATTTAGCTTTCCGCCCCACCTCGAGCGACGCCAGTGTGGGCATGTACTTGTGTATGTGGCTCACAAGTTGCCCAGGCATGATTAACGTTAAACGTTCGTAAGAATATCCTCTGTGGCAATTGAGCATTGGAAGCAACTGCCCAGGAGCAATTGGTGGAATTTCCTAACTTGACGTTTTCCAAAGAAAGGCATTAAAATGTCCCTTAGCACTCAAGCTGCCTGGCCCAAGGCTGCCAAAGCCTTCTGTGACATCAGAGCAGCTCAGCCAATGGCACAGAGAGAGGCTTTGACCCTCCCGATGCTTACCCAGGTCCGCTGTGATATTAAAACAGCTGACTAACTTGCTGATGGAGAACATGCGCATCCCACTGGTTGTGGCCACACAAATAATTCAATACCAGACCTCTACAGCTTGAGCCTCACCAAGCTGATCACAACCCACCCACCATGTCAACATTAAAAATAAGCTTCTTTGCTCCAAGCAAGATCTGTCATCTGAAGCCAGCTGGAGACTCCACAGTAACCAAAGATGTGTATTAGTAAATACAGACAAGCTGATTGTTGGCACATTCCTATGGTAGGCTTGCACCGGCAGAGCGCACACTCCACCGGCACGCACTGTCATAAAAGCGCTGTAAAGATGGGCGCTGTAAAGCGCTGGGCGGATCATGCCCAGGAGGGGGGCAGGATGGCCAGCACCAACACGTGTCATACATATCCTTTCCCCTTCCCAGGCCTGATCTTCCGATACAGATCAACTCGGACTTGTGCCAGAGATATAGTCGACCCATTATGGTGGCTGGGGTTTTCCTTGGGGCAAGGGGATAAATGTCTTGCTCAGACTCAGAAGAGACTGGCTCAGTTGGGAGAGCTGCTGCCTTCAAAGCCCGAAGACCGGTGAACTTGATAAGTTCGAGGCACGCCGCCGGCAAAAAGCTGTGAAAGCCTCCAGGAGGAGAGATAAGAGCTTCCAGCTGCGTCGGTCGAGTGTGGGAGGCGCCAGCCAGCAGAATTGTCAGACTGTAAAAAGGATACCACCTGGAAAGTAGCCGTTCATGAAAGATTGGACACACTGTAAAAAACCCCAAGGGGGGGTTAGGACAGCCTGCCCATGTACACTGCCTTGGATTAAAGTCGGAGGAGAAAACCAATGACCAAGAAAGGCGGTATATAAATACTGTATATTATTATTATTATTATTATTATTATTATTATTATTATTATTATTATTATTATTATTATTATTATTATTATTATTATCCTGAGGAGACCTCCCACCTGTTAAATTCCCCCGTGGGATGCAGCATAGCCAGCACGGGGGAATTTAGTTAGGATTGGGCTGTGCGTTGTTTTAGATTTTCCATCCTTTCCCTAAGAGTCTGGTTGGTAAACAGCACCCCCCTCTTTTCATTCGACCCCAGAATACTCCTGTGAGCTAGACTAGGATTGTTCCCATTATACAGATGGGGAACTGAGGCTGTGAAGGAGTGACTTGCCCATGCAACGAGCCATTCTTGTAGCAACCTCTTTTAGGAGTGCAGCCTGCCCCCAAAGGGACATTGAATTACTTTCTCAATGTAGCGTCACTGGCTACTGAACTTGATACTGGACAACTAGGCGGGGAAGCTGGAGGGGGTGGCAGGGGGGGGAGGAGAGGGATCTATTAATAGGAGAATCATGTCGTTGCATGCCCGAAGCTGAATCTGTGCCATGGTTTCAGCGCGGAAATAGGAGAAATGTTGAAACAATACCCTGTGCTTCGGGGGTTATGTTGCTGGAGCTCTGTCACATCACACAAGTTCATATATTTGTACTCCAAGCAAATTAATGCAGAATAGCTCCCATCCTTTGGTTGTATAAGAAGCACTAATTCAGTTTAGAACCCCAATTTTACCCACTAGCATGCCGCATAAGGGCAGGAGGAAAAAAAAATTCCATGTTTACTTCTTGACTATGAGAACACTTGTCTTTGAACATTCTTTTGCCACCCTAAGAATTGAGAATTCACAAGTGTTTTTTTTTTTTGGGGGGGGGACGGAATATGTGGCCTTGATGGGTCACTGTCATCCCTCCATCCCCACGCAATGTGCAATGTGCAGATTGTTACCCAGTTGGCAAAATGCCCTTTGAGTATCTCACGAACACCAGCTGATCAATACTCACTAATATTTTGTGTCAGTATCGCTGTTGATGCTCCAGGAGTTTGCAGCAAGAAGCATTTTAACAGTTAGGGCCAATGTAGATGTTAAAGTTAGGGGCCTTGATCTGACTCAGGACCGTAGGGGGCTTTACTCTTTTCCACTGAAAAGCCTTCTGTGACATCAGAGCAGCTAAGCCAATGGCATCGAGAGAGGCTTTGACCCTCCCGATGCTTACCCAGGCTATTTGTCCTTGAAGCTTCTACCTGTAGGAGAGTTTTTGCAAGTAGTTTTGCAAAGAGGGAAACCAACAGAGCTTTTTGGTTCCAGGGGCCCTGGCAAAACTGACACTGTATTTTCCCAAAAGGGGAAATCAGCAGAAATATTAAGGCAATTGAAGCTGCCAGATTTAGGCTGCAGTTCTGTGCACACTTACCTGGGTGTAAGCCCCATTGAACATAGTGGGACTTGCTTCCAAGTAAACATGCATGGATTGTGCTGCTGTAATCCACTTTGAAAACCCAATCTTGGGGTCATCTAAACCAGAGCAAGGGATCTATCTATCTATCTATCTATCTATCTATCTATCTATCTATCTATCTATCTATCTATCTATCTATCTATCTATCTATGCATGCCAGCTGGTGTTCAAGTGTGCCAGCTTGCAAGTGACACAGAATTCTTCATCACGAGAAAGAAAGACAGAAAGAAAAGTCTTCTTGGTTTTGGAGAATAAGTATACTCCCAGGATAGTACTTGTCACTGGATGCAGTTGGGCCATGTGGCTCTTTCCCCAGAGAGGATGTCCAGGCAGCTCATTTGAAATTCTAGCGGCTTCGAGTAAATCCCAGCCTAATTGCAAGCCATTAGAGCTTCCCTGCGATTGGCTGGTGCATTTTTAGTACCAGCGTTCAAAGCGGTCAGAGGTAGGAGATAACAAGGCCTGTATTGGACCAAAGCAACGGCAGAGATATATGTCTAACCCAGTGTTTCTCAAACTGTGGGTCAGGACCCACTTGGTGGGTCGCAACCTGATTTCTGGTGGGTCCCTGAGGCTATTCAAGCCCTGAGGCTATTCAAAAATCAGATAGCTGCTAATTGCCCTTCAAAAAGCTGAGCTCCTGCAGTTTGCAAGATAGCTGATAATTACCCTGCAAACAGCTGAGCTCCTGCAGTTACAAGCTTGTTTAAATATAGGGAGATAAATGTTTGAGTGTCTTGTAAAGCTAGGTGGGTTCCAATAGAGTGTCATTTTAAAAAAGTGGGTCCTGCTAAAATGCTAAAAAGTTTGAGAACCACTGGTCTAACCCATCTTTCTCTAATATGTCTAATCTAACCCATCTTTCTTCTAAGAGAAAGATGGGTTAGACATATAAATATCTCTGCCATTGCTTCAGTTCTCTACAGACCTCTGTAGGTCTACTCAAAAGAAAGCCCCCCCATTGATTTCAGTGGGACTTACTCCCTAGTAGGGAAGCGTGCAGAGGATCTCAGCATCTTATCTATCTATCTATCTATCTATCTATCTATCTATCTATCTATCTATCTATCTATCTATCTATCTATCATGGATTCATCATTGCCTCTCTCTCTCTCTCTCTCTCTCTCTCTCTCTCCCCCCAAGTCTGGCAGTTGGTTTAATCTATAACCAAGTGTGGGGCCCTCCCCTTTGCTTTGTGCCTCTCTGCTGAGGCGGGAGGGTGCTCTTTTTCACCATGGAGACCTCTGCACCCCCACTGGGGTCGGAGACCCTTATTGTCTCTCTGTGTTTTGCTTCATTAAATCTTTATCGGAGTTCATTAAAAGTGTGGTTTGGGCATTCCTGCATCGTCTATTAATCTTGCCTGACACAGTCCCCTCCCCCGCACTCCCAGCATCCCCACCATTATCCCCCACCAAGGTCACAAAAGCACCATCTGTTTCTGCCATGTTTACTCCCTCCTGACATGTTGGCAGCGCGGGGGAGGGGGGAAGGGATATTACAAGCACTGCCGGCGGCCCCCCCCCCAACCATGCCCCTCTTCTCCATGGAAGTCTGGTTCCATTTATTGGAATGCATCTCTCACTCGAAACCCGAGATAGTCCGCAGGAATTTGTCTACCTGCCTGCTTGCTTATCCGTGGCTTTCATTCCCCCCCCCCACTTCACTTTATCTAATCAGTGAGGACAAACTCAGTCATTGCTGCAGTTCGCTCCAGAGAGTTAAGATAAAAATGGTCGCCTACATAACGGTTAAAGAGGGCTGTGCAGACTTTGGAGTCAAGCTGAACTCCTGGTAAGCAAGAGGGCCGGCTGATGAAGAGATTGGTGTAACGTGGGAGCTGGCATACTCCTTTAATGACGGAAGTGGGATATTAATAGCCAAATAGCCTCTTGAGAAGTTTTCACAAGTAAGGCCTTTTTTCACTTTAATCTTCAAACCTTGCCCACCGCCCCAAAGATCATGTAAGAGGAGCTCAGAGGAGCTTTTTCTCTCAGGGATGCAAATGCTCTTATCAGCTTCCTTCCTTCCTTCCTTCCTTTGATGTATAGCCCACCCTATCTCAAGGATTGAGAGTGGATGAAAGGTACAGCCCCCCCATATCTGCAGATCCGTTATCCGCAGATTCACTTATCCGCAGATCACGGCCCCCCCTTGCTCCCCCCCATGCCCATTACCTTTCTTTTAGTTGATATCATTGGTGCCAGGTCAGGGTGTTTTTTCATTAACCAAAACGCTATAAGCAGCAAGCTTAAACCGGAGCCTCTCTAGCATGCAGGCTACTTGCCTGCTTCATCGCTATAAGCAGCTTGCTGCTTATAGAGTTTTCAAGAAACACTCTGACCTGGTGCCAGCGATATCAACTTAAAGAAAGGTAATGGGTGTGGGGGACCCACGGGGGATAGCGTTTCCCCTATCCGCGGGTTCCCAGTATCCGTGGCCCCGCCAGAAACCTATCCCCGTGGATACCGGGGCCATACGGTATTCGCCTTATCCCTTCCTGTTCCTACCCACCAAAAGCCAGTTTGAAAGACACCGTCCAACTGGAAGACAGGTACGTTCAAGGCTTTGACGAGTGTTGAGTGAGTGGCATTCCTAGTGAACCTGACTTGGCGCATAGGAAAGCATTCCTGGCTAATCTTAGAGGTTGTGCTGGAACATGGATGTGTTCTGTTGGCCCAGGCATTTTAGGGGTCTGGTGGGCCCTACAAGTGTTCCCCAGCACCTTGAATTGAGTTGTTGGTCGCAGTTGTATGTAGATAGACTGTCTACCACCCCCCCTCTCCAGTTAGCATTTTTTTCTGTGCCAACATCTGGCACACATCTGGGTCTCCACATTTGTAGGCTCGCTGTCTTAAGTTGCATGCTTCATTTCTAAAATGAGAAGTCTTGGGTCCTCCCAAAAGCCATGCCCTCTTGGCAGCAGAAAAATTTACGGGGCCCCTCCTTTGGCTCCCAGGCCCCTTTTTGACCCTGGGCCTGGGTACAATTTACCCCCTTTACCCCCTTCTCATGGGCTCTGCCTCTTGCAGATCCAACTGGAGGGGCAAACGCATCATTTTTCCCCATAGCAGGGCCAGCCCTGAGGAGTGTGCTGGGCTTCTGTCCCCATTCATTGAGTGGGTCCTGGATCCAGGAAATGTTTCGTGCAGATGTTCGGGGAACGCTAATCCCCTGGAATTGACTGAGGATAAAAGGCAACACACTTTATTGTCCATTACACAAGCCAGGCTCTTTTATTGGAGGAGCAGCCCGGATAGGGCTGTGTTTCTGAATTAGTTAGAAAGGAAGCCGTGGTTGGGACGATTGCAAGAAGCACCTGCCAAATTTCTCCCAGGGAGAGAGAGAGTGTAGGAGAAGATGGCTTGCCGTTTTAAGACCACCTTCAGGCCCGTATCTTATCTAGAGTTTCAGCAGAAGGAGGGAGGCTGTGTTGGACCAGAGAAATAGCCTTGCTATTGTTCCAAGTATTTATTGCAGCCCTTAAGTGAGGATGTGTTGGAAGCATCAGAGGCGGCTGAGCATTCGAAACAGGCTTAAAGGAGGAGATAAGACCGCCATGTAGTCATATGTGAGAGCTGGAGGAGGCCTGGAGGTCATCTAGTCCAGCTCACTGCTCAGTTTGGGCCACTGCTACAGCATGCCTGACAGTCGGTAGCTGTCTAGCCTCTGCATGGAAATCTCCAAGCAGGGAAAGCCAACAACTGCCCCAGACAGACAGTTCCAGTGCTGGGCACTGCTTACCGATAGGAAATTCTTCTTCATGTCTGGCCTAGATCCACTGCCCTGTAGTTTTAATCCATTAGTTTGAGCCTTGCCCTCAGGAACCACTGAGAGCACATTCTCCCCTTCTTATAGGTGACAGCCTTTCAGATGCTTGTCAAATCTCCCCCTAGCCTTCTCTCCTCCAGGCTAAACATAAAGGTAAAGGTATCCCCTGACAATTAAGTCCAGTCGTGTCTGACTCTAGGGTGTGGTGCTCATCTCCATTTCAAAGCCAAAGAGCCAGCGTTGTCCGGAGACGCCTCCGTGGTCATGTGGCCGGCATGACTCTCCTTGCCGCAGCGCGTAGCATGCAGCTGTAACACGGAGCGCTGTTTACCTTCCCGCAAGCGGTACCTATTTATCTACTCGCATTAACATGCTTTGGAACTGCTAGGTTGGCAGGAGCTGGCCAAGCAACGAGAGCTCACCCCGTCGCGGATTCAAACTGCCGACCTTTCGATCGACAGCTCATGGTTCAGCGGTTTAACCCACTGCGCCACCCGCTGGCTACAGGCTAAACATACCAAGCACATTTAACTGTTCCTCACTGTTCTTGGCTTCCGGACCCCTCAGCATCTTTGTGGCCCTCCTTTGAGCCTGTTCCGGTTGATTGATGCTCTTCTTAAAATGTGGTGCCCAAAACTGAACTCAGTATTCCAGGTGAGGTCTGACTACTGCAGAATGGAGTGGAACTATGACTTCATGCTACCTCCGTGGATACTTGAAACCGTGGATAGGAGTGAACACCCCCTCCATAGTTTCCTGAGGGCCCCCTGCCCTGCCTCCCCTGCGGGCAGGTGTACGCCCCCCTCAGCTCTTATTTTTCTTTCAGCAAGCTTTGTTTCTTCCTTAAAACAAACAGAGAAGCATCCTCTATTGCAGGCAAGTAGAACGAGACTAAGTCCTAGAGAGGCTCTGCAAAGTTTGTTAACCTTGCAGAGCCTCTCTAGGACTTAGTCTCGTTCTACTTGCCTGCAATAAGCAGCCCTTCTCCTGTTTGTTTAAGGAAGAAACGAAGCTTACTGGGAAAAAAGTAAAAGCCGGGGGGGGGGGTCCCCACAATCCGTGGATAACTGAAACCATGGATGGGCACTGATCAGTGGATATGGGGGCCCACCTGTATATGGTGCACTCCTATGCATGTCTGCTCAGAAGTAAGCCCCATTGATGTCCATGGGGCTTACTTACTCCCAGATAAGTGTCTATAGGATTGCAGACCTATATCTTTTTTATGCCTGGAGAAGAATCAAGATTTCTAAACTCTCTGGGTCAGACATTTATCTTAGAAAGTGATTTGGGCACTGGTTCAGTGGTTTGAACCATTTCATGCAGAAGAATATCAAACACTTTTGCTTGCAATGCAGCTCTGTCAAATGAATACAATAAATATTTAACTTGGGGAGAAGAATGTATATACACAAGCTGTTTATTTTTGATTTTCTACAAAGTACATATTACAGGACACACAGCAGGAAAATACTACACTCCCTAGAGCTGAAAGCGGAGTGCCTGATGGCTGAATTGCTTGTTTAGAATGAATCACCACGTTTAGATGTTGAGGGGTTACCCCTCAACATCTAAATGTGGTGATTCATTCTAAACAAGCAATGGTTCCGGATCAAGTCAGCCAAGAGATCTGAGGTTTGGATTCAGTTCGAATTCACTGAAAAAAAAATCTTTCTGAACTGGTTTTGGAGTTTGAGCTTCGATTTAGTTCAACACCCTGATTAGAGGCGATTGGCACAGAGATTCTCTATGGTTGTGAGCCCCACACTTGTGAAGCTCATGTGAATGTTGTTGCTTACATGATGCTTTTTCTGGAAGCAGCCTTAAACGGAGAAGTTGAGGCCTCAAGCTTGCCTGCAAGTGACACTTTCCAACCCTGGATGTCCTATGGCAGTTGTGGTTGCTTAGTGGCAGGAGAAAAATTCTCAGTACGTGCTTCAAGACATTATTATCTGATTTACTTCACGGTGCCCCCTGATGGTGGCTGGTATTTTCTAAATACCAAGTCCTTCCCAAGGATATCTAGAGGTATTTGCGTAAAATATGTGCAGTTCCGAGTAAAGTTGCTTTTTGCAGCTCATACGTAGTTAGTTCATTTACACCTAAGGTGTGCAAGTGTTTTTCTAAGCTTTTGGGTATGGCTTCTAAAGCACTCACTGCTATTGGCATGAAACAACAACAACAACAACTTCCCTTCATATGTTATGTGGCTGAGAGCACAAGCCTATGCTTGTCTACTCTAACCCCTGCTAACTGGGCAAGAAGCACTTTTTCAATTGGTGCTCCTTTTATATTATCAGGGGGAGAGTAACTGCCCCCCTTTCACCCCAGCACATGTCTTTTTTAGTGTCACTAAATAAGATAATCCCTGCTATTAGCCCATGACTTCTAAGGAGCATGGGAAACCTCATCTCCCAAGACTCCCAATTTGAATGTATGTCCTTTCCCTGCTAACTGGGCAAGAGGCACTTTTTTTCAATTGGTGCTCCTCTTATATTTAGCAGGGGGAGAGTAACTGCTCCCTTCTCACCCCAGCACAGTGTCTTTTCTGGTGGCTGTTGTTCTGGTGTCTTTTCTGGTGTTCTGCATCTTTTTCAGATTGTGAGCTCCTTTGGGACAGGGAGCCATTTAATCATTTGATTTTGTCTGTAAACCACTTTGTGAACTTCTTGTTGAAAAGCGATATATAAATACTGTTAACAACAACAACAACAATAATAATAATAATAATACTCAGACATCCCATTGTCTTCAGTGGGACTTACTGTCAGGAAAGTTACGGCACAATCCTTCCTAAGTTAAGCCGACACGGTGCCAGCCTGAGGACTCACAAACTTGCTGTAAAGCATGTTTGCGGTTCCTTTAGAGTAAGCGGCGCCGGTGCGGAGACTGGCACTGCTTACTAGGCTACGGAACCGGACCTGTGCTGGACGCTGCAGGTAAGTCCTGCGCCAGTTGGTGCAGGGGCAGGGGGACGGCAGGAAGGGGTGGTGAGGGAGGGGGGCCATTGGCCGGCGCCGATATCCAGTGCCCCGTCCCAACCCAGGCCAGCCTTACACGGCCTCCCTGGATGCACGACAGCTCCAGAGCTTGGGAGCATCCGAGGAGGCCCATTGGAGCCTGTGCAGCTTACACCGGGGGAAGGGAAAACTTCCCCTTCCCCAGAGGTGATCCCGTGCCATGCTGGTGCGGTCTGCAAACTGCGCAGGATACAGCGGCTGATCCCTTAGGCTGGCCGCCGCAACTTGCGCAGGTTTGGGCTGCCAGTCTCTTATCCTCTCTATCAGATTCTGACCGTGGGCCTACAAGAAAGTAGTAGTTTTTTTTTTTTTTTAAAAAAGATGAAATGTTCTTCAGTGTTTTTCCTTCAAAAACAGAGCGCAAGGTCTGTTGGAAATGCCGTAACATTTGTCTGGAGCTCTGCCCCCTTTCCTAGCTTCTCCGTCTTGGCCAAGATCCCACCCAAGGTTGGGGTGGAAGCCAGCAGAAGCACAGACCCATACATGACACCCCCCATCTCCTTCCTGCTAATCTTGGCAGGTGTTAGTTGTTAGTCCAGCCTTTGCCAAGGGGGTGGCTGGATGGTGTCCCTCCGCTAATCCTGTTATCTCATTAACAGGAGCTCTTTAATTGCCAAATAGCCCTACCGTTAATTAGAAAAGGAGAAAGGAGGAGAGGCCAAGCAGGGTGTATGCAGAGAGGAGGGGGAATGTTGGGTCAACACAGAATCTGGCATTGTTAGTCGTGGGGAAGGGGGAGGGCGGGGAGAGGGAGGCGACTGCTGGGCAAAACCAGTTGGCGAACAGGAAGGCTTCAGAAGAGCTTGGGCACCAGGGGCAGAGCAAACGTTTGGTTTGGTGTGTGTTTGAAATGCACTGAAAGAGATTCACATCCCTGTGTGTGTGTGTGTGTGTGTGTGTGTGAAGTTTTGGAGTTTGTACAAAGTTTTGGAGTTTGTACAAAGATGTGTGTGTGTGTGTGTGTGTGTGTGTGTGCGCGCGAAGTTTTGGAGTTTGTACAAAGTTTTGGAGTTTGTACAAAGATGTGTGTGTGTGTGTGTGTGTGTGTGTGTGTGTGTGTGTGTGTGTGTGTGAAGTTTTGGAGTTTGTACAAAGATGTGTGTGTGTGGGTGTGTAGGATTTCCGGCCGGCCACCTCTTGATCTTGGAAAAGGCACCTGTTTCTCTTTAAAGATGATGTTTTTCAGATGCGGTCCGGCTGCATCTGTGGGACTTCGTCTTGCCCTGCATCCCTGTGAGGATGGGATCGTCTCCGAGTCAGCCGGTGGCAACCGAACCAGCACGGGCTCCTGGCCACTGATGTGGAATGCGCTCGCCTCCCATGATCCCCCCGTTTCCCATCTGTGACTGAGGTGGGATTTTCACACGGTCTGGAGGTTTAAACCAGCGAGGCTTTAAACCCTTCTCTGCTGGCGGATTAGACCCTCAGCTGCTTCCAAGGGCATATGTCACCCCATTATGCTCATCTGTATACGCATTCCGGCACAACGGCAGCCAGGGTGCGATAGCTTGCTGCTACCCTCTGCCGGGTCATGCTTGGTGGTACAGTGCAACAGTTGTGCAGGGCTTTCCAAATGGGTTGCGGTGAGTGACAGGGGGAGGGATCTTTCCATGTGGGTGAGGAAAATGAGGCTGGCGACTGGACGCCCTTTCTTGCCCCCTCCCCACCGTCTGGGAGATGTCCATTCTCATCAAGTACATTGCCAATCCATCAAATGCAGGAGATGTATAAATGGCAGAACAAGCAAGGGACAAAAAGACTACCCTACAGGGCTGTCGGTGTAGGCAGTGCCAGAATAGGAGCAAATGCCGCCCCAAATAAGTAGCTTGCCCCCCAGCCCCACTTCCCACCATTGCTGGACCTCTATGGCATTTTTTAAAAACAAACTCAACAGTGCAAGCCTAGGCATGTCTACTCAGGAGTAAGCCCCACTGAGTTTAATAGAATTTATCCCAGGTAAGTGTATATAGCAGGGGTGGCCAAATTTGCTTCATGAAAGAGCCACGATAGATAAACTTCAGATGTTTGAGAGCCGCAAAATTTAAGAAGCATTGAAATTCTTAAATATATCTACTCACCATGAACATTAAACTTATGTGTTTTCATCCAGTTGGCTCTCAGTTTATACCTGGTAAATAGGCTTACCAGATCTCCAACCGGGACAGAGTGCTAGACCTTTAGGAGAAGGAATGTGGGCAGGTGTAGCTTGTTAAACCTTAGAGCACAATCCTAGGAGAAGGAATGTGGGCAGGTGTAGCTTGTTAAACCTTAGAACACAATCCTAGGCATGTCTACTCAGAAGCAAGCTCCATTGTGTTCAATGGGGCTTGCTTCTGAGTAGAGATGCCTAGGATTGTGCTCTAGGACTTAACAAGCTACACCTGCCCACATTCCTTCTCCTAAAGGTCTAGCACTCTGTCCCGGTTGGAGATCTGGTAAGCCTACTGCTAGATAATTATAAAGCTGTGAAAAATTCTTATTTACCTTTATATTAATTGGAATGCAAAAAGGAGCTCAGGCAACATATGTCCAACATTATACATCAAAGGGCCGCATGTGGCTCAGGAACCAGTTTGGCCACCCCTGGTGTATAGGATAGCAGCCTCAGAGCCCAATTCTATGCATATCTACTCAGAAGTAAGTCCCATTATAGTCAATGGTGCTTACTCTCAGGTAAGTGCAGCCTTCGAGTACTTGAGCAATTCCCTGGGACCTCACTTTCATATTCCTGGACTTTGACTCAGTGGCAGGCTTACCAGATCGCCGACCGGGACGCTTCTTTTTGCCCTTAAGGGCAGCGGAGGGGCGGGGTGATAGGAGCCAGAGTGCGCTCTGGTAAGCCTGCTCAGTGGTTGAGTGATGATCCCAGTTTCATTCACCTGGCACCTTTCCAGGTAGGGCTAGGAAAGACCTGTGAAAGATACCTTGGAGTAGGCTTACCATATCTCCAACTGGGACAGAGTGCTAGTCCTTTAGGAGAAGGAATGTGGGCAGGTGTAGCTTGTTAAACCTTAGAGCACAATCCTAGGAGAAGGAATGTGGGCAGGTGTAGCTTGTTAAACCTTAGAGCACAATCCTAGGCATGTCTACTCAGAAGCAAGCCCCACTGAGCACAATGGGGCTTGCTTCTGAGTAGACGTGCCTGGGATTGTGCTCTAAGGTTTAACAAGCTGCACCTGCCCACATTCCTTCTCCTAAAGGTCTAGCACTCTGCCCTGGTTGGATCTGGTAAGCCTATATATATATAGGGCATTTCAGCAGGTGCTTTATATATAGGGCAATTGCAGCTGCCAAGATTCTGTGTTCTACAAACAACTCTTAAGAATGCAGATAACCTAATGCTGGAAGGTTGGCTACCCCTGTGCTAGGGTCTCCCTTGTACTAATTTAATAATATTAGACAAAATAACTTAATGCAGAAAACGATCATGCTGGAGATATCTGTACAGCCTAAACACCTCCAGAATGTGCTTTTTTTCCTTCTGCACAGGGATTTTTAAAACAGCCTGGGTATTAAGATGCTAGAGCAGGAGTGACCAACCTTTCAACCTGAATGCTCTTGAACCTTTAATGTTTGTATAGGTGAGGGCATTTCAGCAGGTGCAGCTGCTTTAGCAGCACCATCAGCACCTGCAGCTGCCAAGATTCTGCCTTCTACACAACTCTTAAGAACGCAGAGGCCCTCATAGTGGAAGGTTGGCCACCCCTGGTTTAATCTTTTGCCGATTTATTCATTCATCAGTTGTCACCAGACGGGGTTCTTCTGCAAGATTCTTCTTGCAGAAATCTAACATGTGGGAC
This sequence comes from Plestiodon gilberti rubricaudatus, assembly GCA_026170595.1. Taxonomy (NCBI): domain Eukaryota; kingdom Metazoa; phylum Chordata; class Lepidosauria; order Squamata; family Scincidae; genus Plestiodon; species Plestiodon gilberti. The sequence goes on from JANXHW010000011.1 coordinate 3,017,258, forward strand.
GAAGTTTCGGGGACTGCCAGAGGTTGCCAACCCCAACAACCTTGGCAGGCTTGGTTGTCGTAGCCTCGTCTGAACTCTTTTGCAGTGTTCTGTTGCGGGCAGTTATGAATATACAGTAGTTGATGTCCCCTTGGTGAACTGCATGGTCATTTTGACAAGGCCCTGAGGGGTGAAGCACTGGCTTTGGCGAGTTTCGCTTTCCGTTCTCTTAGTTCTTATTAGTTGTGTCTGGCCAGGAGCCAGAAGCGGCCTTGTTTTGTTGTAATAACACTTTCAAACCCAGGGTCGGCCCAAACATAAGGCAAACTGAGGCAGCTGCCTCAGGTGGTGGATTTGCCTCCTGTTCCTCCATCAGTGCTCAGTGAATTTGAAAAGGAAGAGGGGAATGGAGCAGGAGAGAAGAGTGTTTTTAAGGAGTGTCTCTCCTCTCCTTCTATTCACATTTCCTCTTCCACTCTGTTCTCTTTTTCGTTTTCTAATCCAGCCAGTGCAGGAGAAGAACAATAGTGGTAGATTTTTGTGACTCCAGGTGTACCACTGGGTAAGGGGTGGTGGTGGTAGGTGGTTCCCCACTTCTGGCACTGGAAGGTCTTGGTGTTGCCCCAGTCAAACTTTGGGTGCTTGTACCCATGGAGAATTCTACCAACCAAGACTTCCTAGCCATGCATCTAGCTAGCCAGTTTGTTGGGGTGGAGCGAAATCAATTGACTCAAAGGGATGTTCAGAAGAAATCCCAGCCCAGCTCCACATCATCCGTTGAGAGACATTCAGCAAATGGCTTCTTCTCAGCCACCAGGGTTGTTCTTAAGACAGCCGTGAGATACTGATTGTGTTTTCTGTGCCATGAAGTGCTGCAGAAATTAATAATATCCATTAATCCTATCAAGAAACACCTGCTGGGGTATTAGTTCTGTTTCATTACTTCTGCCTGAAGAAGAAATACAACAAAAGATTTTCAGGAGAAAGTTTCCCTTCTAGCTACAGAAAAGAGGAGTTCCTCATCCGTGTTTTTTTTTTTTTTTAATGGATCTCAAATATTTACTGGTATATACCACTTCTGCCACCCCCTCTGTGCTCAAAGCGGCTTATAGATTTAAATTGTGAAGCCTCCAGTCAATGAACATCCAGTCCAGTAATGCATACAACCCCGTCCAGTGACAACTGATTACCTCCTGGTTTTAGAAGTAGTTTTGCTCTGTATGCCAGGTGCAAGGGAGTGGTGACAGGTAACAGGTATCTTGTTGTCTTGTGTGCTCCCTGAGGCATCTGGTGGGGCCACTGTGAGAAAGATACAGGAAGCTGGACTAGATGGGTCCTTGGCCTGATCCAGCAAGGCTATTCTTATGTTCTTATAAAAAGATGCCTGAGTGACCCAGGTTCACCTGCTTTGACCCAGGTTCAATCCCTGGCATCTCCAGGTAGGGATGGGAAAAACTCCTGTTTGATATCTCGAAGAGCTGCTGCCAGCCTGTGCTGACATTGCTGATCTCGATGGACCAATGGTCCATGCATGTTAATGCGAGTAGATAAATAGGTACTGCTTGCGGGAAGGTAGAGTTCCGTGTCCAGCCACACGCTACTACGTGCTGCGGCAAGGAGAGTCATGATGCTGGCTACATGACGACGGAAGCGTCTTCGGACAGCGCTGGCTCTTCAGTTTCGTAATGGGGATGAGCATCGCACCCTGGAGTCAGACATGACTGGACATAAACGTCAAGGGATACCTTGACCTTGACCTACTTGGTGCTTAAATGAAAACAGTGTGGGTACCAAGGGACATCCCCCTGAGGAGGTGTGGAGCTCCCACCAAAAAGACCCTGTTTCCATTGATTTTTCACATTTTTTTCACATTTTTTATACCACCCTTCCTCCAAGGAGCTCAGAGTGGTGTACATATTTCCTCCCCTCCTTTTTGTCCTCACAACAACCCTGTGAGGTAGGTGGGGCTGAGAGATAGTGACTGGCCCAAGGTCACCCAGGATGTTTCGTGGCTGAGCGGGGATTTGAACCTGGATCTTCCAGGTCTAAGTCCGACTCCCAAACCACTACACCATCCTTGCTGCTGCCCAATCTCTGGAAAGAGGTACCCTGGATTAGGGCCTCATGATATTCTTTGTGAATGGGCAGGTTTATACAGGAGAAGGTGGTTCCTTGGATCATTCCTTGAGTCTCATCTCTGTGCTACAGGCCTCTATACAACTTGTGAGCCTTCAAGCTGAACACATCTCACTAGCTATATTTCACCGCCTGCCAAGGGCTTAAAGTTTGGGACTGCAAAAAAGGATAAGTCAGGCCATTGGATCAGGCATAGCTAGGCTTACCAGATCTCCAACCGGGACAGAGTGCTAGACCTTTAGGAGAAGGAATGTGGGCAGGTGTAGCTTGTTAAACCTTAGAGCACAATCCTAGGCATGTCTATTCAGAAGCAAGCCCCATGGATGCCTAGGATTGTGCTCTAAGGTTTAACAAGCTACAACTGCCCACATTCCTTCTCCTAAAGGTCTAGCACTCTGTCCCAGTTGGAGATCTGGTAAGCCTAGGCATAGCTACTGGGCTGTGTTTGGCGTGGCAGGTCACAAGGCTTGCAGGCCTGTTGTACCTGCTGAATCTATATGAGTGACAATGACTGTGAAATAAAATCTGGTGACCCTAACGAGAAGCATGCACAAGCCATTTCCAAAGAGTTCTGGAAACCTTGTGTTTATTCCTTCTGCGGTCGGAAGTCCTCTTCATACATTTCAATGAATGGACCTAGAGGAGGAAACACATTCAGCATAACCTGAAAGAGAGGATTAATATAAACAATAGGAGTAACAGAGTAATAGGGATGTTTTTGGGAGCCCTGGGAAAGACTTTGGGGGCCCTGGGAAACTGTGTGTATGCACTCTTAGAAATTATGCTGAATGCACGTAGGGGGTGGGAGTGAGGATCAACAGGAAATCTCACTCCCTCCTTTATGTACGTACATCGGACTGTGTGGGGAGGCCTATAGAACCCCCCTGTTTTTGCTTCACGCTGGCATCTTTGCGCATGTCCATCTGAGGTACAGTGTGCTCTGATGTGCCTCAAGCCTACGCAGCCCCACAGTTGTGAACGTGGGCTGACTCAGCTGAAGGTGCCTGCTGGAATTGAACACGCTGCATGAGACTGTCTCGAAGACCCAGATAGAGGTGCCTCCAGCTGGCTGTAGGAACCGCTGTATCCGAGCAAGCTTGCGGAGGCTTCCAAGAGGGTCAAGCTAAAAAGCTATGGCTTTTACTCCTGGCTTTTGCAAGTTCAACGTGGGAGGAAGCCGGAGGACGGGCGATGGCACGACTGCTAATGAGTTGCGCTGCAGCATGACCTACTGCCATAGCTGCTCCTGCAATCAGCTCAGATAGCGGAGCTATTATACCTGCGACGACGATACCTGCACTGCAGTGCAGAGCGCATATATTGGTCATGAATTGGTACACACCTGGCCCGAAACTCCTCTGTAGCACAGATTGTGCAGTTTTCTTCCCTGGGGAAATTGTGTGTGTGTGTGTGTGTGTGTGTGTGTGTGTGTGTGTGTGTGTGTGTGTGTGTGTGTGTGTTTGGGGGGAGATCTGGATCTGAACTGTGGTGGGGGCAAAAGTCTATTCTCCTCCCTCCTGCAGCTGCTAGTCAGGAAACAAAAAGCAAGCATCCAAGGATGTATGATGCGCTTCATATAAGGTGTGTGACCCTATGCACAGCTGATGGTTCAGGAAAGCAAGGTCTATATCCCAGCTAGGCTATGTCTGTTGCTAATCATCCCTTGAATTTTGGGTGCAAATGGAGGTTGTTCTTCTTTCTAACTAACTTTGTCTTGATATCTGCAGCATTGTACTTGATCTTGAGCAGTCAGTGACTTTGATGCTTGTTTGTAAAATGTGTCCTGCCCCTCAACAGATTCACCTTTTTTTATGGTGCTGAGCACCCTCGTGGCTTAGTACATGTAGCACCGCTGCCCTCTACTGGCAAGAACTTGGTTTCCATTACGGTGGCTTCGCGAGCGCCTTGCCTGGGGCCGGTCCACAGACTGCCTGTTTAGTCTGGATTCAGAGCTATTTTTGTTGTTGTTTAGTCGTTAAGTCGTGTCCGACCCTTCGTGATCCCATGAACCATATCCCGCCAGGCCTTCCTGTCCTCCACTATCTTCCTGAGTTCGCTCAGAGCTATTTGGGTGACCACAATTCTTCTGGGGAGTTCAGAGACCAGCATGGCTAACTTGTTACACACCTGTACTTTCTGGGTGGGATTCCTGCCTTTTCTCAGGTGTGATTAATGCCTGGCTTTTCTGTATTTTGCAGAACTGAAATGCTCACCTATCTGGTTTGAACTAGCAAAATGTCCTGGCAAAATGTGCCAAATCCTCTTTACCTAGTGATGTGCCAGCCTCTGCTCCTCCCACTTGGAAAAGGAAGAAGGGGACGGAATGGAAGAGGAAGTGTGGAGGAGAGGAATGCCTCCTCTGCCTATCTGCTGCCTGAGGCAGTTGTCTCAGTTGACCACATGGAAGGGCCGGCTTTGGCTCCGAAGGGAGAAGGGGCGGAGCGAGCAGGAGACTGATAGGAGCAGGTATTTAAAATTTATAATAGGGTAAATAAGCGCTTACTTCTATATGGAAGACATGGCTCCCCCCTTTTTCTTTACCTAGGAAAGGCTGTGAAATTTAGCTAGAGAAAAACAGTGTTTTCTTTTTCCAGAAAGTTGTAGCTGGCTTGAAAGAGCAAACACTGCAAATGTGATACGTACATTCCTCCTATTTTCACCTCTGCTAGACTGGTTTTGCATTGTTTCAGAAACCTCAAAAGTTTGATCAGATGTGAGAGTGACCCAAAAGAGCTATGGCTATGATTACTCCATCAACATGCACGGCATGTTACAAACTAGAGAAGAGCATGCCCCCCTGCCCCAAGGAGCTTACAATGTGACATTCAACACAGGAGGAACACTGGGGAGAAGGGAGGGAGATGGAGGCAGGGGAAATGCATATGTACCCCATGGATAGGCTTACCAGATCTCCAACAAACAATAGTTTTGAAGAATTGAACACCATGGGGCTTGCTTCTGAGTAGACATGCCTAGGCTTGTGCTCTAAGGTTTAACAAGCTGCACCTGCCCACATTCCTTCTCCTAAAGGTCTAGCACTCTGTCCCGGTTGGAGATCTGGTAAGCCTACCCATGGAAGAAGAGTCTCCTTTCCGCCTGTCTTCAAAACTATTGTTTGTCTCCACCCTTTGATTATCAGAGAATCTCTTTGGGTGCCCTGGGATTCTCTGATCTCCAAACAAATGGGCCACAATCCAGCAAAGAATTAAATGCGTTTCATCCTGTCAAGCTCAGCGTACAACAACGGTTATTGTTGACAGTCATATTTGTCTTTTCTGGGAGGCGAGGGAAGTAAAAATTAAAAACCCAGAGCAAACAGCCTGTTGGCAACGGCTGTGCTAGACCGAGAATGGCCTTAATTGCTTGGCAGCCTTCCCCCCACATCTCTAATCAACATCTCTCCCACTGAGTGTGGGGTGGATTCTCTTCCTTGCATAATTGACTTCTGTGCTTGCACGGTGCAGCTGGCCAGAGGTGCACGGAGGAGGGAATAACTGGAATCTCAGCCATCCCAGTCTTGGCAGCCCAGCTTTGGAGGGGGCTTTTCTGAGTCAGTCTGAGCTTCTGCCGCTGGGAACCAGGTAAGATTAGGGGAAAACGTTGGGGAAAAGCTCCAAAAGGAGGCCGCTGCTCATCTGAATGTAGACCCAGTGCCCATTCAGAGTGCAATGCTGGGTCGTACCTCTCTCTTTCATATCATGCATGCAGGAGAAGAACAGAGAAGGCCAAGATGGAGATGTGTGGCTGAAGGACAGTGGCTTCCACAAGACCTTCTGGAGGAGGTCTGCAGCTGAGGCCATACCAGGAAAGGGATCTTGGACGTTGGGGTGGAAAACTCACTGCAACCATCAGGTGAGAAAGGTACAGCTTTTTTTTTTTAAGGTAACAGTGGTCACAGGGGTGGGGGGCTGGTTCTGATGGGGCTGTGGCAGCCAAGGAGAGAGGGGTGACCCCTTTTCCTTCAGTTCTGTTTCCCCACTAGAGATGGTCCTTTCTCCAAGCTTCTATTTGCCCGTGAAGCTGTGGTTGGCAGCTGCTCTTTGGGGGCAAATATCCACTTTGGGAGAGTGATTTTTAGTGGGAAATGAGGATGAAGGGAAGGCGTTAACCCTCCCCTCCAGTTGTGTTGTGGTCTTGATGAGAATCGGCTCCCCCTTGCAGCTTTTTTATGTGTGTTTGTGTGCGCGCGCGTGGTGTGTGTGTGAACAGAGAGAAACTTCCAAGTGTAAGCACTCCTCTTTTAAACACACACACACACACACACACACACACACACGATATTAAGTGAACATCTAGTTTTCCCTTTTGTGTAGGCTTAGATCTCCAACCGGGACAGAGTGCTAGACCTTTAGGAGAAGGAATGTGGGCAGGTGTAGCTTGTTAAGTCCTAGAGCACAATCCTAGTCATGTCTACTCTGAAGCAAGCCCCACTGAACACAATGGGGTTTCCACTATATCCTTTTTGAGATGTGGCGACCAGAACTATGCAATACTCCAGATGTGGCCTTACCATCGATTTGTACAATGGCATAATACTTGTGAATGAAGCAGCATCGATTGTAATGCCCAGATAGAAATTGATGGCATGGTGACTTCCTAGCCCACCACTCTCCTCTTCTCTCCTCCAAACTTCCTCTTTTGCTCCATCCTCCTCTTTCTTTTGCAGTCCAGGCAGACAGTGGCGTAGCCAGACAACCTCCAGGGGGTGGTCACATGACACCCCCACGTGACCACCCAAGCCCTGCCCCCTTCAGCCTGATCGGGTTGCTTCCCGTGTTTTTGGCCGATTTACAGCACAAACGGCCAATCCCCAACCTGCCGCTGGGTCGAAACGCGCCTTTTTGCTGCCACTGCCATTTTTGCCGCCGCCGGGTAAGTTGCGGCACCCTGGCACCCTGTCGCCTAGGGGCAGTGGGCCCCCCTGCCCCCCCTAAAGATGCCTCTGCAGGCAGAGAGCGGAGCAGAGGCCGGCACATCACCAGGTGAGTAAGGGGGAGCATTTAACGCAGGCTCCAGAAGGACGTGGGCCAGTCCCGGGTTCAAGTTCGACATTCTCCACAGGGGTCACATGTATGAGAAAGAGTGCCAGTTACTCCACTGCTATGACCCACAGCTGTCTTTCGGTCTGATCCTTGTTTGCAGGTCCCCAACATCCCAAGACTTTGATTCTACGAGCGTCAGTCAGTTGGAATGGTACCTGGGGGCTTGAGTGGCGTGTTGATTTGCCTCCTCCTTGGCCTAACGGAAGAAGGTGAGAAAGGTACAGCTTAGAGACATCTCTCCAGTGTAGCGGACACAAGTGGTATTCCATGTTCTTCTGCTTCAGCAGCATATCGTTTCCCCAGATGAACCCCTTGAAGGCTGGAAACACTGCAGTGAAACTTTTTAGACATTGTAATGGCTATTCAGCCATGCCAAGCTGTTTTTTTCGTTTAGCACCTTGGTGGGAAGAGGCCTGCTAGATCAGGCCCAAAGGCCTGCCTCTTCCAGCATCCTGTTTGCAATGTGGCTACCAGTTGCCTATGGGAAGTCCACAAACTGGGCCACAGTTGTGCCACAGTCCTGTCCACTGCATCTTTTGCTGTTCAGAGATATACTACCCCTGGCCAAGGAGGTTCCATTTAGCTATCACGGCTGATAGCCATTGACCACACCTCTGCTCCATGAATTTGTCTAACCTTTTTCACTAAACATCCAAGCTAGTTGGCGGTGAATTCAATAGGATAGCTGACCTTTTTTTTCTGATGGGGCGAGCAGAGCTTTTTTTTTCCTGACTGCTTGCTCCCTGGGGTTTCTCGGCCATAGCAAAGCAAATGTGCGCATGCATAACGTACTTTGGTTATAAAATTCTTCATGCTACTACGACCGGTTAAGAACGGATGACAACATTCCCCATGTGGTTTGGCAGTGTTTGACAGGCTGATTTGCTGTGGTTGTCTATTGCAACACCCCCCCCCCCCAGAAGACGCTTCCTAAATACCTCCTACTTTCTCTTTAGAAAGCATCTTCCAAATAATCCGAGTCTGCAAAGTCCCCTTCTCTGAAAATCCAACCTTCACCCCCTCCCAAACCTCTTGTTTTGAACTGAAACTGCTCAGGGGACAAGTGGGTCAGTGGTCTCCAACTCATCAAGAGCTGAGACCCACCTCATTCGGGACCCACAGATTTGTTACACCGTGGGTCCTGGACTCACAAGGGTCCACTGTAAAATGCTAAAAAAGAGAGAAAAATTGGGGGGAAATCATGGACTGGAAATGTTTTTTTTTTTTTTTTAACCTCTTTAGAGTGAAAACGCTGTGTGTTCTTGCTGTAAACATGCTAAAATCGCGCTCTCTTCCGGGTCGCGTGAATCCCCCTCCCTCTCCCAAGATTGCCCCGGAATGCTTTCCAAAGCAAAGCAATTGCTTGTTACATTATTGTTGCTTAATATAAAAATATAACGATATAAAAATATCGTATGCAACAGCAAAAAAAAAAAAAAAGAGCTGAGACCCTCCTCAAACCCAACCTGCAACATGGAACCCGCCTTCAAGGGTTGGTGTGCAAGACAGGAGGGCATGTGAGCATCCACACTGCCATCGTTCCTCCCCCTCCCCCTTTTTGTGCCTGATGCTTACCAATCATTGTGTCATTTGGCTTCTGGAAGGCCAACTGGAAGGAGAAGAGTGGGAGATGTGAGCATCTCAATTTTGAGATTTGAGAGAGCATCTCAATGAGAGCATTGGAAAGAGGAAAATAGGACGCCAGGCAAGGAGAGGCGGAGCAGAGATTATCACGGCAGGGAGAGTTAGGCGAATGATTGGGAGAGCAAGGGGGCATGCTGAAGATTGAGGGGCTTGGCCAAAGCACTCCCCCCCCCCCAAACCGAAGTCTCTGGTGCGAGTGACCTCGTCAAGAAACCCCTTGTTGTGGTCACTCTTTAAACTGTGCAGGTCTGAGCCTCAACAACAAAATGATCAAGCCCTGCTTGAGTTTGGGTCGTGATCCATTTTGAGTCCCAACACACAACTGATCTTGGTCAGTATTGGAAACACTGACTGGCAGCATCAATTGGAAACACTGACTGGCAGTGTCTCTCTATATATATATACCAGGATCTTAGGTTGGGTTCAGCATTGTCCTCATGTCTCCGTTTGGTGGGTCTCAGGGTTCTAGCAGAAATGACAGTGGGATTCTGCAAAGCCTGAACTGTGTCCACTCTTGCAGTCCAAGACTTTTGCAGACAAGTGTGTTCTGACAAGGCAAGAACCCTGACGGGGGATGTATTATGAACCTGGGAATTCAAGTTGTCTTCTCATGTTCACCATCCCCTTTTCTGAGTGTTCACACGTGGCAGTTGTCAGGTGTGATCCACCTGGAGTCGGTACCCGAGTGAGCAGAGAGATGTTCATCCTTGCTCATCTTTCTTATCTGCTGTGTTGCCTTTCAGACCATGTTCCCCAAGCCTTCCGCCTGCAGCCACAAAACACCAGCACCCTGGAAGGGGAGACGGCTCTGCTCAAGTGTGAGGTGGACAGCCCCTCTGGCATTGTGCAGTGGGTGAAGGATGGGCTGCTGCTGGGTCCCAACCGGGACATCCCGAGGTTCCCTCGCTACAGCATGGTGGGAGAGCCGAGCAAGGGTAAGGGTCCCCCCTGCGGAGGTTATCGCCGGCATCCATTAGTGCTCTCAGCATTGCGCATTTGGCCCTGCTTTGCCACAGTGCTCTGTTCTGACTTGATAGTGCCCTGGGTCCTTGGCAGCAGGTGTAGTGTTGTGGTTAAAATTGCAATCCTATGTGCAAACACCCTTGAATAGGCTTACCAGATCTCCAACCGGGACAGAGTGCTAGACCTTTAGGAGAAGGAATGTGGGCAGGTGTAGCTTGTTAAACCTTAGAGCACAATCCTAGGAGAAGGAATGTGGGCAGGTGTAGCTTGTTAAACGTTAGAGCACAATCCTAGGCATGTCTACTCAGAAGCAAGCCCCACTGAACACAACGGGGCTTGCTTCTGAGTAGGATTGTGCTCTAAGGTTTAACAAGCTAGGATTGTGTTCTAAGGTTTAACAAGCTACACCTGCTCACATTCCTTCTCCTAAAGGTCTCGCACTCTGTCCCGGTTGGAGATCTGGTAAGCCTACCCTTGAATTCAGTGTGTTTACTTCTGAGTAATAGCACATAGGATTGTGCTAGAAGAGACAGAGGGCACAATCCAAGGCAGCGTGCACGTCGGCACAGTGTGTGCTGCACTGGTGCTTGCCGTCGCAAAGTGCCTGTTCGCTTCCGGACTTGCCCCTCGCTATCGTGGGGGCTCCAACTGGCCCCTCACAACCCTGGCAGGGGACTGTACATGGCCAACACATGGCCCCTCACAACCACTGGCACCGTACGGCCAACACATGGCTGTAGGTCCAGACCTCCCACTGTCCCCGGGGCCAGCAAGGCAGAGGGTTTGCTGCTCCTCGCAGGATGGGGGCCTCCCTGCTCCGAAGCAATGCTGGCCCTTTAATCCCAGGGCTGGACCAGGTGGAGCTGAGGGTGGGGATGAGAGTGAGAAGCTCAGGAAGGGGAAGACCCAGGGCTTCATAAGGCAATCAGGGCCAGTGATGAGGGGTCTCTGGACAGGCTACCTGAGGGCTGCTCTGTGTTGGCCCCTCTGGGGCAAGCTGACCCTGAAGGTACCGAGGATGGAAAAACGTACAGTGCCATAAAGTACATTGTGATGGTATAACAGGGGAAAGGGCGGGGGAGGACAGGGAGAGGTGTAATGGGGTGTGGGATGGGTGGTGATGGGGATGGATCGAGCCTGGGAGGGGGGTGGGATCAGTGGTGCTGGGGTGTGCCACATCCTATTCCCCCCTCCTGGCCCTGAAGTGCTGACACAGGGCAACATGGACTTGCACTAGCTATATAGCTCATGCAGGTCCAAGGTGCCCCATTGTGGCTGCCAGGGCTTATCCCGGGGCAAGCGGACAAATGTCCCCTTACCCTGCAAAGAGACCTCCAGCAGCTGAAATTACCATGCAGGATGCAGTATAGACTGTGTCAGTGGTGTGGGAATTTGCACTGGGAGCCGCGGATACCAGCCAGGGGAGCCGCGGATACCAGCCAGGGGAGCCGTGGAGTGCCATAGAATCCTCTTGGAAAACAGTGCAGTGCCAACTGGCCGGCATCAACATAATGTCATGGGGAGCCACAGCTAATGGTTGCCAATGGTCAAGGGAGCCGCAGGTTGAAAACGTTTGGGAAACACTAAACTAGCCCAAAGCAGGATTTGAACGTACAACCCAGAATGAGAATTTGTGAACTGAACAGCAGTGCAATATCACTTAGACTTATTCTTTTTTTTGGGGGGGGGGGGGGTTGCTTCAGGTGAATATAACCTGCAAGTCAGAGAGAGTCGACTGGAAGATGACGCCTGGTACGAGTGCCAAGTGGGCCCCTCTGAGAGAAGCAGCGGCATCATCTCCCAAAGCATCCTGCTCACTGTGCATAGTAAGGACCAGACTAGGGAAACGAAGCTGCAGTCTCCTCCTCCTCGAATCAGGATTGGTTTGGAAACCATCTCGGTCCCCAGGGCTGGCCCACCCATGAGGCGGGATGACGCTGCTGGTTTGAGCAGTGGGCTGGTGGAGGTGGCACCCTGGTAGGGGGTGCTCTGCCTCCCTTGCGAACCTGCCGCCTCCAGCAGCCTGCTGTCTGTCTAGCTAGCAGGTCCACTGGGCTGCGGATCCATCCTCTTCTTGCTCGCTCTCCTTAGGGAATGAAGGAGAAGAGAGTGGCACACACTCTCGTCGTGACCCATTTTTGGCAGTGGAGATGGAAGAGGAGATCAGCCACCAAGAGAGTGGCTGATTTCCACTGCCGAAGCTCATGGTTGCGGATCTGGAGGAGACAGTCGTCACTGGGATCCTATTCCCAATCATTCTCCTTCCAGGAGAGTACAGTCGGACCTCGCTATTCACAGAGGATCTGTTCCGGACACACACACCTCCGCGGATAGCGAGGATCCGCGGATACCGGGGTCAGCTGAAAATAGCTTTAAAAAGAAAAAAAGGTAAAAAACGCAAAGGTAAAAAAGAATGTGGTTTTTAACCTTTTTTCTTTTTAAGCTATTTTCAGCAGACCCCCGCGGATCCGGGACCCACGGTGTAACAAATCCACAGATCCTGAATCCGCGGATGGAAAGGGTCCACTGTAATCAGAAAGAGGGCTGTTGCTGCCTTCCTCTCCTCTTCCTCGACCACCTGCCACTTCTTCCAAATGCACTAAGCAAGGAATGTCCTGCAAACTCCCATGATCGTTCTCGCCTGACCTTTTAGAAGAAGCGAGAGTGGAGGAGGAGGAGGAGGCTGTGACATGGAGGGTGTGTGTGCTGATTTGTGTGCAAGGGCAAAAAAAGAAGAAAAAACAAAGGCAGAATTTGGTCACTGCTTTGGGCACCACCATGGGCAAATGCTTCTCCGCTCGATTCGGAATTAGCTCGGTATCGATGAGCTATGACCGAGAACTTTGGGGAAATGGTTCGCTGTTTCTCAACGGTTCTCTTCCAGCTTGTCACTTGGGGGCCTTCGTGCTGACGATGCGGTGAGCGTGTGCTTTGTTGTATCGCCTCCTATGCAGCTGCACTCGTTCCCACTGCGTCGCAAGATCTGAATGGGGGAGCGCAAGAAACAGTTGAGAGACTTGACCCAAATAGAGAAGATACGCACTCAAGCAAAGGCTGCCTTACTCAGGTGGTCAGGTCACGTACAGCAATTAATGAAAGTTTCAACAAGGGTTTCATGAGAGTGTAATCCAGAGGAGGGGTTTCACATTTAAAAAAAGAGAAGAATTTCTCTGTATCTGCCCTCAAAGCAGCTTTGACATTGACGTAGTTTCACAACAATCAATAAGCGTTTCCCATAAGAGCTTCATTGCGGAAAAGGGACTAACGTTAAAAGAACTGCTATGCACATGCGCTTGAATGCTGATTGCGCAGGTGCTGCATCTCATCTTGGAGAGTTGGAAAAGAACTTCTTGGGGAAAGGATTATGGCGTCTTTAGCACTCGAGCCCCACCACGTTTCTCTCCTCCACAGTTCTTCTGCTCCACCCCCCTCTTCCTTTTTCAATCCAGGGAGTGGGAGGAAGCAGAAGAGCGGTAAAGGAGGCGAGTGGGTGGATGGAGATGGGTGCCTCTAGCCAGTTGGCTGCCTGAGGCGACTGTCTCAGTCGGCCTCATGGGTGGGCCGGCCCAGACTGCATGTTACAGGGGGTGCATAGTTTGTGCTTTCGTGTTTCTTCATTTTTCCAGTGAGGAGCAGCTTGTGTGTGTGTGTGTGTGTGTGTGTGTGTGTGTGTGTGTGTGTGTGTGTGTGTGTGTGTGTGTGTGTATATATATATCCTGGGGAATGGAGGGGGATTTAACCCTACCCCCACTGCCACAGTCCCTATCCAGATTACCTCTTCATGGTTGCTATTTGTCAAGGGAAAATGTTTCCATTGGTGCCAATGAATGTTCCTCAAATGCTGAAGAATTACAGTACAGTTGACCTTTTGTATCCACGGGGGGGGGGTGTCATTCCCGGAACCCCCGCGGATCAGAAATTCCGGAGATGCTCAAGTCCGGTCAGATGGGGGTGGGGGGTTGAGGGTGTTTGTGTGTGAGGGCAGTGCCACTGTACCTTATTGAAGAGCTGCACGGGCCTGCCAACTGCTCCTTCCCTCCAACGCCGCATTGTAATACTGTAAAATGCCTGTTAGAAGAAAAAAAAACGTGACCAGAAGTCGCTTCTGGTTGTGTTTTTATCAGGCATTTTACACCATTACAATGCGATGCCGGAGGGAAGGAGTGGGCAGCGGGCCTGCACAGCTTTTCAATAAGGTACAGTGGCACCGCCTCCGCCCCCAGTGGGTTCCCTCCCTTCACAGATGGCCATCCGCGGATAATCAAATCCGCGGATAGCAAATCTGTGGATAAGGAGGGCCCACTGTATATAATAATATATACATGTTGTGGATGTTGTCTTGTGGAATGCTCCTGGAGCCCCAAAACCGATGTCACTGTCTTCCACTTTGCTTCCTTCCCTTCCAGTCCCCCCTAAGAGGCTGCTCATTACACAGTACAGGATCAACAGCACTGTGACCTGGGTGGCTGGCCTGGAGTATCCCCTGACGTGCCAGGTGGAAGATGCCCGTCCTCCAGCCACGATTGCTTTCATCAAGGGTGAGCGGGTTGCCTGAATCCTATTCCTTCCCCAAACTGTATCGACAGATGTGTAACATTCTCCCCACTTCCCCAAGTGGCAAGTAGTTCCAAGGGCAGCACTCCTGAACTTTTTATCCTTTGGATGTAAAGAATCACTAAGAAGCCTTGTGGTGTATTTGTAATACGTGTTGTGTATATACACAAGCAGAGCAGAAGTGGAGGCAGATCCTCAGAGGGCATTTCGGCAGCCCCTCATGGCTACACCCCTCAATTTCAGCTAATTTAGCTAGAAATTTTCCGCACTCTTCCACCAAACTGCCAACCTGCCCATGAGGCTGAATGAGGTGGTCAACTTGAGCCACCATTGGGGGGGGGGGAGACACTGCCCCACTCAGCCCACTCCACCACCTTTCCTCCTCCCTTTCCCTAGATTTGCAAAGGAAGTGGGAAACAAAGTAGAAGAGGAAGTGTGGAGGAGAAGAGAATGATGGGGAGAGTGTTAGAGACTCTCTAGCCCACCACTCTTCTCTCCTACACAGTTTTTCTTCTGCTTCATTTCCCTCTTCTTTTATAAATCCAGCAAAAGAGAGGAGGAAAGATGGTGGATTGGGCAAGGGCAAATGAGGATGTAGAAGTAGGAATAGGAGCGGCAGACATTGGTCCATCCACTGCGTAAGTGGAGCTGCATTTGGTGTACTGGGTTAGACACTGGGGGGGGTCTCGGACTGGCCCTACACAAGCAATACTCTCAAACCCCACCCCTGTTGGTGAAATGCCTGTCCAGGAAACATCTGCGCAGCCATGAAAGAACATTCAACCCTCTTGGTCCAAGGCCTGGCTTCCCACCCAATGCCACTTTCGGCCAGGGGTTCTCAACCCCTTCCCAGCCGAGTACCACCTCCAGTGCCACTCTCCTGCTGTATGCCACTGGAAGTGGCTGGCAATGACATCATCGCCAGTTATTTTCAGGTTTTTGGAGACCAGAAAACGCAGGTAGGAGGCTCTGGGAGGGCCCTTCTCAGCCTTCCCGAGAGGCTCGGCCAAAGGCAGGGAAAACGCACCGTTGAAAGCACCACGTCGGAGCAGGGTTTTGGTGGTCCAGTGGTCCGAGTACCACCAGCAGTCGGCCGAAGTACACTCGTGGTGCTAGTATCACTGGTTGAGAACCCCTGCATTAGGCGAAACCACACAGTGAAGTAATCTAGAACCAAACTACCCATAGATTTCTAAAGACCTTCTCAGCATTCTTGATTTCTAAAATCAAGACCTTCTTGATTTCAAAAATCAAGAGAGATCAGGCTGTCCATCTTCTCTTACGGAGGTGGCCTTGCCATCCGCCGTGTTGGGGGGTGGGGCTGCCTCCTGGAGCTGATTTTGGGTGCCACCAAGGGCAGTGAGGGGCAGGCAGTTCTGGGCCACCTGGTCAAGTGACCTTGATTTACATCCTTCTTACTCCTGTTCTCCCTCCACCCCAGGTGGCAGCGAGGTGCCGGATGCGACAGCTACAGTCCAGCCTGGCTCCCAGGAGAAAGTCTTCAGCACCCAGGCCATGCTGAGGTGGGGATAGTCCTTAAGGGGAGCTATAGGGCTGGCATCCCTGTCCTATCAGCATTTCCCTTCCTGCGTGCTGGCGTATGTAGCAGGTTGGAACCAGAGTGGCTAGTGGGAAGCTTCTTGGCTGTAGATATAGAAGACTTGGGTTCAGATCCTTCCGCATCCATGAATTGTCGGAATGACCCTGAGGAAGTCGCTCTTTGGGTTAAAACAGACATGATGTGTGTGAGATCTGTAGTCATGAGCCTGTTTTTTCCAATCTAACGTGCACCTCCAGGTATTGCCTGAGGGCACACACCCATTGGAGCACCCGTCTGGCTGATCAATATGTGAATCCTCATTACTGTTGGCACTTAGTATGTTATCAGGGGGGGGGCTGTGTGTGACATGGGGGGCTCGGTGCAGGACTTGGGTCCAGAGCCTTGAACAACTTGGCACTGGCATGGATCCAATCCAGGTTGCCCCAAAGGGAAAAACTGCACTTCATGTCATGCGTAGTTTGGCCCTTAATCTTACCCAGTAACCATTGTGCATTTGCACATTGGGACATCTGTCCTGGGCTTGGCTCTGTAGGGAAATGTGGACAGCTTGCCTGAGGGAACGGTTTCAGTTGGTCTCATGGATGAGCCGGCCCTCCCTCTGGGAATAGTGGAAGCAGACAGCTGAAGGAGTGTGGAGACAGAAGCGTCGTGGGGGGGCAGGGGGCCCCCGGGCGACAAGTGGGGGGGTGACAAAGTGGTGACGGGGTGTGTGACAACTGTGCCGTTTTGACGGCGGGAACAGCGGGTGGTGGAGAAGGCGATGGGTTTGGCCCACCCTCCCACCCTGCGTCTCTGAAGGAAGTTGCAGCGACGGTGGCAGTGACGTCACTTCCGGTGGTGACGTCATGCGGGGGGCGGCATAGCGACACCACTGTGTGGAGATAGTCGCAGATACCTAGGCTTGCCAGATTTCTTCCCAGGACAGAGTGCGAGACCTTTAGGAGAAGGAATGTGGGCAGGTGTAGCTTGTTAAACTTTAGAGCACAATCCTAGGCATGTCTACTCAGAAGCAAGCCCCACTGAACACAATGGGGTTCCACTATATCCTTTTTGAGATGTGGCGACCAGAACTATGCAATACTCCAGATGTGGCCTTACCATCGATTTGTACAATGGCGTAATACTTGCGAATGAAGTAGACATGCCTAGGATTGTGCTCTAACAAGCTACACCTGCCCACATTCCTTCTCCTAAAGGTCTGGAACTCTGTCCTGGGAAGAAATCTGGCAAGCCTACAGATACCCCAAGGCAAGCATTGCATTCCTTCCACTGACCTCTGTGCTTTCCCTTCCAGGGTCACCCCGCAGAAATCCGACAATGGAAAATGGATGCTGTGCAGCGCCTCGAACGAGGTTTCCTTAATCCCGGCAGTTGCCGGTTTCGTCATGAACGTTCTGTGTAAGTCACCCTGAGCACCTTGGTCTGACCTCTGCCAGGGCGAAGGAAGGAGCAGGCTGGAGGTCTCCTCGGAGGAAAGGGGACATTTGTCCACTTACCCCGGGTAAAGCCCCAGACCGGGCAACAGGGCTATTCAGATCTGTGCGAGCTTAAGCCAGTTTTTGCTCTCTCTCTCTCTCTCTCTCTCTCTCTCTCTCTCTCTCTCTCTCTCTCTCTGTCAGTCCCGCCTGAGCCACCCGTCATCCAGGGCTACAAGGGCTCTCTGGTCAAAGCCAAAGACAACCTGAAACTGACCTGTGTTTCTCTGAGCGGGAATCCTCTGGCTACGCTGCAGTGGCTGAAGGTAGGCAGGAGTTCTTTGGAACGATGGATGGGATATTGAGACGTTCTGCAGCACCATATCAACGGAGGAGGCCAGGGAATAGGTATTTGTGGATTCTGGGGCCGAGGCCAAGACGCACAAGCCCTGCCAAATGCATTCATCTCCTTGCAATAGCTGGATACAAGTGCAATCAAGACATGACTTACCAGTTTCAATTGGGAATATAAAATATTGGTTATTGGCTAACAAATTCATGTCTTGAGGTGTCTGCACCTCGCTTCGGGCATTACTCCTTTGTAGTCACTCGGAATTGGCTTCATTCATGTCTACCTTTCCACCAATGGAGCAGGCTTTGCCAAACGGGCCTTGTGAACGAATTTCCGGAGAGGTAGCCATGCTAGTCTCAAGAGATTCATTAGGTAGAGGCTTCCCAATGCGGTGGGCTCTAGGCCACAGAAGTGTCTGCTGCAATAAATATCTTGAGTCTTTACGGTGCCCTAAGCCTCTTGGATAGTTTGGTGGTATAGATGTGTGGTTGTCCTGTAGTTGTAGAGCAGCGGTGGGGAACCTCCGGCCCCAGGGCCAGATCAGGCCCCTGAGGCCATTTGGTCCGGCCCCCAGAGAGATTGCTGGGAGGCCGCCCAACCAGCCCCTGGAGGCTCCGCCGGGTCCGCGCATCACCTCCGGAGGCCGGGAAAGGGCCTTTGCATGTCCTCCCCGGCCACCGCCTCAACCTCTTCTCACCAGGCCGTTGGCCATTTCGCACATGCATACCACGCCGATGAGGGTAAGCTCTTGCCCTCATCGGCATGGTACGCCGGAGGTGACGCGCAGACCCGGCAGCGGCTTTGGATGGTGAGCGTGGAGCATCCGGAGGCCGATGGGGGGCGGGGGCAAAAATTAATTAAATAAATAAAAATGGCACCCAGCCTTACGGCCGGCCCTCAAGCAAATTTCTAATATTTAAAATGGCCCTCGCCAGGGAAAAGGTTCCCCGCCCCTGTTGTAGAGGATCACAAGATGAATATGAGTCAGCAGTGTGATGCGGCTGCAAAGAAGGCTAACACAATGTTAGCCTGTCAGCAGTACAGCAGTAGCTTCCAAGTCACGAAAAGTAGTGGTTCCGCTTTAGTCCGCGTTGGCCAGACCTCACCTGGAGTACTGTGTCCAATTCTGAACACCTCACTTGATGGTAAGGGCGGTTGGGCAGTGGAACAGATTGCCGAGGGAGGTGGTGGATTTTCCCTCACTGGAGATCTTCAAGCAGAGGCTCAACAGACACCTGCTGGAGATGCTCTAGGAGGATTTCCTGCTACAGGCAGGAGGTTGGACTAGATGACCTTGTGAGTACCTTCCAATTCTATGATTCCTGCCCACAGATACTCTGTCTCTTGGCTCCTCCCCTCTCAGAAGTTAGGATGTTTATGAATATTCCGTGATAGCTGAGCTGCAGAGCAGCCTGGCCCTCACATGGTGGAATTGCTGGAAATAGCTCTTGTATGGCAGTGGCTCCACACAGTGGGTGTTCTTGGAGTTCTCTAGTGCCAGTGTGACTCTCCGTGAGTAGCTGCAGCAATCCGTGTGCTGCATCACTGTACAGGGGATGTTAGGTTTGCCAGATCTCACTGTCTGACTTGAAGTGTCTGGCTTCTTGCTGCCATCTTCGGGTCCTCAGGAGAAGGAGTGAAATCTCAGGGTGAAGGAGCAGATTGAAGGAGACCTGGCAACCAAATACTATTCACACAGTGAGCGACGGCTTCAGCTTTTGTGAGTGGTGGGGCACAAGCTCCCCCCCCCATGTTTTGCAAAGCATGTGTGCGCACCAGCTTGGTTTTGGGTGGGCATGGGCCCTGGGACATGCTCCACGAGGCCCCTCCTGTGGAACCATCTCTGCCCAGAGCTGTCATGTGCATAATAATAATAATAATAATAATAATAATAATAACAACAGTATTTATATACCGCTTTTCAACAAAAAAAGTTCACAAAGCAGTTTACAGATAAAATCAAATGATTTTAAATGGCTCCCTGTCCCCAAAGGGCTCACAGTCTAAAAAATGATGCAGAAAGAACACCAGCAAACAGCCACCAGAAAAGAGACTGTGCTGGGGTAAAAGGGGGGTAGTTACTCTCCCCCTGCTAAATATAAGAGGAGCACCCATTGAAAGTGCCTCTTGCCCAGTTAGCAGGGGTAAGAACCCAGTGCTTCCTTTCCTGTTTGCAGGGGCCATGGCTTAATCCTTTCCCCCCTCGCATCATCACCACCACCGAGTGGCTTCTCCCCCCCCCCCCACTAGCAACTCATCTCAGCTGTTGGCTTGTGCCTTGCAGAACGGGGATGTCATTTCCAGGAATTGGGAGACAGATGATACCAGCCAATTGTCCCGGAGTGACTTGAGTCTCAGCTTAACAGCGGAAGACAACAGAGCGACAGTGAGCTGCCAAGCCTTGAACCAAGTCTCGCC
Source organism: Plestiodon gilberti rubricaudatus (assembly GCA_026170595.1). Taxonomy (NCBI): domain Eukaryota; kingdom Metazoa; phylum Chordata; class Lepidosauria; order Squamata; family Scincidae; genus Plestiodon; species Plestiodon gilberti. The sequence continues at coordinate 3,037,322 of JANXHW010000011.1, forward strand.
CCTTCCCCTGGAGGCTACCATCACTCTGCACGTGGTCTGTAAGTGTGAACTGCTTCCATCGGGCCAAAAGCCTGTGGATGGAATTCGTCCTTCCTTCTTCTCGCCAGATTGTTGTCACTGTCCAAGGCTCCTCTGGGAGCCAATGCCTCCGTTCTTTCCCCCTTCTGCCCACACCAGTTGCCTTCCTCACTGCACCAGTTCTCTTCTGCAGTCCCCTTAGCTGTGTTCGGGTTCCCAAGTGGCTAAAACTGCATTGCCCCTGCCAGAACAATAATCCTCTTGTTAGAACAGAAGACTGAAAGGCCAGAAAGAAAAAAAAGGTGGCATTTCCACTAATGCTTCCTTACTTTTTATAAGGTGTGTTGAGAGAGAGAGAGAGAGAGAGAGAGAGAGAGAGAGAGAGAGAGAGAGAGAGACTTGGTGACTTCAATACCTTTAAAAAGCTATTTCTCAGAAAAGAGAAACACTTTGTACATGTTCAGAGGCTCACAGCACAATCCTATCCAACTTAACACCACCGGTGGTGTAAATTGGATAGGATTGTCCAGCCTGTGTCCTTGGGTCTATATTTTTTTTTTGAAAAGGGAGGCTGGTTACCTTCACAAAGGACATGCACTCTGTACATGCTCAAAGGCACTTTGCCGTTAAGCCCCCCCCCCTTTTTCCTGTTCCTCTCCAGGGAGAGAGACAGGAGAGAAAGACACACTGACGTTCTGGAAGACTTTGGCATGTTTCCCTCTCTTATGAGGGTGAGGAGTAGACAAATGAATGGAGGAGGAGTCTGTGAATGGCTACTAGGCGTGATGGTCATGTGTTTCCTTCAGGTTCGGTGGAAGCCTTCCTTTGAATACCAGTTACACTGGTGGGCGAGCAGTCTGCCTTTCTCTCCTGCTTGTGGGTGACCAGAAGCAACTAGTGGGCTGTTGTGGGACACAGGACAGTGGGCTACGTGAGCCTTTGGCCGGATCCAGCAGGGCTCTTCTTATGTGGGTCTAGCACTGTGTGACTGATCGATCTTTTTCTCGTCTCTGGCTGGCAGTTCTTCCCGAAGAGGTGAAAATCATCGGCTCGAGCAGCACCCAAGAAAACAAGCCCCTCTCCCTCTCTTGTTCCACATCCTCCAGCAACCCACCTGTGCTGTTGCGCTGGTGGCTGGGGTGGAAGGAGCTCAATGCCACTGACGTGACGGTCACAGAGGTAGGCAAAACCAGAGGCCGGCCCTACCATGAGGCAAGGTGAGGTGGTTGCCTCAGGCTGTGGCGTTTGGGGCAGCAGAGCGTGAGACAGAGCTGACCTAAAGAGCACCATCTTCCAGGACGTTCTCCTGCGCAAATTACACTAACATGTGGCAGCCGTGCACATGAGCGCAGTCAGCTGTACACTTGCATTGGTCTCATTGATTTTACTTAGGGCTGTCATCTTTTGTCAATGATTGAACCCCACAATATGTGTGTGTGTGTGTGTGTGTGTGTGTGTGTGTGTGTGTGTGTTGTGGGGATGGATGTTGTTTAGATTTGGCACCAACATGTTTTGTGCTGGGCCTAGGCAGCACAAACCTGATAGGTTTGCCTAGGTTCTCAAACTGTGGGTCGGGACCCACTTGGTGGGCTGCGACCTGATTTCTGGTGGGTCCCAGGTGATGGAAAGTTCAGATAAGTAATTGCCACAAGTCCTGAGGTTATTCAACAATCAGACAGCTGCTAATTGCTCTTCGAAGAGCTATGCTCCTGTAGCTTGAAAGATAGCTGCTAATTGCTCTGCAAGGAGCTGAGCTCCTGCAGTTTGCAAGCTTGTGTAAATATAGGGAAATAAATGTTTGAGCATCTTGTAAAGCTAGGTAGGTCCCAATAGAGTGTCATTTTAAAAAGTGGGTCCCGGTGCTAAAATGTTTGAGAAACACTGTGATAGAGTCCAAGACTGTGGGGAAATAAGGGCCTCAAGTCAGACTACCATGAGGCCACCTGATGTGCGTTGCATCAGCAGCAGATTGCAAGGAGTCCGAGGGGGCAGTGAATTTCACGTCACGCCTGCCGTTTCCGCCTTCCTCCAACTTTCCGCCAATGCAAGCCCTGATGCCAGCCGCACCCAGCAAGAAACAGATCATTCCCCTCCTTATTATTATTTATTTATTTTATCACATTTCTATACCGCCCTTCCTCCAAGGAGCTCAGAGTGGTGTACATATTTCCTCCCCTCCTTTTTGTCCTCACAACAACCCTGTGAGTTAGGTGGGGCTGAGAGATAGTGACTGGCCCAAGGTCACCCAGGAAGCTTCGTGGCTGAGCGGGGATTTGAACCTGGATCTTCCAGGTCTAAGTCCGACTCATTCCCTGATTTCTGAGTTTCACAGCAGTGTGCGAGGAGCATGGTAAGGGTTTGGGGTATTGTTTATTTTAGCGCAGAGGCCGCAGACCCAAAATGGCATCAGCTGGTATTCCAGGTCAAACCACCCCTGTCCAGAATTGTGGGAAATAAAGGCCCCAAGATGGAACTAGTAATCACTAGACTCTCTGGGAATGTTCCCTCTAATGTTTACCTGCAGTGCGCAGAGCCCTATGATCAGTGGCGTCTCTAGCAGGGTGCGGGGTGGGGGGGCGGACTGCCCCGGGTGACACCCTCGGGGTGTGTGTGATATCACTAGTGGCCAAAATTGTGAAACCTTTGTCTTTATGAATACTACATGTTATATATCATTTGATACATAATGTCATGACGAATGCAAAGAAACACACAGATTTAAATTATCTGTATTCTATCAAACGTTATGGCCAAATAACCAGAAAAATAAAACACAACTGCCTTATGTAACAAAAAGTGGATTTCCTTCACTCAAAACAGACCAATGAGACTGATTGTTCTGAGAGCCAAGTTGGTGACTGATTTGATGGGTGACCTGTACTGTTATATATTAAAATAAATAAAGTTAACGGGAGTGACACCATGAGTTACTGGACCAGGTAACACCACTGACCAGGAGTAATCTCTAAAAATACATACTGGTAGTCCTGCCTGATGGGCATCTTTTGTAGGATCCAGCTCAGCCCAAGCTTGTTTCTCCTTATTCACCTCTGGGGTCCATCATGGGGGCGACGCGCTGAGCTCTTGCACTGGGTGACGCAAACCCTAGTGATGCCGCTGCCTACAATGATGCCTGTAGGAAAGCTGTGCAGGGTTGCGGTCACAGCTGCACACCTGTGTGATTGTGCTGCTTACAGGGAAGACCAATCGCTGGCTGAGGGTGGCTTTCTTCTTATAGGCAGATCACGGTGGGAGAATCTCGGTGTCTAACGTGACGTACGCAGCCCGCCGAGAAGATAACGGACTGCCCCTGATCTGCGAAGCCTACAATGAAGCTGTCATGTACGCCAAAACTGCTACTGTGACCGTCAAAGTACAGTGTGAGTCCTGGAAATTGGACGGTGATTAGAGTGGGCAGCTTTCCCAGGCTGTGTGTAGGTGCAGTGGTAACATGTCCATTGATTCTCACCTGACCACTCCCATTCCCTCCCCCCTATTCTTGCTCTTTTTTTTTTGTTTAGATCCACCTCAGAAAATCTGGATTGATGTGCCACCCCCAGAAAAACGCTTTCGAGCTGGCAACGAAGTCAAGCTGACCTGTTTTGCCAGCGGTGGGAACCCTTTGCCCCACCTCGACTGGTACAAGGTGCCTGAGCTCTGCACATCTTGTTGTCGAAGTGCCGGGATCCAAACATCTCTGCCCCCCAAAATAAGCCTTCAGCCACCCCAAATCAAACATAACAGGGGGAAGAGAAGCCAAAGGCGCCACCACCCCAAAGCCCACGCCCCCCTCTGTCACCCCCCCCTCTGGCTGGGTGGCGTGTCATCTTGGGGTGAACCACACCACCGCCCCCCCCTTAGTATGCCACTGGCCTAAGGTGGCTTACAAAAATAAAAAAAAGAAGTTCACAACATATAAAACAATATATGTTTTTTATATATATAACCGCTCTTGGGACATGCACTAAAATTGAGTGGAGGGAGAGTTAGAACGGATAAAAGAAAATATTTCTTTACCCAGCGTGTAATTCATCTGTGGAACTCCTTCCCACAGGATGTGGTGATGGCACCTGGCCTAGATGCCTTTAAAAGGGGTTTGGACAGATTCATGGAGGAAAAGACCATCACAGGTTACAAGCCATAAGCAACCTCCTGGTTTTAGAAGTAGGTTTTCTCTGTGCCAGGTGCAAGGGAGTGGAAGCAGGAAACAGGTTATCTTGTTGGCTGTGTGCTCCCTGAGGCATCTGGTGGGGCCACTGTGTGATGGTGTAGTGCAGCGGTGGGGAACCTCCGGCCCCAGGGCCGGATCAGGCCGCCAAGGCCATCCGGTCCGGCCCCCGGAGAGCTTGCCGGGAGGGCGCCCAACTGGCCCCTGGAGGCTCCGCTGGGTCCGCGCGTCACCTCCGGAGGCCGGGAGAGGGCCTTTGCATGTCCTCCCCGGCCGCCTCCTCGACCCATTCTCACCAGGCCGTTGGCCATTTCGCACATGCATACCACGCCGATGAGGGCAAGCTCTTGCCCTCTTGCCCTCATTGGCATGGTATGCCGGAGGTGACGTGCGGACACGGCGGCGGCTTCGGACGGTGAGCGCGGAACCTGCGGAGGCCGGGGGCAAAAATTAATTAAATAAATAAAAATGGCCCCTGGCCTTACGGCCGGCCCTCAAGCAAATTTCTAATATTTAAAACGGCCCTCGCCAGGGAAAAGGTTCCCCGCCCCTGGTGTAGTGGTTTGGGAGTTGGACTTAGACCTGAAAGATCCGGGTTCAAATCCCCGCTCAGCCACAAAGCTTCCTGGGTGACCCTGGGCCAGTCACTATCTCTCAGCCTCACCTACCTCACAGGGTTGTTGTGAGGACAAAAGGGGGGAGGAACCATGTACACCACCTTGAGCTCCTTGGAGGAAGGGTGGTATAAAAATGTGAAAAATAAATAAAAATAAATAAATACAAGAAGCTGGACTAGATGGGCCTTTGGCTTGATCCAGCAGGGCTCTTCTTATGTAACTTAATTAAACGGCTCAAAACCCTGGACCTTTTAATTGTAAATTCTTGGATCTATACTGGCCGTGAAAAGCTACAAATAAATAAGATAAATTAAAACACAATAAAATCCACGGGGGTGGGTGGTGGGTGGGGATTGGACAATATAGAGCGGAGAAGCAGCGGAAAAAAACACCATGAGAGAGACCCAGAAGTCAGACACCAACCCATCACCCAAACACTAGACGAAACAGAAACATTTGAGCCCTCGCCGAAAAGCCATGAGGGAGGGGGTTGTCCTTCATTCCCCTGGCAAGGAATTCCAGAATTCCACAATAATGCGTTGTTTTGGCAAGACTTGCTCTAAAATGGCCTGCTTTCAGAAGTGACGTTGCAGGGCATGGGAAACGAGAATTTCCCTGGTCCCTCTGATGCTTCTCTGCAATCTGGATTTCTTCTATAGGGGACCAAGACAGTGCGAGATGGAACGTCTTCGGGATCGTCGGGGAATATCGTTTCTAAGGAGCTGATTCTGACCACCGTCCCCAGCGACAACATGGCTGTTTACCGTTGCAACGCCACCGGGGTCCCCAGGACTGCAGCGCTCACGGCTTATACCCGCCTGCATGTCCTGTGTAAGTCTCTCAGCACATGCTCAGGAACCACCCTCTTGGGTTGGATGAAAGGCCAGCATCTTGGCCAAATGCTGTCACCCTGACTCTGGCCCTCCCACACCCTGGATTGAAAAAGGAAGAGCAGGAGAGGAAGTGTGGAGGAGAGGAGAGGAGAGTGGTGGGCTCAGTGGTATAGCTGGTGTTTTTCCAAGGGGGCCGTGGGCGGGACGATGCATCTTCGCCCCGCCCTGCCCACCCCGCCACCGGAATGGAGCGGGACCGGAGCCAAAAGGTTCTGTTCCATTCCGGGGGCGGGGCGGGGCGAAGATGCGTTGTCTCGCCCATGGCCCCCTTGGGAAAATGCCAGCAACGCCACTGGGTGGGCTAGAGCAGGGGTTCTCAACCTTTGGAGGCCCAGGTACCCCCTATCATGGTCCAATTTTCTGAAGTACCCCCTGCTAATTAATTGCTAATTAATTAGATCAATCAATTAATTAGTTAGCTAATTAATCTTTAAATAAGTACTAAAACAATTTTAAATGTGAAAAAATGTCTTAACTCTGTGTGTGTGTGTGTGTGTGTGTGTGTGTGTGTGTGTGTGTGAGAGAGAGAGAGAGAGAGAGAGAGAGAGAGTGAGTATGTGAGAGAGAGAAAGAGTCAGACAGACAGAAAGACAGACAGACGGGATTGCATTTAAGTTCTAATTAACAAGTAATTAACTACTGATTGATGCTGATATAAGGGGCAGGCTCTGGCGTACCTCCTGCCGTTGGTCCGCGTACCCCTAGGGGTACTCGTACCACAGGTTGAGAACCCCTGGGCTAGAGAATCTCTCCTCCGCATTACCTCTTCCATCCTGTCCCCCTCTTCTTTTTCCAGTCCAGGAGGGGGAGCAGCAGAGGCAAGTGAGCAGATGGAGGTGGGCACTCCCAGGCAAGCTGCTGCCTGAGGCAACCACCTCAGTGGGCCTCATGGATGGGCCAGCCCTCAGCAGAGAACAGGAAGGCAATTGTCCTCTCACGCTGCTGCTTCCCAGCAAGTGGTATTCAGTGGTATCCTGATTCTGAGCATGGGGGTTAAACACAGTCATGAATGAGTCTAATCCCCTTGTTAAATCCCCTTTTTAAAAACGCACACTCATACACGCTCCCTCCCATGACCTGAGTGGAGGGAGTGACTGAGCTGGGAGGTGAGATGAAGTAAAATCCAGAACAGGATGCTGAGGAGAAAATAGATGTGCTGCAGAATGGTCGCCAAGGTACATATTTGGGAGAAGCACAAGAGTGCTTCTAGAGTGTGTTGCACTTCGTTACACAGGTTGGGGAAATCATATGTTTGAACATTCCCCCATGTCACAAAGTCCCTACACCCAGAAAGCTAGCTTCTTGTAGAACCTTTCCCCCTGGCAGGCTAGCTTTCAACATGCAAGGAATTTCATAATGTGATTTCCCCCTCCTACATTCTGAAGAGGTACAGTCCCTGAAGGACTTGTGTGTGTGTGTGTGTGTGTGTGTGTGTGTGTGTGTGTGTGTTTTCCTGAACAGTCAGCTCAGCCTCAGGAGTTGTGGCACTTTTGGAGAGCGGTGGAAGGGATCCAAAAAGGATGTGGCTGCTGGGGCTCTAAGGGGGAGGAAGATGTCAACGGAACATGAATCTCAGTAGGCTTCCTCTTTCTTACCGCAAGTTCTTTCCGCAGTTCCGCCCCTACACGTAACAATTACCGTGACTGCAAAGGAAGTGAAACGTGGTCAGTCTCTGACGCTTACCTGTAAATCGGGCAGCAGCAACCCACCTTCCAGTCTCGTCTGGTTCAAAGAGGGGACGAAGTAAGAGATACGACTCCTTCTGTAGAAGTCCTGCACGAGCTTTGTGGCACTGAGAGAGGGGGCTGTAGCTCAGTGGCAGGACGTCTGCTTTGCCATAGAAAATCCCACGTTCAGTCCCCTGGTAGCATCGCCATGTAGGCCTGCAAAAGACTGTTGTCTGAAATCCTAGGCAGTTGCTGCCGGTCAGTGTTGACAGTACTGAGATAGATGGAGCAATGGTCTGACTCAGCAGGAAGCAGCTTCCGATGTTCTCCATCCTTATTCATAGACTGTCGGGGATCCGCCACCCCAATTGCCCCGGTTCGCCGCTGGCATCACCGTCACCCCCTGCTGCCCCCGCTCCAGGGACTCCTCCAGGGTGGCTGCTCCTGCTGTGGGGCGTGCAGAGCCCCCTGTGGGACCGAAGCTGACACTACTACCCCCTTGCTGAGCCCAGCCTGAGTCCTCCAAGTGCTGGCAGGATCTCGCCCCTGACACGAGAGGAGGCCAAGGCCAGGGAAGGGGGCGGAGCAGCAGAATTAGACAGCCTTAAAAGGGGTCGGGGAGGCCAATGAGGAGGCTCAGTATCTGAGAAGCTGTCAGAGAGGGAGGAGCTCCCTGGCTGCCTAAGACCAGGAGCAAGCGAGCCTGGGCAGGAGGAGGACTGCCGGGGTAGTAACCCCCTCCTCTGCCCCACCTGAAGCTTATTCCCACCCCATAAGCGTGGCCGGGGTGGGATGGGAACCTCATATGGACCTTTACTCATCTCTGCCAGCCCAGGCCATGATGATGACGATTTTATCCATACCTTCCTTTCAGGTTGAATGCAACTGACCTCGGCCAGAAGAAAGCAGAGTACGGAGGTTTCTCCACCTCAGGGAAGGTGACTCTGCTGGTATCCTCTGCAGATCATGGGAAGTGGGTTGAGTGTCACGCACACAGCTCTGTCCTCTCTGAAGGTGTGAATACCTTCTACCAGCTCACAGTTCTGTGTAAGTACTGAGGCTTTCAATCCATGAACAAAGTTCATCTTTGATCTGGAAAGTGCCTTTTGTGGGTTCCTTGCTGAAGGGAGAGTCCTGATTTTCATTGAGTGTGTGGAGTGAATTCCATCTAAGAAACAAACCCTACCCCCCTCATTTTTCAGAGGAAAATTTGAACTTGTCCGCCGTTAGCAATGCCTGCTGCATCAAAGTTTGGAATCGTGATTAACCCCTATGGCAAGAACACGCACTGGTGTCAAGAATAAATGAATTCAAGACCCATCAGTGTTGTAGAAGATGGGCGCCCCTCACCAATCTGATGCCTGAGGCGACTGCTTCAGTTGGCCTCGTGGATGGGCCGGCTCTGGCCATGTGCTGTCTCTGTGCTAGATACAAACTGGATGAAATTAAAAAAGCTGTCTTTGTGTAGGTTTTCCACTGAATTCAATACAGGGAAGGAGGGGCTATGGCATGTATGTGGCCTTCCATGCTGTTGCTGATTAATTGGATGGAAACCTTGGCAGGTCTTGCCACCACCAGGGCAGGTGTAAGGCTGCATTGGCCAGCTGTGTTCTGCTGAGTCATGCTGTCCCTCTGGCTCAGTATGGGGCTCAGTATGGTCTGCTGAGTCATGCTGTCCCTCTGGCTCAGTATGGTCTGCTGAGTCATGCTGTCCCTCTGGCTCAGTATGGTCTGCTGAGTCATGCTGTCCCTCTGGCTCAGTATGGTCTGCTGAGATCTTTCTCTGCCCTCCCTGGAGATGCTAATGATTGAAACTGGGGCTTTTGCACGCACCCTGCCAATGAGCTACTGCAGATCTCTGGTGATGCATAATCCTGGCTCTTTAAAGCATCCCAGGAACAACCTGCTTAGGTACCCCAGGCTTCCAGGAGTTGGATGGAAGTGGGGGAAGCACATGGAGAGAGTGGATAGAGAGATGGTTTTTTTTCTCTTTCGCACAACACCAGAACCAGGGGACAGCCTCTAAACTTGAGTGTCGGGAAAATTAGAACAGACCAAAGAAAAATCTTTCTTCACCCAACGTGTAATTAATCTGTGGAACTCCTTGCCACAGGACATGGTGAGGGCACCTGGCCTGGATGCCTTTAAAAGGGGATTGGACAGATTCATGGAGGAAACGTCCATCTCAAGTTACAAGCTATGATGGGGATAAGCAACCTCCTGGTCTTAGTAATAGGTGATCTCTGAATGCCAGATGGAAAGGAGTGGCGACAGGAAACAGGTCTCTTGTTGTCTTGTGTGCTCCTTGAGGCATCTGGTGGGGCCACTGTGTGATACAGGAAGCTGGACTAGAGGGGCCCTTGACCTGATCCAGCAGGGCTCTTCTGATGTTCTCTGAAGGTCTTGGTCTTTCCAATTTGCAGTTCCCCCGGAATTCTCCACCATGCAGCCGCTCGTAGTGCAAGCTGTGGAGAAAGAAGCTGTCCGGCTGCCGCTGCTGGTCTCTGCCAGCCCTCCTGAGCTCACCTACCATTGGCGCTTTCTTGGAGAGGTTATCCTGACAGGTGGGTCCCCCACCATGTTCCTGGGGCAAGATACCCGTTTGCCCTCAGAAAGATTCTGCGCATGCACAAAAAAAACAAATAAAAGCCGTCGACGCGTTCGGCCTTCTCACAAAGCCCTCGACCGCCGAACTGGGCGGTCGCAATGAGGAGGGCTTGTCCCGTCCTAGGAGAAAAGCCTCTCCGGAAGCTGGTGACGTGCCGCTTCTGGGGGGGGGGGCAGCCGGGCTGTGGTGCGACGGGGGCGCTCCAGCCCCCGCCCCCCGGGCACTGGAAGGCCCTCCTCCTGACCTGTTTTGCCTCTCCTCCTTTGATAAGAGGCCCAAAAGAAACCTTGATAAAATGCCAGGGGAGGCATCCAGGGTCAGCCAGGTGGGGCACAGAGGGAGCTCGAGACGCAACCACTGAGGGCTGAGAGAAGAGGGCAAATTCATGGAGAAACTTGGAATGTTCTAGAAACTTGCTTCAAGTGAGATGTAAACCCAGTTGGGCCTGTTTGCATCTTTTCTTGTGACTCTGGTGTGTCAGGAAGCATGTGCATTGGGTAGGTTGAAAACAAGAGGTGGTGTGTAGGACCAATTGCAGGACAGCGACACTCTTGAAGTCAATGAGGTTTGAGCATGGCAGGGAATCCCACAGGACTGTCATGCACTGGTGTGACATTGTGGCAAACCAAACATGCTGCAGATGTGCTCTGCTGCAACGTTGGTCATTGACCATGACTGGATGGGCCCATTTCTCTAGCTCAGGAGTTCTCAACCTTTGGAGGCCTGCGTACCCCCTACACAGGCCTCCAGTTCCTTGCATACCTCAAGATGTGTACCCCCAATTACCCCCCACGTACCCCCCCTTAAAATGTATTTTTCTCAGGTTGCAATGTGGGTGGAACCTCCTGCCCGCACCGCAACCTGGAGGGAAAAGCTACCGCCCTGCACGCAACCCGGAAAAAGGCTACAGCTGCCTGTCATCAGCTGCAGTAGCTGATAATGGGCAGCGTCTCGCATACCCCCGACCTGTGGTCCACGTACCCCTGGGGTACACGTACCACAGGTTGAGAACCCCTGCTCTAGCTAATAGTGACTTGCTCCAAGTCCCTTGTTGGTAGTGATGATTCCTTGCCTTGTGGTCTTGGGCCTCACGTTGCCTTAAGATTTACGGGTACTTCTTCTGTATATCCTGCAGAGGGTTCTCCGCGGTACCACCTGCGAAATGGTGGGTCTCTGGAGATCTGGAATGTGACCCGTGCTGATGCCGGCAAGTACACGATTCGCTGTGAGAACCAGGAAGGGCACAACGAGACCACAGTCGTGTTGGATGTGCAATGTGAGTACAAGTCCTATTGACGTAGGCTGATATGACTTGGGACCAGAGTCTCTGAAGCTGCTGTAGGAACTTGTCCAGCCTTAAAGGTTGGCATCAAGCGCCTTACCCAAGATGCTGCCACCCCCAGAAGGAAGGAGGAAGACACCTGGAAATAGAGGTTCTTCAGCGATGGCACCATAGCTGTGGAATACTCTGGCACCTACTTTCGTAGCTTTTCAACCATCAGGTGAAGACAGTTTTATCAGAGGTGGCATAAGGGATTGGCTGAATTGGGCACTAGCACAGAAGGCCCATCTGGCCTGACCAACCCCTGAGCCCTCAATACTGGTGGCAGAGGGAGTGCCCAGTACAGTAACAGCTGATGGGCAGGGGGCCATGGGAAGTTCAGTGTATGGGATCCCAGGACTCCCAGCAGTCTGGTGCCATTACTGAGTTTTATGCTCCTGAGCTTTTAATGGATTCTGGCTATTTCTTTGCTTTTATGGCTGCTGCTATTATGAGGTCTCTTTTAAAAAATGTGTTTTATTATTTTAATGTAATGTTAATTGTTGAATTTTTCATACTGTTATTGTTAGCTGCCTTGGAAGCTTTTGCTGGAAGCTGGAAGGCAAATACACAAATACAATTAAAGAAACAGACCTGAGAGATGAGAAGCCTGGTCTCTGCTTCTCGTTCCCACCTGTCGATAGTCTTGGCATGCTCTGCTCTTTTTTTTCCTTATTGTCATATCACATGTTCCTTCTAGGTTGTGCAGTTTTGTTTATTTATCTCATTTTTATGCCACCCTTCCTCCAAGGAGCTCAGGGGGGTGTACATAGTTCCTCTCCTCCTTTTGTCCTCACAACAATCCTGTGAGGTACGCCGGGCTGAGAGATAGTGACTGGCCCAAGGTCACCCAGGAAGCTTCGTGGCTGAGCGGGGATTTGAACCTGGATCTTCCAGGTCTAAGTCCACCTCCTAAGCCACTACACCATCCTGGCTCTGATCTTGTTTAGCATCAGTCCTGCTCTTATCCCCCAGGTTTGAGACGTCCCTCATCAAAATGCCCTCTGGCTGTGCCCTCCTATATGGGTGGCCTCCCCTAAGGCTCACGGGGGGGGGGATTACCTTATAGCACACCACAGAGGTGCCCCCCCCCCCTTTTCTTTTAAAGTGGTTAACCTTGAAAAGGAGCAGTTGAGTTGCTCTGGTTGTCAGCCTCATAGCAGCTGCCATTTTCTTCCCACAATGCCTCAGAGGTTGTGTCGAGTCAGGGCATTGTGGCAGAAAACATGGCAACCCCCCCACCAGGGGCTACTTTTGATCCCAACAATGCCCCATAATGACGCTACATCTGAGGCATTCTGGGTAAAACAAAATGGCGGCCACCAGCTGAATTGTGGTCACTAGAGCCCAGTTTTCCCAGGAAGGGTGAGGGCAATGTTTCCAGGCAGAGCTCTGGGACCCCAGCAGCTGTCCAAAGGATGCTAGTGCTGGACTTGCTCAGAGCCAGTGTCTCTCCACCCTGCCGGACTTCTCGGAAGTTGGTGTGTACTGTAACACATATTTCCTCTCCCAATAGACTCGCCGACCATCCGTAGCATTGGAGACCCAACCTATGTAAACGTGGGGGCCACAGCCGAGATTGTGTGCCAGGCCGATGCCAACCCTGCGCCTGTGGGCATGTTCCAGTGGAGGTGGCTGGTAAGCTGGGGGTGGGTGGAGGTGGCTGGTAAGCTGGGGGTGGGTGGGAATCGAGTTAAAGGGACAGGTTGTATGTTAGCAGGTGTGAAGAGGTAGCCAGGACTTTCAGCCCACTGTTATATCCACAGCCAAATTCCTGCACTTTGACTTCAACCCAACTTTCCCAGCTGGACTGATGCGATGTGAAGAGATGACCCTTTACATAACAGATAGCTCTAAAGATGTTTCTTTCATGGCTGTGGATAGCTAGAAGGTGCTGCATAGAAGGGGCTTTCGAATGGCTGGTGGCTACTAGCTACCAGCCACACTCCATCCGTTTGGTCGGGGCAGGAGAGAGATGATTTGAGAGCAGCCTTTGAAAGCCACTGAGTTTTTGCGACTCCCTGGCAAGGAGCCCTGTGGAGTTCCAAAGGGGATAATATTGTTTTTGGAAGACTGAAGTGCCTTTACAGGCAGAGGCGTCGCTCTGGTAGGGGCAGGGCCGTAAGTTTCGCTCCGTCCTAGTCCCTCTTACCGAGCGAGCAGGAGGTGGCCCCGCCCCCTCACTGTTGGAGCCAATCCCGTGCAGAGAAAGCAGCTTGCACGGGAAAGGCTCCGACAGTGAGGGGGCAGGGCCACCTCCTGCTCGCTCGGTAAAAGGGACTAGGACGGAGCGAAACGTACGGCCCCACCCCTACCAGAGTGACGCCTTTGTTTACAGGCCAGCAACATCTGTCTGTATGTCAGAGGTGTCACTGGAGGGGGGGCGGTACTGTATGTTCCACACCATTCCAGTCCCTGTTTACTCCCCGGTATGAAGTGGCCCCGCCCCCTTGCTTCCCGTTGTCTTCGCCACACGGAATGGCAAAGGGGGCGGGGCCACCTCATACTGGGGAGTAAACGGGGAGTGGAATGGTACAGGACTTACAGTACCACCCCCCTCCAGCGATGCCTCTGCTGTATGTTGAGCTGCTCTCCCTTGCTCTGTATAAACCTGTAAGTAAATAGATATTCCATTTCCAATTACCATACAACTGCTTTAAGACTCTATCACTATTGCTTCTCAAGGAAAAGAAATCCACTGATAGTTGACCATTGTTTATTGTGACCTTTGGGGAGATGCAAGAGCTCCCTATAGACCGTGCTGCAAACGTCTTGCATGCAGGAGTGTCTTGGTTTGTTCCTTAATCCTGTGTGGCTTGTTTTGGGATTGAACTGGGGGTGCTTCTTTCATCATGGGTTGCAGAATTGTTTCCTCCAGTCCCTGCGCTGACCCTTTCTGGCTTTCCATACCAGCCTTGTCAATGGTGGCCTGACATTTGTTCTTCACTGACCCCTAGTGGCTGGAGGCCATAGCGCTGTCCTGAGAGAGATGCCAGTTATCGACCATGAAATTCTTGTGTTACTACATTGTGTTAACATAACAATATAACCCCTGGTATGTATATAAGTGGTGGCTTAGTGGTTAAGACGCTGAACTGCAGACCGGAAGGTCAGTAGGACAGCGGTTTGAGACCCGAGTGCCACGTGACAGAGCTCTCATCTCCTGTCCCAGCTCCTGCCAACCTAGCAGTTTGAAAGCAAGAAATTGCAAGTAGATAAATAGGTACCGCTGCGGCGAGAAGGTAACAGCGTTCCGTTAGTCATGCTGGCCACATGACCACGGAAGCGTCTTTGGACAGCGCTGGCTCTTCGGTCTTAGAAATGGAGATGTGCACCGCACCCTAGAGACACTTGTTCTTCACTGACCCCTAGTGGCTGGAGGCCATAGCACTATCCCGAGAGAGCGACTGGCTTTCGAGCAGGGGAGACCTTGACCTATGTATACTGAATGTGTCAAAGTGACTCTGCAGTTAGGTCTCTCTCATCTTCTTGCACAGGCTGATTTGGAGCGTGACCTGCAAGAGCTGGACATTGAATTGCTGGCGGAGGGGCTGGTGGGGCGACTGCGTATCCAGAAGGCACGACGGACTCATGCTGGGCTCTACGAGTGCCAGGTAGACAACGGCATCTCCCCAGCGGCAAGGAGCAGTGCCCGCTTGGTGGTGCGATGTAAGTGTCATGCTAGGTAGACCTCACAAGGTCCCCAACTACATGGGACACACCAAAAAGTCTTGTCTTCTGCTGCTGCCTACCATCGCCTCATTCTAAAATAGTAATTCTAAATGTGCAAGGAGCTAGGAACCCATAACTCTATGTGCAGTTGCCCTAAGGAAGCAGCCATCATACCTGATGACAACAAGGGTTGGAGCACCTGCATCTCCCTAAGCAGAAAATTCCACCTAAGGCCGCCCACCTTTTGCTCTCTTGAACAGGAAGGGCTATAAAGCTTTTACTGGTGTTGACTGACCTGCACCCCACTTGCCCCCTCCCAGCTGCTGCCTACAGCTCAGCTCAGCTTGGTTCGGCTCGGCTCGGACATGTCTCTTGATGGGCGTGTATCTCTTTCAAAGCTTAGCACAGAATCCCCTCCCATGATGCACCAGGGTTGGATAGCAGAAGGGCATATCATTATGGATTGAACACTAAATTAATATATTAATTTGAGAAATTTATATTAATATAAAATTATATTAATATAATATAATTATATCCAGCTTGCTGAGCAGGACAGCAAACTGGAAAAAACAACCACCATATGCTTGAAGCTTGGTCGTACACTGCTACCTGATCTGCAGAAGCATCTCTATCGCTGAGTTGAATTTGTTGTTTTATTGTTAACTGATGGAAGCTGGGAGAAAAGTAAACAAATGCAGTTAAAGCAATAGACCTGAGAGATGAAAAGCTTGGTCTGGGCTTCTTATTTGTGACGCGTCGAAATGGGGGGGGGAGCAGCCTGCTCCGGGGCAACAAGCAGGGGGGGCGACAAATCCACCGCATCGGTGGCAAATCGGCGGCAAGGGAAAAGCACCACAAAGTGGTGTGAAAAAGGTGGACAAAGGGCGGGAGCATCCTTACGGGCGGGCGGCGGTGAGAAAGTGTTCGCCCTCCCTCCCACCTCCTCACCTTTTTTGCGGCTGTGGTGACGTTACTGGGGGTGGACCGGATGAAGTCCCTTTCGGTGGTGACGTCACGGGGGGGACACACGTATTTTTATGCCGCCGCCCCCTCACGCAGGGTGTTGCTACGCCGCTGGTCTGTGGCACTCCTTGGAAATCCCCCCCTAAGCTCTAGCATCTTTCCACAGCATGAGAATGCATTTTCTCTTCTAGTTGGATTTGGGGAGCCAGGGATCAGCTTTGGGGTTAGCCCAAGTACAGCAGGTCATGCTTTCATCCAAGTGTTCATTCTTTGTGGAATACTGGCATTCTTGTCCTGTTTCGATCTCCCCCCCCCCCCAGATCCCCCAGAGATCATGAAGGGCCCTGGGCAAAGGAAAGTGGCCGCTCCAGGGGATGGAATGAGCCAGGCTGCACTCTATTGTCACGCTCAAGGAGCCCCCAACGTGCACTTCAGCTGGGCCAAGAACGGCGTATCCCTGGACTCGCAAAGCCCCAGGTGAGAATTCTCGTCTCGAGTGACAAAATCTTAAGTGGCTGGCTGGACGTTTGGGTTAGCCCTAATCAAGCAGTAGTACTAGGCTTACCAGATCTCCAACCGGGACAGAGTGCTAGACCATTGGGAGAAGGAATGTGGGCAGGCATAGCTTGTTAAACCTTAGAGCACAATCCTAGGCATGTCTATTCAGAGGCAAGCCCCATGGATGCCTAGGATTGTGCTCTAAGGTTTAACAAGCTACGCCTGCCCACATTCCTTCTCCTAAAGGTCTAGCACTTTGTCCCGGTTGGAGATCTGGTAAGCCTAAGTAGTACCCTCTTTTGGATTATAGATTTCCACACACTTGTCATCTCAAGAAATACGGGAACAGAGAGCCTTAACCATGTGGCTTTGTAGCATCTGGAATCCTGGCCCTTCACTCTCCCCCCAATCCCGTAACCCTCTTTGTTGCATCTTGATCACTGTTCTGATAACACTGGCAACCTCAGAAACCTCGAGTCCAATTGATCTTTGATATTTTGAAATGTCAACTATCGGCTGCTTTTCATTGCGGAGAAAGGCGAGGAAATCATGGGAGACAAAGCGTGACATTTTCCTGCTCCGTTCCGGTTTGGGTTCAGCTGTGATTTGAAGCTGTTTTGGCACGGTTGCCGTCGAAGCCAAGAAAAGTCTAAAAGGTTTCATCGCGGGTTCGGCACGCAGCTGGCGCCAGTTCCGTTCCGGTGGACGTGGGAAAACCTCGAGACAACTCCCGCTAGAGTGGTGATTTGCAGAGTCATGGAGCGAATCGATGCCTCTCGCTTGTTGCGACGAAATGTCAGCCATAACCCTTCACCAGCGCGGAGCATGTATGAAATGAAAATAATTAGAGTGCTTAATTGGAAATTCACAACGTGTTTTTCATTTCGCATTCGTTAATTGCAGTGGACTGCACTCTTAACCCATTAATTAGCCTTTGTCCTACTAGCTGTTTCTTTAGGTGTTCAAGGGAGAAAGTATATGTTTTGAGAGAAATACTGGGATCCCATCTCCATAATAATAATAATAATAATAATAATAATAATAATAATAATAATAATATAAATATGGTAATGTACAGTATTTATATACCACCTTTCTTGGTCATTGGATTTCTCCTCCGACTTTAATCCAAGGCGGTGTACATGGGCAGGCTGTCCTAACCCCCCTTGGTTTTTTTTTTTTTTTACAATATATAAATTTCCAATCTTTCATGAACGGCTACATTCCAGGTGGTATCCTTTTTGCAGTCTGACTATTCTGCTGGCTGGCGCCTCCCACACTCGACCGACGCAGCTGGGAGCTCTTATTTCTCCTTCCAGAGGCTTTCACAGCTTTTTTTGTCGGCGGCGTGTCTCGAACTTGTCAAGTTCCCGGTCTTCGGGCTTACAAGACGGCAACTCTCCCAACTGAGCCAGACCCTTCTGCCCTGGGTGTTGCCTGGGTGGTGTAGTGGTTCTGGAGTAGGACTTCGACCTTAAAGATCCGGGCTCAAATCCTCTCTACCACTCAGCCTCACCTACCTTACAGGGTTGTTGTGAGGACAAAAGGAGTGAAGGAACTATACCACCCTGAGCTCCCAGGAGGAACCAAAGTGCGTTGGCCTTCCTTGCCTTCTGATTGTCCCTGCAAATGCCAGCTGGTTCCTTTTTAAAACTGTTCCTTCCTGCAGAAATATAGCTGTGGGGAAAAATGACCGAAGATGGGGAGAATCGGCTTCAGTGTCAGACTGGGAGCGAGGAGAACTGGGTTCAAATCCTGACTCAGCACTGAAGCTCGCTGGATGACAATGAGCCTGTCGCTCTCTCCCAGCCTGATGTACCTCACAGGGTGGTTGTGAGGATAAAACATGGGCAAGGAAGGGGGGAGAGCCTTGTACACTAACCTCCAGACAGGTGGGATGGAGGTGCAACTATAATGACAGTGTTTAAAGATCTCAGTGTTTGGACCTTAAAGTGTGATTCTGGACAACTCTATTGGATTCTTCCTTTTTAACTGTACCCATTTTCTGACCACAGCTGTTGTGCCTCCCCTCTCCCAGGTACACCATGCTCACAGAGCATGAGGGTTCGTTGCACACCAGCATCTTAACCATTGCCAACGTGAGTGCGGTTCTCGACTATGCTATCTTCACCTGCACGGCCAACAATGAGCTGGGAACGGATACTCTTGACATCCAGCTACTGAGCACTAGTAAGGGCCAAGGGATCTCTGAGACTTGGGCTCAGTGGCGTCACTAGGAGGGCGCAGGGGGTATGGACCGCACTGGGTGACACCCTCAGGGGAGGTGACACCACTAGTGGCCAAAATTGTGGAAACCTTTTGGAAAATTTGTATTTACGAATATCATTGGAAAGGTACTTTCATGCAGAATGTAATAACTTCAGATTATCTGTATTCTATCAAAAGTTATGGCCAAATAACCGGAAGAAGAAAACACAACTGCCTTATGTAACAGACAGCGCAATCCTATCCAATTTACACCACTGGTGCAACCAGCGGTGCGGCGAGAACGGGAGGCCCCAGAAAGGAAAGGGATTCAAATCCCCTCCAAAGGGGGGTTCAAAGGAGATTTAAATCTCCCCTCTCCTCCAAAGCTCCCCGCCCTGCCCTCCCCCGCTGGTTACACTGGTGGTGTAAGTTGGATAGGATTGCGCTGAAAAAGTGGATTTCCTCAAAACTGACCAGTGAGACTGATTGTTCTGAGAGCCAATGAAGTTTTTATGATGACACAGCATGGAACCAATAAGGTGTTGTTCTCCTTATAAATCAGTTCTCGTTTCTATGTATCAGAGCTAATACTAGAACTGTTATTCAATTGTGTGAGTGTCATCAGGTTGGCCACTGGTTTTTCGTTGATTACTGATTTGTGGGGTGACCTGTTGGGTGGCCTGTATATTAAAATAAATAAAGTTGATGGGGGGGGGGTTTGACACCATGAGTTACCACACTCGGTAACAGCAACCCAGTAGCACCACTGGGGTGACACAATGAGCTCTTGCACTGGGTGACACAAACCCTAGTGCCACCACTGCTTGGGCTATAGCTTCCATTTGGGGGGGAGGGGGGTCAACTGGATGTGAGTGGTTGGTGTAACCATCACTGGCGTCACTACAGGGGGGGCGGAGCTGTAAGTTCTGCTGAAATCGGAGCCTCCCTTACACAGAGGAACGAAGCAGCCCCGCCCCCTCACCGTCGGAGCCTTTCAGGGAAGCGAAAGCAACGCGCAGAGAGTCTCTGGCGCGTTGCTTTTGCTTCCCTGAAAGGCTCCGATGGTGAGGGGGCAGGGCTGCTTCATTCCTCTGTGTAAGGGAGGCTCCGATTTCAGCAGAACTTACAGCTCCGTCCCCCCTGTAGTGACGCCAGTGGTAACCATCCCTTGTGATTTATTGACTAGTGGTTGATTCTTCCCTTTCTCGCCAGGCCGCCCGGACCCACCCACAGGGTTAAAAGTTGTCAGTGTGGCCCACAACTGGCTGGCTTTGGCGTGGACCCCTGGGTTCGATGGAGGGCTCCAGCAAAGCTTTCGTGTCAGGTGAGGGTCGAGAGGGAACAATCGCCTCCATAAGACAGACGGCAGCCAGTTTGAACCCTGTCTAGCTGTCAAGGCTTCCTCCACGAAGCTGTGCCCTTTTCAGTCTTTGGAGTAGCAAGACAAGGGGGTTTCCAGCAGGACAGCGGTTGGGTGGAGCCAGGCGCGTCACCAGGACGCGCGTCACTGGGGAGCGGGGTGTGCGCGTCACCCTTAAGGACGCGGCCCCGCCCCCGCGCGTGATGTCACGCGCATGCCCGGAACACCCCCCCCGCGCCGTTTTCGGCTCATTTCAGAGCCAAACGGACGCAAGGGCGGGCGGGCGGGCGGGCCCAGCTCCACCGACAAACTGTAAGTGGGGGGGGTCGTGCGTCACCCCTATGTGCGCGACACCCACTGGCGGCCTGCCCCCCGTGCTTCCCCCTGTCGACGCCCATGGGTGGAGCAAAACAGGCCCTGGGCAGAAGGTGACTAGAGATGATTAAGGGCTGTATACATGGCTGCATGTTGCAAGGAGCTTCTTATCAATCACATGCTTGTTTTCCACCTCCAGACAGCAACTGGCAGGAGAAAGGGGCCGATCTTGACTGGGACTGTGGCATGGGACTTAACCCTTTGCCCCCCCCACAGTCCCCATCTGGATCATGCCCATTGCAGCTGCTGTTTCCCCCTGGGTTTCCCCCATGAGCAAAGAGGGAAAAGTGACTTCAACCCCTAAAATAAGAACATCAGAAGAGCCCTGCTGGATCAGGCCAAAGGCCCCTCTAGTCCAGCTTCCTGTATCTCACAGTGGCCCCACCAGATGCCTCCAAGAGCACACAGCTAACAAGATGACCTGTTTCCTGTTGTCACTCCCCTGCACCTGGCATACAGAGAAAACCTACTTCTAAAGCCAGGAGGTTGCTTATGGTTTGTAACCTGTGATGGACTTTTCCTCCATGAATCTATCCAACCCCCTTTTAAAAGCATCTAGGCCAAGTGCCATCACCATAACCTGCGGCAAGGAGTTCCACAAATCAACCCTTATACAGGCATTGACAGTAGTTAGAGGGGGGGAGGAGCTGAGGGGCCATCATCACTCTTCCCCATCTGCCTTCCTCCCAGGTATCACTGGCCCGGGGCTCCCAGCTTCCTGTATGTTGATGTCTTCCCATCGCAGTCCACTATCTTCACTCTGACGGGCCTCCAGCCCAACACTCTCTATAATGTCTCCGTCCACGCCCGGAATGCTCTTGGCGAAAGCGACTTTGCCGACGGCGGTGCAGGGCTTGCTGTCAACACTACAGGTAAGGGGCATCTGTGCAGCGCTCAGCATCAGAGCACTGGGGCATGTCTATACAAGTCAGCAAGAGTTGGCAAGAGTCAGCATGATGCAGGAGGTGGAACTCTGGAATCGGACCAAGGAGATTCAGGTCCAGGTCTCTGCAGGTGGATGTGGACTGACTCCCCCCTCTCCTCTTCGTGCTATCTGACAGGGAAACCTATCTATGGAATCGGGCCCGGATTCACTGTGATGCAAAGTATGCTGTAGAGCTGGGTCACTGCCTGGTTTCAAGGGATCGGTTAGTAGGAGAATCCAGATGGCTCAAGACACCAAAGGCAGCTGGTTTCTGTCGATTTCATGGCCTTTCCCTGGATATATAGGGTTTTACTCACCCTCTCTGACCCAGCAGCATTTGATGTGCTCTTGAGAAGCATGAAAACCCTTGGCCCCATCCTGGAATAGACAAATTGTCTCTGATCGAAGGGCCAAACTACACATTCTGATACACCTGGTGTTAAGAGGGGTGCTTAAAACAGACAATTTTCTTCTTTAAGAAAAAGCAGCTGCGAGGTGGGGCAAGTTTGTTTGTCCAGGTCAGGAATATGGCATGCAGAGAGGGAGGGTGATAACCCTTTCCCCCTGCACCCTATTTCTGCCAAAAATCACCCCTCCCAAAAAGCTGCTATTTGCCGTGATTATGCTGCCAACATTTGGATTCCACTCAGGCACTGTTCAATAAATTCCCTTCCAGAGAGAGAAGAGGAACCAGTCGACAGAGAGCCTAAGATGCCTTTCACACCTGCGCCAGGTAGGTACAAAAGTGTTAAGACCTGGTCATGGCGGCCCTGCCCGTCTTTATCGCTCCACTCTGAAATCCCCACACATAAGTGAAGCCTATGCGCTTCACTTGCTTTTCACTTGTCTGACTCCACCACTCTCAAGCTGTCCAAACGTCTCCCGCTCTTTCAAATAACTCTGTTCTTTAGATATTTTTGTAGATTTTCACGACGCGACCATATCCTTGAATTAAAAATCCGCATGTTGCCAGGAAACTCCGTCGTCGTTATAGATATAAAAATCAAATTTATTTCAAAAATAAATTTCACAGATGGGAAAGTATAGGAACACTATAGGGGATTTCTGATGATGCCACGAATGTTACGTGTGCGAAACGTCAAAAATATGTTTTAACATCTGTGAAATTTATTTTTGAAATAAATTGATTTTTATATCTATAACGACGGAGTTTCCCGGCAACATGCGGATTTTTAATTCAACTCTGTTCTTTCTCCATTCCTTTATGCCTGGGATCACCTCTGAAACTGCCTCTGTGGTGCCTTACTACTTTCATGTGCCTCCTCAAATCCCAGCTTTTCCATGAAGCTTTTGAAACAATCCACTTCGTCCCATGCCCTGCTGTAACGAAGCTTAACTTTATGGAACTGGAATAATTGCACATTCGTTCCCTCTTTAGAGCATCCTTCAGTTCCCTCCTCTTCCCCTGTTGTGGTTCCCAAACTGGGAGGTGTGGCTCCCAGGGGAGCCGCGGATATCAGCCAGGGGAGCCACGGATACCAGCCAGGGGAGCCCGCAGAATGCCACGGAATCTTCTCGGAAAACAATGGAATGCCAATTGGCAGGCATTAACCTAATGTAATGGGGAGCCGTGGCCAGTGGTCGCCAATGGTCAAGGGAGCCACAGGTTGGAAAAGTTTAGGAAACATTTCCCTAGGGTCACCTTCTAGAAGATGTAAGCCTCTTGGAGCAGGAGTCTATCCTATCATCACTTATCAAATGCATGGAGCTACGTAAAACAATAAAAATAGGAAGCATTGCACCATAGTCTTTAAGTCCAGGTGCCATCTCTCCATCTCCGCCTCTGTCTCTAATCCAACTATTGCTGGATGTGTCGTGATTGTGTCTGATTGAATTGTTCCAAGTCAACATTTTGGCATCTGACATAAAATGCAGCATCCTGAGAGTCAGCATTTCCACTTTTTGGTTTTGTTTTTAAAAGCAAGTTTCTGATCCATAAGGTTGTTTCCAATGAAGATTGTTGCACATAAACGCAGCTTGGTAAACTATCTTGGAATCGGTAGGAAGACCGGAGCAAGACTTTCAGAGGTTGGGAGCTGGGGGCCTGTTTACGCTGCATAGCTCTTTCCTCCGTCCCAATATTGAACAGAAGCAGAATTTTACAAAACAAATCCAATATTTCGGAAAAGATAATGACCCTATTTTCTTCGTTTCTGGTTTTGGAGTATTGTTGGTTTGGAGCAGAACTTGGTTGCTTTGCTGTAGAATCTGGAATGTGTTGCTCAGTAGCCCCTCACTCACTTTGATATCTTTTTTCCTTCCCAGAGAGCCCTTCGTTGCCCCTTCCCCTTGTGGGGCTCCTTGGTGCCCTTGGGGGGCTTCTGCTACTTTCCAACCTTATCTTCCTGGGCTGCCTGCTCTGCAGACGACAGGCCCAAGGCTTCAAAGGTAAGCTGATGCATAGACCCTCCTAACCCGCAGTGCAGCTCACTGAAGGAGAGTTCTCTTTCCACATGACACTTTGTTGGCATAGAGATTGTATGAGTGTCCTCTGATTCGTTCTCTCTTTGCAGAAGATGGAACCCGGGCAGGAGCCAGGTGAGTCTGAACTGGGCAGGAGGGAGGGGCACCTTTTGAATGAATAAATCAGCATGTAATTAATCTGTGGAACTCCTTGCCACTGGATGTGGTGATGGCAGCTGGCCTAGATGCCTTTAAAATGGGATTGGATAGATTCATGGAGGAAAAGTCCATCACAGGTTACACAAGCCATAAGCAACCTCCTGGTTTTAGGAGTAGGTTTTCTCTGTGCCAGGTGCTAGGGAGTGGCAACAGGATACAGGTCTCTTGTTGTCTTGTGTGCTCCCTGAGGCATCTGGTGTGGCCACTGTAAGATACAGGAAACTGGACTAGAGGGGCCTTTGGCCTGATCCAGCAGGGCTTATGTTCTTATGAATTGCCAACTTTTCTTCTTGCACTGCTGCTACCTCACAGGAAGTGGTGTTTCAGCGGAGACATTTCCTGTCACAGCATACTGGGGTGGGGTGGGGGAACTCGCCAACAGCTGGATTTTTCCTGGTCATGTGACTATGAAAGGCAAATTGGGAGAGGGCCATGTGGTGCTGTGGTTAGGGTGGGGGAGACCAATACGCAAGTTTCCAATCTCCACCCAGTTGTGAAGGTCATAACAACATAAGAAGAGCCCTGCTGGATCAGGCCAAAAGCCCATCTAGTCCAGCTTCTTGTATCACACAGTGGCCCCACCAGATGCCTTAGGGAGCACAAGACAACAAGATAACCTGTTTCCCGTTGTCACTCCCTTGCACCTGGCATACAGATAAAATCTACTTCTAAAGCCAGGAGGTTGCTTATGGCTTGTAACCTGTGATGGTCTTTTCCTCCATGAATCTGTCCAAACCCCTTTTAAAGGCATCTAGGCCAGGTGCCATCACCACATCCTGTGGCAAGGAGTTCCACAGATGAATTACACGCTGGGTAAATAAATATTTTATTTTGTCTCTTCTAACTCTCCGTCCACTCAATTTTAGTGCATGTCCCCTGGTTCCGGTGTTGTGCGAGAGGGAGAAGAATTTCCCTCTATCCACTCTCTCCATCCCATGCATAATTTCTCCATCCCATGCATAAGGTCACTGGGTGACTTTGGCCCAGCCACCATCGCTCAATCTAACCTACCTCACAGGGCTGTTGTGAAGATAAAGTGAGAAGGGGTGGGAATATCACACACCCTGCCCCGCCCTCTTGGGAGGGAGAGCAGGATAAAAATGCAATTAAAAAGGTACAGGAGACTTGTCGGGGGGAAAAAAAAGTTGGTAACTTTATGCTAGAGAGCTGTAACCACTTCCACAGCCTGGAAATGCTTAATTGCTACCCCAACATGTTGTTGCTGTTTCAGGGCAAAGGTGAGATGCTGGAACAACTATGCAGTGAGCAAGTGGTTGAAATTTGGTGGGCAGCCAGCACAGCTGGAGGAGCACACCTCAGAGGAAAGCACATCTGTCAAGGTAAGGGGAATGATGAGTCAAGCTGGCAGGTATGGTTGCCACCTGACCAAAACAATCTGACGGACCTGCTCTTGTGTCTTGCCAGCAGCTTGCTGGCAGAAAACCATGATCACTTGCAGACCAGGCAGCTGCTAAAGGCACAGGAGCAGAGACTGATACAGAAGCTGGCAACACAAGAGCTCAGACAATGTCCAAGGAAAAGAAATTCATCAACTGACTGTGTCCTTTATTCCCAATAATTTATGAAGTTTCCTCTCCCCCCCCCCCAAAGGATGTAAACTTCACATTTAAACCAAGTCATATAGATCTGCTTGTTTGTAACACTTGCTGAAGGCAGGTTCACACCCCTTGAAAAAGAATGAGCCTTAAAAAGGTGTCGTGGGTACAGCCTGTTTAAATTCTGTCAGTGCTTCCATTTCCTCCAAGAGGGATGAACTATGTCAACTGTTAGCATAAGTGACTGGCTTTGCTATATCGCAATGCAACTTTGAGAGGTACATTTTGATCTCAGAGACTTGTAAAGTGGAAGGAAATCTGGGGATCATTGGAAATAGGTAGCTAAGCCCTTGGTGAGGAGCTTTGTTGAGTGCAGACCTTCCCCTGCCACATCCCTCTTGTTTCTTATTAGAAAATGACATTTTCCCATGTCTTTTGCCATAATCATGAGTGCTAGAAACTTGTTTTGCCTTTAAAATGACAGTGGACAGTCTCAGGATTTGAGGAGTGCCAACAGGTTCTGATAGAAGTCCTAGTCTCCGAAGGCTAGATGGATGAAAGCTTAGTCCAACACCCTAGGAAGGGAATACAGGCAAAATTCAAATACAAGTGTCCCCCTGCTTAATGACGGATCGCTTAACGACGATTTCGATATATGATGGATGTCCCCAGTAAAAAAGAACAAAGGATTTAAATAGACACATCTGTTTGGCTTTAGATAAGGGCTTTGAAGTTCAATACTGAACTTCAGCTGTTTGGCTTTAGATAAGGGCTTTGAAGTTCAATACTGGGGCTTTAAGCACAGCGCTGAACTTCAAAGTCCTTATCTAAAGCCAAACAGCTAATGGGCAAGATAAGAGCTTGGATTTTTAATGCTGGTGCTTTAGGCACAGTGCTAAACTTCAAAGCACTGCAAGACCCGCTTAATGATGGCTTCACTTTATGACGGGGATTTCAGAACATATCCCTGTCGTTAAGCGGGGGACACCTGTATCTGGACATTGGAAATGTAGCTCGTCTCTGCTTATGATGTGTGGTTTGACTCTCCCTGTAGGGCAGCTCTGCCCAGACATCAACGGACTCTGTGGCCACTCCGCAGCCCTGGTTTCGACTGGGACGCCAAGCTGAGAGTGATACGGATGCCAGTGTCACAGGTGGGTGAGAGCTGGCAGGTCGTTTCCTCTTTCACCCGCCCAAGTCCATCCTGGAGTCATCATACCGTAATCTGGGGTCGCATCAGGCTCTAAATCCCCTTGCTCAGAGAGGGCAGGTGGTTGGCTGTGTCGGCTCCTGGTGCTGCTCTTACCCACCACCCCTGCATGTTCACCTGCTTTGGCAGGTAAGAGTTTGCCAGTGTTGGCAGGAGGCTCCCCTGCCTTCACCAAGAAGCCATCTGAGTGTACCACCTCCTTTGGGGGCACTTAGTAGAGGAGACCTATCATCAAAGGACCCTTCTGACGGCCCCACCCAGCCTGGAGCCAGCTTTCCATTCCTTGAAGGTGGGCATCCTTTGCCATTGCAGACCTCAACATCCCACCCCCTTGGCTCAGCTCCCCAGAGCTCCATGAGTATGAAGAAGTGCTCATGCCTAGGAATTATGAAGAAATGGGCCCTGTGTATGCCACCTGGTGCCCTGAGGAGCCACCCTGGATTCCTGGCTATGCGGTGAGTGCCTGGGAATGGTGGGGTGGTGGGAGAAACCCAAAGAGGGGGTCCACAGCTGCTTCCCCTTCCCAACTAGGATGGGATGCGGGTGGGGGGTTGTCACCATCCATATATTTCCAGGTGCGCCTCTGCTTCTTTTCTTTCCAATTCCTCCTTCGTTTAAGAAGAGCCATTCAACTTTTTTTTTTAGCCTGGGATGGAGCAGTATCAGGTCCTCTGATGAATGATTCGTGGTGTCGTGTCCCTTGGTTGGGCTAAAGGCTCCTAAATAGAGGGGCAGTGGCAGGGGTGTCACTAGGGTGGGTGTCACCCGGGGCGAGATCTCATGGTGTCAGCCCCATGGACCTCCTCCCATACAGACCATACTATATGGAGGCCTCCTGGGAAATGTGATCCCTGCGCGAGCCATGACAGAGATCCGGAAAATTTTTAAACCCATTTTCTACCAGTGGTGCATTTTCGCACCACCAGTGACAAATAGAATAGAAAGTCAAATAAGATTTAAAATATACCAGGATCGGCTCATCTTTGGGATTATGGTCATACAAATAAAAATAGAATGCTTAAAAATGTTTAAAACATGTATTAAAATGCTTTGTAAGTCTCACATACTGTATGTGCAATAAAATACTTTAAAAGTCTCCCTAAAAATACAATAAAAAACCACTTTAAAAACACTTTTCTTTTATTGTATTTTAAGGAAGACTTTTAAAGTATTTTATTGCACATATGTGTATTTTAAGAGACTTGCAAAGCATTTTAATACATGTTTTAAACATTTTTAAGCATTTTATTTTTATTTGTATGACCATAATCCCGAAGATGATCCGATCCTGGTATATTGGAGCTGGTCATAACAGTTTTCAATCTTTTTTTTTTTTTAAAAAGATTTAAAATTCTCCTGGCCAGCAATAATCACAGAAGTCTGTACATTTACGAGGTTAAGAGCCATGGCAAGACAACAAAAGGTTAAAAATGTTTCTAGATAAAGCCACATAAACATGATCTATAAACATTTTTAACCTTTGATTGTCTTGCCATGGCTCTTGGCATGCGATGCCACATGCCATGGCCAGCGGGTGGCGCAGTGGGTTAAACCGCTGAACCATGAGCTGTCGATCGAAAGGTCGGCAGTTCGATTCCCGCGACGGGGTGAGCGCTCGTTGCTTGGCCAGCTCCTGCCAACCTAGCAGTTCCAAAGCATGTCAATGCGAGTAGATAAATAGGTACCGCTTGCGGGAAGGTAAACAGCGCTCCGTGTTCCAGCTGCATGCTACGCGCTGCGGCAAGGAGAGTCACGCCGGCCACATGACCACGGAGGTGTCTTCGGACAACGCTGGCTCTTCGGCTTTGAAATGGAGATGAGCACCACACCCTAGAGTCGAACATGACTGGACTTAATTGTCAGGGGATACCTTTACCTTTACCTTACATGGCTCTTAACCTTGTAAATGTATGGACTTCTATGAGAACAGAAAGTCATTTTGGTGTCACCCCTTCCTGGGGTGACACCCGGAGTGGTCCGTTCCCCACCCCACCCCCAGTGACGCCCTTGGGCAGTGGGCTGATGTGGGAAGCCACGTCCACATTTTTAACAGAGACACTAGGTCTTTGGCAATTAGGGCGATGTCCCCCCTCCCATTCAGCTTATAGGGTAACATGGTGATTCAGATCATCTATCCCAGCTCTGTTTCTCCAACAGTTGCCAACCCAGACATTGAACATGAAAAGATGGCCCCCTCTCCTTTGTGTCTGGTATTCAAAGGTATACAACCGATGTACATGGAGGTTCTGTTTAGCGATCACGGCTTCTAGGCATTGATAGCTCCATCCACCATGAATCCCCTTAGTTTGGGCTGCTACTCATCCCCTCTGGGAGTTGATGGTTTTGTTTTGTACGGATATTGGGCTCTCGGCAACTCCAGAATGGCAGGGGGGTTCACAGGTCCTTATTCCATGTTATTCTAGGATTCCTATCAGCAGAGTGGACGTTCCCTAGCTGGCTACGAGGAGATCATGCCGATCTATGACCCTGTGGTGGACTCGGTGGCCCTGGACAGGGACCTGCCTTTCGAGGAGCGAGGGGAACTGGTCTAACTAAGCGCAAGACCGCAGAAGGGCTGTCGGGGCCATTTGCCACTTCGCTGTGTTTTGTAACGGCAGAGGCCACACGGTGTATAACTCAGACTCTTCCAAATTCTTGTAGAGTCATTTCTCTTGTCGGTATGGAAAGGCTCAGCCGCCAAAAGCAATAGAGGGACATATGGGGTGGTGGGGGGGTGGGGGTGGAAAAGACAGACTGTAGCTGCCTCACGGCTTCTGCAATGACAGGGCAGCAGGACACAGAGACAGATGAAAAAGCGTAACCTTTATTTCCATAATTAGCTTCCAATACCATCCGGTTTGACATGGGCTTCTCCCTGTCCTCTCCTCGGTTCGGAACATTTTGTTTGCACAAGTTTGGAGAGGCTTCATCCCGTTGGATGCAGGGGAGGTGGAAGGGGTATGTGAAACAGGGCCAGCTTCCCCAAGAAGGTAGGTGTGTGTGTGTGTGTGTGTGTTTTGGGGGGGTCATCTCTGCTTGCCGTGAGCGGGGTCGAAGGGAGAATTCCCGCCGCCGCCGTTCGTCTGCCATCTGACAGAAGGAGCAACACCTGCCAAGATTCTTCCTTTCTTCACGATGACGAGAAGGAGCAAGGACGGCATTGAGCCTGGCACCCCGAGGCGGGCAGGAAGGACAGCCAAACCTGCCGACGGCTTACTGCAGTGATTTGAGCAGTAGCCAGAACGGTGCTGGAGGGAGGAGGGACGGAATAGCTTCATCAAAGAGGAGACATTGACCACCGAGAGGATGGTTGTGGGAGAGGACCTTCCTTGTGGGGATATGGCCACTGGGATGGAAGGAAGCCCGTGCAGTTGGGAAGAGAGACTGCTTCCTTGGCATTTAGCCAGAGAGAGAGAGAGAGAGAGAGCGTGCACACGCACACGCATACACATGCATGAATGCCACACAGGCCTCCTAATTAAGCCAGGGACCTGGCTACAGTTTTCTGGGCACAGATGCTGTGAGAGGGTGTGTTTAATGCAGTCTAAATCAACCAAAAACACGCAGTGTTTGTTCCTGCAGCTTAAAACGTTGCAGGCCCTGCCTTACGCAGGGTCTCCAGACTGGTTCAGAGCTGCTAAATGCAGCAGCGCTAAAAAACAGCGCATAGTCTTTGCCTCCTGTTGTTTCAGGCATCAACTACTTGCGTTGCCAGATTCACAGCCAGAGAGGGCTCCTCGACCTTCAAAAGGCATGCCTGCACCATCAACATATATGCTTTTAAATAATACCAGTTTAAATTATAGTAGCACCACCAAGGATCCTGGGGAGTGTAGTTTGTGGGGTGGTGGGAAGGCTAAGAATTATCTGCAAGAGCTCCCTAAACTCCCCATCACAGAACTATAGTCTCCAGAATTCATGGAGAGAGGAAACCACTGTATTAAGCCAATTTAGTTTTGTTTCGGTTTTAGGTTGAAGGGGGAATTGCACCAGCTGTGGCTTCTATAACTACAGCGTCAAAGAAGCTACATTTGGTGGAATTGCTGTCCTTCTGTGCAGTGTTTAAAGGTACAGGGAACCCTCTTAAGGGCTGGATTTGGCATCAAAGGGGTGGATCGAGATGGGGGGACAGCCTAGTAACCTGGTTTGGCCTAAGGCAGTGTTTCTCAAACTGTGGGTCGGGACCCACTTGATGGATCGCGACCTGATTTCTGGTGGGTCCCAGGTGATGGAAAGATCAGATAAGTAATTGCCACAAGCCCTGAGGCTATTCAAAAATCAGATAGCTACTAATTGCCCTTCAAAAAGCTGAGCTCCTGCAGTTTGCAAGATAGCTGATAATTACCCTGCAAGCAGCTGAGCTCTTTACTTGTAAATACATACCGGTATATTTATTTATTTCTAGATCACCTTTTTTTTTTTAAAGTCTCGTAAAACTAGGTGGGTCCCGATAGAGCGTCATTTTAAAAAGTGAGTCCTGGTGCTAAAACATTTGAGAATCACTGGCCTAAGGAGTTCCTCTGACCTGGCCAGGGTGGCCCCACACGATAAGATCCAAAACGTTTCACAAACCAATATGGTTTAGATAAAACTCATTTCATAGAAATGATATAGGCACTGGGCGAGAGGGGTGGGGAGGAGAGGGGGGGTGCCTGGTAGCTGCCCCATGTACAAAGAATGGCAACAGGAATACGTTGCACTCCAATCAGACAGCTGACACTCTTACCAGGCAATTTCCTTGCTGACCGAACTGTGCCTAGTGGTGAACAATATTTTTTTCATCAAAGTTTGTTTTTTTTCTCATTACTTTTTTCATCAATTTTGTCGTCATATTTTTTTCACCACTAGTAAAAGGATGCAATGTGGTGGGAAGCGGCTCCCTCCACACTCACAGTTCAGCAGGCTGCAGTGGATCTCTCCAAATAATGGGGGGGGGGGAGTGAAGCAGGCAGCCATGGGATGCTCCCCTATGCACAGGGAATATAATGTGCTAGCATCAGCACCGAAGCCAGGCACCTCCCCCCTCCCCAATAAGTTAGTTAAATAGAGGTGGCACGGAACAAGGTGTTCCTGAAACACAAAACTGAAGACATTCACGCTTCTTTGCTTCCTGGGCAGCTGCCAATCAGCTAGAATCCTGCAGATCCCTGGTCAGGAGTGCCCCCCAACAACAGCAGAGCATCAGGAAAGAGGAGGGAGATGAGCTGGACCAGCACCTGCCCGACGGCTCCTTAGCAACATGCGCAGCTGGAGAGGAGCAGGGACAAGTGTCAGTCAAAGATGCGGCCGGTCGGCTGCCCCTCTGGAGGCAGCCTTGCTAAGATATGCAATCGGGTCCCAGCTTACATCAGAAGGGCCCTGCTGGATCAGGCCAAAGGCCCCTCTAGTCCAGCTTCCTGTATCTCACAGTGGCCCCACCAGATGCCTCAGGGAGCACACAGCCAACAAGATGACCTGTTTCCTGTTGTCACTCCCTTGCACCTGGCACAGAGAGAACCTACTTCCAAAGCCAGGAGGTTGCTTATGGCTTGTAATCTGTGATGGTCTTTTCCTCCATGAATCTATCCACCCCCCTTTTAAAAGTATCTAGGCCAGGTGCCATCACCATAACCTGCGGCAAGGAGTTCCACAAATCAACCCTTATACAGGCATTGACAGTAGTTAGAGGGGGGAGGAGATGGGGCCATCATCACTCTTCCCCATCTGCCTTCCTCCCAGGTATCACTGGCCCGGGGCTCCCAGCTTCCTGTATGTCGATGTCTTCCCACTGCGGTCCCCTGTCTTCACCCTGACGGGCCTCCAGTCCAACACTCTCTATAATGTCTCCATCCACGCCTGGAATGCTCTTGGTGAAAGCGACATCCTGTGGCAAGGAGTTCCACAGATTAATTGATTAATTACCTGCTCTGCAGCTGGTCCTGGAGCCAACAGGTGAACCGGCTGCTCATTCTCCAAGTTCCGGGCACTGGGATCAGCCCAGTGGTTCAGCAACAGGCGCACAATCTGCTCTTGGAAGGGGTGGCTGTGTAGCCCTGCGGCCATGTGCAGGGCGGTGTTCCCATGCGCCTGCAGGCAAAGAATTTTCCCAATCAGCTGACATATATTCATAAAAATGAATGGGACTGATCCTGCAATATTGGGGAAACGGGGGCATAGAGCCAAAAGTCCCTTGCTCAGAACCTAGAGCAAGCCTGCATCTTAGATAGTATTTAAAAAAAATGCATTCCTTTAAAAGAATTAACTTCTGCAAAATAAACAGCCTCAAGGTTATGCACAGTCAATTGGTTTGTGCAGGAGACCAGAATGCTTGGATTGTAGGGGAATATAGCCGTTACTTCCCCATGGCTCCTTTGTTGCTGGATAAACCAGTCTGACCAGTATTCCAACCGCAAAACAACAGCCTGCCTCCTGCTATTCCTACCAGTTCTCTTGCCGCAGAGGTGTGCAGTCTAGCTTAGCAACTGGAAAGAGCACGTACTGGATAACACTCATGTCATCACAGCTGACGGTGGACAACAAGCCCTCTCTCCCTTGCCTGCACAATACTAGTATTTAGGGGTTTCAACTGTCCTTGGGAAGCTAAACCTCTCTGTTGCAGCAACAACCTTCCCCTTTAAAAATATATACTGTATATACAGTATTTTTTCTGAAGACGGTGCGCTAGACGACACATTTCCTGTGTGCTTAAACATTTTGTTTTTCAGAGAGGCAAACAGGTGTTCATAGGTAAGCCTCTCTTCCTCCATCTTCTCCCTTGCACAGGGATGGCTCATCTATGTGGCCAAGTAAGGCAGCTGCCTCAGGCTACAGATTGGTGAGTGGCACCCCTCTCCGTCTGCCTATTTGCCTCCAGTGCTCCTGCTCCTCCTCCCACTTCCTGGCAGTGTGGAGGAGATGCTCCTCCAGTACCACTCTCCTCTCTGTGATACTTCTATTCCTGAGTTTGGACAAAGAAGAGGGGGATAGAGTGGAAAAGGGAGAAGCAGAGAGAGACCAACACATCACTGGGTAAGAAGAGGCAGCCTCAGGCACAAGTCTAGGGCTGACCCTGAAAGAGTGCTGTTTATGTTTCTAAGGACTCCCACTATGGGGAAAGCCATGCCCACTTCTTAGACTGTCTGTGCCATAGTGCTCCCTAGTGGGAGAGAAAGGGAGCAACGTACCTTCAGATTCACAAAATGATGGAGCTCGCGCCTAGGCAGCTGGAGAAGGAACTGAGTCAAAGGCAGATTTGCAGCTTGGACGGCCAAGTGCAAGACTGTTTTGCTGCTTTTCAGGTCCTACAAGAAAAAGGAGACGAAAATGCATTGGGCAGCCAGGCTTGCTGCCCAGGAATCTTGGTCCCTTGACCCCAATATAGGAAGAAGGAGGCAGTCGGCATATCCTGTGCACTTACTGGGCTCTTGTAGTCGGCCCCGAGTTGCAGAAGCAACTGGACACAGCGCAGCACGTCCTGCAGGTGAGGCAGAGACGACGGCACCGTGCTTTGGGTCTGGAGGGCGGCATTGTGCGAAATGACGGCGCAATGCAGTGGGGTCAGACCTGCCAGGATAGCACAGGAAGGAAGATCAGTGTTGCATGCTACAGTAGTGCCCTCCTGTTACCCTCCATTGTTTCGGGTTAAAGTTTCCAGGAATAAAGTTTTCCAGTCAATCATTACTACCCGCGGATTCGCTTATCCGCGGGGAGCAAAAGTGCTGTTTACCTCACGCCATTTGTGGTCTGTTCTTGGCTATCCATGGCCATTTGCTGCATCCATGGCCAATCTGAAGGTATTCATGGCCATTTTCAATCTATCTGCGGGACCATTCTGTATCCGCGGCAGCTATTTTGAAGCTATCCGTGACCATTTTGAAGCTATCCCTGCCCTTCTGAATCTATCCATAGCCATTCTGAAGCTATTCTGTAGCCAGTCAATGCCCCAGAATGCCCCAGTCAATGCCCCAATCAGCACCCCAGAATGCCTTGCAGCAGCTGATAGTGCCCCAGAATGCTTTGTGATGCCACAGCCTGCTCAGGTTGCAACTTTTGGAACTGCTGAAACTTCAAAGGTGCGCTTTTTTAAAAAAATGTAAATTGTTTTTATTCTTTTGCACTCAGCATAAAGGACAGAAATAATACAGAAAAATAATATAGAATAAGACAGAAAAAGGACAGTATAATAAACACAGTCCTTTTATACTCTATATGCTGTATAGCATAGGGTCTGTGGAACCTAACCCATTAATCACAAAGGGTTAATGATTCCGTATCTGCGGTTTCTGTATCTGCTGGGTTTTTCAGGAACCTAACCCCAGCAGATAGCGAGAATTGACCGTACATAACCTTACCGTACATAATCTTACCGTACAGAATTGACCGTACATAACCTTACCGTACATAATCTTACCGTACAGAATTGACCGTACATAACCTTACCGTACATAATCTTACCGTACAGAATTGACCGTACATAACCTTACCGTACATAATCTTACCGTACAGAATTGACCGTACATAACCTTACCGTACATAATCTTACCGTACAGAATTGACCGTACATAACCTTACCGTACATAATCTTACCGTACAGAATTTACCGTACATAACCTTACCGTACATAATCTTACTGTACAGAATTTACCGTACATAACCTTACCGTACATAATCTTACCGTACAGAATTGACCGTACATAACTGCTCCCATTGTCTTACCTTCAAAGTTTCTGGCCTCCACATTGACAGGTACGCCGGTCATCATCACAGCCTGGAAAAGAATCCAGGGAAAAATTGTATGCGTGTGTCCTAAGACAGAGGGAAGCAGTGCTACGAGGGCCACTAGTGGCACTCCAGGGTATGACAGGAGATACTTCGCCCTTCTGCTATGGAGAGCTCAAGAGGCTGCAGCAGTTGGAGAAGCTGCTCCCTCATTAGAGGGAGGGACAACTGTGGGGCAAGCAGCCATCTCTGGTGGCACTCACAAAAGTGGAAAGTCCTGGACTGAATCACAAAACTTGCACCCTCTCTCCATACAAAAGCAATCCTGCTCTTTCCTATGCTGTTGCAAGGGTTTTGGGGGTGGGTGCAATATACCTTTACGACAAAATGCACCATAGCAGTGGTTCTCAAACATCTTAGCACCGGGACCCACTTTTTAAAATGACACTCTATCGGGACCCACCTAGCTTTACGAGACTTAAATAAATAAATAAATACATATATATATTTACAAGTAAAGAGCTCAGCTGCTTGCAGGGTAATTAGCAGCTATCTTGCAAACTGCAGGAGCTCAGCTCTTTGAAGGGCAAATCGTAGCTATCTGATTTTTGAATAGCCTCAGGGTTTGTGGCAATTAGTGATCTGATCTTTCCATCACCCACCAGAAATCAGGTCACAACCCACCAAGTGGTTCCAGACCCACAGTTTGAGAAACGCTGCACTATAGCATGGTAGAAAATTATACATTGATTATACGTTGATTTGTTGCATAAGAATCTCTTCTGTTCACTGTCAATGATGTTTCTCTTTTCAGTAAGAAATTAGGGCCTACAGTATTTAGTCAGAGAGAACTTACTCAGTTAGTGTCACCCTAACTTTGATGCAAATGCTAGAGAGAGGTTTATATAGAGATTTGGCAGAGTTATTGTTGTTGTTTTTGTATGGGAGCCCTGCGAGTCAGTTAGCCGCGCTGTTGAGTTAGCCAGGCTGTGCCTTATCAGCTGTGAGTCGGTGTTGGGAGTTTAAAAAACTAAAGCTAATACGGCACAGCAAGCCGTGTACCCTCACCGGTCGGTTCGTGTAACCCTGGGGGTACGCGTACCACAGGTTGAGAACGCCTGTCCTAGACCAAATATAATAGCTCTGTACTTGAAATGAAATCCCAGATGCCCATATGTAGGGAAGAAGTACACTGCGGCATAGCCAGAAGTATTATTAAAGGTTTGCCACAGACAATCGCCGGCAGAAATGGCAAGCCACTTTTCCATTTAAGACTGGCTTGCCTCTTCGGCTGCATGATTGGCTGCAGTAAAAATTTCCATATTGAGTGGATAAAGGTTTTTCCAGGTATGGAAATTAAGCAACGGGAAAAGCATCACTGTCTTGATTTCTGTGTGTCAGCCTGCTGTAGGAGTAGGAGCAGGGCCTGTAAAAATGCTGGTAATCAGTGCCGGTTTTAAGCCAATTGTACCAATTGTTCCCAATTGGACCCCGTGCCTAAGGGCCCCCTGTGCTAGGGTAACCTACTCTAGTCTTCTCAAAATACAAACAACAACACATATTTTTATGAAATCATTCCACAGTCACTAAAACAAGTGGTGTTGTAACTATTTACTTTTCAAAGGTAATCTACACATTTTGGTTTTTTTACTGGTAGGCTTTCATATATGCAATTTTATATTAAAATGTGCTTAGGTGATGCACTTTTTAAGCACAAATTTTGATTGCTTTTCATTCGACCATAGAGATATAAAGTCTATTATAAATTTTATGTATATGGGAAGTCCTCACTTAAAGTTGTCGATAGGTTCTTCTTGGAAACTGCAACTTTAAGCGAAACGACTTATAATGAAACCAATTTTACCATAGGCTAATTGATAAATGTAAATGTTCCCATAGCATTTTCCCGTCAACTTTAAATGAAACAATTTAAAAACGAAACAACTTTAAGTGAGGACTTACTCTATTTTTCAGATTCTACAGACCTTGTGAACTTGCAAAAAATGTTTCCAGTTGAGCCCAGCAACTCCTAAGGTTGGCTCTGTTGGTAACTCTACAATCAACCCAACCGGGGCTCTCTTGGCGTTATACTCACGGTAATGACATCAGGCAGCCCATAGGTGGCACCAAAGTGCAATACAGTCTGGCCCTTCTGATCCACAGCATTGACATCGGCGCCCAACATGATCAGGTCCTTCACAATCTCCGGCTGATTGGCTGCGGCGGCCACTAGCAGTGGAGTCTGGGTAGCGGAGAAAAGCAGTGAGCACCTCCACTTGGGGACGTCTTTCCACATTGCAATCCTAGGTGTCTACCTAGGTTGGCAGTATATGGGGTGGGGGGCAGCAGTAGATGGAAAGTACAAGCTCAGGCTTTCATGGTCAGAATTGTTAAAATCCTCCTGGGACGCACCTCGCGTCCCGGGAGCGTTTACCCTGCTCCCGGGAGGGTGCGTCCAGCAACGCTTCCCTCTCCGTGATTCGGGCCAGCCGATTGGCTGGCCGGATCACGTGACGCCCAACGCCGGCACGAAGGAGCTGCGCGTTTATTGCAGCTCCCTCAGTCGGCGTTCGGGGAGCAACGGGGGCAGACGCATCGGGCTGAGCTCCTCCGAGACAGCCCGGCGTCCATTCCTGAGGGCTCCTGCGGCGGCTAGGCTGCACATTGAACCTGATGTCCACCCGGGCAGAGCGCTTGCGCTCCGACGGTGAGCTCGGACCCGCTTCCCAGGGTTCCAGGCCGACGAGGGACTACAAACGTGGTTCTTGCGAGGGTGGGGCTGACCCCCCCTCTCTCATCGACGCTGCGCTCAGCCCAACGGGCAGCGAGCGCACCAGCACCAGGGGTGGGGTGGCCCCCCCATCTGCTTAAAACGCCTGGGCAATATAGGTAATGTTAAGGGTAAGTGTAAGGGTAATGTCTAGTATTCTGCTGGGTATAAAGACCATGGTCAACGATGTTGGGTTGTCCTAACGTAGGGGTGGCCAACCTTCCACCATGAGGGCCTCTGCGTTCTTAAGAGTGGTGTAGAAGACAGAATCTTGGCAGCTGCAATTGCTGATGGTGCTGCTAAAGCAGCTTCACCTGCTGAAATACCTGCCCCTATACAACCATTAAAGGTACAGGAACATTCATGTTTTGCCCTCCCATGTTGAGGGCATTGTCAAAGGATAACATTATCACACCAGGATTTTCCATGAGGCAATAGAAATACATTGGGGGAGTTTTAATAGGAAGAAAGAGACTTGGGAATAAGTATCCTATCCCCGTTCCAGGCCACTCTGGAGCAGCCCAGAGGTCTACTTGGGGGAAGGGGACATTCATCCCGTTCCCCCGGTGTAAACCGGGGGAGGGCCTCCTCAGATTTCCACCAGCTAAATAGCTGGCGGAAGTAGGAGGAGGCCGTGTAATGGTCACGCCGGCTGGAATGGGGACGGGGATATGGCGCCCCCTCCCAGGCCGGCACAGCCAATGACCCCCTCCCTCGCCACCCGGACCGCCCATGCGGCCGCCGGAGGATCCCATACTGGTCTAGCGCCGGTGGCCCTTACTCCCGAAACGTCGCGAACGTGTTTTATGGCACGTTCGCGACGGCTTCTGGTGGCGGAGTGCTCGCTCTGCTGCTTGATACATCTGGAGGATTGCGCTCTGAGTGTCAGTAATGCTTGGATGGACCCCTACGTTAAAAAGAACCAGGATTAAATAATTTAATATGGAGATGTTAGGTGCCTTTAAGAGGGGAATGGGAGATGAACAGAAGACTGGTGGGACTGATGGCAGATTGGGTCATGAAGTGAAGTCCTGTGATACTACTCAACTAGCTGATTGAAGGAGACTGTACATCTGAAGGTGGTCCCTCAATATATTTCTGTCCTTTCTTCAGGACATCCAGGACTGAAGCTCTCTTGTTAGGGTGTCTGGGCTTG
Source organism: Plestiodon gilberti rubricaudatus (assembly GCA_026170595.1). Classification (NCBI taxonomy): domain Eukaryota; kingdom Metazoa; phylum Chordata; class Lepidosauria; order Squamata; family Scincidae; genus Plestiodon; species Plestiodon gilberti. The sequence continues at coordinate 3,076,650 of JANXHW010000011.1, forward strand.
AACTGATGTTGGAGGGAGCTAGGGGTTTTAGCTTAGCTTTTATGCAGTTTTAGTATCAGTCTGGTTTTAAACCGCATTTTAGAGCTTTTTCAAATTTTAGACATCTTAGCTGAATTTTAAGTTTTAAGTTTTACGTGTTGTAGGTGATTTTGAACTGGCGGGATATGGTTCATGGGATCACGAAGGGTCGGACACGACTTAACGACTGAACAACAACAAGGTGATTTTATCCTTTGACAATGCCCTCAACATGGGAGGGTGAAACATTAGGACAACCCAACATCGTTGACTGTTGACCCAGCAGAATACTAGACATGGAAAGAAAGTACTTGCTATTTTAGTGCATTTGTGCACTGTGCACTTTTGCTACACTGGAGCAGCAGAGCGCAAACGAAGGACAGAAGCTCTGATTCGATGTGCTAGGAAAGTCGGGTAGCTCCCTAGAAAAGAGTCCAAGAGCCCGGAGGTCCAATGCCATATGGGCGAGTCGAAGCCACCTCTAGCTATTTGAGAGCTGCGTCAACAAGGGAGGCATGGACCAGAAAAGGGCGGCCAGATTTTCGATCCGCTGCTGGCGCTGTGCTTTGAACCGCTGCTCAAGCGGAAGCAATTATCGGGTGAAACTTTTCCAAGCGCATCCTCTCAACGGCTGGAGACACTGGCTGAGAAGTTGGCAACCCGAGAGGAGGGAGGAAGATTCCAAGTAAACCCAGAGGTTGGCTGCCAGGAGGGAAGGGAAGGGGGAAAAGTTGAACTTGGTTCCAGCTTGTAACCAAGCCAGGATCAGGAGATGCTTTCACCTAGGTCGGAAGACGAGATTTCTCAAAATTGGACAACTTCCATGCAAGGGGAATAAAATCCAGACCTTTCCCTTGTGCTCTTTGGCATCCAGCTGTCCGTAGTCTCTGAGCATCTCGGCTGCAGCGTAAGCCAGTGGTCGGAGCCCCTGGGCTACAAGCAGGTGTAGGAGCCTAAGGAGGAGGGACAATTGTCAGGAGCCTGATGTCCACCAGGCAAGACCCTCACGGCCTCAACCTTCCAGCGACTTCCCTCTTGCTGGCTTTCATGCACAGACCCGCTGGGCAGGGCGGGGCTCCAAGCCCTTCTCTGCAAGCACCCCACCTGCATACTCTTCTTTGCAAGCACCCCACCTGTATACTCACATGTCCCCATCTTCATCCTGCTGCAGCAGACGAGCCAGCCCCATATTCTGGATCTCCGTTCGAGCTTGGGCCAGTTGGCCTGGCTCCACCTCCGCAGATGTGGCCGGGTAATTTCCAGAGGGAAGGAGACAAGGGTTGTTTTGTGCCTGCTCCAGCCAGGTGCCCGCAGGGGCTGGGTAGAGGCTCAAGGCCTGGGTGTCTGTGGCTGCCTTCTGGGAGGGAGAGATGGAAAGCATGTCAAAGAAGCATTGCAACGCAGCTGATATCTCCCCGTGATGGAATTCAACCTCCCCTGGCAGCCTTGAATCTCCTTTTGGTGACTTTAGGTCAGTGGTTCCCAAACTGGGAGCTGCGGCTCCCAGGGGAGCCGCGGATACCAGCCAGGGGAGCCGCGGAGTGCCATGGAATCCTCTCAGAAAAGTGCAATGCCAATTGGCAGGCATCAGCATAATGTAATGGGGAGTCATGGCCAAGGGTCGCCAATGGTCAAGGGAGCCGTGGGTCCAAAAAGTTTGGGAAACACTGCTTTAGGTCAATAGCGCAATCCTATCCAACTTACACCCCCAGTGTAACCAACAGGGGAGGGCAGGGCAGGAGGCTTTGGAGGGGAGCAGAGGGGAGATTTAAATCCCTTTTGAATCCCCCTTTGCAGGGGATTTGAATTCCCTTTCCATTCTGGGACCTCCCGTTCTCGCTGCACCGCTGGTTACACTGGTGGTGTAAGTTGGATAGGATTGCACTGTAATTCTCCTTTCGTCGAGCCTACCTCACAAGACTGTTGTGGAGGTAAAGCAAGAAAGACCGCATGCATAGCCCTGAGCAACTGAGAGGAAGCGGGAGCTTCAAATGCTGTAACACAATGCAACAAAGTTCCTTCCATTTCCACGGTCTGCACCCCCCCCCCCACAACTCACCTCATAATCCACCACGGGCGCCATCTTGGAACCATATGCATCCTCGGTAGCCCCAGGCCCTGGTGGGCCATAAACGCTGGCTTCCAGGGGGGTGAAGAAGCTCATGTCATACTGGTCTCCTGGAGGCTGGTGGAGGAGGTAATTCTTGGTGGCGTCCACACAGTGGTAGCTTGAGGTGTCTGGCTGCCAGGCAGGAAAGGCGGCAACTGGGTACCCTGGAGCGGCTGTTTGGCCTGGGGTGGGGGCCCCTCCCTCTGTTGCTCCAGGGGGCTCTGGGAATGGGGCCTCAGCTGGGCAAAGAGAAAAGGTGGCAGAGCACAACTCACAACGCTGGCACAGAACTGACAGCCCAAGGCCATGTGTCCCCTTGCCCAAATCAAGGGAATCCAAATTTGAAGCCGACGAGGAGAGCTGAATTTAAGAAGCACTTGCATACGTTCCATTTTGCAGAACTTCTTCTGGGCTTTGCCAGTCATGGGCAGGAGCTGTATCGTATACGCAGGCCCCCCACCTCCAGCCTCAGGAAATCTTATCCAGGTAGGCCTTGGGCTTTTGAGATTTTGGCAGGTATTGCCCACACCCATTTCATAAGGACTAGAAACTTGGTTCTTGCTTAAAACCAAAACCACCACACCCTTTGGGATTCTCAAGAAGCTGCATTATGGGATCAGCACCACCTTCCATCCCTGTGGTTTATTCGCTGCCCTGAAGAATACCCTCCAGAGAAACTGGTACGGAGGAGACAGAGATGGCTGGGAGGAGGCAGCGGGCGGGGGGGGGGGAGCTGCAGCAGGAGTCACATCTGCACCCAGTCTGCACATCTGCACAAACCCAGTCACATCTGCACACATCTGGGTTTGCCAGCAAGGCAGGAAGCAATAGAAGAGGCAGAACTGGGTGACACGGAGCAGTGCCACTGTGCCAGTATGGTACAGGCACCAACAAGGAAGGACTGTACCATTAAAGTGATAACACTGGACTGAGGGAGTGGTTTGGATTAGGTTCCCCCTCGAAGGAGTTTGAAACATGTTGAGTTGACGTCAAGGAAAGAGGAAGGATTGCTTGTGGGGATTCCAACTTCCCCTGGCAGGGGGCAGAAGGAAAAGCATTGTGTGTTTTTTGTGTTCACAGTCACTCACCTGGCTGGGTGGCTTCTATAGCAACTGCAGGGACCTGTAAAGGAGAAGTAAAAATGTGAGTCTGTGATTAATAAGTCTGGTACAGGTAATAATGCAACTGGTTGTCTTCACACTTTGAATGCAATAGGCAGCGTGCGTCAGTGGTTAGAGTGTTGGGCTGGGAGGGATCCAGGTTCAAATCCTGCCAGGAAGCTCACTGGTAGAGGTGGAGTCGGTCATGATCTTTCAGCCTCTCTTAGAGGGTTGTTGTGAGGAAGAGGAGAACTAACTTTGAGCTCCGTGGAGGACGTAAATGCTGTGGAACCATCTCCCCTGTGAAGTCTGCCCTCCCCCCTCAACTTTCACCTTTTGCATCATCATCAAGACCGTCCTATTTTGTTGGATATTATATGTAGAACATAGTGAATAGTATGCTGGTAGGATGTATTGCTTCGCGCTTGCTATAACCTTACGAAATATGTATTGTTTTTATGTTTTAATATATTAATAAAATACAAATATATATCCAAAAAAACAAAAACAAAAAACAACCCGTCCTCTTTTGCCCTGCACAGGGCTCGACACAAGAGTATGGAAGAGTTATCTCGGCCCAAAGGAGCATGGCCACTGGGCTTCTGCATGCGCTAATAAATTGGGCATGTGGCCTGAAGGCAGATCATTCCACTGGATCACTGCAGCTGGACCAGTTCCTTGAACGATCATGTCCAAGGCCCAGATGCAGCCAAGTACCCTTTTCTCAAAGCAGAAGCTGATTGGAAGAAAGCATGATCATGCAGAGTTGCAACAGAGAGCTCCTTCTGCAAGTGGATGCTTTGAGCTCACAGGCACCTGTGTACGTAATTCATTGGTGTATTTTTCATGGTCTGCGAGAGACTCTCTCATGGCCCAATGGTGTGTCCTAGCATACAGGTTGGGGAGTTAGTGGAGGACTCACCAGCGGCCCAGCTTCATGGCTGGGTACGGACTGCTGCTGTCGTTTTTGCTCCAGTAGTTTCTTCACGGTCTGGGATGCAAAGCTGTTGCGTTGCACTTTGCAACCTGCAAGGGAAGAGAGAGAATGTGTGGGGTGTTCAGGAGGAGGAGGAGGAGCTGGGATCAGATCCTGTGCCCCCCCCAATTCATCATTCGAAAGAGCATGTGGCACAGTCCTCTCGTGCAACCTCAGAACGCATGTTCCACTTCCTAAATACAGACCTTCCCTGAGTTAGACTTCACCAGGCATTGCTCACACACTTCCAAGCCAATTGTTGCAGCCTTATGGACTAGAAACCTGGTTCTCTCTTTTTAAAAAGAGAAGCTGAATTCCACACCCAGTACCCACTTCTATTCTTTCACAGAATTCTGCTCCCATTCTACTTTCCAGGATGTGGTCTATTCCTGTGAACTGGGAGTAGCAGGGTCTGGGAAAACCGTCCTTTCTTTAGAGTCAAGAGGTGGTCTTTTATTGGAGGAAACCAATGAAAACACATATCTCACAGAACAGCACAATCATCTTCACTAAAGATACATGGCTGGCCTAAAGGGGTATGTATCCTATGCCGTTCCTGTGTTGCCATTCCCGTGATCCTATGCCGTCCCTGCTGTATCCTATGCCGTTCCTGTGTTGCCCCAAAACAGTCCAGGAGCACCTCGGGAGAAGGGGAATGTTTGTCCCCTTCCCCCAGGTGTCATCAAGCCCCGGGTTTATGGGCCTCCTCAGTTATACACCAGGTCCAGGCCGAACCAGCCTGGGAATGGGCAGAGAATACTGGTGAAGCACGTTGCTGATATCACCTCCCCCTCCCAGCCCGGACTGGCCAACAATGGCCCCCCTCCCTCCAATGGCCCCCTCCCTCGTCGTCCCATCCCGTCCATCCTCGCCCCTGCACTGAGCAGCGTAGAGCCTACCTGCGGTGTCCCTGGGGGAGTGAGTGGTGCCAGCCTCAGCACCGGCACCACTTGCACCTGAGTCGTCGCAAATGTGCTTTCCGTGCTTTACGCACATTTGTGACAGCTTAGAGCGGCGGAGCACGCACTCCGCCGCTCTAAGCTTTACAGCGCAATCCTATCCAACTTACACCACTGGTGTAACCAGGGGGGAGGGCAGGGCGGGAGGCTTTGAAGGGGAGGGGAGATTTAAATCCCCTTTGAATCCCCTTTTGGAGGGGATTTGAATCCCCTTTCCATTATGGTGCCTCCTGTTCTCAGTGCACTGCTGGTTACACCGGTGGTGTAAGGTGGTGTAAGTTGGATAGGATTGCGCTGTTAGTGAGGATTGCGCTGTTAATAATGTTACGTGCTCATCATTTCCCTGAGAAGTTCCAGGGGAAGAACAATCCAGGTTTGATTTTCTTGGGATTGAGTGAACACTCGAGACTTTTGTGGCCCTTGTTCTATTATTCGCTTTATCTACCAATACACAAAGAGAAAATGAGTAGAGGCAAAACCACAGTGATGCAGACTTGAGTCTATTGACTCGGACTCGAGTTGGGCTCAAGTCACGTCGATGACTCGACTCGGAATTGACTCGGCGATTGTTAAAAACTCGAAAGACTCAAGACTTGGAGCCTTTTACGACAATGCAATAGGCAATTTTATTCAGGTTTAAACCCACTTTCCCCATTAAATAGATAGGGACTTGCAACTCACAATCAAAGACTCGGGACTTGGGGGCAAAGACTTGATCCACATCCCTCCAAAACAGGCACCCTGATAAGGTCAGTCCCTGGGCAGAGGGCATCTTGGGCTGCTGTCTTTGACTGACCCCTGTGACATCTGCTAACTATCGCTGGAAACTTCCCTCATGCTCTTTCAGAGTTGCTGATGAGTATCTTCTTCCAAAACACAGAGAGGCTCTCAGCTATCAGGAGACCAGCATTAGTTTCCACTGATGATGCTGAACCATCAATGGACAGTTCTGGATTCTTCCCTAGCAACCTGCCTAACAAAGAAACAGCTGGCCAATGGTTGTTATAATCATGTCTCCTAGGGCTGGTTCTCAACAGTGAGGTCAAGTCCTACAGCCTTCAATTGCCATAATTCTGATGAAACCAGGCCTGATACAGAGGCTATCAGGCTGGCAGAAAGATAACCGTTCTCTTTCCGCATTGTATGAATCATCAGGCAGGGCCTTCTCTCCCCAGCTTTCCGCCTCTGCGGTCTGTGGTTTTCCTTCTCAGCGCACAATGGATGCTTTCCAGAGCAGGCGGTACCCAAGCCCAGATGCTGTGGGCTTTTTTTTTTGTTCCTGTTAAAGCCATCCCAGCACAGTGTGAGGAGGAGGAGGGAAGGAAGGTAACCTGCCAACCAAAAGGACAGCACCCCTGGGTGAGGACTGCGGTTCCCCTCCCGACTACGCCATCGCTTCCGTGATGGAAGACATGACATGTCTGGAGGAAGTGAGCTGGAAGCAAAGCTCAAAACGGACCCAGGCTGATCAAACCCATTTCTCCACTAGCGGGTACTTTTCTTCCAGATCCTGTGACCGTCCTAAACCCACGTCCTGTATTTCAAAGCTGTGCGCGTCATCGACACGAAATCTCGAGGGAGCCATCGATGGAGGGCAACTGGGCAACGCTAACCAAGAACACCACCCTGTGCGATCCCTCCTCAAAACAAAACGAAACCAAAACCCCTTTTCCGTGAGGACTTTGGTTCGACGGCTCTGCATGCTCTTGCATGTAAGCCCAAGTACGTGTGCATGAAATCATCATATAGTTGTCTCCTGTTTACCCTGCCAGCAACGCTCTCCATCTATGAAGATGAGTGGGGCGGGGTCTCAGGTGCATCCTGAGATTTGATTGGCAGTGATGCACCAGAAGACCTAAGAACATCAGAAGAGCCCTGCTGGATCAGGCCAAAGACCCCTCTAGTCCAGCTTCCTGCATCTTACAGTGGCTCCACCAGATGCCTCAGGGAGCACACAAGACACCTGTATCCTATCGCCACTCCCTTGCATCTGACATACAGAGAAAACCTACTTCTAAAACCAGGAGGTTGCAGAGGCGTAGCTAGGCGCCCCTGCTACTGTGGCGGAAAAGCCTGCCGCCCCATTATGCAAATTAAATAATTTGCATAATTAAATAATTTGCATAATGAGTTTCGGGGTTTTTTTCAAGGTTTTTAACGCTAACGGGGCTTCTAAAAGGGTATGTGTGCTTTGCCAAACTTATCTGTAGTTCTAGGAACCTCCAGCGACGATCAGGGGCGCAGATCGTCCCTCTGCAGCTCTGCTCCCGGTCGCGAACTCTGCAAAGCGTCCAGGAGCGCGCTGCAGAGTTAACGCATGCGCAGAGCGACGATGTTTCCAATCGTCACTCTGCACAAGCGTTAACTCTGCAGCTCTGCTCCCGGGCGATTTGCAAATCGCCCAGGAGCAGAGCTGCAGAGTTAACGCTTGCGCAGAGCGACGATTGGAAACATCGTCGCTCTGCGCATGCGTTAACTCTGCAGCACGCTCCTGGGCGCTTTGCAGAGTTAGCGTCCGGGAGTAGAGCTGCAGAGGGCCGATCTGCGCCCTTGATCGTCGCTGGAGAGTCCTAGAACTACAGATAAGTTTGCGCAAAGCACACATACCCTTTTAGAAGCCCCGTTAGCATTAAAAACACTTTAAAAAAAACAAAAGTTAAGGAGGCTCCCGCCCCCCACGGAGCCTTTCCGCCCCAACGCCCTGGGGCCCACCGCACCACCGCCCCATATCAGACGACGCCCCTGGGAGGTTGCTTATGGCTTGTAACCTGTGATGGACATTTCCTCCATGAATCTCTCCAATCCCCTTTTAAAGGCATCTAGGCCAGGTGTCGTCACCACATCCTGTGGCAAGGAGTTCCACAGATTAATTACACAGACCTCCTCAGTAGTGGCCCCTTAATCATGGCATTTCTGCTGTCTCCCTCCCTTCCAGGATTTTGTCAGTGATTGGAGACCAGGCTCTTTGTAAAGACGTTTTTTTTTTTGGGGGGGGGTACAACTTCTTTGTTCCTCTTTCATCTTGTTTCAATTGCCAAATGCCATCTCCTCTGATCTCTGGGTCCGCTAACCTCTGTGTCTGTGCTGTACCCCCCTTCTCTCCTCTCTCCCACATTTCTGCCCTGTTCTCCTCTTCCTTTTCAAGTCTTCTTGTAAACTATTCCTCTTGCCCCACAAGTGAGTTCATGGTGTGTGTGGGTCCTGGGTTCAATGTCATCTCTACTCTGAATTCACGATGCGGCCTTCTCTCAGGTCGTTATCTGCAGTATGGACATAGTCATCCTGTCCTACCTTACAGGATTGTTGTGTGAAATGCTTTGGCTATTATTCATCCATATATAAATGCCAACTGTTAGTGTTGGTATGATGTCTGTATGTTGTATGAAGGGTGTTATATGTTTGCATATATACCCCGCCTTTCCAATGCCAAAGGAAAACTCAAGGTGACTTCTAAAAATGAAAAACGGGTAAATCAAATGCAACAACACACTACCGAGCAAATAAAAACAGCCAACAATCGTACTTAGCTGAATAGGCAAAGTGCTACACCTGTATCATCTTGACTTTATCTTCACAACAACTTGGTAAGGGAAGTGTTATTATCCCCATAATGCAGATGGAGAAGACTGAGGCTGGGAGGATGTGGCTTGCATAATGCCACCCTGCCAATTTGTGGCGGAGGCGAGATTTGAACTAGGGGAAGTCCCGATTCACAGCTCGGTCTCTTCACCACTCTGTTTCAGCTGGCAGGAGAGTGAAAACCGTTAGCCAGAAGAATACAGTTCGGGGGAGGGGGGAGGAAGCACACCTTTAACTGTTGTTATCATCAACAGCTGCATTGTGTTAGTATGTGAAACGGCATACTGGCCACTGCACGTGGCATATACACTGTAGACATGATGCATCACCCCCCCCCTCCAAGATTTGCAGTTTGCAGTCTCAAACTGCAAATCTTGGAGGGGGGGGGTGATGCATCATGTCTACAGTGTATATGCCACGTGCAGTGGCCAGTATGCCGTTTCACACACTAACACAATGCAGCTGTTGATGCATTGTGTTAGTTGATGCATTGGGTGGGGTGGAGGCTGATCCCCTATGAATGACAACTCTTGCAACTAAGCTGGCAATTTTTTTAAAGAAGGGATTCCCAACATGCAAAAACGGGCAGTGATTTTCGAGAGATTAGGTTACAAGAACATCCAAGTTGGAACCTTTGCTTGACTGAATGTGAGAATATTCCAGTGGGTTGTACTCTACAGTCATCTCTGTTCGTTCCTAGTCTGCCATTTTTAACGGTGCCCATTTATATCTTGCCTTATGGCAGGGCCACATCCGGTTCTCGACGCCATCCTATGAAGTTTGCCGCAAGCGTTATTTTATTTTTTAAAGTTCTCATAGTACTGTATCCTTCTATCACAGCTTGCAGCGTACCGGGGGGGGGGGGGGGAAACAACTTACTGCAGCGTGTGGTCTATTTCACATTACAGTATCTCCATAATGCAGATGGGGAAGACTGAGGCCGAGAGGATGTGGCTTTGATAATGCAAAGTTGGAGATCTTGCTACAGTGCAAGGCATTTAAAACATCCGTGATATCTGTGCTGATGGGAGAAGAAGTGAAGTTGTTGGTTTGCTAAAGGAGACAACAAAGTACTGGATTTGGAACTACAAGGGCATGGGTATACTATGCCATGGGTAAGTATATTGATGTCTTTGGGCCTATTCACATGGTGGGATTATGAAGGCCAAGGTGTGTGTTTGTGTGTGTGTGTGAGAGAGAGCTACATGTGTACATGAGCAAGGCACAAACCAGTTGTTTACAGGTGAATCTTCTACATCACCTCAAAAATCAGAGTGTTGCCAGATTGGAACTTGATGTTGTGAATGAAGCTGGCGAGAGCCAGACCCGGAGGCAACACGCAGTCTGATGGCTCCAGAAGACCACGTTGGGATCCACGGGATTCTCACGTACATCTCCCCGAGACGAAGGGCCAGGGTTAGGCTTACCAGATCTCCAACCGGGACAGAATGCTAGACCTTTAGGAGATGGAATGTGGGCAGGTGTAGCTTGTTAAACCTTAGAGCACAATCCTAGGCATCCATGGGGCTTGCTTCTGAATAGACATGCCTAGGATTGTGTTCTAAGGTTTAACAAGCTACACCTGCCCACATTTCTTCTCCTAAAGGTCTAGCACTCTGTCCCGGTTGGAGATCTGGTAAGCCTAGCCAGGGTTGGCAGTGTCTGGTGGTTCATTTCCCAATTCCCCCTCCCTCTCTCTTGGGCCGAGAACAAAGAAACGGTGAGAGGCTAGCAGATCTGAGTGAGAGAAGAACTAGGATTTGATCAGGGCGAGGCAGAGGCTGGAATGAAAGGAAGCAAAGAGTGAGACCCAGGGGGGACCTTTTGTGGCTCACAGCTGCCAGTTGGGGATGTGACCTGATGTTCCTTGCAGGACTGTCATGCACTGGCTCCATTCCAATTGCCAATGTTCAATGTGTAGGTTTGTAAATAACGTCAAAATTACAAAGCAACTGCAAGCTTCCAGTGCGTTCTCCTCCACAGGCAGCCTGAACCCAGGTAAACACGATGTCCCTGGAACTTCTCACCACTTGGGGTAATGGGGCATGAGCACCTAGCAATGCTTGACAATGAAGTCAGTTGCACGCACGCACACACACACACATGTCTTGGTCTATAAACAGGCGGCAATATGCAGTGACCGACCAGACTGTATCACTTCAGACTGCAGATAGGGAATCCCATTTAGAATGCTCATCCCTTGAAAAATTCCCTGCAAGAAGAAAACTAACACATCAAGAACAAACTATTCTAGCCAGCCCCTCTACCTTGCTAGTTTTCTGCATACAGGGAGTTTGTGTTTGTTTGTTAACATGGGGAAGTGTCCAAAAGTGTTAAAAAAAACAAACCTGCTCACCCCTACTTGCACTCTAAAAATGGTACAGCCTGTTCAACCAGCTCAGGACACCGGCCTTCTTAGTTCTCTTGCATGCTTTGCTCCAGCAAGCTGCAGGTCATCAAGGGTTAAAATAATGATGTGGAAAGAAATCAAGTGTGTGCAGGTGTGAGAGAAGCCAATTTCTCTGATTCAGTTCCCCCTCATCACAACTTGCCATTGTAAATCATGAATGGTGTGGAGAGAGTAATCTTTCTCCCCCCTCCCCCTTGTCACAAGACTGGAACCCAGAGTCATCTAAAGAACTGCACTAGCAGGCAAATAAGTAAATTTAGGACAGCTCCCAAGTGTTTCAAACAATACCTCATCGACTCTTGGAACTTATTAGGTTCTTAACCTTCTGTGCATCATGCACACCCAAGAGAATTTCTAACTGCTCATGTGCAACCCCTCAGATATACATTTTTGAGTCTTTCTTTTATTTCTATTATTATTGTTGTTGGCTATTGTCCTGAAATTGCTTTTAACATATCTGGCAACAAATAGAACTCCCCCCCCCCCACACACACAAAGAGAGAGAGAAGACTACATTAAATTTCAATCTTAGGGAAAAAAATGGTTTGCTTCATATAATTGGAAGACATCAAAACACTCAGGAGAAAAATCGATGGGAAGGCTGAAAGCACGAAATATCGTGGACGATAAGAAAATGTGCTATTGGCTTTTGTTGGCCCATCAGTAGTCAGGACCAAATTCAAAGTTTTTACAAAATTGTCCTTTTTCCTCCCAGCCCACAGGTGTACGCATTTGACTCCAGTTGCGTATATACACCCTTGGGTTAAAAAAAATGCCTTAAAAACATAAATGTGTTTCAAGGAAAAAAAATGTGTTCTTAATTCTGGGAGCACCTCATGTACTCTCTGGACCCCCTTCAAGCAACCCCCAAGGGTGCAGGCCCCACAGAACCCTTGCAGTGGACACTGACATCAATGCTCAGGGATCAGGCTGTGGCTCCTGGGGGGGGGGATGGGGACGACCTCTGACAGCCATGAGCTTAGATGGGTTTTGAAAAGGAATGGACAAACTTCAAGGTGGAGAGGTCTATTATCCAATGGCGATTAGCCTATTTATAGTTAGGCTTACCAGATTCTCCAACCGGGACAGCATGCTAGACCTTTAGGAGAAGCAATGTGGGCAGGTGTAGCTTGCTAAACCTTAGAGCACAATCCTAGGCATGTCTATTCAGAAGCAAGCCCCATGGATGCCTAGGATTGTGCTCTAAGGTTTAACAAGCTACACCTGCCCTCATTCCTCCTCCTAAAGGTCTAGCACTCTGTCCCGGTTGGAGATCTGGTAAGCCTATTTACAGTGGTCTTTGGAGGTTGGGGTGGTGGTGGTTACCAGGCACAAGTCCTTCACCGTGGTGTCCCCAGACTGTGAAATAGCCTCCTAAGAGATATTTGCTTGGTGCCAATTGTTATGATAGCATCACGTTTTAGTACCACTGGTGTGAGGGTTCGGACTATGATGGGGGAGAACCAGACTGTAATCCCAACTGGGCCAGGAAGCTGACTGGTTCCTTCACTGTCTCTCAGCCTGCACAACCTCATAAGGTTGTTGTAAAGAGAGGCGGGGGGGGAGAGAAGACGACCATGTACTGTATGCCTCACTGTGCTCCTTGTAGGAATGGTCAGACAAATATATATTTTACAAAGACAACAGTTTTATTTGAAAGAGATTTTAAGAACTGGTAGCTTGAGGATTGCCATTGTGTGGATTTACTTATTTTGATGTAGGGGTTTTGAGTTTTTTGCTTGTTTTCAAATCTGGATTGTACTTTGTGCTAGCCACGTTGTAGGCTAGATTTTGGAAAAGTCCAGAATATAATGGCTTTAAATGAAACACATTAAAATGATCGCTGGGTGGAAGAACCTCCATAGATCGAGGCAGTGTAGCCCTGAAAACAAACCTCAGGGTACAGCTGTCATCGCCACATCTTTCTGGGGACACTGGGGCTATTTTTAGAACGATAGCTTTCATAACCGGCAACAATGTTCAGTGAAATGGGTAATCCGAGTATCCCGGTCATAGTTAAAACACTAAGTAGCGATCCAGCCGATCAAAGTAATAACGAAATTACCCGGTATGGACTAACAGCCCAGAAAACCAGATAAACAGAAATTAGTTAAAATCAATTCTGGAACTCAAAAAGACCCGACGTTTCGTGTCTCATCCAGACACTTTTTCTAGGGTAAAAACTGGGGCTATTGTCGGAGGAGATGAAATGCTAGACTAGAGGGGCCTTCAGACTGATCATCGAGGAAACTCTTATAGGAAATAATTGCATAGTCTCTCATGGGATTGTCATGCCCCCCCCCAATCTGTTGCCTGAGGCGATAGCTTCAGTTGGCCTCATGGATGGGCCGGTCCTGGCAGCAGAGGTGAAGGGAGGTCTATGGCCTGATTTGCGGTTAGCTTTCTTGGCTGGGCAGCCCATGTGGAGTTTTCCCAGGAGGCAATGGGGTCATGGAAGCTGCAGGTTCTCCTCTGTCTTCTCCTAGAGCGTAACAATTTCCAGATGTCTGGAAATTCTAAACTCCCACCTGTGTTGCATAACACAGGTGTGTTGCAAAACTATCCACTTTAAAGTCCCAAAGGTGTATTATCCAACCCCAGCCTGTTAGCTCTGGAGGAGCTGATATTTAAATGATCTCAGAGCAGTTGTGTTTCACTGAAGTGATTCACTGGAGAACTATACAATGAATCAGAATCGCCACTGCCACAGAATGAAAGGTTTCTACCTTGCTAGTCGTCTTTCCATCCTGTAATACACGCCGAACGACGGGAGCAAAAGAGATCTCTGGGTGATTTGCCACCAATTACTAAGGGTTTCTGACTCCCACTAGTCTAACAAGGAGTTTTAAAAGAAACACTCGGTTGTGACTGCCTTGTGCTAACCATTTATCTCTCGGCCTCAGTGTTTCTCATCTGTAAAATAGGAGTATTATTTGGTTGCCATCGACGAGGTCTCTGTGCAATCCTGCTGGCCGGTTTGAGAGTTTTGTGTTCGTATTCCTGCTCGATTGTCACGCAGATGTCGATTAGGATTTGCATATATGCAGGACACCCCCAGTGTATGGCTATGAGCTCCGCCCCCTGAGCCACCATTTTGTGCCTGGCTCCACCCCTCTGACCACTGTTTGGTGGACTTTAGAGCCAGGTCTAGTAAGAAATCGGCACGCTTGTTTGCCCAAGAGTGTCTGCACAGATCTGAGAAGTGAACTGGAAGCAGAACTCCCCCCCCCCCCGCATGGGCTGAGTTGTCAAGCCCCAGAGACTCAGGGTGTCCCTGAGACCACAAGGGATTTTCTGGGGGGGAAGCGAGCTGATGAGGGGATTCCTGACCCCGGGTTCTCTAGCCAGCCGACAGTAACATGGGTTTGGCCGTTTGCCCGTTTGTCTGGCCACTGCGAGCTGCTAGTGCAACGAACCATGCTCTGCCCACACACCGGCAAGGCGCAGCCGCTGCGTACAGAATGGAATCCCCGATGAGGATGACGTATAGCTGGGAAACCCATGACATTTCCTCTCTTCGGGCAGAGGCGGCTGTTGCCTCTTGGAGGGGGCTGGGGACACCGCTGCTCGCCTTCCGCCCACCTCATGGGGGCCCATCTGCTCAAGAGTCTTTTTGCATACCAGCAAACCCAAGAGGAGACAAAGTTTGTAAGCACCCAGCGGTCCTGGCTCTTTTCGCCAGAAGTTCAACCGAGCACTAGGCTAGCTCCGTGCACCTAATTTTCTAGCACGTTCTTCTTATACAGGCCTCGTACCTGCACCAATCCAGCAACCAGCTTTGGATTCAAATGGGCAGTGTGGTGTAATGGTTACAGTCGCCCACTGCCTAGGTGAACCAGGTTCAAACTCTGCTTTTCCACATAAAACTCCATGAGTGACCCTCCCTCACCCCCCTCTCTCCTCTACCTCGCAGGGCTGTTGTAAAAATAAAACTGAGGAGAGAGGAAATAACCATCTACCATTCTGAGTTATTTGTAGGAAGGGCAGGGTAAAATTGTGATCACCACTCACACAACCTTTACCTCCCGCACCTCTTTCTTGTGAAGTCTGATTTTTTTTCTAAAGTTGCCAACATACCAGAAAAGGTCACCTGGCTTGCCCTTGTGCCTTTTAACACTACTTTCCTCTGCGGACATCATGAGGTGAAGCTTTTCACCGCATTACCTGCTCATGTCTGCACACACAGGTGCGCAGCTACATAGGCTGGGAGAAAAAGTTGGCAACCTGAACTGCCCCATGGCTTAAAAAGATACTCCTTATTTCATCAGCTGGGGATAGTGTCACAGAATTATATCGAACAGGTAACATGATCCAACAATATAGATGCCATTTCTGGCATTGGAGTCTGGCAACGTCAGGGTTTCAGGAAAGTGATTCCACCTCAACACCAATCTGCAGAAAACAGAGGTCCCCAACTAGGGAGGAGGGCAGTGCCTGGGGTAGTGGACAACTGCATGACCTACAGAAGGCGATGGAGGGGGAGGAAAATTGAGAACTGCAGCCACAGGTACAGTACCTTCAGAAGGATGGAGTGAGGCCAGATGGACAGAGAGGCCACTTTTTACACGAGCTTTGTGTCCCTGCCTATTGTGGCAGACTAACCCACTTTCCCCAATACAACTTTACCATCCCGGAGCAGTGATTTTCAACCATTGTGCCGCGGCACATTGGTGTGCTGTGGATCTTCCGCAGGTGTGCCACGGGAGTTTGGGGAGGGCCCTTTATTAGTAGGGCCATTGGGGGATGTGAGCCCCCTGCCAGCAGCGCAATGTGCCTCGTCAATTGTCAAAAAACTGGTGGTGTGCCTTGACAATTTTAGCGCCTTGTCTGTGAAAATCGCGGATCTAGATGTCTGTTGCAGAGGCAGAGAAGCAGGGCCCCGTCCAACCCCCAATCGCAAAACGCTTCATATAGCATCATTCCTTACCTGCCCTTGGTTCTTAGGAAGCAGATATGAAGCCTAAGGCAGGTACGATTACACTGCACTGAAGCCAAGCTAGGCTAGTGTGTAGGATCTCTCTCTTGAGAGAAAGTACCCAGTCCTTCCCACTTCCAGGAAATCCTCCCTTGCTTGCCCTCCTTGTAGCACACCCATCACGCAACGCAAAACGCAAAGCCCACCGTGAGAAGAATGCCTGTTAGGGTTGCCACCTCTTCTTTTCGACAGGGCATCAGTGCCTCTGACAGATGCCAGAGAGCCAGTCAGAAATTCCCCCAGACACAGCTCTCTGCCTAGCCTGGCATCCCTATTCCAGGACAAAAATGCGCCAGCTGTTACAGTTGTGCTTCTGCTGAACGGCTATTCGAAGCAGAAGAGCCCTGACAGAAAAAAGGGGGCAACTGCATCAGCAGACCCCAGAAACATCTCCCTTCCTTGCCAGTTAAAGAGTGAGAGATCTCTTCCTTCTCTGCTCCCCCGACCAACCAGCCAACTGAGCCCCAAAGGTCTGTCTGAAAAGCGCCCACTTACCTTTCTGCAGTCTCATGCCCATATGCAGCCCTCGGGGGGCACCAGATCCTTCGCTTTCCTCCGCCACCTTCCTCTTCTGTGTCCAGCACAAGCACACACAAACACCCCAGTCCCACAAAGGCACCTTTGAAATTAACGAGAGGAAGCCAAGCGTTAGTAGTTTATAACCAGAGGAAGTAGCGGTACAGCCCCCTGCAGCAAAACCACGCCTCCTTCGCTGCTCGCAACCACCTGTCTACAAATAACACACTTTTTAAAGAGACTGGCTTCCAGGAGAGGCATATCGCCAGAAATGTGGTGGCGAGGAAGCCAAGGGGCGCACTGGATGCCAGGGAATCAATGCGCAATGGTCACAACCCCGATCCAGGGAACTGAATAGACCAGTGGTGGCCAACCTTTCAACATGAATGCTGGCCCTTTAAATGGTTGCATAGGTGAGGGCATTTCAGCAGGTGCAGCTGCTTTAGCAGCACCATCAGCAATTGCAGCTGCCAAGATTCTGTCTTCTACAGAACTCTTAAGAACACAGTAGCCCTAATGGTGGAAGGTTGGCCACCCCTGGAATAGACTTTAAGTGAGGGAACTGCATTAAATGGTGTAGCCAGGATGGTGTAGTGGTTTGGGAATCGGACTTAGACCTGGAAGACCCAGGTTCAAATCCCCGCTCAGCCACGAAGCTTCCTGGGTGACTTTGGGCCAGTCACTATCTCTCAGCCCCACCTACCTCACAGGGTTGTTGTGAGGACAAAAAGGAGGGGACAAAAAGGAGGAAATATGTACACCACTCTGAGCTCCTTGGAGGAAGGGCAGTATAAAAAAAAAGTGAAATAAATAAATGCCAAGACTATTTATCAGTGATGTAGACTTGAGTCTACTGACTCGGACTCGAGTCGGACTCAAGTCGCGTCAATGACTCAACTCGGACTTGACTCGGCGATTGTAAAAGACTCGAAAGACTCGACTTGAGACTTGGAAACTTTTATGACAAGTCAAATATTTATTCAGGCTTAAACCCATTTTCCGCATTAAATAGATAGGGACTTGCAACTCGCAACCAAAGACTTGGGACTTGGGGGCAAAGACTTGAGACTTGACTTGAGACTTGGAGTCAGAGAATGATCCACATCCCTGCCTTTTATCCAATTGAAACTGGAGTGCTCAGGGATGTTTGCGGATTCCTTTCCGCCCCACTTTGTACTTGTAGCCCCCCCCTCCCCACACTAGTCTGACTGTGGGCCTGGCAGCATCTGCAAGGGAAAAGAAATGGGGCTCCACCTCTAGAGTTCAGTGGTGAACTGACCATTGACGTTGAACAGACTTTGACAGACGCTCTTCCTAGAGACTTCCCCAAACATAACATATGGTCATCGAGTCAAGGAGGCCCTGGCAAAATCTCTAGGATTGCTTTCAGGAGTTTCCTGAAAATCAGGGGTTCTCAACCAGTGGTACTTGTACCACCAGTGGAACTTCAGGCGACTGCTGTTGGTACTCGGACCACTGGAATCCCACTTCGACTCGGCACTTTCAGCACTGCGTTTTCGCTACCGAGAGGCTCCTACCTTTGACCAAGTCTCTCGGGAACATTGAGAAGGGCCCTTCTACCCGCCCAGAGCCTCCTACCTGCGTTTTCTGGCCTCCAAAAACCCGGAACTGGCGATGATGTAATTGCCAGTCACTTTCCGGTGGTACGCAGCAGGAGAGTGGCGCTAGAGGTGGTACTCGATCGGGAAGGGGTTGAGAACCCCTGCTGTAAATGGATCCTGATTCTTGGCAACCCCATACGAATGGTACAGTGATGTCTCTGGAGGTTGACACAGGTATATTTTTTTGAAATCTTAGTTAAAGGTGACTGGAGATCATGTCCTATGAACACAGGTTGAAGGAGTTGGGCATGTTTACTTTGAAGAAAAAAACGCTTAAGGGGTGACATAATACCTACCTATAAATATCGGAGGGGCTGTCATTGTCGAAGAGGAAGCAGACTTGTTCTCGGTTGCTCCAGAGGGTAGGAGCAGGACAAATAGGTTTAAATTACAACAAGGGAGATTGCGATGAAAACTTAGGACAAACGTCTGGATGGTACAAACTGTTTGGCAGTGGAACAGTCTACCTTAGAAGGTGGTAGACTCTCCATTTGTAGTTGTGGACAACCTGCATTGACAGGGGTTGGGCTCGATGATCTTGAAGGCCCCTTCCAACTTGGTGAATTTATGATCTTGTTATTCCACCTGTCACACAAATAGAGGCCGCTTCATATTTATTTGTTTTATTTATTTATTTAAAAGAGTTATACCCAACCTTCTCCCGCGCCAAAGCAAATGCCCAAGGCGGCTTACAACATCAAATATAAAAATACACATAATTTAAAACAATACGTAAAATAAATTTTAAAAACAATAAAATTCACTGGGGAGGGCGCAATAATATAAAGAGAGGTGGCGGAGCAAAACATCTTGAGACCCAGAAGTCGGACATCAACCCATATTTTATTTATTTTAAAAATAACCCCATATTCCTTACAGCTGGTAAGGAAACTTGCATGTCTTCTGTGAATTGGTTATACATTCAGTGGGGCAAGAAGACATCCATAGTTATTAGTCAGTGTCCATAAATATGACTGCTGTATCATGGAAAGTATACTGAAGGGAATATACAGAAGCACCCTGATGTAACTTTGGGTATCTGGAAAGATTCCAACTTCAGTCTCTTCCTTATTTAAGTTCTGCAGTTTGGAGAAATGAATATCCAAAGCCCATACAGGCCGCTGGAGGTTTATTATGAGTGCAGTGTCCCCCTGGGAGGTGGGCAACTAGAGCATACTGGCTAGCCACACCTTTGCACTTCTTCTTAGCCATGCGCCCCTGACTGGCCAGGGTCAGCCCTTCTTTGAGGAGGGCTAAACTCAAAGTCTCCTGATCCACAATTGGTTTGCATGGACAGCTGCCTGAATTCAGTGCTGCCTCTCTCAGACGAGAACTGGGAGTGGGTGCCTGGAGGCGGGGCTAAGCAGCGCATGGGAGGGGCTAGCCCTGCACTCCTGTTATCCTTCAACCAAAGCGTAAGACCTGACAAGGGCTACTGTAGTGGAGAACATGGAAGATTCCCCCTGAGGAGAGAGTGTATGGTGTCAGCAGTGGCCTTGACAAGTCTGGGGAATATGTAGGCTTACCATCATCCCGGAATCGACACTGGCTTCAGCCTAGAGCAGACCCAAGCCGCTCCCAAGGGTGCATTGCGGCTGCCCAACGGGGCTCCAGCTTCTGTTGCATCGTTGATCGGAAGTTCCAGAAGCCGGAAGCCCATTGGACAGCCGCAGTGCACCCTTGGGAGTGGCTCGGGTCTGCTCTAGGCTGGGTGTGGAGGGACCATAAGGAAGGCTGAGCGCCGAAGAATAGATGCTTTCGAACTGTGGTGCTGGAGAAGACTCCTGAGAGTCCCTTGAACTGCTAGGAGATCAAATCAGTCAATCCTAAATGAAATCAACCCTGACTGTTCCCTGGAAGGACAGGTATTGAGGCTGAAGCTCAAATATTTTGGCCACCTAATGCGAAGAGAGGACTCTCTGGAGAAGACTCTGATGCTGGGAAAGATTGAAGGCAAAAGGAGAAGGGGAAGGCAAAGGATGAGATGGTTAGACAGCATTACCGATGCAACGAACATGAAAATGAGCGAACTCAGGAAGATAGTGGAGGACAGGAAGGCCTGGCAGGATATGGTTCATGGGATCACGAAGGGTCGGACACGACTTAACGACTGAACAACAACAGTAGATGGGGGGGGAGTGATATGGAGTGGCGTTCTAGACTTCTCCTACAGGAGAAGTCCTACAAGACTCCTACAAGACTTCTCCTACAGGAGGAGTGGGGATGTCTGCAGTAGGAGCAGAGGTTTGCTGCCCCTGGGGTGAGATCTCATGGTGTCGCCCCCCCATGGACCTCCTTCCATACCAGACCGTACAGAATTGTTAGTAATTTTTTTTTTTGGTACTGATGTGACTTGTAATTTGGAATTCCTGTACATCACTGAATGCAATGGCAATAGTAGGGACAAACCCCATCAACCCCCAAGAGATCCCAGCATTCAATGAGGGGGGCAATAACCTCGAGCAGCCACCAAACTGGTCACTAACCAGCTAGACTCCAGCAGACAGAAGCAATAGAAGCCCTACTGCAACCCCCCCCCCCCAAATCAAGCCTCTTACCAAAAAGCAAAGCCTTCTCAATCCCAGCTCCTGCCTTATCCAGCAACAGATTACAGTTAAGTAATCTTACACCAGCAGGCTCCTACTTCCAGGAAACATGACTACAAAACATGACAGGGCATGCAGAGGAAATAGCCTCCAACTTGACCTACTGCAGTAGTCTTTCCAACTGCAGCTCCTTGAGCTCTATTTCAGCTGGAGATGCCAGGGAGGCATCTGGAACTTTGTGAATGCCCAACAAGTCAGGTCTCTTTCCTTAAATCATAGTTGGAACCATCAAAACTCATCTTCTACCACCACTGGTGTGTTTTTGCACCACTGGTAACAAAACATTTAATGGAACAGAAAGTCATTTTGATGTCACCCCTCCTGGGGTATCACCTGGTGTGGTCTGTCCCCTGTCCCCCCCCCCCCCAGTGATGCCCCTGAGCAGGAGTATTCAGCTGCAGGTACAGCATTGCTAATCATCTCTGAAGAAAAAAAAATTGTGGTACCCTTTAGTGGTGCTCATCTCATTAGCGCTAATGTTGCAAGTGATACACAAGGTATGTGCTGAGGGTAGGAGGCTCCGGAAGCCGTTGAGTTTCATGTTTTAGTGCTGCAGAATGGACTAACTGACCGACTTTGTGTACCGTATTTCGAGAAATGGAACTGTTTCACTTTCGTTGTCCAAGCAGCCCACCATGTGTATTGAAACC
This sequence comes from Plestiodon gilberti rubricaudatus, assembly GCA_026170595.1. NCBI lineage: Eukaryota > Metazoa > Chordata > Lepidosauria > Squamata > Scincidae > Plestiodon > Plestiodon gilberti. The sequence goes on from JANXHW010000011.1 coordinate 3,098,171, forward strand.
AACTCATGCTTTTCAGAGCTCTGATTCATGGGCACATGAAACCCTCTAAGCTCCATCTTTCGAGTTTAGAAAGCTGCAGGCCCTGGGGACTCCAACAACAGGCCCTCCCCGTCCTTTTTTGCTTATCATTCGCCTGATGAAGGGCTCTATAGAAAGCGAAAGCTCACCCTTTGAGATTGTGTTCCTTGTTGACTGGTCCTCATAATTAAAGGCTTCAGAGCAGTGATTTTCAACACTTTTCATCTCACGGCACACTGACAAGGTGCTAAAATTGTCAAGGCACACCATTCGTTTTTTGACAATTAACAAGGCACACCGCACTGTCGGTGGGAGGGGGGGCTCACATCCCCCAATGGCCCTACCAATAAATGACCCTCCCCCAAATTCCTGCGGCACACCTGTGGACCATTCATAGCACATCAATGTGCCGTGGTGCACTGGTTGAAAATCTATTATATTATTTGAATTCCTTTCTATCAGCAAACTATGGAATTTTCTTTTTCGTTGCTGCAGCAGTTAGGTGGAACAAAACAAAGACAGTGTGGAAAGAAGCCTTGAATACTGTATATACATTTCCTGTGCGTGTAAAATCCATGGGAAAAGTTACATCTACTAGAACGGACATTTGATTTGAAAATGGCTCCCTCCCCTCTTTAACATCCTTAGGGATGTTAACAAATGACACATTTCAGACCTGCTGCCTCATTGTCCCTTCTAATTTTTTTTTAAATGCCCTAAGGGGCAATTTTTTTTATCATTACCAATGACTTAGAATCATAGAGTTGGAAGAGGTCCACAAGGTCATCTAGTCTAAACCCCTGCATGTAGCAGGAAATCCTCCTAGAGCAGTGATGGCAAACCATTTGGGCTTGGTGTGTTAAAATTTTTGAAAATGCCTAACTTGACTCTGCTGGTTTGTCACTCCCCCCCCCCATAACTTTTAATAGTACTTTGAGTACCGCTACTTTTCATAGTAATTTTGAATTGAACTGAACTGAAAACAACTATAGAGCACGTGGCATTTTATTTATTTATTTAAGTGACGTTTTTGTTGCTCAGTTCCACTAGATAATAATTTGAAAGAGGTCTGCCAAAATCCCTGTCCTAAATGTTCAAGACAAGCCTATAAAACCTGCAAAAATGTAAGGTGTGTCGGGGCCCTGGGGGAAACGTTGGCGTGTCACCCAAAATGACCTCGCATGTCACCTGTGACACACATGTCATAGGTTCGCCATCAAGGTCCTAGAGCATCTCCAGCAGGTGTTTGTCAAGCCTCTGCTTGAACTCCAGTGGGGGAGAATCCACCACCTCCCTCGGCAATCTGTTCCACTACCATCAATAATTTCTTCCTGATGTCAACCGGAATCTCCTCCTCTCTTGCAGTGTGTACCCATTTGATCTAGTTCTACTCTCAGAGGCAGTCGAGAACAAATTTGTTCCTTTTTCCATATGACAGCCCTTCAGGTATTTGAAGCACAATATCATATCCCCTCTCAAAGCTCCCTGAAAGCCAGGGCTGGCTTTAAGCCAGTTGGACCAATTGCTCCCAATCGGGTCCTGCGCCTAAGCCCCCCCCCCCCCCCCGTGCTAGGGTAATCTACTCTAGTCTTGTCAAATACACATGGCAACACACTGCAACATCCATGTAACACCACATTGCAGGTTTATACATTGTAGGCCTATCGTCAGACAGGTATTTAAGTTTTACATACATAAACCTAGATACTTGGGACCTACGAATACAAACATATTGAATGTATACGCTGCACTCACAAAACTGATAAATGTTATTTATATCTCTAAGATTCTACAGACCTTGGCTGTGAACCTGGGATCCTGCCAAAAATGTTTCCAATTGGGCCCCACAGCTCCTAAGGTCGACTTTGCGGAAAGCGCTCTTTTCAAATCTAGGTAAGATTGATGCAAGGGGGAGGGGGCTCAGTAGTGACACCTTGTGGCCATTTCTGTGAACTGTATCATCTCATCATGAATGCGCAGCACCACGGATGTGTCACTTGCAGCATCATTTTCATGACTAATCACTACACTACTACCTCCATGGAATTTCTACCCTGCTCTGTAGTAAACATCTGTGTCACTTTGAATTTTCATCTGGCAAAACAACTGGGCTGGGTGAGGGTGTGTAGTAGTGTGTACTAGTAATGAGTGTTCCTTCACCTTTTCTAGGAAACTTGTGGTGGCCTCAGCCCTTCCGCACAGTTCAAATTCTGCATGCATGATTGACACTCGCTTCCTCACATTCACCCACATGTGATCCCTCATGTCTCATCTCTCCCTGAGTTCACTACCGATGCCTTTTCCTCCTTTCCCTCTGCTATCTTCTCCAATAACTACCCTGTTTTCCCCAAAATAAGACCTCACCCGAAAGTAAGACCTACCGTCATTTTCGCATGATTTTTGCTGGCACTCATCAATATAAGTCCGCCCCGAAAGTAAGACCTAGCTAGGATCATCAGCCAGACGGACGCGACACCCCCCCCCCGGCACTTACTTTGACCGAATTAAGCTTCATTCTTTCCCGAGGGTGCAAGGCTCTGCAAGGCCTGCACTTGAGTCCTCCACCATAGTGATGACGTGCTAGAGAGGCCAGCAAGTCCTCCCCGACTTGCAGAGGCTGCAACCTTGCAGAGTCTCTCTAGCACATTATCTCTATGGTGGAGGACTCAAGTACAAGCCTTGCAGAGCCTTGCACCCTCGGGAAAGAATGAAGCTTTAATCGGTCAAAGTAAGTGCCGGGGGGGGGGGTCGCGCCACAGTTTGGGAAAATAAGACCTCCCTGAAAATAAGACCTACTGCATTTTTTGAAGCCAAAATTAATATGACACTGTCTTATTTTTGGGGAAACAGGGTACCAAAAGTTAGATTGTAAGCTCCTTGGGGCAGGGATTGATACAGTCCACACACCATCAGACTGTTGCTCCTGAATGTTTATATGGCAATCCTTTTGTTTGGCTGCAATCCTGTGCACACTTTCCTGAGAGTAAATCTCACTTGAACGGAATTGGACTTACTTCTGAGAAGACAATGCATAGGCAGCCTGTTTGGGAGGGAAATGTGATGGGGGAGGGCTTTAACACTGTGTCCACAGCATGGTTCTGATTTCAATGACCATTGTGCTAGCTTGATTGAAAAAAAAGCATGCAATAAAATAGAGTGGGGGGGGATTGGGATCAGACCCATGATGGGGACAAAGTACTGAAGCTCATGTGGCCCCCCCCCCACGATTTCAGCCTGTTTCAGACCACCTCCCCCCACACACTTTAACACACACACACTGGACCATGCTATGCATTTACGGTATTATAATTACTGTAGGGTTTTTTATGGTTTTATTTTTTCACAGATTTCGGTGTTTAACCAAAATGAGCGGAAAGTGGCGTTATGTGTTTTTATTCCACCCCCCCCCCCATTTTAACCACTTTAAAAGTGTACAAGGTAGGTTGTGTACAGTGTCAATAGATGATGAATATCGCAAAATTACATGGTTTTATATTTTCACAGATTTTTATTTAGCAGAAAGCGGTGTTTTCTGTTTGTATGCGGTTATCAACAAAAAAACCCCACCCCTAATTATGTGTAATTTGGCCCTCATAGCAGGTTTATTTGGGGGGGGGTTAAGATGGGACTCTTCTGGATGAGAACAATGGTCTAGCATCCTACCTTCCACAGCGGACGGCCAGATGACCCCAGAAAGCCCACAAACGGCATAAAGACAGTCGCTCTCTCCCTTGATTGCAGACCCCCCCCAGCAAATGGTTTGTCCACATGACACTGGTAGCCTCCTCTTCTATAAATTTCTCTGACCCCATCTGAGCTACTAGCCATCACCTTGTGGTGACAAATTCCATACATAAAAAGATGTGTGCGCATTGTGGAGACATCGGAAAGTCCCATTCGCGCTCCTCGGTCTTGTCCATGCCTTGATTCGGCCCTGCATGGACTGACTTGTCTCTGCTAGACGGGCAGATTTTATAGAAGTGATAATTATAGACTTGTACCGAGTAAGGGGGAAGTGATGATGTGTCACTGGGAGGTGTAAACATGAAAAGGGAACAGTGGGTTTGTGGGTGATTCAGGTGGTCTCTAACTTCATTTTGGGAGGGGGCTGGAATATTCACATGCAAGGGGAGGGCACCTGAGTGACGGAGAACCTTGGTACTGGGGACAAAAGTGAAACCAGGAATGGCGGTGATGAGAAACCGAAAGTCACTGCTACTCATCTCTGAACAGGGCGCGCTTCCGTAAGTTCTGTTTTGTTGTCCTGTGCCCGATAACAGGCTTGCAGACTGATTCATAGTGGGTTTTCCTTAGCAGCTCTGGCTGGACATATTTTGGTGCCCATGGTAGAAACATTCAAATGACACTTCCCTTCTCGCTGCTAATTACCATGAGGAACATGCATACAATCAGACTGGGAAGTTTTCCTGCAAATGGTCCACAAAGATGAACAATAGGGCTTGTCCAGGGGAACTCCCCCCCCCCCACTGGAACTGAATTGTGCCCCAATGGGACAGAATTGTCTATCTTACACTCTGCCAAGCTTTAATGGTAGCCCAAATAGAATACCTAAGGTGGTCTCCAGACATTCCTAGGACTAGAAACCCCCCACCCCCAAATGTCTAGATATCAAGATCTTTCTTTCTTTTTGTTACTGGCATAATTCAATATCCTCTCTGCAGGATGCACAGCTTCACTGTACAGCTGCAGAACATAGGTACTGTGGAATAGATCCATATCACACTGGTCTTTTAAAATGAAGTATTATGGGTGTTACACTTACACCCCCACTCATAAGAACATCAGAAGAGCCCTACTGGATCAGGCCAAAGGCCCATCAAATCCAGCTTCCTGCCTCAGGGAGCATACAAGACAACAAGAGACCTGTATCCTGTTGCCACTCCCTTGCACCTGGCATACAGAGAGAACCTACTTCTAAAACCAGGAGGTTGCCTATGTCTTGTAACTTGTGATGGACTTTTTCCTCCATGAATCTATCCAATCCTTTTTTCAAGGCATCTAGGCCAGGTGCCATCGCCACATCCTGTGGCAAGGAGTTCCACAGGTTAATTACACAGTGGGTACCCAGCCCCTCTCACCCACCCCCACAATCATTTGCATCTCGCATGTGGCTAATTGGTCCATGGATGGGACTGGCCTAGGCTAGGAATGACGTCAGAGATTGGACACTGACTGAGGGTCCACGATGGTCAGAGGACCCTCATGGCATGCTGACCCATGAACATGTGGTATTGGTGGCAATGGTGGCATCCAATACATCTCAGGGGGTGGGTGGGGGAATCCATGATTGGTTTGCTCCAAGGCCCAGAGCAAACTGGTGGCAACAGGACCTGCCCAGGCAGAAGGTGGGGCACGATCAACTGCTCCCCGATCAATGGTAACAGCATGGATTGCAACGAAGCAGATAAGATATGGGGTGGGGGTGGGGGGAAGCTGTCTCTGTTCAGCCCAGATGCTGACAGGATCACAGAGCCCAAAGTCCTAGACCTGGAAGATCCAGGTTCAAATCCCTGCTCAGCCATGAAGCTTGCTGGGTGACCATGGGCCAGTTACTATCTCTCAGCCCCACCTACCTCACAGGGTTGTTGTGAGGACACAAAAAAGGAGGGGAGGAAATATGTACACCACCCTGAGCTCCTTGGAGGAATTGTGGTATAGAAATGTGAAATAAATAAAATAAAAATAAATAAGTAAGGAACATGAATGCATATAATCGTCATTGGGCAATCCGCTTTTGTTTTTACAGGAGGAGACGATTGAGAGTCCGGAAAAAGGCCTGCCTTTAATTCTTGCACCTAACTAGGGGCAAGGTGGTTTTACAGGTGGGGGTTTACAGGGCATATGCAGGGAGCCAGTCTATGGCCACTAAGAGGCTCATCCATGAGCCCAGGCAACACCCCAGCCTTCCTCTAACAGTCATAGATTACCACTACCCTGTTTCCCCGAAAATAAGACCTACCCTGAAAAAACGTTCTAGCACGATTTTAAAGGGTTCTGCTAAATATAAGACCTACCCCGAAAATAAGACCTACTACCGGTAGTTTGGAGCTTGCCTGCCAATACTTGGCTGCTCTATTGCTGGACATGAGAGATTGGGTCAATGGTTCTACAGGCAATGGAGTCGCAAGAAATTCAGGCCGTAATGTGGGGTTTGGAGAGTTATTACAATGTTCCAGAAGAAGATGACATGATTGCATTTGGATAAATGTAAATTGTTGTACCGGTACATTAAAAAACATCCCCTGAAAATAAGACCTACTGCATTTTTTGGAGCCAAAATAAATTTAATTTTATATTATATTAATAATCTTATTAATTATTATTTTATTTTCAGGGAAACAGGGTATGTGGCTCTGTGTCTGCTGTTTTTCACTGCTGCCTGTAAGCCAGGGCACAATATCAAGGACTGAGGCATCCTGGAATTGTAGAATAGCACCAGGGGACGTCAGAGGCTGGTCTGCCTTTTGCTGCTTCCCATTGTCTTCTGGTAAGCCGCCCCAATGGGACCTACGGCTTATTGGGTGACGGGTGTGTATGTGTGAAATCTGTCCTCTTCTTCTCTGGGTGCCACCTTCCCGCTCCCACACGTCCTACCCCCGATACAGTGTTCCCTGCCTGCCACGTCACCGCTCCAAACTGCTACCGAAGCAGTTTTCCCCACCGCAAGACCAAAACCTCGCCGAAAGAAAATATAGGCTGGTTTGCATATGGGGACATTTTTGAGCAGGGAAATGGGAAGTGAGGAAAGAACGAAACCCCTCCATCCTCTAAGCGCCATTGGTTATTCCTGTTACAAGGGTCGTTAGGCATGACATGCCCTCGTGGAAATACGGCCTGGAGATTGTATCTCAAATGCTGAACTGCATGAGGACTGGGGGAACAGCTGGGACCTCTCGAACTTCCTTTCACAGCAGAAAGGGATCATCATCGCCCTCCCAAGCATGTTGTGCTGTTTGTTGATCCTTGTTTACTGGGTTCAGTCCCCACAGAGCTGTTAATGCCCCAACCGGGTTATTAAAAGGGTTTTATGCAGCTCTGTGGAAGGGTTCACAAGACACCCCTGCACCATGTTTTCTCTAGGTTAGTGGTTCCCAAACTTTTTAGCACTGGGACCCACTTTTTAAATCAACACTCTGTTGGGACCCACCTAGCTTTACGAGACTTTTTTTTTTTAAGGTGATCTAGGAAGAATATTTTGGTTTCTGTACAAGTAATACTTTATTCACAAAAAACCTCAATCCATTTCTCATAATAAGGCAGCCCTAACGAATAGCTTCAAGGATTGAGGGCTTAGTTACATGACTCAGCCTTCACCTGCCCCCCACTACCTGTCATTGACAGACTTGGAAAAAACACACACCAGAAAAAAGACACTCAAACATTTATCGCCCTAGATTTACACAAGCTTGCAAATTGCAGGAGCTGAGCTCTTTGCAGGGCAATTAGCAGCTATCTGATTTTTGAACAGCCTCAGGGCTTGAGGCACTTACTTATCTGATCTTTCCATCACCCATGTTGTCATTGCAGGCTCTGCGGGACCCACCAGAAATCAGGTCGTGACCCACCAAGTATCACCCACAGTTTGAGAAATTCTGCTCTAGATCAAGAGAGAGCAAGGGGAGGCTGGGTTGAACTGAAGGGGAAAAGTGCACAATTAATTCACTTCGCTTGTCAGCACCGACCCATTCTCTGCCTGTACTGCGTATGATCTGTACTGTGGTCTCTGTTATTGCAGTGGTGTCATGCCACGCGCATCACCCTAGAGCAGGTGGACGCACGTCATCCCCTGCTGCCCACCCCCTGCTGTCATGCATCACCCCATGACTCCCCAGAGCACCCCCACAGAGTCACCCCATCACCTACTGAGTCTTGGAGAAGGCCTCCGCCCGTCCTCCCCGGCCGGCGGTCCGTCCCCAAGTGCCTAGGCCTATACGTCATTTTTTAGCATTTTTGCACGTGCGCACAATGTTTCTGAGGGCAAAAGGCTGCCCTTTGCCCTCAGAAGCTTGTACGCATGCGCGAAAATGCTAAATAATGACGCATAGGCCTAGGCACTTGGGGACGGACCGCCGGCCGGGGAGGACGCTCCGAGGCCTTCTCCCGGGCTTGGAGGGTGATGCGCGGAGGCGGGGGGTGACATGCATCACCCCCGGCGGCCCACCCCCCGCCATGCTCCAGTGACGCTAATGGCGTCAGGTTACCATTGAAGAATTTGAACGTTGCATCATCCCTCCGGAACTTCTTTCAGGGGGTTGAGTGGGTTTAAATTTCTTCTGCAATAGGCTTACTTCCCCTTCCCCTTATCTGTCTCTGCTTCATCTCCTCATAGTCTTTGACATTTGACCTCTGCTGATATAACGCATTGAGCTGTCTACTCATCATGAATATCTGGGTGGCTGTGATTTCAGGCTCTGGGGGTGTGTTCAGAGAGTTTAGTAACCCAAAGCTTCTGCTCCTCTTTTGCTTCCATTGTTAGCTGCATTTATTGATTTATATTATATTAACAGTATTTATATACTACTTTTCAACAAAAAGTTCACAAAGCGGTTTACAGACAAAAATCAAATGGCTCCCTGTCCCAAAAGGGCTCACAATCTAAAAAAGATGCAGAACACCACCAGCAAACAGCCACCAGAAAAGACACTGTGCTGGGGTGAACTGGGGGGGGAGGTTACTCTCTCCCCCCCCCCCTGCTAAATATAAAAGGAGCACCAATTGAAAAAGTGCCTCTTGCCCAGTTAGCAGGGGGATTTATTCATTATGATATTTATATACTGCCTTTCTCAGTGGACTCCAGGTGGTTTACAGAGGCAGGCTGAACATAAATCCATTTTTTTTCCCCAGTGAGATTTTTAAAAGTATTATTCCAGGAGACGATCTCATGGAACCTCCATTTCTCCAGGTGTGTCCCTTTATAGTTCAGTCATCATCCTAGCTACCGCCTCTTGCGCTTTCCAAGCTCTGTCACAGGCAGCTGCAACCGAGCTTCAGACAGGCTTCTCGGGGTAGTTATCAGCTTTCTTTTGCCAGCAGACTCCTCCACACTCCACTCCTCTGCAGGGGTAAGCCAGCTGCCTGTCAGTCTCTCTCGGTCTCCCATCCAAGCAAACAATCCTGCTTAGCTTTCCCAGGCAAGGAGACAGCTCAACTTCCTGACCACACCTCCTGCGCTGTTAAGATTTGGCTCTGTTCACATGTTTCAGCCAGGTAGACTGTTGGCTGTGTTCTATATGGGCTGGTTACATGGATAACAAAGCTGGCATCAGAGGGTTGGGCGATGGCTGATGGCCCCCACCTCCCTGAGGACTCATCTGACCGATTCCTGATGCCCCCCCCACACCCACTTGGGGCAGCAGTGGCATAACATTTCTAGGGAGCAGATGGAGGAGAGTTCTCATTTGCACCCTGGCTACTGTCTGCTGCACCTTCCCGCTCCCATCACCTGGTAAGCATCCCCAGGTTGTGACTTACTGGGCAATGGGGGGGGGGGGGGGGAGAAAGGAAAGCAGCCACAACAAGATTTTGTTCTAGGGCCTCCAGCAACCTGGTGCAATGATTACACAATATTTTTTTTCCTGGTGCTTCAGACATTAGATTTATTCTTTGGTACATTTGGGGCACGGATTCCTAAAATGGCATCAGTTTTGCCCTATCAGCTCTAGTTTTGGAGATCCAAGCAGTATCCTTGTGAGGAAGCCGATGCCATCATGGCCTCCTCAGGAGGAAGCTGCTTGAATACACGTATAAGGTGACTATGCCAGATCTCCAAAACTAGAGCCGGCGATAGGGCAAAGCTGACACCATTTTTGGAATCTGCACCCCAAATACTATATACCCATGTCCCAGAAAATCCCTGGTCTGGTCCCTTTAAGAGTCCTAGTCCCACTCTGGGCTGATTAGTTGCCCTTTTTTACACTCACAGGTTTAGCAGTCCAAATCCAAATATCAAAGTCCAAAAGCCAGTCAGGGTTCTCAAGCCAGTCCACATTCAAAGCCAAAGCAGGTTCCTCAAGCCAGTCCAGAAGTCAATCACAGTAAATCCACAAACTGGTCCAGAAGTCAGTCAGTCAGTCAGCCAGCCAGTCCTTCTCCTCCAAAAGCCTTCGCCTTTCTGCAACCCACCCCACCTGCTACCGATTCCCTCATTTTTATCCTTAGAGCCCTCATTATCCACCCCAGCTACAGCTGTGTCCTGTGGCAAGCACAGGCCCTGGGTTTAACCCTATGTTTTCTGGGCCTGTCAAGATGTGGAACCACTGCTGACACCACCTCCTATCTCCTCGGGGGAAATCTTCTGCATTTTCCCCATACAACCCAAGAATAGGCCTAACATTTAAGGCACCAAAATATCTGTTGAGTTGTGTTATTTCTATAGTACCATCCATCAGTTTGGACAGATTCATGGAGGAAAAGACCATCACAGGTTACAAGCCATGAGCAACCTCCTAGCTTTAGAAGTAGGTTTTCTAGAGGAGCAGCGAGTGGCCTCACTGGAACGAAGTGGCTCACGGGGACAAAGTGGCAAGATAAAAAAGACACAGCGAGTTAAGCAGCTGGGCGAGGAAGCCAGGCCCCACACACTGCCCGGCACGTCCCTTGAAGAGAGGAGAGCTCCAGCAACATTAAGGTACCCAAACTTTGATAAATCCATAACTTACACTCAAAAGCTATGCAGTCAGACAGCCAGCAGAAGGGTGGGGGCTATCCAGTGTTTTGCACTGAGTGTCACATGTATGACTATCTGCCTCTTGGGCACAAGTCATGGGTGTGTGCTCGGTGCAAAGAGCTCCAGGCTCTCAGGGAACGGGTTCGCTCCCTTGAAGCCACGGTTGCTGACCTGGAGAAGCAGAGACAGGTAGAGAGGACCCAGGGTGAGACTTCTAGGGACGTGGAGGCATCGTCCTACCCTCAGTTGGCCAGTGCCTCAGCTGCCAGGAAAGGGAGTCTCAGGGCTGGAGGACATTGCTCTGGAAAAGAGGGAAACAATCCCACAGTGGGGACCCCTTCTTCAGGTGATGGGCCCGTATCCAGTCGCACTATGGATACTCCTCTGGGGAGGGGGGGAAGGGGCCTTCTTGTTGTGGGTGACTCTATAGTCAGGAACATAGAAAGGGGGGTCTGTGATGGATGTGAGGACCGCACGGTGACTTGCCTGCCTGGTGCGAAGGTTGCGGACATCACCTCTCGTCTAGATAGGCTGGTAGAGAGTGCTGGGGAGGAGGTAGCGGTTGTGGTGCATGTTGGCACCAACGACGTGGGGAAATGTAGCCGGGCGGTCCTGGAGGCCAAATTTAGGTTGCTAGGTAGGAAGCTCAAATCCAGGACCCCAAAGGTAGCGTTCTCAGAAGTGCTACCTGTTCCACGCGCAGGGCCAGCTAGGCAGGTGGAGCTCAGGGGTCTCAATGCGTGGATGAGACACTGGTGTCAGGAGGAGGGGTTTAAGTTTGTTAGGCACTGGGGAACGTTTTGGGACAAGCCAGGCCTGTACAAGAGGGACGGGCTTCACTTGAACCAAAACGGAACCAGACTGCTGGCGCGTAACATTAAGAAGGTGGCAGAGCAGCTTTTAAACTGACTCCTGGGGGAAAGCCGACAGGAGCCGAGGGGCATCCGGTTCGGGACTCCTCATCCCTCGGGAATGAGGGTGCAGAGGATGGGGAACAGTCAAGTAATAACAGAGTAAGAATTGGGAGTGGTAGCGTGATGGGACATGACAGCCAGTCTAGCAAGACAGAAGGCTGCAGGAATAAAGGGGCAAACATGCAGCCCTTCTTGGGGGACCAGGTATATAAGTGCTTTTATGCAAATGCCCGAAGTCTTCGGGCAAAGATGGGAGAACTGGAATGTTTGGTGGCTAGGGAAAACATTGACATAGTAGGTATAACAGAAACCTGGTGGAATGCGGAGAACCAGTGGGATACTGCAATTCCAGGATATAAACTCTATAGGAGGGACAGAGAGGGGCGTGTTGGAGGTGGGGTGGCCATCTATGTCAAAGAGGGGGTAGAATCCACCAGAGTAGAGCTGGAGGGGGGCTCTGACTCCTCCGTAGAATCACTGTGGGTTAGATTACCAGGCTCAAAGAGTGATGTAATAGTAGGGGCATGCTACCGTCCTCCAGATCAAAAACCTGAAGGGGATCTTGAAATGAGGAAGCAAATCAGGGAGGTGTCAACGAGAGACAGGGTTGTAGTCATGGGGGACTTCAATTATCCTCACATCGACTGGGTCAATTCATGCTCAGGTCATGAAAGAGAGACTGGATTTCTGGATATGTTAAATGACTGTGCCTTAGAGCAGCTTGTCACGGAACCGACCAGAGGACAGGTGACTCTGGACTTGATATTGTGTGGCACTCAAGATCTGGTCAGGGAGGTAAATGTTACCGAACCATTGGGGAACAGTGACCATGCTGCGATCTGTTTCGCCATGCATGTCGGAGGGAGAGTGCCGAGCAAATCTGACACGAAAACCCTTGACTTCCGAAGGGCAGACTTCCCCAAAATGAGAAGACTAGTTAAGAAAAAGCTGAAAGGGAAGGTAAAAAGAGTCCAATCGCTCCAGAGTGCATGGAGGCTGTTTAAAACAACAGTCATAGAGGCCCAGCGGGAGTGTATCCCACAAAGGAGGAAGGGCTCGACCAAGTCCAGGAGGATGCCGGCATGGCTAACAAGCACAGTTAAGGAGGCTATAAAAGGCAAGGAAGCTTCCTTCCGTAAATGGAAGTCTAGCCCTAATGAGGAAAATAAACAGGAGCACAAACTGTGGCAAAAGAAATGTAAAAAGATGATACGGGAGGCCAAGAAAGACTTTGAGGAACGTATGGCAGGCAACATAAAAGGGAATAATAAAAGCTTCTTCAAATATGTTAGAAGCAGGAAACCTGCCAGGGAAACGGTTGGTCCGCTGGATGGTGAGGGAGAGAAAGGGGTGATAAAAGGGGACTTGGAGACTGCAGAGAAATTAAATGAGTTCTTTGCATCTGTCTTCACGGCAGAAGACCTCGGGCAAATACCGCTGCCGGAACGGTCTTCCCTGACTAAAGAATTAAGTCAAATAGAGGTTAAAAGAGAAGACGTCTCAGACTTAATTGACAAAATAAAGATCAATAAATCACCAGGCCCGGATGGCATCCACCCAAGAGTTCTGAAGGAACTCAAGAATGAAGTTGCTGACCTCTTGACCCAAATATGCAACTTGTCCCTTAAAACGGCCACTGTGCCAGAGGATTGGAGGATAGCTAATGTCACGCCAATCTTTAAAAAAGGAAGGAGGGGAGACCCGGGAAACTACAGGCCGGTCAGCTTAACATCTGTTCCAGGGAAGATGGTGGAAAGTCTCATTAAGGATAAAATCTTAAAATACATAGAAGAACAAGCTCTGCTGAGGGAGAGTCAGCATGGCTTCTGCAAGGGGAAGTCTTGCCTCACAAACCTGTTAGAATTTTTTGAAAAGGTCAACAGGCATGTGGATGCGAGCGAACCCGTGGATATTATATATCTGGATTTTCAGAAGGCGTTTGACACGGTCCCTCATGAAAGGCTCCTGCGAAAACTCCACAGTCAGGGAATAAGAGGGCAGGTCCTCTTGTGGATTAGGAACTGGTTGAAGACCAGGAAACAGCGAGTGGGAGTCAATGGGCAATTTTCACAATGGCGAGAGGTGAAAAGTGGTGTGCCCCAAGGATCGGTCTTGGGACCGGTGCTTTTCAACTTATTCATAAATGACCTGGAGTTGGGGATAGGCAGTGAGGTGGCCAAGTTTGCGGATGACACTAAACTTTTCCGGGTGGTAAAGACCAGCAGGGATTGTGAAGAGCTCCAGAAGGATCTCTCCAAACTGGGAGAATGGGCAGCAAAATGGCAGATGCGCTTCAATGTAAGTAAGTGCAAAGTGATGCACATTGGGGCAAGAAACCAAAATTTCACATATACGCTAATGGGTTCTGAGTTGTCTGTGACGGATGAAGAGAGAGATCTTGGGGTGCTGGTGGACAGGTCGATGAAAGTGTCGACCCAGTGTGCGGCGGCTGTGAAGAAGGCCAATTCCATGCTCGGGATCATTAAAAAGGGGATTGAGAATAAAACGGCCAATATCATTATGCCTTTGTACAAATCGATGGTAAGGCCACATCTGGAGTATTGTGTCCAGTTCTGGTCACCATACCTCAAAAAGGATATAGTTGAATTGGAAAAGGTGCAGAAAAGAGCGACCAGAATGATTTGTGGGCTGGAGCACCTCCCTTACGAGGAAAGGCTACAGCGTCTGGGGCTTTTCAGCCTAGAAAAAAGGCGCCTGAGGGGGGACATGATTGAGACTTATAAAATTATGCATGGGATGGAGAGAGTGGATAGAGGGAAATTCTTCTCCCTCTCGCACAACACCAGAACTAGGGGACACGCACTAAAATTGAGTGGAGGGAGAGTTAGAACAGACAAAAGAAAATATTTCTTTACCCAGCGTGTAATTCATCTGTGGAACTCCTTGCCACAGGATGTGGTGATGGCACCTGGCCTAGATGCCTTTAAAAGGGGTTTGGACAAATTCATGGAGGAAAAGACCATCACAGGTTACAAGCCATAAGCAACCTCCTGGTTTTTTAGAAGTGGGTTTTCTCTGTGCCAGGTGCAAGGGAGTGGCGACTGGACACAGGTATCTTGTTGTCTCGTGTGCTCCCTGAGGCATCTGGTGGGGCTACTGTGTGACACAGGAAGCTGGACTAGATGGGCTTTTGGCCTGATCCAGCAGGGCTCTTCTTATGTTCTTATGTTCTTATGTGCCAGGTGCAAGGGAGTGACAACAGGAAACAGGTTATCTTGTTGGCTGTGTGTTCTCGGAGGCATCTGGTGGTGCCACTGTGTGATACAGGAAGCTGGACTAGATGGGCCTTTGGCCTGATCCAGCAAGGCTCTTCTGATGTTCTTATACAGGTATGCCCAGACAAGCATGATCCCCTGTACCACCTGAATTTCCCCCCACTTTTTCAGATTGTGTGAGCCCTTTTGGAACAGGGAGTGATTTAATCATTTGATTTTGTCTGTAAACCGCTTTGTGAACTTTTTGTCGAAAAGCGGTATATAAATACTGATAATAATAATAATAATTTATTTATTTTATTTATTTATTTTAAAAAATTATACCCCACCTTTTCCTATGCCGAGGCAAATGCCCAAGGCGGCTTACAACAAGTTAAAATACATAATTAAAAAAATACATAAAGTAAATTAAAAAATAATATTATATTATTAATATTATTATGTGATAAATAATAATTTTATATTATTATTATTATTAATAATAATAATAATAATACTGTACTGTATTTCTTTTTTCTTCCTCCTTCCCCCTTCTTCTTCTTCTCTTCCTTTCCCTTATACTTTTTCTCCTTTTTTTCTTTTACTTTAGTATTCACTGTTTTTATAGGTTATCAATAAATACAAATATATACCCCAAAATAAATCAATGAGCAGGTGAAGCTTTTTCCAGCATGGCAATAAGCATTGTCCCCTCCTCACGGCTGCAGATCCAGGCGCTGCAAAAGACACTGTGGCCGGGTTGGGTTCCCTTTGAACATTGGCAGCGGTGTTTGCTAACAGCTAAACCACAACGGGGCAGTTTCCTTGTGGCTCTGAGGGAAGGCAGTGAGATCCAGACAGAAGCAGGCTTGCATGCTCCGTGGAGCTGACATGTGACTCCATATATCATCCCACATCCTGTTGAAGCATCTCAGGCTTTTTCTAGATCCTCATATCTGCCACTTAGTCCAGAGAACAGGCTCGGAAGGACCATGTGGGGACCCACTGTTTACATTCTCAGCCTCTTGATTGGTGAGTCTCTTCAGAAATTTACTAATTGGTTGGAGCAGGATTCTTAAAATGCGCCTTTAAGCTTGTGCACCTTTAAGCCTCATGCACCTTTAAGCTTGTGTCCCATGCGGCTCTAGTACTTTCCCCACAAATCCACTCATTTCCATTTTGCTTGTTCTTTGCGACCTCCTTGTCTTGCTTAGCCTCATGTCAGTTTCGGCTGCATGACTGATGGAAGTAGATTGATTTCTTTTTTATAAGGAGGTCCATAGGGTGCATGCTTTGCAGGCATAGGGTCCCAGATTCAATTCCGTTAGGAATTAGGGATTTAGATTAGGAAAGTCTTTTCGGGAGAACTTGGGGAGCAGCTGCCCAACTCCTTTGGATAGGTCGGTACTGATGTGAAATTGACCAATAGTCTGACACAATACAGTCAGTTTTCTTTATATGCAAATTCGCTATCTGCGAATTCGCTTGTCTGCAAGGGGCAGAATTGCCACCTATCTCTCCATATCTGTGGTCTGTTCTCACTATCTGCAATCTCGTCGGGGCCATTGTTCTCACAGGTTGTACTTAGCTTTTTTTTCATGGGTCTCCACATTGCTCTGGGAGCAAATTTCCCTGCCTTGCTGCATTTACTGTAAAAGGTAATCTTTCTCTTCTGGAGCTGCTGTATGTGTGTGTGTGTGTTCTGTTGAATGTCATTTTCAACACAATGGGAACTGTTTGTGCTTTCTCTGGGCTTCCAGGATACTGTACACCTTTTTATATTTGCATAATGTTGTTAGGAAGGAATAATAATGAATTTGCTAGAGTTAGGAATTGTTCCATAACAAAGAGCCAATGTGGTATACTGGATGCTATCCACCCCCCCCCCCACTATCACCCAGCCCCTAGACTTCAAGGTAAAATTCAGGTTCATATAGTGTATGGCATAGATAGAGGGTCCCCTGGAACCTAACCCCATTTTTCCCATAGGCTCAATGATTCAGTATCTGCTTATTCGATATCCACTAGGTCAGTGTTTCCCAAACTTTTTCAACCTGTGGCTCCCTTGACTATCAGCAACCATTGTTTGTGACTCCCCTTTACATGATGTCGATGCCTGCCAATTGGCATTGTACTGTTTTCCGAGACAATTCCATGGCATTCCGTGGCTCCAGAAATGATGAAAGCCCTCCCGGCGCCCGGAGCAAGGGCGGGGCCTGCGTGACATCACGTCGACGCCCCCCACCGGTTTTGGTCTCATTTTGGAGCCAAACGAAGATGGCCAAAGCGCGAGGGTAAGTACACCTCCCCGCTGAATGCGCCCCCCCCCCCGCTGAATGCGACCCCGTGCCCGGAGCAGCTCCACGCGCTCCACGCAGGTTCCGCCTCTGTGTGGCTCCCATGGGAGCCACGCCTCCCAGTTTGGGAACCACTGCACTAGGTTTTCCAGGAACCTAGCGGATAATGAGAACCTAGTGGATAACCCTAGTGGATAACGAGAACTGACTTGTATACGCCAGTTTCAGAGACAACATGAATTCAGGCTTTGCTAAACCCCTCCACTTGCTGTGCCCTATTGAGATCTTTGACAGTTAGCAAGAAAACTCTGTGAGCAAAAGCAGAGCTACTGCCCGTCTCTGTGTTAAGATCCCCGTTGTGAACGTCATATACTCCATGAACTTTAACACGGCACTATGATGTAGTCCCTGCACTGAGTTGTCCAACTTCACACAGGGAAGGCTCTCTGCATATTACAGTCACTGCACGGAGGTGGCTTCTTGCACGTGGACTGACTGGCCCTAGGTCTGAGCAGCCACAAGGGTGCATAGAAAGGAGCGCTTGGTGGCTTTCCACAGCTGTGGAATTCCTTTCCACTCTGATGAACTCACCTCCCAAGCCAGAGTTTCCAGACAAACTGCAAATCCCTTTCAGTTGGGCTGTCTTTTCAATGCCTCAGGAGGGATTGGCTCAAACCTTCTTGCCATCTTAATTAAGGGAGTTAGTGCAGTATGTGGTTCCCAAACGGGGAGCCGCGGATACCAGCCAGGGGAGCCGCGGATACCAGCCAGGGGAGCTGCGAATACCAGCCAGGGGAGCTGCGGATACCAGCCAGGGGAGCCGCGGAGTGCCATGGAATCCTCCTGGAAAACAGTGCAATGCCAATTGGCAGACATCAACATAATGTAATGGGGAGGCGCGGCCAATGGTTGCTAATGGTCAAGGGAGCCGCAGGTCAAAAAAGTTTTGGAAACACTGGGTTAAAACATTCCTTCATGAACTGTGTATGAATGCCAGAGCTCTCTTCATGGTCACAAAGATTGTCGGAGTCATATTCTCAGTTTGTTCAGGGAAAGAGCCACAGTGGCCTTTCTCTGACTTGTGCTGTATCAAGCAGCAATCTTTTTTTCTTCCGTACTACCTTCAGCTTGGGGGGGAAGGGGATAACCCCCCCCCAAAAAAAAACTATATTTGATCTTCAGCCTTGCTAGTTATGCTCTTTTAGCAAACCTTCTCCTTGTGTGTGTGTGTGTGTGTGTGTGTGTGTGTGTGTGTGTGTGTTACGTGTGTCCTTTCCATGCCATTCTTTTTTGCCTGAGCCCAAAGGATAATTTCAAAGTAAACCTCATTGATTTCATTCGGAACCCTTCCAAATCGTTGGTGAAAATTGGTTCTGTTTAAGATCAATGAGAGGCTTGCCTTTCATAGGCTTACCAGTTCTCCAACCGGGACAGAGTGCTAGACCTTTAGGAGAAGGAATGTGGGCAGCAGGCAAGCCTGCTGTGGGGCTTGCTTCTGAGTAGACATGCCTAGGATTGTGCTCTAAGGTTTAACAAGCCTTGGATTGTGCTCTAAGGTTTAACAAGCTACACCTGCCCTCATTCCTTCTCCTAAAGGTCTAGCACTCTGTCCCGGTTGGAGATCTGGTAAGCCTAGCCTTTGATGTCATTGGGATTGGGAAGTACAGTACACTGCACATAATGGTGCATTTAGTGGGGTGAAAAACACGTTGCATGAACATGTCATTTTGCTTTCTGGCCTATGGGATCCCAACCCAAATCGGGAAAGGATATGGTTTTCCCATTGTCTCCTCTAGTGTAATGTCTTGATTGAGAGTGTGATCCTGGAAGCTGTTGGTTCAAATCTCAGTTCAGTTTCAAACTCACTGGGTTGCCTTAGGAAAGCTGCTATTCTCTCCGCCTCAGTGTCCCCACCTGCAAAATGGACACAAATTCTGTATCGCCTTGCACTGTCATTGTAAGGATTTCAAAGAGGCTATTCTTTATATCTTAATCCTTCCTAGTCTAAGGAGTTGAGGCAGTCCTCCAGAAAGCTTTATGACTGAACCTGGGTCAGATTCTGAACCTGGGTTCAAGTCCAACATGCCTTCGCTAACCCTGATGCCAGGAGCGCTTTGAATTCTCAAGTGTCCCATGGCTGCTGTGCATGGTTTATCATTGTTGTGCCATGTAATACCCATGTTATCCTGATCTGGTCGGGTAAGCATAAAGTTGAGCGAAAAGCTGCGAGCCTCCATTAGCAGGCAAAGAGAAAGGGTCCCCTTCTCAAAGCTGTTTCCGCCAGAGCATGGCAGGGTTTGTCCACATCTTGGAGGAACTGAAACTCATGGTGGAACATGTGCTTGCTTGTGTCCGGTGGGAGGGCAAGAGGCTGTTGCAAGAGGAAGTAAGAGCTGGCAGGGGAAAAAAATTGCATGTGTTGTAGCCCCTCCATCCAGTAGCCTCAAGGGTCTTTCAATACAGCTCCAAAATTTCCGTTCACAAGGCAGCTCCCCAACCAATGCCGGACTTTCACTTATCCTACCCTTCCAAAGAGCACAGGGCAGCAATGCATGAGGTTAGCCCCATTTAGTCCTTCCAAGAAGAATCATGTGAGTTAGGTTAGACTAGAGAGGACGTGTGACAGGCCCAGGGTCGCGCAGATAGCTTTGTGGCGGAGGAGGGTCAAACAAACTAGATGTTCCATGATTGGAAGACCTTGATGCCTGTCTTCTTCAGAAAGAAGAGAGCCCTGATTTGGATTGGGATGTGGGGAGTCTAACCCTTTACCCCACTCTGTGGCCCTGATCCAAATAGCTCCCCGAAGTTATTAACGGAGATGGGGAAAATGTGCAGCCACAAAACCTGTGTCTGAGAGCTGATTCGGGGGTGGGTGGGAGGATTTAAATTGGGGAAAGGTGCAAAGACCCCTCCTGGTGTGTTGCAGCCTTGACCAACGTTGCCCCATTCCTTTTTGGAAAAAAAAAATCCAAATCACAGCACTAGAGCTTGGAGTGATGTATGCAGTTCCTCCTTTAATCTTCACAACAACCTTGTGAGGTAGCTAAGGCTGAGAGAAAGTGGCTAACTCAGGGGCACTCAGTGAATTTTCTTACCTGAATGCAGGCTTGAACCCAGGTCTCCCCAGTCCTAGTCTGATACTCTTGCTGAAAGACAAATCTCTCTCCTGCAGATACTGTTTCAGTTATGGGCAGGGGGTCTGATGCAGGACCTCCTGGAACTTAACTAGTTTTGTGCCAACTTTGGTTTTACCCACTTCTGTTCTTGGAAAAGGAAGAGGGGGGTGGAGAGAGGAAGCGGAAGAGGAAGAGGAGTAGTGGAGGCCTTTGCCAAATTGCTGCCTGAGGCAACTGCCTCAGTTGACCTTATGGATGGGCCGGCCCTGTTTGTGGTCATATCACGTCATCGTTCTAGTACTGTACTCAGATCATCATGTTTTGTTGCTAGGAAAATGAAACTACCCTTCTACGCAGTTGTGAGTGCTCTGCGACTTGTGGCAATGGGGACCTAGCGGAAAGTTCCCGAGAACGGCAAATGTCCCAGCTCTCTTCAATTTTTTAAAAACAAATTATTTAGAAGTGACACTCTCTCACACGAGCACTGCTGTCGGTCGTAGATCTCCTTTTAAAAGGATCTCGTGTTCATCACTCTCTGTGCACATACGGGACCAGGAGCCAGGATGGTGTGTAGTGGTTCTGGTGTTGGACTTAGACCTGGAAGATCCAGGTTCAAATCCCCGCTCATCCATGAAGCTTCTTGGGTGACCTTGGGCAAGTCACAATCTCTCAGCCTCACCTACCTCACAGGGTTGTTGTGAGGACAAAAGGAGGGGGAGGAAATATGTACAACACCCTGAGCTCCTTGGAAGAACAGTGATATAAAAATGTGAAAAATAAACGAAATTGTGTTCCCTGAGGGGAAGTGGTTGCTAGTGTGCCCTGAGGGGAAGTGGTTGCAACTAGAAATTAGGAAACAGGAGCCAAAAGGTGCCACCTGCTGCAGAGAGACTCATCCTTCATGTTTGTGCAGCTATCAAGCCATTTGTATTGGATCAGAAGATGAACATAAGAAAAGCCCTGCTGGGTCAGGCCCAAGGCCCATGTAGGCCACCATCCTGTTTCCCTTAGTGGCACACCAGCTGCCTCTAGGTAGCCCACAAGCAGGACAAAAAGGCTGACTTCTCCCCTTCCCTGTAACTAGGCTTACCAGATCTCCAACTGGGACAGAGTGCTAGACCTTTAGGAGAAGGAATGTGGGCAGGTGTAGCTAGCTTGTTAAACCCTAGAGCACAATCCTAGGCATCCATGGGGCTTGCTTCTGAATAGACATGCCAAGGATTGTGCTCTAAGGTTTAGCAAGCTACACCTGCCCACATTGCTTCTCCTAAAGGTCTAGCATGCTGTCCCGGTTGGAGATCTGGTAAGCCTACCTGTAACTGGTATTCAAAGGCAACACTGCTGTTGAGCCTGGAGGTAGCCATTGACTAGTAGCCATTGATAGACTCCATGAATTAAAGCCATCCTAGTGACCATCCCATCTTGTGACAATGAATTCCACAGACTAAGTATGTGCTATGTGAAGAAGTACAGTGGTCCCTCGCTATCCGTAGATTCGACCATCCGTGGATTCGTGTATGGTGAAGTCCACTTTTTAAAAGTTTTTTAAAAATGCTATTTTTTTAAACTTCTTTAACTTTTAAAAGATTTTTTTAAGCAGACGTCACCATCTGCGGATTCGCGTCATACGCAGCCCCCCCGTAACACCCCCCCTGCAGATAACAAGGGATGACCTGTACCTCTTTTGTCCATCTTAAATGCCACAATAACTCCTAGAGTATGGGGGTGGGGTGTCACACCTTTTGTTGCAGAGAAATAAGCATAAACACACCCTTGGGAGTCGCTGGTTCAGGAGTTACCTGAAGGAGTCACGGGAAGAAGGAAAAGAGCGGGTAAGGGAAAGGATGATTCTGTGATTATCCCTCTTTGGAGTAAAATGATTGTTTTTTTTTCCCCCTATTTATAGTCGGCGCAGCCGCTGTGGAAACAGGTGAGGAATTTTAGCCAATCAGCTAAAGTTGTTTTCTAATTTATCTCTCTCGATCTATACATAGACGTGTGTGTGTATGTGTGTATTAAGGGTGCCACCGTAACCAAATCTTACAGCGCAAAGACTGGCAGAGCACGCACTCCGCCGGTCTGGGGTGTTGCAAAAGTGCTGTAAAGCACTTTCACGGCACCTGCAGAGTACGTGGCGCTGGTGCCGAGGCTGGCGCCACTCACTCCCCCGCTGGCCGACACCCACACCGCTGGACACAGGTAAGCCCTGTGCTGGGTGGTGGGAGGGCATGGAGAGGGCGGGTGGGAGTGGCGGGGGATGGGGCGATTGGCTGGCCAGACCAGGAAGGGGACAGGGATATTGGCGGCATTCTCCATTGATATCCCAACCCCCTTCCCAGACCAAGCTGTCCTTACATGGCCTCCCTGGATGTGCGCCAGCAAAATAGCTGGTGCACATCTGAGGAGGCCCTTTGGGGCCTCTGGGGCTTACACTGGCGGAACAGGACGCACATCCCTTTCCCCCAAGGTGTACCCCAACTTCACTGGCATGGCCCTGATCCTGCTTAGGATACGCCACCGCTCATTTTGCTGGGGAATTGTAGAATGGTGAGAATCAGTAGCATCAATAGCGGGTGCAGGGGGTGCGGACTGCACCAGGTGACACCCTAGGGGAGGTGACACAACTAGTGGCAAAGTGTGGAAACCTTGTATTTATACCATAAAGTTATATATCATTGGAAAGGGTATTTAATGCAGAATGTAATGAAATGTTGAATAATCTCTATTCTATCAAATGTTATGGCCGAATAACCAGCAAATGAAAACACAACTGCCTTATTTTTATTCAGTGTTGCCATTTTTACATCTTTCAGTAACCTGGATTAAACTGTCTTAATTGCATTTTGGCTTCTGTATTTTTTACATGGCTTTTATACCCATGAATCCCTTGTCTGTGAAATACAACCGCCTTAATTAACAAAAAGTAGATTTCCTTAACTCAAAGTTGACCAATGAGACTGATTGTTCTGAGAGCCAATGAGGTGTTGTTATGACACAGCATGGAACCAATAAGGTGTTAGTATGAGTCGGCTCTCATTTCTGTGTATCGAAGCTAATACTACAACTCTTATTTAGTTGTTGCGAGTGTCCTCAAGTTGGCCACTGGTTTCTTGTTGGTTACTGATTTGTTGGGTGACTTGTACTGTCATATATTAAATAAAAGTTAATGGAGGTGACAGCATGAGTTACTGCACCGGTTGATGCCAACCCTAGTGACACCACTGGGGTGACGCGATGAGCTCTTGCACTGAGTGACGCAAACCCTAGAGATGCCTTTGCACACGCACACACACACACACACACACACACACACACACACACACACATGCACGAAAAGCAATGGAGCTATTTCTCACATGTTCACCTCTCGACTCATGTTTCTCTACTTATCTTGTAACTTTCAATCCCCACTAGAGAATCTGCCCCCAAATCAGTGTTTTGGCCCTGGAAGGGCTCTAGTTTTACATTGGAGCATTTAGTTTCGGACTACAGTACTTGCCATCCTCTGCAGAAAAGAAAGCTCTAAACAGTTTTTCACCTACCGAAACTCTCCCTTTACTTAGGCTTACCAGATCTCCAACCGGGACAGCGTGCTAGACCTTTAGGAGAAGCAATGTGGGCAGGTGTAGCTTGCTAAACCTTAGAGCACAATCCTAGGCATGTCTATTCAGAAGCAAGCCCCATGGATGCCTAGGATTGTGCTCTAAGGTTTAACAAGCTACACCTGCCCTCATACCTTCTCCTAAAGGTCTAGCACTCTGTCCCGGTTGGAGATCTGGTAAGCCTACCTTTACTACACAGTTGCTGACTTTGAGTAGAGTGGCTTGAAGTACAGTTGTCAAAGCGCCCTCTAGTGATTCTTTGGGGCATTGCAAGAGGATTTGGACCTGACTTCTTTCCTGTTGCTCACAGGGAGCGATGGATACTGTTATTACATCTCCACAGGCGTCATGGTTGGAATTGTAGCAGGAGATATTGCCCTCATGATGCTTTTGCTCATCCCTGTCTACTACTGTGCTCGGCGAAAGGACAAAGAACCGATTTACGAGAGTAAGTCAGTCAGCTGTTCTTTGAAACCCCAAAAGGACAAAACATTTTTGGGTAGGCTTACCAGATCTCCAACCGGGACAGAGTGCTAGACCTTTAGGAGAAGGAATGTGGGCAGGTGTAGCTTGTTAAACCTTAGAGCACAATCCTAGGCATGTCTATTCAGAAGCAAGCCCCATGGATGCCTAGGATTGTGCTCTAAGGTTTAACAAGCTACACCTGCCCACATTCCTTCTCCTAAAGGTCTAGCACTCTGTCCCGGTTGGAGATCTGGTAAGCCTACTTTTGGGACATCTTCTGTAAGGGGTGGAATAATGGGGTTCTTTCTGGAGAACTGTGTGAGATGGAGGAGGAGCAGGATCTTGGAAGAGATGGAAATGTTTAATGGTGTTACTTTTCTATGGCTCAATTTGGAGGTTTATAGGACACCAAACGAGAGGCTAACTGAGGTGGTAAACCCAGATGATGGGTTGGCCAGAGGAGCCCGTCTCCATCTACTTGTCTACCTCTACTGCACCTCCTTCTGTTTCCTGGATTCCCCATCTAGAGTAAAAATCCAGAAGGAAATATCTAGTTTCTAGTGCATCAGGTCGATGGCAGGTTTTCTACTTGTGGGGAGTTTTTGTAATGCAGGGAGCACTCAGAATAGTATCCGCCCCACCTACGGTCTGAATGGGTACGATCCACTCTACCACCACATAACTCTGTGCCCCACACCTCATTCTGTTGAATGTGTGGATTAGGGCAGGGGTTCTCAACCAGTGGTACTAGTACCACCAGTGGTACTTTGGCTGACTGCTGCTCGTGCTCAGACTGCTGGACCACCAAAAACCTGCTCCAAGGTGGCACTTTTGATGGCGCATTTTCGCTCCCAAGAGGCTCTTGCCTTTGGCCAAGTCTCTCGGGAATGCTGAGAAGGGCCCTCCCACCTGCCCAGAGCCTCCTACCTGCATTTTCTGCTCCCCCAAACCTGAAAACTCAGAAGTAACTGGTGATGATGTCATCACCAGTCACTTCCAGGTACGCAACAGGAGAGTGGCACCGGAGGTGGTACTTGGCTGGGAAGGGGTTGAGAATCCATGGATTAGGGCTTTGTAAGATGTTACTGAATACGAGAGCATAAGAAAAGTCTGGTTGGATCGTACGAAAAGCCCATCTACTCTAGTCTTCAGTTTCCAACAATGGTCCACCTGTTGCCTCTGGGTAACCCACAAGCAGGAGATGATGTCAATGTCTTGCTCTTCATGAATTTGTCTGATCTGGGGAGATGTGGAGAGGCGTCACAAGTGTTTTGCTATTAGATTAGTAAGACCCACAACAACCCCCTGATGTTGATTTAGAATATTTTTATACTGCTTTTCAACAAAGACATTAGAGACAATTGCAGCTAAATCCCAACAAATATACACAAGGAAAAATGGGGAAAAAATGAACCTCCTCAAGTGTAAAAATGGAGATATTGTAAACACAACTCAGGAGAACATTTTAAAAACCATTTTTAAAGGCCTCCCTTAGCATTCCCGAGAGGCTTGGCCAAAGGCATGAGTCTCTCGGGAGCAAAAACATGCTGCCGAAAGCACTGCATTGGAGGAGGGTCCAAGTACCACCAGCCATCGGCTGAAGTACCACTGCTGGTACTAGTACCACTGGCAGATAACTCCTGGTCTAGTTGGTTAAAACCAGCCAAGTGGCGACTTTTGCCTCAATTTCAGGTGGTCATATTTAATTTTGCTGTCGTTCTACAGATCATGACTTGAAGGATTACGTGAACATAGTTGGAAATCAGAAGTGATGTTTTCCCCCATCTGAATCTCACCATGGACCTGGGATAAACATAACTGAAACCACTACTTCCTACCCCACAGATGACTGGAGCGGCTGGAGGAGTCCTCATTATGGTGGGCGCCAAGTTATCTCAAGCATGACATATTGGGACTTTTTGGCTGGGAAAGGGATAAGCAATGTTTTTTTGTTTGTTTGTTTTTTACTTCCCCCCTCCACCATGAATTCCATAGCTTTGTAGAGGTATTTTCTTGGTTCAGTCCTTCCCTGATTGAATCTGATTTGGTTGGGGTAGGGTGGGGTGGGGAAGAAAAAAAAGAGATCCTGGCATGTGTCTTTTTGCACTAACATGAGATCAAGCTCTCTGTTTGTTTGGTGTTTTTTTTCCTTCTCTCCCATCTGTGCAGTGTATTTTTTGTAATTGAGAAAATGAAATCCCCCCTTCTGTCTCTCTGATTTTTGTGTTGGGCCTTCCACACACACACACACACACACACACACACACACACACACACACACACACACACATGAGTTAAATAAGACATTTTTTCACATTTATAATGGTTTTAAAATTCTTAATACTTTTTATTTAATGTTTAATTAGCGAATTAACTGATTAATCCAATTAATTAGCAGGGGTTACTTCAGAAAATTGGACCATGATAGAGGGTACTCAGGCCTCCAAAGGTTGAGAACCCCTATTCTGGAAGCCCCTCCAGTTATCTCGCCTCCTGCATGCATGATGTGAGCAAAGTTGTGTGATTTCTTTTGGAGAACTCAGGAATCAAACCCGGGCCTTTCGCAGTCAGACCACAGATTCTTCAGAGTGTAGATATTTGGATCTGATCGGGCACCACTTCCTGCGTTGATTGCAGTTTTCTGATTCCAAAATAAAAGGTTTCTTCAACAATGACAGCATTCCTCAATTTTACTTAGACTGGCTCATCTCTGAAGAGGCTTCCTAGATCTTTTAATCAAGTTAATGATTGTATGCAAAGCACAAATGGACTTGAGATCTGCTTTCTTTCTAATGGATGATGCAACCAGTTGAGCTGTAAAGCTGACCTCTGCAAATTCTAACAGGAACATTTTTCTATTAATATTCCTGGGCTGAGACAGTTACTTCAGGGTGGAACAAATGCTTTGTGTGTGTGTGTGTGCTTGCTCTGAAAATAAAAATGAGCTGTGTTGAAGATGGCCATGAAACATAACACTGGACTCATGGAACGTAATGGGCAGCACATCCCAAGGAGAGAGTATCTGGGGTGTGTGTGTAGTGGAGTAGCCAGCGCCCCCCGAGGTTGGGGCCCACCCCTCGACCCCCCCAAAATTTGCATAAATTATACATTTTTTATGCTTTTTATGGTTTTTTATGGATTTTTTAAATGTTTTTTGGCGATTTAAAGTGTAAAAACGGCATGTTAAAGGGTATGTTTGCTTTGTAGGCACTTATCTTGCATATGGGGTGCTCCAGGACGTTCCAGCGATGATCTTCTTCCTAACCCAGCAGCGCTTTCCGGAGTTTGCGCATGCCCAGTACGTCCCTGCAAACTCCGTCGGTCTGCGCATGCGCAAACTCCGGAAACTCCTGCGCCCGGGCACACAGCCTCTCCCTGCGCCCGGGTGCGGACTCCGTAGTGCCCCCAGCAGCGGTTTCCGGAGTTTGCGCATGCGCAGACCCACGGAGTTTCCAGGGACGTACTGGGCATGCGCAAACTCCGGGAAGCGCTGCTGGGGGCGGTACGGAGTCCGCGCCTGGGCGCAGGGAGAAGCTGTGCCCGGGCGCAGGAAGAAGATCATTGCTGGAACGTCCTCGAACGCCCCATATGCCAGATAAGTGCCTGCAAAGCAAACATACCCTTTAACATGCCGTTTTTACACTTTAAATCGCCAAAAAACAGGGGAAAAAATTGGAAAAATATGCAAATTTAAGGAGGCCCACGCCCCCCCCAGATCCTCTGCGCCCCTACGTCCTGGGGCCCGCCACACCACCGCCCCATATCAGGCGATGCCACTGTGTGTGTGTGCGTGTGTGTGTGCGCGCATGTGCTTTGCTCTACAACAGGGTTGGGTCTGTTCATTGCACTTCAGTGCATTACCAATCAGGAAGCACACTGCCAGCCAGGAAACAGCTAGCTAGCCAGCGAGACTAAAGGAGCTAGCTAGAGAGGCTGCAGCACAGACGCAGACGCAGACTCTCCAGTATCATCTTTCCTACTGTCGGCCAGCCAGGAAGGACGCATCTGGCCGGCCTCCACCGGGGGGGGGGGGACGATCGATCGCACACACGCACACAGTATTCTTCCTCCTCCCCCGGAGTGTACCACCCACCCCTGGCTGCTTTCGAGTTCCAGAAGGGAACTCGAGCTCAACAGCCCTGCGCCCGGGGCCCCACGCGTCCCCTAACGACACCTCTGCGCAGGGGGTGTCATTTTGCATTGTGCCCCCCCACTACCAACCCCCCCCCCCTGGGTCCGTGGAAATTTTTTTAACCACCTAACCGGTCCCTGGTGCAAAAATGTTTGGGGACCGCTGGTGTATAGGATTGGATTGTTAAAAGTGGAGGGAAGTCTGAGAGAAAGGAAATTACATTGTTGTGCAAGATTCTTCTGCCTGCCTCACATTTTCAGCTTGGAGTGGGCCAAACCTGCTGTGTGGATGTGGGTGACTCTGCACATGTTCAGAGGTTCTTTGCCCTCAGTGCCTTCTGTCAAAAAGGGAAGTTCTCCTTGGGGATGGAGAACACTGCATGTGCTCAGGGACCCACTGTTCAAAGGTGTCAGAGTTTTGGGTGACAGTGGCACCCCAAGTGCCATTTCAGGGTGATGCCACTTAATTGACTGGAGGTATAATATCCCCCCCTCTGCGGTACAAACATTCTCTTAAAAGAAATTCCCCCCTCCCAGTGCAGCTGTTCCAGTTGAGCCCACAAGATGGCAGCACCTCATGCATCCATATTGACAGTTTTCCTTCAATCTGTCTTTGTTGGTGATTCATGACTTGTATTTCAAAACACGCCAGCTTCTTACCCAGGGACTTGGCCGTTAGGCAACTGTCTCACCTCCGCATGTGGTGTGACTGAAAAATAAATATCATGACTCCTAGTTTACAGATGCAGCATTATCACCCACCCTCCATTTGTTGCATCTCTGTACATTGCCAGTCAGGAAGCACGTATGCATTGCCTATCAGGGAGCATGCTGCCCAATCAGGAAGCATACCCAGATCAGTGTCTAATACACAGAAGGGTGGGCTTCACTGCCAGTGGGTTCTTCTTGCACATTCACCGTCTAAAAGGAACCCTTTGGGAATGCATGTTGTTTGGGGCCCCATCTGCTGGCTCCACTGGATGGGGCCCCAGATGAGCCAGGAAGGTGGCAGAATCCAATGCTCGGTGCGATTGGCACGGAAATGGGACCGTCTGGTGAGGCAGGTTCCGCCCCACACAATGCCTCATGGCACAAGCATCTGGAAGAGCCAGGCCCGACGAGGTCTGTCCTAATGAAGACTCCTCCCCTCACCCCGCCACGACTCAGCCATGGGACTGCTTCAACCCCAGTGGTCAAACAGTCAACCGCTGGCCAGCACAGGCCTGGGGAATGTCTTGCAGGACCAGGGCCTTCGAGCAAGGCAGCTGGAGCTGAGGAGATGCCTTGCAGGATCAGGGCCTTTGAGAGAGGAGGAGGTAAGGGACAAGGGGATTCCTGGCAGGATCAGGCACTTGGAGCAGGGTTTTGTTTGTGTGTGTGTGTGAGAGAGAGAGAGACAGACAGACAGACAGACAGACATGGGAGGGGCTTCTAGTATATATGTAGCTACTCATCCCTGGTCAGTAGCGTCACTAGGACGCGCGTCACCCTGGGGCAGGGGGCGCGCGTCACCCTAGTGACGCTCTGACATCGCGGCGCGGGGGGGCGACCCGGCTCCCCCCCGCGTCGCCCTCTGGACGCTCCGAGGCCGGCCCGGGAGCCGGCCTCGGAGCGTCCGACCCCGCCGGCGCTCCAGGGCCTTCTGAAAGAAGGCCCAAGCAGCGCGTTAATACGGGTATTTTTTTACAAGTTTCGCGCACGCTCAGAGACCGTTTTGAGGGCATTTTGCCCTCAAAACAGTCTGCGCATGCGTGAAAATTGTAAAAAAATACCCGTATTAACGCGCTGCTTGGGCCTTCTTTCAGAAGGCCCGGGCCGGCCTCGGAGTGTCCGGAGGGTGTCGCGCGTCACGGAGGTAACGCGCGCGGGGGTGCGCGCGTCACCCCATGGCGCACGTCACCCCCAGGCGGCCCGCCCCCCCCGCCACGCTCCAGTGACGCCAGTGTCCCTGGTTGATGAGGAGGATCAGTGTAGGGTAGGCAGTTGAGCTTTGCAGATGGTTGGTGACCCCACACTAGAGGAGGCCAGGAGGAGAAGGCTGGAGGGTGCAGGAAACCCCCCTTCCCTGGATTCACATCTGAGGCCTTGGGAAGCATCTTGAGGGTAAACCTCCCTTCCCTGGGGTGTGGACACAGGTATGAATTTTAAATTGGAAACAAAGGGGTGACTGGTCTTAGAAGCATAGGAAACACTGATTTAGGCAAATGTATTGACTTCTCTATCCAAATTGCTATGTGACTGTACTGATGGTTGTACTTGGACAAGATGAGTATTGGGGGTTGGCTGGAGGTGGAGCAGTTGGTCAGAGAAAAATGGAAACTTTAAAAATGAAATGCAGATCAGGTTTGCATGAGTCCAATGGTGTCGCTTGAGGTGGAGCACTGTGCTAATCTCTGTCTACTCCCCGGCACAAGGTGGCCCTGCCCCCTTGCTGTTGGAGCCATTCAGTGGGGCGAAGGCAGTGCTCAAGGAGTCTACTGTGTGTTGCCTTTGCTGGACTGAATGGCTCCGATGGTGAGGGGCAGAGGTGTTCCTACGGTGGGGTGGTACTGTAAGTTGCGCCCCACCCTAGTCCCCGTTTACAACCTGGAATGAGGAGGCCCCGCCCCTATTGTGGGCAACGAAGGCAATGCGCAGAGAGTCTCCTGCGCATTGCCTTCATCACCCAGAATGGCTCTGATGGCGAGGCGGGGCCTCCTCATTCTGGGTTGTAAACAGGGACTAGGATGGGGTGCAACTTACAGTACTGCCCCCACCGTAGGAGTGCCTCTGGCGAGGGGGTGGGGCCACTTTGTGCCGGGGAGTAAATGGAGGTTAGCACAGTGTGGAACTTACCGTTCTGCCCCACCTCGAGCGACGCCAGGGTGTTGTGAGCACCCAAGGGTGCTAGTGATTTCAGCTCGTGGGATTCGGTGAGCATACACCAACTCCGCTGCGGGCGGCAGCACCAGGGAGAGAGAGAGAGAGAGAGAGAGAGAGAGAGAACGAGAACAAAGATCCACGAAGTGCGGGGCGCCCAAAAGGAGCTCAAAATAGACCAGTACTGGAAAAAAGGAGATCTTTGCTAGCAAAGGACACGATCAGCAAGGCAGAAAGTGTAACATATACAATCAATACAAAAGTTTATATACATACATTATTTCATACAGAATCATGGAGTTCATTGTTACAAGAATACATAATAAAGGAGAGCCAGTGAGGGAAAGGATCCAAGAAGTTGCACGTCGATACAGCCAATAGGAAGTTGGATTGAAACTTTACACCAATGAGAACAGCAGCAGCGTGTGTGAAACTTTGAACCAATAAAAGATAAACTTTATTAAAAGAACCAATGAAAAGTGTGGTGCTTTGTGCAACTGGGAACCAATGGTATGATGGGTGGGGGTACTGGGTAGCAGGAGGTAATAGGATTAGACCCCCACTTCAGGTGAAGCGAGGTTTTCCGGGGTTTTATGAATGGGTCCTTTTGAGAAGCCTGCTTAACACAAAAGGCAGTATTTCCAATTAGATAGCCAAAAGTGCCACACAATAGGTCCCTGCCCCATGGCACCAGGTATACAGTTGAGAACAGTTGAATTGTTCCTGTCAATCAGGCCGAGCCAGGCAGGTGACTAGATTAGCATTTGAAATAATTGTAGCCAGGAGAAACAGGAACAATGGGGAAGTGAGATAGTGGGGACAGGCACAGAGGGACAAGTTGCAATCAGGGATATGGCAGCAAGGAGAGAGGCATTTGAATAACAGTAACAAAGGAAGGCAGAGACAATGATTCCAGGATGTGGGGGTGGCTGTGATTGACAGAGGAGAGACACGCAAAGTGTTAGGCTGGAAGTTTAGGAAATGGTGGCAGTCTGAGTTCTCATGGCGCCTCAGGAGTTTCCTGGATTCCCTGCCCCCATCTAGCTCCCCAGGTAGAAGGAAGCCATTTGAGAGCAGCACAGAATTGGAAGCCGTTGCTGACTAGCTTGGGTTATGTGTTTTAAAATGGTCTCTCCTACTCCCTGCAGTACAGATTCTGACGGGAGGTACACCCTTAGTGCCAACCTTCGTTAAACCCCCCTGAGTCCTGGCGAAGAGGGGAGGCCACCCCCGTGCTTCCCAGGCAATCCCAGTAAGGAGGCTGGGACTGGAACCCAGCTTTTACGGCTGTAAACCTATTGTGCTGCTTCCAGGAGCCTCTTCACCTAGCATGAAGCTTACCTCAGCTAAGTGAGAGGATCGGGACCATTCTGTGTGGGACCCCATCCCTAGAGAAACTCCGATGACCTCTGAGAAGGTCCGGACACATAACCCCCAAGGGAACCCCCAAATAACCAAAAGAGACTTCAGAATCCGTATTCCACCGAAATAGAGCACTGCCCCTTTAAAGCTGTCAAATGGAGCCGAGATAGTGAAAGCCGGCTGTCAGTGCAGAAAAGGCGAGAGGTTAGAGTTAGGTCAGGTAATAAGCGGCACACGCCGTCTGAAAAAGTTGGCTGAACGCCCAGAAAGAGGATTATAGGCTTAGTAGGTCAAGAGGCTTAATAGGATTAAAAAGGTACATAGTGAACTTTTGCTACTGCCGCTTCTCTAGGGGTTCCGGAGGGCTCGTGGCGGACGCGTGGCGGTGAACTTTTGCCCTTGGCTGACACGCGTCGGCTGTCAAATGGTGCGCAAAGCGGAGAAAAGCCAAATTTTAAATGCGCTTTGCTTTAAATGGCTGTATCTCCGTGATTCTTGGACCGATTTGGATGGGGTAAAAAGGAGGGGGTTCAGGGGAGGGTGGTGGAGGACATAGAAATATGTCAGGGGGGTTTTGGTGCTCACATCAAGGGCATGAGTCACTTCATGAGCTTGTAGCTTGGTTGGGGCGTAAGGACACACAGGAAATGTGATCATGCTGAAATGACTGCATGCTGCTCAATTAGCAACAATAAATTGTTAAAAAAAAATCAAGGCTGGGCCAATCCAGAGTCTTCATATTGTAGGGACCAAAGTTGCACACCTCTGTTTTTCTACACCTGAAGAGGACTGCAATCCTATCTACTTTTACCTGGGAGTAAGTGCCATTGACTTTAATGGGACTTGCTTTTGAGTAGACATGCATAGGATTGGGCTCGAGGGCTCTGAAGCCAGGGCACACACATCCATGATAACAAAACCCAACACACATCTTGGTGTCTTAAATGTTAGACCTATCCTTGGGTATATTTGGGGTGCTAATTCCAAAAATGGCATCAGTTTTGCCCTATCAGATCTAGTTTTGGAGACATGGCTGATTCAAGCATGCTGATTCAAGCAGCTTCCTTGTGAGGAAGCTGATGTCATAAATACACAACCCAACACACACTTTGGTTACCTTAAAAGTTAATCCCATACTTGGGTATATTTGGGGCACTGATTCCAAAAATGGTATCAGTTTCAAGCAGCTTCCTTGTGAGAAAGCTGATGCCATGATTTCCTCCTGAGGAAACTGCTTGAATCAGCATATAAGGTGGCTATGCTGTATCTCCAAAACAAGAGCTGATAGGGCAAAACAGATGCCATTTTTGGAATCGGCATGCCAAACATACCCAAGAATAGGTCTAACTTCCAAAGCACCAGGAAAAATTATTATTATTTTTTTGGATGTGTAATTCATTAGGGTTGGCCATGGGCTTGCAGCTTCTGAGCCCAATATTTCCTGCTCAAGAGCCTGAATGCCTGGCATTCTTGCACATCTCATCAGTGTACATTTGTCAGTGCCCATGTAAGCCCACCGCCACTGTTGTGTCCTCCTCCAGCAGTGATAGTAGCAGGGGAAGCAACTCCAAGAGAGTTCTGACTGGATTCCTAGAGAGGCTTCTTCTTGGAGGAAGCCATTTTGTTTACCACAGTGGAACTGCCTTATGAAAACCACTCTAGGACATC
Source organism: Plestiodon gilberti rubricaudatus (assembly GCA_026170595.1). Taxonomy (NCBI): domain Eukaryota; kingdom Metazoa; phylum Chordata; class Lepidosauria; order Squamata; family Scincidae; genus Plestiodon; species Plestiodon gilberti. The sequence continues at coordinate 3,132,505 of JANXHW010000011.1, forward strand.
TGCTCTGCCTCTGTGTGTTCAGCCATTGCCAGCTTGGAGGTAGTTTCAGCTGTCGTTGCTGTTTTTGGAGGAAGCGACCTCATTTCTCAGAAGTTAGGTCTACGTTTGCTCAAAGATGTTTCCTCATGATTGTGCAATCCCTGCATGAAAATCTAAGAACTCATCTGCTTGACGGATTGAGGAAGGAGGAACTTCTGAAACATTTCTCCTGATAACAATCTGACCCAGGGTCTCTCTGCCATGTAGAAGGAACTTAAACTCTTAGACCAGTGGTCTCAAACATCTCAAACTTTTTTTAGCACCGGGACCCACTATCAGGCTTTACAAGTCTTAAAAAAAAAGTGATCTAGAAATAAATAAATAAATGTAGGCTTACCAGACCTCGAACCGGAACAGAGTGCTAGACCTTTAGGAGAAGGAATGTGGGCAGGTGTAGCTTGTTAAACCTTAGAGCACAATCCTAGGCATGTCTACTCAGAAGCAAGCCCCACTGAACACAATGGGGCTTGCTTCTGAGTAGACATGCCTAGGATTGTGTTCTAAGGTTTAACAAGCTACACCTGCCCACATTCCTTCTCCTAAAGGTCTAGCACTCTGTCCCGGTTGGAGATCTGGTAAGCCTAAATAAATGTATTTATTTACAAGTAAAGAGCTCAGCTGCTTGTAGGGTAATTAGCAGCTCTCTTGCAAACTGCAGGAGCTCAGCTGTTTGCAGGGCAATTTAGCAGCTCTCTTGCAAACTGCAGGAGCTCAGCTGTTTGCAGGGCAATTAGCAGCTATGTGATTTTTGAATAGCTTCAGGGCTTGTGGCAATTACTTATCTGATCTTTCCATCACCTGGGACCCACCAGACATCAGATCACGACTCACTAAGTGGGTCCTGACCACAGTTTGAGAAACACTGTCTTAGACGCTTCTCTCCAGTCTGTCTTTTCTTTCCTCTTTTGATTGTTCACACAATTAAGTTGACAACAATAGACAGTTCTTTATTTGGTATAGCAGAGTTTTTGAGTCCTTGTGGCCATGGATGTAGCCACAGCTGCATGGATCTTCCATCCCTGCAGAGGCGGGATGCCCAAGAATCAAAGATTATACAGGTATAAGGCAAAGCTACACTATAAACTATAAACTTACATTAGTTTTTAATGTAACTGTTATAACTTTTGTCATAACTGGGCTGCGGGGTGGCGCAGTGGGTTAAACCACTGAGCCATGAGCTGTCGATCGAAAGGTCGGCAGTTCAAATCATCACAACGGGATGAGCTCTTTTCGCTTGACCTAGCTCCTGCCAACCTAGCAGTTCGCAAACATGTCAATGCAAGTAGATAAATTGGTACTGCTTGCGGAAAGGTAACAGCGTTCTGTGTCCAGCTGCGTGCTATGCGCTGCAGCAAGGAGAGTCATACTGGCCACGTGACCACAGAAGTTTCCGGACAGTGCTGGCTTTTCGGCTTCATAACGGGGATGAGCATCACACCCTAGAGTCAGACACGACTGGACTTAAATGTCAAGAGATACCTTTACCTACATAGCTTCCACCAAAGAGTCTGGGGAATTGTTGAATGGCAAGAATCACTAGGGGGGGTGCAGGGGGTGCGGACCACACCGGGTGACACCCTTGGGGAGGTGACACAACTAGTGGCTAAAAGTGTAGAAACGTTGTACTTATGAATAATACCATCATATTATATATCGTTGGAAAGGTACCTTCATGCAGAATGTAATGAAAGAATGCAGATAATTCAAAATTATTTCTATCAAAGGTTATTGCCAAATAACCAGAAAAACATGTGCCTTAAGTAACAAAAGTGGATTTCCTTAACTCAAAACTACAAAGTACAGCACATTTATGTTAATAACAATCCCAATTGTGAAGCAAAAGCACAAACCACCCTCACTGTTACCCCTCAAAACTCTCATAAACCAAACCCTAAATCAATGTGCCTTTTTGTAGAAAGTTTTCCAGCTAGAGTGCTATTGAGCTGCACAAGATCACAGCTGTCCTCTTGTGGTGTTCCCATTCATTGAAACAGGATTTGTACAGGACAACATCCAGGAAAATTTGTGCTCTGCCAATTTTTGTGAAAATTTTCAGGAAAATTTGTGCCACGCCAAAATGTTTGGAAATGTTTCAATTTGAAAATTGAAATTTCACTTTTTAAACAGGATGCTTTGGCAAAATTGGGGCCAAGCTACATGGTCAGGTAGAATATATAGATTAGCCAGGTATATTAACTTTTAAGTGATGAATAGGTGCAAGAGTGGGGGGGGGGTTAGGATCAGGACTATGACATGGGGAGGGTTAACCCTTTCTCCTTGTATGGTGGTCATGTTGAAAAATCCTCCCTCTGGCCGATGCTGCTATTTGCTTCAGAAGTGAAGCTGCCATTGAGGCTGTAAATGGTTCTTACACATGACTTTACTGCTCGGGGTCAATCAGTTCTGTGCATGACATGACATGCCCAGGGTTTTGTGGCATAGATTTGACCATCAATGGTACACTTGGATAAGGTTCCTGATTGGAGAGCACAAGGTTCCCAGTTCCCCCTGAAAGTGTGGCACACCCATTGGTAGCTCAATCCACGTGACCATGGATGTGTGTGAAAACACCCAAAAGTAGACCGAATACTGAACAGAAGGAAGATCTCAGTGGAGGTTATACTGAAACGAAGAATCGCAATTAAAGCCTGCCTTGAAGTACAGCTCTTAAACAGGCCTGTTGCAGAGGAGACTGTAGAGACATCTTCCATATAAAACTTCTTGTGTACAGCTCAAAAGGGGAGGAGGAAAACTATCTGTAATTCACGCCTGGGCTCCTCAGGTCACTGTAAATATCCAGTTTGTGCCCTTGAAGTTCCTGCGAGGGAAGAAATTAGCATTTTAATAACAATGATAACATTATGTTGTTGTAATGAGCATTACTTCTAATCTATTTTTTTTAATTGAAAAAACAGTGAAAGAAAAAATGGTAACACAGCAAAGAAAAAAAAATCGGGTTGAACGTTGTCCTGGAATGTACCAGTATTCGTTCCTTCCAATACATGATGAAAAAATCCATTTCTGGAAGGTTGAAGGGGTGAATGGGCTAGCACCAATGCCATTACCAACATATATTTCCCGCATTCCACATATCTGTTGTGTAAGGTTTTTTTAAAAAAATAAGGTGAAGTAGGAAATGTATGCAAACATGTACATTTGCTGTTTAAATTAAGCAAACCAAGCAGAGAGCACTCAGCATTCAGCTTGCTTGTATGTCTTTTGGCATAACAATGGCAAAGCTTGTTTCACACTGGGGGTCAAGAACCAGCTGTGATTCCACTTTAAATATGATGTCTATCTTCATTCCATGCTTCTTTCCAAACATGTGCCTTTGGAATGCTGAAAATATACCCCATAAATTGGTCATATGTACATATTGAGCCCCATAAACAGAATCAAGAGTATTTTCTGGACCCATGTCAGAGAAATATCCATTTTTTCATGGCAATGCTTCCTAAAGCACTTTAATCGAGGAACACATGATGGCCAGTCACATTATCTGGCCAGTCAAGAAGATCCATTGTGCAGAGTCAGCCCTCCCATAAGATAAGCTGAGACGGACACCTAAGGTAGCCTTACCAGATCTCCAACCGGGACAGAGTGCTAGACCTTTAGGAGAAGGAATGTGGTCAGGTGTAGCTTGTTAAGTCCTAGAACACAATCCTAGGTTTGTCTACTCAGAAGCAAGCCCCACTGAACACAATGGGGCTTGCTTCTGAGTTATTTTGTGAGGGTGCGTGTGTGAAAATGTTAACATATATTACCAATCTCAAAACACAACAGGCCTCAGGCCATGTGCCCTACTCACCTGGTACGGGGACTCAAGTTCCGACTTCTTCTTCATATCCCCTATGAAGAAAGGAAAAAAAAAAAAGACTTTCAACCTAATCCTGTGTAAAGACACACGGCCAGCCTAAAAGGGCCAGCCGCTGTATTCTATGGCCATTGAGAACCTGTGCTCTAGCAAGCATCGATGAGACTGTGGCCATTGTTAGAGGGACAGCAACGTTCACCAGTTGTGTGTTGTAGAGGTTGTAGTGGAACTGGAAAAGGTGCAGAAGAGAGGAGAGGTTACAGCATTTGGGGCTCTTCAGTCTAGAAAAAAGGCGCCTGAGGGGGGACATGATTGGGATGTTTAAAATTATGCATGGGATGGAGAGAGTGGATAGAAAGAAGTTCTTTTCCCTCTTGCACAATACCAGAAATAGGGGGCATCCATTAAAATTGAGTGGCGGGAGAATTAGAACAGACAAAAGAAAATATGTCTTCACCCAGCATGTAATTCATCTGTGGAACTTCTTGTTTGGGGTTTGGATAGATTCATGGAGGAAAAGCCCATCACAGGTTACAAGCCATAAGCAACCTCCTGGTTTTAGAAGTAGGGTTTCTCTGTGTGCCAGGTGCAAGGGAGTGACAACAGGAAACAGGTTATCTTGTTGTCCTGTGTGCTCCCTGAGGCATCTGGTGGGGCCACTGTGAGATACAGGGAGCAGCTGGACTAGATGATGGGCCTTTTTGGCCTGATCCAGCAGGGCTCTGGAAGGGTTTGTAACAGGGTTATGGTCCTTCTGTGTTGTCCTCCACTGTCAAAAGTGCTCAGGACCAAACTAACGACGCAAGCCTATCCATGTCTACTCAGAAGCAAGTTCAATGGGACTTACTCTCCAGTATATAGGCTTGCAGCTTAAGTGATGTGTAGAACGCAGTATCATCGCTAGGGGGTGCGTCACCCTGGAGCGGGGGCGCATGCGTCACACCTGCCCTAGGGTGACACTTACCCCCAGCTCTAACAGCAACCGTCCTGTCTGGCGGTCCTGGGCCTTCTGAGAAGGCCCAATGCGTTGACGCAGCATTTATTAGATTTTTCGCGCATGCGGAGACCGTTTCTGAGGGCAAGGGCTGCCCTCAGAAAACGGTGACTGCCGGACGGGGTGGAAGCACCGACGCCTTCTCCCGGGCTCGGAGCCTCCGCGTGGAACGGGGGCGACGTGCGTGGGTGTGCGCGGGTGCACGCGCGTCACCCCCCGGCAGCCCGCCCTGCCCGCCACGCTACAGTGACGTGACTGGTAGAAGGTCTGTGCAGGGTCAGCCTCTCCATCTCCTTCTGCTCTATCTGATGCTCTAGTTCAGGGGTTCCCAAACTGGGAGGCACAGCTTCCAGGGGAGCCACAGAAAACAGCCAGGGGAGCCGCGAATACCAGCCAGGGGAGCCGTGGAGTGCCACGGAATCCTCTCGGAAAACAGTGCAATGCCAAAAGGCAGTCATCAACAGTAATGGCAGTAATGGGGAGCCGCAGTCAATGGTTGCCAATGATCAAGGGAGCCGCAGGCCGAAAAAGCTTAGGAAACGTTGCCTAGTCCAGGGGTTCACAACCAGTGGTACATGTACCTCCAGTGGTATTTTGGGGTACCTATGGTGGTACGCTGTTGGTTGGAAACCTCCCCCCTCAAAAACACCCCTCCATCGGAGCTCAGGCACAGAGGTTTATGACGCCGCAGAGCTTGGAAAGCGCCAGCAAGAAGCTCGGCCAGCGAGTGGAGGTGAAGCATGCGAGTTCCATGTGCTGAAAAAGACCCTCCTTGAGCCTTTTACCAGCACTTTCTGAGCACCAAGGCAGCAAACCTCTGCACCTATACCTGGAAGAGATTGGCAATGACATCATCGTCAGTCACTTCCGGTGGTACTCTGGAACAGAGTGGAACAGAAGTGGTAGAGACATGTGGGTCGGGCCCCTGCCAATCTGCTGCCTTAGGCAACCGTGTGTTGACCTTATGCTGGTCTGCATAAGTGGAGAATAGGACCCATAGGTGGAATCCTACTCCCCCCATGTCAGTTCAATATACAGGGCCCTCCGCTATCTGTGGATTTGCTATCCGCGGATTCACCTATCTGCGTATTGTAGCCCCCCGCCCCCGCGTGCGGGGGGCGGCCTTAGAAAACCGCGGAGGGGGTGGTTGCCCCTATCTGCAGTTTCACGTATCCAGGGCGGGGCCTAGAACATATCCTCCACGTATACGGGGGCCCTACTGTATATACACATGTCACATGGACACAGAGTTCCAGTCTTCTTCCACACAGACTATAACAACCATTAAAAGTTCTCGGTAGGCACTGGCTCAACACATAACAAGGTGCATGAGTGACGACTCTCTCCTCACCGCTGTTGGCTGCCTGGCGTCGGTGGATGCAGCTGGCCATATAATACACAGCCAACGCAAGGAGCAACGTCAACAGCAGATCTCCCAGCACCACACCTGCAATGGTGCCGGGGCTGAGCTGGTAGTTGCTGCTACAATCTGGAAAGACAGAGCGAGAGAATTGTGAGGCCTGGAGCATCCCTTTCGAAGCTCATGCACAGTGACATAGTGGTACATTTTTGAAGGGCAAGAGCTGGTCAGGACACCCTGTCGCTGTATCCCACCAAGACGGTAGGACAATAAGAAAAAAATATATCAACTTTAACCGCCCAATTGCGCTGATGCAGCCATGCTGGTGGAGCACGCACTGCATCCAATAGTGGGGGCGGGGCCATCGGAAAGCCAGCAGAAGGTAAGTAAAAATATTACCCTCGGTAGGCTGCTCGATTGCCTATGGGTCTACTCGGACCCATTTTGCTGGGTCCGAGGACACAAAAGGGGGGGATGGACAACCTGAGAAAGAGGGGATAGGATCTGGTGCATGCTGGTTCCACCGAGATCCACCCCTCCCTTCCCCTTCTTGCCCCTGCCGCCCCCTGATCCACCCCCCAAATCCCCCCTGCCCTCCCTGCCTATGACATGCCTCATTTATGCCTATGACATGCCAATTTATCAGCACTGACAGAGGCTTCAGGAGCCGCTGCAGTGCACATCACACCACTGCTCGTTTGCGGTAGCGGTTTGGAAGCGCACAAAAAGGGCTTTCGCGCCACCATGAAGGGCGTTGTGCTGCTAGAATGCTAGATAAGACTGGGGGCCTAAATTTCCTCAGTAGAGCATTTTCCTCTCCTGTCATTTATTCCCACATTGATGCGTATTGTAGCAAGATCTTGTTGTCTTGTGCTCCCTGAGGCATCTGGTGGGGCCACTGTGTGATACAGGAAGCTGGACTAGATGGGCTTTTGGCCTGATTCAGCAGGGCTCTTCTGATGTTCTTATGTTAACCCAGCAGCATTGAGAAATGGCCGGCATCCAACCACTTCTTGCCTTCCTGGATGTCTGGGGCAGTTGCTGACCACTCTCAGTGCCCCTGTAATGTAAAGAAAGGAGTGGCCAACTGGACCCCACAGCATCATCGGGCCCCCAGGACTGGGCCAAGGGTCCTTCCAGAACCAGGCACCATTGCTGGGAATGTGTGAATCAGTCTTTATTTATTTATTTTTCACATTTTTATACCACCCTTCCTCCAAGGAGCTCAGAGTGGTGTACATATTTCCTCCCTTCCTTTTTGTCCTCACAACAACCCTGTGAGGTAGGTGGGGCTGAGAGATAGTGACTGGCCCAAGGTCACCCAGGAAGCTTCGTGGCTGAGCGGGGATTTGAACCTGGATCTTCCAGGTCTAAGTCCGACTCCCAAACCACTACATCATCCTGCTTTACCCTCTCTCACTATGGGGTCCGTGAGATCTGGGCATCTGGGTCAGTACAGGTATGGGGCGAACGATGCAGCCTTTGGAAGCAGAGCCAGTCTTAGGAGCTGCGGGACCCAGCTGGAAACATTTTTTTTGCCCCAGGTTCACAGTCAAGGTCTGTAGAATCTTAGAAATATAAATAGAATGTATTGTAGACTTTATGTCTCTATGGTGGAATGGAAAGCAATCAAAATGTGCACTTAAAAAGTGCATGTGAGTTAAGGGACTACATGGATCTAAGCACATTTTAATATAAAATTGCAATTTGCTGTCATGTGTATTGGACAAGACTAGAGTAGTGCGGGGGACCCTTAGGCACAGGGCCCAGTTGCGAGCAATTGGTCCAATTGGCCTAAAGCCGGACCTATTTGGAAGATTGCATTGCGGGACTTCAAGGAAGTTGCGACAGGAATCGTCGTCCCCCTTTAGACCCGGAGCAGAACTGTGAACAACCAAGATGGGGTATAATGATAGTGACTGAAAGTAGGAACTAAAGGTGTTGTTTGCAGTTCAGGGGAACATCGAACAAGGAATAGAAACCCCAGGACACAGCTGCTTCCCTTGCAAGGCTTCAAGAAACAAATAAGTTCTTTTCCCGCTTGCACAACACCAGAACCAGGGTACATCCACTAAAATGGACTGGCAGGAGAGTCCGAACAGACCAAAGGAAACATTTCTTCACCCAGAGTGTAATGAAACTGTGGAACTCCTTGCCACATGATGTGGTGATGGCACCTGGCCTGAGTGCCTTTAATATAAAATTAATTTAATATAAAATTAAAGGATTGGACAGATTGATGGAGGAAACGTCCATCACAGGTTACAAGCAATGATGGGTATATGCAACCTCCTAGTTTTAGAAGTAGGCTATCTCTCAATGCCAGGTGCAAGGGGTGGAGACAGGATACGGGTACCTTGTTGTCTTGTGTGCTCCCTGAGGCATCTGGTGGGGCCACTGTGACATACAGGAAGCTGGACTAGAGGGGCCTTTGGCCTGATCCAGCAGGGCTCTTCTCATGTTCTTAAACTTGATTTGTGGCCTGTTCCACGCTCCTGTTTGTACTGGTGACAGCAACCAATGTTTAGAGGTGTTTGTTGTTGTTGTTGAATATGAGAGGATTACAGCCTACGTCTTACTGAACACAATGGGCTTACTTCTAAGTAAAATAAATAACACCGTTTTCTAATACCTCTACCAATATTACACAGGGGATGCAGGTGTCTTCTTACCTTTCTGTCCTTGGGCATTTCCTACAAAGAAAAGAGAAAAGAAATAAAAGATGAGTTCATTATTTAGTTGATGTTGAGAACAGCTATTTCCAATACGTACTCTTCCTACACGCCCAACCCAATCTCTATCCTTGATGAGGATCGTAGAAAGCTGTTGCATACTGAGCCAGACTATTTGCCCACCCAGTGGCGTAGCTGGGCTGTGGTGGGGGGGGCGGGCTGCCAAGGGTGACACGCTGGGAGGGGGTGATGCACCCGCTGCCCCCCGCCCGGCACCCCCCATCCCACCCGGGACTCAAAGGGCAGAGATTCCCAACGCGCAGGGAGGGGGGACGCTCTATGGCAGGGGATTCTCTTGGTGGCGCTTCCCCGGTCCACACAGCACTGTCCACGCAGGCGCACGCATGAGCAGGATATTTCCAGTTGCATTGTGCGCCTGGAAATATCCTGCTCATGCGTGCGCCTGCGTGGACGGTGCTGTGGACTGGGGAAGCACCGCCGAGAATCCCTTGCTGTAGAAGTCCCGAACGGGATGAAGAAGGCAAAGCTCTGGGCAGCAGTGGGGGGGGGGGAGCATGAGCGTCCCCCCTCCCTGCGCGTTGGGAATCTCTGCCCTTTGAGTCCCGGGTGGGATGGGGGGTGCCGGGTGGTGGCGGTGGGGGAGGGGGAGAGGCAGGTGCATCATCCCCTCCTTGTGCCCCTAGGGGGAAGGGGGCATGGGGGTGACGCGCACCCTAGTGATGCCTCTGTGCCCACCTTGGTCAGTGTTGTCTACACAAACTGGCAGCATCTTTCCAGGGTTCTAGCCTTCCCAAGCTCTACCTGGAGATGCCTGGGATTCAACCCGTGACTGTCTGCATACAAAACGGGGGCTCTACCACTGAGCTATAAACTCCTCCCCCAAATCAGCTGGAAGCAGAATTGAACGGCACTCTAATATAGAAGTATCAGATTTGGCAACACCCACTATCAGGCCAACATCATTCTCAGAAATAAGGCCGACTCAGCAAGCACCCACCACAACGTGAACAAATTCCTCCCTGCAGCTCCTGTCCCTTTTATTTCACCCTATTTGGCACGGCAGGAGGACGGTGGATCTGGATGGACAGTTTTTTAATTGCATCGTAATTGCTCAGCTCAAAACCACTATGTGGGGAGAGGCTTCATTGATTTTCTTTCATCCCCCCCCCCTTCGTTACTTGTTGTGAAAAACTAAGGTTTTTGGGGGGGGGGGAGTTCGAAAGCTGCAAGGCCAAATGATGCATTAGAACTGGCAGTTTGAATTTCACACAGATCATGGGAAAGAGTCTGCTTAGCTCCTCTTTGGGCGTCCGAGTTCAAATGATATACATGGCTGCGTTATCTTCACTGCCATAAGGACTAGAAACTTCTTTTTTCTAAATACTGTAAAACTTCTCATGATGTATTTTCGATCGAAAGCTGTCATGGCCAGCAGTTATATTTAGCGAAGTAGGGTATACAGGTAAAATAGCCATGTAAAAGAAAATCCAGCAAAGATAAAAACAAGGTCCAAAACCACTCGTGTCTATCCAAAACATTAGAATCAACCATTCATCCATTCGTGTTGATTCTAATGTTTTGGATAGACACGAGTGGTTTTGGACCTTGTTTTTATCTTTGCCGGATTTTCTTTTACATGGCTATTTTACCTGTATACCCTACTTCTCATGATGTTTAATTCTGAGTGCCTGGTCTTGCACCTGCACTTGTGAGATGCAAATGGAGGAAGCAGTGCCCAGCTTCTAACTTCCTTTGCAGGAGGAAGCCCTGGAAACTGAGGGTTACTTTGTAATGTACTGTATTTACAATCAGTTCTCTTTATATGTGAATTCTCTTATCTGCAAGGGGCAGAATAGCCACCTATCTCTCCATATCCATATCTGCGATCTTGTTGGGGCCATTGTTCTCAAGGGTGTGTACTTAGTTGTTTTTTTTTTTGGGGGGGGGTTGCGGGTCTCGTTGCTCTGGGAGCAAATTTCTCTGCCTTGCTGCATTTACTGTAAAAGGTAATCACTCTCTTCTGGAGTTGCTGTGTGTGTGTGTGTGTGTGTGTGTGTGTGTGTGTTTTCTGTTGAATTCCATTTGCAACACAATGGGAACTGTTTGTGCTTTCTTTGGGGTTCCAGGATAATGTACAATATCTTTTCTATATTTTTGTAGATTTTCACGACGCAACCATATCCTTGAATTAAAAATCCGCATATTGCCGGGAAACTCCGTCGTTATGGATATAAAAATTTATTTCAAAAAATAAATTTCACAGGTGTTAAAACATACTTGACGTTTCGCACACGTAACATTCGTGGCATCATCAGAAAATGTTTTCTGATGAAATTTTCTGATGATGCCACGAATGTTACGTGTGCGAAACGTCAAGTATGTTTTAACACCTGTGAAATTTATTTTTTGAAATAAATTTTTATATCCATAACAACGGAGTTTCCTGGCAATATGCGGATTTTTAATTCAAGAATATCTTTTCTATTTGCATAATGTTGTTAGGAAGGAATAATAATTAATTTGCTAGAGTTAGGAATTGTTCCATTACGAAGAGCCAATGTGGTATACTGGATTCTGCCCCCACTGTCACCCAGCCCATGGACAAGATTCAGGTTCACAAAGTTCATATAGTGTATGGTGAAGAGGGTTCCCTGGAACCTAACCCCATTTTCCCCATAGGCTCAATGATTTGGTATCCGCTAATTTGGTATCCACTAGGTTTTCCAGAAACCTAACCCTAGCAGATAACGAGAACTAACTACAGGTTTGGGCATTTGGATGGCGTTAGTAGCTCTGCAAGCCACTGGCATCGCTCTAAGTTCTGCAGCTTTCCACCCCACCGTTACTCTCCTCCTGCACGAGGTGCTCCGCCCCCTCGTCGTAGGAGCCCGTCAGCGAAGAGAAAGCAACGCGTAGGGACTCTCCTGTGCATTGCCTTCAATCCACCGACAGGCTCCTACGACGAGGGGGCGGGGCGCCTCGTACCGGAGAATCACAGTGGGGTGGAAAGCTGCAGAACTTAGCTTTCCACCCCACCTAGAGCGACGCCAGTGCTGCAAGCAACATCACATCACATTCCCCAGCTAGTAGCCATGCATCCTCTCTCTTTCTCTCTGAGCTCCCTGTCTCACTCAGGGTCTTCCATTGTGTGCTGAATTTGTTTCGTTCTTGAACTCGAGGGACGGAAAGGGCTCCCTTCCACCCTTACGCCTCTGCCTCTCCCCCAGATCCAGCTGGACCCCGTGGTGGTCTTTCAAGCAAGAAGTGAAGTTGCTCACCCAGGAGCACATCCTGGGCTATTAGGGAGCCTGGTTAATGACCCTCCTAAACAAAGGCAAATGGATCAGCCCTCATTCCTGTTTGATTGCTAATCTGTTACAATATGCCCCACTTGCTAGGCATGCTAGTGATCACATGTGCTGTTTCAGGGCTTCCAATTTTCCAATTTATGGGTTTCCAGGCCTGCGAGGGGCTCCTCGGTGCCCTGAGAACAGCTCCGGCTGTGAAGTCTGTCAAATTTGTTTTTGTGTAGTTGTTGAAGGTCAAGGGGTATTTTTCTTCCTGTTGCCCATTTCCTGTTACTGCTCTTTGCACAATTGCTCTGCACATCACGGTCTCGACCATAATAACCACACACTCCCCTTCCTGCATCAATACTACTTGTCAGGGCGGGGATCCGGGGGCCCTTAGAATACAAGCAACCTATTGAACCTGGAGGGCATAAAGAAGGGGGATTGGCTACTTTCTTCCCTACATATCAATGGGACTGCTATATATTAGAGGCAGCAGGCAGGGACAGTCTTGAGATTTAGCAAGGCACGGTGCAGGCCAAAGGGTAAAAAAACCCCAATGGCTATTAGTTATATAGCTAAATGGAACCTCCATGGTCAGAGCTAGTATACCTTTGAACACCTGTTAAGGTAAAGGTGACCTCTGACAATTAAGTCCAGCCGTGTCCGACTCTAGGGTGTGGTGCTCATCCCCATTTCAAAGCTGAAGAGCCAGCATTGTCCGAAGACGCCTCCGTGGTCATGTGGCCGGCATGACTCTCCTTGCCGCAGCGCGTAGCATGCGGCTGGAACATGGTGCACTGTTCACCTTCCCGCAAGCGGCACCTATTTATCTACTCGCATTAACATGCTTTGGAACTGCTAGGTTGGCAGGAGCTGGCCAAGCAACGAGAGCTCACCCCGTCGCGGGAATCGAACTGCCGACCTTTCGATTGACAGCTTATGGTTCAGCGGTTTAACCCACTGTGCCACCCGCTGGCCTTTGAACACCTGTTACTGGGGGCAAACAAGAGGGTATGCTATTCTTCCTAAAAAGCTCCAAAAAGCTGACCACCACTGTTGGAAACAGAATGCAGGGGTAGATGGACCTTTGACCAGCTCAGCTTTTCTTATGGCCTTCAGGGTGATGTGACTCTGTGAATCGACACCTGTCAGCTGGGAAAAGGGGAAGCAGAGAAAGGAGCAGCTGACTGTGCTGCCCGGGACTGTTGGACTGGGGAGGGGGCAGGGGTAGAGCTCAAAGCTGTCGCACCGTTTTCCTGATCAGAATCACACATACACACACCTCCAGCTGCAAGCCCACCCACCAGGGGCAGCAGAAAGATAGTACAGGTGGGCCCCCATATCCACTGATTCGCTATCCACGGTTTCAGTTATCCACGGATCGTGGGGACCCCCCCCAGGCTTTTACTTTTTTCCCAGTAAGCTTAATTTCTTCCTTAAAGAAACAGGAGAAGCAGCCTCTGGCTGCTTCTTGCAGGCAAGTAGAACGAGACTAAGTACTAGAGAGGCTCTGCAAGGTTAACAGAAACCTTGCAGAGCCTCTCTAGGACTTAGTCTCGTTCTACTTGCCTGCAATGGAGGATGCTTCTCTGTTTGTTTTAAGGAAGAAGCAAAGCTTGCTGAAAGAAAAATAAGAGCTGGGGGGGCAAGCATGTCTGCCTGCAGGGGAGGCAGGGTGGGGGGGCCCTCAGGAAACCATGGAGGGGGTGTTCGCTCCTATCCACGGTTTCAAGTATCCACGGAGGGGCCTGGAACATATCCCCAGCGGATATGGGGGCCCACCTGTATACAGTTACAGAATTGGTGAAGGTGCTAAAGGTGAAGGTGAAGGTTGTACCAAGAATGTAAAAAAGTGAAATGCAACATCAAACCGGGAGATGGGTCTGGTGATACATAGCATACATCAGCGGTTCTCAACCTGCAATCAGCAGCTGATAACGGGCAGCAGAAAAATGGAAAAAAATTGCCCCTCTGTCACTCCCCTTACCTTGTCTCCCAACCGCCTCCATCTTGAAAATCATGAAAAATCTCACGAGATGCAAGATAGCGGCGGCCAAATCTCGTCAGGGCACCTGAGGCAGCCCCCAAAGGCTGAGAACCCCTGGCATAGATTCAGGCAGGGCCGGCTCAAGACCTCCTGATGCTGAGATGGCATGCCAACAATGCATGCCCAGTGAAGTGCCACCCTCTGCTCCTCCCACTCTCCAGTGTTCCAGCTCAGCACTCTCCTCCCCTCCACATTCCCTCTTCTTCTCTGCCCCCCTTCCTTTTCCAATACAGTGAGTTGGAAGGAGAAGGAGGAGCAGTGGAGGCAAGCAGGTGGACAGAGATGGGCGCCCCTCGCCTGAGGCAACTGTCTCAGTTGGCCTCAAGGATGGGCCGGCTCTGGATTCAGCCTGCCTCTCCCTCAGTGCATGACTGCCTGTTCCCCAGCTCAGTGGATGAGAACCACATCAAGGTCCATGGGGCAGCCTGTGCTATAGGGCTTTGTGCCCTATATTGTCTACTTCCAGTACAGGTTCTGAAGTAGCTGGCCACCATGAAACAAACACCAAATCACTTTTCCAAATTGCACGACAGCCACAGTTTCTGTGATCATTCTCACTGTCATGCGGATGCAAAAAATACACCCTTGTCTCTAAAAATATATCCTCAAGTCTGACTCATGATGTGCACTATATAGACTAATTGCAACAATCGCAAGACATTGCCCAATACTGGCTCTGGGAGTTTTTGGTTCTTGTAATGGACCCAAACTATGTATTTTGTGTTTTGGGGGAGCATACTGAATTTAGCTGTCCAGGAGAGGAAATCAAGAGAAAGATGATCTTGCTCTACCTTAAGATGGGACGTTGCTATTTTGTTGAGGGGGAGGGATACATGCGCTCCAACCACTAGGTAATTCTACCCAATTTAGCATCCATTAACTTTGTACCTAGTGCATCTCCTACAATTGGTCTACCAAGTTTCTCTTGATTTTTGTTCTCTGCCTCACAAGGGACCTGTGTGTAGAGACAGATTCAAGTACAGTAAATGCTAGGTTTCTTTTTTAAAAAACGATGAGGGGAGCCATTTTTGTTTCTTGATCCCAGTGGCTGTCGGCGCAACTTGAAATCTATCCCCCAATGAGAGAGGCGGATCTGATGAATTGCATAAGATCCATTCGATTCCATTTTAAGACAGATTTGTTTGATTTTCTCTGTAACTGATTTGCAAACCTTTCTGTTGAAAAGAGGTATATAAACATTCTTAATATAACTCCAATAATATCATACCCAGTTTTATCTCCGCCCCCCTTTCCTCCTCATTGCTTTGTTTAACATCCAACCTGGAATAAAGCTTGCTTGCTATTTTGCAGCATAAATATTATTAGGATCTTTATTTTATTTATAATTTTCCACATTTTTATACTGCCCTTCCTCCAAGAAACTCAGGGTGGTGTACATGGTTCCTTCCCTCCTTTTGCCCTCACAGCAACCCTGTGAGGTAGGTGAGGCTGAGAGATCGTGACTGCAGTGGCGTTTCTGAGGTTGGGGCCCAACCGTAAGTCGTGCCCCGTCCTAGTACCCGCGTTTAGGCACTGGAGCGAGGAGGCCCCGCCCCCTCGCCGACGGAGCCATTCGCACAGCGAAGCCGATCAGGCAGGAGTCTCCTGCCCGATCGGCTTCGCTGCATGAATGGCTCCGTCGGCGAGGGGGCGGGGCCTCCTCGCTCCAGTGCCTAAACGCGGGTACTAGGACGGGGCACGACTTACGGTCGGGCCCCAACCTCAGAAACGCCACTGCGTGACTGGCCTAAGGTCACCTAGGAAGCTTCATGGCTGAACGGGGATTTGAACCTGGCTCTTCCAGGTCTAACTCCCAAACCACTACACCATCCAACCTGGAATAAAGCTTGCTTGCTATTTTGTGGCATCAATGTTAGGATCATTAGTATTTAGTAATATTAGTAAAAACATTATCCAAGCTTGGCTTTGTTTTCTCTCTCGAATGGACCAGCATGGCTATCTACGAGTTTTGTATCACAAAAGAGTTGAGCTGGTTGTGAAGTTCTCTGGAATGCAGTGCTTTCTTCCTAACTTTAATCCATCTAATTACAACCTTGGCTGTTCTATGCTGGAGATAGGAAGGCAAGAAAATGGGGTGACCCACAGACAAGGTAAGGTTTCTTCATTCTCAGGGAAACTCTCCAGGCAAGCTGAAAAATATTACCGTATTGTCCCGAGTATAAGACGCACCTCATTATAAGACGCACCCTTAAAGTTTGGTGCTATTAAAAATAATATATTTTTTAAAACATTAAACCCAAATTGCAACAGCCTGATTATAAGACGTACTCCAAGTTAAAAAAACTTAAATTGGGGGGGGGGGAAGTGAGCCTTATACTCAGGCCAATATGGTATCTTGCCAAAAAAAGAACAGCGAATGCACACACAGCACTCAGCCCAACCCTCCTTACAAACCAGACTCGCAGGGACATAGTGTTAGAAGAGGTACAAGCCCGACAGTGACAAGTTCATGTGTATGGAGGGGGGAATTGGTCCAGGAGGGGCCACATTTCCTGACTGATTCAACAAAGATAAGACACTAAAAAATGGATGCAGAGGTGTCAGTTTCCTCCCCAGCATCCAAAAACGAAAAAGACAAAATGAGAAGGGTAGTACTGTAACCCTGTTCCCTCTCTAGATTGGTCAGGTTGGGGGCTGGCTGCAAAGCTTGCGGCACCCACAGCCCTGACCCCACACTTGCCCACATAGTGTCCTGGTTCTGGGCTTCCACGTGACGCCCCTCTCACCACGTCCCTTCCAGAATCACACCCCTCCCATCGGCCCCATATGTATCCTTGTTGTCTCCCCAACCTTTTTCAACTTCACAATGGTGCCTACAATGAAGCTTTTGTTGGGGAACTGGACAGGATTCAATGGCATCTAAAATGGAAACCCAGAGCAGCTCAATAACAGCTGAAGGCCAAGGGAGAGACGAAGAGAACCGCTCAATGGCTATTTGGCATTGACCCGTTCCATTGGTGGGCTCTAAACATACAGTGGAATTTGTCTCCTACGTCTAGTAAGATCACGGGCCAAAGCAGAGGTGCCAGAACCAGAGAGATGTCAACAGGTGAACCTGCCTCTTGGTAGTGAACAGA
Organism: Plestiodon gilberti rubricaudatus; assembly: GCA_026170595.1. NCBI lineage: Eukaryota > Metazoa > Chordata > Lepidosauria > Squamata > Scincidae > Plestiodon > Plestiodon gilberti. The sequence continues at coordinate 3,149,843 of JANXHW010000011.1, forward strand.
AGATACTCGGAACCAAGTAGACAAAACTCCAACATAGAATTTATGGCTTATGATTCCGACATATGTCGGATATGGTTCCGACAGCCCCTGGCCAAGACTGGAGGACCTCTATGTATTTTGAAGTAACAAGGGCTATTTGATCTGAACTCTGACAAGAACGTCTGTCTAGCACAAGAGAACCTCCTACGTTCATGACCCTTGCTAGAGGAGAGAGGACAACATAGGGTTAGTTGCCAATTCTGACCAAAGCTATTCCTGGAGATTTTTTTTCCTGCAACGTGCTGTAATGTCATTTAATCTAGGGGTTCTCAACCCCTTCCTGGCCAAGTACCACTTCGAGCGCCACTCTCCTGCTGCGTACCACCAGAAGTGACTGGCAATGACATCATTGTCAGTTGCTTCTGGGTTTTCAGGTTTTCGGAGGCCAGAAAACACAGGTAGGAGACCATGGGCGGGTGGGAGGGCCCTTCTCAGCGTTTCTGAGATGCTCGGCCAAAGGCATTAGCCTCTCGGGAGCGAAAATGTGCCACCAAAAACACCACATTGGAGCACAGTTCTGGTGGTCCGAGTACCTCCAGCAGTGAGCCACTGGTTGAGAACCCCTGATTTAATCAATATTAAAACCAGAATTGCTTCCTGCAGTCTTGTGGAGATTAATGCTGGTTGCCTGGAGACTCTTGGAAGGTTGGCAACCCTAGGACCACAGGAGCAGTGGGACTGAATAACGCTGGAAGAGATCAAAGACATGGAGGAGACAAAAAAGAATTTGACCCAACTCACCCAACTGTGTCCAAGCCAAGCTCAGGAGAATGTAGAGGACCGGGAATCCTGTTCGACCCATGGTGAAGGCTTCCAAGTTGCGGGTGGAGCTGACACAGACCTTTCCTGGATGTGGATGGTCTGATTCTGGGTTCCCAAGGGAGGGGAAACTGGGACCCGAGGGACAGCTGGGGTTTCTGGCTGAAGAGAGAGGAGGATGGAGAGTCATAGAAACAGTTCAGGCAGGAAACCTCAAAAAAGGGGAAGGGAAATGTCATAGGGGCGGGAGTCAGACTGTGGGCAGTGTCCTACTTCCTCTGTGGAACTGGGGCCAGAGAGAGAGAGAGAGAGAGAGAGAGAGAGAGAGAGAGAGAGAGAGAGAGAGAGAGAGAGAGAGACTGGGTTAATCTCTCCCATTGCAGCAACCCTCTCATTGTTTAGTGTCGACATAACAGTACATACCCACATATTTTTTGCCAGAGCTTTCTCACACACTTAGTGATTGTATAGCAGTCTGGACTATGTCCAGCGGCAGGATGAGTCAAACTGTGGGTTGGGACCCATTTGGTGGGTCACGACCTGATTTCTGGTGGGTGATGGAAAGATCAGATAAGTAATTGCCACAAGCCCTGAAGCTATTCAAAACTCAGATAGCTGCTAATTGCCCTTCAAAGAGCTGAGTTCCTGCAGTTTGCAAGACAGCTGCTAATTGCCCTTCAAGGAGCTGAGCTCCTGTTGTTTGCAAGCTTGTGTAAATCTAGGGAGATAAACGCTTGAGTGTCTTTTTTGGTGTTTTTTTTTCCCCAAGTCTGTCAATGACAGGTAGTGGAGGCAGATGGAGTCACATAAATAAGTCCCTCAAGCCTTGAGGCTATTCCTTAGGGCTGCCTCATTACAAGAAATGGATTGCGGGATTTTTGCAAATAAATAAATAAAAATATTACTTGCAAATAAATACATTATTTCTTTCTAGATCACTTTTTCTAAAAAGTCTCGTAAAGCTAGGTGGGTCCTGATACAGTGTCATTTTAAAAAGTGGGTCCTGGTGCTAAAACGTTTGAGAACTGCTGATCCAATGTTCATCCTTCCACATCAACCCTCTTTCCTACATGGCACGTTGTTTTCTCCCCTGTTTTCTCAGCTCTCTGGGGCAACAAGGAATCTCACTAGTTCATAGCTGTGGCTCCTGTTGGCAACAAGCTCCAGCCAGAATGGAAACTGCATCTCTGCCCTTCCTTGAGCCCCCCAGGGTGCCTCCTGCTTGAGGCGTTCAGAGGTTGACATGGCCAAGTGGCAGTGGTGAAACAAGGGTGGAGCGGAGGCAAGTAGTTCTGCAAGACTCCGTTACACTGGAGTCAGCGGCCCCTCCCCCTTGCTGCTGGAGCCATTCCAGCAGCAACAGGGGAGTGTCCTGTGTGTTGCCCTTGCTGCCAGAATGGCTCCAACAGCAAGGGGGAGGGGCCGCTGACTCCAGTGTAACGGAGTCTTGCAGAACTACTTGCCTTCGCTCCACCCTTGTTACGCCTCTGCCAAGTGGACCCTCTGATGGGCACGGGCTCTTCCCACAAGCTACAAAATAAAATATTTATTTACCCAGCGTGTCATTAAACTGTGGAACTCCTTGCCTCAGGATGTGGGGATGGAACCTGGCCTGGATGCCTTTAAAAGGGGATTAGATAGATTGTTGGAGGAAAAGTCCATCAAAGATTACAAGTCATGATGCAACTTCCTGGTTTTAGTAGTAGGCTATCTCTGAATGCCAGATGCAAGGGAGTGGCGATAGGATACAGCTCTTTTGTTGTCTTGTGTGCTTCACCCTGAGGCATCTGGTGGGGCCACTGTGAGATACAGGAAGCTGGACTAGTTGAACCCTTGTCCTGATCCAGCAAGGCTCTTCTTCTGTTCTAACTTGTTCTAACTTCTTGTTCTGTTCTAACATTTTTGAACTAAAGACTAAAAAACAAGACTAAAAACATGCTCTGTTCTAACTTCTTCTAACTGTTCTAACTTCTTCTCTTCTAACTTGATGCTACCCATGTCTAAATGGACCTCCTCCTGCCTGGGTGGCCCCCCTAAGGTTTGTGATGAGGCTTACCCCCCCCGGCAGATGGGGCGATTGACATCTGCTATCAGATAGCAGAAGTTTGCTGCGGTGTACCTGGAATCCAGTCATTCAATGCATGTCTGTTAACATTTTTGGCAGTCTTTGCTCCTTGTAAATATTATAACCCAGAAACTGGACCTTGAACGTAACACTGCAATTTTTTTTGTTCTTTGTATTTGTCGGTGTGGTTAAGCTGTTATCAGGGGTTTCCTCATTATTTGATTCCTATTTGAATCCTGTGTGTGTATTGTTGTTGATTTTCATGCCTTATCTCCTATGTTGTGAGAGCTTAGTTTAGAGCTGCAATGAATGGGGGACGGGACAGTACAAAAGTCTCAAGCAATGTCCAGTCTCAGTGTTGGGACCATTATGGGCAGGAGGTGTGGCCTGGAGGTTTGAGCCGGTGCCCTGCCTGAAGAAGCTAAGCAGGGTCAACCTCGGTTCCCGCTTGGATGGGAGACGGAAGCTGCTGACGAACCTCGCAAAGACACTGAGAAGGCATCGTGAGAGGGTGGAATGCGGAGGAGTCAGCTAGAGAGAGAACGTCTAGACAACCGTCTGAGGGTGAACTGTGAAGCTTGGAAGTGCAGAGCACAAGCCAGAAGGAGGGCTGCACTCGGAAGGGAAAACATCTCGAGCATGGAAGGTTCTATATAGGAATAGAACAATATTGTAAAGACCCTTATCAGGTCTAAAGATAGCCTGCCTGTGTAAGCCGCCTTGAATAAATCTGATGAGAAATCTGATGATGAGAAAGGCGGTATATAAATACAGATAATAATAATAATAATAATAATAATAATAATAATAATAATAATAATAATAAAAGACATGATTGAATGCATTAAATCAGGGGTTCTCAACTCCTTCCAGGCCGAGTACCACCTTCAGCACCACTCTCCTGCTGCGTACCACCGGAAGTGACTGGTGATGACATCATTGCCAGTTACTTCCAGGTTTTCGGCGGCCAGGAGGAGTCTCTCGGGAGCAAAAACGTGCCGCCGAAAGCACTGCGTTGGAGCGGGGTTCCAGTGGTCCAGTGGTCTGAGTACCACCAGCAGTCAGCCAAAGTAACACTCGTGGTACTAGTACCACTGGTTGAGAACCCCTGCTCTAAGCCTCTTGCTTGCATCATATCTAACTCAGTGCATCTCAAGCTCCCACTTCTAAACCTATGTAGAGGTACCTTAAAGAGAGAATACGCTGTAGGGTTTTTTTTTCCCTGCTGGAACCAATCCCAGCTTCCCTCCTGCTTTGCAATGCTTTTGACAAACTACATATTTATATTCAATTGAAGGCTGATTGAGTTGTCTTCCATCTCCCTGCATTGCTCAGGCAGCCCCCCACTGGCCTATTAAGGTCACTGCAGTTTATCTGATTGAACAAATGCTATCTTCATTTTTTAACAACACGCTCAGTGTTTGAAGAATTGCAAAACTGCTTGCAGGAAGGGGCATAGGATGCTACTACAAGCCCTCCACTATTCGGTGCAGTGCACATGAGGGAGTGGTTTTCACTAGCCTGGGTCTTGGGGAGAAAGCTGCATATGTGAACAGACATGAGGACTCTTTGCAAAGAACTATATAGAGGGGGGAGTGGGATTGTGCTCGCTTGTGCCTTGCACAAGTGAATTAATTTCCACAAAGCATTTAAAGGCACAGCCGTGATCTACCGTGGTCCTCTCCCTAGGGCTACCATATTTTGAGGGACCCAAACCAGGACCCTCCTATTTTTCCCCCCACCAAATTTTCCGCATCCGGGCCGGGGATCGGGATGCACCCAGGATGCAACCGGGATGGTCCCAGAAAATCCGGGACGTCTGGTAAGCCTACCTCTCCCTACACAAGAGCTTGTGCAGTATACTGTATAGTGGCAATGCTATGAGTCAGAGCAGTGCTATTGAATGCTATTGAATCTGGATCTTTGAATCTAACTATAGGCCGGTGGAGTGAGCGCTCCGCTGGCCTAGGGTGTTGTAAACGTGCCGTAAGGCATGTTTTTGACACCTTTGGAGTAAGCACTGCTCCCTTGGAGTAAGCACGGAGGCCGGCGCTGCTCACTCCGCCATCGCTCAGGAGTTGGCAGACACAGGTGAGTGCTGTGTCGGGCGGCGGGAGGCCGTGGGGAGGGCGGACAGGAGTGGGGAGGGAGGAGACCATTGGCCAGCCCGGCCTGGGAGGGGGAAGAGACAGTTAGGCAGACTGAGTTGCACCGATATCCAACACCCTTTCCAAGGCTGGGCCAGCCTTACACGGCCTTCCCAGATGTGCGCCAGCTAAAGAGCGCTTTCACTGGGGGAAACGTCCCCTTCCCCTGAAGTGAGCCTGGGCCGCGCTAATGCAGCGGCCTGGCCATTTAGGTCAGCCGCCGCAACTTGCACAGGATTGTGCCGTAAGTCAGACTCCAGAACCACGACACCATCCTGGCTCTTACGAGACCTCGGGAGAAGAGGATGAGGCAGCGACCTGCTGAGACAGTTAGGCAGATTTGGGGAAGGGGACATCCCTCGTCAGCTCATCACCCCCTCCGCCCACCGCTCAACTTCACTTTAGCCTGCCTCCTGGTTGGGCCACCCCTTCAGACTCATCACTTGGTAATGATGTGAAGCTTAAAAACATTTAAAGGGCAAATACTTTGCTAGTTAAACACTGTCCCATTCCAGAGTCTGTTTGCTAACACACAGCCCTAGAATTCCAGAGTTTTACTGCTGGCTTTGATGTAGAACTTGGGAGGGTAACATCTAAAACCAAGGACGATCGATAAGCCTCTTCTGCTTGATTCATGGCTGATGCAAATCTTGCTTTCTCTCTTTAACTATGCAAACTCTTTGAAGTATGCTCACTTCAATGATGGGACTCATTCCTTCCTGTTTGCGTATCTCATCTTTCAGTCCTTGGGCTCCAAAATGCCTAAAGGGAGGGTAAAATCTTGGGTAGACGTCTGGTAACTCGGGCACAAGTTAGGACCCCATTTAGTTTTTGTACTTGCGTGTACAGAAACGACGTTTTTGTGGCATCAGCATCATCTTGTATGACAGCTTTTGCAAGTACAAAAATGGCGTCCTATAAAACTTGTTGCATGCCCTAACAGGATCTGAAGAGAGAACTAAGTTGTCCACCTCAAAATTCCTATCTGACTTATAGGATAAATCCGCGTCTGTATCATCTTTCCTAAGCTTGCCCACAATTTTCTGTGGAAGTATCTACACTAGCACAATCTCAGAGTGGAGTCCCCCCCCCCCATGTCTTTTTTTTTTTGGCAGCATGGAGCCGGTTCTCACCAGTTGCCAGCAGTCTAAGTTCTTTGCAGCATTGAACATACAAACGTGATCTCCTTTACCTAAAGAGTTCATACCTTACTTGAAATTTTTGTTTGTTTCTTTTAGTAGAGGAAGGTAGAATATCTGGTCATGCCTGTCTTTCTCCCTGGCCAGATGGAAATGCAAACAATATTCTCCCAGAATGAGACTAAGGGGGCATCATAGATTGTGTTGCTGCCCAGCCTATATAAAGGGAACGAGACCCACAGAATCCTAATGCAGATGACAGAGGAGTTAAGGTGCCTGGAGGAATAGCAATGATTTTCCATTGGGTAGGATTTAATATTATATTTAATATTATCTGCAGAATGAAGGTGGTGGTTGAAGGCCAGGCCTCCTGCACTGACGATTTTATCAATTACTGTATCTTTTGTGTTTTGAATACCATGTCAACATTTTTGAGGGCCAGAAAAGTGCAGGGGTGCAGGGTCAAGGATGGTGTCTCTTCTCATCTTCTCTGCCCTAAAAGTGCTTAACAAGGGCTGGAGCATACTCTCTGCTGTGTATTGAAAAGCTAGTCTGCCCAGTAGGACACCCTGAAAGAAACAGATGAGTTCCAATTCCATGGAACACATGCAGGGTTGGACGCAAGAATTCATACATTGCATATGAATTCAGAATGCTTTTCTCTGCATTAATTGTCCCCTGTTTCATTTAACACAGCGATTGTTTAGCATTTGAGTGCATGCAGATGATGCATGTATTTATTTTTTAGTCTCTCACCACTGGTGTCTCCATGTTTCCATAGGGGACCATCCACCCCAACAGTAAGTCTGACAGGTGTTTTTTTTTTTTCCAGTTGGAGAATTCAGCAGGCATTTTACTCGTATGGAAACTGGTAGACTTTGCACATACTTAACTCTGACTGGATTGGGCTAACTGAGCATAGGTCTCACCTTGTTAGTTTCATCGGATGATGTGGTATCTAGCACGTGACAACGTATGCAACGATAACGGCACAATCCTTTGCATGTCTACACACAAGTAAGGCCCCTTGGGTTCAATGGGACATAGGTAAAGGTAAAGGTATCCCCTGACAATTAAGTCCAGTCGTGTCCGACTCTAGGGTGTGGTGCTCATCCCCATTTCAAAGCCGAAGAGCCAGCGTTGTCCGAAGACGCCTCCGTGGTCATGTGGCCGGCGTGACTCTCCTTGCCGCAGCGCGTAGCATGCGGCTGGAACACGGAGCACTGTTTACCTTCCCGCAAGCGGTACCTATTTATCTACTCGCATTGACATGCTTTGGAACTGCTAGGTTGGCAGGGACATACTCCCAGGTAAGTGTGTATAGGATTGCATCCTATGTTTGTTAGGTGCTACAGGGCTCTCTAGTGTTACGCAAGTCCTCACTTAAAGATGTCAATAGGTTCTTCTTGGGAACTGCAATTTTAAGCAAAACAACTTGTATTGAAACCAATTTTACCAGTGGCAAATTGATAAACATAAATGTCGCCATGGCATTTTCTCATCACCTTTAAAATGAAACAACTTTAATTGAAACAACTTTAAGTGAGGACTTACTGTATGCTACATACTTCAGTGTGGCATATGACCTTTTTAGTTCTGTTCATGCATCTAACATATTAGGTTCTAGACCAGCAATTTTCAACCTTTTTCGTCTCACGGCACACTGATGGCACTAAAATTGTCAAGGCACACCACCAGTTTTTTTGACAATTGACAAAGTGCACTGCACTGTCAGTAGGGGGCTCACCTCCCCCAATGGCTCTACTAATAAATGATCCTCCACCAAACTCCTGCGGCACACCTGTGGACCATTCGCAGCACACCAATGCACTGTGGCGCACTGGTTGAAAATTGCTGTTCAAGACTGTGAAAACTTGCATCATCACAATAATCTAGCTCAGAGGTGGCCAAACCTTTTAGCATGACTGCTCCTGGGGCTTTCATGGTTGCATAGGTGAGGGCATTTCAGCAGGTGCAGCTGCTTTAGCAGCACCACCAGTACTTGCAGCTGCCAAGATCCTGTCTTCAACAAAGCTCTTAAGAATGCAGAGGCCCTCATGGTAGAAGGTTGGCCACCCCTGATCTAGCTAATCCTTAAAGAGCCATGGGATTTTAAATTTGTGTGTGTGTGTGTGTGTGTGTGTGTGTGTGTGTGTGTGTGTGTGTGTGTGTGTGTGTTGCAACAGAAATATTTCTAGTCTTCAGAAATTAATTCTCAAGAATTTCTTGAGAGATGGCGCCAGGGCGACATGCGGGTAGAAGCAGTGTGGAACTGACCAAGTTTGCTTTAGTCTTCTGCCGTGCTGTCAAGGAAACCTAAGAGAGACAACTTAGCAGACAGACAGTTCAACAGGTGTCACCCGTCTGCTTCTTCCAAGCCAACCATCTCTCTCTCTCTCTCTCTCTCTCTCTCTCTCTCTCTCTGAAGTCATGGACAGGACAAGGGGCTTCCTCACCATCTTCCTCTGCGTTTGGAACTCAGCATTCTGGGGTAAGTAGTAATATTTATTTATTTTATTTATTTTATTTTTTCACATTTTTATACCGCCCTTCCTCCAAGGAGCTCAGAGTGGCGTACGTATTTCCTCCCCTCCTTTTTGTCCTCACAACAACCCTGTGAGGTAGGTGGGGCTGAGAGATAGTGACTGGCCCAAGGTCACCCAGGAAGCTTCGTGGCTGAGCAGGGATTTGAACCTGGATCTTCCAGGTCTAAGTCCGACTCCCAAACCACTACACCATCCTGGCTCCTGTAATACATCCTGTAATACAAAAACAAAGATGTAATACAAAAACAAAGAGTTGCACTTAAGGAACAAGGTGGGAGAAACTGTACTACAGGTTGATTACCCCTTCTCTGGACATCCAAAATCCAGACTATTCTGAAATTCAGATATTGGGGGGGGCTATGACTTAAAAAAAACCCCAAACTTTTCCCAGTAACTGACTGGCATAGCACAAGGCACAAAAGTATTACAAATATTGTATAAAATTACCATCAGGCTAAGGGTTGTGGGGTGGCGCAGTGGGTTACACCACCATGAGCTGTCAATCGAAAGGTCGGTAGTTCAAATCTGCAGGATGGGGTGAGCTCTCGTCGCTCGACTCAGCTCCTGCCAACCTAGCAGTTTGAAAGCATGTGAGTAGATAAATAGGTACAGCTTGAGGGAAGGTAAACAGCGTTTTGTGTTCCAGCCGTACGCTACACGTGTCTTCGGACAGTGCTGGCTCTTCGGCTTTGTAACTGGGATGAGCACCGCACCCTAGAGTCGGACACGACTGGATTTAAATGTCAAGGGAAAACCTTTACCTACCTTCAGGCTATGGATATTGTATATGAGACATAAATGAATTTCATGTTTAGAGAAGATATCTCATTATATTTATGCAAATATTCCACAATCCAGACACATCCGAAATCCAGACAACTTCCCTTCCCAAGCAGTCTAGATAAGGGATACTCAACCTGTATTTCTTTTCCCAGTATTTAAATGGCATTAGGGCCTGGTATCTGGACATGGAGGATGATGTCAAGACTACCAGGTCTTTACTTTACTCTTGGATGTCTCTATTAACAGAGAAAGGTTTGTAAACAAGCTTATAAGAACATAAGCAGAGCCTTGCTGGATCAGGCCAAAGGCCCCTCTAGTCCAGCTTCCTGTATCTCACAGTGGCCCCACCAGATGCCTCCGAGAGCACACAGACCAACAAGATAACCTGTTTCCTGTTGTCACTCCCTTGCACCTGGCACAGAGAAAACCCACTTCTAAACCAGGAGGTTGCTTATGGCTTGTAACCTGTGATGGTCTTTTCCTCCATGAATCTATCCAAACCCCTTTTAAAGGCATCTAGGCCAGGTGCCATCACCACATCCTGTGGCAAGGAGTTCCACAGATGAATTACACGCTGGGTGCAGAAATATTTTCTTTTGTCCGTTCTAACTCTCCCTCCATTCAATTTTAGTGCATGTCCCCTGGTTCTGGTGTTGTGCGAGAGGGAGAAGAATTTCCCTCTATCCACTCTATTTCCCTCTATCCACTTATTTTGGCCCTAGTTACCTTGGAAGAATCTGCAAAGGTTATATACAGTAGTTGTTGGCGTGGGAGGTGCCTGGAGTCATAGGTAAAGGTAAAGGTGACCCCTGACAATTAAGTCCAGCCGTGTCCGACTCTAGGGTGTGGTGCTCATCCCCATTTCAAAGCCAAAGAGCCAGCGTTGACCGAAGACGCCTCCGTGGTCATGTGGCCGGCATTACTGGAGTCATGGAAGGATCCAAATTCTGGCTCTTGATCAGATGATCATGGTCTTGCCCATCTGAGAGGAGGATCCCCTTCTGCTTCCACTTGCCCTCATTGCTTGACTTCCTCTTCTACGTTTCTCAACAGTGACCTGCCTCGGTGGGAGCCTGGGAACCGAGTTTATTACATCCTATTTGCAGAACCCTGGAGCTCCAGGCCAGTTTGAGCTGCAGATCACTGGTTACTTCGACTTCACCACGGTGACCATCTCCATTTCTTGCCGTCGCTGCGAGCAGCAGGGGTCCGAGAGGAGGGTCACGGTGAACAGTGGAACGATGGTGCGCGTAGTGCTTCCGAGCTCTGTGGAGATCATCGGCAGCAAACTGTTCTCCAATGTAGTCTGGATCCAGGCCAACAAAGAAATATCCGTGGTGTCCTTGAACTCCAAGCACCGAAGTACAGACGTTGCTCTGCTGTACCCTGTGAGCAGCCTAGGGAAGGAACATTATGTGGTGTCTCCATCGGCGGGCCCTTCAGGAACCGTTCAAGAGTTCTCCATCTTAACCCACCAAGGGCCGAATATGGTAGATATCTACCTGAAGGGCCAGGTGACCCTCAGTAGGAAAACCTACTTTGCTGGAAGCAAACTGGCAGTCGCACTGAATGCATTTGAGGGAGTCCAGTTGCAGGGAACAGGTGATATCTCTGGCACCAAGATCATCTCCCAGAAACCAGTGGCTGTCCTGGCTGGTCACATGTGTTTGCGGAAGGACAGCCAACGTTTGCGGAAGGACAGCCAATGTAACCATGTCTTCGAACAGCTCCTTCCGGTGTCCAGATGGGGGAAAATATTTGTGGTTCCTCCTTGGCCCTGGCAGACAAAAAGTGATATACTTTACATCTCTGCATCCCAAAACACAGTCTTGCACTACAATTTCGGTAGAACGGAGCATACAGCTAATCTGACTGGTGGACAGGTTTTGCAGATTCCGGTGTTGCCCAACCGTGCAATCTACCTCTTGGCCAATGTGCCTGTCCAGGCACTCTTTTATAGCATGGGTGCAACTCTCCGGGCATTTGCCTATGGTACCTCTTTGATAGGGATTCTGGACACAGAAAGATACAGCCTCTCCTACTCTGTGCATGGGCAGAAAGGCTTTGAGAACTTTGCTCTCTTGGTGGCGAAAGCTTTGGAGACTGGAGGCCTTACTGTGGACAAGAAGCCGCTACGAAACGTAAAGTGGAGTCAGATCCCTGGCACAGAGTTCTCTTGGGGGCTGTACGACCTGCCCGAAACCTTCAAGTCCTACAACATGGCAAATCCCAATTCTCCCTTTGGTCTCCTCAGCCTGGGCATCGCAAGTATGGATAGCTATGGGACAGCAGGTGCAGCTGTGGAAAGTGAGTAGAACTTGGACCATCCCAGGCACCAGGTTGGAGGGAATGGGTGAGAAGTAGTGGGGGGCTGTAGTAGGGAGAGTTGCAGGGATGTGGTTCAAGTCTCTGACTCCAAGTCTCAAGGCAAGTCCCAAGTCTTTGCCCGAAAGTCCTGAGACTTTGGTTGCGAGTTCCGAGTCCCTATCTATTTAATGGGGGAAACTGGTTTAAACCTGAATAAAATTGGACGTCGTAAAAGGCTCCAAGTCTCGAGTTGAGTCTTTCGAGTCTTTTACAATCGCCGAGTCAAGTCCGAGTCGAGTCATTGACACGACTTGAGTCTGAGTCAATTGACTCAAGTCTACATCACTGGAGAACTGCCCCTTCATTTAGTGGGAACCACTGAGCTAGGCATATTAGCCATTAAATCCAATTGAAAGCACTAGAGTCCGTGTGGACTAGGGCAGTGTTTCCCAAACGTTTTCGACCTGCAGCTCCCTTGACCATTGGTGACCATGGGTCACATTACATTATGTTGATGCCTTGCATTGCACTGTTTTCTGAGAGGATTCCGTGGCACTCCGCGGCTCCCCTGGCTGGTATCCGCAGCTCCCCTGGGAGCCATGCCTCCCAGTTTGGGAACCACTGGACTAGGGGGTTCTATTGGATTCATTGGGACACACACTCACAATAAAGTTCAACTGGATTGGGGGGGGTCTACTTTTTTTTAAGTGTTCCTCCAAAATGAATGTCATAAGCAAAACTTGACATATGTTTGAAATCCAAGAATTCTGACGTTTACTGGTTTTTAAACCTTTCTGAAACTTCACTTCTCCGATGGCTTCACAGGGCTGATGACAGATATTCTCTTTTCAACCTTAGATGCGCCAACACTCTCCTGCAACAGCGTCATGTGCTGGATAGGTATGGAGTGCAAGATGATCAATGGTCAACCAGAGTGCGTGTCCTCCTCAGATGCCACCTGCTGGGCATGGGGTGACCCCCACTACCACACCTTTGATGAGCGGGATTATGACTTCCAAGGCACCTGCACCTATACTGTTGCCAAGACATGTGGCAAGAAAGTTGGGCTCCCATTGTTCCACATCTTTGCCAAAAATGATAACTGGGAGAAGAAACATGTGTCCTTTGTAGGGATGGTGACCGTTGAAGTGTATGGACACACCATCACACTGATGAACTCAGAGTTTGGTTTTGTGAGGGTGAGTGTTGATTGATTCAGAAGGGTCTATTCATCTGTGCACACTTACGAGACAGTAACAGTGCAAGCCTGTGCATGTCTATTCAGAAGTAAACCCCAGAAGTAAACCCCAGTAAACTTGCTCCCAGGTAAAAGTGTATAGCAGTGTTTCCCAAACTTTCTCAACCTGCAGTTCCCTTGAGCATTGGTGACCATCCCCATTACATCCGAGAGAATTTTGTGGCACTCCGCGGCTCCCCTGGCTGGTTTCCGCTGCTCCCCTGGGAGCCTCACCTCCCAGTTTGGGAACCACTGGTGTAAAGGATTGCAGACTATTCATTTATTGATGTTGAGAGAGAGAGGGGGGGGAGAAAGAGAAGAAGAAGAAGAAGAAGAAGAAGAAGAAGAAGAAGAAGAAGAAGAAGAAGAAGAAGAAGAAGAAGGATGTGATGATATGCGGATTTAATGAAAAGAATGTAGGTGATATTTTGGCTTAGTTGGATATTATATGTAGAAAATAGTGAATAGTATGCTAGTAGGATGTATTGCTTCTCGCTTGCTATAATCTTATGAAATATGTATTATTTTTATGTTTCAATATATTAATAAAATATAAATATATGACAAAAGGATTGCAGCCTATTTAACTGTCTGGTGGTGCAATCCTATGCAAGTCTACTCAGAAGCGAGCTTCATTCTTCTACTTACTCCTAAGAAAGTATGCAGTGCATTGCAGCCAGAGTGTTTAACTTTCTTTTTCCTCCCTGTCATGCAGGTGAATGGCATCCAGACGTATTTGCCCGTCTCCCTGAACAATGGGAAGCTGCAGATCTCACAGAGTGGCACGTTTGTCGCACTAGCCACGGACTTCCAGCTCAGGGTGTTATATGATTGGAGCCACCACCTGCGTGTCACCGTCACCAGAGCTTACCAAGGCCGTGTTTGTGGTTTGTGTGGAAACTATAATGGCGATCCTGAAGATGACTTCCAAACTCCAGCGGGACGCAGGGTGCCCAGTGCCCCTGCCCTGGGAGAGAGCTGGGCTCTGAGGACGAGAAATGAGACTTGTTGGCATGATTGCCCTGGAACATGCCGACCTTGCCCTCCTCATTTGACCGAGAAGTACGCGAGAGAGTCCTATTGCGGCCTGATAACCACAGATGACCCTTTCAGCCCTTGCCATGCCAAGGTGAACCCCAAAAGCTTCTTTGAGAGCTGCGTGCGGGATCTGTGCTTTAATGAAGGCCAAGGACAGTTCCTGTGCGAGGCTCTGAAAGCCTATGCAGATGCTTGCCAAAGAGAGGGAGCCCGGATTGGTGACTGGAGGAACCTTGCCCAATGCTGTAAGTGCGCAAGAAAGCTACATGAGGAAGGTGATGAGCTAACTAGGGTGGGTCAGGTTTGTTTCTAATACGTCAGTGGTTCTCAAACGTTTTAGCACTAGGACCAGAGGCGTCACTCCAGTAGGGGCGGTACCGTAAGTTGCACCCCGTCCTAGACCGTTTACCAATTTTGTGTTATGTTTCTGTTTGTGCTTGTGTTTGTTTTATATGTATATGCCAATAAAGGTCTTATTATTATTAAATAGATATTCTGAGCCAAGGGTGGGGAACCTATTTGCGGTGGAGGGCCATTTTCCCATGGGGAAAAAGTGTCATGGGCCGGCCCTCCACCGCAAACTCCCCACCGCGCCCGCCCCCAATCGCACCCCCCCGAATCGCTCTTCTTACCTTCTCCGGGCTGCCACCGGCTCTGTGCTCACCTCGTCGGCGACTCCTTCTCAAAGCGGCTGTTCTGGACATGCGCAGAATGCCGCTGAGGTCAAGAGATTGCCCTCTCTTGGCTGTAGCGGTGTTCTGCACATGTCCTGAACAGCCGCTTTGAGAAGGAGTCGCCGACGAGGTGAGCGCAGGGCCTCTGGAGCCTCCGGTCTGGTATCGCGTGGGCCGCACCTGATGCACTCGGGTCCAGTCTTGCGCGGACCGGATCTCCCCGGGGGCCGGAAACGGGCCGCGGGCCGGAGGTTCCCCACTGCTGTTCTGAGCAGTAGCGGTAACAGTGCTGCTGGCTGTTCTCTTGATATTCTGATGCTTTTCTTTGCACAGCGCTGGAGTGCCCCGCCAACAGCCACTACCAGCTGTGTGGAACTGCTTGCCCAGCCACCTGCGTGGACGACAAGGCTGACATCCTGTGTCCGGATGTGTGTGTGGAAGGCTGCCAATGCAGGGAAGGGTTTGTGCTCAGCCAGGGCACGTGCATTCCCAAGAGCAGCTGTGGCTGCCTGTACGAGGGACGTCCCTATGTCGTCAACGAGAGCTTCTGGGCTGACAAGGCCTGTGGGGAGCGGTGCGTGTGCACTGCGGCCAGGAGGGAGGTGAAGTGCGCTGCTGGTGCTTGCAAACCCTCAGAACACTGCCAAGTGGTGAATGGCGTACGGGGCTGCTACCCTCGCAACTATGGCATCTGCTCTACCACTGGGTCCCCCGGCTACTCCACTTTTGACAAGTACAATTTTGATTTCCATGGCCTGTGTGTCTATGTTTTCATGGAGGTTTGCCACAAGGCCCCCGCCCTGGAGGAATTCAGCGTCTATGTTCAGAACGAACACTGGAGAAGCCATTCGCAGCCTTTCACCTGGGGCGTGCAGGTCAATGTCTACAATCTCGTTGTTACAGTCAACAAGCAATATCCGGGCAGAATCTTGGTAAGTTTCAGCAACATCTGGTTCTCACGAGATACCTAAGGCAGGAGAACATGGTGACAATGAAATAAAAACACATAACACTGCTTTCTGCTAAAAACAAATCTGCAAAAATAAAATAAAATAAACCCATGTAATGTGTTTACAGCACTAAATGTAAGATGGAATGTGAAATGAAATGAAACATGGAATGTGTGTCACAGCACTAAAGAGCCAAGCCCTTATCTCTAGCGCGAAACAGCTGATGACTTGGGGATTTAAAAAGACATGTCCAATGTTATCAGCTGCTGATCGCAGCAGCTGATAACTGAAAGCCTCTTGTGTACCCCCACCTGATGGTCCGCATACCACAGCTTGGGAACCCCTGACCTATACCAACTAGCTAGTATACTTTTTTAAAGTGGTTACAATTGATAAAAAGTGAAAAAATTGGAACAAAAACACAGAACACCACTTTCTGCTTTCACTTTCACTTTAATGGTTGAAGGTTTTTACAGAGGTGGACTAGCGCCCCCACATGGTGGGGGCCGCTGATGCGACGGTGCCCACGTGACGCGGGGGCGTGACATCAGTGCATGGCTGCAATCACACACACACACCCTGCCGTTTGGCTTCCGTTTTTGGAGCCAAACGGAGCACGGGCGGGCGGGCCAAAAAGCAGCCCTCTCGGCTGCGAAGAAGCAACCCCCCCAAAGGTAAGCAGCCCACGAAATTCCGCCCCCCCCTGAAGCGGCACCTGGTGCCCAGGGCACCAGGCGTTACGATGCTTCTGGGTTTTTATAAGTTAAACGTTTAGAACTTTTGGTGGGCCAGTCTTTCCTTTGAGAATGCTTTGCACGGTTCCATGTAATCTTGTGTCATTCTTCATCTGCTCACATTGTATATAACCTATACCACCTACCTAGTATACTTTAGCGGTTAAAAGATAAATGTAAAGGTATCTCATGACATTTATGTCCAGTCGTGTTCGACTCTAGGGTGCGGTGCTCATCGAGGCCGAAGAGCCAGTGCTGTCCAAAGACGCTTCCATGGTCATGTGGCTGGCATGACTCTCCTTGCCGCAGTGCGTAGTACGCGGCTGGACACGGAATGCTGTTACCTTCCCGCAAACGGTACCTATTTATCTACTTTCCAACTGCTAAGTTGGCAGGAGCTGGGCCAAGTGGCGAGAGCTCACCCCGTTGCACGGATTCGAACTGCCGACCTTTTGATCGACAGCTCATGGTTCAGTGGTTTAACTCACTGCGCCACCCTGCGGCCCTTAAAGCGGTTACAATGGATAAAAATGGAAAAAAAATTGGAATAGACACATAACACTGCTTTCTGCTATTTCATTTTGGATAAACACTGTGAAAAAATAAAGCCATTTCCTCCCACCTCTAACCATCAGTATCCTCTCTGCTCTTCCTAGGTTGACGGCTCCTTAAACCACCTTCCCTATAGCGCAGCCGGAGGACGGATCAACGTATACAGGAGGGGGCCTGCAGCTGTGATCCAGACTGACTTCGGCCTCATTGTTACTTATAACTGGGAGAATCAGGTCACCGTCACTGTGCCCAGCATATACGCGAACACCTTGTGCGGTCTCTGCGGGAACTTCAATGGGATCCCTGGAGATGATGTCCCGGTCTCTACGAGCATCCTTGTCCCCAGCAAGCCAGTATTTGGCACTTACTCTGAGTTATTAGATCCAAACTACCGTGAGATCATTGATCCCAAATGCCCAGGATTGAAAGCTATAGCAGAGCAGCAACGTGCCTCAGGCCGGGAATGTGGGCTCATTCTGGCCAAAGATGGACCTTTTCGGGAGTGTCGCGACAACGTTGACGAAGAGGTCTTCTTCCAGGATTGCATCTATAACTATTGTCACTTCAAGGGGCGGTACGCTTTTGTCTGTGCAGCGATCGCCAGATATGCCACAGCCTGTCAAGCAGCTGAGGCAACCATAGACGCCTGGAGGTCTTCAGACTTCTGCCGTGAGTGGTGAATGGCCAAAGCTAGCATCTCTTGGGGAAGGGTAATTCAGCTTCATGCTGGGTCTGTGGCAGAGTCAAGACTATTGTGGAGCCTGAGGGGCAGCTGCCCTGGACGCTCCGCCAAGAGGGGCGCAATTGAGGCTCCACCCCTCAGGCTCCACCATGGCCGCCTCCTGGCAACCTCCTCTTCAAGGCAAACCCCAAGGAGGAGATGGTGAGGAGGAGGGCAGCTGCGGCCACTCGCTCTCTCTGCTCCTTTCTGAATGCAGAGGGAGAGCAGCCATGGCTTGCAAACAGTCAACTCAGAAGTGATGTCACAACATTATGTCATGACATCACTGCCCCCCCCCGGGTACAGCAGCGGCATGCGACGCCACTGGTTTGTGGGTTGAGGAGGATGGGACAGTGCAGGTGAGAATAAATTGCAGAAATGGTTAGGTCTTGACCTTTAAACATCCAGAACCCGCTTGCAGGAGATTCCTCTCTATGGCTCTCTAGGCAATAGATGCGTAGCGCATGGGCAATAGATGTGTAGCACATGGATGAACTTGATCAATGCAAGGAAGCCCCCCCCCTTGATGCCACATGTCACAAATGTACAGTAGGATGCATTGGCTGCTTTCTCTGACAAAGAATATTCACAGCTGCATTATAGGGAAAGGATTTGAGCTCCAAAAAACCCCATGTGACTTGCCCAGTAAATAGCTCTTTTGCAAAGCTAGTTTGCAGGACAACATAAGGCCCTGGAATGCCTCGAACCCTTTCTGTTCTGAATTTTCAGCACAGCTTCAGGATATGTGCTTCTTGCCATATTTGGCCCTAGAGGAGAAGGCAGCTGATTGTTCATCATCTGTGCCTGCTACCCATACCCTAAATAAGGGGGGGGGGTCTTGCTGGATAGAGGAGGCAGTCAATTAAATACATAGATAGAGTAGTTGCTAGCTCTCACGGTTTCAGTGAAGCTTGTTAAAGGAAGGAAAGCTTGTAAAGGAAGCATTGAGAGGAATCCAGTGATTTAGGGGTACATTTTGAAGTGGGGGAGCATGTCGTGACACTCCCCATAGTTCTCAAACTCCACCCCCCCCACAGCCCACCTTCTCCCTGTTGGAGGGCACCGCAACCCACCTCAGTCTCCCGTGGTCTCTGGGAGCAACCAGAAGTGACTTCCACGAACCTGGAAGTCTTTCCGGTTTCTTCCGGTTTCTTATCCGAACTTTCAGGATTTTTCCGGAGGCCTTCTGAGGCCAATGGAGATCCGGTACAGCCCGGGAGCGGCCTCCAATTGTGTCCAGAGGCTCCAATCTGGAGCCAACTGGGCACATGGTAGGGTGAGAGAGCCCAACTGGTGTCACACCGGATATCGGGCTGCGACCCACCAAGTGGGTTGCAACCCACAGTTTGAGAAGCACTGGTTTTACATTGAAACTTATACTTCATTGAAAGATCTACCCCATTTCATGGGGTACCGAAATGTTTCCACAACACACCTGCCAGTCCTTGCCCTCACTCCACTTTCTAGCTTTACGTGCATGTTCTCCCATCTCCTTTTTTTAACTATGTCTCGACCCTCCTTCTCCAGTAATCATCATCCAGTTTTTTTTTAAATGCTGAAAGGCTGCAAGCTGCATAACTGTGGAACGATGTGACTACACAGCTGATCTAGGTGTGTGATCTGAGAACATTGGCGTGACTATAACCAGCCTCTATAAGTTTGCTGTTTATTAGAAAGGGGGAAGCAAATACCATACCTACAGCACAAGCCTATGCATGCCTACTTGGAAGTAAGTCCTATTGAGTTCAATGGCACTTACTCCTAGGTAAGTGTGCATAGGATTACAGCCCTAGTCCAAGAGAAGTTGGATTGGGAGGAATCCAAAACATTTTCCATCTGCATTTCATCGGCCCCAATTTGGGATTTTCAATGCACCATTTAGAGCAGGGGTTCTCAACCAGTAGTACTAGTACCACCAGTGGTACTTCGGCCAATTGCTAGTGGTACTCGAACTGTGGTGGACCACCAGAACCCTGCTCTGATGTGGCGCTTTCAACGGTGCGTTTTCACTCCCGAGAGGCTCCTGCCTTTGGCTGAGCCTCTTGGGAACACTGAGAAGGGACCTCCCACCTGCCCAGAGCCTCCTGCGTTTTCTGGCCACTGAAAACCTGGAAGTAACTGGCAATGGTATCATTGCCAGTCACTTTCAGTGGTACGCAGCAGGAGAGTGGCGCCGGAGGTGGTACTTAGCCGGGAAGGGGTTGAGAACCCCTGACTGAGAGCCAAGAACTAAGTATGGTTCTTAGTATGCGTTTCTTCTCTGTTTCCACCAACAGCTCCATCCTGTCCTCCAAACAGTCGCTATGAACTTTGCACCCAGGACTGTGGCCAGACCTGCAGCAGCTTCTACGTCCCTGTTCCTTGCTCTGCCACGTGTGAGGAGGACTGCGTGTGCAACGAAAGCTTCCTCCTGAGCAGTGGTAGTTGCGTCCCAATGGTTCAGTGTGGCTGTTTCTAAGGGCAGTAAGAACCAGTGAAGAATGCAGAGAGGTGGACAGATGCCATGAACGCCACTCATTCTGTTGCTGGAAAGCCTCACGTCTGCATTGCTCAACTGTCCTTCCATTTCCGGAGTACCTGCATCTGCCTCCTCACCAAGACCCATAAACTGGTGGGCCACAGACCCACAATAAAAATTTATTTATTTTGCTATGTAAGTGTCTTTGTGAACTTCTTTGGTTTGTAAAACAGGATATAAATGTTTATTACCATCAGTGGTGCTTCTTTCCTTATTCTCCCAAGTACTGTATGTTCTTAGAGGCCAGCAGGTGGCGCAGTGGACCATGAGCTGTCGATCGAAAGGTCGGCAGTTCGAATCCGCGACGGGGTGAGCTCTCGTTGCTTGGCCAGCTCCTGCCAACCTAGCAGTTCCAAAGCATGTTAATGCGAGTAGATAAATAGGTACCGCTTGCGGGAAGGTAAACAGCGCTCCGTGTTCCAGCCGCATGCTACGCGCTGCGGCAAGGAGAGTCATGCCGGCCACATGACCACGGAGGTGTCTTCGGACAACGCTGGCTCTTCGGCTTTGAAATGGGGATGAGCACCACACCCTAGAGTCAGACACGACTGGACTTAATTGTCAGGGGTCACCTTTACCTTTACCTAAACACGTCAATATACAGTAGGTCTCAGGCACAGGCGTGGAAGGAGATCTCTGGACCCCATGATACATAGCAACCCAACTCTGGGAGACATAGGGAATTCCACTTACTGTGGCTCCTTGATATTGAGCAAATCCTGGAGAGAGGTGTCTCCAAACGTGTTCCTCACTCTCTTGCTCTCTCTTTATGCTTCATCATATTTCATTTCTATCCTGCCCTTTCTCTTTCTGTCACCTGGTGAAAAAAAAATGAATGAGTCTTTTCAGCAATTGTTCTCTAATACAATCAATTGCTTACGTAGTCTTGCTGAAAGAATGCATGCTTGGGAGGTAGAAGAATCTCTGCTGTAAGATGATCCTCCTTCAGCCGTAAGAGTTGGTGTTTTTGAGCAGATGCTATCTCTCACAAGAATGTTGAGATAATCCATGCATGTGATAGAAAAAAAATCAAGGTTTTACAGCCTTTAACTATTGTCCCATTGTCTCTACACACGGAGGTCATGACGACAATGGTTATTCTTACCTGGGTGCCTGGTATTCATAGACACAATGCATAGTAGCTAGCATTTGGGTATCCCTTGTTCCCTATAAATATTGCAGCCAAGAACTGATCTGTGGTCTCTGCAACAGGGCACCTTGTTCCTATTGGACCCCATGACGTTGATTTCGGTTTCCCACCTTCATAGATGGACGAAGCTCTATATCCCTGTCTCTGATTGTGGTCTGAATCAGCGCTTGCATTGCCAAGAGGTCAGTTAATCTGTTTGGTATCGAGAAGGGGAAGACTACTTTGGTGGTTCAGTTCAGTTTTGGGACTCAAAGACATGTTGAGAACCATTGCCTGGGTCTCAACTACTTATGAGACCATCTCTTCCTGATACAGTAAATCTTCACTTAAAGTTGTTTCGTTTAAAGTTGTTTCGTTTTAAAGTTGATGAGAAAATGCCATAGGAATGTTTACGTTTCTCAATTAGCCTATGGTAACATTGGTTTCATTTTAGATTGTGAGCCCTTTTGGGACAGGGAGCCATTTAATTGTTTGATTTTGTCTGTAAACTGCTATGTGATTTTTTTTTGTTGAAAAGCGGTATATAAATACTGTTAATAAATTATTATTATTATTATTATTATTATTATTATTATTATTATTATTATTAAGTCGTTTCACTTAAAGTTGCAGTTTCCAAGAAGAACCTATCGACAATTTTAATTTTCAGTGAGGACTTGCTATACACTGTTGTGACCTCTGGGGGGAGACAGTGAGTTTGCTTCCAGAGGTAGGCATTGAATCGCACACGGTTCACTCCCATGACCTTCCACCCAGTCCGCTATGGCCACATTGCCATTGTATGTTATTCTAACCACAGGTTGGTGGTTTTCTGGGGAAAATTAGTTAAGAAAACGTTTCTGCAGGGAAAGGCTTTGACAATCTGGCTGTGAACATAGCATTAACCTGGACCTCTACCATCCATTTCTCACATCCGTGCCATTTTGATGGCACACAGACAGTCTCTGTTCCTTTTCTGCTGTGGTGGGGACGGCTGTAGCCAGGGCTGACCCAACCAGGATGGTGTAGTGGATTGGGAGTCGGACTTAGACCTGGAAGATCCAGGTTCAAATCCCCGCTCAGCCACGAAGCTTCCTGGGTGACCTTGGGCCAGTCACTATCTCTCAGCCCCACCTAGCTACCTCACAGGGTTGTTGTGAGGACAAAAGGAGGGGAGGAAATATGTACACCACTCTGATCTCCTTGGAGGAAGGGCGGTATAAAAATGTGAAAAATAATAAATAAATAAATAAGAAAGACCTCCTGACAAGGAGCTTCACCAGCAAGATTTAAAATGCATATTTTAAAGGGTCCCTTAAAAAGGGAATCTCACAAGCAAAACCCATTAATTACACATTTCAAACTTTGGAGTCAGACTCCAATCCTGACATGTTGCAAAACTTGAAAATGTGTACATATACTGTATACTCATTCTTTGGTTTTAAATATGCTGCAACCTGTCACACGTTTTCAGGATAAAGTGGGACTCAATAAACTAATCAATAAAATGGCACCCGACAGATACAGCAGGGATGATAAGTGATGCTGAGAGCTAGAACTTCTACATTTCTAGGAAGCATCCCTGCAATGGGATGAGGAAAATGGACTAGCAGCATGGTGAGGCTGTATTTAACGTAGCAAGGCTGCCAGTATGTCTATGTGCTGGTTTCTGGGCAGCCATCCTATAGCAATGCTATTTCTTAACCCTGGAGGAACCCCAATTTACTGCTTTCTTTCTAATCAATCAATCTGTGTGTCGTCAGCTCAGATAAATGGATTAGCTTAGCTGCCCAGGCTGGCACCAGTGTAGGACGCCGGCTGTATTGAACAAGGACATGCGGATTTCTCATCATAATAGTTGCAATGCAGATTTACAGCCCAATCCTCATGTAAACTCCGATGCCGGAACAAGTGTTCCGGTGCCAGAAGACGTCGCAAACGTGCTGTAAGGCATGTTTGAGCCTCCTCGAGAGCCGGGAAGGCCGGCGCAAGGCCGGTCTTCCCAGCTCTGGCACCAGGAGGACCCTGCCGGCGCCGGACCCAGGTAAGTCAGGATTCAGCGGCAAGGGGTGGGTGGGGTTCGCCGGGTGGGGGAGGGTAGCCATTGGCCCAGGTGGCCTGGGAGGGGGACAGCCTTTGGCCGTATCCTGACCCCCGCCGGGCGCCGGGGCCTTTACACTGCCTCCTCTTACTTCCGCCACCAAAATCGCTGGCGGAAATCCGAGGAGGCCCATCTGGGCGACCTCCGTTTACACTCAGGGAAGGGGACGAGCGTCCCCTTCCCCGAGTAGACCTCCCGCCCGGCGGCCACGCTGGCTGCCGGTGCACAGGATCTGGCGGGCGGCCATGGGCTGCCGGCCAGATCCTAGTCAGGATTGCGCTGTCAGGCTGCTTACTAGGGACTAGGGACCACATACTTACTAGGGAATACGTCCCATTAAACTCAGTGGAGCTTATTCTGAGTAATGTATAGGATTGGACATAGCTACAGCTGTACAGAATGACCTGCACACTGTGATACGTATGTGTGCTTTATTTTTGTTGCCCCCTGCCTTCCAATATTTTATCCACCGCCAATTGGAATCCATGCCACAAAGTATTAGGGTGGGGTTTCCAACTGCTAGAACTTTGCCACTTCCCGGAGGCCCCAGGCTACACCTTGTCGGAAACTGGGCAACAGGGATGAGATGATGGACGGCTGCAGAGCTCAGCCCCAAACAAAAGCGACTCTTCTGAAATTAGTCCTCAAGTTCTAATTGGTCCTTTCTGGGTGATGGCAGCAATACAGGTGGTGCAGGGTGGAACCACAATTGACCTCCATATTTGTTTCAGTCTTGTTGGCACCCTTTTGAAGGAAGCCCAAGAAAGACAATTTAACAGCAGCCATTCTCTCTCTCTCTCTCTCTCTCTCTCTCTCTCTCTCTCTCTCTCTCTCTCTCTCTCTGTAGCCATGGGGGGCACAAGGTGCTTCCTCATCTTCCTCTTGGTCTGGAACTCAGCATTTTGGGGTGAGTATTAATGCAAACACAGGGAAGAAGAGTTTTGCGCTTAAGTGGTTCTACTCAGAGGCGTCGCCAGGCACCCCCGTATCTGGGGCTGCCCCCCCAACGCCCCCAATAAAACTGTCAAAAATTTTAGGTTTCAGTTTCGAAACCTATTTTTGACAGGTTTTTGGGGTTTTTTAAAATGGTTTCGGGTGGATTTAAGTGTTAAAACGGCATGTGAAAGTGTATGTGTGCTTTCCCGGCACTTATCTTGAATATGGGGCGTTCCAGGACGCTCCAGCGACGATCTTCTTCCTGCGCCCGGGCACAGCTTCTCCCTGCGCCCGGGCGCGGACTCCGTAACGCCCCCAGCAGCGGTTTCCGGAGTTTGCGCATGTGCAGAACCACGGAGTTTCCAGGGACGTTCTGCGCCTGCGCAAACTCCGGAAACCGCTGCTGGGGGCGTTACGGAGTCCGCGCCCGGGCGCAGGGAGAAGCTGTGCCCGGGCGCAGGAAGAAGATCGTCGCTGGAGCGTCCTGGAACGCCCCATATTCAAGATAAGTGCCAGGAAAGCACACACACACTTTCACATGCCGTTTTAACACTTAAATCCACCCGAAACCATTAAAAAAGGTGGAAAAATGCAAAAAAAATTGCAAATTTAAGGAGGCCCGCACCCCCCCCAGAGCCTCAGCGCCCCTACGCCCTGGGGCCCACTGCCCCACCACCCCATATCAGCTGATGCCTCTGGTTCTACTGAGGAAAGCAGGGAGAGCAGTGGTCTTTTGACCCAAATAAATATAGTATGAGGCTTCTGGGGACCCACCATTGATCCTGCCCCCCCTACCAGGACCCAATCTGCCCACCCCCTGCCCCTGTCACCACCCCAGGTGACCACCATCCTGCTGAACTTGCCTGGCCTGCACCACCAGCAGCGGGGTCATTCTGGAAGAGAATAGCTGAGCTGTGGTTCCCCACTGCCTCCCCAGCAAATCAAAAGAGGGAGGGGGAAGAGGGGGTGAAATCCCTGTGGAAGCCCCCCCAGCAGGTTCCCTTCAGCATAACTCCCCTGCAGCCATTTTGGTTCCCAGTTGCCACAACCCCACAAATGAGGCTTCGCGACCCCATTGGGGTCACCACCTCAAAGTTAAAGAACAGTGAGGTATAGCCAGGGTTCCATAAATTGCCCCAAGGTAGGATGGTCATGCTGGAGGCAGTGGGGGAAAATTCAACAGAGCTAACTCCCCCTCGAAGTACGAAATCGTCCAAGCACATTGTGATGGCACCATCACTATAACAACAGCCTATTTATGCTCTAAACATGTATCTAATTTATGCCAGTTTAAATGTGGTGACCTGCCACAATAAATCCTGGGAATGATTGTTTGATGAGAAGGTTGGAAACTCTGTCAGGCAACCTTCGTCTCCTCCTAGAAATACCTTTCCCAACATTACCTGGGGAAACAAACTGGTTTAAACCTGTAATTCAAATATTATATGTCTCCAGAAAACAATCGTCAAACATTTTATTTTTATGTAATCCTTTTCGCATCAACTTGATTGCCACAGTTTAGGTAAGCTTAAGCATGACGTAAGTGGAATTGGGGCGGGGACTATGTTTGCTTGTTTGTTTTAATGTTCCTCTAAATCAGTGTTTCTCAAACTGTGGGTCGGGACCCACTTGATGGGTCGCAACCTGATTTCTAGTGGGTCCGGGGTGATGGAAAGATCAGATAAGTAATTGCCACAAGCCCTGAGGCTATTCAAAAAACAGATAGCTACTAATTGTCCTTCAAAGAGCTGAGCTCCTACAGTTTGCAAGATAGTTGCTAATTACCATGCAAACAGCTGAACTCCTGTAGTTTGCAAGCTTGTTTAAATATAGGGAGATAAATGTTTGAGCATCTTGTAAAGCTAGGTGGGTCCCGATAGAGTGTCATTTTAAAAAGTGGGTCCTGATGCTAAAACGTTTGAGAATCACTACTCTAAATTGAATTTCATAAGCATTTAAAAAAAAAAAAAACGCTTGATTGAACTTCAAAGGTTCTGAATTTTAAATTCCTGTGAAATTTCTTCTTTTTCACTGTTTCTCCGGACTGACAAAGGCATTCTCTTTCCCAGTCCTAGGTGCGCCGCCACTGTCTTGCAGTATTGTGCTATGCAAAATTGGCACATTCTGCCTGATGGTGAACGATCAACCGCGGTGTGTGCCCTCCTTAGAAGCCACCTGCTGGGCATGGGGTGACCCCCACTACCATACCTTTGACGGGCGGGATTATGATTTCCAAGGCACTTGCACCTACACCCTGGTCAAGACATGTGGCAATACATCTGGGCTCCCATCGTTCCACATCTTTGCCAAAAATGACAACAGGGGGAATAAGCGCGTGTCCTATGTGGGGATGGTGACAGCTGAGGTTTATGGACACACCATCACCATGTTCAGATCGGAATTTGGTTTTGTGAGGGTGAGTGATGATTGATTCAGCATTGGTTCAGAAGGGAAGTTGACTCCGCAGATCGGTGGCTGCCGTGTTAGCTGACGTGATCACACGTGTTCAGTTTCTTAAAACAAATATGGTGGCACTCTAGGGATGTAATCAATTACAGGTGGGCCCCCATATCCACTGATTTGCTATCCACGGTTTCAGTTATCCACAGATCGTGGGGACCCCCCAGGCTTTTACTTTTTTCCTAGTAAGCTTCGTTTCTTCCTTAAAGGAACAGGAGAAGCAGCCATAGGCTGCTTATTACAGGCAAGTAGAACGAGACTAAGTACTAGAGAGGCTCTGCAAGGTTAACAGAAACCTTGCAGAGCCTATCTAGGACTTAGTCTCGTTCTACTTGCCTGCAATGGAGGCTGCTTCTCTGTTTGTTTTAAGGAAGAAACAAAGCTTGCTGAAAGAAAAATAAGAGCTGGGGGGGGCATGCATGCCTGCCTGCAGGGGAGGCAGGGTGGGGGGCCCTCAGGAAACCATGGAGGGGGTGTTTGCTCCTATCCACGGTTTCAAGTATCCACAGAGGGGCCTGGAACATATCCCCAGCGGATATGGGGGGAGACGGGGAGTACTGTATTGTTAGAAACTTCTGGCGGAGATGTCACCAGGTGGGCTGCATAGTGACGCCTCTGATTATCCTCACCATTTAATCCTCACAACAGCTTTGTGAGACAGATATTTCATGGACTATTTTCTCCCACTCCGCAATGCAGGTGGATGGAATCCGAACCTCCTTACCCGTTTCCCTGAACAACGGGATGCTGCGGCTCTCACAGAGTGGCACGTTTATCGTCCTTGCCACAGACTTTCGCCTTCAAGTGTCCTATGACTGGAGTCAACAACTGTATGTCACCATCACCAGGGCTTACCACGGGGGTGTCTGCGGCTTCTGTGGGAACTACAATGGCGATTCTACGGATGACTTCCAAACATCCGCGGGAACGGTGGCACCCAATGCTACTGCTTTTGGAGAGAGCTGGCATCTGAGGAGTGGAAATGAGTCTTGTTGGCACGATTGCCATGGGGCTTGCCAGCCTTGCCCACCTTCCCTGGCAAAGAAATACGAGACAGAGTTCTACTGTGGCCTGATAACCGCAAATGGCTCTTTTGCCCCCTGCCATAGCAAGGTGAATCCCACAACCTTCTTTGAGAGCTGCGTACATGACATGTGCTTCACTGGAGGCCACAAACAGTCCTTGTGTGACAGCCTAAAAGCCTATGCAGATGCCTGCCAGAGAGATGGAGTTAGAATTGGCGAGTGGAGGAGAGAAGTTCAATGCCGTGAGTAGATTGGGGAAGATTGGGGAAGAGGATGAGTTGACTTGGGTAGGCCGGTTTTCCATCCAGCATGAGGCTTGGAAGTAGTATGGTGTCATTGCAGTGTGCATTTTCCCTCCTTCCATGACTCTGCAATATTGGTGAAGCCTGAGTGGGGGGTAGGGGATCCCATAACATTCTTCTAATCTTCTAATGTTTAAGACGTATAAAATTATGCATGGGATGGAGAGAGTGGATAGATGGAAATTCTTCTCCCTCTCGCACAACATCAGAACCAGGGGACATGCACTAAAATTGAGTGGAGGGAGAGTTAGAACGGACAGAAGAAAATATTTCTTCACCCAGCATGTAAATTCATCTGTGGAACTCCTTGCCACAGGATTTGGTGATGGCACCTGGCCTAAATGCCTTTAAAAGGGGTTTGGACAGATTCATGGAGGAAAAGACCACCACAGGTTACAAGCCATAAGCAACCTCCTGGCTTTAGAAGTAGGTTTTGTCTGTGCCAGGTGCAAGGGAGTGACAACAAGAAACAGGTTATCTTGTTGGATGTGTACACCCTGAGGCATCTGGTGGGGCCACTGTGAGATACAGGAAGCTGGACTAGATGGGCCTTTGGCCTGATCCAGCAGGGCTCTTCTTATGTTCTTATGTTCTTAATATGACAGTATGTCAGGGGTGGCCAAACCGCTGCTCATGAGCCATATGCGGCTCTTTGACATATAATGTGTGGCTCGCAGAAATATGTTGGCTGAGCTCCTTTTTACATCACAATTAATATAAAAGTTAAATAAAATATTTTCAAGCTTTATCATCATTGACCAGGTATAAACTGAGAGTCCACTGGATTAAAACGTAAGTTCAGTGTTCATGGTGAGTAAATCTATTTAAGAATTTCAATGCTTCTTAAATATTGCGGCTCTCAAACATCTGAAGTTTATCGTATGTGGCTCTTACGTTAAGCACATTTGGCCACCCCTGCGCCATGTCCTACCTTTCAGAGACTCAATGTTACATGGAGAAAAGGGATGAGATGCCACATCTACGTCTCAATGACGTAGTTATCGTGGGGCGGCTGGGGCGATCTGCCCTGGGTAGCAGTACCAGAGGGTGCTCACCGGGGGATGCCGCTTCTCCTGTTGTTTCAACCGGCTTTGCTCCGATTAGAGTGAAGCCGCTGAAAACACCGAGAGGAGCGCACGGGACCCGGAAGTGATGTCATGACATCACGGTGTCACGTGATGTCATGACGCTATCCGGGCACCCAATCGCCAAGTCCTAGTGGGCTCCCGATTGCCCAGCTACGCCACTGCCCTTCCTCCCCCGTGCTACCCTGAGAAGCTGAGTGAAAAGATATGCCACAACTCAGTGGCTCTGCCTTGTCACAATTCTAGCAATTGACAGCCGTCCAGCTTCACAGTCTGGTAATGGGGAGGGGCCATTTAGAGCTCCCTTCTTTTCCAAACTCGTTGAAGAGGGAGGTCCACACGAGGCATGGCGACGGGGCACCTAAAAAGCACATCTGCTGTGTTTGTTTGTTTGTTTGTTTGTTTGTTTGTGTGTGTGTGTGTGTGTGTGTGTGTGTGTGTGTGTGTGTGTGTGTGTGTGTGTGTGTGTGTGTGCCTATTGTAAACTGCCTTAATAGATGGTTTTGACAGATGTAAATGTGGATGACCCACTGGGGCTGTTTGTTTTAATTATTTTAATTGTATTAATTCTTGATTTTAAATGTATATACAGTATGTATTTTAATGTTTTTATTGTAAGCCGCCTTGGTTGCCCTTGTGGGAGAAAGGCGGGGTATAAATTCTATAAATAAATAAATAAATAAATAAATTAAAGTCAAAGGAGAAATCCAAAGACAAGAAAGGCAGTATATAAACACTGAAATACTGACCTTCCTGCTGGTGCTGCTTTCTGGCGCATTGTCACAACATGCTTTACAGCACATTTGCAACAGCTAGTGCCAGCACAGCGTGCTCTACGCCAGCACTAGCGCACACATGGATCTACACCAGGATCCTGTGTTACATTGGCTGCTCTGCTAGGAAAAGGGAAGGCTGGAGAGGGCTTCACTGCCCCAATCCTTGGAAGCCAACCCTGTGCTTTTAGCTTATTCCACAAATAGATATTCTGAGCACCACCTGCGGTAACAGTGTTGCTGGCTGTTCTCTTGATATTCTGATGCTTTTCTTTGCACAGCGCTGGAGTGCCCCGCCAACAGCCACTACCAGCTGTGTGGAACTGCTTGCCCAGCCACCTGCGTGGACGACAAGGCTGACATCCTGTGTCCGGATGTGTGCGTGGAAGGCTGCCAATGCAGGGAAGGGTTTGTGCTCAGCCAGGGCACGTGCATTCCCAAGAGCAGCTGTGGCTGCCTGTACGAGGGACGTCCCTATGTCGTCAACGAGAGCTTCTGGGCTGACGAGGCCTGTGGGGAGCGGTGCGTGTGCACTGCGGCCAAGAGGGAGGTGAAGTGCGCCGCCGGTGCTTGCAAACCCTCGGAACGCTGCCAAGTGGTGAACGGCGTACGGGGCTGCTACCCTCGCAACTACGGGACCTGCTATGCCTCTGGGGGCCTGCACTACCTTACCTTTGACAAGCACAAGTTTGATTTCCAAGGGGCCTGTGCCTATGTGCTTACTGAGGTGTGCTGCAAACCTCCAGAACTGGAAGGGTTCAGCATCTTTGTTCAAAGTGAGCACCAGGGAAGCCACACGGTGTCCTTCAACTGGAGCATGAAGGTCAATGTGCTCAGTGCTACTCTTATAGCCAGTAGGCGACATCCCGGTAGAATCTTGGTAAGTTTCAATAACATCTGATAGGAGCCGCGGTGGCTTAGTGGTTAAGACGCTGAACAGTAGGCAAGACAGCAGTTCGAGACCCGAGTGCCGCATGACGGAGTGAGCTCCCGTCTTTGGCCCCAGCTCCTTCCAACCTAGCAGTTTGAAAGCAAGGAATTGCAAGTAGATGAATAGGTACTGTCTCAGTGGGAGATAGGTAACAGCATTCCGTGTGCCTTGGCGTTGAGTCACGCTGGCCACATGACCACGGAAGCATCTTCGGATAGCTGGGTCTTCAGCTTTGAAACAGAGATGAGCACTGCCCCTCGAGTCGGTAACGACTGGCTTTCGAGCAAGGGGAACCTTTATCTTTACTATCATTCACGTTAACTACCTTTGAGGTGTTCTGCACAGTGAAATCCGCAGGGGCAGCTAGAACCAGCGCAGGGCAGGCCTCCGCCTCTGACTGCAACAATCTGGAAGCCAATTGGCTGTAGACAATTGAGCTGTAGACCAGCATGTTGTAGATAGATGTTGGTCATAATGGACCAGGGGAACCAAGATTCAAACCCCAAATTGGCCATGAAGCTCACTTGGGCCAGCCACTTTTTCTCAGCCTGACCTACCTCGCAGGGTTGTTGAGAGTATAAAAGTGGAGGAGAGGGAAATGATGTGTGTTACCATGAGCCACTTGGAGGAAGGATGTAGGCAGTCAGGAACAGGCTCATTTACTTCTGTCCCATTTCGCACATCAATTACTGCCAGAATGCCCATCCTCTGCTATTGCAGACTCCTTGATAAATATTATTATTACAGGTTATTTATTTATTTTTATTTATTTACAGTATTTCTATCCCGCCTTTCTCCCCGAAGGGACCCAAGGTGGCTCACAACTAGAAAAAAATACAAAAAATACCGTATAAAAACAATCACATTTTAAAACAGTAAAAACAATTAATAACATTGGTTGAGCAGGACATCCAAAATCCAGACTATTCCAAAATCCAGACATTTTGGGCGCTATGACTTAAAATAATAATAATAATAATAATAATAATAATAATAATAATAATAATAATAATAAACTTTTTCCAGCACCTGGCTGGCATAGCACAAGGCATGTTGGGGCACAATTTTTTTAAAAAATATTGTATAAAATGACCTTCAGGCTATGTGTATAAGTTGTATATGAGATATAAATGAATTTCATGCTTAGACTTGGGTCCCATCAAGAAATCTCATTATGTATATGCAAATCTTCTGAAATCCAGACAAATCAGAAATCCAGACAACTTCCCATCCCAAGCAGTCCGGATAAGGAATACTCAACATGTGTTGTTTTCGTTGTCGTTAACATCATTGTTATCATCATTGTAATTATTATTGTTATTGTTTTTAATCTTATTATTAACAGTAGTTAATTATTTTAATTAAAATAAAGTAAATAAGACCTGTTTCATAAATAGGGGCAGTTGGAATATGTCGCCTCACTCTGAAAACCTTGAAAACGTTTTGTTGATTGAATGGATGACCTTGCTGTGTAGCTATACATTTGCTCCAGAAGTCCCTTTTTTCGTTTTTTGTTTTTCCGCCTTTCTTCTAGGTCAACGGTTTGCTAACCCATCTTCCCTACAGCACGGGCGGGGGAAGAATCAACGCATTCCGGAAAGGGTGTCACCTTGTGATCCAGACTGACTTTGGCCTCACCGTCATCTTTGACTGGGAGAATTCGGTCACTGTGACTGCGCCCAGTGTGTACGCTGACACCTTGTGTGGTCTGTGTGGAAATTTCAATGGGAACCCTGCCGATGATGAACCCGTGTCTGGAAGCATCCTTGTTCCCAGCAAGCCCATATTTGGTACTGGGACGAGGGCCTCGACCTCCGACTGCAATGAGATCCTTGATCCCCAATGCCCTGACTTGAAAGCCATCGCAGAGCTGCAGCGTGCCTCAGGCCGAGACTGCGGGATCATTCTGGCCAAGGACGGACCTTTCCAGGAGTGCCATGGCCAAGTCGACGAAGAGACCTTCTTCCAGGATTGCGTCTACAACTATTGTCACTTTCAGAGGCGGTACGCCTTTATCTGTGCAGGGATTGCCAGCTACGCTACAGCCTGTCAAGCTGCTGAGGTGACTGTACGTGCCTGGAGATCTTCAGACTTCTGCCGTGAGTGCTGAATGGCAGGGATGTATTATCCGTATTACCTGTATTATCCGTATTATCCGTATTATTTGATGTATTATCCGTTAGACTGACTAGGCTTCAGCCTAGGGGCCCCGCAGGGACAAGAGTGAGAGGAACTCACTCTATAGCGAGAGTGAAGATTGAAGTGCTGGAGGGCCCCCCAAATACCTGACACCTAGAGGCCCGGCCATGGTTAATACAACCCTGCTGAATGGTCAAAGTTCCTGTTGGGGAAGGCAATTCAGTTTCAAGCAGGGTCTGGGCATTACTCAGTGGAGGATGTGAGAATGCAGCTGCAAATAGACAACTGCAAAGGGTTAACTCTTTGCTTTTAAAATTCAAGAAGTCCCCAGGGGACCGATCTCTGGCATGTGAAGTGTTGGGGCACAGTGCAACAGAGCTCAGATACTTGTTCTGTGTAACGTATACTTTAAAATATATCTATATCTATATCTATATCTTAGGCCAGCGGGTGGTGCAGCGGGTTAAACCGCTGAACCATAAGCTGTCGATCGAAAGGTCGGCAGTTCGATTCCCACGACGGGGTGAGCGCTTGTTGCTTGGCCAGCTCCTGCCAACCTAGCAGTTCCAAAGCATGTCAATGCGAGTAGATAAATAGGTACCGCTTGCGGGAAGGTAAACAGTGCTCCGTGTTCCAGCTGCATGCTACGCGCTGCGGCAAGGAGAGTCATGCCGGCCACATGACCATGGAGGCGTCTTTGGACAACGCTGGCTCTTCGGCTTTGAGATGGAGATGAGCACCACACCCTAGAGTCGGACACGACTGGACTTAATTGTCAGGGGATACCTTTACCTATATCTATCTATCTATCTATCTATCTATCTATCTATCTATCTATCTATCTATCTATCTATCTATCTATCTATCTATCTATCTATCTAGACCTCTAGATGTCTGAGACAGCATGACAAATGTTGCCCCCCTTACCTGATGATGTGCCAGCCTCTGCTCTTTCCACTTTCCACTTGCCAACGTTCTAGCTCAGCACTCTCCTCCTTTCCTCATTTCCTTTTCCTTCTCTGTCCTCCTCTTGCGTTTCCAATTCAAGGAGTGGGATAGAAAAGAGAAGCAGAGGAGGCAAGTAGGTGGACAAAGATGGGTGCCTCTCACCAATCTGCTGCCTGAGGCGATTGCTTCAGTTGGCCTCATGTATGGGCCGGCCCAGTAAGAAAGGACCTAATTCACCTAGGTTTTTTTTAGTAGAAACTTTGTCTTTTGAATTCTGAGTATTGTCATACTATAGGTAAAGGTGACCCCTGACAATTAAGTCCAGTCGTGTCCGACTCTAGGGTGTGGTGCTCATCCCCATTTCAAAGCCGAAGAGCCAGCGTTGTCTGAAGACGCCTCCGTGGTCATGTGGCCGGCATGACTCTCCTTGCCGCAGCGCGTAGCATGCGGCTGGAACATACTATACTTGGAGCCTAAACCCATGAAAATAGAGATGTACTTATCCTTGATAAATTAACGGAGTAAGCCTTGTTACTTATATCTGATCTAGATACCATGGTGTGAAAATCTTACCTACAGGTTTACTCACCAGCAAGGGAGGAAGAATCATGGGAGTTAATACAGAATGGGTTTAGGAGAGAGTGAAAAGAAAAGTATTTTCTATTTGGATTTAAGTGTCCCGCATTTGGGATTCTCATTGCTCAGTTTTGGACCCACGAGTCTAGTAGCTATGCCCTGCGTTAGGGGAGGTGGCATAACCCTCCATGATCCGGAAGTGATGTCACTCACCCCACCCCTGGTGATGTCACCACTGCCAGAAAAAGTACCTGGGGGTGGGTGGGCGGGGGTGTCCGTTCTCACCACCGCCCACCCGCACGGATGCTTCAGCGCTCTCCAGCAGTCTCCATAGCGGCGCGGAAGACATTGCTGCCAAATTGCCGCCGCATCGGTGGCAACTACTGCATGTTGCCTGGGGGTGGTCCGCCCCCCCCAGCTATACCTTTGAGTAAGTATTTATTAGATGTTCTGGGTTGATCCTCTCTCTTTTCAACTACAGCCCCATCCTGTCCTCCAAACAGCCACTATGAACTGTGCTCCAAGGATTGCTCGCAGACTTGCAGCAGCCTCTACGCCCCCACTCCTTGCCTCCCCACCGGCAAAGAAGGCTGTGTGTGCAATGAGGACTTTGTCATGAACGGTGCCAGATGTGTCCCAGTGGGTCAGTGTGGCTGCTTCTACAAAGGCCGCTACTACCCAGTCGGAGAAACGTTCTATCCAGATTGCCAGGAACGCTGTGTGTGCCAGACTGGTGGAAACGTAGCATGTGTGGTTCTCCCCTGCGGCCCCCAAGAGGAATGCAAAGTGGCGGACGGTATCCATAAATGCCACCCCATCCAGAATGCCACCTGTTCTGCTGCTGGCAACGCACATTATCTTTCCTTTGATGGACGGCCCTTTGATTTCCGCGGCACCTGCACCTACGTCCTAGCAAAGAACCACAAGGTCAAGAGGAACTTGAGACCCTTCGCGGTGATTGTGGAGAATGAGGCTGGGGCGAACGGGAAGGACTCGGTTATCAAGCTGGTCTTCGTGGAGGTCTATGGCATGGCGCTTACACTGCTGCAGAAGAAAAGAGGACTCATCAAGGTGCGTCCTCTTTAGGGGTTCTCAACCCCTTACCGGCTGAGTAACAATAATAACAATAATAACAATAACGATGACGACGACGATGATGATGATGATGATGATAAAACATACAGTATTTATATACTGCCTTTCTGGTCATTGGATTTCTCCTCTGACTTTATTCAAGGCGGTGTAAATGGGCAGGCTGCTCTAAACCCCAAGGGGTTTTTACAATATAATAACATTCTAATCTTTCATAGAACCCTTCATTCGAGATGTTACTTTCACAGTCCAGTTCTCTCTCTCTCTCTCTCTCTCTCTCTCTGGCGTTTGCCTCAGCACGCTTCAGCTTCAGCTGCTTCAGCTGCAGCTCCAGTCCCTCACAGGGCTCTGCAGCTTATCAGTTCGGCGTGCCAACAGCTCTCCAACAGACTTCTGGTTGTCTTGAACTGCTGTCCTGCAAATCTTCAGGCATTTGTGAGAGACGAACGCTCTAACAACTGAGCCAGACGTCCTGCCCACTCCAGTACCACCTCCAGCACCACTCTCCTGCTGCGTACCACCAGAAGTGACTGGTGATGACTTCCAGGTTTTCAGGTATTTGGAGGCCAGAAAACGCAGGTAGGAGGCTCTGGGCCATTGAGAGGGCCCTTCTCAGTGTTCCTGAGAGGTTCGGGCAAAGGCAGGAGCCTCTTGGGAGAGAAAACGTGCCGCCAAAAGCACCTCGTCGGAGCGGGGTTCCTGTGGTCCGGCAGTGCAAGTACCAGCAGCAGTCGGCTGAAGTACCACTGGTTGAGAATCCCTGTTTTTGGAGATTTATATACACTGCCTTTCAAGCAAATAATTCTCAAGGCAACTTAGAACTGATTGCTGCACCACCACCACCAACAGCAAGAAATAAATAAATAAATAAATAAAATACCCAACACACACAGACCTCAGCAGAGGCCAGAGTGTGCTTCTCTTTCCTTCTGCAGTCCCTGAGTGACTGATAGTTCGTGCAGAGTGTCCCTACCAACATTTCTCTTTGCAACTTCTATTTTTTAGTCAATGGGTGGAGCCAGGCTGGTCTTCCTCTTGCTTTGATATTATATGTTGCATCATTTCAACCCTCCAGAGGCCACTTTTCGGGTTGCGCCGGGCCCACAATCTACTCTTTCCCACTATATTGGCCTCTGCAGGCTTCAGAATGGCTTGCAGAGGTCTCCAGAAGCGACTTCCGGTTTGCGAACGCAACTTCCGGTTTTAGTTGAAGTCACGTCTAGAGGCCTCTGCAGGCCATTCTGAGGCCCAGGGAGACCGATAGAGTGGATTGCAGGTCCAGTGCGACCCAAAAAGCAGCCTCTGGAGGGCAAAGCCCGCTTAGCACCAAAACCACTTAACAACAGGGATCGGAGAACATATCCCCGTTGTTAAGCGATGCATACCTGTATTCAGGAAGTCTCCATATGCATGCTCCTCCTTGGAACAAAACAGATTTGCTCATGCCCAAGTCCATTTTTGGGCCTTGTCAATATAGTCTCTTTATATCATTTATGGTACGGATGGAGGATGGTCTTCTCACTGGGGAACCATGCACACTGGGGACCCATGTGCAAAGCACAATGTGGAGCTATATGAATGATCATAGAACAGGGGTTCTCAACCAGTGGTACTAGTACTACCAGTGGTACCTTGGCTGACTGCTGGTGGTACTTGAACCGCTGGACCACCAGAACCCTGCTCCGACGTGGAACGTTTTTGCTCCTGAGAGGTTCCTGCCTTTGGCCAAGCCTCTTGGAATGCTGAGAAGGGCCCTCCCACCTGCACAGGGTCTCCTACCTGCATTTTCTGGCCTCTGAAAACGCAGGAGTAACTGGTGATGATGTCATCGTCAGTCACTTCTGGTGGTATGCAGCAGGAGAGTGGTGCTGGAGGAGGTACTTGGTCGGGAAGGGGTTAAGAACCCCTGTCCTAGAACATAGCCACAAAGTGATAGTCCTGGTGTATCTCTGCTTGCCTCCAGTAGCGGGGTGGTGGTGGTCAAACCCAATGCATCCAGCTTTTTAATCTGCAAGGCACTGTTCACTTGGGAAACGCTCTTCTTCCTCTAGGTGAATGGAGTATTCCGTCGCCTTCCTCTCAGTCGTTTGAGTGGCCGACTCAGAGTCTATCAGCGCAGAGCTAATATTGTGATAGAAACCAGCTTTGGCCTTGCAGTCAGCTACGACTTGGTTTGCCGCGTAAGAGTCACCATTCCCAGCATCTACCAGGGCCAGATGGGTGGCTTGTGTGGGAACTACAATGAGCAGAAGGAGGACGACTTTCAGCTTCCCGATGGCAGCGTGGTCTCTGACGTGGTCATATTTGGCACCGCCTGGAAAGTCCCAATCCCTGGGGTCTCCTGCACAGATGGATGTTCTGGGAAGAACTGCTCAGTTTATAAGGAGAAGAGCGAATTTTTCAAACAACGGAACTACTGCGGTCTCCTCACAGCTTGCGATGGACCCTTCAGGGCTTGTCATGCCGTAGTGAACCCCAGTGTGTATCTCAACACCTGTATCTTTGACTTGTATATGAGAGATGGGGACAAGCAGGCCTTGTGCCAGAACATCCAGACCTATGTGATAGCCTGCCAAAAGGCAAAGGTCTCAATCCACCCTTGGAGGAGCCCGTCTTTCTGTCGTGAGTTTCAACAAAATATACCACCTCCTCTTTCCCCCTTTCTGTTTTCAAAGGCAGTAAACTTTCTTCCCTTCTAGGAGTAACTAGCCATTACAGTCAGACCTTTTTATCCACTGGGGTTCTGTTCCCAGAACTCCATTGGATTAAAAATAGTGTTATAAAATAGTGTTATAGGAAAACCGGGGTGGGGGTGGGGAACGGTGCCACATTACCTCTTTTCCAGCCTGTTCGGCGCTTCCCTTCTCCTGAGTTTTTTTAGACTGACTGAAAAAAAGAAAAACTGCTACCGGAAGCAACCTGTAGATGGTGCCAGAGACTCGCGGTTGCGGGTTTTTCTTTTTTCAGAGATTTGGATGTGCACAGGAGATGGCTAAAGCCCAACCCACACCGCACGAATTCCGGCGCGTCAGAGACAGAGGCGTCGCTCCGGTAGGGGCGGGGCTGTAAGTATCGCTGCGGTCATAGTCTCTTTACCGAGCGAGGAGGAGGCAGCCCCGCCCCCTCACTGTCCGAGCCATTTCCGTGCGGAGAAAGTAGCAGGCAAGCTACTTTCTCCGCACGGGACTGGCTCGGACAGTGAGGGGGCGGGGCTGCCTCCTCCTCGCTCGGTAAAGAGACTATGACCGCAGCGATACTTACAGCCCCGCCCCTACCGGAGCGACGCTTATGGTCAGAGACGCGCTAGGCGCTTTGCCAAGCTGTGCGGAGGTGTCTGGTTACCATTGCGGAGGCGAGCTGAGCTGATGCGATCTCCCAATTTCCGGCGTGTACATTTGCCCATGTTTTGAGGGGTTGCTTTGCGGAGCTACTGCAGCCAAACAATTGGATGAGAGGTCGGGATGAAAGGGGTTGTCAATCAATCGGAACTCACTTGAGTCTCCGATTTCTCATGGATTCATTTCTCCTTCTCACAAAAGTTAGCAAGATGAATTCTATTCTCGGCACAAATTGTTATGTTAGTTTTTTCTCCTTCCTGCCCCTCTCTCTCTTCTCTCGTGTATCGGACCGCATTTGTGCTTAACCAATCACTGCTGCGCTTTCTAAGAAGGCGGGACAACAGGAGGGACAACAGGCGGGAAGACACTCCTTCCGACCAGCTTTGCACGCGGAGGCAGAGGCCTCCGCGCCAGAGCTCGTGCAGTGTGGGTCGGGCTTAACAGGCCCCCCGACAATGCTGAAAAAAGAGGTAATGTGGCACAGTCGGACTCCCTCTTCCAGTTTTGCCACCCGAATCAAATCCATGGATGGAAAAAACCTGAATAAAAAGGTCCGACTGTACATTAAACATATCATTTTGTTAGGGACTTATTTTACTTTTAGTGTCAAAATATTCTAGGTTCTGCCATCACAAATAGGGATCATTCCATATTGGAGTGAGGTTCTGCTTCCAATGACTGGCAGGCAGAGCTAAAGAATTTTTCTAGGAGGTGTGACTTTGTTGTTTTGTTTGTTTTTATTTTGTTTGCAAGGCACCTTGGGTTGCCCTAGAGGCAAGAACGGTGGGGTAAAAGTGTTCTAAATATATAAATAAATAGAGATCTGTTTGCCTCACTCTTTCCAACTATCAGTCCTAGGGGAAACAGTGTCGGCTGCAACTCCCATTAGGTAGGCTTACCAGATCGTCGACTGGGACGGAGTGATCTCCCCTTAAGGGGGTGGAGCGCGGGGGGGGGCAGAACGCGTCGCGCCCTTTTCCCTCAGTAACAGTCTGAGCATGCGCAAAAAGAACGGTATAAATACCGTTCTCGCAGCGGGCCTTCCTTAGAAGGCCCCGGGCAGCCGGTCGGGGAAGACGTCCCCGAGCCGGCTCTCCCGATTGAGGGGGGGGGGTGCCCGGTGCAGGGTCCCGCCGGATTGCCCCCTCCGGAGCGCGCCGCCCCCCCTCCGGAGCGTGAGCGATATTTCCTTATAGGAGCACCAACCCCCCCTTGCACCAGGTGCCAATGGAGGCAGTTACGCCTCTGCCTAGTAGACATGCCTAGGATTGTGCTCCAGGACTTAACAAGCTACGCCTGCCCACATTCCTTCTCCTAAAGGTCTAGCACTCTGTCCCGGTTGGAGATCTGGTAAGCCGCCTATGTAATTCCACAAAACCTGAAGAGCTGATCCGCTCTTTTAGTTCTTTATTGTTGTGTGCAGTTGTTGATCTGCTTGAGTTCCGTCTCTTCTCTGATGTACATAAGGAACAGCTTGCGTTGCCTTACTGGTTATTTGAGACCTTTTGCTAATTTGGTAATCTAAGGAAAGGTCTCATCCAGTAGCATAGGTTAGAGGAGTGGCTGCGTGGTGAGTGCTGCACGGCGCTACACAGTGGTGCAAAGTGGCCCCTCCCACTCGCTGTCGGAGCCATTCTGGCAGCGAAGGCTGCACTGTTGGAAAGACGAGTCGGAGGGGCCACTTTTCACCACCATTTAGCACTGTGCAGCACTTACCATGCAGCCCCCCCCCCCAGCTATGCTAAGGTTCCCATCATCCAAGAAAGTTCTTTAGTGCTGTCTTGGATTTCTGGAATTGAAATCTAATCCTGATGCTGAATCTATCTGCAAGAACAAACACTCGCCGGTTGAGAATTCATAGTCCCTGTGCCTTTTTCTTTCCTGCAGCTCTCCATTGTCCAGCCAACAGCCATTATGCCATCTGTTCTAATGTCTGTAACACCACATGTGTTGGAATCAAAGGTAACATTCAGTGCCCAGCGGCCTGCACTGAGGGCTGCCAGTGTGATGACAGCTTCCTGTTCGACGGACTCCGGTGCGTCTCCGTGAATGAATGTGGCTGCTTTCAAGGTGGACGGCATTTCCTGGTATGTGGAAAAGGAACATATGAAGAGCCTTGCTGGATCAGGCCAAAGCCCCATCTAGTCCAGCTTCCTATATTTCACAGTGGCCCCACCAGATGCCTCTGAGAGCACACAGCCAACAAGATAATCTGTTTCCTGTTGCCACTCCCCTGCACCTGGCACAGAGATAACCTAGTTCTAAAGCCAGGAGGTTGCTTATGGCTTGTAACCTGTGATGCCTTTAAAAGGGGTTTGGATAGATTCATGGAGGAAAAGACCATCACAGGGTACAAGCCATAAGCAACCTCCTGGCTTTAGAACTAGGTTATCTCTGTGCCAGGTGCAGGGGAGTGGCAACAGGAAACAGGTTATCTGTGCTACAAGGGAGTGAAGAAACAGGTGTCTTGTTGGCTGTGTGCTCCCTGAGGCATCTGGTGGGGCCACTGTGGAATACAGGAAGCTGGACTAGGTGGGCCTTTGGCCTGATCCAGCAAGACTCTTATGTTTAACAATCTGATGTCACCAGGCCCCACCTTGTGTTATCACCAGGCCCTGCTTCCCGAAATTCAGATTTGGGGATGATCTGACCCGGCAACCCTACTTCTTTGGGAGTACAGAGCAAAACCAAGAGCTCCAGTTTGAAGCTTCTCTGTAACCATTAATGCAGTGTTTCTCAAACTGTGGGTCGGGACCCACTTGGTGGGTTGTGACCGGATTTCTGGTGGGTCCCAGGTGATGGAACGTTCAGAGAAGTAATTGCCACAAGCCCGGAGGCTATTCAAAAATCAGATAGCTGCTAATTGCCCTGCAAAGAGCTGAGCTCCTGCAGTTTGCAAGATAGCAGATTACCCTGCAAACAGCTGAGCTCTTGCAGTTTGCAGCACTAGCGTCGACGGGGGGAAGCGGGGGGGAGGGCCGCCAGGGGGCGTCGCGCGTATAGGGGTGACGCGCGACGCCCCTTACTTACATTTTTGTGGTGAAGGTGGGCCCGCACGCCCTCCCCTGGGTCCGTTTGGCTCTAAAATGAGCCAAAAACGGAGCGGGGAGGGCGCTCCGCTCCTGCGCATGACGTCACGCGCGGGGGCGGAGCCTCCCCCTTAAGGGTGACGCGCGTCCCCGCTCAGGGGTGTCGCGCGTCGTCGCGACGCCCCTGGTTTGCAGGCTTGTGTAAATATAGGGAAATAAATGTTTTAGCGTTTCGTAAAGCTAGGTGGGTCTCGATAGAGTGTCATTTTAAAAAGTGGGTCATTTTAATAACTTCTGTTCTGACTTGTTTCCTCACTCTTTTGTCTTGCCCGTGGTCACATCTCCTAATATCCAGCCTCATGCAAGTGTGCTGCTGAACAACTGCACTGAGAGATGCACCTGCAGTCCTGCCGAGGGCATCGTCTGTGTCACCCATGCTTGCATGGCTGCTGAAGCTTGTGAGGTGAAAGACGGTACCATGCAGTGCTACAGGGAAGGTAACTTGTGGCAGATCCTTCCTCCCCTTGTGTGGAACAAGCACTACTCGATTCTCTATTGAACAAGGTGGGGCTTGGGAGGACACAGTGACTTTCACCCTTACTAGATGAAGAATCAGTAAATATAAGACCAGAAGGGAGATGTTTGGGTTCCGACTACAGTGAGTTCTTGCAAGGGATTCTCGTTGTTGCG
Source organism: Plestiodon gilberti rubricaudatus (assembly GCA_026170595.1). Classification (NCBI taxonomy): domain Eukaryota; kingdom Metazoa; phylum Chordata; class Lepidosauria; order Squamata; family Scincidae; genus Plestiodon; species Plestiodon gilberti. Next base: position 3,192,606 of record JANXHW010000011.1, read on the forward strand.
CAACAGGTGGCCTGATTGGAGGTCCCTGATCACAGAGCAATGGGACTTCTTACTGACGCCATTTTTTCTTGTTGAATTTGTGAGGGTGTAGGGCAGTGTTTCCCTAACGTTTTCAACCTGCGGTTCCCTTGACCATTGGTGACCATTGGCCAGGGCTTCCTATTACATTATGTTGATGCCTGCCAATTGGCACTGCACGGTTTTCCAAAAGGATTCCGTGGCACTCCGCGGCTCCCCTGGCTGGTATCCGCAGCTCCCCTGGCTGGTATCTGCGGCTCCCTTGGGAAACACTGGAGAAGGGGTGTCAACATCAGGATTTAGATTTTGACGATCTGGCCTGAAATCAGATATTGTGGTCCTCCCTGTAGGAGCGCAAGAGTTTCACAGCACGCCTATCCACCCTACAAAAGGGTCCAACCTCTGCAGTTCTTTAGCCTGTGATCTTTCTTTTTCAGATCCATGCAAAGCAATGGTGTGCCGACCCAAGGAAACATGTCAGGCCGAGGAGAGTCAGCCTCTGTGCATCCCACAGTATGTGGGAACCTGTTGGGTCTGGGGTGGCCGGCACTACCGCACCTTTGATGGCTACGACTATGACCTCCAAGGGACTTGCACCTATGTGCTGGTTCAGTCAAAGGGCAGCATGTATGACCTTGTACCCTTTTTGGTGGAGGAGAAGAATGAAAACCGAAGCAGCAGCAAAGCCACGCAACAGATCATAATCCATGTGTACGAGCACAAGATAACCATCTCTAAGGGTGAACATGGAAGAGTCCGAGTAAGAATGCTCCCAATAAGCTGAGTATCTCCAAGGCCTCTTTGTGCCGCCCGTTTTTCATTGGCAAATCGTTTCATGGGAGACGGGTCATGTGACAGGCCCTTACAATTCTGTCTTGCTCCTTAATGACCCGGACACCTGTGCAGCCAGGGTTCATGCGTCATTGTAGCTCCAGAGGCTTCTGGGCCAACGTGGCAGAGCCGATAACATCCCTGGAGAATTCTGGACAAGCTGCATTGGAACGCAGCAGCTTATAGCTAGTCCGGAACGTAGCGCAGAACTGGAACAGGTCATGCTGCAGACAAACCGCCGAGTTCCTTTTGAAGCATCTGTAATATTAGTGCAGCTGTGCTCCCTGAAACCAAATCATGGGCTAGCCCAGGCGAAAATCTTTGTATCCCCCTCTTGCCTGGTCTCTTACCTTCATGCCTGCGCAGGCAGCTAAAGGTAGCTCCCATAGTCCCAGGTTGATAGTGTGTCGGGGATCCATCGCCCCCGACTCACCTCCACCACACCCCTCCAGGGCCTTGTTGCCATCACCCCACATTTCCCCCACTTCAGTGACCCCTCCAGGGCGGCCACTCCAGCTGGAGGCTGCAGAACCCCCGGCGGGGCTGAAGCCGCCGCTACTACCCCCTGTTGAGCCCAGCCCTCCCTGCAGGATCTCACCCCCGAGCCCTTTGAGTGCAGGCAGGATCTCACCGCCAACATGAGTGGAGGCCAAGACTAAGGAAGGGGGTGGAGCAGCAGAATTAGGCAGCCTTGAAAGGGATCAGGGGAGGCCAATGAGGAGGCTCAGTACTGGAGTGGCTGTCAGAGAGGGAGGAGCTTCCAAGACCAGGAGCAAGAGAGCCTGGGCAGGAGGGGGACCGTGGGTGTAGCAACCCTCCTGCCCTGCCTGGCCCGGTCTGAGGCTTATTCGGACCCCAGGAGCGAGGCTGGGGTGGGAACCTCACCTATTGTTTGCATTTCTTGCTTGAGCCGTGATGGGTTTGAGTCCAGAAGGTGACTTATCAGTGGACGCTCTCTTTGAAACCCACTTTTTCCACAGGTTAATGATGTCCTGTGCAACCTGCCGGTAACCCTGGCTGGGGGACGGGTCAATGTGTCCTGGAGAAGCAACAGCACAGTCGTGCAGACCCAATGTGGCCTTGGGGTGACCTTTCATTGGGATTGGCATGTAAAAGTCACACTACTGAGCAGCTACTACAACGCCACCGCTGGACTTTGTGGCAACTTTAACCAGCTGGCTGAGGATGAATGGGTAGCGCCGGACGGAATGCCATTGCCCACCTTGTCCGAGTGGGCTGATGCCTGGGTGGTGAAAGATGGGGATCCACAATGTTTCCATCAATGCCAGGGAGAATGCCAGACATGTAAGGGTCCTGACCTGGAACAATACTATGCGGAGAGGCAGTGTGGGGTGATCTCCGCCCCAGAAGGCCCCTTCCAGAGCTGCCATTCTGTGCTGAGCCCCAAGATCTTCCTTCTCAACTGTGCCTACGATGTTTGCATGAATGGAGGAGACCATGCCACCTTGTGCCAAGCAGTCAGCTCTTATGCGCATGCATGTCACCACCAGAGCCGGCCAGCGCATAACTGGAGAATCCCTATTGAGTGCTGTAAGTGTAGGCTTGGATAATGGGTCTTAAGGATAGGGGGAAAGTAAAGAAAGACACAGTGGAATATGATGTGAAGTAGGGACAGATGTTTGTTCCACATGATTGGGGGGGGGGAAGAGGATTAGCAAGAGGAGAATAAGAACATAACATAACCAAATGCCCATCTTGTCCAGCTTCCTGTGTTTCACAGAGGCCCACCAGATGCCTCAGGGAGCACCCAAGACAACAAGAGACCTATAATCTCTTGCCGCTCCCTTGCACCTGGCATACAGATAAAATCTACTTCTAAAACCCAGAAGTTGCTTATGGCTTGTAACATTTCCTCCATGAATCTGTCCAATCCCCTTTTAAAGGCATCCAGGTCAGGTGCCATTACCATATCCTGTGGCAAGGAGTTCCACAGATGAATTCCACGCTGGGTGAAGACATATTTTCTTTGGTCTGTTCTAACTCTCCCTCCACTCAATTTTAGCGCATGTCCCCTGGTGCTGGTGTTGTGCGAGAGGGAAAAGAACTTCCCTCTGTCCATCCCATGCATAATTTTATACATCTCAAATGTTGAGAGAGGATTTGTGGGAAGCATGCTGTACGGGGAGTGGACCTGACCAGGGCACGGTGACCAACTTGCTTATTCCTTCTTCTCTCTCAGCCTTGTCTTGCCCCGTGAATAGCCACTACGAGGCCTGTGGAACTGCCTGCCCAGCCAGCTGTTCTGACAGTACTGCCCCCTCGTCCTGTAAGCAGCCATGTGTGGAAATCTGCCAGTGCAACGAGGGCTTCACCCTCAGTGTTGACACGTGTGTGCCCAAAGGGAGCTGTGGCTGCACATACAACGGTCTCTACTACGAGCCTGGGGAGGAATTCTGGGCCAGCAAGGACTGTGACTCTCTCTGCAAGTGCGAGGCCAGCCAAGGCAGAGTGCTGTGTAACCCAGACGGCTGCAAGGCCAGTGAGGAATGCACAGTGTCCGGTGGAGTCTGGGGATGTTACCCCATTTGCCCGTCCACCTGCACAGCCTCTGCGGACTATTCCTACACCACGTTCGATGGACAGAGATATGTGTTCAACGGCACCTGTCTCTACCAGCTGGCTGGAGTCTGTTCCGCCAACTCCAGTCTTGTGCCGTTCAAGGTTTTCGTTCAGAACAGTCCAACTCCTGAAGATCGTGTTGTGATTTGTTCAGTGTATGGCCTGAGCATCACCCTGCATGTTGGCTGGTGGGACAAAATAAAGGTAAGGCTCCACTCATCTCTCTGCGTTGCTCACAGCTTGACAGGCAGCCCAATCCTGCGTAGCAATGCATGCCGTGCCAGATCCTGCGCCGGATCAGGGCCGCGCACATTTGTCCCTTTCCCCAGGTGTCAGCCCCAGTGGCCCCAAGGGGCCTCCTCGGATGCACGCTGGCAAAATGGTTGTCGCAAATCTGGGGAGGTCGTGTAAGGCCGCCCTGTTCTGGGAAGGGGCTTGGGATATCAGTGGATATTGGTGGATACATCGATGTCTCCACCCCTCTCCCGGGTCCAGCGGCCCAATCTTATTCACAAACACACAAATGCAAAAACCCAGGCTTCACAGATTTCAGAAGACCTTACTGCATGGTTTCAGGCATATCCTTGTAGCCATAAAAGCTAGATAAACAAGAATGGAAGTTAAAATAGATCGAAAACTGTTATGACCAGCTATAATGTACAAAGAGTGAAGCATCTTCAGCGGGATAATGGTCATAAAACGAAAGAATTAAAAGGTTAAAACATGTATCTTTAAAAGTTGCTTTATAAGTCCTTTAAAATGCACTGTATGCAATAAAAATCCTTAAAAGTCTTCCAAATACAATAAAAAACAATTTAAAACACGTGGCATGACGTTTCATTCATTTGTTCCATGAATCTCATCAGGTGCAATTGGCCTGGAAACAGGTAAGAGGAAAACAGGCACCATCTGATGAGATTCATGGAACAAATGAATGAAACGTCATGCCACGTGTTTTAAATTTTTTTTTATTGTATTTGGAAGACTTTTAAGGATTTTTATTGCATACAGTGCATTTTAAAGGACTTATAAAGCAACTTTTAAAGATACATTATCCAGCTGAAGATGCTTCACTCTTTGTACAAGAATGGAAGTTTATATCTGTATCTTCGCACAGTGTTTTGAAGTTATTTTAAATTGTTGGTCTGTTTGAAATAAACTACATGGCATCTTTACCCGTAATTCTAAAGTCTTGGATAAGAATGGAAGTATTCAAGAAGAATGGAGCAAAGTGAGCTCATGTGACATTTTGGTTAGTCGTCTTCATCTAACAATGACACGCCCTCTCTCTGCTCCATCAGAAGGGAGCATAGAAGCCAATTGTCTTTGCAGTTGCAATGTATAAGCGCCCCTTTGTCCTATTCAGGTGAATGACAAGATCGTGGACCTGCCCTTCAGCCTTGAGGAGAAGATTCATGTCAGCTCTCATCGGAGCCATTTGGCTGTTGTGCTGAACACTGACCTGTCAATCAACGTGTGGAAGGAAAACCTCACTGTTGTGGTTTCTGTGCCAGGCAACTACAGGGGCCACCTCTGTGGACTATGTGGGAATGCCAATGGAAATGCCAGTGATGATAAGACGGGGGGATTTGGGGAGAGGTGGCGTGTGGGATGCTCTGTAGGGTGCTCCCCGGACTGCCCGCCCTGCACCTCGGCTGAGCTGGGGAGCTACCAAGAAGACAAGTACTGTGGACTTCTGGTTCAAATATTTGGACCCTTTGCAGCTTGCCAGGATGCCGTTCCCAGCAAGCCCTTCTTCAATGATTGCATCAGCAAGACTTGTGAAGTTCGGGGCCAGCAACCCACTTGGTGTAACGCCATTGCCAGCTATGTCGCGGTCTGCCAGGCCAAGGATTTCCCGCTGAAGAAGTGGAGGACTGATGCCTTCTGCCGTGAGTCTGAGCTATTAAGGGATTGGGTGCAAGGGGTGTGCTAAATTACAACCGGGCATGCAGAGAGGGGCAACTAGGGTCTGTCCTTGCTGCATTTGTACCAACCTAATGGGCAGTCCGGGCGCATTAGGGCCTGGCGTGGAGCCCCACGCCATATCCTATGTGCCCAGACAGCAGACTAGAGGTGGATAGGACATGGAAACCGTTGAGAATGCCGATCCCACCCCCTCCAAGGCCCAATCTGCCCCCCTCTCTGCCCTCCCTCACCCCATTACAAGTTGCAATGGAGTGGCAACAGGAAACAGGTCTCTTGTTGTCCTGTGTGCTCCCTGAGGCATCTGGTGGGGCCACTGTGAGATACAGGGAGCAGCTGGACTAGATGATGGGCCTTTTTGGCCTGATCCAGCAGGGCTCTGGAAGGGTTTGTAACAGGGTTATGTTCCTTCTGTGTTGCCCTCCACTGTCAGAAGTGCTCAGGACCAAACTAATGACACAAGCCTATCCATGTCTAAAGGTAAAGGTTTAAGTCCAATTAAGTCCTGACAATTAAGTCCAGTCGTGTCCGACTCTAAGGTGTGGTGCTCATCTCCATTTCAAAGCCAAAGAGCCAGCGTTGTCCGAAGACGCCTCCATGGTCATGTGGCCGGCATGACTCTCCTTGCCGCAGCACGTAGCATGCAGCTGGAACACGGAGCGCTGTTTACCTTCCCGCAAGCGGTACCTATTTATCTACTCGCATTGACATGCTTTGGAACTGCTAGGTTGGCAGGAGCTAGCCAAGCAACGAGAGCTCACCCTGTCACGTGAATCGAACTGCCAACCTTTCAATCGACAGCTCATGGTTCAGCGGTTTAACCCACTGCGCCACCCGCTGGCCTCTATCCATGTCTACTCAGAAGCAAGTTCAATGGGACTTACTCTCAAGTAAATGTGTATGGGCTTGCAGCTTAAGTGATGTGTAGAAGGTCTGTGCAGGGTCAGCTCATGACCTCCTGCCTCTGCCTCTCCACCTCCTTCCATGAATAAGAAGGGCCCACTGTATCTCTGAATGCCAGGTGCAAGGGAGTGGCGACAGGATACAGGTACCTTCAATGTCGTATGGAGGTTTCCATGGCTTTTTTCGAATTGTAAAGAGGACGGACATATGGGATTTCCAGCCATGTCGAAATATTTCCAGAAATAAAGTTTAATACTCAAGCCAAATTGTCGTTGGTAATTCCTTCTTGACGGGAGAAGATACACACAGACCCTTGACAGGTCAAGGGAAACAAGCAGAAACTTTACTCCTCTGAAAGTTCTCTGAGGAGAAAGCTTTGAGAGAGAAGTGAAACATCAGCAGAGGAGTAAAGTTTCTGCCTGTCGCTCGGTTAATCCTTGGACGCTGTTTCCCTTGACCTGTCAAGGGTTTGTGTGTATCTTCTCCCGTCAAGAAGGAATTACCAACGACAATTTGGCTTGAGTATTAAACTTTATTTCTAGAAATATTTTGACATGGCTGGAAATCCCATATGTCCGTCCTCTTTACAATACAGGTACCTTGTTGCCTTGTGTGCTCCCTGAGGCATCTGGTGGGGCCACTGTGAGATACAGGAAGCTGGACTAGAGGGGCCCTTGGCCTGATCCAGCAGGGCTCTTCTGATGTTCTTTTGTTGAGTAGTGTCTTGCCTTGCCAGTTCTACTTTTGAGATGTGAAATCACTGTTTATCCTGTGTGCCCTTTTGGTAGCTCTCTCATTCCTTTTCCCAACCAGCGTTGGCCTGTCCAGCCAATTCCCACTATGAGCTTTGTGGGAACCAGTGTCCTGCCACCTGTGACAACCTCTCAGGTCCAATCACCTGCAAGGCGTTGTGTGCTGAAGGCTGTTTCTGTGATGCTGGATTCGTCCTGAGCGAAGACCGTTGTGTCTCTATTAGGGAATGCACCTGTGAGTACCAAGGCAAATATTACAGGAAAGGAGAGGAGTTCTCCTCCGACGCCACCTGTCGGGAGCGGTGCCGGTGCCAGGAAAACGGAGCAATTGAGTGCCGTGATGATGTCTGTGGCGGTGACAGCGCCTGCAAGGTGGTGCGCGGCATCCCTATCTGTTTCCCCAGAGAGTACGGTACCTGTTATTCATTGGACAATCAACATTATATCACCTTTGATGGAGCGGAGTACTCATTACCAGCATCCTGTTCCTATATTCTGGCACAAAGCGACAGACAAGTCAATTTCTCCGTTGTCGTAGTAGCTGGAACCCGCGGCATTGGGGAAGTGCGGATACAGGTTTCCGGATACCAAGTGTCTCTACAGAGAGGCCGGTCTTGGGAGGCCATGGTGAGTCCTGTTTATGCTCAGTATGTACACAGACAACACCCCCAGCAACCCACTCTCAGAAGCCTGGCCCTACCCAGAGGTTTCCAGCTGTGATCAGGCTGCAGGCTTGCTGTATTATCGACGTTGTCCCACCTTTTTGTTTGTATGGTGTAGTGGTTTGGGAGTTGGACTTAGACCTGGAAGATCCAGGTTCAAATCTCCGCTCAGCCACGAAACTTCCTGGTGACCTTGGGCCAGACATTATCTCTCAGCCCCACCTACCTCACAGGGTTGTTGTGATGACAAAAGGAGGAGGTGGTTCTTTGAAGTCATGTTTTCACTCTTGAGAGACTCCTGCCTTTTGCCGAGCCTCTTGGGAGCACTGAAAATGGCTCTCCCGCCCATCCCGAACCTCTTACCTTTCGATCCAGCCCAAACCCCAGTTGTAAGTGGCGATGTACGTGGGCCGAGGAGGCCGCTGGAGGTGGTACGAGGCTGGCTGGGGGTTGAAAACCCCTGGCCTACATGAAAAAAATGCAATTAAGGAAGGAGCCAGATGTTTTTTTCTTTCTTTCTGGTGGTTGTCCCGCAATTGCATGGTCCATCACCCAGACTGGAATCCCAGTCTGAAATACTAACCTTTATCATGAACACTGACATGAACACTGCTACAGTTGTGCGAATCAGCCATCACAGGTTAACCACCACAGGTAGGGCTTTCACCATGCCTTGATGTCAAGTCAAAAGCAACCTTTTTCAATGGCTGTAGTTCACACTGAGACGTATAAAACTATGCATGGAATGGAGAGAGTGGATAGAGAGAAGTTCTTTCCCCTCTCACACAACACTAGAACTAGGGGACATCCACTCAAATTGAGTGGAGGGAGGATTAAAACAGACAAAAGAAAATATTTCTTGACCCAGTGTGTAATTGGTTTGTGGAACTCCTTGCCACAGGATGTGGTGACGGCACCTGGCCTGGATGCCTTTAAAAGGGGATTGGACAGATTGATGGAGGAAAAGTCCATCACAGCTTACAAGCCGTGATGGGGATAAGCAACCTCCTGGTTGGAGGAGTAGGTTTTCTCTGTGTCAGGTACAAGGGAGTGGTGACAGGATACAGGCATCTTGTTGTCTTGTGTGCTCCCTGAGGCATTTGGTGGGGCCACTCACTGTGTGATACAGGAAGCTAGACTAGATAGGCCTTTGGCCTGATCCAGCAGGGCTCTTCTTATGTTCTTATGTTCACACTTTCAGTGGAGCATAATCAAGCAATGAGAACATGAACCTTATAGCACAGTGGTTCCCAACCTTTATAGCACTGGGACCCCCTTTTGTAGAATGACAAATCTGTCCCATCTTAAAAAGAACCCCCTAAGACCTAGGGCCAGAAGTGATGTTAGTAAGCAGGAAGTGAGGTCATTGTTTTTAATAAATCACACTGCTTAATAAATCACACTTTTTAAAACAAATCACATTTTTAAAGTTGTACTCATAAGCAGCCCAATTGGGGGGGGGGGGGAGGACTGAGCTAATATTAGAGATGCTAAAAGGCAAGCAGAAAGTAACACAAGATGAGTAATCAAACCCTAAGAGAGACCACACCCTAGAGTCGGACACGACTGGACTTAATTGTCAGGGGTCACCTTTACCTTTTATGCTATACTACTACTGTTCTTCCCTCTCTTCTTCTCTCTTCTTTCACACAGGTGAATGGAGAGTTTTTCCACCTGCCAGTTGCCCTTGCGGATACGCGGGTACATCAGGAAGGCAGGGTTGCCGTGCTTCGGACCCTCTCTGGCCTGCATGTCTATTACGACCTCGATAACTGGGTGGCGGTATATGTGCTTGGAATGTTCCGTGGCCTTCTTAAGGGTCTATGCGGCAACTACAATGGGAATAAGACTGATGAATTCCTGATGCCCACCGGAGAGAGAGCCCGTGACGCTGTCGAGTTCGGAGCCTCCTGGAAAGTCGGAAGTGGAAACTGCTCTGATGGCTGTGGCAACTACTGTCATGCCTGTGACAAAGACACAGAGTGGATATATCAGGCCGACAACTACTGTGGGATGATCCAAGCCCACCTGGGCCCATTCAGTGCCTGTCACTCTGTGGTTGACCCGGCCCAGTTCTTCCGCTACTGTCTTGTTCACATGTGTGCTGCTGCTGCTGCCAGGACATGGGAATCCCTCTGCCAGAGCCTTCAGGCTTACGTAGCGGCTTGCCATGTCGCTGGAGCAACAATTGAGCCCTGGAGAACCGATACCTTTTGCCGTATGTGAATGGGAAATGGGAGATTCCATTGGTTAACACCAACCGCTCTGCGAGAAATCTGGGATTATGGGAAATGTAGTGATCAGAGTTAGAGATGGTAGGAGTGTTTCTTCCTTGACTGCTGTATGTCAAGGCAATGATTGGCCAAGACAATGCTTTGAAGATGTCTCCAACAGTTTGGTTTCTGAATCTACTGCGATTGTAAGAGCTGACCACATATCACTAGCTCAACTTTATCAATTTTGATTGCTGCAGTTCTGCCACCATCTGTGCAATCAGAGATTCTTAACTGGAGATTCATCGTTAGACCCTGTAGATGCAAAGCTTGGGCTCTGTGCTTCAGCAAACTTAATTCACTATTTTCACAGCTTGACAATACAGTCAATTCTTGCTATCCGCGGACTCAGTTCCCACAAATTTGCTTATCCACGGGAGCAAAAGTATAACTCACGCCGCGATATCCATGGTCTGTTCTCAGCTATCTGCGGTCATTCTCTGAATCCACAGCCATTCTGAAGCACTCCACAGCCATCCTGAAGCTATTTGAGGCAGCCAATTTGTTACTCACTGTATCCACAGCCATTTCCTGTATCTGCAGCCCTTCCCTGCAAAGCTCTAGTGAGTCAATTTCACCAGCAGCACCCCACAATGCCTTGCTAACACTGTCAGGGCGCAATCCTGAAAGAAAAGCTGTCGACGGAACGAGCGTTCCATTGCCGGGAGACATCGCAAATGTGCCGTAAAGCATGTTTGCGACGACTCGAGAGCAAGGAAGGCTGGCGCAGAGGCCGGCCTCCCTTGCTCCATTGCTGGAGTGCACATGTGGCCGCCAGACAAGGTAAGTCGGGATCCGGCAGGGGTGGGGGGGCATTGGCCTAGCCGGCCCAGGAGGGGGCGGGGATGGCCTCAGCCATATCCCTGTCTCCGCCGGGCCGGCTAGGCCATTACACAGCCTCCTCTACTTCCGCCAGCTATTTAGGTGGTGGAAATCCAAGGAGGCCGACCTGACACACCCAGGGAAGGGGACGGGCGTCCCCTTCCTCAAATAGACCTCCAGCCCAGCGGCAGAACAGCTGCCGGGGCTCAGGATCCAGCGGGCAGCCATGGGTCGCCGGCTGGATCCTTGCGCTGAATTGTGCTGCCCGTGCCATTCTGAGGCTCTCCGTGTCCATTTAGGAGCCCACCGCAGCCACCCTGAAGCTTTATGCACCATTCCAAAGGTGTTTTGTTCCAGTATTCCTGACCAGGTTAGCTACCCCTCCCCCAACCCAATTGATACCATAGGATCAATGATTCAGTATCCGTTGGGTTTTCCAGGAACCTAACTCTCTGCGGATACTGAGAATTGACTGTATTTATAATTGAGAATGTTGGAAAAAAAATTGAATTGAAAGCTTATAAATTGGGTTGTGCAGAGGTTCAAATAAAAAGAAGTCAATTCCCAGTGTTTTTATGTTTCAACCATAGCAGGTTTGTTCAAAAAGGAAACGGGTCTGGGGATGCATCCATGGAATACCCACTCTGAACTGATGCTCATGTTATTTTCTTATGGTTCCCAATCCCAGCCCTGAACTGTTTGCCTGGTACCCACTATGATCCCTGTGCCTGGACCTGCAATTCCACATGCGCTACAGCTCTTCCATGCATGCATTCCTGCTTTGAAAGCTGCAAATGTGACTCGGGAACATTGGCAAATGGAGCAGCCTGCGTGGATGCAGAGAAATGTGGCTGCTGGTATAATGGCAGACTTATCAAGGTGAGACATTTACTCATCCTTCACCAGAAATGACAGAGGTGCAGAACATAGTCGATACCGTGTTTCCCTGAAAATAAGACAGTGTCTTATATTAATTTTGGCTCCAAAAAATGCAATAGGTCTCAGGGGCGTCACTAGACGCGCGTCACCCTAGTGCGGGGACGCGCGTCACCCCCCCCAGGGGCGCGACGTTATAGGCGCGGGGGGAGGGGGCCACCCGGCTCCCCCCCCGCATCGCGTCGCCCCCTCCGGACGCTCTGAGGCCGGCCCGGGAGCCGGCCTCGGAGCGTCCGAACCCGTCGGCGCTCCAGGGCCTTCTGAAAGAAGGCCCAGGCAGCGCGTCAATCCGGGTATTTTCCGGATTTTCGCACATGCGCAGACCCGTTTTGAGGGCTTTTTGCCCTCAAAACGGGTCTGGGCATGCGCGAAAATCTGGGAAATACCCGGATTGACGCGCTGCCTGGGCCTTCAGAAGGCCCTGGAGCGTCGACGGGGTCGGACGCTCCGAGGCCGGCTCCCGGGCCGGCCTCGGAGCATCCGGAGGGCGACGCGCGTCACGGAGGTGACGCGCGAGGGGGTGCGCGCGTCACCCCATGACGCGCATCACCCCCTGGCGGCCCGCCCCCCCGCCACGCTCCAGTGATGCCAGTGATAGGTCTTATTTTCAGGGAGGTCTTATTTCCCAACCTGAGGTGCGACCCCCCCCCTGGCACCCCCCGCTACTTACTTTGACCGATTAAAGCTTCATTCTTTCCTGAGAGTGCTAGGCTCTGCAAGGCCTGGAAGGCCTGCACTTGAGTCCTCCACCATGGAGACGACGTGCTAGAGAGACTCTGCAAGGTTGCAGCCTCCTTGCAGGCCTTGCTGGCCTCTCTAGCACGTCGTCTCTATGGTGGAGGACTCAAGTGCAGGCCTTCCAGACCTTGCAGAGCCTTGCACCTTTGGGAAAGAATGAAGCTTTAATTGGTCAAAGTAAGTGCCGGGTGGTGGTGCCGGGGTGCGCACGTCCATCTGGCTGATGATCCTAGCTAGACCTTACTTTTGGGGAGGACTTATATTGACAAGTGTCAGCAAAAATCATGCAAAAATGATGGTAGGTCTTACTTTCAGGGGAGGTCTTATTTTCAGGAAAACAGGGTAGTTAGTCTAAAGATGGTTACGTCATTGGACATCCTGTGTCTGTGACTTAGGGCCTTGAAGGTCTAGGACAGTGGTTCTCAACGTACTCAGTGCGGCGTACCACCTACATGGCCGCCACCGCACCAAGTACCACCGGAAGTAAGTGGTGATGTCATCGTCGCTTACTTCTGGGTTTTTGGCTCTGTTTTCAGTGGAGAAGGAAGCAGGAGGCCACCAGAGGCTGGTAAGAGGCTCCAGGTGGGTAGGTGGGCTGTTTTCTGCGCTCCCGAAAGGCTCGGCCAAAGGCAGGAGCCTCTCAGGAGTGAAAATATGGTGCCAAAAGCACTGCATTTTCATGGGTTTTGGGCCCCCTGGCAGGGTTTTGGGAGTCACAGTGGTCCGAGTGCCACCAGAGGTACCCCAAAGTACCAATGGTGGTACACTTACCACTGTTTGAGAAACCCTGGTCTACAAGACTTCAGTTGTATTGCAGACTGTAAGACAAGATGTTGGAAGTAGAATCTAGAAGTAGGAGCTGATTGCTGATCTTAAAAAAAAATGTGTATAAATTTTTTCTGTCCTTCGTGCATGCAGAGAAACTATGATCCAGAAGATGGGTTGACAATTGTTGCTTAAAGTAGAATACCAGAGAAGGGCTGAACAGGGGTGGTACTCAACACATGAACAATCTTCGCTGCCATAGCCCCACAGTGCTGTGAATTGTAATGCAAAATGGTGCCATTAAAACCAAAAAGAGTTAACTATGCAAGTTGTGTGAAGCAAATGTGTGTAATTTAGTCCAATCCAGTCCAGGAGGTTCTTCAATGGTTGAATATGGGATATTTCCATATAGGGTTGCGCGGTGGTGCAGTGGGTTAAACCACTGAACCATGAGCTGTCGATCGAAAGGTTGGCAGTTCGAATCTGCGGGACAGGGTGAACTCTCATCGCTCGACTCAGCTCCTGCCAACCTAGCAGTTCGGAAGCATGTCAATGCAAGTAGATAAATAGGTACCGCTTGCGAGAAGGTAAACAGCATTCCGTGTTCCAGCCGCACGCTTTGCGCTGCAGCAAGGAGAGTCATGCCAGCCACATGACCATGGAAGCGTCTTCAGACAGTGCGGACTCTTTGGCCTCGAAACGGGGATGAGCACCGCATCCTAGAGTCAGACACGACTGGACTTAAATGTCAAGGGACACCTTTACCTTTGGGATATTTGGGATAGACGCACATGACTATCACCTCCTTCTTTCTAGCAAGGGCAGAGCATCCTCTCCCCAGACTGCAAGATGAGCTACACTTGCCAGAGACCAGGCTCGATGATTTCTGAGCCGCGTAGCTGTGATGACCATGAAATGTGTGGCCTGAGAGATGGCCGACGTGGCTGCTTCCCAACAGAGGGCCACTGCACACTGATGCCAGGGGCTTGGTTCTCCTCCTTCGATGGCCTGTCTGGAAAAGTCCCTGCCCTCGGCACCTATGAGCTGACTTCTCTTTGTGACACGGAGTCTGATGATTGGTTCTGGGTTCTAGCGAGAGTTTCATCATGCCCGCCCAATGGAACTGTTGCCACCACTGTGCTGTACGTTTTCTTCAAGGGACTATTTATCGCTGTGCGTGGCCAAAAGGAAGCCTGGGTAAGTGACAACACCTGAAGTAAGGAAGGAAGAACATGAAGGCCGGAACTGGGTGCAAAACTAAGATGGCAGAGCTGGCCCAAGGCCTCTTGACACCTGAGGCGGGCAGGCCAAATGCTGCCCCCCTTACCCAACGATGTGCCAACCCCTGTTTTTCCTGCTGTATTTCAGTGTTTCCCAAACGTTTTAGCACTGGGACCCACTTTTTAAAAAAAAAAAACATTCTATCAGGACCCACCTAGCTTTACGGAGCTTAAAAAAAAGTGATCTAGAAAAGACATAATATTTTTAATAATTTTTATTTATAAGTTATTTATTTATTTATTTACAAAACACACACACACACACACACACAACTCCATCCATTTTTCATAATGAGGCAGCCCTAATGTATAGCCTCAAGACTTGAGGGGCTTAGTTATGTGACCCAGCCTTCACCTGCCCCCACTACTGTCATTGACAGACTTGGAAAAAACACACCAGAAAAAAGACGGCCAAACGTTTATCTCCTTATAAATGGTTGCAAGCTTGCAAATACGAACTGCAGGAGCGTAGCTCTTTGCAGGGCATTTAGCAACTATCTGATTATTAAGAGCTTCAGAGCTTGATGCAATTACTTATCTGATCTTTCCATCACCTATGGTTTCATTGGAGGCTCACCAGAAATCAGGTCGTAACCCATCAAGTGGGTCCTGACCCACAGTTTGAGAAACACTGTTCTGTTGCTTATAGTTGGTGCTTAAGACCCCAATGTTATAGCCACAGGGAGACCTACCTGTCACCGTACATTTTCTTGCTGTTCTTTGGGGTGACTGCTGATCTCTGTTTGTCTCTCTCAGGTGAATGGGCTGCCAGTTCAGATCCCATCCAAAGTCACCGAATCAGTGATGCTTGACCTGGCCAGCAAAGGGATCGTCCTACGCTTATCTCGGGTTGAAGTGATCCTGGACTCAGATGGGGGAGCATTGGTGACTGTCCCGCCAGCTCTGGTGGGGAAGGTGTGTGGGGCATGCAGGAACTTCAACCATAATCAGACAGATGATATGATGGGCCCAGGTGGAGTGGAGCTAAACAGTGTGAAAAGGTTGCTGGCGTCATGGAGAGCCAGAGATTTCATCCACTGGTAAGTTGTGTATTATTATTATTGGACGTTTTCATGGCTGGACACGATTTTCAAGGAAACAGGAAAAATGGGTATTTCAGCCATGTATAATTTTGAAGAAATAAAGATGCTTTAATTGCCTGTTACTGGAAATCTTTATTTTGTATGTCCTGGATAGTGTGTGTTTTTAAAGAAATTATCCATACAATAGCACAGATTTTAAAGCATCTTTATTTCTTCAAAATTATACATGGCTGAAATACCCATTTTTCCTGTTTCCTTGAAAATTATTGTTATTATTAATATTAATAATAATAATCCTGATTTTATTTTATTTATTTATTTATTTATTTATTTATTTATTTATTTATTTATGGTTTTGAAAGAAAACAATTGTAAGGATATTCATAAGGCAGTGGTTCCCAAACTGGGAGGCATGGCTCCCAGGGGAGCCGCGGATACCAGCCAGGGGAGCCGCGGAGTGCCACGGAATCCACTCGGAAAACAGTGCAATGCCAATTGGCAGGCATCGACTTAATGTAATGGGGAGCCAATGGTCAAGGGAGTCACAGGTCGAAAAAGTTTGGGAAACACTGTAAAATAAGGTAAAATAATTTTTAAAAAACCACATGGCCGAAACTGGGTTTGATAAAGGTTAGTTTGCTCTGCTATTGTAGTAGACAACTACAGGTTGATTATCCCTTATCTGGATTGCTTGGGACAGGAAATTGTCTTCATTTCGGAACATTTGTATAAATATAATGAGATATCTTGGAGATGGGACCCAAGTCTAAACATGAAATTCATTTACGTCTCATATGCATCTTATACACAAGGCCTGAAGGTCATTTTATACAGTGTTTTAAATAATGTTTTGCCCCAGCATGCCTTGCACTATGCCAGCCAGGTGCTGGAAAAAGTTTATTTTTTTAAAAAAAGTCATAGCCCCCCAAATGTCTGGATTTTGGAATAGTCTGGATTTTGGATCTCCGGATAATGGGTAACCAACCTGTACTATTGTCACGGAACTGTGGAATCTAATAAAATGTATGTGATGAAATTCTGCAGGCTAGCCCCATTCGCTCTTAACAGCTCCTAACAGCCCAATCCTATCCAGTGCCAGAACAGTGGAGTCGTGCGGTTCATGATGCGTCCTATGCTGACTAGGACCAGGCTGGAGATATCCTCTCCTGCCTCAGCCTACGCAACAGGGCTACTCAGATCCAGTGGCGTTTCCACGGTAGGGGCCGCATGGTAAGTCGCGCCCCATCCTAGTACCACAGTAACGAACCAGAGCGAAAGGCCCCCCTCACTGGCGGATCCATTCCGCGCTGCGAAGGTGAACAGGCAGGAGACTCCTTGCTCGTCACCTTCGCAGCGCGGAATGGATTCGCCGGTGAGGGGGAGGGACCTCCTTTCTCCAGTTCGTTACCATGGTAGTAGGATGGGACACGACTTACCGTGCGGCCCCTACCGTGGAAACGCCTCTGCTCAGATATGTGCCAGCTAAATCACTGGTGCAGGACTGGGAAGCCCCGTGTCTGGCTTTCAGGCCCAGGAGGGGAAATAGGATTTGGCGTGCACCAGTGCCACTGATCCCACTCCCTCCCAGGCCTGATTTGTCCCTGTTTCCACCTCCCCATTACACCCCTTCTCGCCCTCCCCCAGCCCCCGTGCCACTCAGAGCAGCACTTACCTGCTCTGGCGTGCAGTTGTCTGAATCTAGCGCTGGCGGGACAACGCAGGCCTTCCCGACAGTGCTGCTTCCTCTCCGGGCATCTCGGAGCACTTTATGGCGCCTTTGCAACACCCTAGGCTGGCACAGTGGTCACTGCGCCGGCGTTAGGCATAGTTAGGATTGTGCCATAAAACTGGCGAAAACCAAACAGATGTAAATAAAGTTCCACAACTCAAGCTGTCATTTACAGATATTGGGGTTTCACTACGCACATCTACTCTGTTTTGAATAAAAATGGTTTTAGTTTTAGTTTAATTAACTTTGATTCAATGTGTAATTCATTTTGATCTGTTTATTTAATTTTGTTCTCTCTCCCTCTCTCTCTCTCTCTCTCTCTCTCTCTCTCTCTCCTTAGTCTGGGTTGAGAGAAGAGCTGCTGGGCAACCTGAATGCAAGTCGATATGCTGAGGCCGCTGAATTGTTCTAAGCAGAAATGGGAGATGGGGGAATTATAAATGGGGGTGTTGAAGTGGTGAAATTGACAACATCCTTCATATCACATTATAAAGATTTTGTATGGAATGGGGCCTTGTGACACTGGACTGACTCTGGTTGGAGGACTGAGGGGTTTGCTCCCAGACGTCTGCAAACCGGGAACTGTTCATACTGGTATTATGGCTGCTAAGGCTCAAGATTCGAAGGTGACCTCAGGTTTCTTAGCTGCCTGCTCCCATTTCCAGCACTCGTAACTTCTTGGATGGAAACTGCTTTGTTATACCAACATTTCTTTCAGGAAGGAGTTTGCTGGATGCGAGCTAGTAAACTCTTTTGGCTGTATCCAAATGTCCTCTCGTTCAAGTCTCTAAAACAGCGATTTTCAACCTTTTTCATAACATGGCACACTGACAAGGCGCTAAAATTGTCAAGGCACACCACCAGTTTTTTGACCATTGACAAGGCACACCACACTTCACATCCCCTAATGGCCCCAATAATATATGATCCTCCCCAAACTCCCGTGGTTCATGCTCCAACACACATCGGCTAAAATGTCACTGCTGCAGACATTCCTGAGACAAAAAACAACAACAACCCTCAAGCCATCAAGTGGTCGTGAAACGGAAGAGCCCCACAAATCATAGGTGTGTGAATCTCTTTCTCTCAGTTTGTATGTGTAGCTTACTGTAGGTTTTCTGAAGCATGAAATCTACTAAGAAACGGTGCATTTTTAGTTTCATGCCTCATATGAAACATCATGTGATTTACTTACTTGCCAAAGGTAAACATGTCTTGAGATGAAAAAGAATGGCTCGATAGATCATGAAGGGTAAGAACCAACAAATAGCTTCAAGCAGCAAATGCAATATTTCCTTCCAAAAGCACAAGTGCTTCCGTCACAAGTAGGCAAGAACAGAAACCAGAAGCTACAAGAGCACGTACAGTAAGTCCTCAGTGGTCACTTGGTCTACAGGTCTGAAGAACATCCAGGTGTGCCACCTGTGGAAGGGCTGAGCTGGCAAGAAGCCCTGGTCATGTTAGGCCCAAGATTGATGATGAGAGAACAGGAGAGAGAAGCAGTAGGCAGTTCTGCCAATCACATACTGCTCCCAAACCTTTTTAACCCGTGGCTCCCTTGACTACCCTTGGCCACGGCTCCCCATTACATTATGTTGATGCCTGCCAATTGACATTGCACTGTTTTCCGAGAGGATTCCATGGCACTCCGCGGCTCCCCTGGCTGGTATCCGCGGCTCCCCTGGCTGGTATCCGGAACCGCGCCTCCCAGTTTGGGAACCACTGACATACTGTTTGAATGATTACTGAATTTCATACGTCCTGCTGTTAATACCAATGTGAGATAGATATCAGATTGATTGTGCCTCCTACTAAGAACCCTCTTCCCAATTCCCTGGAGGTTTGTGCCTTTCGATTTTCTTGGCACAAGAGAAACCAGGAAGATGGATGAACACAAAACCAACGCCTTAGAACAAAAGCTTTTATTGATTCTTCTAGCAAATTCCATTGGGTGTGTAGGTCAAGACACTGCTGTGCACCGTAACACTGGTAGCCCATGCCCCCTAAGGCAGCTGTATAACCATGATCCGATGAAGACTTTTTGTTGGCCTATTTAGGTTCTAGGCTGTCCTTCAGTATGGAACACCCAGGGTGGCATATAATCAATTAAAAACAACAACAACAAACGACAACAGAAGAGCATAAAAACCAAGAGATCAAGCATTGAATCAGACAGCTGTCAAACTAATAAAACCTAGCTGAGCTGGACCATAGAACTGAAATTGGTTATTGGTTATTGGCAAATAATAATAAAAATATTTGGAGTGAAATATGAGTTGGTTGGTACCACATGAGCATCCGATTCCATATGAATGCGCCTCTCTCTCTCTCTCTCTCTCTCTCTCATCACCATCCTCCTAACCTTGGATGGTGAGGATTGGACATGGAGAAGCTCCTCAGATGGAGAATGGAGGGTTCAGGAAGGCTTGTGTAGAAGAAGGCGGACCAGCAATTATTTATTTACTTAATACATTTATGCCCTGTCTTTCCTCCTCTGCATGGGAGCCCACAATGATGATTGACCAGGCTCCAAACTGCTTGTAGGTAGTAACCGCCCCATTGAATTGTGCTTGGGGATGGACTAGAGGCCAAAGCAGCTGTTGAAGTACTAGGGCCAATTCCAGTCAACAGGCTAGTAGCTGTGCTTTCTATTAACTGACGTTTCTGAGAAGACAACTCAATGTACACTGACTACACCATATTGCATGACTGTACAACTTCATGGTGTAGTCGGGACCAGCGGTCAGCGGTCAGGCTATGCAGTGTTGCTCAGCAAAAAGGATCCGTCGTCTGGGTACTTTGGAGTGAAATGTGGAAAACGTCAAACAATGCAAATTCACAAAATCAGGGGTTAGTTACTGATCGAAGCTACGTACAGTCTCTATAGGTTTGGACAACCCTAGGCCTTTGTGAGCCGATGTAGCTGCAAGGGGAGATGTTGCATGGTGCTTGCAAGACCAGGTGCCTGCCCTTTCCTTGGAACTCAGGCAGGTCAAAATCATCTCTGCCAGGATACATGCTTAGAGAGCGTGTCCGAGTCTGGTTGACCTCCAAGGACCGATCTCAATTCTGTGTTCCGTAGGCATGGATTTTTGAATGGGCTAAAAAGAAGAAGACAAAAAGAGTTCAGTAACTTGCATATCAAGCAGCTTTATTCTAAATCCTCATACTTGGTCACGTTTGGGGGGCAAGGGATACCAGACTGGATACGGACATTGTTCTGACCTTGAAGAGACTGCAATCTGAATGGACCCACTGTAATTATAGATAGGAAGAACTGTGGACTGGATTGACCCATTAACCCAGTGGTGGCCAACCTTTTTATGACATGTGCCACTTTTAGTTTTTTTGTATCTTGGGCGTGCCACAAAAATAGAGAAATAAAGTAAATAAATAAATAATCAATAACCGTGTTTTTATTTTATTAAATAACTATGTTTAAATAAAAACAGAATCCAGGCGGCAACTCAGGCTGGGGCGGCAAAACGCCGTGCCGTCCTGACTTGCCGCCAGCCCTCTGCTCGCCTGGCCTGTCTTGCCTGCCGTGTAGCTACACGGTGGGCGAGACAGGGCAGCGGGAGGCCGCCCAACCGCCCCCGCCGGGTCCGCGCAGCTCCGGAGGCCGGGAGAAAGCGTCTTCCCGTCACGCCGGCTCGTCCTATACTGCCCAGGCCTGAGCTGGCGATTTCACACATGCGTACAATGCATCAGCGTTGTACGCATGTGCGAAATCGCCGGCTCAGGCCTGGGCAGTATAGGCCGAGCCGGCGTGACGGGAGGACGCTCTCTCCCGGCCTCCGGAGTCGCGCGGACCCAGAGGGAGAAGCCGGGAGGGAGGCGGCGGGCGGGCGGGCACCGGGTCACCCCCCCAATCGCGGGCAGTTATGCTGCCCGGAGCTAGGGGGGTGTTGGCCACCCTCAGGGCGGACAACACCCCCTAGCTCCAGGCGGCATAACCGCTAGCCTCGCCTCTGGGGCATGCACGACAGCGTGCCACCCAACGGACCTTCCCGTGCCACTCTGTGGCACGCGTGCCGCAGGTTGGCCACCACTGCATTAACCCCTGGAAGTCATCGCCTCCAATGAACGGTTGTTGTTTTTTTTGGGGGGGGGGGACAGGACACACTATATGCTCACGGTCATTCTTCTCATGAACTAACAGCCTCACTGGCGTCGACGGGGGGAAGCGGGGGGCGGGCCGCCGGGGGGCATCGCGCGTATAGGGGTGATGCGCGATTCCCCCCACTTACAGTTTTGAGCTGGAGGAGGGCCCGCCTGCCCTCCCCTGTGTCCGTTTGGCTCCAAAATGAGCCGAAAGCGGAGCGGGGAGGGCGCTCTGCTCCTGCGCGTGACGTCACGCGCAGGGGCGGAGCCTCCCCCTTAAGGGCGACGCGCCCCCCCGCTCTGGGGTGACGCGCGTCGTCGCGACGCGACTGAACAGCCCGATCCTACCCAAAGCCCGTACTGGGATGCAGTGGTGCCAGGGTAGACTGTGCTGTATCCAGCGTGGGGCTGGAGGCTGCTGGAGGTCTCCTCGAGGTAAGGGGACCCTCATCCCCTTGCTCCATGTCAAGCCCCAACAGCCACTTCAGGGCTACCCTGATCTGCACCAGCTAAATCAGTGGTTTCCAAACTTTTTAGCACCGGGACCCACTTTTTAAAATGACACTCTATCGGGACCCACCTAGCTTTACAAGAAAAAGGTGATCTAGAAAGATTTTTTTTTAAAAAAAACTATTGACCAGTAATATTTATTTATTTATTTATTTGCAACATACAAACAAACAAACAAACAAACAAAAAACTCAATCCATTTTTCGTAATGAGGCAGCCCTAATGAATAGCCTCAAGGTTTGAGGGGCTTAGTTATGTGACTCAGACTTCACCTGTCCCCATTACCTGTCATTGACATACTTTGGAAAAAAAAAAAAAACACCCCCCAAAAGACACACAAATATTTATCTCCCTATATTTATACAAGCAATATTTATCTCCCTATATTTATTTATCTCCCTATATTTATACAAGCTAAGTGGGTCGCGACCCACAGTTTGAGAAACACCGAGCTAAAAGTTTGGCGCAAATTCGAGCAGCACTGTGTCAGGCTTTCAAGCCTGAGAAGGGGGATAGCCTGCCTCCTCCCGGACATGTTCCATCCTCCTCCCTCCCATCCCCTGCCCCCTCCCCACCCCTGCTCCACCCTCCCGCTGCCTCCGCACGACCCGGCATGGAGCTCACCTGCCCCCGGCCTCTCTGTCGGTGGAATGAGTTTCCACAATGTCGCAACATGCTTTACGCCATGTTTGCGACAGCGCAGAGCCTACTTCCACCAGCGGAGGCCGGCATAGGATTGGGCTGTAAGAGAGATAGGTGTTTGAAAGATTGAGGTATGTTTAACCCCACATACCCTGTTGTACCGCTGTTGTGACTCTCCAGTGACTGATGACTTCTGTAATGGTGTGTGCTACCTGACCATTGGGTAACAGCAGGTCATCTGCACCATTACCATTGAAGTTCCCACAAGATCTGGAGACTTTGTTAGCCAGTGTGTTACTGATGACCACTGTCACCTCTCCGTTGGTGCCAAAAAGAACCCGGAGGTGTGAGCCTTGCCTCACTGTCACCACTTCTTGGGTCAGACTCACGGATACATCTTTGGAAGGCTGGACCGGAAGATGCACTGGAAGTCCATTCACCTGTAACATACAAGCCACATAGAGACACGGATAACAATTTTTGGGAAGACGAGTATAAGTAGATGTACAGATGTTAGCTACCACAAGGTGACCTCTGTTACATGAGAAGGTCAGTACAGTTGGCCCTTGCTGTCTGTGGGGAATCCATTTTAGATCCCCATGGGGAATCCGTTCCAGATCCCCGGATAACGAGGATCCATATAAAGCGAAATTGCTTTAGCATGGATATGGGGGTCACTGTAAAAAGTCTTTTAAAAGAAAAAAATGTTTTAAAATGGTGTTTCTTACCTTTTTGTAGGCCACCCGCTCTGTTTTCAGGACTGTAGAGAGCGAAATCATGCTCCTACAGCCTCATCCAGGTCACAGGACTTTCCCCCTCCCTTCCCCAGGCTTGCCCCAGTGTATTCAGGGACCACCGTTTGTCCCCTTCCCCCAAGAAGACCTCAGGGAACTGGGATAGAATCCGGCAGGAGGCCTGGGCCAACTGTCAGATACTTACTCGGGATTCCGCTGCCTGTATCCGCTAGGTTTTCCAGGATCAGACCCCCAGTGGATAACAAGAATCGACTGTACTTATTTGTTACTCGCAGTGCAATTCTATATATGTCTACTCAGAAGTAAGACCCATTGATTTCAATGAGACTTACTCCCAGGTAAGTGTTTT
Organism: Plestiodon gilberti rubricaudatus; assembly: GCA_026170595.1. NCBI lineage: Eukaryota > Metazoa > Chordata > Lepidosauria > Squamata > Scincidae > Plestiodon > Plestiodon gilberti. The sequence continues at coordinate 3,216,224 of JANXHW010000011.1, forward strand.
AGGCCTGCAGTGTTATTCACATTATCTTATGTGAAGAATAGGGCATAGAAGTGTTTCCCAACCCCGACAGGGCCATGTACCACCTCTGGGGCCACTGTCCTGCCGCTGCACCACTGGAAGTAAGTGGCAATGATGTCATCGCCACTTACTTCTGGGTTTTGGCTGCGATGGAGCCCTGAAAATGACGGTAAAGGCGTCATGGTGGGCATTTCACAGTATGGGAAACCTGGACGCTCAAGCTCTGCCAGTCTCCTGAGGCCGCTTACCATCACTTTCAGGAGTCTGGCAAGGCGGGGCCACTACCTTGCTGGGTGAGTGTTGGTGTACCACTGACACTCAGTCCGCGTACCATTAGTGGTACGTGTACCACAGGTTGGGAAACTCTGGGCTATAAAAAGGAGTGGATAAAGAAAAAGATCAAGGCAGAATAGGTAGATAGAACATGAGTCCGGATGGCTGCCCCCCTCTGTTTCTTACTGAGACTACACCGTTTCGGTTCACCAGCACAACAAGATTGTGGAAGTCGACAGTGACAGAGTTCACGGTGGGCGTGGGGCACGCCGGACACTTCTGCAACGTCACCACCACTCGGAACCAGTCTTGAGCCTTGGTGTCAATGAGCGAGGAGATCTCATAGGACCCATCAGAAGGAATCTTCCCGGAGACTCCATCGTAAGAGGTGAAGATATGGCTCTGGGCAATCGTGCAATGTCCCTCCTGTCGAACACAGCTCCATTGGGCATTGCTCAAGACGCAGGATTCTCCAGCTGCGCATGGGTGTGGTTTGCACACCACCCGCCCTTGACGGGGACAGATACATTCTTCCATGCAATTGGCTGTGATGACCTTCACTCCAACCTGCCAGTTAAAACACAACGGAGTTAGGGACAGTGGCTAGAGAGGTGCCAATATTTTTAAACCACTAGAACAGGACAGGGCTGGAAGGAACGAAGAAAAGGTGGTGAGGACATTGTCTGTCATATCTTTCTGTGTTTCAAAATATTTTTTTTTCACTCCCTCCCATATTATTAATATGAATACCGTATTGGTCTAAGAGTCACTTTTTTCTCCTAATTTAAGTTTTTAAACTAGGGGTGCATCTTATAATCAGGCATAAATTTAATGCCAGTGATTTAATTAATTTTTTTTAATAGCACCAAACTTTAAGGGTGCGTCTTATAATCAAGTGCGTCTTATACTCGGGACAATACGGTATTTCCTCCTGTATGGAGAACAGTAGCGTAGCAAGGGTGGGCCAGGAGGGGTGATGGAATCGTCGTGGCACCCGCGGGGAGTGACAATATTGCCACCCAAGTCTGCAGCCTTCACCACACTTCTGTGATAAGGCCTGGAGCAGCTGAAGAGCGGTGAGCAAGTCTCAACTTCAGCATTTTTTTTTTTTTTGCTGAAGGACCCGCCCTCCCACGGCTCTGATTGGCTCCAAATCCTGGCAATCTGGATGCAATTGGCAGTTGATGCTATGATGTGACAATGTCATCGAGTCACCACCGTACTACTTCCGGGCTGCCAAGGCTCCGTGCCTGCGCACCAGGTACCAGGGACACCGCTGATGGGGAGGAAGTCATGAGAACATCAGAAGAGCCCTGCTGGATCAGACCAAAGGCCCATCTAGTCCAGCTTCCTGTATCACACAGTGGCCCCACCAGATGCCTCAGGGAGCACACAAGGCAACAAGATACCTGTATCCTGTTGCCACTCCCTTGCACCTGGCATTCAGGGATAGGCTACCTCTAAAACCAGGAGGTTGCTTATGACTTGTAACTTGCGATGGACTTTTCCTCCATAAATCTGTCCAATCCCCTTTTAAAGGCATCCAGGCCAGGTGCCATCCCCACATCCTGTGGCAAGGAGTTCCACAGATTAATTACACGCTGGGTAAAGAAATATTGAAATCCATTCTAATTCTCCTGTCACTCAGTTTTAGTGGATGTCCCCTAGTTCTGGTGTTAAAGTTGCTTCGCCAGTCTGCTGCTATCATCCTCATATGTCTCACTCATGGCTCTCTCCACTAATCGTCACCCTGCATTCACAATGTACTGGTCACTTGCCTTGTACCATATGCCCTTGTGGAAGCAGCGGCATTGATTGATGGGCACACAGTGGTACCCAGCCATAAGGTAGCCCTTGTTGCACTGGCAGCCTTCAGCACAGTTGCTGGGGCACTTGGTGATGCTGGCGGCCTCTTTGCAATTGCTGGAACAAGCGCTGGCGCAGAGTTCGTAGTGGCTGTTGGCTGGGCATTTCACCGCTGCAAGGAAAAGTGAGGTGAGGTTATTCTATGATGAGGAAGAAGCATAATTCACCCCGAGGAAAACACACACGTGCGGAACAGAAAAGTCTTGAGCCTTCACTGGAAGACCAACAGAGAGGGTTTAGATCAGGGGTGGCCAACCTTCCACCATTAGGGCTTCTGTGTTCTTAAGAGTCGTGTAGAAGCCAGAATCTTGGCAGCTGCAAGTGCTGATGGTGCTGCTCAAGCAGCTGCACCTGTTGAAATGCCCTCACCTATACAACCGTGAAAGGGCCAGGAGCATTCAGGTTGAAAGGTTGGCTACCACTGGTTTAGATGTTTATTCTTATTTCCCCTGCACCTGCACCCAGGGACTCAACAGAAAAGGGTGCCCTTTGGGGTCATGTATGAAAACACAGTGGCCAGCAGGTGGCGCAGTGGGTTAAACCACTGAACCATGAGCTGTCGAATGAAAGATCGGCAGTTCAAATCCGCGTCGGGGTGAGCTCTCGTTGCTTGGCCAGCTCCTGCCAACCTAGCAGTTCCAAAGCATGTTAATGTGAGTAGATAAATAGGTACCGCTTGCGGGAAGGTAAACAGCGCTCCGTGTTCCAGCTGCATGCTACGTGCTGCGGCAAGGAGAGTCATGCCGGCCACATGACCACGGAGGCGTCTTCGGACAACGCTGGCTCTTCGGCTTTGAAATGGGGATGAGCACCACACCCTAGAGTCGGACACGACTGGACTTAATTGTCAGGGGTCACCTTTTCATGAAAACACAGTCACTGGAGCCAGAGAATGGAAGAGACTGGAGACCCAAACCAGGGCCGGCCCACCCATGAGGCCAACTGAAGCAGTTGCCTCAGGCATCAGATTGGTGGGGGGCACCCATCTCTGTCTGCCTACTTGCCTCCACTGCTCCTCTTCCTTCTTCCAGTCGCTGGATTGGGGAAGGAAGAGGGGGACAGAGTGGAAGAGGAAATGTGGAAGGGAGGAGAGTGCTGAGCTGGGACATTGCGAAGTGGCAGAAATAGAAACTGGCACATCACTGGGTAAGGGGGGGCAGCATTTGGCATGCCACATGAGACTCCAAAGGGTCTTGGATAGGCCCTGATCTAGGGTAATAGAGTGCTGTCATGGTAACTGCTGGGGGTCCCCTAATGGTCATTCTGCTTCTCCGATAACTGAACACAGATTCTAGGTAAACGGGCTGATAACTCCTGTAAAAGTGATTAGGGTTTCAATGTTAGAGCTTCAATATAGTGCTTCAAGTCCCCCCCCCCCCCCCCGGCTTAATGACGGATCACTTAACGATGATCCGGATATATGACGGAGGTCCCGAGTAAAAAAGAACAAAGGATTTAAAAAGATGCCTCTTTTTAAATCCCCAGCTCTTCAGCTGTTTGGCTTTAGATAAGGGCTTTGAAGTTCAGCGCTGTGCTTAAAGCCCTAGTGCTGAACTTCAAAGCCCTTATCTAAAGCCAAACAGCTAATGGGCAAGATAAGAGCTTGGATGTTTAACGCTGGGGCTTTAAGCACAGTGCTAAACTTCAAAGCACAGCAAGGCCTGCTTAATGACGACTTCACTTTACGACGGGGATTTCAGAAGGTATCCCCGTTGTTAAGCGGGGGACACCTGTAGTGAAGTCTTTCAATGCTAGGGTAGAAGCACCTCGTGAAGGATGCATGTTGGTGGAAGTCTTGCAGGTGGGATGCTTAGGGCTTTGCATGATGGACAATTTTTCTTTGGAAAATTGGGAGTGGGAGAACTTACGGCAGAATTTCTGAGTCCTCCAGGGATTGATCTTAATGCCCGCAGCTTGACAAGCAGTGACGTAGCCATGGATCACTCGGCAGAGGACAACAGGGTTCCCTCTTGCTTTGCAGAGGTCATGCACACAGTTGTTGAAGAAGACTGTAGGGCTGACTGTGGAGTAGCAGGCCCTGAAAGGGCCAAGTGGGGCTTGCAGGATGCCACACTGGCTGTTATGCACATAACTGGCCTTCCGGCTCTCTTGGCAAGTCCCGCACACCAAACCAGCGCAATCTTCGGTGCAGGCTGCCATGGGGACGTCCACTTTCCAGGCAGCTGCAAAGGCAGAGATACTGGCGGCTGGAAGGCGAGTGCGCAGGAAGAGGTCATCGCGGGAATTACTGTTGTAATTGCCACACAGACCACAGGTCTGGCCCTGATAGGACTCGGGCACCATGACGACAAGATGATAGAGCTGATCGAAGGAGACAAATAAGCCAAAGTCTGTCCGGAGCACCACATTGTCACCGTGGTAGTACACCCACATGCCATTACTCTCCAAGCCAAAAGGCAAGTACAAGGTTGCACCATTCACCTATGGTAGTGGTAGGGGAGAGTTAGCAAACATCAAGCAGACAGACAGTTCAACAGGTGTCACCCCTCTGCTTTTTCCAAGCCAACCATCTCTCTCTCTCTCTCTCTCTCTCTCTCTCTCTCTCTCACACACACACACACACTCACACACACACACACACACACATATGTCCCTACCCCTGTACCAATAGGAATGTAGCCAAATTAGCTACAAAGGCACAAAGAATATAGAGGTTCCGGCTTCTCACTGAGCAACAGATGCAAGACACTTAAGCAAAAATACTAAAGGTGGCATTAGCTTTAGGGTTAGCTAAATTAGCTAAGGGTTAAAGAGAGGGAGTCTAGATTCCTAGAGAGGCATCACTGTGAGCTAGAACTTCCTACAGGGTTGATAGAAAAGGAGCTTCAGATTCAGTTTCCAGGTTGTTACTAACAGATTGAGAACTGCTCTTTATGGCTGACTGTATAAAAGACAGACAGAGCAGGGAGAGATGGAGACAGAGAGGACAAAGAGGAAAAAATGGGAAGGTTTGAAGCAGAGAACAAGAGAAAGGGGGTGAGAAAGGTAAGGCTGTCTATACAATACTGGCTACTGCAGCCTTGTCTCTGTAATCCAAGGCGTGCATACTCTGAAGTAAGCCCCATTGAGTCCAGTGGGTCTTACTCACAGGAAGATGTTCATACTGCAACATTTGTTGTGAGACCTCTCTTGTATACAGGTGTTCCCCCCCCCCCCCCGTTAATGATGGCTCACTTAATGACAATCTGCATATATGAGGGAGGTTCCCAAAGTGTAAACAAAGAATTAAAGCTACAGTACTGTATTTTAAATGCAAAAAAAGTCGTCTTTAACTCTCTCTCTCTCTCGTGTGTGTGTGTGTGTGTGTGTGTGTGTGTGTGTTTCTACCTCCATTGACAGGTAGAAATCTTGTTGTGCTTTGTGTTACACTCATAATGTACACTGTGTTTGCCATTCATTCCCTATTACAACTCCACGGTGTTACATTGCATTACACTGTACTGTATTGGTTTTACATGTTACACCACAATCGTCCACTAGATGGTGCTGAGGACTCTCTTAATGACGGTTTCACTATATGATGGGTTTTCCAGAAGGAATCCTGTTGTTAAGTGGGGGACACCTGTAGTTGTTTTCTTGCCCTTGAGTCTCTTATTCACCTTTGTTCCTTTTATAAACACTGGCGTCGCTAGGGAGGTGCAGGGGGTGCATGAAAAACAAGCAGGTTTGCTGCTCTGCCTTGCGCGGTTGCTTGGGCACCATCGGGCCTTCGTCAGGGTCTCTGTTTTCAAACACAAGCCCCTCCGAAGCGCTGATGGTGCCCAATTGGCCTTGCGTGCTTGCACACGCAGAGAAAGGTTTGCACAAATGTGCGAGGTTGCTCCGGCTGCTTTCACCCTGTGTCACGTCACCGTCAATTACTTCTGGCTTGGCACCAATTGCTTCTGTGTCTGTGCAGTCGATGGGTTGACTCCAGAGTCATGCGCACTAGGTGCCCGGACAGCCAGTGATGCCACTGTTTATAACCACTATCACTTATCAACTATGTATCAGTCAGTGATGTAGACTTGAGACTAATGACTCGGACTTGAGTCAGACTCAAGTCGTCTCAATGACTTAACTCTGCAATTGTAAAAGACTTGCAAGACTTGACTCAAGACTTGAAGCCTTTTACGACAAGTCCAATTTTATTCAGGTTTAAACCCATTTTCCCCATTAAATAGATAGGGACTCGCAACTTGTCGCAACCAAAGACTCGGGACTTGGGGGCAAAGACTTGTGACTTGGACTCAGAGACTTGAGACTTGGAGTCAGAGACTTGATCCACATCCCTGGTATCAGTTACAGTAAAACCTTGGATTGCGAGCATAATTCTTTCCAGAAAGGTGCTTGTAATCCAAAGCACTCGTATATCAAAGGAAATTTCCCCATAAGAAATAATGGAAACTCAGATGATTCGTTACTCTGCAAGAGATCTCTCTGTGTGTCTGCAAAGGAACAATAGCATCTCCTGGGCAACAAACTGCCCTCCCCCCATCCCCTTCTCATGATTGCCGTTTCTCTGCAAATCCCTTGCTCGTTAACAATCTGTTCTCCCTCTGCAAGAGGTTCCATTTGTGCAGAGAATAGCTCAGATGTTTGCTTTGCAACTTCTGTAGAAACAATGTACTCGTATTGCAAGACCTTGCTCGTTTATCAAGTCAAAATTTAGAAAACAATTTTGCTCATCTTGCAAAGCACTCGCGAACCAAGTTACTCGCAATCCAAGGTTCCACTGTATATACTATACTTATATGACACACATTGGATTTCTCCAGCTATTCATGTCCCTCCAGCAAACAACTACATTGCCCATGTCCTGCACACGGGGATGCACAGAGTCTTACCAGGATAATGCCCCTCTTTTCCCGCAGAATGGTGACAGTGTGTTGATAGACTGTAACCGACACCGCCTTAGTGACAGAGATCTTGCCCCTGGCCCGACTCTCATTCTCCACAGTGACCACAAAAGATGGAAGGGAATTCGTGCGTGTGCAACTCTTAACAAGGTTGTAGGTGCAGTTGCTCTGGAGGTCAAATGTGAAACCGTCAAAGGTGAGATAGTGAGGGTCGCCGGCCACATGGCAAGCCCCACTCCTCCTGGGTGACAATCCGTGGCACTTTTGGACACCATCCACCACGCGACACTCTTCATTAGGGCCACAGGAGGAATGCTGGCATTGAACGATGCCACCGACTTGGCAGACGCACCACTCCTTGCAGAAGCCATTGACGTAGAAGGACTCGCCCGCCTTGTAATAGAAACCTTGGTGGACACAACCGCATTGGGAGATGGGAACACACTGGTCACCGCTCCAAACGTAACCTTCATTGCACTCGCAGCCCTCGTGGCATTTTGTGGCACAGAGGACTGGATTAAAGAGGCTGCGACATGTCACGGGGCAGTCACTGGCACAAACTTCATAGTGGCTGTTTGCGGGGCAGTTGGGTCCTGGAAAGAAACAGGAAGACATGGTGGAACCCAATTCCATGTGCCCCTCTCCATCCCTCTGTAGCTGTCCATGTCTAAGTGGAAACTCCCCCCCCCTTTTCTTCTTCACAAATTCTGTCTTCTGTTCAAGGAATGTAGCTGGGGGGGGGGGAGAGAGAGAGAGAGAGAGAGAGAGAGAGAGAGAGAGAGAGATATGTTTTCCCGTAAGGGGCCCACTTCTTCCCTTTTGCCCTTTGCCCTTAGAGTTAGCTAGAGAAAGATACAGAAACAAGACAACTGCCTGTCTCTCTGCAGCTTCGAAGCACTAGAGGGCGCCCTCCCACAAGGAGGAGTTGTTTCGACCAATCCGACCCTGACTCACGGAGTGGGAGGGGCTAACATTCCAAGGGAGAGAAGGAGCAAGTAGCTCTCTCTGATTGTAACTTGAACTGTGAATATGTAAACAAATGTATAGGTATAAGAAAGCCCTAATTTCTTTGTTCGGGGGCTCAGCTCCCCCATTCGCAGAGCTGGGCCCATGTCACGCTAAAAATAAAGGAAGTTCTTTGTACCTGTCTCTCTCTCAAGACTACCTTTAATACCTTCGGGCAAAAATCTCAGCCACCTGGTCACTGTTCAGAACGTTTCACAGAAACACTTCTAAGCCCGGTTGCTTAGGCCAGAGGTTCCCTAACTTCTGGGAAGGCCCTACGCTGCTCTAAGTGGCAGCAGGGCTTTCCAAGGGATCGCGCCGTCGCTGCCACCGCCGCGGCCGAAATCGTCCTTTTTACCTGCATTGGTGGGCGCCACCACTGGCTTAGGCTGTAATCCTATGCACGCTTCCCTGGGAGTAAGCCCCACTGAATATAATGTAACTTACTTCTGAGTAGGATTGGACTGTTAATCTCTCCACCCCAAATCCTCCCGCGCTCTATCAGTAGAGAAAGCACTAACTTAAGACATTTGTGATTGTTCAGTCTGCTTCAAGAACATAAACGTCCACTAACAGGATGACCAGTAGGGTTATTCAGACTGACGTGATCCTGACCCTAGTAATCAAACCATCCATTTCCTTTTCAAAATTGGACTCATAGGAAAGCATTTTTGTTTTTTGGCCATAATTTCTTGGTGTTCTGGTTTAGTGCAGTGTTTCTCAAACTGTAGGTTGCGACCTGATTTCTGGTGGGTCCCAGGAGATGGAAAGATCAGATAAGTAAGTGCCTCAAGCCCTGAGGCTATTCAAAAATCAGATAGCTGCTAATTGCCCTTCAAAGAGCTGAGTTCCTGCAGTTTGCAAGCTTGTGTAAATATAGGGAGATAAAAGTTTGAGTGTCTTTTTTCTTTTTTCCAAGTCCATCAATGACAGGTAGTGGGGGGGGGGCAGGTGAAGGCTGAGTCACATAACTAAGTACCTCAAGCCTTGAGGCTATTCATTAGGGCTGCCTCATAACGAGAAATGGATTGAGGTTTTTTTGCAAATAAATAAATAAATAAATAAAATATTACCTGTAAAAATAAATAAATATATTCTTTTTTTTTTTTTTAAGTCTCACAAAGCTAGGTGGATCCTGATAGAGTGTCATTTTAAAAAGTGGGTCCTGGTGCTAAAAAGTTTGGGAACCACTGGTATAGTGTAATAAGCTTCTCTGTCAATAAACTTACTGCAGAACTGGTTGGATCTCCAGTCGTAGACCTTGGCGCCCGCTGCTTGGCAAGCGGCAGCATAAGAGGAGATAATGTGACATATGACATTCTTGTTGCCTTTGTTGAAGCAATAGTCATAGACACAGTCTTTGAAGTACCACTGAGGTGGCACTGCACTGTGGCACATCTTGAAGGGGCCACTCTGGTCCAAGAGGAGGCCACACTCCTTGCTATTTTTCTGTGCACGCTCTACGTTCACAATATCTAGACAGTTCTCCTTTTCCACCTCTGTGCAGCCTGGGACGTCCCGAACTTTCCAGCTTCTGGCAAAGTCTGCTGGACTAGTTGTAACCACGTCATTCGGTTGTGTCATATCATCACTTGCCTGTCCGTTGAAGTTGCCACACAAGCCACACAAGTGGCCCCTATAGGTTCCTGGCACGGTGAGGCGGATATTGTTCTTCCCATCAAATGCGATGGTGAAACCAAAGTCGGTTTTCACCACAATATCCCAACCCTGACGGTAGAGTAAGACTTTGTAGTAGTCAATGTAGTATGGTAGGTGGATCAATAAGCCGTTCAGCTGGAAAAGCAGAGGGGAGAGAAGGAAGAGGAACTTAAGAACTTGGCAGGAGTAGACCTTCTGTTGGGAATATACAGGGTGTCTCAAAAAATATACACACAATTTAATGAGCTCTGGTTCATACAGACTTCATTGTAGAAAACCTGCAACACTCGAACATCTAAGGCGGGGTGGGGAACCGGCGGCCCGCGGCCCGGATCCGGCCCCAGGAGCGATCCAGTCCGGCCCGCGTGAGACCGGACCCGAATCAATCAGGTCCGGCCCACGTGAGCAGACCAGAGGCTCCGCCAGCCCCGCCGGCCCCCCTGTGCGCTCACCTCGGCGTGACTCCTTTCGAATCCGGCTGCTTCTCCGTGCAGAAGCAGCTGGATTCGAAAGGAGACGCGCCGAGGGGAGAGCGTGCGGCACGCTCACCTCGCGCGACTCCTTTGGAGCCCGGCTGTTTCTGCGCATGAGCAGAAACAGCCGGGTTCAAAAGGAGTCGCGCGAGCAGCGCGCGCGGGGCCGGCGGCGGCGGCGGCCGCCTAAAAAAGGTAAGGAGAGAGGGGCAGGTAAAAGCAGGGGGCGGTGGGTGGGTGTGCGCCCCCCCGGCGCGCGCGCGCGCTTCGCGCGCTTCGTGCGCTTCGCGCGCAGGGGTAACTATTTCCGATGGAGGGGCACACGGCCCGCGGGACATTTTCCCCATGGGAAAATGGCCCTCCATCGGAAATAGGTTCCCCACCCCTGATCTAAGGGAAGCAGACGTCTGCAAATCCCTTAGTCAACAACGTCAAAAGTGTATAGACACCACTGGAGAACATTTTGAGCACTTGGTCTTCTAATCCATTAGCTAATTAATTAAATAGCTGGCAGCGCAATCCTAACCAACTTTCCAGTGCCGGTGTAGCCATGCCAACAGGTGCACACTGCATTTTGCAGTGCAGGGGCAGTCATGGAGGCCTCTTCAAGGAGAGGGAACATTTGTTCCCTTACCTCGGGGCTGCATTGCGGCTGCACCGGTGCTGGAAAGTTGGTTAGGATTGCTCTGTTGGTCAAGCAACTGCTTCTGTGTACAGTCATCCCCCTGTATCCGCAGGGGATACATTCCAAGACCCACTGCGGATAATAGCGAACCTTATACAAAAATGAAAAAAAATCATTTTTTGTTGGGGTAACTAACCTTGAAGCAGAGGAGAGCTTCAGGATGGCCGTGCAAGGCATTCTGGGGCACTACTGGTAATTTGCTATGCAATTTCACTAGCTGCAAAATGGTTGGGGAGAGCTTCAGGATGCTGTGGATAGCTTCAATGGCATGGATAGCAACAGTACAGAATCGCGGATAACTGAAACCACGGATATGGGACCCACGGATACGGGGGATGACTGTACACCATCTGCAGTATATGTGTGAATTATAGTATCACAGTATATACAGTATGTGAATTATAGCATGATAAATTTGACACAATAAAGTGTGTGTACATTTTTTTGAGACGCCGTATAGTTGGTAGGGAAGGGAATGCAGATCTTGACTGTCCCAGGTCGTGGAGAGGTTATTATGTGAAAGAAGACATGTAAGTGCTCTTACTCAATACAGAAGCCATCGATTAACCAACCCAGTTTGATTCTTCTTACTGAGGAATCAGCCCCTCTGAAATGAGGGATCAGACCCAAGAAGTCACATGAGAAGAGGCAGGATAAGGTCAGAAGCTGGTATGGTGCACTCACCAAGATTTTACTGTGGCTGATTATGACTGTCATCCCATAAACCTTGACCTCAATGACCTTGGTGGCAGAAGAATCCCGCGGTCCTGACATCTCATCTTGCACCAACACTTGGAAGTGAGTCAGGTTTGTTCCCTTGCGACAGAGTTCAGCCAGGCGATACATACAGTTCCCGTAGAAGTCATAGCGCAGTCCATCAAAGGTGGTGTAGTGCAGTTGGCCCAGGGCACTGCAGGTACCATAAATGGTGGGATAGCAGTTCCTGATGCCGTTGACCACATGGCACCCTTCCATCTGCCTGCAATGGGATGTGTGGCAGACCACTTGTTTGTCATGCGGCCTGCACAAGCAGTGTTGGTGACATTGCTGGTCTCCCCAGAACTGCTCATTGGGCGCATACAGCTGACCGTGGTAGATGCAGCCACATCGGTCTTTGGGGATGCACTTGCCACCATCCAACACATAGCCTGGTTTGCACTGGCAGGTTTCCATGCAGGGCAGGTGACACTTCTCTGGGGCATTCAGGTTGTTGCAAGTGGCTGGACATGCTGAGCCACAGGCCACGTACTGGCTGTTCTCAGGACAAGACTGGGCTGCAAAGAGGAGGCAAGCGGGATTATCAGAGATGTTCTAAACCAGGGGTGCCCAACCTGTGGTACTAGTACCACCAGTGGTACTTCAACTGACTGCTACTGGTACTCGGACTGCTGGACCACTGGAATCCCACTCCAATGCAGAGCTTTTGGTGGCGCATTTTTGCTCCCAGGAGGCTTCTGCCTTTGCCTGAGCCTCTCGGGAATGCCGAGGAAGACTGTCCCACGTGCCCAGAGCCTCCTCCCTGTGTTTTCTGGCCTCTGAAAACTGGAAGTAACTGGCGATGATGTCATAGCCAGTCACTTCCGGTGGTACTCAGAAGGAGAGTGGCGCTGGCCAGGAAGGGGTTGGGAACCACTGTTCTAAATCAAAATTATGTTTTTACGTCTTTCCAGCTGATTGTACCTGAATTCATTACAATGAGTTGTGTGACTAGATTGCGTGAAAGGATGATGTTCTGTTTGTGTAATGTGGGGTGATTTCCACGAATCTTCCCTGTATTCTGCAGATACTATGCTATATGCCAGCTTGCTCTGGAGGGTTTGCAGACCCTCCAGAGAAGAATGTGGGGACGTGCAAGGGTCTGCAACAGGGAGGATTGGCAAAAATGGCCATTCTTCCCTTTGCACAAATGGAGCTTCTTCCATTTGTGGTATGACTTAGGATACAACCCACCATTTGTATATTGATTTTTAAACAAATTAAACAAACGCATTTCCCAAGCTGGTGCATGCAGAATGCTGAAACTTCTGCACCAAAAAACCTGGACACTGAACATGATGCTTAAGGTTAGTTTCCACTGCCACACTGAGTACCAACAGTGGCGTCACTACGGGGGTGCGGACCGCACCGGGCGACACCCTCGGGGGTGGTGGTGACACCACTAGTGGTCAAAATTGTGGAAACCTTTTGGAACATTTTTATTTATGAATAATACCCTAAGGTTATACAGGTGGGCCCCCATATCCACTGATTCGCTATCCACAGTTTCAGTTATCCAAGGATCGTGGGGACACCTCCCCCCCCCCGGCTTTTACTTTTTTCACAGTAAGCTTCGTTTCTTCCTTAAATAAACAGGAGAAACAGCCTCTGGCTGCTTATTACAGGAAAGTAGAACGAGACTAAGTCCTAGAGAGGATCTGCAAGGTTAACAGAAACCTTGCAGAGCCTCTCTACGACTTAGTCTCATTCTACTTGCCTGCAATGGAGGCTGCTTCTCTGTTTGTTTTAAGGAAGAAACAAAGCTTGCTGAAAGAAAAATAAGAGCTGGGGGGGGGGGCAAGCATGCCTGCCTGCAGAAGTGGCGCAGCTGAAAGAGCAGCCCGTGTGACAATTGGGCTCTCCCATCCTGATAATTGGCCTCTCCCATATCTTGAAAATATGATCAGGATTTGCATATTTTCTCTTCTATCATTTGCAACTAATGAGTTCCAATGTTATTTCTGGCCACCATCTGCTGAATGATGTCACTTCCTGCTGAATAATGTCACTTCCTGCCCTCAGCAGGCACCATGAATGCTATCCGGCCAGCTGTATGAAACGAGTCTGACACCCCTGGCATGACATGTTCCAGTTCTCTCTCTGTACATCCCCTATACTCACGGCAGCCAGCAAGTTTTCTCCAGGCAGATATCGCCGCTCCTTCTCTTTGACAGGCATCTGAATAAGTCTTAAGAGCTCGGCACAAGATCTGCTTGTAGCCCTCAAAGGCGCACAAGTCGGTCACGCAGTCATCCAAATAGGGCTTGGGATTGATCAAGGAATGGCAGGGATGGAAAGGCCCGCCCCTGTGTTGACCAATCAAGCCACAAGAGGTCACCCTGCTGTATTTAGCGATCAGCTCCGGAGCACAGCGCCAACATTTGCCATGGCAGCCATGACTGCAGGCTCCGTCTCCAGACTCAACTTTCCAGCTCTTGCCGAACTCCACAGGATCCGTGGCCAAGCTTCCCAAAGAGGTAACCACGTCATCGTTGGGGTCTCCGTTGTAGTTGCCACAGAGGCCACAGACCTTGCTCCGGAAGGCTGGAGTCACCTTCACCGCTAGGTAATGGTTCCAGTCATAATAAACCTTCAGTCCGAACTCTGTCTCAATCGCCAGTTGGTTTCCCCGGTGGTACAGGGAGAGCTTTGCGTCGTGCAGAATTATGGGAAGACGAGAAAGCAGTTGGTTGATCTGGACATGGCAGAGAGAGAGAGAGAAGAATAATCACGATTTTTAGTTAAGATTACAGACTCTGGCTGCAATCCTGTACACATTGACCTGGAAGTAAGTCCCATTGAACTCAATGGGACTTAGTTCCGAATAGACATGCATAGGATTCTGCTGTTTATGAATGAACGGTACTAGAACAGTGGTTCTCAAAATAGTGGGTCGAAAACCGGACAAAAATCGGACGTGGGTCACAATTCCGTGGAGAACCGATCTGAAGCGCGGGGAGGCCTGCAAAGGGGGCGATCCCGGGAGTGCCGCTGTCGCCCTGCTCCCACAAACATTTACTACCTCCCCAACTCATGGGGAGGACTTTGAGAAACGCTGTATTAGAACAATGCAGCAAAACCAATGAATGTGGTGGGGCTAACTTCTGAGTAGATGTGCCTACAATTACACAGTGACTCAGCTAGACTCAACTACCTGAGGCTGCCATCCTATACACATTTTCCTGGGAGTAAGCCTGATTGAACCCAGTGGGACTTACTTCTGAGTAAATATGCATAGGATTGCATTGTGACTGGTGGAAGGAGAAGCTGAGTGTGAGTGTGAGTTTTGATTTGGTACACTTAAGTCCTTCTGTGGGAAAGCACCTTGAGTTGATAAAATGCAAGTTATGCCATTTGTGACTGGAAAAAAGAATGAGGACAGCAAAATGAAGAAGGCTGGGTTTGTTTTGGGTTTTTTTGGACCAATGTAGACTGTAGATGAAATCAAGGCATGTAAAAAGAACTTTGTCACAAGCTGTTGCAAATAAAGGCAGAAGAAGGATATACTAAGGTACATAGATTCAACAACAAACATTTCAGAACAGGACCATGCAAAGATAGGACACAGCAGGGATGTGTATCAAGTCTCTGGGTCCAAGTCTCAAGTCAAGTCCCAAGTCTTTGGTTGCTAGTTGCGAATCCCTATCTATTTAATGGGGAAAATGGGTTTAAACCTGAATAAAATTGGACTTGTTGTAAAAGGCTCCAAATCTCAAGTCGAGTCTTTCGAGTCTTTCACAATCACCGAGTCAAGTCCGAGTCGAGTCATTGATGCGACTTGATTCCGAGTCGAGTCCGGAGTCAATAGACTCAAGTCTACATCACTGGGACACAGACAAAAATACTTATTGCTAGCAACGGACATGAGTCAACAGGGATGTCTTCTGTATCTACTCCACTGGAAATGAAATAGGGTTGCATTAAAAATTAGACTTTCTACCTTCCAGTGATTTCTCTAAGGAATAACATGACGTACAAGAACCCTGGCTCACTACTCTAATAAAACAGCACAGAGATGGGTTCTTACTCTGACGAGGCCGTATTCGTACTTGACCATGGTGATGGTGGTGTTGTAGACTGCGACGGTGACCTGGCTGACAAAAGAGAACGGACTTTTGTCGCTCTTCTGGCTCTTGGTGAATATGTGGAAGAAGGGCAGCTTGGAATGGGGCTTGCAGGTCTTCACCACGGTGTACGTACAAGTACCCTGGAAATCATAGCTGTATCCGTCGAAGGTGTGATAGTGAGGTTGACCAGAGGCCCAGCAGACAGATTGGGTGGGCGAAACGGGAACACACAGGGGCGAGCCGTTCACAACCTTACAGACCGTCCCCTGGGTGCACTGAATTGCGTGGCATGACTGAGCCACTGGGACACATTTGGGTCGGCTGTTGAGCACTTGACATATGGTTCCGAGTGGACATTGGCTGTGTTCGCAGGAGCTTGGCATGGAGATACACTTGGGCCAGCCATTCACGAGGTCACAGACAGTCCCCGGACTGCAGTGGATGTTGTCACAGGAGGAAGGTGCGACGGGCACACATGTTGGGCTCGCATTGATGATTTGACACACAGTCCCCACTTGGCAAAGTACTGAAGCGCAAGATGGTGGAGGAACTGGCACACAATGGGGCTCCCCATTGACGATTTCACACACGGTCCCCTTTTGGCATTCGGCTCTTTCGCAGGAAGCTGGAATCGGCACACAGGTTGGGCTCCCATTCAATATTTCGCAAACAGTACCATCTGTGCAACGTACCGTATCACAAGGATGGGCGGACATGCACACAGGCCGCCCCTCCAAGATGCTACATATAGTTCCCTGTGAACACTGCACTGATTCACAGGAAGGCGACACGGCTAGACATGTTGGTTTTCCATGATATATTTCACATGCCTTCCCTTCTTCGCAGAAAACGGAAGCACAAGACGGTGGTGGGACTGGAATGCATGTTGGCCAGCCATGTACCATCTTGCACACCTTCCCCTCTTGACAGCTGGTTTTTTCACAGGAAGATGGAATGAGTACGCAAGCTGGCAAGCCATGGATGACCTTACAGACAGTACCTTCTGTGCAATGCAGGTGTTCACAAGAGGCTGGTTTGGGAACACATTTGGGCCAACCAGAAATAATTTTGCACATGGTCCCTACCCTGCAGCTGACTCTCTCACAGGATGTGGGGAGTGGCACACATTTGGGCCAACCATCATTGATTTCACAAACAGTTCCCTCGTTGCAATGGATTTTGTCACAGGAAGGGACGGGGGCGCATTTGGGCTGTCCATCAATGATCTCGCACACGGTTCCTACACTGCAGCTGATTTGGTTGCAGGAGGGCTGGACCGGGACGCAACTGGGCAAATTCTCAACGATTTGACAAACAGTCCCAGCTCCACACTGAATTTGGTCACAGGTGGAGTGAGCAGGGACACATCTGACCCAACCGTCGCTGATTTCACACACGGTTCCCAGTTTGCAATTGGCTTGGTCGCAGGACGGAATGGGGACGCATTTGGACGCGCCGTCGCTGATTTCACACACGGTCCCTTCTTTGCAGTGGATGTGACTGCAGGACAGACGGAGCTGTCTAGGTCTCAACGCATCTGTCGCAATGCATCTAGGCCAGCCATCCGTCAATTGACAAGCTGTCCCCACTTTGCAGCTGACTTGATCGCAGGAGGACGGAACAGGGACGCAGGCCGGCCAATCGTCAATCATTTCACAGACCGTTCCATTTTTGCAGGTAATTTTGTCGCAGGAGGCTGGGGCGTGAACACAGGTGGGCCAGCCGTCGATCATTTCACAAACCATTCCTCCTTTGCAACGGATCTGGGTACAGGCGGTTGCAGTGGGTATGCACTGAGGCCAACCATTGACCATTTCGCAAAGAGCCCCCTCTCCGCAATGGATTTTGTCACAAGACGGGGGTATGGCTACACATGCGGGCCAGTCTTGAACCATTTGACAAACTGTCCCTAGCTGACAGTAAATATTTTCACAGGAGGGAGGGACTGGAACACACTTCGGCCAACCATTGACTACCGTACAGATGTGCCCCTCTTTACATTGCAGCTTCTCGCAGGTGGAAGGAACAGGGACACATTTGGGCAGACCGTCAACAACGGCACAAGCAGTCCCCTCGTTGCACTTCGTTTGCAGACATGGAGGGGGCAGAGTAATACAGGTGGGCCATCCATGAATGACTTCGCATACGGTTCCCTGTCTGCAGCTATATCCATCGCAGGACAGTGGGAGGGGTACACATGTCGGCCTTCCGCCAACCATTTCACACACCGCCTCCTCTTTGCAAACAATTGAGGCACAAGTCGTGGGCGCATCCGGGATGCACGTTGGCCAGCCGTTGACAATATCGCATATCGTCCCTTTTTTGCATTCGACTTTCTCACAGGAGTGTGGGATAGGGATGCACACGGGCCACCTGTCCACAATTTCGCAGATGGTTCCCACCCGGCACTGAATTTTGTCACAGGACATTATGGCGGGCACACACACTGGAGACCCGTTAATGTTCTCGCAGATAGTCCCCTCTTGGCAGATAATCTGGTTGCAAGAGGATGGAATGGCAACGCATGTGGGCTTATCGCTCACGATCTTGCAGACCGTCCCTGGTTTGCAGTCCGTCTTGTCACTGCAGGACATTGGGATGGGTAGACATCTGGGCAAGCCGTTTTCCATCTTGCATTCAGTACCAACCTCACAGTTGAGGTCTTCGCAAGATGGCCCTGGGATGCATTTGGGCCACCCACCCACAATATCACACACCGTCCCTCGTTGGCACTCAATATGCAGGCAGGATGGTGGCACTGGGACGCACTTGGGTTGGCCATCGACGATCTCGCATATCGTTCCTTTTTCGCACAGAGTGACACTGCACGATGCTGAAGCTGGTACACATTGAGGCTGCCCATGAATCATCTTGCACACAGTCCCATCTTGGCATTGGAGATGCTCACAGGAAGCCTGGGTGGGCACACACTTGGGCCAGCCATTCATGAGGTGGCATGTTGTTCCTTGGTTACATGGAGTATTTTGGCAGGATGCCCGCACTGCGATGCATTTTGGCCAACCGTTCGTTATCACACATTTGGTGCCTTCTTTGCACTGGACAGCTGCGCATGACGAGGGTAGCTGCGTGCATTTAGGGAAGCCACCTGCCAGATCACATGCCGTCCCTTCTGGGCACTGGACGTGGTGACAAGATGGGCGAGAGACACATGTGGGCAGGCCCTGGACTATCTCACACAAGGTCCCCTCTTGGCATTTGATGGTCTTGCAGGTCTCGGGGACGCACTGCGGCTGGTTGCGCTTCATGATGCACACGTATCCTTTCCCACAAGGCATTCCGCTGCAGGGGTTGGGATGATGGCCCCCTGGAGGCAGAGCTTCTAGAAGACAAACACAGATCATCACTAAAGGGAAGAGAGACCAGTACAGAACTTCATGGCAGGGATGTGGATCAAGTCTCTGACTCCAAGTCTCAAGTCAAGTCCCAAGTCTCTGGGTTCAAGTCTCAAGTCAAGTCCCAAGTCTTTGCCCCCAAGTTCCGAGTCTTTGGTTGCGAGTTGCAAGTCTCCATTTATTTAATGGGGGAAACGGGTTTAAACCTGAATAAAATTCAACTTGTCGTAAAAGGCTCCAAGTCTCGAGTCGAGTCTTTCGAGTCTTTTACAAATGCCGAGTCAATTCTGAGTTGAGTCATTGATGCAACTTGATTCCGAGTTGAGACCGAGTCAATAGACTCAAGTCTACATCACTGCTTAATGGAAGCCCCACAGTGCCGTGGAGGTGAAGAGAAGCTAACAGCCAATGAGAGCATTCTGTGAAACAGAGAATCACAAGGCTTGTTCTCATGTCCCAACATTTCTGTACATGGCAGCTGTGAATTTTAAGCATCACTTTTCGAGTTTTGGCTGTGTTGCATTGTTTTTGGCATTCATAAGAATGCCAGTGCCAAATGCAGAGGTCAACTGGCTTGCATGACACTCTATACAAAATATCCATGCTAATTTCATGCAGCCCTGTCATTTGCAGGACCAGCTCCGTACATCAGCACATCAAAAAGTCAGCATGGTCTAACTAGAAGTGATGGATGCTACATAAAGAGTTCTGTAAATTGGCTCAGTCACATTTCCTTCGTCTGTCTCCCTGAATTTTTCATCCCTTTCCTCTAGAGAAGTATTTCCCAAACATTTTTGACCTGCGACTCCCTTGATTATTGGCGACCATTGGCTGCGGCTCCCCGTTACATTATGTTGATGCCTGCCAATTGGCACTGCACTGTATTCCAAGAGGATCCTGTAGCACTCTGCGGTTCCCCTGGCTGGTATCCGCGGCTCCCCTGGCTGGTATCCGTGGCTCCCCTGGGAGCTGCACCTCCCAGTTTGGGAACCACTGCACTAGAGTCTCTAGACACTTTCTTCTTGTCTCCAGAACCCTGTTCACTCACTCTAAACATGCAATTTACTGAACAAGGAGGAGCAAGGCCATGCCTGTTGGTCATATCCCTTAATGGCTACCTGTTCATCTGAAAGTGTACATGCATACAACGGTACATGCGTAGGGACTCAGTTCTCACATCCAGGCAAACGTATAGCCATTGAGGGCATGATCAGCAAGCATGCCAGAATTGGGGGTGAGGCCAGCAGGTGTGATCTTACTCTCCCTTCCACACATTCAGTCAATGACATGACAGTCACACATTCAGAGGGGATGACATGAAATGAGTTGTTATAGAAGGGGCATTATTTATAGAAGGGATTATGTTGCCATAGCTTAATGGGGAGAAGTGGAGCAACTGGAGAACATAAAGATCCTGGAGAGATCAGAGGAAGTCTGGATGTGTAGCATGTAATAAGAAGGGAGGACTTACGGGTGATGCCAAGGGCCACTGAGCCATAGCTATTGAGATGGGTGAAGCCGATGCTCAGCAGGCTGAAAGGGGTCTTGGGGTGCATCACAAAATGTGTGTCCAGTTCCCCACTGAAGCTGAACTCAGTCCAGGAGAAGGAGCTGCCTGTTATGACCTTCCAAGGGGCAGATTGCAGAGATTGCTTGTCAAACGTGATACTCCGGCAGGCACTGCTCTCAGCTACAAGGAGGGCCAGGTTCTTGAAGCCCTCCTGACCTAGGATGTAGTAGGCTTTGGAGTAGTCAGACATTGCCAGGACACTGGACAGAAAGGGGTCATAGGGGACCCCATTTTTGACCCCGCCCGTGGAGTAGAAGAGAACCTGGACACCAACTTCAGAAGAGATGTACAGAGGGTTTTGGGCCCGTACTTCAAGAGCGATCACCTGCCCAGGGTGCAGTTGGCGTTTGCTCTGCGTGGAGCCAGCATGAATCTGGAGATGCGTCTTCTGGTGAGCGGTCACATAGACCACGTCGTAATTGGTCTGGGAGGATAGTGGAGCTACCAAATAGACTTTGCCCCATCTTCTGGTGGGCAGCAGCTGCTCAAAGACATGTTGGCAATTGTTGTGCGACCAGATGCAGCTGTGGCCAGACAAGACCGCGACAGGCTTGTGGGACACCACTTTGGTACCCGAGAGATCCTGGTGACTTTGGATCTGGGCGGCTTGGTAAGCTTCAAGGGAGATGGCGAGTTTGCTTCCTGCTGGGTAGGTTGCTCCTTGGAAGGTCACTTGGCTTGTGAGGTAGATGAAGACTTGGGTAGGATCCTGACTGGCGATCACAGAAAACTCCTGGAAGCCCTTGGAAGCTATTCCAAGAGGTGTTGTCACGTAGTAGGTGTTCCCGATTAAATATCTAGGGTAGACGACGGTAGTGTCAGCAGAATTGGGTTTGGAGTTGAGTGAGAGGACCGTGATTTCATGGGAGGCCTTGACGATGACGGTGGAGTGGACCATTTTGGTCCCGACCATTTCAACATGGGCCGGCAGTTGTACTGGCACCGTTTCACCACTGTTAATGACAAAGTCCTTCTGGAATGTGGACTTGTGGAGAGCAACGGTGACGGAGGTGCCATCTTGTAGGCCAGTGATGAAGACTTTGAACTTGCCTTCCCCAGAACTTCCCTGCACTCCGTTCTCCATGAAAGCTGTCATGAAGTGCTTCCCTTGGGGCCCACCGGAAGCTGTGCCTGAAGCAACAGGAGGGAAATGCATGCGCTGAATTAGCAGGAAGAGCAGATCAATGATGCTTTGACGGTTTTAATGTGGTCATGAGCGATTTTCAACCAGTGTGCCATACGCCGCAAATGCTCTGCAGGTGTGCTTTGGGAGTTTGGGGGAGGGTCATATATTAGTAGGGCCATTGGGAGATGTGAGCCCCCAGCCAGCAGTGTGGTGTTCGTTGCCAACTGTAAAAAAACAGATGGTGTGCCTTGACAATTTTATCGCCTTCCCAGTGTGCTGTGAGATGGAAAAGGTTGAAAATCGCTGACCTAAAGACTGTGCCTGGTCTCCATAGCACATGAATCTAGGTCCGTGATGGCGAACCTACGACATGCGTGTCACAGGTGACACGCGAGGTCATTTTGGGTGACACGGCAGCGTTTCCCCCAGAGCCCCGACACACCTTATATTTTCGCAAACGTTTTACAGGCTTGTCTTGAACATTTAGGGCATGGGTTTTGGCAGACTTCTTTCAAATTATTATCTAGTAAAACTCAGCAACAAAAAAGTCACTAATTGATGTTAAATAAAATGCAATGTGTTCTATAGTTGTTTTTAGTTCAGTTCAATTCAATATTACTATTAAAAGCAGCAATAGTCAAAGTACTATTAAAAGTTGGACACACACACCCCCAGCAGAGTCAAGTTAGGCATTTTCAAAAATTTTGACACACCAAGCACAAATGGTTTGCCATCACTGATCTAGGTGGAGGGGGCTGGCATGGTGGGGCCATGATTCTTTGAGGCATTGCTCCGAAGCCAAATTTTGGGAGCTTGTCCTTTTTGTATGAACTGTGCATGCGCATGTGTGTATGTGAATTTAGAACTTCCAAAAAGGTAGTTTCTGAACCCAAACATGCAGACCTTTGGTGCCACCTCTAGCTGGATCAGACCAAGGGTCTATCGCAGGGGTGCCAACCTTCCACCACGAGGGCCTCTGTGTTCTTAAGAGTTGTGTAGAAGACAGAAACTTGGCAGCTGCATGTGCTGATGGTACTGCTAAAGCAGCTGCACCTGCTGAAATGCCCTCACCTATGCAACCATTTAAAGGTCTAGGCACATTCATGTTGAAAGGTTCGTCACCACTGGTCTATCTAGTCCAGCATCCTGCGTCCCACAGTGGCCAACCAGACACCAGGAAACCCACCTGCAGAACATGGCCTTAACCCTCTTCTACGACCCCCCCCCCACAAATGCTATGCAGTGTCATCATGTCTTCGAACATGGAGATTCCCCATAGCCATCATGACTAAGAGACAGTGGTAGATCTCTCTTCCCTCGCTATGAATGTGTTTAATTCCCCTTTAAAGCCATCTACGTGGGCACTTTTCTTCAGGGGCACAGATGAAGCAAAGCAGCCTTCAATATTATCTCTAAGCAAGCTGTCGGTATCTCCACGTTTTATCTCCAAGTCATCATTTACAGGTGCCATAGAAGATTTCAAAGCCTTTCTCATTGGAATCTTGCCTCCTGATACAACTCACAATAGAAGCCCATTTAGCACAAGTTCCTTCTCAAAAGGATCTATTTCTAAAAAGTCTCATCTATTATCTTCCTCAACTTGGCTTAAGTATCTTTGCTATGGAGGTCTAGCGATTGTCTTCCAAAGTGTAGCAAGCAGGGTCTCTGCACCCTCTAAAAACTTCAGAGCAACATCCTGAGGTTGTCGTCCTATGCATTTTGTTCCACACTGTCATCGAACAGACACACCAGTGGATCATATGTCTACACTACACCTAGTGTTTCCTTAAAAGCTTCAACGATCATTTTCTAAAACTCTTTGGGGCGGTACCGCATATCCAATATATCGCCATTGTTGTCGAGTGAACTCAACCTGGACCATTTGCTATACATTTCCATCAAATTTGCCATAACCACCATCATGCAGCTGTTTTTTAATGCCGGTCTCTATGAATCCCATGAAAAGAAAGAACCCTTTGGGTTTTGTTGTCGGAGAGGCGACAACAAGCAAGCAAGAATCACAAATGTTGGCCCCTTCCCATCCCTTTCACACAAAAAGCTAGCCATGATGACTACACTTAAGAACATAAGAAGAGCCTTGCTGGATCAGGCCAAAAGCCCATCTAGACCAGCTTCCTGTATCTCAAAGTGGCCCCACCAGATGCCTCCAAGAGCACAAAGCCAACAAGATAACCTGTTTCCTGCTGCCACTCCCCTGCACCTGGCACAGAGAAAACCTACTTCTAAAGCCAGGAGGTTGCTTATGGCTTAACCTGTGATGGTATTTTCCTCCATGATTAAGTTTCCTTATCCAAACCCCTTTTAAAGGCATCTAGGCCAGGTGCCATCACCACATCCTGTGACAAGGAGTTCCACAGATGAATTACACGCTGAGCAAAGATTAGAGAATCTTACTTACCACAAAGGAGAAGGATCCAGGCCCACCACAGCAACATTGTGGGAATTCTCCTTCCTGGAAAGTAAAGGAGAAACAGAAAATTGTGGGATGCACAAATAAACTGGGTAAAGTAGGATACTGGCATTCTTGCAGGTTCCTCTGTGTGATCGAGAAATTCTGGTCAGTTTCAGGTATAGTAACCCTCACTTAAAGTCGTTTCATTTTAAAGTTGATGGGAAAATGCCATAGGACCGCTTACATTTATCAATTAGCCTCTAGTAAAATTGGTTTTGTTATAAGTCGTTTCGCTTCAAGTCGCAGTTTCCAAGAAGAACCTATCAACAACTCTAAGGGAAGACTGGTACTGAAGATTGCGCCTTGCTCGGAGTGGGAACAGACAGATCTGGCTGCCCTTTTGGGACATGGAACTATTTAATCTTTTGATTTTGTCTGTAAACTGCTTTGTGAACTTTTTGTTGAAAAGCGGTATATAAATACTGATAATAATAATAATAATAATAATAATAATAATAATAATAATATTAACAACAACAACAACAACAACAACTCTGAGAAATTTCACTTGTCACGTAGAAATGTTTGTGACTTCTCTTGAAAAAAATCTCTGTATTTTACCTTGGGGGGGGGGAATCCTTAAACTTTCCTTCAAATTTTCCTTTGTGTGAAATTTCAGCATTGAACTCAACTGTTTTGGGCAACTATTTTGGAGAAATTGTAAGACATTTGCTGATGGGAAAAGGGACTCATTCACTCTCTAATAATATCTGTTTTCTCCTACCTTGATGGGCTGGTCTTCTCAGGCTTGATTTACCTCATTCCTGATGTCCTGCTGAAATTCCGGCTTCAAATCCTGAGTTTTCTAGTCTCCGGGATCAAGGTACCAGCCAATGGGGTAAGGGACACTCCTTCTTGATGCGGTTGGGCATTATTCTGCTTGCAATATTCTGAATGAAAGCCAGAATCCTTTGCATACTGGATACTTCATAGCACTGGAGGCAGGTTCAATCTTCCAGATATGCTGACTTGGCGCTGGCAATGCTAACAGTTGTCACATGGGGGCAGCCCTGAGCACATACTGTAGCTTTTCTTTCAAGACACATATTCTTAATTTTTCCTGGGGATTTTACATGAATTGGCACAACCGACAGCACAATCCTATCCAACTTAACCAGTGGTGCAGCGAGAACTGGAGGCCCCAGAACGGAAAGGGGATTCAAATCCCCACCAAAGGGGTTGAAATCTCCCCTCCAAAGCCTCCCACCCTGCCCTCCCCTGCTGGTTACACCAGTGGTGTAAGTTGGATAGGATTGCGTTGTGAATTATGCGAGTAGAGAGAAGTACAGAACAAAATATCACCAACGCACGTGTCTTTTTCATTCTGTCCAAAAAGCAAATCTGGAAACATTCATTGTGGAGGTGCTGCATGGAAATGTGTCACTGATGATAACCCTTGGAATGCTATTGAGAGGTTATGCACTGAGAACGGTTCCTTTCCCTTCATGGGTTGTGCCTTTAAAAGGCAAATCAACTCAGATGATTTTTGCATCCGCTCCAGAGACTTTGTGGCATCGCGGTATTTAAACGATGCTTCCACCTCTTTCCTGGGGTGGGGCCAATGCGATCTGAACCTTATTGGGACAGCGTGTTCCTTGAGAACCATGATGGTGCATCATCCCTTGGCATGGTCACTCCCTTTCAATCTCACAGTCCATTATCTGGAAAGCCAGTTCTGGTGCAATGCATCCTGGGATCCCCTGAACCTTCTCCAGTGTTCGCCTCTTTGACATCTGTTCCCTGGTGTCTGATGAGCAACTGCTGTGTTGCCTCCATGGTTTCCTTTCACATCCGTCTTTTCTTCTAGGCAACCGTGAAATGATGAGGTAGCCAATGAGATAGGACGATGTGACAATGCTCCTGAAGGCAAATGAAGCCAATGCAGAGTAATGGGTTTACCCTCGCTCTGAGTTAGCTTCATTTGGTCTCAATGATGTCATCTCAGAGGGGCAAAATTGTTTGTGAAATGTTTGTGGAAATTGTTCATGAATCTTCCCAGTTTGGCTCAGCCTTATTGTTAAACAATTAATCTAATCAATTAATTGACGAAACTTTACAGACCTAAATGTTGTTCAAGAGTAGCAGCAAATACTCTGTTTGGAAGAGTCAGAGGTACTCCTGTGTGCTTGAACTTGACTTTTTTTCCCCTCAGGAGTCAAAGGGTTAAGCTGTGGTGCTGGAGAAGACTCCTGAGAGTCCCTTGGACTGCTAGGAGATCAAATCAGTCAATTCTAAATGAAATCAACCCTGACTGTTCCCTGGAAGGACAGGTACTAAGGCTGAAACTCAAATATTTTGGCCACCTAATGCAAAGAGAGGACTCTCTGGAGAAGACTCTGATGCTGGGAAAGATTGAAGGCAGAAGGAGTAGGGGAAGGCAAAGGATGAGACGGTTAGACAGCATCACTGATGCAACGAACATGAAAATGAGCGAACTCAGGAAGATAGTGGAGGACAGGAAGGCCTGGCGGGATATGGTTCATGGGATCACGAAGGGTCGGACATGACTTAACGACTGAACAACAACAACAAATAAGGTGGAATGATTACTCCACCAGTCTTTTGTTAGACAGGATTGGGCTGTTAGACTCACAGCAGGAGTCTTCTGTAGACACATTTTGTCTCCCAATGGTAAATGTATTCAGCTGAACTGGGTCCTGTCCATGTGGTCTTCCTGGCCATCCCTGGCATGCTTTGTCTGCTTGCCTCTCTGATCTTGTTCCTGGAGCCTGCTCAGGATTTATTCTGCGGAGCAAAGCGAAGATCATAGCATGACTCAATTACACCATTTCTTCCCTTAATTGCTAAACAAACTGAAAGCAGTGACACGGTCGCTGTGGAGCGACTGCGCCGAGATTTATGGGTAAGAGTGTGTCTGATTGATCTCACTCTGAGCCTTGGAAGGTGAGAGAGCTGAATGCAGGTCACTCTGGAGAAGTGGCAGATCTGTCTTTAGGCCTGTCAGATGGGAGGAGGAGGAGGAGGAGAGGAGGAGAGGAGGAGGAGGAGGAGGAGGGAACAATTGCAATGCCCCAAATTCAGGGGCAGCAACATTGGAGGGGCATTTTGATGTGGTGGTGTTTTTTTTTTTTTTTTTTGCAGTTTATTTATTTTTTATTTTTTTATTTTATTTATTTTTCACATTTTTATACCGCCCTTCCTCCAAGGAGCTCAGAGTGGTGTACATATTTCCTCCCTTCCTTTTTGTCCTCACAACAACCCTGTGAGGTAGGTGGGGCTGAGAGATAGTGACTGGCCCAAGGTCACCCAGGAAGCTTCACGGCTAAGCGAGGATTTGAACCTGGATCTTCCAGGTCCACGTCCGACTCCCAAACCACTACACCATCCTGGCTCCAGCAGTGGCAATACAAGTCGTGTCCTTCCAGTGGCCGGTGGTTCCCATGTCTGTTTTGGGGGTGGATGTGTGGGGCGGTGATGCTACATCAAGACAGAGCATCATTCCAAGGTGATTTTTTTTTTGGGGGGGGGAATGGCCACCACTTGGGCTGACTTGTTTTTCCCCAAAGTCCCATTGCAATGTACAGGTTGAGCATCCCTTATCCGGACTGCTTGGGATGGGACGCTGTCTGGATTTCGGATTTGTCTGCATTTTGGAATATTTGCATAAATATAATGAGATATCTTGGGATGGGACTAAATAAACACGAAATTCGTATACACCTTATATACACATAGCCTGAAAGTTCTTTTATACACTATTTTGAATAATTTTGTGCCCCAGTATGCCATGTGCTATGCCAGCCAGGTGCTGGAAAAAAAGTTTTTTTAAAAATGAGTCATAGCCCCCCCCCCCAAATGTCTGGATATTGGAATAGTCTGGATTTAGGATGTTCAGATAAGGGGTAACCAACCTGTATCATGATGTTTTGTCATTGTGGGAAAAAAAATGCTAACCGGGAGGAAAACTGTTCCCAGTTCGAAACAAACCGTGGAGGCAAAAGAATGCAGAACAGGTAAGGCTGTTCACAACCTGCAAGCCTCTCAAATGTGAAGCTGAGAGTTTTCAGGAGGGACCTTTCAGCTCATCACTACGGGAAATGCTGCCCCGATAGCTTCTTCTGAGGGTCTTCCTGCTTGGGCAGGCCAGATGGGCACTGTACCCCCGGCTAGTGTCTCTGCATGAATGATGGCATGATATCTGTCGCATGGAGAAGATCAGAGGCTGCCATGTGACGAACTTATGAGTTACCTATTTTACGGAGAACAAAAGCCACCATGCTCGTGACCTGGGCGGCGGTTTCTTGAAGCCCAATTATTGCAATCAAGGGAGCATGGGGACCTCAGTTAGGATTGTACCAGGACAGGATGGAAGCAGATAACAATGGCAGCCATGGCTAATAATGGCAGCCTGAAGGACCACACTGACTCTCATCTGGGTCAGCGTCCTTTCAGGCCCTGAGGACAAACAATGGGACGTTGAGAACTTCTCTTCAAAGGAGGAGAGGAGTGCCGAAGGAAGGAAGGAAGAGAGGCTTCTAGATAGGCCTGCAGTCTAATGTGATATTGTTGGCTGTGTGCTCCCGGAGGCATCTGGTGGGCCACTGTGAGATACAGGAAGTTGGACTAGATGGGCCTTTGGCCTGATCCAGCAGGGCTCTTCATATGTTCTTAATGTGAGGGAAGGTACTTGTTGTATCTGCTGGAATACAGTTTCTTTTTAATGGGAGAGAGGGCAAGACAGGGTCTCTAAGAAGAATTTTTATCAGGGGGTACAAAGTTTCATGGGGTGCCCTTCTCAAAGGGGTGAAATGGGGTGGCGGTGGCAAAAGGGCAGGTGGAATTGGGGCAGGGAGGGGGTAAATCAAGGCAGGAGGAGGGCAGCGATGGCTGGAAAAAAACTCTGGAGGGCAGCGATGGCTGGAAAAAACTCTGGAGGGCAGCGATGGCTGGAAAAAACTATGGCTCCCAGGTCTGCTGTGTTTCCCAGTGCAGAGCTCAGATCTACCTGCCTGGTCTAACAGGTCTAACTCTGCTTTCCTTTTCATCCTGCAGGTCCAGGTCGAGTCTGGGTGAGATCAGAAAATGTTCCAGGCCCCCTCCTTTAGCTCCTGGGCACACTTTTTGACCCCAGGCCTGGGTACAATTTGCCCCCCTTGGGTACAATTTACCCCATAGGCCCTGGGGCAAGACATTTGCAACCAATCACGGCTGGCCACATGAACACATGTGGTTGTACCCATCACTCTCCCAACCACATACTTTCAGACAAGCTAGTGTAGCAGCAGGAAAATAATGGAAAGATTAGCAATCCTTCGTACCCACTGGTGTCGCTGGAGGTGGGGCGGAAAGCTAAGTTCTGCAGCTTTCCGCCCCACTGTTACTCTCCGGTACGAGGCGCCCCGCCCCCTCGTCATAGGAGCCCGTCAGCGGAGAGAAAGCAATGCGCAGGAGAGTCCCTGCACGTTGCTTTCTCTCCGCTGACGGGCTGCTACGACGAGGGGGCGGGGCGCCTCGTGCCGGAGAGTAACGGTGGGGCGGAAAGCTGCAGAACTTAGCTTTCCGCCCCACCTCCAGCAACGCCAGTGTTCCCACCCACCCCCTGCACCCACCACCTTGATTCTTCCTGTTTCCTTTTGCAATTTTGCCCCTGCGGTGAAACACCCTGACTTTTGCCATTTTATTTTTCTTTTTTTTTTTACCTGTTTTGGAGCTTGCAATCATCTCAGATCCTGAAGGGGCTGCTGAGTCATTTGATGGTGGCAGCCATGTGTGCTCCATTGCTGTCCACCCTTCTTCGGCCCCTTCCCCAACTAACCAATAAGCAAAGAACTCACCTGTGAGTTAGCTCACTGGACCATGAACAGGGCTGGCCCACCCGTGAGGCCAACTGAGGAGGCCGCCTTAGGCACCAGATTGATAGGATTGTCCAGCTCTGTCTGCCTCCTTCGCCCCTCTTTCTCTTTCCACTCTCTGGATTAGAGGAAGAAGTGGGGACAGAGAGGAAGAGGAAACATGGAGGGGAGGGGAGTGCTGAGTTAGAACATTGGATGGCAGGAGGAGCAGAGGGTGGCACATTGTCGGGTAAGGGGGCAGCATCCCGTCTCAGGCATCAGGAGTTCCAGGGCTGCGCTGGCCCTGCCCATGAAGCTCAGCTGACTCCCAAGAGTAGGGAAGCCCAGGGCTCAGGTGATCGGCTACGGTAAGCAACTGCTTTGTGTGACTGTGTACTTGTGCAGGGGCAGCAGACCAGAGCTAGGCAGCGTTCCAGGTTGCAGTGGGTGCCCCCCACTTTTCAACATGACAGTCTTCTGCCATCACTGGGCACCACCTCAAAATCCTACATGTTTTGTTGCAACTAACCTGGCAACTCTGCTCTTCTTGGGACTTGCCTAAGACATTTCATCAAGAAGACAGCCTCATAAGAACATATGAAGAGTCCTGCTGGATCAGGCCAAAGGCCCAGCTAGTCCAGCTTCCTGTATCTCACAGTGGCCCCAACAGATGCCTCAGGGAGCACACAAGACAACAAGAGACCTGTATCCTGTCGCCACTCACTTGCACCTGGCATTCAGAGCAAACCTACTTCTAACCAGGAGGTTGCTTATGACGTGTAACCTTTCCTCTCTGAATCTATCCAATCCACTTTTAAAGGCATCTAGGACAGGTGCCATCATCACATCCTGTGGCAAGGAGTTCCACAGATTAATTCCACGCGGGGTGAAGAAATATTTTCTTTTGTCTCTTCTAACTCTCCCTCCACTCAATTTTAGTGCATGTCCCTTGGTTCTGGAGTTGTGTGAGAGGGAAATGAACTTCCCTCTGTCCCTCTATCCTCAAGCAATGCTACTGTTGACCGACTTCCTACCAACTAAACGAGGATAGGATTAGGCTGTAAGAGACTGACAGCCCAGCCTCATGCACAGTTGCTCAAACGTCAGCCCCGCTGTGTTCAAGGGGACTTTCCCCATGGCAGGATGCAGCATTAATCCAGGATGCGATTGGGAGGGGGGGGGGGGCGGAATAATTCTTGGTAGTGCCAATACACACAAGTGACCAGCAGAGGGTGCCATTGTACTAATGTAAGTTGGCCCAATGATTTTTTTTTTAAAAAAAACAACTCATAACCTGAACTGAAAGCCCTGCAGAGTTAAATGTATGTTAGAAGTTCCTCATTGCAGCAATCAGTGGCAGGGGTGGTTTCGGATTATGAATTAGGGGTAGGAAAATGAACCAAGTGGTGGCCCGGAGCAGTAAATGGGAAGGAGGAGGAGCTGCCCGAAGTGCATGGTTTCTGTGCATCAGGAATTAGCTTCTCACCTTTGCCTTCAAAATCCTCCATTCAAGGTGTTGGTGTGGGAACTGGATGCTTCAAGGACTATTACTGGCCACACCTGTCTCCTGCACTCCGTATTCTTAACATGAGAACATCAGAAGAGCCCTGTTGGATCAGGCCAAAGGTCCCTTCCAGTCCAGCTTCCTGCATCTCACAGGTGGCCCCACCAGATGCCTCAGGGAACACACAAGACAACAAGATACCTGTATCCTGTCGCCACTCCCTTGCACCTGGCACAGAGAAAACCTACTTCTAAAACCTCTTCATCAGAGGTCTTGCTCTGCGGGGCGTAACAAGGATGGAGCCTGACGGGCAGCTGCTCCAGGCACAACGCCAGGGGGGCACAACCCTCAGGCCCCACCACTTAATGGCTGGCATCGCGTTCGGCTCGGAACACGCCAAGCCAAATGTGAGGGCCGCCATTTGCCTGCTGCCTTCTCACGCGGCTCCTTCCCCTCATGATTGTGAACGAGAAGGGGGCTGCGCATGGAGGCAGCAGGCAATTGGCAGTCATCGCATTCTGCTCAGGGTGGTCCGAGCAGAACGCGATGCGCGGCCGAGTCCTCCTGTCTCCGCATGCCCCCTTCTCTTCACGATTGTGCAGAGAAGGAGCGGCACATGGAGGCAGCCGGCAATTGACAGCCCTTGCATTCCGCTCGCACCGAGCGGAATGTGACGTCATGTAATGTCTTTTTCAGGAAATGCGAGTGGAATGTGATGTCACTTCTGGGGCTCAGGAAGCTCCTGTCCCAGGCAGCATGGGAGTTTGTTACGCTCCTGTTGTGAACTGAAGCATGGTTGGCTGGGATGCAGGTTCAAGTGAAGCCCCGTGATTATGGAATGCCTTTTCCCAGGAGGCCCCAATGTTGCCTATTTTCAAGCGGCTGATGGACCAGCCAGCCCCACCCATGGATTGGAAAGGAAAACACAGGTAACCCAATAATTTGAGCAGACGTCGGAAAAAGACAATGGGCATCAGAAAAGAGGCATGGAGTAGTGAAGATTGAAGTGTGGGAACTCCTGGCTGGCATAGCACATGGCATGCTGGGGCACCAACTTCTTAAAAATATTGTATAAAATGACCTTCAGCCTATGTGTATAAGGCAGTGATGGTGAACCATTTGGGCTTGGTGTGTCAAAATTTTTGAAAATGCCTAACTTGACTCTGCTGGTGTGTTCCCCCCCCCCCCCACTTTTAATAGTACTTTGACTATTGCTGCTTTTAATAGTAATTTTGAATTGAACTGAACCGAAAACTATAGAACACATTGCATTTTATTTAACATCAATTAGTGACTTTTTTGTTGCTGAATTTTGTTAGATAATAATTTGAAAGAGGTCTGCCAAAACTTTTGCAAAGATATAAGGTGTGTCGGGGCCCTGGAGAAAACACTGGTGTGTCACCCAAAATGACCTTGCATGTCACCTGTGACACGCGTGTCATAGGTTCGCCATCAGGGGTATAAGGTGTACATGAGACATAAATGAATTTCATGTTTAGACTTGGGTGGGGTCCCATCCCCCAAGATATCTCATATTATGCAAATATTCCAAAATCCAGACAAATCCAAAATCCAGACAACTTCCTGTCCCATGCAGTCTGGATAAGGGATACTCAACCTGTGCTGCAAACAAACAAGCAAACAACAAACAAACATGGTTGTTTAGGGATTTTGAAAGTACTTGATTATGCCATCCATTGGCTTGTAAGGCTCAGGCCCAAGCCGAACGTTCTTGGTGCCTGTCGCCATCTCCTTACTCGCCATCTGCCTTCTCTGTTTTTTATTATAAAAAAGATCAGTAAATGAAATTATCCATCTCCAGATCAACATGATCTCTGCATTTTCCTCCAGTGTGCCGGTCAGTGTATTATTTCAATACGGAATTGCAAACTCTGCAGTTCCCAAGGAATGTTCACCTTCTTCTAGCACGGATGTCTACAGCTAGCATTGCAGCATTCACTTATTGAGTTTTACTGTATTTCTAGACGTAGGATGCAGTTTCTACAAGGAGATTGGCAGAAATGTTGGGTGCCCTCCCGGCGCCTGGCGCGTGGGGGTGGGGCCTGCGTCACGTCATGTCGACGTGCCCCCCCACCCATTTTCTGCTCATTTCGGAGCGTAACGGGCTCCAGGGAGGGAGGGAGAACCGACACAACACGGTGCTTCGCGTCAGTGACTGCCCCACCCTCCCGCCCGAGCGCCTGGTTCGAGTGAACCACGTGCTCCACCGTGGTTACGTCTCTGGAGATTGGCTTGAAAATCACGGCAGGGTCCCAGAGGGAGGAGACCAACCGGGGTTAGGTCTGGAGGAGGCTTGAGATGTTGCTCCAAGCTCCAGTAGGACTCCTTGTATTTGTCAGTAGGGAGACACAACTGCTTTGTTTGTTTAACACCTTCAGCTAATATACTGAAGTTTCTGTTTGGTCTTGGTTTGAGTAATGCAAACATACACAGAGATTATGAGCAATGTAAACTCCCCAGTGATAATTTTGGCTACGGGCCACACACAGAGAACAACAGGAATTCTCAGACCTGTAAGTGAGCGATGACGTTCCAATTAAGGTTGAGATTCCGGGACTGATCCCTCACTTTGTATTTCCTCCTCTGTGGCTATGAAATGTATTTCCTCCGAAACGTTTCTCCCAAGGCAAAGGCTGGTCTGATGGGAGTCTTGTGTTTTGGTTTTGTTCCATGGACATAAAAAAAACCACAGTGGTCATATCTATCCTGTATCCCTGCCCTATATGCATGGTAAGGTGAATCATGGAGAAGACTCCTGAGAGTCCCTTGGACTGCTAGGAGATCAAATCAGTCAATTCTAAATGAAATCAACCCTGACTGTTCCCTGGAAGGACAGGTACTAAGGCTGAAACTCAAATATTTTGGCCACCTAATGCGAAGAGAGGACTCTCTGGAGAAGACTCTGATGCTGGGAAAGATTGAAGGCAAAAGGAGAAGGGGAAGGCCAAGGATGAGATGGTTAGACAGCATCACCGATGCAACAAACATGAAAATGAGCGAACTCAGGAAGATAGTGGAGGACAGGAAGGCCTGGCGGGATATGGTTCATGGGATCACGAAGGGTCGGACACGACTTAACGACTGAACAACAACAAAAGAGCCAGGATGGTATAGTGGTTTGGGAGTCGGACTTAGACCTGGAAGATCCAGGTTCAAATCCCCGCTCAGCCACAAAGCTTCCTGGGTGACCTTGGGCCAGTCACTATCTCTCTCAGCCCCACCTACCTCACAGGGTTGTTGTGAGGACAAAAAGGAGGGGAGGAAATATGTA
This sequence comes from Plestiodon gilberti rubricaudatus, assembly GCA_026170595.1. Taxonomy (NCBI): domain Eukaryota; kingdom Metazoa; phylum Chordata; class Lepidosauria; order Squamata; family Scincidae; genus Plestiodon; species Plestiodon gilberti. Next base: position 3,250,995 of record JANXHW010000011.1, read on the forward strand.
CACCACTCTGAGCTCCTTGGAGGAAGGGTGGTATAAAAATGTGAATAAATAAATAAATAAATAAAATGTTAGGGTTGGATTGGAACCTTGGAGATGAACTAGTCCAACCCTCTGTTCAGTGCAGGCAACTGTTACAGCACCCGTGACCAGTGGCCATCCATGTCTCTGCTTGAAAACGTCCTACGAGGGAGAACCTACAACTGTCCAAGGCAGACTGTTCCCATGCTGGGCAAGTCTTCAAGTTGGGAAATATATCCTTATGTCTACCCTAAGGCTCCAATCCTATCCAGCACTCTGTGGGCACACAGAGCCCTTTGCAGCAACAGAAAACACGTCCTGCCTGTTTAGGCTGTGCTGCATCTGATGAAATTCATAGCATATGCATGAAACGTCATCATGCCAGATATGTTTTAAAAGTGTTTTATTGTATTTTTTAAAGAAGACTTTTAAAGTCTACACCAGGATGGTGTAGTGGTTTGGGAGTCGGACTTAGACCTGGAAGATCCAGGTTCAAATCCTCGCTCAGCCACGAAACTTCCTGGGTGACCTTGGGCCAGTCACTATCTCTCAGCCCCACCTACCTCACAGGGTTGTTGTGAGGACAAAAAAAGGAGGGGAGGAAATATGTACACCACTCTGAGTTCCTTGGAGGAAGGGCGGTAGAAAAATGTGAAAAATAAAAATGTGAAAAATAAAAATAAAGTAAGTATTTTATTGCACATGTGTGTTTTTAAGAGACTTATAAAGCTGCACTGAGTGAAACATGTTTTAAACATTTTTGAGCTCTTGTTGTTTTTATGACCATAATCTCAGTGAAGATGCTTCGATCTTGGTACAGAAAGCACTTCCGCTGTTGCAAAATGGCTGCTGACGGAGCATGCAGTGCTCCGTCGGCGGCCATTTTAGGAGCGCTGTCGCTGAGTTCACCAGAGGAAGTAAGGAAGTGTCAGGGGCAGGGAGGGACGCAACAGGGCGGGGAGGGGTGTGAGGGGAGGGGAGGAGGCTGCGGTACGGGTGGATCTGTTGCAGAAGTTGCATGCTGGGTCCTATTCCTTCCTGCAGCAGCCTCCCTGCCCCCTTTCTCTACTTGGACCTGTGCAAATCTGAGGAGACCCGTTGAGGGTTGGGAGGCTTACACAGGGGTAAGAGGTTTAAAAGCCCCTTTCCCTGCAGATGTTCCAGACCCCTCCCCCGAATGCAGTGGTTGCCATTTTGATGTTGCTGGGATGACGGGGGGGGGGAAGAAATGGATAGGACTGGGCTGTAAATCTACTTTCTTGAGTGTTCTGCACTTGTTAATTGGCACTGGATCCCCACGTCTGTAGGGAAAAGAGTGCATCCCGAAATTTGCCTGCTGGATTCCAAGGGCAATGGTAGATTCCCCCCATGTTCACTGAAAAAAGACCACTACCTCACATGGATGGAGAGGTGGATCAGCAGGCTTGTGAGTGCCTGCAGATCCGCGTGTACTTTGTGTACGTGATGATAACTTCATCCGCGTATCTTCATGTACATGAAGATAACTGATGCAATGCAGTCTTGAGAAACCCAGCTCTGTAACAATTCTTGGCCTGTTGTGCAGAAACAACCAGATACATTTCGTCTGACTTAAATACACTTATTTGTAGAGGTGTTTTTGTTGAATACGAGAGGATTACAGCCTTACTGAACACAATGGGCTTACTTCTAAGGAAAGTAAATAACACCATTTTCAAACCCCTCTACTTATTTGGCATCCATGAGGTGGAGCAGTGCGGGTGAGTTGGCTGGCAAAGAGGGTGCCCCCTGCTAATCTGTTGCCTGAGGCGACTGCCTCAACTGGCCTCATAGATGGGCCAGCCCTGTCCTCCACACTTCCTCTTCTGCTCCATTCGTCTCTTCCTATTTGAATCCATGACATGTGAAGGAGTGGGCAGCAGCACAGCCAGGTAAGGGGAAGCCGAGGGCGACCGGGGGGGGGGGAGCAAGTATTTTAAACACTTTGAAACAGGATTGTGTTCGGATTACACATCTGGAGGAACTAGGAAGCATTTATGTTGGTTGCACCAGGACCATTTGTTTAGGTGAAATCCATCTGAAATCTTAGATTTAAGATAAGGGTTATTGTCAAAGTGGGAGAAAGTAAACAGACAAGTATCTGTGTCACCTGGTCTAATTAAGAATGATGACATACTGTATGAGCTTAAAAAGGTGCAAATCAAGATGCCAGGGGCTGATTGCATTGTCTGTCATTCCAGGCTAAGCCGGAAAACCAGGCCTAAAGGTAATTCCGATCTGACGTGAGCTACTTGTTTGTTTGTGCTTGTTGTTACCAGGATATTGACCAATCCTGGTCAACAGGCACAGTCCAGATGGGCTGTTTAGGCTGGAATTGTCACACTTTGCTCACTCCCTCGTTACTGGGGTTTCACATGACGCCATCCATCCGTTGTCCGTCTGTCTTTTCCCTGCGCTTATTCATCTCATTTCTTAATGCAGAAAATCCAGCTTCCTTGAGATCCGTGGTGCAAGAATGCAGTGACCTCATGGGTGAGCTGTTTGTAGCACTGCAGACGAGACCACAACAGAAACTGGAGGGGACAAAGGGAGAGGGTCAGACGATTGTTGCCCCAGAACACGTTAACTGTGCAATCCAGGATATGTCTCCTCTGTAGTAAGTTAATTGAGTGCAATGAGACCTACTCTTTGGTAAGCGTGTATAAAATCTACTGCAGTAGGAACATTGAAATTCTGCATTTGGCCACGAATAGAAAAACAATAACTGGATGGCACAACAAGGAGGGTCTCTGGAAATGCCTAGTGGTTAGAGACATGGCTGGGGAGATCTAAGTTCCAAGTATGAAGCTCACTAGATAGTTATTGCCAAGTCATTCTCTCTCCCTTAGCTGGATTTACAGTATTGATCAGAGGATAAAAGTGGATCACTCCACATATGCTGTATTAAGTTCCTGGGAGGAAGGGTGGGGTACAAGTAGGCAAAATGCATTTTTTTACATTGTGTTTTATTGTGACCTGCTTTGGGAGGGTTTCATAAACTGAAAACTGAGCTACAGGTGCCGTCAATCAATGAGATGAAATGGAATAAATTTAAACATCAGCAGGGGAACTTAACGTTTTGCATGGGCAGAAGTGGTTTAATTATTTTAATAATAATAATAATAATAATAATAATAACAACAATTAATAAACTGCAAAAGGCAGCTGTACTTGGAACTGCACATATTTTATGTAAATACCGCTAACAGCACAATCCTATCCAACTTACACCACTGGTGTAACCAGCGGTGCAGCGAGAGCGGGAGGCCCCAGAATGGAAATGGGATTCAAATCCCCTCCAAAAGGGGGTTTCCAAGGGGATTTGAATCCCCTTTCCATTCTGAGGTCTCCCGTTCTCGCTGCACTGCTGGTTACACCGGTAGTGTAAGTTGGATAGGATTGCGCTGTCAATATCCTAGGTCCTTGGGAATGACTTTATATTTAGAAAACACCAACCACCACCAGCTGGGCTGTGATTGACAACACCACCACCACCACCAACTACAACAACAACATTGTAGTAATACCTGGAGGTGTGAGAATTGAAGAGAAAGATCAGGACAAGATCACGAAATATAAAGATTTGCAAGTTGAAGTCGAAAGTCTATGGCAGAAAAAAAGCTAAAATTGTGCCAATCATTGTCTAGAGATGCAATACCAAAAGACTTGGAAAAAAACACCTGAACATCCTAGGTGTGAATGAAATCACTGCACACACCAACCACAGAAAGCAGCCTGACTTGGAACAGCACACATTTTACGGAAATATCTGGGAATATCCCAGGTCCTTGGGAAGAACCCAATGTTCAAGAGGCTAAATCTAGCCACCAGCCTGGGCAGAAGAAACGTAACTTTTCCCATCATTCCTTTTGCATGCTGGGGAAAAAGTTTTTCTGCTGAATTTTTGCTTGGCTCAGGAGCACAGTCGGCAACAGTTAACCCTTTTCTCACCCAGTGAGTTGCATGGCCAAGGGAGGACTTGAACTCGTGTCTAATTCTACACATTTGGATGCTACCAGTTTGGCTTCTGTCTTTCTACCATGCTTCGCTGGCCACCAGCGTTTTTGTCTGACCCAGCCTGAGTTGCATTCCCTGAACCCAGCTCTTGGACAGCTGTGCCCTGACACAGCTGGGGTGTCTGTCCATCCTTGATTTTGGCCAGGTGTTTTCCATCCGCTTTTAATGAGGTATCTTGGCTTGTTTTTCCATTTTGCTACTGGAGGAGCACATGTCGAGATAAGGCAGGGCTGGGCATGTTTGTCTTAGAGCTTTAGACAGGAAAGAATGCATTTGCACTGGGCACCCTATCCGGGAACTTTAATCCATCACTTCTCCCCATGCAATGCATGGTTTACATGCAGAAGCGTCGTGGGGTTGGGCGGGGACCAGACGTGGCGGCGAAGGGGCGCGCTTACCTCCGGGATGCATTCCCTCCGCCGTGTTTGTCTTGGAGCTGGGCCCTCCCACCCACCCTAGAGCTGCTTAGGCTCCAAAATAGGTAGAAAAACGGTAGGGGGTGTGTGATTTGAGCTGCGCTGAGCGCACGCGCATCATCATGCTGGGCGCGCGCTGATGGGTCACATGGGGGCGTGGTGTTGGCAGCCCCCCCCCCCCCAGGATCGTCTCTGTTTACCTGGCCAGTGCAAGTATCAAGTCTTATTTCCCTAGTTTCAGAAGCGTCTAGATGGACTCTTTTTGAACAGAAAGCTAGTTTAGACCTTCTGATGATCCAGCAGACTTTCTTCTTATGGTCTGGAATTGAAGTGGTCACCCCAGGAGGCCTCTCCATGGCTTGGAAGCGATTTGTGTGGTGTGTAATGAGTTCTAGAGAGCTGTTGACAAGCCTCTTAATCCTCTTGCTAGACACGGTTTAAGTCAATAGTGGATTAAGGAGCCATGACTTGGTGGGGTCCCTTTCCCCTCCCGTGTGAAACAAGATGACAAATATTGACCCAATGGTTCAGCAAACTCTTTGGTTCTGAGAAATGTTGGATTAGGTGTGGCTGTGTTGGGTGGCAAGGGGATGATGGAGATGTTGGAGGGAGAAATGGGGCAGGTAGGGGGGAAAGAAGAAACAAGGTTCGGTTGACAGGAGGTGGAGATACTTAAGGAAGAGCCTCGTCCGTCCCCCCCGTACTCTACGTACAGATCAGAAGGTGAGCATGAGGTTGCTAGTTTGTCTTGCAGCTATAGGAACTGGCACCTTGGGTAGCTTGCCTCTGTGCATAGTGTCTAGAACCCCATGGCATCACTGAGGACTAGTAACCCAACTCCCTCCACCCATCTCAGATGCTGTGTTATGACCCTATCATCAATCTTTAGCTTGTACTAGAACTGCCACCAAGTCGTGGCACGGCATGCGCAGGTGTGTGCACTTGGGTTGTGAGCGTGTGCGCACGGTGCGCACATGCTCACACTCACAGAGCCAATCCTTAGGCTCTTAGTAATATGTTTTATTAATATGTCTTATTAATATGGCACGTGGATTTCCGCCAGCGTAAAATGGACAAGGGGCTTCCGCAGACTTTGTGTGGAGATTGAGGCACTCGATTCAAACAGTTGAGAAGATGAGAGAAGATACACAGGAGGATGAAACAGCCTGCAGAATGGCCTTCAGGAACATTTTGAAGCAGAGGGAGAAGAAACAAATGACAAATATCAGGGAGGAGTGAGTTCTGTATTGGGGGCCACCACCAGTAAGCGCTTGCTCTCACCTGTACCAACTTCAGTGACATGGGCAGCTTCATTAAACAGCAAGAAGTATTTGACAACAGAGAGTCTACCAGGGCACGCAGTGGCTTAGTGGTTAAGATGTTGAACTGCAGACTGGAAGGTCGGTAGGCAGGACAGCAGTTTGAGACCCGAGTGCCACATGACGGAGTGAGCTCCAGTCTCCTGCCAACCTAGCAGTTCGAAAGCAAGAAATTGCAAGTAAATAAATAGGTACCGCTGCGGCGGGAAGGTAACAGTGTTCCATTAGTCATGCCAGCCACATGACCATGGAAGCAACTTCAGACAGCGCTGGCTCGACGGCCTTAGAAACGGAGATGAGCACTGCACCCTAGAGTCAGACATGACTGGCTTTACCTTTACTAGCCTACCAGGGCACATACAACTAGCATCACCAAGGTGAGCCTCCAGGAACTGATTCTGCTAGTCATGGCTCCTTAGTCCTCTCTCGACTGAAACTGTGCACAACCATTCAGGCCTCTATCACTGGCAATCCTGATATCGAACTGGTGCTCGTCAGCTGTCCCACATGGAGGCACCTAGCTCAATTCTACTAGATCTACATTTGTCTATGTTTGTCTGTGTTTTGATGTATTTATGCCAATAAAGCTATCCAGCTATCTACTAGATTCTACTAGATCCAATGAATGAATGAAACCTTTATTGGCATAAAGCTAGATCCAATTCTACTAGTAGAATCTACTACTAGTACAATCTACTATCAAATTCTACTATATCCAATGGGTACAAACTGCAAGAGACGAGATTCCAGTAGGACATCAGGAAGAAATTCTTGATGATAAGGGTGATTTGGCAGCAGAACCGAGGGAGGTGGTGGATTCTCCCTCACTGGAGATCTTCATACAGAGGCTTGACAGTCACCTGCTGGAGATGTTCTAGGAGGATTTCCTACTACAGGCAGGGGGTTGGACTAGATGACCGTGTGGGTCCCTTCCAACTCTATGATTCTATGAAGTACAACATATGGTCACATTATTCATCCAACTGTTCTACTCTCATGGGTGGGAATCCTGGGTGGTCACCTCCCCAGACAGCGACCGAACAAGACCTTCAGCAAAGTGGCTGCATCCTACACCCTCAAATCATGGCACTTGGTCCCATATGGTTGTATTTCTTATGATGGGCTTTTTTTTATCACTCTGGCAAAGAAATGGGAACCATCATACAGCTTTCGATTGTATGTATGTGATCATGTCTTGCTTTTTGATTGCTCTGTCTTGTTTTGGCCTCCGTTTCCTTTCGATGGTAAGACACCTTAGGGCAGTGTTTCTCAAACTGTGGGTCAGGACCCACTTGGCGGGTCGCGACCTGATTTCTGGTGGGACCCAGGTGATGCAAAGATCAGATAAATTGCCACAAGCCCTGAGGCTATTCAAAAATCAGATAGTTGCTAATTGCCTTTCAAAGAGCTGAGCTCCTGCAGTTTGCAAGTTTGTGTAAATATAGGAAGATAAATGTTTGAACATCTCATAAAGCTAGATGGGTCCCGATGGAGTGTCATTTTAAAAAGTGGGTCCCAGTGCTAAAAAGTTTGAGAACCACTGCCTTAGGGTGCCTTGTAGGGGACAACGGCAGGATAAAAAAATTGATGTTAAATAAATAACTATAGGAGGAGATGTTAGACCAGCCCCCACCCACCCAAATCTCCCAAGTACAGTTTCCTACCCTTCCCTCGATGGAACTTTGACTCCAGTGCATGAAAATCCCAAAGCACGCACAGTTTGCTTTGCAGGCCATGTGACACTGGTCTATTTTTTTGCATGCTCTTGGTCATGGTCAGTTGCACAGGTTGTGACTTCTGCCCCCTAATGTCCAGGAATGGAATAACATGGGCACACTGAGCAGGCTCTCTCAAGGCACATGTAGAACTAGACCAGTGATGGCAAACCATTTTTGAAAATGCCTAACTTGACTCTGCTGGTGTCCCCCCCCCCCCCCACTTTTAATAGTACTTTGACTATTGCTACTTTTAATAGTAATTTTGAACTGAACTGAACCGAAAACAACTATAGAACACATTGCATTTTATTTAACATCAATTAGTGACTTTTTTGTTGTTGCTGAGTTTTAGTAGATAATAATTTGAAAGAGGTCTGCCCAAATCCCTGCCCTAAATATTCAAGACAAGCCTGTAAAACTTTTGTGAAAATGTAAGGTGTGTCGGGGCCCTGGGGGGAACGCTGCCATGTCACCCAAAATGACCTCGCGTGTCACCTGTGACACACGTGTCATAGGTTCGCCATCACGGAACTAGACAAAAGTATCTAAAAGTAACACACACACACACGCACACGCACACGCACACACACACACACACACACACACACACACACACTGCACTGCACTGCGAACCAAAAAGAAAATCTTGAATTTATCTTGGCAATTGATGCTAAAGGTGGTAAGCTTTAACCACCAACAGGACTAGCAGTTTCAAAAAAATAAATAAATCCAAAGCTTAAGGCTGCTGATCTAGGAATAAACTCCACTGATCACAGTGGGTCCTACTTGTGTGTAAAAAAAAAAAAGAGCCAAAGATGAGACTGTTAGAGGGGTTGCAGAAGTTCGTTTCATTTCCTTCAGCTGAAGTCCCAGGTTTATTCTAAAAGGTGTATCACTCTCAACTCATAATCCCTTTGTCCACACAAGAAACCAAACTAATGTCCCATGAACTAATCCAAACTTAATCGTCTCAACACACTTCCATGGCAAGGAGAATTTAACGTACACTGACCCGTAACCACGCTCAGTGTCCCTCCTCCAGGAAACGATGACTCAGCCTGTCCTGTGCATACATCTGTATATGCCACCTTCACATGTGGGGGACTCCCTGCTATATAAACTTGGCTGGTTCAGGTGTTGAGACTCTCAGGTGCTCCCAGCAGGTAGGTGCAATTTCTTCTTCCTCCTAATGGCTTCAGACATTTCAGAAACCTGTGGGAAAATAACTTTGGCGTGGGATGGAACTCGGGGTTCTACACTTCCGTCTCTCATTGCATCACTCAGTGAAATAACGGCACAATCCTATCTACATTTAAGGACCGGTGGAGCATCGCTCCACCAGTCTAGGGTGTTGCAAACGTGCCATAAGGCACGTTGGTGTCACCCGGCAAGGAGGCCACGTCGGCAAAGAGGCCACCTGCTGCTCTCATTGCCCCAGATCCTGTGGAGCGCCCTCCAGGGAAGGTAGGTTCCCTGCCGGGCAAAAGAGGGGCAGGGGGAGGGCATTCTGGGGGGTGGGATTGGTCGGCTGGATCCAGAAAGGGGGAGGGATTGGCAGCGGCAGCTCTGCCAGAATCCTATTTATTTTATTTATTTTTCACATTTTTATACCACCCTTCCTCCAATGAGCTCAGGGTGGTGTACGTGGTCCCTTCCTCCCCTCCTTTTTGTCCTCACAACAACCCTGTGAGGTAGGTGGGGCTGAGAGATAGTGACTGGCCCAAGGTCACCCAGGAAGCTTCGTGGCTGAGCGGGGATTTGAACCTGGATCTTCCAGGTCTAAGTCCGACTCCCAAATCACTACCCCCTCCCAGGGTCTGGCTGCTGCTCCACGGGCTGCTCGAATGTGTGCCAGCAAAATCGCTCTAAAGCCCTTTTCTAAAGCCAAACAGCTAATGGGCAAGATAAGAGCTTGGATGCTTAACACTGATGATTTAAGCACAGTGCTAAACTTCAAAGCACAGCAAGTCCCAATGATGGCTTCACTTTACAATGGGGATTTCAGAACGTCTCCACGTCATTAAGCGGGGGACACCTGTACACCCAGGAAGCTTCATGGCTGAGCGCAGATTCGAACCACTACACCAGCCTCGCGAGGCGGGGGTTGGGCTGCCAGGGGTGATGCGCCTGCTGCCCTCCCTCGCTGCCTGGTGCATCACCTTCACGCTTTCTTCATCCTGTTTGGGATTTAGGCAGGCCGGGGATTCTTGGCGGTGCTTCCCCTGTGCGTCGCCCCCCCGCGCCCCTGGGAGGTGGGGAGTGACGCGCTGGGGTCTGGGGGTGACATGCTGACCTCCCACCCCCAGTGACCCCTACTCCCGCCAGGGGTGATGCGCACCCTAGTGACGCCACTGTATGTATATCTCATATATGTATATGTCTCATGATATGTGCGGTCATGTATGCTACAGTGGCAATGGCTCATAATTTGGGCTTGATGTGAAGGTGGACCACCACTATCCTAGAGCTATCATCTCCTGCCCCATGGCCCTGAATCATTTGCCTTTCTCTCTCTCTCTCTCTCTCTCTCTCTCTCTCTCTCTCTCTCTCTCTCTCTCTCTCTCTCTCTTTCTTTTTTCTTTTGCAGTCATGGGGGCAAGGACGCTGCTTCCAATCGCCATTGGGCTGGCCCTGCTGGGCGGTAAGTAGGAGATCCGCTGTGGTCCCAGCTCTGCAAATACCGTGGCATAGGGACATCTGGTGATGGGTAACCAAGAATGCAGGCATTTGCCAAGAGAATAGTGGGCGGCAGGTTGGTCATCATCTAGTTGAGGAGCAGGTCTTGAGGTAAACAGATGCTAGTGCAGGGGTGGTCAACCTTTCAGCATGAATGCTCCTGGCCCTTTCATGGCTGTATAGGGGAGGGCATTTCAGCAGGTGCAGCTGCTTTAGCAGCACCATCAGCAATTGTAGCTGCCCAGATTCTGTTTTCTATACAACTCTTAAGAACACAGAGGCCCTCATGGTAGAAGGTTGGCCACCCCTGAGCTAGACTGATGTCGACAAGTTTATGTACCCTCCTAAGGCAGTGGTGGCCAACCATTCAACATGAATGCTCCTGGCCCTTTCATGGCTGTATAGGGGAGGACATTTCAGCAGTTGCAGCTGCTTTAGCAGCACCATCAGCATTTGCAGCTGCCCAGATTCTGTCTTCTACACAACTCTTAAGAACACAGAGGCCCTAATGGTGGACGGTTGGCCACCACCCTGTGCTAGTGCCTCTGCTGCGATTGGCCACAATTTAGAATGAATGTCAGGGTTGTTGTCATTTTTTGCAAGAGATCCTGGGCCGTAGAGTGCTGTGTCAACATTGAAGAATACTTACCAGCTGTATGAAAGGCAAGCATGTGGATGGTGTGACTCAATTTTTTCCCCACATTTTTATACCACCCTTTCTCCAAGGAGCTCAGGGTGGTGTACATAGTTCCTCCTCCCTTCCTTTTGTCCTCACAACAACCCTGTGAGGTAGGTCAGGCTGAAAGATAGTGACTGGCCCAAGATCACCCAGGAAGCTTCATGGCTGAGCAGATATTTGAACCTGAATCTTCCACGTCTAAGTTCAACACCAGAACCACTACACCATCCTGACTCTCAACGGATACTTTTCAACACATATTTTGAAACATGGGCTTGCATGCATACGGGCAATAAGAATATTTCTGCAGTGTTATAGGTGTGTTCTTAAGGAGTCCGATTCTGGTATTCTTCCAAGTAGCACCCATCTTCACTGGTAGCCTTTTAATTAGGCTTACCAGATCTCCAACCAGGACAGAGTGCTAGACCTTTAGGAGAAGGAATGTGGGCAGGTGTAGCTTGTTAAACCTTAGAGCACAATCCTAGGCATTGAAGGATTGTGCTCTAAGGTTTAACAAGCTAGGATTGTGCTCTTAAGGTTTAACAAGCTACACCTGCCCACATTCCTTCTCCTAAAGGTCTAGCACTCTGTCCCGGTTGGAGATCTGGTAAGCCTGCTAATAATAAAATATGCTTTCAGACTTCCCATGCTTGCACTTCCACATATGTGGCACTGATTTCCTGCCTCTTTCACTCATTCCAGGCCTCCAGGCCATAAGCCCCCTTGGCCGGGAGTTCATCACAGCCTTCATGCAAAACTACAAATTGGACTACTCTCAGGCTCAGTTCCAGCTCTTCGTCTCCAGCTACGTGCCCTCCACCAGTGTCACCGTCTCTATCTACAAATTCCGATTCCGAAGAGTCTTCCCCCTTGCCCAGAGTCAGACAGTATCTGTGAAGATCCCAGCTTTCGTGGAGATGGGCGGCACAGCCAGATCCTGCTACACCGTCATAGTGCAAGCCAACCGGGATGTCACCGTCTTGGCCTTGAACTCCAAAGACAGATCGACAGACACCACCATTGTCTACCCCGTCCAAAGTCTAGGCACAGAGTATTACGTCCTCACTCCGGCTGGAGAGGCCCCCGAGACGTACAAGGAGTTCTCCATCATTGCTTGGCGGGACCGTGCCGTGGTGGAGATCCACCTCAAGGGCAGCGTGAGATTCCAGGAGCGCATCTACCCAGCAGGCAGCAAATTGAGTATCTCCCTTTCACCCTTCGAAGCCATTCAGCTCCAGAGCCGGCAAGATCTCTCTGGCACGCTCATCCGATCGGTGAAGCCGGTGGTGGTGCTGAGTGGGCACAGCTGTGCCTACAAAAACACCAAATGCAACCATGTGGTGGAACAGCTGCTGCCTGTCTCTAGCTGGGGCCAGGCCTTCTTCGTCCTCCCGCTCTCCTTCCAGAAGAAGTACGACCTTGCCTATATAGTCGCTTCCCAGACCACCCTCCTCAACTGTATTTCCGGCGGGATCCATAAGAGCTACAACCTCAAAACCGGGCAGGTAATTCAGTTGGAAGTCTCACATTCAACCCCTATCTACCTCACCGCCAATGTTGGCATCCAGGTCTTCTTCTTCTGTACTGGCGGTGTCCGTAACGGTTTGACCTATGACCCCTTCTTCCTGAGTGTCCCGGATGTGTTCAGCTATTGCTCGTCCTACACTCTCCGGGCCCAGACGGGTTTTGAGAATTACGCGCTCATCGTCACCAAGACGGCTGCTGCTGCTGGCATCACCTTGGACAGGCACTCATTGGGCAGAGTCTCCTGGACGCAGATTCCAGGAACGGAGTACTCCTGGAGCGAGTACAGCCTGGGGAAAGGAGACGGTGACCATTCCGTGGAGCACCCCAACGTCCCCTTTGGCCTGCTGAGCTTTGGCATTGCCTATGAGAACGGCTATGGCGCAGCTGCATTGTGCCGAAGTGGTGAGTAATGTGTGTGTGTGTGTGTGTGTGTGTGTGTGTGTGTGTGTGTGTGTGTTTATGAAGATGGAGGTCATCGGAATAGTAAGATAAAGACAGGCAGATGGTGTGGTGGAGAGAGCGTTGGACACAGACTGGGACAACCTGGGTATGAATCATTGGTTGTTCATGAAGCTCTCGGCATGACCCTTGGCTAATCACTCTCTTTCAGCCTATTGGTGTGAAGACAAAATTCAACAATCATTTTGTACATTACCTTCAGTTCTTTGCTTGAAGGGTGGGATAGATAGCCACTTGTTCCTCGGGATAGCTACAGTGATGGACCGTGTTTGCCATCCCTCTCCACAACGCCCATATATTTCTCTCTCCTTTTCCCATTCTTTGGATACGTTTGTTCTGTGTTCGGAAACATGGCAGAAGAGGATGCATGGAGGAGAAGAGAATAGTGGGCTAGAGAGTCAGAGGCACTCTAGCCCACCAATCTCCTCTCTTCCATGCTTCCTTTTTGCTCCCTTTCCATCTTTCTACGTCTCTCCAGTAGAAGAGAACCAGTGGTGGTAGAATTTGTTATACAGGCTTAGTCACGGGGCCATCTGCTGAAACATTCAAAATGACCAACAACCAATTAAAACAATACAAACCTGCTTAATAATATAGTGACTATAGTGTGTGTGTGTGTGTGTGTGTGTGTGTGTGTGTGTGTGTGTGTGTGTGTGTGTGTGTGTGTATGAATATAGAATATAATATAAAAAACAGTGAATTATCAGTAAACTACATGGATGGTTTATAACCACAATGGTTACTCCTCTCAGTAACACTTTGACAGCCCTGCTGGCTCTCCTGTGTCGTCCACCTGATGAAGTCCATAGAATTGGACAAAACGTTGTGGTCCTTATGTTGTATGTTTTTGGAACTTTTTAACCATTTTGGATGTTTTTAACTTTGTTTTAAAACAATATGTTTTTAACTTTAACCTGGGTTTTAATCAGTTTTTTTAATAAAAAAAAAAACGTAGAATTATTTTGGAACTTGTCTACACATGGCTTTTATTCCTGGACATGAACCTAAGACTTGAATTATCAGTTGCACTAACAACTTGCTTTTCTCGCTAGCCTCTCAACCAGCCCCCAAACCTTCCTGCAGTTCCACCCAGTGCCGAAAGAAGGAGACCTGCCAGATAAAGAATGGCCAACCGGTGTGTGTGGCCCAGTCGAGGGCCACCTGCTGGGCCCTGGGTGACCCCCATTACCAGACGTTTGACAAACGGCACTACAGCTTCATGGGCACCTGCACCTACACCCTGGCCAAGACCTGTGGCCCAGACACGACCCTCCCGGCCTTCCACATCACAGCCAAAAATGAGAACCGGGCCAAGCAGAGTGTGTCCTACGTGGGATTGGTGACTGTCCAGGTCTACGAGCAGCAGATAAGCGTGGCCCGAAATGAGTACGGCTTCGTCAGGGTAAGGATTGTGTTCCTCTCCCTAGATAGTAGCATGAACCTGTGCCCAGTGTTGGAAACATGGCAGAAGAGGATGCATGGAGGAGAAGAGAATAGTGGGCTAGAGAGTCAGAGGCACTCTAGCCCACCAATCTCCTCTCCTCCATGCTTCCTTTTTACGCAGAATTGATGACCCACCAAAACGAACACAGCCTGCCCAGCAGTTGTGGCTGCCAGATGCTTGACCAACTTCCTCTTCCTTTTCCATTTGTGCAGTCCCAGGCAGGAAGCAAAAACAGGCAGTTGACCAAGTCTCCGATGGGCTTCCGGTCATGGCTGATAAAAGCTGTGGTTGGCTTCGGAGGTCAGGCCAGAACTTGCCAAGAGTTACGTTCTTAGATTCTCACGATGTGCCCAAATCTTAGAATTAAAAACAAGCATTCTGCCGGGAAAACTCCATCGTATCATATAATTTTATTATTATAAACAGATGGTTAACACTTTACGTTTCACCTCCAGCACCGGAGGCATCTTCAGAAGTAACAAGACTACTGTTGCAACTACACATAAATACGTTGTTTTTCCTACCCTAATGTTGTGTTTCAAAGAGTGTTTCAAATCTTGTCCAGGAGGCTTATTAACATGGCTCTAGATGTCTGAATTACTACGAGTGAATTTTAGATAGCCCTGTTTCCTTTTTGGCACCTCTCCCAAAACATGTCTTCCTTTTCAGCAAACGATGGAACTCCACAGCCCTGTGTGCCTGACAGTCTGTGTCATGCACAGTTCAATAACTTCATCCCATTTTCTACCTATTGTGGTAACTGACTCTGTAAATATGCACAATGTGATTGCTGTTTACTCTTACTCGGAAGTGTATCCTATCAAGTGTCATTATATTCTTGAGTTTGTTGCATTGTATGTGGATTCATTCATGGCCTTCGTGTTCCTGTGAGATGCTGATTAAGGGCACGGCTGGTCCAAGACCTCCTGGCATTTGGGGTGGGGTGCCAAATGCTGCCCCCCTTACCTGGTGATGTGCCAGCCTTTGTTCTTCCCAGTCCCTGTTTTGGAGAAGAGAGAGAGGGAGACAGAGAGACAGACAGACAGAGAGGAAGCATGGAGGAGAAGAATATGGTGAGCAAGACCATCTCCTATTCTCATGTCCTCCACACTTCCTCTTCGGCCTCTTCGTCCAATCCAGGGAATGGGAGGAGCAGCAGTGAAGACAAGTGGGTGCCTCTCCACATCAGGAGGTCAGGTTGCTCCCCAAACTATGTTTATATAAGCAGCACCTGTACTTGGAGCCAGGGCCACTCAGAAGAATTTTATCAGGGGGTACAGAGTTTCTTTTGGGCCCTTCCATGTGAATTTTTGCTCCTGTGCCCCCTTTTTTGGAAAGGGTCTGGCCTTGGGTCTGGGTACGATTATACCCCCTTAACCCCCCTCTCAGAGGCCCTACCTGGGGCATCTGTGGTGTGCCTTTAACCATAACCTTCATTGTCACCAGGTGAACAACCAGCGGTCCCAGCTACCCATCTCCTTGAAGGATGGGAAACTGCGGCTCTACCAGAGTGGGAAGTCTGTCTTTATTGAGACTGACTTCTCACTGAAAGTGGCCTATGATTGGAGGAGCTACCTGGAGGTGAGGATCTCTAGCAGCTTCTCTGAGAACATTTGCGGTCTGTGCGGTAACTACAACGGCGACCCTGCCGATGACTTCGCGACCCCAAGCGGCACCTTGGCCCCCAGCCCTGTGGAGCTTGGGCAGAGCTGGAAGGTGAAAGATGGCGACCTCTTCTGTTGGGATGACTGTCATGGAGACTGCAGAACGATTTCTCTGGAGGTGCTCATCAGATTCAAGGTCGTGCCTTTCTGTGGCTGGATCAGCGAAAAGGAGGGGGGTCCATTCAGCCGGTGTCACTCTGTCATTGATCCAAAGATCTTTGTGGACAACTGTGCCTATGACCTCTATGTCTATGAGGGCCACAGGGAGACTTTGTGCCAAGCCTTGACGAGCTACGCGGATGCCTGCCAGAGAGCAGGCGTCGTCTTATCCGACTGGAGGAAACTCACAGGCTGCCGTGAGTAGAACAAAGGGCTTATGGCACAATGTTTGCTTCTTACCATTGTAATGCCTTGTTTGCTGTTTACGTATTCTGTTTTTTATTACAAGGTTTCAATACTTTAAGTATTCTGTTTTTATTACAAAGTTTCAAGGTTGTCTTCAATTTGAAGACAAAAATTGAAAATTATTGGAAATAATGCTCTTGGCAATGTAATTCAAGCATTTATTTTATTATTTTTGTTATTATGTATTTAGCTATGGGAACCATTTTGTAAACCATTTTGATGGGATGGGAACCATTTTGTAAGCGGTACATATCCTTCTTCTTCTTCTTCTTCTTCTTCTTCTTCTTCTTCTTATTATTATTATTATTATTATTATTATTATTAATAATAATAATAATAATAATAATAATAAATATATCTTATTTATCGGCTTTAGATAGATAGATAGATAGGTAGATAGATAGATATACAGCAAGGCCTATCTATCTATCTTTCTTAAGAGGTGGCTGCTACTGCTGGTCTGTGCTTTATTTGTAATATTTTAAGGTTGTTTCAGTGTTTATATTTGTAATATTCTAAGGGTAATTTAATGGTTATATTGCATACTATAATTTTAAATATGATTTTATGGCTTTGTAGGCTGCTTTGAGTAGAAAAGCAGTGCACAAGATAATAAATAAGACAATATATTTATTAAGAATAAAATAACAACAACAAAAACAACATAGATATGTAGTATGAGCAACTGTCAGCATAGTGCGAAACTGCTGTGATAAGAACCACTTTTTACCATGCACTTCCTGTGTACTTCCTGTGTACTTCCTGTGGCACTTCCTGTGGCACTTCCTGTCTCTCTGCTGGGAGCGATGCGTGAAAGCACTCTGACTGCAAGTCCTGGTAAAGAGGTCATGTATGAGGTATGACAGTGCCATAGTGACCCTCTTGTTCCTTTGCTTGCAGCTCTCCCCTGCCCTGAGAACAGTCAGTACAAGATCTGTGGCTCTGCCTGTCCTGCCACTTGCAACGACCTGGCGATTCCCGCCAACTGCTCCTCTTCCCGCTGTGTTGAGACCTGCCAGTGCGACGAGGGCTTCGTATTAGAGGCGGGGCGCTGCATCCCCAAGAGTGCCTGCGGGTGTGTTTTTGAGGGTCGCCTGTTTGCGCCCAATGAGCAGTTCTGGAGAGACAGCACGTGCACCCAACGCTGCACCTGCGACCCGCGGAGCAAGCAAGTGAAGTGCCAGGCAGCCAGCTGCAAGACTGGGGAACGCTGCGCGGTGGAGAACGGCCTCCGGAACTGCTACCCGATTGGCTACGCCACCTGTTCTGCGATGGGTTACTCCCATTACCACACCTTTGACGGCCAGAGTTTGAACTTCCAGGGGACGTGCCTGTACAAGTTTGCTGGTTTGAAGAAGACGAGTCAGGACTTGGTCGATTTCCAAGTCTTGGTCCAGAACTCGCGCCAAGGTGGCTGGTCCATGTCCCTCAACAAACTGATCAAGGTGCAAGTCTACGGTTTGGAGATCGCCATCAGCTGGGCTTACCGGGGAAAAGTCATGGTGAGTCCAAGTCGGTCTGCTTCTGGGAGACACTGAGCAATGGCCCGCTCGCCATACAGCCCATGTGTGAATGTCAGAGTACAAGCTCTCAGCCTAGCTTGTATGTGTGGATGAGTATTAGGGGAGGGGGACTTAGTTCAGAGGCAAAGCTCATGCCTTGTACGCAGAAGGTGCCAGATTCAATCCCTGGCATCTCCTGTCCAAGGACATTGGGTAGCGTAGCAGAACTGGAAAAGGCCTTTGCGGCTGTAGAGAGCTGCTCGTAAATACAGGGATAGATGAACTGTATCTGTGTGACAGAACACTGCTGTCGAAAATAGCATATCCACAGCCACATTGCTGAGGAGATTAACAGGGCCATTCAGATGAATTTTAACAGGGGGTACAAAGTTTATTTTGGGCCCCTTCCCTACATATGAATTTGGTGCCTGGGCCCCCCTGTTTTGCTCCAGGGCCCCCTTTTTGACCCATTTTTCGCTCTGGGCCCAGGTACAAATTACCCCCTTAACCCCCCTCTCAGAGGCCCTGGAGGCTGACACCCAGTGTGGTGCCTACCTGGAAGAGGAAGGTCAGGGGTGACACAATGATGTATCGTGTCACCCCCAACCTACTGGGGATTCTGCATTTCTTATAAGTGGAAAGCCCGCCTCCACTTGGCAGACTTTGGCCAACCTTGGAACCCTTTTGCATTTTGTGTTCTCGCCAGCCAGCAGTGAAAATACACTCGTCGGCGGGAGTGCGTGTGGCGGCTGGGCTCAGAGCAGGTCAGGGCTGCTGACCAGAGGCATGGAGGCACCCCCAAGAGTTGCGCCCAGTGCAGCCCACCCCACCCCCCAACCCCTCGCTTGTGATGCCAGTGCACATTCAGTTGGAAAAGTATCAGACATCAGGGCTTGGAAAGATCTCCTCCAAAGACTTTGGAGAACCACTGCCAGACAGACTAGCCAGTGCTGACTAGATGACTTGTGGCCTAATTTAGTAAAAAGGAAGCTTAATATGTTCATCGGGTCTCTTAACAGGTCAGGTGCATTGATCATTATTGGGTTATTGCAGAGCTGCTTCCAATGAGGTTGGACAAGCTTGGGCAAGAGTTGAAATGAATGAATGAATGAATGAATGAGAGAGAGAGAGAGAGAGAGAGAGAGAGAGAGAGAGAGAGAGAGAGAGAGAGAGAGAGAGAGAGAGAGACTTGGAAAGTTTGCATTTCATTTTCTCCCATTCATTCTCCCCTTAGAATTAGCAGTTACACTTACAGGCACTGTTGGAGTTGAGTTTTTTGGAGAAAAAAAAGACTTTTCAAAGCAATAAACAAGACATCAAAATATTTAATTCAGCAAGGGGATCTTGGGATCTTGAACATAGTTGTCTTAAAATTCACCAGGCTGATGCCTGATGCTTAAAAAAAAATCCAAGTTGAATTTCAAAAGCAAAAAAAAAAAAATTGTACAAAATTTGAAGGAAAAATTGAAATTTCATTTCAGTCCATTTCATAGGATGCAGTGAGATTTCAGGCAGGAGCATCCTTACAGGCTTCTTCTCCTCTGTCTCTTCTCCTAGGTGAACGGTTTGCTGACCCACCTGCCCTACAGAATGGGCCAGGAGCAAATCTACATCTACCGGAAGGGCTGGAATATGGTGATGCAAACTGATTTTGGCCTCACCGTCACCTTTGACTGGCAAAGCCATCTCACAGTCACCGTGCCGAAAACGTATCAAGGGGCTCTGGATGGTCTCTGTGGCAATTTCAACGGAGACAACCGAGATGACTTGACCACTGGTTTTGGTGGCTCGGTATCACACTCAGCAGCTTTGGGTCAGAGCTGGAGGGTGGCAGAGACCCTGGGATGTGGGGAAGTCAGCTTCAAGGCGTGTCCTGAGTTTGAAAACATTGCCCAGCGCCAACGAGGCATCAGCGCAGAATGTGGACTCCTTTTGGACAAAAGTGGCCCCTTTAGGGAGTGCCACGGTAAAATTGACCCAGAAGTGTTTTTCCTGGACTGTGTCTATGACTACTGCACATTCAGCGGCCAGCAGGCTGTGCTGGGGCATGTCATCGCTGCTTATGCCTCAGCCTGCCAAGCCACTTGGGTGACCATCTACATCTGGAGGATCCACATATTCTGGAGTGAGTATGCTTTTGTTTTACTCCACCTTGTGGTGAGAAGAACATAGTTCATCCTAGGACATGTCTATACAGTAGGTCCCCCGTATCCGCAGGGGATACGTTCCAGCCCCCCCCCGCGGATATGTGAAAACTGCGGATAGGGGCGAATGCCCCCCTCCAGGTTTTCTGAGGGTGGGGGAAGCCTCTATCCACGGATAAATGAATCTGCGGATAGTGGATCCGCGGATAGCTGGGGGGCCCTGTATTGAGATTCTGAAAAGATTTGGAAATGTATTTAGTTATATAGTGCTGCTTACGTGTGAAGAGGTGTTCCCAATGAACTGCCTTGTCATCTGTTCCTGACAGCACACACTGCATAGGATCTGCTTGGTACCCCCATTACTAGGGCTGGCCCATCCATGAGGCCTCCTGAAATGTTCGCGTGGAGTGTCACCCTTAAAGGGCCGGTGAACGGACAAGACCCCAGTCCATCTCTCCAGCCTGTCACTCCACCAGGCGGCAGGTGGAGAGGCTCCATCCTCTTCTAAGTTGAGGATGAGTTGAGCTCCATCCTCTAAGCTGAGCTCCATCATTTCACCAGACTCCATCCTCTTCTAAGTTGCAGAGAGCAAGTTGAAAGAGGATATCAACAGCGGTAGCCTCCTTTTTCCTCCAGAGCTGCTAGAGGAAGAAGGAGGTGGGGAAAAAAGCTGCTGCAGCTCCAGATTACTTCTCTCTGCCAACTTGGTGTTTACAAGCCACCTCATGACCTTCATCACTGAGTAAGCATCTGAACCTGTGTTTTCCTGGTTGAAGTGCAACCCTTTTCCATTCCAAATCAGAGGGAAGGAAACCTTGTATGCTGAGAGATTCTTCCCATGCGCTATCCATGCGCCTGGTTTATTGCCTCAGTGCATCTGCCTTTAGATAATCCCTTGTCTGCTGCTCCTTGTGTATTTAATTGACTGCATGTCAAACACAGATAACATCTGCAAGTATCTTGTATGCAGGAATGAATTCTGGAACACAAAACTCAATGGAGGGATCAGTGTTCGGTTTCCTCCACTTTTCAAAAGGGGGCAGGTATGAATGATGTGAACCAGTGATGTAGACTTGAGTCTATTGACTCGAACTCAAGTCGTGACTCAGACTTGACTTGGTGATTGTAAAAGACTCGAAAGACTCGACTCGAGACTTGGGAGCCTTTTTACGACAAGTTGAATTTTATTCAGGTTTAAACCCATTTTCCCCATTAAATAGATAGGGACTCGCAACTCGCAACCAAAGATTTGGGACTTGACTTGAGACTTGGACCCAGAGACTTGATCCACATCCCTGATGTGAACTGAGGAAGCGTATCAAACCGCACTGAAGTGACGGAGCATGCATTTCCTTCTCCTCTCATTTCAGAGCCCGTCTGTCCGCAGAACAGTCATTACGAACTCTGTGCCAGGGGGTGCCAACCGACCTGTGGCAGCCTCTTCTCACCCCTTCCCTGCTCGGCGCAGTGTGCGGAAGGCTGTGTCTGTGATGAAGGCTTTGTGTGGAGTGGAGATCGCTGTGTTCCCATGTCTCAGTGTGGTTGTGTGTACCAGGAACGGTACTACTCCGCTGGCCAAACCTTTTACCCAATCCACAAGTGCAACGTGGAGTGCGTCTGCCAGGCTGGTGGAGCGGTTTCCTGCAAGGAATTCTCCTGTGGCCCAAACGAGGAATGCAGGGTGGTGGGCGGCATTCGGAAATGCCACCCCGTTGGCTCAGCCACTTGCTCTGTTTCTGGCGATCCTCATTACATCTCCTTCGATGGAGTCCACTTCAACTTTCAGGGCACCTGCACCTACATCCTTGCCAAGACCTCCATCGCCGACGAGAAGCATCTGGTTCCGTTTACCGTCACCGAGGAGAACGAGGCCTGGGGAAGCGGAAAAGTCTCTGTCACCAAGATGGTCTCCGTGGAGGTCTATGGCACCACGCTGACCTTGCTGCAGAACAAAAGGGGTCTGGTCAAGGTACGTCATGAGTCAGGGTTACACAACAAACATTTGAACAGTGAAATTCAACAACAATTCCCAGGGCTCCTCCCCTGAAGCCAGAGCAGTTTCCAGGGAAGCCAGACAAAATTCAGTAAGACATGTCAAATATGGAATTCCTTGCCAAAGGAATTAATTAATTAATTAATTAATTAATAATTAGATTAATTAATTAATAATTAGATTAATTAATTAATAATTATATTAATTAATTAATTAATAATTATATTAATTAATTAATTAATAATTAGATTAATTAACAACTCATGATGCAAAAAGGTAGAGATTTATAGGTTTAAAAAGTTATGTAAAAAGTTTTTTTTTTATAAATATTAAACCAGTAGGAAGAATTCCAAAACAAGTAGGAGGAATTTTTGGAATTCCTCCTACTTGTTTAATATTTATAAAAAACTTTTTACATGACTTTTTAAACCTAGAAATCTCTACCTTTTTGCACTATGTCTGGTCATGAGAATATCCATGCTACATTTAAGAACTCATGAGTTTCTCTAATTTTTCGGGGTGTGTGTGTGCCTTATTCATACTTATTGGAAATGTCAACTTGGGTTGACTTCAACTTGCTCAGAACAGAACCTATGATTGTGGTAGGGACTGGAATCAAAGGTACTTGAAGTTCAATTTGTGACCGTCAGCTACCCACCATGCCCAAATTCATGTCCTACACTCCCCCTTCTTCCTGCAGGTGAATGGAGTATTCCAGTCCCTCCCTATAGCTCTTTCGGATGGACGTCTCCGAGCCTATCAGCATGGAACGAAGGTCTTGATACAAACCGACTTTGGCCTTCTTGTGAGCTATGACCTGGTTTATCGCGTGAGTGTCACTGTCCCAGGCAACTACCAAAAGCAGATGCGTGGCCTCTGTGGGAATTACAATGGGCGCAAGGATGATGAGTTCCTGCTTCCCGATGGCAAGGCGACTTCAGATGTAGCTGCCTTTGGGTCTGCCTGGAAAGTCCCCGTCCCTGGGGCAGCTGGCGTTTGCTCCAATGGATGCTCTGGCAATGACTGCCCGGTCTGTGAGCCAAGAAAGAAGGACATTTTCCAACAGCGCAACTACTGTGGGATCCTCACTGCAGACGACGGCCCCTTCAGTGCTTGCCATGGCAAAGTGGACCCAGATGTGTATTTCAATGATTGCATCTATGACCTGTGCTTGGGCAATGGGGACAGCGAGGCTTTGTGTCAGAGTATTCAGAGCTATGTATCTGTCTGTCAAGAGGCCAGGGTCTCTGTCCAGCCCTGGAGGAGTCAGTCATTCTGCCGTGAGTACTGTGATGCAGAATTCCAGGTTCCTGTAGTTGAAAGATTTGTATTTATACTTTAGTGGTGTGTGTGTGTGTGTGTGTGTGTGTGTGTGTGTGTGCGTGTGCGTGTGCGTGCGTGCGTGCATGAGTGCATGCACATACACACAGATTATTTTTAAAGTTTCTACCCCTGTAAAATAAATTGTGATGCAAAGAAGCTTACCTTACTAAAAGAAGAGAACAGGGTTTCTCAACTAGTGGTACTCGTATCACCAGTGGTACTTCAGCTGACTGCTGGTGGTACTTGGACCACCGGACCACTGTCGCGACGTGGTGCTGTTAGTGTCACGTTTTCGCTCCCGAGAGACTCCTGCCTTTGGCCGAACCTCTCGGGAATGCTGAGAGGGGCCTCTCGCCCGCTCAGAGCCTCCTACCTGCTTTTTCTGGCCTCCAAAACCCAAAAACCAGGAAGTAACTGGTGATGAGGTCATTGACAGTGACTTCCGGTGGTACTCAGCAGGAGAGTGGCGCTGGAGGTGGTACTCGGCCGGGAAGAGGTTGAGAACCCCTGTAACAGAACATCTTACGAATCTAAAACAAAAAGGCATAATTTATTTATGCACAGATATACTCACAAAGACAGCAATCAAGCACAGCAAAAATAAAAACATCCCACAGTGACCCCTCTCCCCCAACTAAACACAGAGTGGAAAAGCCAAGTATTCAGAGACCACCCCAGAAGGAGGAGAGGGTGGGGCCTCCAGCAGGCAGGAGGGCCAGACCGTCAGGCCCACTCCGTTTGGTTGTGATAGTCTTGCTTCCCAGTCCATAGTCCATGGGGTAAGTCATTCTGGTGTGGATGTGGTGTTTCCCTGTGGGTGATACTTGGTTCAACAACTGAATTTGGGGCAGCAGCACTGGATCTCTTGTCCTGCCATCCCAGCCAATCTAGGCCCTGGGAGGTGAGAATGGAGCAGCCCATGACTTTGGTCCTCAAATTTCACCCACCTTTTCTGCCCAGTGCTGCCCCCTGGAGTACAGTCTTGGAGACACTGGCAGTGCAGTTCTATACATGGTCTACTCCAGTGGTTCTCAAACTTTTTAGCATCAGGACCCACTTTTCAAAATGACACTGTATCAGGACCCACCTAGCTTTACAAGACACTCAAACATTTATCTCCCTATACAGTATTTACACAAGCTTGCAAACTGCGGGAGCTCAGCTGTTTGCCGGATAATTATCAGCTATCTTGCAAATTGCAGGAGCTCAGCTCTTTGAAGGGCAATTAGCAGCTATCTGATTTTTGAATAGCCTCAAGGCTTGTGGCAATGACTTATCTGATCTTTCCATCACCTGGGACCCACCAGAAATCAGGTCACGACCCACCAAGTGGGTCCTGACCCACAGTTTGAGAAACACTGGTCTACTCTACTACTCGGATAGAAGTCCCCCTGAGGTTAATGGAACTTTCTCCCAAGTAAGAATGTTTAGAATTGCAGAGGAGAGATCTTTTTTTTTTTAACACAAATTCTCTCTCTGCTGTAGCGCTGACTTGTCCACCCAACAGTCACTACGACGTCTGTGCTGACTTCTGCTCCACCGACTGTGCCGGGATCACTGACTCTAGGATGTGCCCTGAGACTTGCTCCGAGGGCTGCCAGTGCGACGATGGGTTTTTCTTCGATGGCCTTGGCTGCGTCACGGTGGAGAACTGTGGATGCTCTGGGAACGGAAGCTATTATAAGGTGCTGCCCCCTAGAGGAGACAGCAACACTATCAATGGTGTTGTCTTGCCATGCATATGCAGCAGTGGTATAGTGGTATAGCAGCTATCTGATTTTTGAATAGCCTCAGGGCTTGTGGCAATTACTTTGCTGATCTTTCCATCACCTGGGACCCACCAGAAATCAGGTCGCGACCCACCAAGTGGGTCCCGACCCACAGTTTGAGAAACACTGCTGTATTGAGTTCTCATCCCAGATCTGGAAGAGAAGGAAACAATATAATAGTTAGATTAGAATAAAAGGCTCAGGAATTAGTATTCTGGGCTTCTGTCCCTGATCTGACCTCCATGTCACTGAAATGTATTTTGACAGTGAAAACTATTTTGGTAGTCAGTCATGCAATGGTTGTGCTTTTCCTTTGCCAACGGCCACACAGCCCAATGAGAAGGTCCTTCTGAATGACTGCCAGCAAATCTGCAGCTGTATCCCAGGCCGGGGAGTCACCTGCGAATCCCACACCTGCGCCAGTGATGAGGAGTGCAAGGTCCAAGATGGGATCATGAGCTGCATCAATAAAGGTGAAGGACCATCACTGGTGGACGGAGCCTTCAGCCGGCACTTGGGGGCTCCGGTTGAGTCGGGGCTTTTAGGTGGTTTTGCGACACAGATTTACGGTGCGATCATACCCTCAGTCGGTGTTGCTGCCTAGGGTGTTGCAAATGTGCCATCAAGCATGTTTGGAAGTAGGTGGCGCCCAGGAAGTAGGTGGCGCCGATGCCGAGGCCTGTCGCGCCACTCTGAGACCGGGCCCAATGCCCTGCTCCATGGAGCAAATAAGGTCTGTTCCGAGCGGCCTGGGGCTTGGGGAGGGGGCATAACAGGACAGGGGGAGGGCAGGGGGAGGGTCGGGCCCAGGAGGGGGAGGGATCGGTGCTGCTGCTGCACACCATATCCCATATCCCTTCCCAAACCTTTTCCCCCCACATGGGACTTCTAGGCTCTCCACTAGAGCTGGCGTAAGCGGGCAAATGTCCGCTTACCTCAAGGAGACCTGAGGCCTGGTTGCTGCGCTGCACCGGCGCTGGATAGGATTGCGCTGCCCGCCTGGGGACAGGCAATAGTTTTTGGTTTATGTATACTTTACCCCCTAGGACAGGAAGGCCTGGCGGGATATGGTTCATGGGATCACGAAGGGTCGGACACGACTTAACGACTGAACAACAAATACTTTACCCAAACTCCCAGATGTTTGCGCCAAAGCCATTACAATGTCATTGTTTCAGATCCTTGCAAAACACTCAAATGCCGGACCAAGGAAACATGCAAGCTGGAGGATGGCCGAGCAAGATGTGTCCCAGACTACAACGAGACCTGCTGGGGCTGGGGAGATCCGCACTACCACACCTTTGATGGCTGGGACTTTGATTTCCAGGGCACCTGCACTTATACCATCGTCAAGTACTGCGGCAATGACCCTACGCTAGTGCCGTTCAGAGTGGACGAGAAAAACGATAACCGGGGCAGCCAGGCCATTTCCTTTGTGAGAATGACGACTATTTATGTGTATGGGCACAACATCTCCATCCACAGGAAGGAAGTTGGCAAAATCCGGGTGAGTCTCAAAATAGTCATGATGCAGCACAGTATCAGAACGTGATATAGGAGGATGAGCGGAGCTCTGCAGTCAGCATCAGAAGTCTAGCCAAGTCAGAGGCAATGCATGCTCACCTGGTTAAGCTGTTTTCTGTGCGTTAGAGCTCAAAGAATTCTGGGAATTGTAGTTTGGTGAGGACATGAGGATATGTTGGAGAGTTCTAGGTTTCAAACCCGTCACAGTTGAATGGTTCTCAGAGTTAAATGGGGAGAGGGAATGACTGTTAAATTTGTTAATCCTTGCATCTCTCTCTCTCTCTCTCTCTCTCTCTCTCTCTCTCTCTCTCTCTCTCTCTCTCTCTCTCTCTCTCTCTCTCTCTCTCCTTTTAAAACCTTATATTAACTACTGGAATTCTACATACAGACCTGAAACAGAACCGTATGTTACTGCTGTTGTTTTAAAGATGTAAACAAACAAAACCTTCCCATAAAACACATCAAAGCATCAATGCACATCATTTGACTGACAAAACTCCCCTAACTTGTGATAGAGGTGGCACTCGCAGGAGAGCCCCCTCAGATGAGCTAAGAGAGTGGGCCGGAATGTATGGGAGAAGGCAGTCCCTCAAATATCCTGGACCCAAACCGTGAAGGGCTTTAAAGGTCATCACCAGCACCTTGAATTGGGCTCGGAAACGAATGGGCAGCCAGTGCAGCCACTTCTTATGTTCTTATGTTCTTAAACTGAACCATATGTTACTGTTGTTGTTTACAAGATGTAAACTGTAAGCAGGTTTAAGTAGGTTTAAAATGCACCATTTTGGCCAAAACAGAATAGCAAAATACAGCTTGGGTGTAGATTAAAGGTCGGACAGTTTTCCACCCACGAATTTGACTCAACATGGGTGGCAAAACTGTGGAAGAGGGAGTCCAAACTCGCTACATTACCTCTTTTTTCAGCAGTTTGGATGTGCACAAGAGGTGGGAAGCAATAGAAGTGTCACTGGAGGGGGCGGTACCGTACGTTCCGGGATATCCTAGTCCCGGTTTACTCCCCAGTACGAGGTGGCCCTGCCCCCTCGCTGTCGGTGAGGAGTCTCCTGCCCGTTGCCTTCTCTGCACTGAATGGCTCCAGTGGCGAGGGGGCGGGGCCACCTCATACTGGAGAGTAAACGGGGACTAGGATCACCGGAACGTACGGTACCGCCACTCCTCCAGCAACATTTCTGTTGCTTTCCGCCTCTTGCGCGCATCCAAACTGCTGAAAAAAGAAAATAACACGCAACTGGGAATCTGTCGGGGGACTGCCAGCCGCTTTAAACTGCTTAAAAAAGAAAAAAAATGCAACCAGGAGCTTCTGGCGCCATCTACAGGTTTATTCTGGTAGCATTTTTTTCTTTTTTCAGTCAATTTAACCAAACTCAGGAGGAGGGAAGAAGCGAAGATGCTGGAAAAAAGATAATGTGGCACCGCTCCCCACCGCCTACCGTGGTTTTCCTATAACACTGATTTTGTATCCACTGGGGTTCCGGGAACAGAAGGATCAGCTTTGTACAGCTTTGGGGTAGAACAACTCTCTGGAACCTGTCCAGACAAGCTAAGATACTATTGTAAAAGGAGATAGATTTATGACTCTGCCCCCTCTTTCCAGCTGAATGGTGTCATTACAAGCCTACCTGTGACTCTGGAGGATGGGAAGATATGGCTTTACCAGAGTGGCTTGAAAGCTGTGCTGGAAACAGACTTTCAACTGGTAGTTTCTTTTGATTGGACGTGGCTGGTGGAGATAACCTTGCCCAGCAGCTACTATGGCGCCACCTGTGGCTTATGTGGGAACTTCAACCAAAACCCAGACGACGACATGGTAACGCTCACAGGTAACAAGGCCAGCTCTGTGGTGGAATGGGCTGGAAGTTGGAAAGTGAAGGATCGCGACCCTTTCTGCTGGGACTTCTGCCAGGGAAATTGCCCGACTTGTGAGGAGAGCCAACGGCAGCTCTTTGAGAGTGAGGAATTCTGCGGGCTCATCTCCAAGCTGGACGGAGGCCCCTTCCGCAAATGTCACCACAAGATCAGTCCTGATGACTTCTTTGATAGCTGTATCTATGATGTCTGTCTCAATGGTGGTGCCAAGAACATCTTATGCCAGGCACTGAGTGCCTATGCTTCCAGCTGCCACAAGGAGGGTGTAGTCGTGGACGACTGGAGAGCACAGAGTGGTTGTGGTGAGTGCAGGTTGACGTGGTGGGGATCAAAGAAGCATTTCTGCATTATGCTCCTGGCTCCAAAAAGGATATATGAGCCTGGCTGGCCCTTGGCCCTTATAAGGTAAAGGTAAAGGTATCCCCTGACAATTAAGTCCAGTCGTGTCCGACTCTAGGGTGTGGTGCTCATCCCCATTTCAAAGCCGAAGAGTCAGCGTTGTCCGAAGACGCCTCCGTGGTCATGTGGCCGGCATGACTCTCCTTGCCGCAGCGTGTAGCATGCGGCTGGAACACGGAGCGCTGTTTACCTTCCCGCAAGCGGTACCTATTTATCTACTCGCATTGACATGCTTTGGAACAAAAATCAAATGTATGTTTCTCAAACTGTGGGTCGGGACCCAGTTGGTGGGTTGCGACCTGATTTCTGGTGGGTCCCAGGTGATGGAAAGATCAGATAAGTAATTGCCTCAAGCCCCGGGGCTATTCAAAAATCAGCTAGCTACTAATTGCCCTTCAAAGTGCTGAACTCCTGCTGTTTGCAAGATAGCTCCTGCAAGCAGCTGAGCTCTTTACTTACTTTCTAGATCGCCTTTTTTTAAAGACTTGTAAGGCTAGGTGGGTCCCGATAGAGTGTCATTTTAAAAAGTGGGTCCAGGTGATAAAAAGTTTGAGAAGCACTGCTTTAGTACATTGCTATATTGCTCTTTCTCCAAGGAGCTCAGGACATTTAGATGGAGTAGTAGAACTACAACAGGCTTGATTAAGTTTGAACAGACAAGGGCTCTGATCCCAAGACAGCAGGGCACCACTGTATCACATAAATCATATTTACACATATTTACACAAGCTTGCAAACTGCAGGAGCTCAGCTGTTTGCAAGGTAATTAGCAGCTGTCTTGCAAACTCCAGGAGCTCAGCAATTAGCAGCTATCTGATTTTTGAATAACCTGAAGGCTTGTGGCAATTACGTAGTCTTCTCTGATCTTTCCATCACCTGGGACCCACCAGAAATCAGGTTGTGGCCCACCAAGTGGGTCACAGTTTGAGAATCTGACATAGGAGACGGGAATGTGCAAAGCGAATGCGAATGAAATGATGGTTGGTTTTGGTATAAGACGACTCCTTCCATAGCAAGACTGCATCTTGGCTCTAATGCATTGATATGCAACATCTGCTAAGGAAAGTGGGATGCAGTAATAGATGGACCAAATTCTTATACCCCTATTCCATAGGCCAATTGAGCCTCTGCTTTTCCCAGTTGTCTGCTGTCAGCCCTGCTTAACCTGCTTCTTTCAATGGCGGCTGGTGTTCCAATTGCACATGTATGCGCATGATTTTATAAAGAAACATGGAAGCATAGACTGGGGTGTTGGTAGCCACTGCGAATAGAAGACGCACAGGAGATGTGATGTCCTGTAGGCCCAAAAGCTTCAGGCACACTGTATTTAACTTCAGGCGCCAGTATTTAACTTAAGGCCGAAACACACTGGGCGCGTCCCGCGTGCGTCGTGCACGTTGCGGCCGGATGCCCCAGCATTCTTGCAGTGGGACTTGCCTCCAACTGGAACGCCAAAGGCTGCCGGGAGGAACGTTCGCGTTGATGCCTCCCTTGCCAATTCCCTGATTTTGCTGCGTTTGTCGCGTCGTACGCAATGCACGCGGGACATGCTCGGTGTGTTTCAGCCTTAACACTCTTGTATGTTGCCCTGGTACTTGATTTCTTTGCCTTCTGTAAAATCTCTGCCACTCTGTCCTCTCCCAGTTTTGCCCTGTTCTGAAAACAGCCACTATGAGGCCTGTGGAAATGCCTGCCCAGCCAGCTGCTCAGACCGATCCTCTCCTTCCACCTGCAATAAGCCCTGCGTGGAAACCTGCCAATGCAACGACGGCTATGTGCTCAGTGCGGACAAATGCGTCCCTGCGAGCAGCTGCGGCTGCACCTACAATGGCCTTTACTATAAGCCTGATGAGGAGTTCTGGGCTGATGAGGACTGTGGCTCTCGCTGCAGATGCGACCCGGGCCTGGGCATGGTGGTGTGCCAGCCTGCCAGCTGCAAGGCCAGCGAAAGATGCGCCACAGTGGACGGAGTCCGGGGCTGCCATGCTGTCAGTTACGCCACATGCACGGCCGCTGGGAATCATCACTTCTCCACCTTCGATGGAAAGAGATATGATTTTGCAGGCACCTGCATCTACCAGCTGGTTGGGCTCTGCACCAAGGACCCCACACTCACTCCGTTTATGCTCATGATCCAGAACAGCCAAGGGAGCAACGCGATGCCGTTCTCTTCTGTGGTGACTCTGAAAGTCTATAATAGAACCATCACCATCAGCCAGGAGCATCTGCATACCATCCAGGTATGTAGATCTGATATAGCGACTAACAGCACAACCCTGTTCAGAAGTAACTCCCGCTACATTCAATGGGACTTACCCCCAGGGAAGTGTGTATAAGATTGCAGCCAGAGTCATGAGTTGTGAAGCCCTTGCTGAGTCAACTCTCAACCCAACCAGTTGACCTTAGGTCAAATGACCAAGCTGTTTACTGTCAGTCCCAGAACCGTCAATCTGTAAAATGGGGAAGTTTTCACTGGCTGACCTGAAAAGCGGTTATGAAAGTTTCAGCCCAATCATGTGCAACTATAGGCCGGTGGAGTGAGTGCTCTGCCGGCCTAGGGCACCCTGGGAGTAAGCGGCGCCAGCACAGAGGTCAGCACTGTTTACGACGCTGCTGTCCCAGTCCCGTGCCAGCTGACGCAGGTGAGTGGGGAGGGCGGGCAGAGGTGGCAAGGGTGGGGACCATTGGCCAGCCTGGGTAGGGAGGGGGCGGGGATATTGGCGCTGGGTTGCGCCGATATCCTATGCCCCGTCGCAGCCCGGGCCGACCTTACACGGCCTCCTCAGAAGCATGCCTGCTTCAGAGCTGGCATGCATCTGAGGAGGCCCATTGCGGCCTGCACCACTTACACCAGGGAAGAGAGCCACACATTATATATCAAAGAGCTGCATGTGGTTCAGGAGTAGGCTGACCATATCCAGAAATGGACAGGGTGCCTATACCTTTAACCCTTGTAAGAATAGGGAATTTGGGAAGGTGAGCTACACCTGCCCAAATTCCAATGGTTAAAGGTATAGGCACCCTTTTTGGATATAGTCAGCCTGGCTCAGTTGGTAGAGCGTTTGTCTCTCTCAAAACTGCCTGAAGATCTGCAGGACAGCAGTTCAAGACGACCGGAAGTCTGTCGGAGAGCTGCTGGCACGCCGAGCTGATAAGCTGCAGAGTTCTGTGGGGGAGTGGAGCTGCAGCTGAAGCAGCTGAAGCTGAAGCGTGCTGAGGTGAACGCCAGAGAGAGAGAGAGAGAGAGAGAGAGAGAGAGAGAGAGAGAGAGAGAGAGAGAGAGAGAGAGAGAGAGAGAGAGAGCTGAACTGTGAAAGTAACATCTCGAATGAAGGATTCTATGAAAGATTAGAACGTTATTATATTGTAAAAACCCTTTGGGGTTTAGAACAGCCTGCCCATGTACACCGCCTTGAATAAAGTCGGAGGAGAAATCAAATGACCAGAAAGGTGGTATATAAATACTGTATATTATTATTATATTATATTAGGAGCCACAGTTTGGCCACCCCTGATCTATATTTATTGATTTGGCTGCCTTGGTTTTGATACATTGACTGTGTTCTCCACTTCTCTTGTAGGTCGATGGAGCATTTGTGGACTTGCCCTTCTACGAGGAAGATAAGGTCAAGGTCTATGTCAGTGGAGCCCACGTCCTTGTAAGAACCAAGTTTGACCTGACGGTGACCTTCAGCTGGAACAGACTTGTCCGCGTCTCGGTGCCCAACAGCTATCTCAATGCAGTTTGTGGACTCTGCGGCAACGACAACCGGAAACCCGATGACGATCTGACCATGAAGGATGGAAAACTGGCAACCAGTGCCGTCCAGTTTGCAGAGAGCTGGAAGGTGGGAGAGATTCCGGGCTGTGTGAATGGATGCGCCAGTGACTGTCCAGTGTGCGGAGAAGCAGAGAAGCAAATCTACAGCAGGGAGCCGTACTGTGGAATCCTGGTTAGCAAAGATGGACCGTTCCAGCAGTGCCACCGGACCATTGACCCAACACCTTACCTTGAGGACTGTGTCTTTGATACCTGCCAGTACAAAGGCCACCACGACACCCTGTGCAATGCCATCAGTGCCTATGTGACAGCCTGCCAAGCGCAGGGCATCCGGATTGGGCAATGGAGATCGACCTCCTTCTGCAGTAAGTGTTGGGATCTGCTTTATCTTGGTAAGACCTGGAGAATGCGACCGAGGGCATATCGAAGCCCTATGGTAGTTTTGCTGGGGCAGAGTTTTGCGGCTACCATTTTCTTCCAAAATTCCTTAGAACAGCATTTCTCAAACTGGTGGGTCGCGATGGCAATGTGCGGCGATGGCACTTCCAGGGTCCTGACGCGGCAAAAAAAGGGTATTTTTACTTACTGGGGGGTCACGCCAGCACACTGAAGCCCTTTACGGGACCCCCTGCACCTCAGAAGAGCTACCAAGCATAATTGGAAGCTCTTCTGAGGCGCAGTGGGGGGCTGTAGAGGGTTCGTGGGCACAGGGGGCGGTCTGTAGACACCGGCCTCGCCTTACAATGCATTGATCAAAAATGGCTCTTCTTGCTTAGTGCTTCATGGTCTCTCCGCTGTTTCCTTGCAGGACTCTCCTGCCCACGGAATTCCCATTACGACCTCTGCGGAAATGGCTGCCCTGCCACCTGCCACGGCCTCTCAGCGCCGGATGGGTGTGAGATGTCTTGCAAAGAAGGCTGCTACTGCAATGCTGGGTTTGTCCTGAGCGGAGATGAGTGCGTCCCCATTGGGGACTGTGGCTGTGTGTATCAGGGCAGGTACTACAAGAAGGGGGATGATTTCGTCCCCAGCGCCGCCTGCCAGGAAAGATGCCACTGTACAGACAACGGGGTTGTCGAATGCCAGAAGGTCTCCTGTGGGGTCCACGAGGAATGCAAGGTGAAGAATGGCGTCCAAGGCTGCCACCCCGTGGGCTGTGGCGCATGCAGCGTGGCTGGGGGAGCCCACTACCTTACCTTTGACGGGCAGATCTTCACCTTCCCAGGATCCTGTACTTACACCTTAGCCAAAGTCTGCAGCACGGATCCTGGGCTTGTACGGTTTTCTGTGGTGGTGGAGAACGAGAGCTCAGGGGATGGCCAAGTTGTGCCAAAGATGGTTGTCATCACCGTTCATGGTTACGTCATCAGCCTTGCACAAGGAATGAACTGGAAGGTTTTGGTAGGTTTCCGTTCAGACTTCTTTTTGTTAACCTCCCACAGATCTCTCCTCCTGTCCACCTACAGCCACCCCCTCGGTTGTGTAAACGTCTCCTACTTGTTCAGGGAAAACAAATTATGCTCCCAGTAGGACTGCTGACTGCCTTTACCCCAACCACGATCTATTATTATTATTATTAACAGTATTTATACACCGCTTTTCAACAAAAAGTTCACAAAGCGGTTTACAGACAAAATCAAATGACTCAATGGCTCCCTGTTCCAAAAGGGCTCACAATCTAAAAAAAAAGATACAGAAGAACACCAGCAAACAGCCACCAGAAAAGAGACTGTGCTGGGGTGAAAGGGGGGGCAGTTACTCCCCCCCCGCTGCTAAATATAAGAGGAACACCAATTGAAAAAGTGCCTCTTGCCCAGTTAGCAGGGAAAGGACATACATTCAAATTGGGAGTCTTGGGAGATGAGATTTCCCATGCTCCTTAGAAGTCATAGGCTAATAGCATGGATTCTCTTATTTAGTAACACTAAAAATACACTGTGCTGGGGTGAAAGGGGGGCAGTTACTCCCCCCGCTAAATATAAGAGGAGCACCAATTGAAAAAGTGCCTCTTGCCCAGTTAGCAGGGAAAGGACATACATTCAAACTGGGAGTCTTGGGAGATGAGGTTTCCCATGCTCCTTAGAAGTCATGGGCTAATAGCAGGGATTCTCTTATTTAGTGACAGTGGCGTCCTCTGACGTGGTGCCCTGGGGCGGTGGGCCCCAGGGCGCAAGGGCGGGAGGTGGTGTGGGGGGGGCGGGAGGCTCCGGAGGAGAGCGGGAAAAATCCCGCTTTTTCCGGCGATTTTTAAGGTTTTTTTTTAAAGTATGTCTGCTTTGCGGCACTTAACTGTGTTATAGGAGCCTCCAGCGAAGCGATCGGCTCTCTCCAGCGACGTTCTCTTCCAGGGGCGCAGATCGGCGATCTGAGATCGCTCCTCTGCAGCCCCTGACCAGAACTGCTCATCGTAAGCTCTTCCTTTGAGTTCGCGCATGCGCATAGCAAACAGCCATTCACGCATGCGCGAACTCAAAGGAAGAGCTTACGATGAGCAGTTCTGGTCAGGGGCTGCAGAGGAGCGATCTCAGATCGCCGATCTGCGCCCCTGGAAGAGAACGTCGCTGGAGAGAGCCGATCGCTTCGCTGGAGGCTCCTATAACAAAGTTAAGTGCCGCAAAGCAGACATACTTTAAAAATACCCCTTAAAAATCGCTGGAGGCTCCTATACAAAAGTTAAGTGCCGCAAAGCATACACACTTTAAAAATACCCCTTTTGTAGGGTTAAAATGTAGGTTTAAATCGCCCGAAAAAAATAGCATAATTTATGCTAATTAGTTTTAGGGGCAGGGCCGAGGACCGGGCCCCACACGCAAAATCGGCTGGGGACGGCACTGTTTAGTGACACTAAAAAAGACACTGTGCTGGGGTGAAAGGAGGGCAGTTACTCTCCCCCTGCTAAATATAAGAGGAGCACCCATTGAAAAAGTGCCTCTTGCCCAGTTAGCAGGGGTCCTGCTCCCACCTTCATCAGCTTCTGAGATCCCATTAGGCATTGTCTATATCTGTTTGCACTTATCTTTGCTGTCTTAAGGACTAGAAACATGTTGTTGTTTTTAACAGAAATGCTGGGTTTATCTAAATGCTGCTTTCCTCACCTAGCTGCGCCACTGGGATATGGATTGCATTTCTTTCGGTCCAATTCTGCTCTGATTGCAAAGGTGTCAACACCAATTGGAACACCAATTGAAAAAGAGCCTCTTGCCCAGTCTATCTTCGGGTTTCAGTTTCTCTCTCTCTCTCTCTCTCTCTCTCTCTCTCTCTCTCTCTCTCTCTCTCTCTCTCTCTCTCTCTCTCAAAAATCATTCATGAATCCAAGAAAGCTGTCAAAGTGGCGACAGCGCACAGATGTTGGAGCAGCAAACGGAGTTTGGCTCTCCTGCCTGCCCTCAGCCTCCATTTGGCTCCCAATTGGAGCTGGGGGATGACACAGGGGTGGGGTGGCCCTGAGTACCGTCTGGCCCAGTTATGCTACTGGTGCCACGCCTGTCTTCATTCTAATCGTGGCCCGTGGCTTCTTCTTTTGGTGGCACAGGTGGATGGAGAGACCTACGCCCTGCCATTGGTGGTAGAGAGGAGAACAATCTGGGTGAATCAAGAGGGGACGAATATTGTGGTCCAGACCGATTTTGGCCTCAAGGTTCTCTACGATTCCTCCCATTATATCCTGGTATCGATCCCCAGTGCATACCAAGGACACATGTGTGGCCTGTGTGGCAACTTCAATGGGGACAAGAGAGATGAGTTCCAGCTGCCTGGTGACAGGAGTACCCAGAACGTGACAGAATTTGGGGCCTCCTGGAAGGTCTCTGGTGAGAACAAGGCCCGTTGTTCCGATGGCTGTGGGCGGAACTGCCGCGACTGTGAAGCACTCCAGACAAGCCCATACCGCGTGGAGAGCTCCTGTGGGCTGATCCTGGCCACCTATGGCCCATTCGGTGCCTGCCACTCCCTGGTGAAGCCCGCTCAGTATTTCGACCGCTGTCTGTATGCCATGTGTGCTGCCAGCGGGGAGAAGGAGATCCTTTGCAAGAGCCTTCAGGACTACACAGCGGCCTGCCAAGCTGCTGGAGCAAACATCAAGGCTTGGAGGACAGCCTCGTTCTGCCGTACGTTTAAAAAAAGAACCTGCTTCTGCTGTAATCAACGTGTTCAGGAGGCCTGAAGTCAAAGATCCACTTTTAAAGGCATCCAGGCCAGGTGCCATCACCACATCCTGTGGCAAGGAGTTCCACAGATTAATTACGCAACACATATTTCACAACACAACACATACAGTATTTATTTTACAGTTGAAGGAATTTAGTTAAAGAGTTGTTTAACACAATGAATGGCTGAGCTTCCCTACCGTCAGAGCAGACAGAAGAGTCTCTCCCTCCCTCCCTCTCCCTCTCCCTCTCTCTCTCTCTCACTCTCTCTCTCTCTCTCTCCCTCCCTCCCCCCCTTCTGTTTTTGAATCCATTTGTGATTCCTCTGTAGCTCTTGATCAGTGGCGTCGCTCGAGGTGGGGCAGAATGGTAAGTTCCACACTATGCTAACCTCTGTTTACTCCCCGGCATGGCCCCCTTGCCGTTGGAGCCATTCAACGCAGGGAGTCTACTGCGTGTTGCCTTTGCCGCACTGAATGGCTCCGACGGCGAGGGGCGGGGCTGCCTCGTGCCGGGGAGTAAACGGAGGTTAGCACAGTGTGGAACTTACTGTTCTGCCCCACCTCGAGTGACGCCACTGCTCTTGATCATGGAGCGTTCCCCTCTCTATGCCTTTTCTCTCTCAGTTTTCCCTCTCTTTTCTCATATCTTTTGATTCCCCCCCCCCCCTGTTTTCCTCTGCATTACTCCTTCTCACTCTCCAGAGATCCATCTCTTCCTCCTTCTCTTGTCCTCCTCCCTTCTCTTCCAAGAAAGAGGTAGGGGCTTGAGAAGGAAGGAAGGAATCCTCTCCTTCCTAAGGTTCTCCTGCCCGCTCTGCCTCTCTCTATATGAGCAGCTCAGCCAATGAGAGAAAGAGAGAGACTCTTCTGTCTGCTCTGACGGTAGGGAAGCTCAGCCAATCACTGCCAGTGACTTCACAACCATCCCTAGTACACTATCGTATAGGTCAGGGGGTGGCCAAACTTTGTTAACGTAAGAGCTACATATGATAAACTTCAGACGTTTGAGAGCCGTAAGAGAGATGTTTGAGAGCTGCAATATTTAAGAAGTGTTTAAATTCTTAAATATATTTTCTGACCATGAATTTTAAACTTATCTTTTAATCCAGTGGACTCTCAGTTTATACCTGGTAAATAATGATAAAGCTTGAAAATGTCTTATTTACCTATTATATTAATTGTGATACAAAAAGGAGCTCAGCCAACATATTTCTGAGAGCTGCACATTATGCGTCAAAGAGCCACATGTGGCTCAGGAGCCACAGTTTGGCCACCCCTGCTATAGGTGGTTCAATTAAAGTCTTCTAGACAACGTGGATGTGTGTTGGAACTTTTCTTTGCTTCACTCTCTTGTCTATTATGTTTGAAATAAATGTGTTTGTTTTTAGCTTTTCTTAGGCAACGTTAATTTTGTGTTTCTTTGTGTTTCTTTGTGTTAATTTTGTGTTTCCAGCTCTCACCTGCCCATCTAACAGCCACTATGAACTGTGTACCTTGTCCTGCAATCATATCTGTGCCGGTCTGTCTTCTCCCCTCCTCTGCACTCGGAAATGCTTCGAAGGCTGCCAGTGCGACTCTGGCTACGTGTCTGATGGAGGAACATGTGTTCCCCTGGATAGATGTGGCTGCGTACATGACGGGCGCTACATCAAGGTGAGTGCCGGGGCGGGGGTGGATTTTTGAAATTCAAGGGCCATAATGGAGCTGGGGAGACAATGAACAAGTCATTATGGCCTGGACTAAATAAGCAGCAGGAGGTGGGAAGAAGTTGGCCAAACCCTGAGGTGGTAAGAGTGGGT
This sequence comes from Plestiodon gilberti rubricaudatus, assembly GCA_026170595.1. Taxonomy (NCBI): domain Eukaryota; kingdom Metazoa; phylum Chordata; class Lepidosauria; order Squamata; family Scincidae; genus Plestiodon; species Plestiodon gilberti. The sequence goes on from JANXHW010000011.1 coordinate 3,289,623, forward strand.
GGTACTATTTCCAACTGCAAGTTGGGGATGCCATTTTGAGGGATGCCCCTACCAGAAGAAAACTAGCACATCAGGGAGAAATGTTCTAGCTAGTCCACTGGTTCCCAAACCTTTTAGCACCAGGACCCACTTTTTAAAATGATACTCCACTGGGACCCACCTAGCTTTACGAGGCTTATAAAAAAAGGTGATCTAGAAATATTATTTATTTATTTGTTTGTTTGTTTACAAGAAATATTTCATTTATTTGCAAAAAAACCCACCTCAATCCATTTCTCCTAATGAGGAAGCCCTAATGAATAGCCTCAAGGCTTAAGGGGCTTAGTTATGTGACCCAGCCTTCACCTGCCCCCACTACCTGTCATTGATGAACTTGGGAAAAAAAAACACCAGATAAAAGACGCTCAAACATTTACTGTATCTCAAGCGTGCAAACTGCAGGAGCTCAGCTGTTTATAGGACAATTTAGCAGCTCTTGTAAACTGCTGGAGCTCAGCTTTTCGAAGGGCAATTAGCAACTATCTGATTTTTGAATAGTCTCAAGGCTTGATGCAATTAGTTATCTGATCTGTCTCTCACCCCTGTTTTCATTGGAGGCTCTGCGAGACCCACCAGAAATTGGATTGTGAACCACCAAGTGGGTCCTGCCCCACAGTTTGGGAAATACTGAATCTAGCTCAGTCTCTCCCAGCTGTGTTACATTTCTGTTGACAGGAAGCATTGCTGTTGTGTGTTTAATAACATAGGAGGGCATTCATAATGGTTTCCCCCCACCAGCACTCTCTGAAGTGGTACAGTCCAGCCCACCTAACTCTTAGCACTTCATTCTCTGCAAGTATAGATCAGACTTACGAATGGGAACTGAACCCGGCTGTACTCATTTCAATGACGTTTTTAAAAATACAATTAACATTTGTGGGTCAACATTTCACAGCATGATATATAAGCGTGTTTGTCTGGGAATTTCCCTCTTAGGCTGAAGAAAGTGTCCTCTCTAAGGACTGCTCTGAAAAGTGTACCTGTCATGTCTCAGGCCGACTCACCTGTGAGGCGATGGGCTGCAAGAAAGGAGAAACCTGCGCACTCAAAAACGGTGTGCGCGGATGTGTGAAGCAGGAAGGCCAGTGTACGCTCACCTTAGGAGGCCAGCTCACCACTTTCGATGGCGCCTCTGGGGAAATACTCTACAGTGGGGTTTACGAGGTGGCCTCCCTGTGCAACAACACGGCCCGCAGCTGGTTCCGGGTGATAGTGGACATGAGGGAATGCAGGGATGGCGAAGTCATGGCCGGTGCGGCAGTCTACGTCTTCTTCCGAGAGGCCTTCATAGCTGTCAGCAAGAACAAGGAGACTTGGGTAAGACAACCTGACTTGGTACCCCTTGTCGTGGTGGGGGCACAGAGGCTTTGTGGGTGTGAAAAGTGGCGTCACTAGGGGGATGCGGACCTCCCCAGGTGACACCCTCAGGGGTGTGTGTGTGTGCGTGTGATACCACTAGTGGCCAAAATTGTGAAAACTCTGTATTTCCGAATACTACCATCATGTTATATATCATTCGATGTGTAATTTCATGCAGAAATTTGAAATACCTATTTTCTATTAAACGTTATGGTCAAATAACCGGAAATATAAAACAACTGCCATCTGTAACAAAAAGTGGATTTCCTTAAGTCAAAACAGACCAATGAGACTGATTGTTCTGAGAGTCGAGTTGGTGTCTGATTTGTTGGGTGACCTGTACTGTTATATATTAAAATAAATAAAGTTAATGGGGGTGACACCATGAGTTACGGACCGGGTGACACCAACCCTAGTGACACCGCTGACCAGGAGTAATCTGTCAAAATACATAGTCCTGCCTGCTGGGCATCTTTTGTAGAACCCAGGTCAGCCCAATCTTGTTTCTCCCTATTCACCTCTGGGGTCCATCATGGGGGCGACGTGCTGAGCTCTCACACTGGGTGACACAAACCCGAGTGACGCCTCTGGGTGGGAGTAGACAGGACGTGTGAGGGAAAAAGAGGGAAGACAATCACAGGTTGACAATCTCATCTGCTGCAGCCAGCCTTGGCTCTACAATACAATTCATCCGAAGACGTTTATGGTAAATAAACGAAACGTAAAGCTTCTGAAGATTTTTTAAATTTTTTTTAATTTTAATTTTTTTAAAAAAATTTTTTATTAAGTTTTAATTAAAAGTTTTTATTGAATGTCAAAACCCGTGACTACAGTTTGTTCGTTGTATACAATCACAGGTGAGTTGAGTGATCTTGAAATATGCCTTGCTGTCTTGGCTTGTGATTTCCAGGTGAATGGTCAACCAGCAAAACTCCCAGTGACCGTCTCCGAAGCGGTGTCTGTGAGCCTGTCCCAGGATGTCCTTACCGTCAACCATGGGACTGGACTGCGGGTTCTCTTTGGGCTCCGAGGGGAAGTGACGGTGCAGGCCAAGGACAGTCTGTCAGGCAAGCTGTGTGCGTCCTGCGGAAACTTCAACGGGGACAGTTCCGATGACCTGATCCTACCCAACGGAAAGGTGGTGGGAAACATTGCCGAGGTGATCGATGCCTGGAAGGCCAGAGATTTTACTGGCTGGTGAGTGGCATTGCAGTAGCTCTGATGCTTCATTCGTTCCCCGATACGCACACGTCTTCTTTCTTTACCCAGCATGTAGTTAATCTGTGGAACTCCTTGCCACAGGATGTCGTGATGGCACCTGAAGGCCTAGAGGTGGCAGCGGGGGGGGGCAGTCATGGAGGCCTCGGGGTTGCATTGCATCGGCGCTGGAAAATTGGGTAGGATTGGGCCCTGAGTCTTTGAAGTCGTAAGGCGAGAACTTTGCCGGTTGCTGTTCACAGCAAGGAGGAAGGGGTTAAGAACATCAGAAGAACCCTGCTGGATCAGGCCAAAGGCCCATCTAGTCCAGCTTCCTGTGTCTCAATGTGGCCCCACCAGATGCCTCAGGGAGCACACAAGGCAACAAGAAACCTGTATCCTGTCGCCACTTCCTTGAGTCTGGCATGCAGAGAGAGCCTAAAACTAGGAGGTTGCTTATCCCCATCATGGCTTGTAACTTGTGATGGACTTTTCCTCCATCAATGTGTTCAATCCCCTTTTAAAGGCATCGAGGCCAGGGTGCCATCACCACATCCTGTGGCAAGGAGTTCCACAGATTAATCACACAACACATATTTCACAAGACATATTTCACAATACAACACAGTCACAACACACTTATTTTACGGTTGAAGTACAGTAATTTATTTAAAGAACTGTTTAACACAATTAATGCCCCCCCCCTCTCTCCCTCCCTCCCTCCCTCTTCCTCTCTCCCCTAGCGAGCAATAGCCCAAAGTGAGCATATGATCGGAAGGCGCCAGGATCCTCACCCGGAGCTGCTTTCTCTGAAATATTGCCAATGAATGTCATTTAACAGGCTGCTGTGCAATAAATAACGCAATAAATAAATGAAGGAAGGCTGTTGTAAAATGCAAGCATGTGGTAAATGTCAACAAAAGGAGCTGCAGAGACTTGTCTCCGGAGAAATCAATGTTTCTGGCCTCGTGTCACAAATATTCGCAGGTTCTCAGCCTGGAGGCTGGGCTGATCATGGTGCAGTTTACATATAATTTTTTTATGTAATCTCAGGCATTTTATGGGGGATGCACTCTGTAATTTACTTGATCCTGAAAAAGGCCTTTGGGAAAGAGGATTTTCATCCGATTGCCTTCCAGTCTGTTATTCTGACATCATGCAGCTCACTAATGCAGAGCAGATGGTCAATTTAATCTTTTAAGCACTGCAACCTCTCTGAAAGGGCTGCTTCTGCTGGCTCACGTTTCCAGGGAGAAATCTCAACCTGGTACAAGTCGTGAGCATGTCGCATAACAGCCTTCAGCCCCTTTATTAGAACCCACTTTCTGCAGCAGGGGCGTCACTAGGAGAGTGGCTGCACCGGGTGACACCCCAGGGAAGGGTGACACCAAAATGACTTTCTATTCTATTTGTTACCTGTGGTGCGAAAACGCACCACTGATAGAAAATGGGGTTTAATTTTTTCCCGATCCCCTCTGCGACTTGTGCAGGGATAGCATTTCCCAGGAGGCCTCCACATCGTATGGTCTGGTATGGGAGAAGGTCGCCAATGGTCAAGGGAGCCACCCAGGTCTCTCGTCTGCAAATGGTTGTGTTCTTCGGTATCATCCCCCTTCCCCCCCCCCCCATGAACCCTGAGTTATTGAAGGCAGGCCATTCAGAGGAATTTTATCAGGGGGTACAAAGTTTCTTTTGGGGCCCTTTTCTACATATGAATTTGGCTCCTGGGCCCACCTTTTTTTGCTCCAGGGCCCCCATTTTGACCCATTTTTCGCACTGGGCCTGGGTACAGATTACCCCCTTAACCCCCCCCCCCTCAGAGGCCCTGATTGCAGGGTCTATGAAGGCTGTTCCCATTGGCAAGTGGGATAGGGAGAGAAGCTATGAGCTATTGCCTCCTTCTGCTGAGAAGCTGGGGGGGGGGCACAGCAGCCCAATTCACCAGGGATCCAGTGCAGGGCTTTGTCCCACAGCCTTTAGCAACCTGGCACCAGTTCTGAATGAGATAGAGCTTGGATGTGAGGCGAGGGGGCAGGAGAATGCGCATCTGAGAATATGGCTAGGTTGAGTTTTTTTTTCTGGTAAGCATCATCTGGACAAGCCTCACATTTAGGGGAGAGATCAAGGCCTGTATTGAACAGGAATTGGGTTCAGAGGAGGGTCCCAAAGACAGGTAGGAGTCTGGAAACCAAGTTCTATGAGGAACAGTTGAAAGAGCTTGGCATGTGTAGCCTGGAGAAGAATATGATCGCTGTCTTCCAGTATCTGAAGGACCATCATGCAGAAGAAGGGGAGGATTTACTGTCTGCAGCTCCTGTGGACAGGACTAGAACCAGTGACTCGAAATGACAAGGAATAGATTCAGACTGGACATGTGGAAGTATTTCCTAATGGTAAGAGCCGTTCCGCACTAGCAGGGTCTGCCTTATCATGCAATAGTGGACTCTCCTTCATTGGAGATTTTCAAACAGGCCAGTTGGCCATCTGCCAGGGATGCTGTTGCAGTTGCTGCACTGAGCAGGGGGTTGGACTAGATGACCTCCAAGGTTCCTTCCCACACTAACGTTCTATGATTCTGAGATATTCTAAGAAGACTGTTGCATGCCGCTTGTTTGAGAGCAGGACTGCATGTTACAGGAGATACAGGGATGCTGCAGAAAGCGGCATATCTTGAGTTCTCCACTTTTATTTCTCCCAGTTCTACATCAGGAAGAAATTCTTTATGGGAAGGGTGGATCAGCAGCAGAACCGATTGCCGAGGGAGGTGGTGGATTCTCCCTCACTGGACCCCTTCAAGCAGAGGCTTGACAGGCACCTGCTGGAGATGCTCTAGGAGGATTTTCTGCTATAGGTAGGGGGTTGGACTAGATGACCTTGTGGGTCCCTTCCAACTCTATGATTCTATGATTTAGGAACATCTAGCCACTGTTGTTGTCATCCTATTGCCTGTTCCCTGAGCCCAGCAGCAGTAGGAAATGGATGTACAGTGAAGATACAATTCATGTGAAATTTGTATGTCCCCTTCTAAGGCTGCAATCCTAGACAGGGGGCTCTCGCTATTCGCTATCCACGGATTCACTTATCCACGGATGGCAGGAAACCCCTCCCCCCACACTCCCCTGGCAATTCTTTTACCTTAATATTGTGTTTGTGTCTTACTTTCAACAAAGGGTATAAGTAGCACGCTGTTGCTGCTTCATAGCACAAGAGGGTCAGCCGAAGACCAGGAAGCAGTTTCAGTTTCAGTTTCAGTTTCCTGGTCTTCGGCTGAGCTTACGTCTTTGCTAAAAGCAGCAGCATACTACTTATAGCCTTTGTTGAAAGCAGGACACCAATACCATTTTAAGGTAAAATAATTTAAGGTAAAAGCAGGGGGGGCTGAAGGGGGCTGCAGAGCTTGAGACTCGGCTCTACAGAACCCGTTTCAAGCCACTGTTGCGTTTGTGCTGCGCTGGCCCATTTGTACATTTGCGCAACAATTAATTAAAATGGGTGCCGGGGACTGTGGAAGATGGCGTTCGCTCCTATCCACGGGTTCCAGGTATCCACAGGGGGACCAGGAACCAATCCCCTGAGGATACCCCTGCGGATACCGAAGAGGATAGCCACCTCCCGTCATTCTTCCTCAGCAGCTGTACTCAGAGATACACTGTTCCTGAACATGGAGGCTCAGTTCTTAGCTATTGTAGCTAATGGCTGCTGATAGATGCATCCTCTATGAATTTGACACCAAGCCCATATTTGACATGACAGTGTACTTTGTAGACATTCGATTGCGGACAAAGATTTTGCCAGTTGCGGCACCCGAAGGCGATTGCGTGGCCCAGTGCATGATGCCCCCTGTATACACTTTCCTAGGTGTAGGCCCTATTGAACTCAATGGGGCTTACTCCCGAGCAGATATGCATAGAATTGTGCTATAACTATTTTGAATTATAACAAAGAATTGCGTCAGTTCCAATGACACCTTCATCCCCCTAAATCGAGTTGCACATATGTGAGAGTCACATTCCACATCTTATGCACATGATCTTGTGTGTGCAAGAAAATAAGGTTTCATGAAACATCAGAGGGTTGTCCAAGAGTTTACTTCTTCATAGATTAGCCTGTTGATTTTTTACAAGGGTTTGTTAGAGTGCAGTAGCTTGATACATTTTGAAAACACACACACACACACACATTCTGAACATGTTGCAAGCCACCAAGGGGTCTGAGTGCTGAATTCCTCTAAAATTCAGAAACATTTACACATGTTGAAGACAACACCAGAACACAATAGCCTGACTGGATCAGAGCAAAAGTACACTAACAGCACAACCCTATACCAATTTACACAGAAGAAAGACCCACTGTGTTCAATGAGTCTTACTCCTAGGTAAGTGTGTATAGGATTTGCAGCTTTAGTCAAGCGCACACTGCTTTCCATAGTAGCCAGCCAGATGTTTCTGGAAAGCTCACAAGCCAGCCACAAAGAGGATAGCCACCTCCCGTCGTTCTTCCTCAGCATCTGTACTCAGAGATACACTGTTCCTGAACATGGAGGCTCAGTTCTTAGCTATCGTAGCTAATGGCTGCTGATAGATGCATCCTCTATGAATTTGACACCAAGCCCATATTTGACATGACAGTGTACTTTGTAGACGCTCGACTGCGGACAAAGATTTTGCCAGTTGCGGCACCCGAAGGCGATTGCGTGACCCAGTGCATGATTTCAGTCTACGAGTTTTTCGATATAGCTGAGAAAAGAAAGGAAAAGACAACAAAGGAGCTTGAACTGTCAGCTGAGTCTGTTTCTGCAGCTCATACAGCAAGTCCTCACTTAAAGTCGTTTCATTTTTAAGTTGTTGAGAAAAACAAAATCCATTCCCAGCCAGGACCACTGTCTGTCTGTGTGTAGTCTGAACGTTCTCCCTGTGTCTGTGTGGGTTTTCTCTGGCCCGGAAATCTCACATTTATTTAAATGTTTAATATTAGAAATGTTTTTAGCAGAAGCGTCACTAGGTTTCGCATCACAAGGGGCAAGAACTCGTCACCCCCATAATGGCCATCACCCCACCCCGTGCTATTTTTGAACATTACGTTTGCTAGAATACAGATAATCCAAAGCGATTGGTTTCATTGCATTCATCATGAAAGTACACATTGAACAATATGTAACATGATGGTATTATTCATAAATACAAAGTTTTCACAATTTTGTCAGTAGAGGTGTTAACCACCCACACCCCGAGGGTGTCACCTGGGGCGCTCTGCCCCCCTCCCACACCCCTAGCGATGCCACTGGTTTTGAGTCTTTATTTAGAAGTTTAGTGATGTTTTTGTGACCAGAAATATGCCGTAAACTCTTGTTTACGTATATCAATTAGCCTACGGTAAAATTGGTTTCGTTATAAGGCATTTCGCTTAAAGTTCCAGTTTCCAAGAACCTGTCGACAACTTTAAGTGAGGACTTGATGTACTGTTAGCCAAGAACCTCCCTCCAAAGGCTTTTCTGGTTGTGTTCCTGTAGCATTGTGCTCCTCTGTTTGTCTACTTGGAAGAAAAGCACTGCATTGATCCAGCAGCTCCACCAGATGGCGATGTTCATGCTCTCCATAGAACAGCTGATCTCTGGACTCTGGTTAGAAAAGAGATCTGCGGCCAATGGGCTTCCAGGCACGCGGCTTGGCCTGGAAGCCCTTTGTTCGGAAAGGCTCCTGGGCCGCTTGTGCATGGCAATCCTTGGCTAAAATGGCGGCAGTGACAGCAGCAGCGGCGGTGGCGGCCACCACAGTAAGGGGGTAAATACTTTTTAAAATAATAATAATAATAATAAAAAAACCATTGAAGAAAGAAAACCTAAAAACAAAAAAAATCAAAAATTTTGGCACCCCCAAAAAGGGGGGGTCCCGAACTGGGTCCGGGAAAATATGGTAAGCCTACTAATGCCAGAAATCCTCAGATGCTCTGCCCACCAACCTCTTCTCCACTCTTTCTCTTCCATTCTGCCCCCCTCTTCCTTTTCCACTTCAGGGAGTGGGAGGAGCAGCAGCAGTGAAGACAAGTGAGTGGTTGGAGGTGGGTGCCCCCTGTCCATCTGCTGCCTGAGGCAACCGTCTCAGTCAGCTTCATAGATGGGCCGGTCCTGGATTGGAGAGTCACGAGATGAGAATCTTTTAGTCCAGAGTTTCTCAACCAGTGATACTCGTACCACCAGTGGTACTTCAGCTGACTGCTGATGGTACTCAGACCGCCGTAACCCTGCTCCAATGCGACTCTTTCAGTGGCGTGTTTTCGCTCCTGAGAAGCTCCTGTCTTTGGCCGAGCGACTCGGGAATGCCGAGAAGGGCCCTCCCACCTGCCCAGAGCCTCCTCCCTGCGTTTTTTTGGCCTCTGAAAACCTGGAAGTAACTGGAGATGATGTAACTGGTGATGATGAGTTCCACAAAGTCCTCTCATAAACAGTGCAATGCCAATTGGTAGGCATCAACATAATGTAATGGGGCCAATGGTCAAGGGAGCCACAGGTTGAAAAAGTTTGGGAAACACTGCCTTAGGCTCGTAACTAGACTCATAATAATAAGACTCACTTTTATTGCCATACCTATGGTTTTACTGTCCTTACCTTAGGCTCATAATAACTAGACTCACAGACACGGAATGGCTTACATGATTTACACATGGCTACACATGTCTTAGGGTTTGAACTATATATGCCACTTGAATTGATAAGTGCAATATGGCATCACAAGAGGATGTACCTTTAAAGATAGAGGCACATATCTCACTATGGGTGATCTAGGAGAATGATTTCAAAGGCACCATTATGATGTAAAATGTCAGAATAAACCCTTAGATATGGCAGCAATCTGGAACATGGGAAGCTGCCATAATGAGTCAAGCCCTTGGTCCATCAGTCTTAATATTGCCAACCCGGAGTGGCAGGAGCTCTCTAGGAATTCAGATAGGAATCTTTCTCTGCCCTACTGGGAGATGCTGGGGCTTGAACCTGGGACCTTCCACACTTGAGGGTTGCTTACCAGTCTGAGGGCGAGCTGGTCTTCCAGGTGTCAATAACTGCGGAGGGAAGTACAGAAGAGAGCGTAAGGTGAGACTGGTCCTCAAAAGTGTGTAATATGGCTGGTGGTCATATTACGTCTGGATCCCCATAAAGTCTATATCTGATGGGGAGGGGTTTTCTAACATGCCCGGAGAGCCAAGAGAAGGCAAGCTCAGGAGAAAGGCAAGGATCATATTTGAGCTCTGGCAAGCTCAGTAGTCCTTGACAGTCCCAACATCGACCATTCCTATAGCCAACCACTTATAAAGCTACTCACCACTCTGAGAAGTCCCTGGCCTTCCAGGCGTCAATGACCTCGGCAATGTTGCCTGCAATCTGACCGCTGGGCAGCCTCAGATCATCTGAAGGGTCGCCGTTGAAGTTCCCACAAGGGGCGCACAGTTTCTCTGCCAGGCTGTTGGCCACTCTCACTGTCACTCTGCCATTGAGGCTGAAGACAACCTGCAGCTTGGAATTTTGATCAATAACGATGTTGTCCCGATCTCTGGTGATGGACACGGTTTTGGAGATTCTCTGGGGGAGCTGTACCAAGAGTCCATTCACCTGAAAGGCAAGGAAAGTAGGCTAAAGCGGAGTGCAGAGGAGAGATATTTGGGCCATAAGGCCAGTACGTTCCACATACAGGAGACAGAAAATCAGCGGGAGATGTGGGGAATGCAAACTCTTAGGATCTAGAACTCTGTTTTAGGTTGTTCTAGGACAACTATCAAGTCAAATGAGAAAAGGACAGCTCCCTTCCCTGAGTTGAATCTAGAACTCTGTTCTAGGTCATTCTAGGACAACTATCAAGTCAAATGAGAAAAGGACAGCTCCCTTCCCTGAGTAGAATCTAGAACTCTGTTCTAGGTCGTTCTAGGACAACTGTCAAGTCAAATGAGAAAAGGACAGCTCCCTTCCCTGAGCAGGATCTAGAACTGTTCTAGGTTGTTCTAGGACAACTATCAAGTCAAATGAGAAAAGGACAGCTCTCTTCCCTGAGTAGGTTCCAATCTCATTTTTTTTAACATGGGTGAAATAATAGGAGGGAAGGAAGGTAGGCACAAGGACATACAGGTGAAGAACAGACAATTCAGCAATATATATTTTGGCTTGTTTCAGTAGATGCCTAGCATTATGGGGTTATGCGAAAGTGTTCAAGTAAACGCTGGGTTTTGAGAAGGGATTTGTCCTTTATTGGTCAAGAAGACTGAGTTGTCCCTTTAGCGGACACGGCTATGGAGCAGAATGAATTCAGGTCAGCAGAAGACGTTTTGCTGTTGGCTTGGCATGTCCGATCCTGAATTTCTCTTACCCAAGTCTCTTGGTAGTTGGTCACCGTGATGAAAGCTTCCCTGAAGAAGACATAGACAGCTGTCCCAGCTGACACGCTGTCGTCATTACAATCGCTGACGTCCACCACCACCTTGAACCACGCGGCTGACTTCTCGTCGCAGTACGCGGCTATCTTGAAGACGCCATGAGAGAGGAGCTTCCCTTTGGCACCGTCAAAGGAGGTCAGCCAGGCTCCTGGCTCCAGTGTGCAGTGGCCTTCCTGCCTTGCACATCTGCGCACTTTGCCTGTGAGTGTGCAGGTCTCTCCCACAGCACAGCGGTTTTCCTCACAAGTGAGCTGGCCTGAGGGATGACACATGCACTTCTCCGAACAGTCATGGGCGAAGATGGTCTCTCCAGCCTGTAAAGAAAGTCCAAATAAGCATTTTTTAAAAATCTAACTGGTCTAACTGGACCCCTGCTAAGTGGGCAAGAGGCACTTTTTCAATGGGTGCTCCTCTTATATTTAGCAGGGGGGGAGTAACTGCCCCCCTTTCACCCCAGCACAGTGTCTTTTTTAGTGTCACAAAGTAAGAGAGTCCCTACTATTAACCCATGACTTCTAAGGAGCATGGGAAACCTCATCTCCCAAGACTCCCAATTTGAATGTATGTCCTTTCCCTGCTAACTGGGCAAGAGGCACTTTTTCAATGGGTGCTCCTCTTATATTTAGCAGGGGGAGAGTAACTGCCCCCCTTTCACCCCAGCACAGTGTCTTTCTGGTGGCTGTTTGCTGGTGGTGTTCTGCATCTTTTTTAGATTGTGAGCCCTTTTGAGACAGGGAGCCATTTAATCATTTGATTTTTGTCTGTAAACTGCTTTTTGTTGAAAAGCGGTACATAAATACTGTTAATAATAATAATAAACCTTCTGGACATCAAAGCTAGTGTGCTTGGCCTCAGAGGAAATAATGCCTTAAAGCAGGGGTTCTCAACACCTTCCCAGTCAAGTACCACCACCGGCACCACTCTCCTCCTGCGTACCACCAAAAGTGACTGGTGATGACATCATCATCAGTTATATCTGAGTTTTTAAGTTTTTGGAGGCCAGAAAATGCAGGTAGGAGACTCTGGGCAGGTGGGAGGGCCCTTCTCAGGAGCCTCTCAGGAGCGAAAACGTGCCACCAAAAGCATAGTGTCAGAGGGGGGTTCCGGCGGTCTGAGTACCACCAGCAGTCGGCCAAAGTACCACTGGCGGTACTAGTACCACTGGTTGAGAACCCCCCTGCCTTGGATAAAGTCCAGCTAACATCTTTTAAAAATCTAATCTCTAATCTTCTGGTCATCAAAGCTAGTGTGCTTGGCCTCAGAGGAAAGAATGCCTTAAAGCAGCAAATCCTAAAATGAATTAGGTAGTAATTTTAAATAAAAATCTCCCTGTATAGATCAAGTAATACACTGGCCAAGTATGTTCTCAAGGAATGTTTAACTTCACAGAGAAAGGCATAGATTGGTTGTAAAACACTTCCTTGGAATTCATAGTTACCTGAGTTCAAGCCCACAACATTTTCACATAAAAGAACCCAGGTTATTGTGCTTGGAAATGCTTAATCTTGAGACCTTGTAGAGTTATTCTAAAACATATTCTTTCTGCCAGAATTAGATTTCGCAAAACAGCTAGCTTTGGAAATGGATTCTGCAATAGCATGATTAAAATTCCACCCCATTCCAAAATCAATTAATCAAAACTTGATGGGACCAAGGAAACTGTGTGGATTCGTCATCTCTGAGTATCCTTGATGAGTCCCCTTAGAGTCCCTGGACCAGATGTGGCATTGGCTGCTGTATTGTTTATGTGGCTGCTGCACAACCACAGATTCTGGCTTTGCATCTGCATGTCAAGCCAACCCAGGACATCTATTTGATGTCATAACAATTTTGTCAGGAATGACTGCTGTTGCAAAGGTTAAATGAAATGAGAGAGAACTAATTTTCAAACAAGTTCTACTTCAAATTTTCTCGGATAACTCTTTAAGTTATATAGAACTGCAGTTTGGAATTTGTCTTCAAATTCCCAGATGCTATCGGATATTTTCTACTAGGTCTGAGTCCAGAAGGGGTTGGTTTTTGCAAACGTATCAGAATTGAATTTGGGGATCACTTCGGAAAAAAAAAGCCCACATTCAGCTATTTGGGAAGTATTGCCCTGATAGGCTTTGCTTGCCTCTCCACCTTCCTGATTGGCTAGGATCACCCATGTGACCAATCCAGGAAACTTTGCCCTTGCTCTAAATCAGCATTGTTTGCCCTTTGTGACATCTCTATATAACCAGATCAGACTGGTTATCTGATGTGATGACATCATTGCGTTCACTGTGTGATCCCTGATTGTCCAGGTTCACTGTGTGAAGGAAAGATGATTAAAATAATGTTGCCAAAGGAGCAACAGACTTGAGGAACAATGACTGCAAACCAATGCAAAGCAGTAGAGTGTTTTTCCAGGGAATAGTCTGGAGGCCCCAGAAGCACTATTTGACTGGAAATGGACAAATATTGAGCATAAGCTTAGTTTCAGTTCTGCTGCTTTTCCAAATGCAACATATTGGATGCACAGAAAACCAATAATATGGCACAAATATAGATCGTGTAGTATCAGCACTAGAGGCAATCTGACCACCACATGTTGCATGTACATGTAGTTCCATGTTGGCAAGTGACCTATTGTAGACAGTTGTTATAATGAGCAGAATGGTCTTTTTCTCTTGCTTACAGCAGATCTAAGTAAGTTAGCAAGCACATAGATATCTCCATTGGCCCCAACAAATACCTCTAGGACAGCGGTAGGGAACCTCCGGCCCTCAGGCCAGATTTGACCTGCGGGACGATCCGATCTGGCCCGCGCGAGACCGGACCGATCTGGCCCGCGCGAGACCGGATCAGAGGCGCCGCTGCCGCGCGTCAGCTCCTTCTAAAAGCGGCCTTCCTGTACCTGCGCAGAGCACAGCTGAGGCCAAGAGGGCAATCTCTCGGCCTCAGCGGCGATCTGCGCAGGTACAGGAAGGCCCCTTTCAAAAGGAGGAGGCGCGGGAAGGCGGCGGCGGCGGCCCGGAGCCGAGGAGCCTGAGGTAAGGAGAGCGAGTGGGTGGGGGTAAGGAGAGCGGTGGGTGGGTGGGTGGGGGTAAGGAGAGCGGTTGTGGGTAAGGAGAGCGGTAAATTCGCGTGGGGGGGTCAAATTTGCGGTGGGGCCCCAAAATTTGCGGATGGCCTAACGGCAAGCCCGCAACATATTTCTCCCATGGGAAAATGGCCCTCCACCGCAAATAGGTTCCCCACCCTTGCTCTAGGACCTGGTTCAAGCATGACCCCTGCACCTTAACTGAGCACTTGAATATCTTGCTTCCTACATCAGCCACCCACCTTGATGTAGCGTCCATCATAAGCACAACCACACTTGTCCATGGACACACATTCCTCTCCATCGAAGACATAGCCAGTGTCACACTGGCAGCCCTCAAAGCATTCCTCGGTGCACTGAGATGGTGCGGATAAGGCAGCACAGGTGAAATCGCAGGATTGGGTGCATGGTTCATAATGGCTGTTGGCTGGGCAGGCAAGGGCTGATGGGAGCAAAGCAACAGGTGGAGAATATGAGTGGAATTAGATGGCTTGCACTCAATACATGCCTATAGTTTTCCTTTGCTATGCTATGGCCTCTTGGCATCCCATAATCCTGTTGTGCATCTATAGATTTGAGGGGGCTCCTACTGGTATATGTTTTAAGAGATGCACAGAGGACGAAAAATTGGCTGGTACATCCCTCCCCCTTTCTAGCATGCTGAATGGATGTCAAAAGCTAATGTGATACAATAGAAGAGATGATTAGAGTGACTTGAGTTCAAATTCCAGTTTGACCATAAAGCTAGGGAGTGAATATCTCTCAAGTGTGGTTCTAATACCCTTTCCCCCCATTTTTTAATTCTTCATACATGTAGGGATAAAATAGCTGAAGACGTTGAGTCTTACAGTGGAGCCCAGGTGCAAGGGAGTGACAACAGGAAACAGGTATCTTGTTGTCTGCATGCTCCCTGAGGCATCTGGTGGGGTACTGTGGGATACAGAAAAATGTATTAATTTTTTTTTTTTTTGCACGAAAGCTTTCATGGCCAGCAATTATTTCCAAAGATTTAATTCTTACGGGTATCATGGCCATGTATAGTAAAACAGACTTGAATAAAAACAAATATAAAATCCACTTGTGTCTTTCGTTTCCTTCCAAATCAACAAGACAGACAAACTCTATTAAAATCCAAAGTCCAGTGTTTTAAAATTCCAGCGTTTCCAGGAACAGGAAACGAAACGTTGGAATTTTAAAACACTGGACTTTGGATTTTAATAGAGTTTGTCTGTCTTGCTGATCTGGAAGGAAACGAAAGACACAAGTGGATTTTATATTTGTTTTTATTCAAGTCTGTT